>OX638313.1:68533950-69923950 GCA_951812415.1 Beris morrisii
CCTCCATCCTCCAACCACCATCCTCCATCCTCCATCCTCCATCCTCCATCCTCCATCCTCCATCCTCCATCCTCCATCCTCCATCCTCCATCCTCCATCCTCCATCCTCCATCCTCCATCCTCCATCCTCCATCCTCCATTCTCCATCCTCCATCGACGTACATAGTTCGTGAACTAGGAAGTACTTAGTTCGCGAACTATGACGTACATAGTTCCTGAACTAGGACGTACTTAGTTCACGAACTAGGAAGTACTTAGTTCGCGAACTAAGACGTACATAGTTCCTGAACTAGGAAGTACTTAGTTCGCGAACTATGACGTACATAGTTCGTGAACTAGGACGTACTTAGTTCACGAACTAGGAAGTACTTAGTTCGCGAACTAAGACGTACATAGTTCCTGAACTAGGACGTACTTAGTTCACGAACTAGGAAGTACTTAGTTCGCGAACTAAGACGTACATAGTTCCTGAACTAGGAAGTACTTAGTTCGCGAACTATGACGTACATAGTTCGCGAACTAGGAGGAACATAGTTCGCGAACTATGAGGTACATAGTTCGCGAACTAGGAGGAACATAGTTGAGAATGGAAAATGGAGGATGTTGGATGGAGGATGGAAGATGGAGGATCGAGGATGGAGGATAGAGGATAGTGAATAGAGGATGGAGGATGGAGAATTGAGGATGGTGGATGGAGGATGGAAGATGGAGGATGGAGGATGGATGATGGTGGATGGGGGATGGAGGATGGAGGATGGAGAATGGAGAATGGAGAATGGAGAATGGAGGATGGAGGATGGAGGATGCAGGATACAGGATAGAGGATAGAGGATAGAGGATAGAGGATAGAGGATAGAGGATAGAGGATAGAGGATAGAGGATAGAGGATAGAGGATAGAGGATAGAGGATAGAGGATAGAGGATAGAGGATAGAGGATAGAGGATAGAGGATAGTGGATAGTGGATAGAGGATAGATGATGGAGGATGGAGGTTGGCGGATGGAGGATGGAGGATGTAGGATAGGGGATGGAGGATAGAGGATGGAGGATGGAGGATAGAGGATGGAGGATGGAGGATGGAGGATGGAGGATGGAGGATGGAGGATGGAGGATGGAGGATGGAGGATGGAGGATGGAGGATGGAGGATGGAGGATGGAGGATGGAGGATGGAGGATGGAGGATGGAGGATGGAGGATGGAGGATGGAGGATGGAGGATGGAGGATGGAGGATGGAGGATGGAGGATGGAGGATGGAGGATGGAGGATGGAGGATGGAGGATGGAGGATGGAGGATGGAGGATGGAGGATGGAGGATGGAGGATGGAGGATGGAGGATGGAGGATGGAGGATGGAGGATGGAGGATGGAGGATGGAGGATGGAGGATGGAGGATGGAGGATGGAGAATGGATTATGGAGGATGAAGAATGGAGAATGGAGAATGGAGGATGGAGGATGGAGGATGGAGGATGGAGGATGGAGGATGGAGGATGAAGGATGGAGGATGGAGGATGGAGGATGGAGGATGGAGGATGGATGATGGTGGATGGGGGATGGATGATGGTGGATGGGGGATGGAGGATGGAGGATGGAGAATGGAGAATGGAGAATGGAGAATGGAGGATGGAGGATGGAGGATGCAGGATACAGGATAGAGGACAGAGGATAGAGGATAGAGGATAGAGGATAGAGGATAGAGGATAGAGGATAGAGGATAGAGGATAGAGGATAGAGGATAGAGGATAGAGGATAGAGGATAGAGGATAGAGGATAGAGGATAGAGGATAGAGGATAGAGGATAGAGGATAGTGGATAGTGGATAGAGGATAGATGATGGAGGATGGAGGTTGGCGGATGGAGGATGGAGGATGTAGGATAGGGGATGGAGGATAGAGGATGGAGGATGGAGGATAGAGGATGGAGGATGGAGGATGGAGGATGGAGGATGGAGGATGGAGGATGGAGGATGGAGGATGGAGGATGGAGGATGGAGGATGGAGGATGGAGGATGGAGGATGGAGGATGGAGGATGGAGGATGGAGGATGGAGGATGGAGGATGGAGGATGGAGGATGGAGGATGGAGGATGGAGGATGGAGGATGGAGGATGGAGGATGGAGGATGGAGGATGGAGGATGGAGGATGGAGGATGGAGGATGGAGGATGGAGGATGGAGGATGGAGGATGGAGGATGGAGGATGGAGGATGGAGGATGGAGGATGGAGGATGGAGGATGGAGGATGGAGGATGGAGGATGGAGGATGGAGGATGGAGGATGGAGGATGGAGGATGGAGGATGGAGGATGGAGGATGGAGGATGGAGGATGGAGGATGGAGGATGGAGGATGGAGGATGGAGGATGGAGGATGGAGGATGGAGGATGGAGGATGGAGGATGGAGGATGGAGGATGGAGGATGGAGGATGGAGGATGGAGGATGGAGGATGGAGGATGGAGGATGGAGGATGGAGGATGGAGGATGGAGGATGGAGGATGGAGGATGGAGGATGGAGGATGGAGGATGGAGGATGGAGGATGGAGGATGGAGAATGGATTATGGAGGATGAAGAATGGAGAATGGAGAATGGAGGATGGAGGATGGAGGATGGAGGATGGAGGATGGAGGATGGAGGATGAAGGATGGAGGATGGAGGATGGAGGATGGAGGATGGAGGATGGAGGATGGTGGATGGAGGATGGAGGATGGAGGATGCAGGATACAGGATAGAGGATAGAGGATAGAGGATAGAGGATAGCGGATAGAGGATAGAGGATAGAGGATAGAGGATAGGGGATAGAGTATAGAGGATTGTGGATGGAGGATTGTGGATGGAGGATGGTGGATGGAGGATGGAGGATGGAGGATGGAGGATGGAGGATGGAGGATGGAGGATGGAGGATGGAGGATGGAGGATGGAGGATGGAGGATGGAGGATGGAGGATGGAGGATGGAGGATGGAGGATGGAGGATGGAGGATGGAGGATGGAGGATGGAGGATGGAGGATGGAGGATGGAGGATGGAGGATGGAGGATGGAGGATGGAGGATGGAGGATGGAGGATGGAGGATGGAGGATGGAGGATGGAGGATGGAGGATGGAGGATGGAGGATGGAGGATGGAGGATGGAGGATGGAGGATGGAGGATGGAGGATGGAGGATGGAGGATGGAGGATGGAGGATGGAGGATGGAGGATGGAGGATTGTGGATGAAGAATTAGGAATTGAGGATTGAGGATGGAGATGGAGAATGGCGAATAGAGGAAAGAGAATAGTGGCATTCAATATAGAGGATAGAGGATGGAGGATTGAGATTGAGGAAAACGGATGGATCGATAGACGATTGCAGATAGTGGATAGTTGATGGAGGATGAAAGATGATGGATAGAGGATTGAGCATAGAGGATGGTGGTTGAAGAATTAAGGAAAAAGTATGAAGATGAATAATGGAGAATGAAGAATGATGGATTGAGGCTGGCAGATAGTGGATGGAGGATCGGAGATCGAGGATGCAGGATGGAAGATGAAACATGGAGAATTGTGGATAGAGTATGGAGGATATAGGATGGATAATAGGAACAGTTTTCTATAAATCAATAGGAAAAGGTTTGAAACAGAAAAGCATCATATTTCGTATAAAGAAAAACAATTTTTTTTCTTTCTCAGTTCAACATTCATAGTCATCAACTTTGGCCCGCTCACCGATCATAAAAAGAAAAAAAGTTGTAGTCGTCATTCTAGTGGAATGGAATGTGATGAGCAAAAAAAAAAAAAAAAGGTCCTCAAGAGTACATCGCCACTGGGTTACGAACGGCAATGAATAAACGAACTAGGAGCGGAACTGACTGCGAACTAGTTCGTTCATTTCACTTCTGGGAACGCTCTTCTGAACTAGTTCGTTCGCGAACTACACAAGCCTAGTGGCGATGTTGAGGACTGTTGTTTACGTGATGTAAATGTTGACTGTTGTTGACGTGATGTTGACGATGACTGCTGACGTTTTGACTGCTGCCGTTTATGACTGTTTAGTTGTTGTATTTCTATCTCATTTTCCTTAGTTATCATTTGTTTTAGGTATTCTTTGCTGCAATTATACGTCTTGTACATTGAGCAAACTTTTGACAGGTTTAACTTGTCGGTACGTAATAGACGATCTTTTAACACTTCGTCACTTATACCAATGACGAACGCGTCCCGCACCATGTCTTCTTCATCTTTGTATTCACAGCTTGACACAAGATTTTTTAGTTGCGTCATGTACTCGTCTAAAGTTTCCTCGAGCTTTTGATGACGCGTGAGAAATTTGTACCGTTCGAACACGATATTTTTTTCCGGAACGAAGTATTCCGTAAAAATTTCGACTATTTTTTCGAATTTGTTTTCCTCTTTAGGAATCACAAATGTACTGTGTATTTTAATACCCTGATCACCCATGCAATGTAGCAAAATTGCAATTTTTCGATCTTCTTCGAGTTGATCCTGACCAGACGCGGTCAAGTACAGTTTTAGCCTCGTTATCCAGTCGTACCATTCTACCGCTAGATTGGGTTTGCTAAAATCTAACGGTGATGGAGTGTTCAACGTGGTAATGGGCATTTTATTTTTAAAGTTTTTAGTAAATTTGTTTTCACTTTTTACGTTTTCACTTGTTATTGTCACTTTTTGTTCGATTTCACTCATACTTATTGTATTTGTGAAATTTTATGAGATTGTCTTTCACCTGACACCATGTTATGTTCTATGGTCCACTTGTATGTCTTTATTCTTATAGGTTCAAATAACGACTGACTAGTCAAATGCAATTCAATGTACAATCTTGGCTTAAGACTAAAGACTTATATAGAAGTGCTACCAGGGGTGTGGTAGTCTAACAAATATACAACAATATTAAGCCTCTGAAGAAGAGGGTTGATAACAACTTTATGTTAATATTCTTTGATTGCGAAACTACTCAGAATACTTCCTACGAGAATAACTCTAATACTTTTCTTCATATTGTTAACTTAATTGTTGCTCAGCAGTTATGCTATAACTGTTATGAAAATTCTGATATTAAGGAAGAATGTAGAGTCTGCGGTGTAAGGGAACATATTTTTCAATACCGAGAAAATGATAATGTCGTGGGGAGGTTTTTAGATTACTGCTTCAAAGTACAATCATCTATTTCCAATATTTATTGTATAGCGCACAATTTACAAGGTTACGATGGTCACTTTGTGATTTCAGAGCTAATGAACAGACAAATGAAGATCGAACCTATAATGAATGGTACTAAGATAATGAAGTTAACTTGTGGTAGAGTATCTTTTATTGACTCTTTGAATTATCTGGCATTCCCGCTTGTGCAGTTCCCAAAGGTTTTTGAAATTAAGGATCATACAAAGGGTTATTACCCATATTACTTCAACACAATGGAGAATATTGACTATGTGGGTAAATATCCACCACCTGAGTTATATGGCTATACGACGATGAAGGAGGTAGAAAAAGATAAGTTCTTTGCCTGGTATAAAACTAATGCATCAGGAATTTTTGATAACCGTGAAGAGATGTTGCGATATTGCATAAACGATGTCAATATCTTGCGATTGGGGTGTATTCGATTCATGAGGGAGTTTCTTAATATCACTGGTGTAAATCCCTTTACGGAAGCTTTGACTATAGCATCGGCCTGTATGCTAGTTTTTCGAAAAAACTACCTGCAGGAAAATACAATAGGTATAATGCCAAAAAAAGGGCTACTACAAATCTCAAAATCAGTCGCTAATCGCTTCTAAATGGCTTGTTTGGGAGTCAAGAAAAATACAGGGCGAGATAATATCCGCTATTAATAAAGGTGAAGTGAAACTAGAGAGGGGCGGCATGTACGTAGATGGCTTCAATCCAATGACAAATACGGTCTACGAGTTCTTTGGCTGCTTTTATCACGGTTGTAGAAGCTGTTTTAGATTACAGGATGTAAGTACTGAGAATGGTGGAGGTCGCGAAACCTTTAATCAAAGATATGAAGCCACAGCTAGGAAAATTGAAATGATTAGGCGTAATGGATATAAATTAAAATACATGTGGGAGTGTGAGTTCAAAAAATTCTCTCTCCTACGGAGAAAATGGAGTTGGAAAAGCTTACTAAGAATATAGTGGAACCATTAAATCCTCGAAATGCTATTTTCGGAGGTCGCACCGAGGTGTTTAGATTATACCATAAAAGTGGAGAGAATGAAATAATAAGATATCTTGATTTTACTAGCCTGTACCCGTACATTAACAAATATTCTCCTTATCCCATAGGCCATCCGGAGATATACAGAAATGAAAATCTGCCTACGAGTTCAGAAATACTTTCGATGCATGGTTTCATAACCTGTACTATTTTACCGCCAAATGATTTATTTCTCCCTGTATTACCTTTCAAGAAGAATCTAAAACTGTATTTTGCGCTATGTAGAACTTGCGTATCTGAGAATAAAGTAACAAGATGCGGGCATGATGAGAGTGAGCGAGAGATTACTGGCACTTGTGTTATACCTGAAGTATCATTAGCTGTGAAAAAAGGCTATCAAATTAAAGTCATTTTTGAAGTCTGGAAATATAATCACACTATGTACGATCCCAATACGAAAACAGGTGGTCTATTTACGGAGTATGTTAATACCTTCTTGAAAATTAAACAGGAAGCTAGCGGGTGGGGGAATGAATGTACGACAGAGATAGAGAGAGAGAATTACATAAGGTCATATCGCATAAGGGAGGACATTGCGCTAGACAAAAGTGAAATCCAAAAAAACCCTGGTAGGCGTAACACTGCAAAAATATGCCTAAATTCCTTTTGGGGGAAATTCGCTCAGAGAGAAAATCGTACTAACACCAAGGTGCTAAATAGCTTTAAGGAGTTCTGCGATTTTATACATACCCCGGGTATAGAAGTCTGTTCATTACTGCCAGTATCTCAAGACACTTTGTGGGTTACATGGAAAAATATAGAAGAGAATTTAATTATGTTACTCCATGTGAGCACGCCCATTGCTGCCTACACTACCGCATTTGCTAGACTTAAACTCTACGATGCCTTGGAAAAAGTCGGTACAAGAATACTTTATTGTGACACTGACAGTCTAATATTTGTAGATGATAAGACATCACCCATCCCCTTCGAAATTTCAAACTTTCTAGGCGATTTAACTAACGAGATTGAGAGCTATGGCCCCGATGCATTTATCTCCGAATATGTAAGTACCGGTCCTAAAACTCACAGTCTAAAAGTCCAAAAAGGGGATCAGGTTGAGTATGTCACAAAGTTTAAGGGGATAACACTTAATTTTAAAAATTCAAAAAAGGTGAATTTCGAATGTCTGAAATCTATGGTAACTGGTTGTAGCGATGGTGACCCAGTTTGTGTAAAAAATGAGCGTAAGATTAAGCGTAAGCGTCCTGGGATTGTCATTAGTGCTGTGGAAAAAAAGCATTTGCAATTCACATTCGATAAAAGAGTTGTCGTCGAAGATCATTTTTCATACCCGTATGGCTTCAAAAGAGCAAAGTTAGCAAACTAAAATAATGTATTTTTTTTAAGACGGTTTTTTAGTTTAATTATTCTTAACTTGGTAGATGTACTGATATAGCTATAACTTGAAAATATTGTTAAAAATATATAAATGTGTATAAATAAAATTGACTCTCACTTATTGACATTACGTCTTACCGAAAACATGAGTAAATTCATAGTTGATATCCAGTTTGTTACAGGAAATCATGGCCAGTATTTTGCTAAAGAGCTTGCTATACTGCCTTTTGGGTCAATATACCCAACGTTCTATTTCCTCCTCCCCCTCATCCCTATCAGGAGCTGAACATGAAGGCGGATCGGCAGCAGAAGTATGAACGAGAAAACATCAATGGTTTGCACTGGAATGATGGCGATACATGTTATAATAGTCTACCCGACATTTTGAAGGACCTTGCTAGCTCTACTATATACGTAAAAGGCCTTGTGAAGGAGAGTTTCATCAGAAGATACTTACCAGACGCTGAGATAATACAGCTTGAAACACCTAAATTAACCGAGCTTCAACACTTTCAAACACTATGTAAAAATCATAACCAAGCTCGAGCTACTCGTTGCGCTGTGCAGAACTGTGTAAACTTATATCTATATATGCTGATGAATAAAGCTTATTTATAAATGAAAACAAATAGTTTAGTATAATTTTTTTATTAGCAAATCGTTATATTAAAAATAATTCTTGTACTACAAAACCACGGAATTTCATAAAAAAGTCGAGAATAGTTAATATGCACATATGAAGTGCGGACTGGTATAAAAAAGTCTGCACTCGATAATTGTAATACATCTTTTTCCTTGCATTTAGCGGTGTATTGGCTGAAATAATCCCTCACACTTTCAGAAGCGTTGTTATTATGGTACATGACGATATTGAAGAAATCCATCCTTTCGTACAAATTTAAAAGGTTCTGGGATGATAGTCGAATACTACTTTCATCGATCGGTGTCACGAATTCCTTTTTTAAACCAGCTTGAACCGCTTGAGCAGCCTCGTCATTTTCCTGTTTCAACATGATCAGATGATTGTACAGCGAAGTCCATCCGGAGTAGTTCGTTGACACGGGGAAGCGTCCAGGGTAACTGAAGATTATTTTTGCCTCAAAAGTGAACGGGTCGAAGCCTAATACAACCTTCCGGTTTTGACAGCCGTCCAGATAGTAGGTGTAGTTCAGTAGAGCACCTTCGCCAGGGACCTCGGACCTTTTCTGCTTGCCTGGCTTCTTAATAACTGATTCATCCGATGGGACTGATTTTTTTCTTTTGTTAGACCGTCGCTGTTGCATGCCATCCTCGAATTTTGTAATAGGTGTAGCCATATTGTCCGGAAGATTAGCATTTTATTAAGAGCGCTCTTTCTATGCATATTTTTCAATCAACGACCCAATAACACCTGAAAGTACACTTCCTATCAGGATTGGTAGAAAGCCACCTTGCTGTACTAAAATTTTACGCTGTCTAGGAACAGATCGTCTTGCTTCAACTAACCTTCGCATGCTCTTTTTATACTTACATAGACCGTTCAAAATTTTACGCCCTGGCACATGATTCCCCTTCAACGTGTTTAATGTAATTTCGTAAATAGTCTTAACCACTTCAGGATCTGCCTTTTTCATGATAGCCTTTCTTAAACATGGACTAGCATTTTTGAGAACATATGGCATATGTTTGTTGTCCTTCAATCGTTTCATTCGGGACACCATTTTTACTGTGTAAATCAGTCGCTGAACAATAGCACGTTACAAATCTTTTATTAAAGATATCTGTTCTGAATCTAAATAAATCGTTAGTAGACTGAGTCAGATCTATTAACAAATACCCGTGTGGAGCCTGAGTAATATCTTTATATATTCTCACCAGCTCTGCACTATTTTCAGGGTAAATCTGCTTGGCTAAATGAAGGAACTGACTTTTATCGCGGGGGTTTTTGAAAACCACCATATATTTACAGTTAAGCGAAATATCTCGACAAAACTTACCCTGATGTACAAGTATTACTGAAAAATTTCTATGATGTGACCCTTTTGTAAAAAGTTCACAAACCTGCTTTGAAAATGCATTTAGCATCATATCATCTAGTACGATTAATGTAGGCTCATTGGTTTCGTTTATAAATTCTTCGGGTATAGAGCCTAAATATTCAATATTTTTAAATGCTAGTTGTGACGGTATCGCTTGCTGCTCACCATTACACCAGATAATCTTTTTTATCTGAGTGTTAACTAGCGATATATTTTTCAGGAATGATTCAATAAATGTCTTCTTACCACTTCCTGACGGTCCCGCAACCATCATTGTAAACGGATGATCAAACTGCATCATTTTCTATACTGTTTTCTATATAAAACATGTGCAAACAAGTCCGCTATTTATACACATGATGAAATGAGTAGAAGACAAGTTATTAACGAACTGCATAAGACAGCTCGTAGAAACTTTAGCCGTCGTCGTGTGACCATTCGTGGAATAGATGACTTATGGCAGGCGGATTTAGTGGATATGAGCTCTTATTCAACAAAGAATAAGGGCTTTAATTTTCTTCAAACAGTAATAGACACATTCTCCAAATATGCGTGGGCCTTGCCCCTTAAAAATAAAAGTGCTGGGGAGATTATCAAGGCAATACAGTCAATTTTTAATGAACGTCGTTTCCCAAAAAATTTGCAGACAGATGATGGAAAAGAGTTTTTTAATAACGCATTTCGTAATTTGATGAAAAAATTTGAAATCAACCACTACTCTACTTTTAGCCAATTGAAAGCCTCAATTGTAGAACGGTTCAACCGAACACTAAAAAACATGATGTGGAAAGAATTTAGTATGAACGGCAGCTATAAGTGGACTGGGTTACTAAAAGGGTTAATAAACAGATACAATAGGACAAAGCATCGTACCATAAAAATGCGTCCTATAGACGTTGGGCCATCGAATGAGGCTCAGCTTCTTGGAGAAGTCTACCGTAAGGTGAAGGTCTCGTCGACCCCCAAGTACAGAAAAGGAGATCATGTACGTGTAAGCAAATACAAGCATGTTTTCGAGAAAGGATATACCCCCCAACTGGTCCACCGAAATATTTCAGATAGACGAAGTAAAGAATACAGAGCCGCGTACTTACATACTCAAAGACTATCAGGGGAACATAATACAAGGAGGGTTCTACGAACTAGAGTTAATAAGAATCAAACACCCCGATGTATACCTTGTAGAAGAGATTCTAAAAAGAAGGGGCAATCAAGTTTACGTAAAATGGCTTGGTTTTCCATCAGCTCATAATTCCTGGATTGATATAAAAGACGTGCTATAACGTGCGGATTTTAGTCAACATGCTGAACTTAAGACACGAATACGACCGTCTAAAGACATTCAAAAATTTGGATCTGGATGAGAGGAAAATTCTTAAGCTGGTAAAAAGTGGCTTCTTTTACACCAACTTGCAAGATTACGTCAGGTGCTTCTTCTGCTCTCTAAGAGTGCATTCTCTACCCCTTCGGATGTGGAAGCTGAACATCTACGCCTGTCTCCTGATTGTGTGTTCGCTAACGGCAAAGACGTTTGCGGACCGTATAACAAACCGGTTCAAAAATCACGTTGGTCGTCATCATTACCTATAATGCTGAAATATCTTCTTCTGATAATTGCGATATTTTTCTTGATCGTCGAATTACTCAATCTGTGCAATGCCTTCGCTAGATTATAAACATGTCCGTTTTTGTGATCAGGTTTCTGTTAAATACATGGTTGGCTGGGGGTATGCCTATAGATCTAGTAGAAAGAGCACTTGGCAATCCGACGCATTAGACCGAATAAGATTTCAACGTAGGATTTTAAAAATGGAAGAATTACTAAAGCCTATTTTACTTAAGAAACAATCTATTCTGTAATCAAAATAAAGTTAAAACTCTTGCATAATAATTGTATCAAACTGTTCACTGTATGTAAATTCTATATCAAATTGAATAAAGAATAACAAATGAAAATTTGTACTTTAATTCCCATCATTATCACCCAACACCTCACCTATATTATCAGTCATAAGAATAATCACAACAACATAACGGTCGCCTTGAATAAAACTTGTTCTTAAAATTCCCACGGCAATTCACCCATATAAAATATCACCTCGAACTTGACTCGGAAACACATTACTCGCATTGGATACATGAGATTAAAAAAGAAAACCAGAGGAGGAATACGAGATTACCTAAATCAAGCCATACGCACATCGTACCTCGTCCAAAGACCGGCTACATTACCACACAATAACCATAAAACGACGCGAAATAATTATCTGCCACACGAAATCTGGTGCAAAAAGCAAGTCAACAATAACCTCCCATATATACACGTATGTATCGCATTGAACTTGACTCTAGTTCGATCATAATACACCTTCACTACAAAGAAGACCAGACCCTAAACGGAATACGAGATTACCGCACACCTGATCTCTTACAAACGAAAATCTCGTTATCACACCAAAGGCATATCATCCGACGTATAAGTATACCCGTACGCCAGCTGTCCGCCGATCAAGTTCAGAGAAGATCGCATCAAATAAAATGAAAACCGCATTATAGTTGCATCAAGAAGACGCACATGCTTTGTTTTTTTTTATTCGTTTTCGCATATACGTGCCCTTTTTTAAGACACTTTCAACGTAAACACATGGCAGTTTTCTCACTTTCGATATAAACACACGTATACTCCTCTCTTTCCGAATACAGTACTCGGACTCTTCACTTCGATTACGTCAAGCCAGCTCCCGACCAATTAGCGCAAACTAAGACCGGTTCCAGCCACCACGCTCATGGTTCCATGCCCCAGCAGCCAGCCCACAGGCCACGTGTATACCCACTTTCAGGAATCCAAACTGGTTTTTCTATGCAATTTTCTATACCCACTTTGAACTGTCAGCGCTTACCCACTTTCGGTGTCCTGTCCCTATCGCACCTGCTAAAATTTGATAGAAAAGGGGGTATCTTACTAAGTTTCTACTAAGTTTCTTACTAAGTTTCTAAGTTTCCTTTTTTTCAGGATGCTCGGTTAGCTAAACGAAAGAAAAAGACAATATTCTCCGTTTTCAATCTTTGGAACATTAGGTAAATCAACGAAAGTTATGTTTTCCCTTTTCGTATGGGGTCTTCAGGAAAGATACACTCAATTTCTAGCATATTTATAAATTTAACTGCAACCATTGAAAAAATAATGTGTACAAAATTTTAAAGTGCTTGCTTGAAACGTTTAAAAGCTATCGGCCAACTCACGTAGACACGTGTTTCAAGGACTTTTATATGGGAGCCACTCGAAGAAGTGCGAAGATTTCGCTCAAAAGCAAAACCTAACCTTATCTCAAAACTATTTCCTAAAAAAATAAGACTTGCTAGCTCATCGACTTCTTTAGTTGTAATGGTTTTCGAGATATGACTTCACATATTTTCCAAAAATGTTTGTATGAGAGCTCACGAAGTACTCACACAATTTTTCTATCAAATTAGAAAAAAAAATATCTGATCTGAAGTTATACGAGTATATTTTATATTCTGTGTTTTAAGGACTTTTTGGATGTAAGCTAGTAAAGAGATTTCGCTGACTAAAAACTCAAACTTCTTTTTCACTCAACACCAATTTGTACTAAATTTCGACTTCGTGGATAAACTGTTTCTTAAGTTATAATGAGCTCTGTAAATTTATTTTTCTATGACAACTACACGAAGGAGAAATGAGTTTTTTTTTCATTTTCATATCTTCATTTGGAACTATATTATAAAATCAATGCATACAAAATTGCAAAGTCGTAGCTTGGCTTTTAAAGTTATCGTTTTGACTTTTGTATGACAGCTAACCGAGAGAGTTGACGGATGTTACTAATTAATGAACTCTTGCTTTTGGTATAAAAGTAATTCCAGTAAAAATTTAATTTCCTGCTTTGACGTGCTCTTGAGTTATAGTGGATTATGTAACTTGCATACGTTTTGTATGCTGTTAAACGAAGGAATCATTCGATTTGAATTATATTCAGAATTCCAGCTTCAAACATTTGAGAGCATATGTGTGTAAAAATTCATCTTAACTTAAAGCATTCAATCAATAATCATGAATCCGTTCTTTAGGAACTCCTTTATGGGAGGTACCCGAAGAAGTGAAAGGATATCGCCCATTAACGAACTCAGCCTTATTTTTATACTCTAGATGAAATCATATAGAGTATTATAAGTTTAATCCAGCCCAAAAGTTTGTAACGCATAGAACCAAGCCTCGGACGAAAAAAAGTTATATATTATTTTTTGTTTATTTGTGGCCAAAAACCTCAAATCCGCATTACGTCCGTCCGTCTGTCCGTGAACACGATAACTCAAGAACGCCTTCACCTAGGATCTTGAAATTTTGAATCTGGATGTTTGGTTGAATTTGTAAGGCTAAGTTCGTTAACGGGCAAAATCGTCCTACTCCTTCGGGTAGCTGCCATACAAAATGTCCTTAAAACACGTGTTCAAGAATATTGGTCGATAACTTCAGAAGGGTTTAAGCTACGACATTGAAATTTTGTACGTGTTATTTTTCCAATAGTTGCAGCTAAATATATGATTATGAGGAAAATCCTGTTAGTCCTTCATGTAGCTGCCATACAAATATCCTGTCAAAATGTATTCACTTAATTTACGAAACTCACTATAACTCAAGTAATCTTTTAGCTACGAATTCGGAATTTTGTACAAGTTAGTTTTGAGTGAAACGAAAGTTCGAGTTTACTAATCAGCGAAATCCTTATTCTCCTTCTGATAGCTGCCATACAAAATGTCCTTAAAAGACGTGTTCAAGAACATTGGTAGATAACTTCAGAAGGGTTTAAGCTACTACATTCAAATTTTGTATGTTTTATTTTTCCAATAGTTGGAGCTAAATATATGATTATGAAAAAAATCCTGTTAGTCCTTCGTGTAGCTGCCATACAAATATCCTGTAAAAATGTATTCACTTAATTTACGAAACTCACTATAACTTAAGTAATCTTTTAGCTACGAATACGAAATTTTGTACAAGTTAGTTTTGAGTGAAAAGGAAGTTTGAGTTAACTAATCAGTGAAATTCTTTTACTCCTTGTGGTAGCTGCTATACAAAATGTCCTTAAAATACGTGTTGTAGAATATTGCCGATAACTTCAGAAGGGTTTAAGCTACGTCTTTGAAATTTTGTATGTGTTATTTTTCCAATAGTTGGAGCTAAATGTATGATTATCAAGAAAATCCTATTAGTCCTTCGTGTAGCTGGCATACAAATATCCTGTCAAAAAGTCTTCACTTAATTTACGGAACTCACTATAACTTAGCTATGAACTCGGAATTTTGTACAAATTAGTTTTCAATGAAAACAAAGTTCGAGTTTACTAGTCAGCGAAATCCTTTTACTCCTTCTGGTAGCTGCCACAAAATATCATTAAGACACGTGGTCAACAATATTTTTCGATAACTTTTGAACGCTTCAAGCTACGAATTTGAAATTTTGTACACATTAATTTTTGAATGGTTCCAAGGAAAATTATAAATATGTAAGACGGACTGACAGACAAACGGACGGATGGACATCAAGCGGACAATTAGCTGCATTTGTAGCGGAATCCCGATAATCACATCTGGTGGCGTTATCCTATCGCTAAAGGTGGATTTCCATTGTCGTCGCAATTTTGCGTCAGAGTGTCGGACACACACTTTTCTGTCAAGCTTTTCAGTTTCGAGTTTTTATACTCTAGATGAAATCATATAGAGTATTATAAGTTTAATTCAGCCCAAAAGTTTGTAACGCATAGAACCAAGCCTCGGACTAAAAAAAGTTACATATTATTTTACTTTATTATTTCAATAATACAGTATTGTTATCGATTTTTAAAAAAAAAAAATTTGTTACCCTCAAAATTTTTTTTTTCACGTTTCATGACGAGTAGACACGAAAAAAGCAAAAAAAAATTTCAGTCCGTCTGTCCGCCGTACGCCGTACGTCTACCGGTGTACGCAAAATTGTTTGAAGGCTCGTAGCACCCAAACCCTATGAGCTATTTAATTGAATTTTTTTTCGTGGGTAGAGTGGGTTGGCCCCCTAAAGTGACCAAATTTGGAGGGGTGGGGGTGTAAAGGGGGAGGAGGGGGAATCGTTTTAGACGGAAAATTTTGGTTTCTAGATCTCAGCAACCGCTTATGCTAGGAGACTGAAATTTGGAATTTATATAGAGCTTCGGTAGTGGACCCATTGCAAAATTTCCGATATAGGTGAAGGGGTTCGGGAGTGGGGGGAAAAATAATGCGTCCGAAACGCAAAAAAGGTGAGATCGACACATTCTAAAATCCATATCTCCTAAACGGTCAATGTCACAAAATTGAAACTTAATGAATATCTGTAGGTATACTAGGAGAATAGATCGAAACCAAAAATTTGAGTGGGGGAAGTGGCGTACGAGGGTGGGGGGTGAAAAGCTTTAGATTACGATATCTCATGAACCAATTGTACTAGATAAATAAAATTAGGTTTGTGTATAAAGGTTAACAAATGAAGTTTGATGTAAGTAAAATTTTTTAAGGGGGCGGTGGAGCATGAAAGTGGAGAGGATAAGAATTTTTCAAAAAAATCACGTATCATATCTCAAGAACAGTTTAAGATAGATGCTTAAAATTTTTACCAGAAGTAGGCCTAATAGACCCCTAGCGGAAAACAAAATTTAGGAGGTGTGGGTGTAGAGGGTGAGGGTGGAGGAGGGTGAAAAGGAAAAAGTTTCGATTTTAATATCTCGACAACCTATAATGATATAAAGCTGAAACTTGGTATTTGGGTAGAGCTATATTAGTAGCATGTTGGAAAAATATAATTTTTTATAGGGGTAGTATGGTACAGGGGTGGGGGGTGTTTTTCCTATCTATAGAACGGCTTATGCTACAAAGTTGAAACTTGGTACGTTTATGTAAATCAACTAGAAAACTAATTTAAATAAAAAGAAATTTCAAATTTCCAATGGCATTCAGAGGGGGGCAAAAAAAATGATCAGTGAAAATGGTATGCATATATTTTCACGGGTTTCGTCATATCTATTAGGTCTTCTCAAATATTGAATTCATTTTTATTCTACGGCTTCTTCAAATAAATACCTAGAAAGCGTTTTCAGGATTTTTTAAAATTCGACCCCTAAGGGGGTGCAAAGGGGGTTGTAAAATTTTTCACGAATTCTACTATATCCCCACGTCTTATCAGATATGGAATATCTTTTCACTTTCACGTGCTTGCGAAATAATCGCCTAAAACTTGTTTTTAAGTTTTTTCAGCCCCTAAGAGGGTATAAACGGGTTGAACACGTTTTCACGAGTTCCGTCATTTCTTTTAGAAGTGATAAGAAATTGAATTGGTTCCTACTTTCTCGTGCTGTCTTCATATTTATTTATTAACTCCTTTCAGAATTTTTGGATATTCAACCCCCAAGTGAGTGTAAGGAGGTTGCATATCTGATAATATATCGAATTCATTTTTACTTCCCAAGGTTTCCTATATAAAAAGGCCAAAAAGTCAATTTCAGTATTTTGTATATTCAATCCTAATGGGTGTAAGGGGGTAGTATGCTTTTTAAATTTTCGACATATTTCTTAGGTTTGATGAGATATTAGATCGCTTTTCATTTCCACAGACTTTTTATATAATCGCCTACAAACCCATTTCTCGATTTTTGGATATTCAGCCCCCAAGGGTTTGCATATATTTTCACAAATTTTGCCATCCCTTAGTTCTGATGAGATATAAAATTGGTTATTACGGCATTTGATGTAATGACCTTAAAACCAATCTCACCATTTTTCGAATTTCAAGAACCAAGGGGGTGTGAAGAGTTTGCTTACGTTTTCACAA
The DNA here is from genome assembly GCA_951812415.1 of Beris morrisii. Classification (NCBI taxonomy): domain Eukaryota; kingdom Metazoa; phylum Arthropoda; class Insecta; order Diptera; family Stratiomyidae; genus Beris; species Beris morrisii. Next base: position 68,551,383 of record OX638313.1, read on the forward strand.
ATTTTTCAATATCCGTCTTGTCTCATGAGATATCAAGTTGCTTCTTATGAAATCGTCTAAAAACCTGTTTCACAATTTTTTTGAAATTCAAACCCCAAGTGGAAGTAATGGATTTGTATACGTTTTAACAATTCGACTATCTAATTCTGATAAGGCAACAAATTCGTCTTTACTTCTATGGGCTTAAAGTGTCAATAATATACTGAAATTCGAATAGTCTACACGGACTTTTTCAATGTTTAAAATCTTGTTCTAAAAATCTCTATTTTAAATATTTTTATATTAAGAACAAAAATAATTTTCCAAGAAATCTAATAATCTCGAAGCAACTCATGATACACTCCGACTTTGACCGCTCCTGAACTTTGACCCGAAAAATAATAAAGTTTCGCCCAGACCATTGGCAGATTTTTTGTTTATATGTGGCCAAAAACCTCAAATCCGCTTGACGTCCGTCCGTCCGTCAGTCCGTGAAAACGATAACTCAAGAACGCCTTCACCTAGGATCTTGAAATTTTAAATCTGGATGTTTGGTAGAATTTGTAAGGCTAAGTTCGTTAATGGGCAAAATAGTCCTACTCCTTCGGGTAGCTGCCATACAAAATGTCCTTAAAACACGTGTTCAAGAATATTGGTCCATAAGTTCAGAAGGGTATAAGCTACGACATTGAAATTTTGTATGTGTTATTTTTCCAATAGTTGGATTTTTATATATAATTATGAAGAAAATCGTGTTAGTCCTTCGTGTAGCTGCCATACAAATATCCTGTCAAACTGTATTCACTTAATCTACGAAACTCACCATAACTCAAGTAATCTTTTAGCTAAGAATTCGGAATTTTGTACAAATTAGTTTTGAGTGAAAAGAAAGTTCGACTTTACTAGTCAGCAAAATCCTTTCACTCCTTCTAGTAGCTGCCATACAAAATGTCCTTAAAACACGTGTTTAAGAATATTGGTCGATAACTTACGAAGGGTTTAAGCTACGTCTTTGAAATTTTGTATGTGTTATTTTTCCAATAGTTAGAGCTGAATGTATGATTATGAAAAAAATCCTATTTGTCCTTCGTGTAGCTGCCATACAAATATCCTGTCAAAACGTCTTCACTTAATTTACGGAACTTACTATAACTCAAGTAATCTTTTAGCTATGAATTAGAAATTTTGTACAAATTAGTTTTGAGTAAAAACGAAGTTCGAGTTTACTAATCAGCGAAATCCGTTTGCTCCTTCTGGTAGCTGCCATACAAAATGTCCTTAAGACACGTGTTTAACAATATTTATACTCTAGATGAAATCATATAGAGTATTATAAGTTTAATCCAGCCCAAAAGTTTGTAAAGCATAGAACCTCGGACGAAAAAAAGTTATATATTATTATTTGTTTATTTGTGGCTAAAAACCTCAAATCCGCTTGACGTCCGTCCGTCCGTCCGTCCGTCCGTCTGTCCGTTAGCACGATAACTCAAGAACGCCTGCACCTAGGATCTTGAAATTTTGAATCTGGATGTTTGGTTGAATTTGTAAAGCTAAGTTCGTTAACGGGCAAAATCGTCCTACTCCTTCGGGTAGCTGCCTGTTACTTTTTCAATAGTTGGAGCTAAATGTAGAATTATGAAAGAAATCCTGTTAGTCCTTCGTGTAGCTGCCATACAAATATCCTGTCAAAATGCATTCACTTAATTTACGAAACTCACCATAACTCAAGTAATCTTTCAGCTATGAATTGGAAATTTTGTACAAATTAGTTTTGAGTAAAAGCAAAGTTCGGGTTTCCTAATCAGCGAAATCCTTTTACTCCTTCTGGTAGCTGCCATACAAAATGTCCTTAAAAGACGTGTTTAAGAATATTTATCGATAACTTCAGAAGGGTTTAAGCTACGATTTTGAAATTTTGTATGTGTTATTTTTCCAATATTTGGAGCTAAGTGTATGATTATGAAAAAAATCCTGTTAGTCCTTCGTGTAGCTGCCATACAAATATCCTGTCAAATCGTCTTCAGTTAATTTACGGAACTTACTATAACTCAGGTAATCTTTTAGCTATGAATTGGAAATTTTCTACAAATTAGTTTTGAGTAAAAACAAAGTTCGAGTTTACTAATCAGCGAAATCTGTTTACTCCTTCTGGTAGCTGCCATACAAAATGTCCTTAAGACACGTGTTCAACAATATTTTTCGATAACTTTTGAACGCTTCAAGCCACGAATTTGAAATTTTGTACACGTTCATTTTTGAATGGTTCCAAGTAAAAGGATAAATATGTAAGAAATCGAGTGAGTCCTTTCTGCACCTCCCATGCGAAAGTCATTCAAAAAGGACATTTTTTTTCGATGACTTACCAAGTTCAATATATGAAATTAACCACTGAATATTGTCTTTTAGGTTTGAGTAGCAATCTAATGGCAGTCCTTAATAAAGGACATACAACATGCACACACGTAATTCTACTTTATCCCCAACTACAATATAAATCGGAGTTCAGTATTCATCTAGAGTATTATACGATTGGCTTGCAGCCGATCGTGACTGCAGTATGTTTATACTCTAGATGAAATCATATAGTAAAGTATTATAAGTTTAATCCAGCCCAAAAGTTTGTAACGCATAGAACCAAGCCTCGGACGAAAAAAAGTTATATATTATTTTTTGTTTATTTGGGGCCAAAAAACTCAAATCCGCTTGACGTCCGTCCGTCCGTCCGTCCGTGAACACGATAACTCAAGAACGCCTTCACCTAGGATCTTGAAATTTTGAATCTGGATGTTTGGTTGAATTTGTAAGGCTAAGTTCGTTAACGGGCAAAATTATCCTACTCCTTCGGGTAGCTGCCATACAAAATGTCCTTAAAACACGTGTTCAAGAATATTGACCAATAACTTCGGAACGCCTAAAGCTACGACTTTGAAATTTTGTATGTATTACTTTTTCAATAGTTGGAGCTAAATGAATGATTGTGAAGAAAACCCTATTAGTCCTTCGTGTAGCTGCCATACAAATATCCTGTCAAAATGTATTCACTTAATTTACGAAACTCACTATAACTCAAGTAATCTTTTAGCTAAGAATTCGGAATTTTGTATAAATTAGTTTTGAGTGAAAAGAAAGTTTGACTTTACTAGTCAGCGAAATCCTTTTACTCCTTCTGGTAGCTGCCATACAAAATGTCCTTAAAACACGCGTTTAAGAATATTGGCCGAAAACTTCAGAAGGGTTTAAGCTCCGACTTTGAAATTTTGTATGTGTTATTTTTCCAATAGTTGGAGCTAAATATATGATTATGAAGAAAATCCTATTAGTCCTTCGTGTAGGTGCCATTCAAATATCCTGTCAAAACGTCTTCACTTAATTTACGGAACTCACTATAACTCAATTAATCTTTTAGCTATGAAATAGAAATTTTGTACAAATTAGTTTTGAGTAAAAACAAAGTTCGAGTTTACTAATCAGCAAAATCCTTTTACTCCTTCTGGTAGCTGCCATACAAAATGTCCTTAAGACACGTGTTCAACAATATTTTTCGATAACTTTTGAACGCTTCAAGCTACGAATTTGAAATTTTGTACACGTTAATTTTTAAATGGTTCCAAGAAAAACGATAAATATGTAAGAAAAGGAGTGAGTCCTTCCTGCACCTCCCATGTGAAAGTCCTTCAAAAAGGACATTTTTTTTCGATGACCTACCCAGTTCAAGATATGAAAGTAAACACTGAATATTGTCTTTTAGTTTTGAGTAGCAATCTAATGGCAGTCCTTAATAAAGGACATACAACATGCACACACGTAATTCTACTTTATATCCAATTACAATATAAATCGGAGTTCATTATTCATCTAGAGTATTATACGATTGGCTTGCAGCCGATCGTGACTGCAGTATGTTTATTTATTTATTTTATCTGTAGCGCCAGGGTAATGTCGTGAGACGAACCACTGATATCTGGGCCAATTCGAATTTTCCCAAAACCATTCGAAATGAATTCTACTCGGGAAAAAATTGATGTTAGGGAATCAAGCCTGAATTAGTTTAGCGTCACGCAAAAATCTGAAGAATGTGTGACATGCGACGCAGACGCAACCTGTCACTTCAACTACAATCTGATTTTTTGATTGCTTTATCTGCAGCTCTGACGCAGAATTGCGACGACAATGGAAATCCACGTTAAGTGACCTACAGTTATTTTTGGTCAGTTGCAGGTTTTAGCAACGACTAAAAAGTTTTAATTTTGTTATAATATGATTCCGTTACAACTCTCCACCTAAAACGTCGTACCGATTGACATGACTACTGACATAAAATTCATCGATTTCAAACCTACATTCGTGTCATAGAACCAACGTTACGTCGGTGTTCGAGAAAGCTAGTCACATCTGTCCTTATGGCGATATGTTTGATGGATCCACTCGTGCTAGGGAGTTATAAAGAAATACCTCACCCTTCTCCATGAGAAAATATTTACAAGGGTCTTATGCAGATTGAATTTGATACATATACCTAAAAGAAGTCAGATAAATAATAAATTAAGTCCTTAAATCGAAATTGTTCAGCTGTTTAAAAAAAACCCAACTGAATTTCTCATTCCCATCATATTGGTGATCAGTGAATCTCCCAACAGTCAGTTATTATCGTTACATTTCCAACTCACTTTGGCTTTGATAATCGTTTTGTCGTAAATTTTCGAATTAATGAACCGTCTAAATGGGATTTTTGTACGAGAAAATAATTTCTGTGAATCTTCTTTTGTCTTATTCATGGACTTATGCATTAGATCTACCGCATCGCATCTCATCGTATCGTCTCCTCACTAGACGTGGAGAAGTACCGGAACTCTCATCTCCACAACTTATCCATCAACGAACGGCGACGAGCAGCAAGTGGTTGGTTCTTGATTGGTTCCTTCTTTGGTAGGTAGCCATTCGCGATCCATGAATCATGACATACAATTTTACACACAATTTTAGTCTTCCTTGCTGTTCGCTGTTGTTTTCAGACAAGTTCATTTTTGTTCTTCATGGAAATCGACAAGCATCAGAACGACAGCAATTTACTGGACGATTATCAAATTATTACAAACTTCCAGAGACCATTTGCATATTTTTACGAGAGCATATCACCGGGATCCGGCTGACCAGTGACCACCCAATCACAACATAAACGTCAACAGTCTGAAGGGTCCAATCATTTTTGGTTGTGTAGGATGGGAGCCACCAAATTCGAATTTTTCCACTTGGACCAATCGATTGGTTTTGATAGAACTTAAGATCCGAGAATGCTTCTTCTCAAATTCTTTGACTTCTACACAAATTCTTTGACCGTCTCTTATTTTTTAGTTTCTTATTATGCAGTCGTAGAATTACCGGCGATATGTGAAAAAGAGACTATCAGACAATAATCCTTGCATCGAGACGAATGTCTCAATTAGAATCAATAATGTAGTCTACGAGAAGCGTACATCATGGGAGTGTTTTTTGGTCGTTGGCGTCATTCCGTTCTGATTTTACTTTATTATTTCAATAATAAACAAAACTGCAAAACAAAATTTCTGTCCGTCAGTTCACCGTTTGCCGTAAGTAAACGCGATTGATGGCCCAGTTTCTCAAAATTTTTAGGCTAGCCGCTGGCGCACACCGACAAACTATTTAGTTGGGCAACGTTTTAATTGCATTGAGCTACAGACACCCTTAGTCTGGCAAGACTTAATTAATTAGTCGATGTTTATGCGCATTTTGCTCATAATATTTTATTTGAATAAAACGTTGTCATTAACATATATACATATATTTTTTGTACTAAATTTATATTAAATTTCTAATAAAATTAAATTTATTTGTTAGTTATATTTTTCGAATTATATTTTATATTAAGGTTTTTCTTAACCATTTTCCTTGAATACAATCTAATTTATTTCATTTCACTGCGCCCATAGTTAGTTTTAAACATCTAAACATATGGATCAATAAATTTGAATTATGTTATATTAAAAACGAATTAACCTAATATCTTATTTTTTAATATTTATCGATGATAAATTAAATTAGATGTTTGTTATCTGTATTTAGCTTTAAAACTTCTGAAAAATGTCCATACTTTATTATTTTTTTTAAAATACTTCGATGGCCATTCAATAATAACTATCAAAGTTGTCGTTCGCACTGATACTACAGTGATAAAGCACTCAGATAAAAAGAAAGATGTCACATGGCGTCGCATAACGACACTATCGCCACCGCTGGCAGAGTATTAATGCTGTGTATCACCAGACAGATCTATTGACAGGTTATACGCAGTACACTATAGTGGCGGTTAACGGTAATTGATTTTTCATGTAAAAGTATTGTACTGTGTTCGGTGAAACGAAAGCGAACGAAAAGGTACTTTGAAGTAGATTGAAATAAATTATACAGTTCACTAATAGATGTCAGTGAAATAAAAGCGCGAAATTTGAAAGAATTTTAAATATTGGCAAGAAATTACAATTCCGACACAACAAAATATAACTCACACAAAATTTGACGAGCACAAACGAACTGAACTGATAGCGAACGGTTGAAAATTTTGAATTGTCAAATATTTCGCTTGTCATACCCTTTGAAACGAAACCAAGCACCATCTATTAGTGACTACTGCAAATGTCCATTCCACCCATAACCACAGTACTGAAAAACGATCGAAATATTTCGTCGCGAAAAGTGAGCGAAATATTCATTTTTTTTAGATGTAATTTGACAGTTCATTTCGTTTCGCTCGGAACACAGTAGGTCTGTTCTTTTTGGCTACACCTTCTACACTTTTTTACACTGACTTTTGAGTGAGTGCAGAGAGGTGAAGAGGGTGAATAAAAAAAGAACAAACCTAAAAGGTTTGTTCTTTTTTTATTCATCCTCTTCACCTCTCTGCACCCGCTCAAGAGTTAGTGCAGAAAAGTGTATTCTAGTGTAGAAAGTGTATGCAAAAAGAACAGACCTAGTACTAGGCTTTACGGAGAATGGAATACGAGGTGTTACAAGGGTTACCAGAGTAGGATAGAATTGAATTCTTCAAAGTTAAATGTAATGATTTCGATGTTCAAAATTGTTACCAGTAAATTCGAGATGAAGTTGTTTCGTATAGAATATATTGTTAGTATATATTAGTAAGAGACGAATTGAATTATATGGATATTTATCCATCCATATTTCAACAATTTATATTTAAATGAAAATTCAGTGAAAAATTAAGAGGGAACTGATAATACGAATTCAAGTCTTGGACGTCGGAAGGAATTGAATGAAGGCGTTTTTAATTGGTGAAGGTGCTTGTTATTGGTTTCTAACGAAGAATGAAAAAATATTATATTATCGATTGTCTTTTGGATCCCGGTCTTTCACAGAAAAAAAGACGTAATCGAAAAGAGCCGACCGAAACCGATTTTGGAAATTGTTTTTGTTATAAAGAGATGCACTAGGCATTTCACTAGTAAGATAAAGGAAGATGCGGAATAGATTGCCGGTTGAAAGATCAAAAAAAAATTATTTCGTTGGCCATGTCTGTTATTTTCGAATTAGAGATGGGCCGTTTACGAGTGAACTACTTTAAACTAACACTTCATTGAAGTTAGCAAGTGAAGTAACTCATGTCAGTCATTTTGGTGAACCAACCAATCTTCTCGTTTCGCTCGTCACGAAGACACAGCTCAATTCCACACAAAATAACTGCTCTTCTCTCTCAGTGGTTTATCTTATATTTCATACATATTCATTTCACATGCGTGTGAATTTTCGCACAAGCCCAACTGAACTGACTGACTACACTGAAAGAAATGATGTAAATTTATGAACTAAACATACATAGGGTAAACTATATAGTGGTTGGCACTCATAAGACATCTTTCTAAATATCTTTATTTGTACCAAAATGGTAATTACAATAATTGGTGATATGTAATTAGATTCAGAAGAGGTTAGCGATAAAGATAGGCTACTTGCTAATTTTTTAATATATCTTTTTTAACAAAAAATAATAATTGTAATTAAAAACTCATAAAAGTACAGTCATTGGCACTGAGGGGTATATTGATTGGCATGCTACACACAGTTATTGGAATAGGGTGCCAAGGCATAAAAACAGAAAAAATTTTAGTAATTGGCAGTATCAATTTTTATCCGGTATAACATTCAAACAAACAAATGAAGCATTTCGATTAGATTAGATTAGATTAGATTGATTTTTATTATTCCATATTACATTTTTTATATTTTAAGATATATTAAATAATGCGATGCTCAGACCCTGCGGCCTTTTCAATTCATGTGCATTTCGATTAGAGAAATCGAGTATAACGTATTAGTTTTAAAAAGACATGTAAAATCATATTTAAATTAAAATATATTGTGTTTCAGAATCATGAAACTTAAATTTAGAAATATAATTGATTTTATTGTCAGGGTTTGCAATTAATTAAATTGGCTTAGATTAATATAAAGGAAAATGAGCAAATAAACCTTCATAACTAAACAAGAGATCAACAAAACAAGAAAAATAAATAGGTGTAAGATTTTCATTTTCCAGATGGAATTACTTTCTAGTATTTTCCAAAACTAGGTAAAACAAATCAAGGTGGATTCAGAACCGGACGATCTACAACAGACCAGATATTCTCGGTGAAACAGGTGCTTGAAAAATGCTGGGAATATAACACAGATGTGCACCAAATCTTCGTTGATTTTAAACAAGCATATGACTGTGTCGACAGGAGGGTACTGTACTAAATCATGCTTGATTTTGGAATTCCACCAAAATTAGTCCGGCTAACGAAACTCACAATGACGAACACTGAGTCCCAAGTAAGAATACAAACCGATTCCACAACCAGCTTTCGAACGGAATGTGATTTAAAGCAGGGAGATGGTCTAGCCCCATGCTTTTCAACTTGGCACTAGAGTATGTCATCCGAAAAACCCCAGTCGACACTCGACACCAATATGACACTAATATTCAAGTCTATTCAAGTCCAACTAGTAGCATACACTGACGATATAAATAGAGGTATTTGTCATTCTTGACTTCGCCTGAAAAGAAGTCGGGTTACGCATACACGAAAGTAAAACAAAAATAATGACGCAAACAAGAAAGAGAACGCCAATTAGACAGAATATAACAATTGCGGAGTATAATTTGGAGAAGACGGCAACGAAAACGACGAAATCAAACGACGGATCATGCTAGCAAATACAACGTATTATTCGGTACTTTCAATAATGAAATCTAAGAAAGTGCGCAGGAACAATAAGCTGCGAATATATAAAACTAATATACGACCTGTACTTTGTTATGGCAGCGAGACATGGACAGTAACGCGAGCTTCCGAAAAGGCAGTTAACGCATTCGAAAGCAAGGTCCTCCAAAAAATGTTGGGACCTATGAAGGAAGGAACGGACTAGCGAATAAGAACCATGAGTTATATCAACTCTTCAAGAGCCAAAAGCTTCAACGTTCATCAAACTATGTAAACTACAGTGGGCTGGCCATGTAGAGCGGATGGAAGACAGAAGAATCCCCAAACGTGCTCTTAAAGGCAAAGCGAGTGGTAACAGGCCAGTAGGAAAACCACGCAAGCGATGGGAAAACTCAGTTGACGAAGATAGCAAAGCCATCTTAAACTCTGGAGTCAATCATATTTCATGTAGTCAAACATTATTTATAGAAAAATTTTAGGGAATGTTATAACACATGACAACCCAATTTAATTGAAATTTTTCAGCTGCCAACAGTCTGGGCGCAACTTTATTATTTTATGGGTAAAAGTCCGAAACGTGTTTAATGATGAGATGCGGTGTTGGGTACTATGCGACTGACAACCTAAAAAATAACGTTCCAAATAGCCTCCTGGTTATTTTTTAGGTTGTCAGTCGCATGGTACCCAACACAGTATGTCATCGTTAAACACGTTTCGGACTTCTACCCATAAAATAATAAAGTTGCGCCCACACTGTTGGCAGTTTTTTTTTATTTACTTACGTATTTTTTTGATCAATAGAATAATTCATAGTAGTAAAAGCGAATTCGATCACATTAAACCTAAGAGAAATCTTGAACAATACCCCCAGGGGGTTTAATAGAGAAAAATACTTAAATCGGGTTTTTCCCCGACTACGTTTAAAGCTTATAGAAGTAAAAGTGAATTCCAAATCTCAATATACCTTAGGAATATATCAGAATTCGTGAATATGTACACAACCACCTTACACCCCCTTAGGGGTTGGATATCGAAAAATTTTGAAGATCGTTACTAGGTGCTTATATAAATAGCTCGCAGAAGCAAAATTGCTTTGATAGCTCGACATGTCTAAAAGTTTTAACGAAATTCGTAAGTGGATTCACGGACATTTTCTTTACTCAACCTCTCAACGCCAATAAAAATCTTAGCTCTTTTTTGCTTTAGTTACTCTAATAGCACATCTACATATACGTACTACGTTTCAACTTTCTAGCATAAGCCGTTTCTGAGATATAAAAAACCACCCCTCAGCCCCGTACCTTGCTACCCCTATCAATAACTTTATTTTTCTAGGATGTCTCTATAGTGTCTCTATATAATCCTAAATTTTTAGCTTTCCATTCATTACAGCTTTCGAGAAATAAAAATCAGAATTTTTTTCCTTTCTATCCCTTTTCACCATCACCCCCTACACTCCCACCACAAAATTTTTTTTTCCAACTAGAAGTCTACCGATCCCAACTCCTGTAAAATTTTCAAGATCATATCTGATACGGTTTCTGAGATATAAAAATCACATTTTTTGAGAAATTGCTATCACCCCACTTTCGTACCCCACCTCCCCCTTCAATAAATGTACTTTCAGTAGACTCCCCTTGTGATCCCATATACAGAAACTAAATTTTATCTTTATGGTGTAATTGGTTCGGAAGATATTGTAATCCAAAGTTTTTCACCCAAAAACCCCACACCCCACCACCCCCCTTAAAAATTGTAGCCCTTGTCTAATCTTCAAGTATCCCTAAGGGCAACCACAAAGTTTCAATCTTCTGACATCAATGGTTCAGGAGATATGGATTTCAGAATGTTTCACTCCCGGCTTTCAAGCGTTTTGAACTCATTGTTTTCTCCCCACTTCTACACCCCTCAACCATTATCGATAATTTTTTGGCAAATGAGTCCACTATCATAGTACTACATAAGCTCCCTAGCATAAGTGGTTCCTGAGATCTGGAAACCAAAATTTTTCGTCTAAAACGCTTCCCCCTCATCCCCCCTTACACCTGTAGTATAAGTAAAGTTAAGTACTAAATGTGACAGACCCAGAACACATTCAATAAGAACCACGGGATTTAAACGAACTCGCTTTAGCAGTGCGACATCCGGCTAGTAGCAATGTAACAATGGAGCAAGTCTCGAACCAGTGTGTTCTGAATATAAGTGAAAGTATTAAACATCATTAAGTTTACATTAAAACAAGTGTTTCAATTATAATACATGGCGCTGCGGACATGTGCGTGAAATACCAGTTTGTGGATTAAACCAAATAAGTGAATGGGGATTGCAAAAGCCCAAATTGATAAAAGCCTAGTGAAGAAACCCCGTGGCCGACCTCCGAAAACACGAATTATCACCATCACAAAAATGGAATACCTTAGAAAGCCTGAGACGTTAAAGTTGGATGGAAACATATCAGAGAATTGGAGAGTTTTTCTCCAAAATTACGAAATTTTCATCACGGCGCTGGAAATTGACAAAAAGTCGGAGGCAGTAAAAGTGGCGACATTCTTGAACGCCATTGGACCCGATGCAGTGGAAACGTATAATTCATTTAATATTCCGGAGGAGGACAAAAAGAAGTATGAAAAAGTGTTAGAAGCGTTTAAAAATTTTTGCTTGCCAAAAAAAAATGAGACCTACGAGACCTTCATGTTCCAATCCAGGAATCAGGAAAAAGGGGAGAAATTATGGATTCGATTTTGCTATACAAGATCGAATGCTGAGAGACCGCATAGTGTGCGGAGTGATAAACAAAAATTTGCAGAAGAAATACCTAGAACTTTCCGACCTAACTCTCTCTAAGTGCATCGAGATGGGAAGAGCTGCAGAAGCATCGGATTATCAGATGAAAGAAATGCAACGAACAACAACGGCGACAACTACAGTGGATGCAGTAGCAAGCAGTCACAAAGAAGAAAAATTTAAAAAAAATAATTCAGGCAAATTGTATAATAAACGAAATTTTAATAGTAATTCTTTATTTTTAGATAACAATTCAAATCCGCGAAAAGGCTCAAATCAGAACAATGTGAAGCATCAAACAAACCATCAGGCAAATATAGCATGCAAATATTGTTGTCAAAAACATCAACCTAAGCGCTGTCCAGCGTACGGAAAACAATGCAATAACTGTGCACGACTAAATCACTTTGCAATTGCTTGTACAGCAAAAAAGGTAAGAGAACTTCATTGTCAGCCTAGTGAAAATACTATGTATTTAGACACAATCGTTAATTAAAACTATTTTACGGGAAATAAATCGTGGTACGAGCGTATTAGAGTAGTTGACTCCATTATCGGATTCAAATTGGATACAGGATCTGATGTGAATGTTTTGCCAATGAAATTTGTTGGGAAAATGAAAAACATTGAGATCAGAACATGTAATGCTCAAATAGAAGCATATGGTGGTACGAAGCTTAACATTGTAGGGATGACAGGTCTTATATGTTCTAGACGAAATGATATACTGCCAATTAATTTCGTAGTGATAGATGCCGACATGACACTGATTTTGGGACTAGAAACTTGCCTCAAAATGAATTTAATTAAAAACATACTGCAGTCACGATCGGCTGCAAGCCAATCGTATAATACTCTAGATGAATACTGAACTCCGATTTATATTGTAGTTGGGGTTAAAGTAGAATTACGTGTGTGCATGTTGTATGTCCTTTATAAAGGACTGCCATTAGATTGCTACTCAAAAATAAAAGACAATATTCAGTGTTTAATTTCATATCTTGAACTGGGTAAGTCATCGAAAAAAAATGTCATTTTTGAAGAACTTTCACATGGGAGGTGCAGGAAGGACTCACTTGATTTCTTACATATTTATCGTTTTTCTTGGAACCATTTAAAAATTAACGTGTACAAAATTTAAAGTTCGTAGCTTGAAGCGTTCAAAAGTTATCGAAAAATATTGTTGAACACGTGTCTTAAGGACATTTTGTATGGCAGCTACCAGGAGGAGTAAAAGGATTTCGCTGATTAGTAAACTCGAACTTCGTTTTTACTCAAAACTAATTTGTACAAAATTTCCAATTCATAGCTAAAAGATTACTTGAGTTATAGTAAGTTCCGTAAATTAAGTGAAGACGTTTTGACAGGATATTTGTATGGCAGCTACACGAAGGACTAACAGGATTTTCTTCATAATCATACACTTAGCTCCAACTATTGGAAAAATAATACATACAAAATTTCAAAGACGTAGCTTAAACCCTTCTGAAGTTATCGGCCAATATTCTTAAACACGTGTTTTCAGGACATTTTGTATGGCAGCTACCAGAAGGAGTAAAAGGATTTCGCTGACTAGTACAGTCAAACTTTCTTTTCACTTCAAACTAATTTGTAAAAAATTTCAGATTCGTAGCTAAAAGATTACTTGAGTTATAGTGAGTTTCGTAAATTAAGTGAATACATTTTGACAGGATATTTGTATGGCAGCTACACGAAGGACTAACAGGATTTTCTTCATAATCATACATTTAGCTCCAACTATTGAAAAAATGACACATACAAAATTTCAATGTCGTAGTTTAAACCCTTCTGAAGTTATTGACGAATATTCTTGAACAGGTGTTTTAAGGACATTTTGTATGGCAGCTACCCGAAGGAGTAGGACGATTTTGCCCGTTAACGAACTTAGCCTTACAAATTCAACCAAACATCCAAATTCAAAATTTCAAGATCCTAGGTAAAGGCGTTCTTGAGTTATCGTGTTCACGGACAGACGGACGGACGTCAAGCGGATTGGAGGTTTTTGGCCACAAATAAACAAATAATTATAAATAACTTTTTTCCGTCCGAGGCTTGGTTCTATGCGTTACAAACTTTTGGGCTGGATTAAACTTATAATACTCTATATGATGTCATCTAGAGTATAAAAATAGATGGCTAATGGAAATGTGATTATCGAAGACTACAAGGATGTTTTTGATGGGTTAGGATGTTTTGCAAGAAATGTGGAGATCAAACTGAGGGAAAATGTTACACCAATCGTAAAGCCCGCACGTAGAGTGCCTCTAGGAGTTAGGGGTAGTCTGAAGAAGGAGCTAGATATTCTTTGCAGTAGAGACATAATAAAGAAAGTGACAAATGAAAATATAAAGTGGGTATCAAATTTGGTGGTAGGGGAAAAAAAAAATAAGCAGTTAAGGCTATGCCTAGATCCTAAAGACCTCAATGAGGCAATTAGAGTAGAAAACCATTTGATTCCAACATTTCAGGAAATATTAAGCAAACTGGCTAGCAAGAAATTATTCACAGTGCTTGATTTAAAGGAAGGGTACTGGCAGGTGAAGCTGAGCGAAAATGCTAGCAATCTTTGTGCATTTAGCACGCCCTTTGGAACTTATCGTTTCAAGAGGCTACCATTTGACGTGAACTGCGCACCGGAACTGTAACTGTAACAGTTTACATCGACGATATACTGATTGCTGCAAATGACGAAAAACAGCATGAAGAAATTTGTGGTGTTAGAAAGAGCTAGGAAAGTGAATGTGAAATTTAATAAAGAAAAATTGCAGCTTCGACAAAAGGAAGTCAAATACCTAGGGCATATAATTTCGGAAAATGGCATTAGAATTGACGAAAACAGAACTAGCGCGATCAGTGGTATAAATGAACCAAAGGACAAAAAAGACCTGCAGAAATTATTAGGGATGATTAATTATATGAGGGATTTTGTGCCAAATCTAGCAGATATCTCTAAACCACTAAGAGATTTACTCAAAAAGGGAACGGTTTTTATTTGGACTGAGGCCCATACAACTTGCCTCGAAGGCATTAAAAATCTCATAAAAAAAAACTTTAGGCATATTTAACGAAAAAAAGGAAATAATAATACAAGCAGATGCGTCAAAGTTTGGCTTAGGGAGTGCTCTCATACAAGATGGGAAGCCGATTAGTTTTGCTTCACGAAGCTTATCAGAAACCGAAACTAGGTATACGCAAATCGAAAAAGAAATGTTGGCTATTGTTTTTGCATGCCATAAGTTTCACTACTATTTATATGGACGGGATGTTACCATTCTGACAGACCATAAGCCTTTGTTGTAGAGATGGGAAAAACGGGTCAATGATGTGACCCGGGTTAACTGACCCGGTTCACCAATTTGACCCGTTCAGTAAGACCCGTTCAAATTGAACGAATCCACTTTTTTACTAAAATCCTTGGATCTTGATCAAACTTATCCATGAAAATATGTAATTTGTTGATATTTTAAAGAATGGAAAAGAAATGAATCTTTTCTTGTTTCTTACCCCCCCAATTGTCAAAATGCCATAGAAAATACCCTTTCACACGGTACGGCTGATGCAGGGATATAGAGAAGACGTTTTACTAGTTCGTAAAGACAGGGAAATCTATATTTATTTTCCAACCACTAAGCCAGCGGATTTTAGTTAGGAAATAAATATCGGTCGTGAATGTAGGAATCCAATTCTTCAATAGCCGCTGCCATCGGGTTCACCACTGGTTGAACAGATTCTCTAAATCCAGTCCAGAGATCGATTACATAGTCCGAAGTTACTGGTATGATTGTGAGAGGTTCCCTTTCGGGTTGCACCCCTAAGTTTGGACCCTAGGTAGTCTAATTTTCACCATTTTATCCCTTAAAGACGAATAATCGGATTGGTATATATCATCAGGGAAACCATTCTTTTTAAATCTGGGATCTAGAGCCACAGCCAACATGATAATATCCGTTGAATCTAAATCCCTAAACCGTACGGACAGTTCATTTTTTTAATTTTTTCCCATTTCTTTTACCTGGTGTGGTATATCTTTTTTCAGTAACACTTCATTTGTGCTTCACCATAACTCGAGCTAGAATCGAGGCTTTGGAAACCGAGATTGTTTTTCAGCGCTGACATCTATAGTCACTGTCTTAAAAACAATCAATATTTTAATCGCAATTCGAAACACAAGAATTTATAGTGTACTACTAAAATACCACCGCCCACGAAAATTGTATCGAGCTCAATATTTGAAATTTCCGAACGCCACTCCCAGTAAGCCCTAAATTGATTTCGCTCGAGATATTTTCATATGTTCCCACGAGCATTGTTTATAAAGATACCAAATATAACGGCGACGTAATGTGACGTTTGCAAGCGCAAACTCATCCAACTAAAATTATTTCTTACGACGGATCGAATCTATAAAATTATAATCCGGGTTGAATCCTTTACAATCTTATACAAAGCAAAACCAATCCATATCCATACAACCCATTCTTCAGAATTTCGATCGGTCAAATTGTAACCCGGGTTGATTTCATCTTTCGCATGTTTCCATCGTTTACAGGTTTCCACGAACGACCACGAACGATCGAACGATGCACGATCGTTCGGTCTCCATGAACGATCGAACGATGCACAATCGTTCGGTCTCCATGAACGATCAACCGATCGTAAAGTAATACTTTTTCCTAAATCTATCTTCCATCTCCCATTTTCAATTTATAATCTTTAATCTTAAATATTCAAACTTTAATCTTCAATTTTCAATATTTAATTTTCAAACTTTAATATTTAGTCTTTAATCTATAATCTTTAATTTTTAATCTTTAATCTTTAATTTTTAATCTTTAATTTTTACTCTTTAATTTTTTACTATTTTTTGATTTATTCTTTAATCTTTAATCTTTAATCATTAATTTTTAGTATTTAATCTTTAGTCTTTAATCTTTAATTTTTAATCTTTAATCTTTAATCTTTAATCTTTAATCTTTAATCTTTAATATTTAATCTTTAATCTTTAATCTTTAATCTTTAATTTTAAATCTAAATCC
Organism: Beris morrisii; assembly: GCA_951812415.1. Taxonomy (NCBI): domain Eukaryota; kingdom Metazoa; phylum Arthropoda; class Insecta; order Diptera; family Stratiomyidae; genus Beris; species Beris morrisii. Next base: position 68,568,439 of record OX638313.1, read on the forward strand.
ACCATTTTCCACCATCTATCTTCTATTCCCTATCCTTCATCCTCCATCCTTTATCCTCCATACTTCGTTCTCCATCTTCCATCCTTCATCCTCTATCCTCTATCCCCTATCCTCCATCATCCATCCTCCATCCTCCATCATCCATCCACCATCCTCCATCCTCCATCCTCCATCCACCATCCTCCATCCTCCATCCTCCATCCTCCTTCCTTCATCATCCATCCTCCATCCTCCATCCTCCATCCTCCATCCTCCATCCTCCATCCTCCATCCTCCATCCTCCATCCTCCTTCCTTCATCATCCATCCTCCATCCTCCATCCTCCATCCTCCATCCTCCATCCTCCATCCTCCATCCTCCATCCTCCATCCTCCATCCTCCATCCTCCATCCTCCATCCTCCATCCTCCATCCTCCATCCTCCATCCTCCATCCTCCATCCCCCATCCCCTATCCTCTATCTTCTATCATCTATCCTCTATCCTTCATCCTCCATCATCGATCCTCCATCATCGATCCTCCATCATCGATCCTCCATCCTCCATCCACCATCCTCCATCCACCATCCTCCATCCTCTATCCTCTATCCTCAATCCTCTATCCTCCATCCTCCATCCTCCATCATCCATCCTCCATCCTCCATCCTCCATCCCCCATCCTCCATCCTTCATCCTCCATCCTTCATCCTCCATCCTTCATCATCGATCCTCCATCATCGATCCTCCATCGTCGATCCTCCATCATCGATCCTCCATCATCGATCATCCATCCTCTATCTTCCATCGACAATCCTCCATCCTCCATCTCCATCTTCATCCTCCATTCTCCAACCTCCATCCTCCATTCTCCATCCTTCATCATCAATCCTCCATCGTCGATCCTCCATCATCGATCCTCCATCATCGATCCTCCATCATCGATCCTCCATCATCGATCCTCCATCCTCCATCCACCATCATCCATCCTCCATCCTCCATCCTCCAACATCCATCCTCCATCCACCATCATCCATCCTCCATCATCCATCCTCTATCCACCATCATCCATTCTCCATCGTAATCATCTCAAAGATCCGCGAACCTTAAAGATCCAGGAGCCGTGATGATCCGCGAACCGCAAAGATCCGTAAAGATCTGCTGAGCCGTCGAGATCCGCGATCGTTCGATCGTTCATGGAGACCGAACGATCGAACGATGCACGATCGTTCGGTCTCCATGAACGATCGAACGATGCACGATCGTTCGGTCTCAATGAACGATCGAACGATGCACGATCGTTCGGTCTCCACGAACGATCGAACGATGCACGATCGTTCGGTCTCAACGAACGATGTACGATCGTTCGGTCTCCATGAACGATCGAACGATGCATGATCGTTCGGTCTGCATGAACGATGCACGATCGTTCGGTCTCCATGAACGATCGAACGATGCACGATCGTCGAACAGACGAATGTGTGGTGTTGTTGGATAGGTGAATGACTTCTTTATTCGATCTTTACAAATCGCGGATCTTTGAGGTGAAGATGATGGCGGATGGATGATGGAGCATGGAGGAAGGATGATGGAGGATCGATGATGGAGGATCGATGCTGGAGGATCGATGATGGAGGATCGATGATGGAGGATAGAGGATAGAGGATAGAGGATAGAGGATAGAGGATAGAGGATAGAGGATAGAGGATAGAGGATGGAGGATGGTGGGTGGAGGATGGAGGATGGAGGATGGAGGATGGAGGATGGAGGATTTAGGATGGAGGATGGAGGATGGAGGATGGAGGATGGAGGATGGAGGATGGAGGATGGAGGATGGAGGATGGAGGATGGAGGATGGAGGATGGAGGATGGAGGATGGAGGATGGAGGATGGAGGATGGAGGATGGAGGATGGAGGATGGAGGATGGAGGATGGAGGATGGAGGATGGAGGATGGAGGATGGAGGATGGAGGATGGAGGATGGAGGATGGAGGATGGAGGATGGAGGATGGAGGATGGAGGATGGAGGATGGAGGATGGAGGATGGAGGATGGAGGATGGAGGATGGAGGATGGAGGATGGAGGATGGAGGATGGAGGATGGAGGATGGAGGATGGAGGATGGAGGATGGAGGATGGAGGATGGAGGATGGAGGATGGAGGATGGAGGATGGAGGATGGAGGATGGAGGATGGAGGATGGAGGATGGAGGATGGAGGATGGAGGATGGAGGATGGAGGATGGAGGATGGAGGATGGAGGATGGAGGATGGAGGATGGAGGATGGAGGATGGAGGATGGAGGATGGAGGATGGAGGATGGAGGATGGAGGATGGAGGATGGAGGATGGAGGATGGAGGATGGAGGATGGAGGATGGAGGATGGAGGATGGAGGATGGAGGATGGAGGATGGAGGATGGAGGATGGAGGATGGAGGATGGAGGATGGAGGATGGAGGATGGAGGATGGAGGATGGAGGATGGAGGATGGAGGATGGAGGATGGAGGATGGAGGATGGAGGATGGAGGATGGAGGATGGAGGATGGAGGATGGAGGATGGAGGATGGAGGATGGAGGATGGAGGATGGAGGATGGAGGATGGAGGATGGAGGATGGAGGATGGAGGATGGAGGATGGAGGATGGAGGATGGAGGATGGAGGATGGAGGATGGAGGATGGAGGATGGAGGATGGAGGATGGAGGATGGAGGATGGAGGATGGAGGATGGGGGATGTATAATGGAGGATGGATGATGGAGGATGGAGGATAGAGGATGGAGGATGGAGGGTTGAGGATAGAGGATAGAGGATAGAGGATAGAGGATGGAGGATGGAGGATGGAGGATGGAGGATGGAGGATGGAGGATGGAGGATGGAGGATAGAGGATAGAGGATAGAGGATAGAGGATAGAGGATAGAGGATAGAGGATAGAGGATAGAGGATGGAGGATGGAGGATGGAGGATGGAGGATGGAGGATGGAGGATGGAGGATGGAGGATGGAGGATGGAGGATGGAGGATGGAGGATGGAGGATGGAGGATGGAGGATGGAGGATGGAGGATGGAGGATGGAGGATGGAGGATGGAGGATGGAGGATGGAGGATGGAGGATGGAGGATGGAGGATGGAGGATGGAGGATGGAGGATGGAGGATGGAGGATGGAGGATGGAGGATGGAGGATGGAGGATGGAGGATGGAGGATGGAGGATGGAGGATGGAGGATGGAGGATGGAGGATGGAGGATGGAGGATGGAGGATGGAGGATGGAGGATGGAGGATGGAGGATGGAGGATGGAGGATGGAGGATGGAGGATGGAGGATGGAGGATGGAGGATGGAGGATGGAGGATGGAGGATGGAGGATGGAGGATGGAGGATGGAGGATGGAGGATGGAGGATGGAGGATGGAGGATGGAGGATGGAGGATGGAGGATGGAGGATGGAGGATGGAGGATGGAGGATGGAGGATGGAGGATGGAGGATGGAGGATGGAGGATGGAGGATGGAGGATGGAGGATGGAGGATGGAGGATGGAGGATGGAGGATGGAGGATGGAGGATGGAGGATGGAGGATGGAGGATGGAGGATGGAGGATGGAGGATGGAGGATGGAGGATGGAGGATGGAGGATGGAGGATGGAGGATGGAGGATGGAGGATGGAGGATGGAGGATGGAGGATGGAGGATGGAGGATGGAGGATGGAGGATGGAGGATGGAGGATGGAGGATGGAGGATGGAGGATGGAGGATGGAGGATGGAGGATGGAGGATGGAGGATGGAGGATGGAGGATGGAGGATGGGGGATGGAGGATGGAGGATGGAGGATGGAGGATGGAGGATGGAGGTTGGAGGATGGAGGATGGAGGATGGAGGATGGAGGATGGAGGATGGAGGATGGAGGATGGAGGATGGAGGATGGAGGATGGAGGATGGAGGATGGAGGATGGAGGATGGAGGATGGAGGATGGAGGATGGAGGATGGAGGATGGAGGATGGGGGATGTATAATGGAGGGTGGATGATGGAGGATGGAGGATAGAGGATGGAGGATGGAGGGTTGAGGATTGAGGATTGAGGATAGAGGATAGAGGATAGAGGATAGAGGATGGAGGATGGAGGATGGAGGATGGAGGATGGAGGATGGAGGATGGAGGATGGAGGATGGAGGATGGAGGATGGAGGATGGAGGATGGAGGATGGAGGATGGAGGATGGAGGATGGAGGATGGAGGATGGAGGATGGAGGATGGTCGATGGATGATGGAGGATGGAGGATGGATGATAGAGGATAGAGGATGGAGGATGGAGGATAGAGGATAGAGGATAGAGGATAGAGGATAGAGGATAGAGGATAGAGGATAGAGGATAGAGGATAGAGGATAGAGGATAGAGGATAGAGGATAGAGGATAGAGGATAGAGGATAGAGGATAGAGGATAGAGGATAGAGGATAGAGGATAGAGGATAGAGGATAGAGGATAGAGGATAGGGGATAGAGGATAGAGGATAGAGGATAGAGGATAGAGGATAGAGGATAGAGGATAGAGGATAGAGGATAGACTATAGAGGATAGAGGATAGAGGATAGAGGATAGAGGATAGAGGATAGAGGATAGAGGATAGAGGATAGAGGATAGAGGATAGAGGATAGAGGATAGAGGATAGAGGATAGAGGATAGAGGATAGAGGATAGAGGATAGAGGATAGAGGATAGAGGATAGAGGATAGAGGATAGAGGATAGAGGATAGAGGATAGAGGATAGAGGATAGAGGATAGAGGATAGAGGATAGAGGATAGAGGATAGAGGATAGAGGATAGAGGATAGAGGATAGAGGATAGAGGATAGAGGATAGAGGATAGAGGATAGAGGATAGAGGATAGAGGATAGAGGATAGAGGATAGAGGATAGAGGATAGAGGATAGAGGATAGAGGATAGAGGATAGAGGATAGAGGATAGAGGATAGAGGATAGAGGATAGAGGATAGAGGATAGAGGATAGAGGATAGAGGATAGAGGATAGAGGATAGAGGATGAAGGATGGAAGATGGAGAACGAAGTATGGAGGATAAAGGATGGAGGATGAAGGATAGGGGATAGAAGATAGATGGTGGAAAAAGGTGGATTTGGATTAAAAATTAAAGATTAAAGATTAAAGATTAAGGATTAAAGATTAAAGATTAAAGAATAAAGACTAAAGGTTAAAGATTAAGGACTAAAGATTAAAAATTGAAGAGTAAAAATTAAAAATTAAAGATTAAAGATTAAAGATTAAAAATTAAAGATTATAGATTAAAGACTAAATATTAAAGTTTGAAAATTAAAGATTGAAGTTTAAAGTTTGAATATTTAAGATTAAAGATTATAAATTGAAAATAAGAGATGGAAGATAGATGTAGGAAAAAGTATTACTTGACACTAAAATTCTAAAATGAAAATTTATATTTTTCATTTTGGGTATTTCCACTTGTAAGGCAATTTCAATTTTTTTCACTGCACGCTCGACCTCAAATTAAAACATATCGCTATCTAAAAATTTGCAGTGCTAAAGGAATTAAAACTCCCATTTCGCGTTCATGTTTGGCTGACACGCGCTATGCTCCAACTACCTTTTGCGCAGCCCTGCGGGGCTAAAAGGATTAAAACTCCTTTTTGTCACGTTCATATTTGGCTGACGCGCGCTTCGCTCTTACCATAGAAATATTTTCACTTTCGTTTAATATTTTATGTGTTTTAAAAAAACTTATTAATTTCTTCTTTGCAATCTTTTCAATTATTATTCCAACGATATATATTAAGGCAAACAATTATTGAGTGTTTACTAAATTTTAGGAAATACACTCTTCAAAAGGTTAAAAATTATGAAGTGTGCAAGAGGCTTTGAGATAAGATCTTTTAATATTTTTAGGCTTTCAATAATTATGGCGTCAAATCCGGGACTAGAGCCAATATTTTTTAAAGCTAGTTTCCTATTATTTCACGTATTACCCAGCATTGCTTTAAAATAATCAACTTTGAGTATTTTCATTAAAGCTCATAATTTATTTATAATTTTTTTTTTAAATTAGTTTTCGGTTTTTCAATATTAATCTGCAGTCCCCTTGTAGGGCAGTGCAAAAGATCCACCTAGATCTCAAAGAGCCTGTTCAATAAAAAAAGCGAGATCCAGTGAACCGGTTCATTGAAAAGATCCGAATTTCCCATCTCTAGATGGGAGCACGAGAGTTGAGGGGATAGCCATTTTTAAAAAAAATTAATTCTTCTATTTCAAGAATCGTACCAGATATGAGCTAAGAATTCTTACAGTTAGGCCTAGTAGACTTGTAGCAGGGGGTGGTAGTGATGGGGTGACGGTGGAAGGGGGTGGAACATAAAGATTCTGATTTTTATTTCTGGAAAACCACAAAGCATAGAAAGCTAAGATCGGCAATATAGAGCTATAGAGATATCCTAGAAAAATAAAATTGAGACTGATACCCTAAAGAATAACTAGGAGGCTATTTAGAACGTTATATTTTAGGTTGTCAGTCGCATAGTAACCTACACTACACCGCAAACCTGAGTCTCATTTAAGCTTGGACTTAGGTATTTACTTAGATGTTTTGCGTTTTGTTGACGCATTTGAATGATTAAAAATGAACATGATACACATTATCGCAGGTCGTGTCGTATTCTTTGCTCGTACGTTCCAATTTTAAGATTGAACGATCGTTCGGTAAAATTGTGACCCGGGTTTATCCGTTCAGTTTAGTGACCCGTTCATTTTGAACGGATCTTGACTGAACGACCCATCTCTACTTTGTTGGGTATTTTAAAAAAAGGAATGGATCAGATTAGCTCACCAGACTTCAAAGAATGAAGTTACGTTTGTTAAAATATAGAATAAATTTACAATATATACCAGGAAAAAAAATGCTAATTGCTGATTTACTGTCGCGTTATTATCAAAAAACTATGGGAGGTAATGAAATTAAAGATATAAATGAAGTCATACATTCGGTTAAGAGTGATAAACGAAAACAGGAGTTTGTTAAAGCTATTAATGATGATATTACGCTTAGAAGGCTGAAAGAAATTTAATACAAGGATGGCTGAACACGAAAAAGGAACTTTCTGAACAACTCAGAGGGTATTGGGGATAACGAAATGAATTAATGCTGGAAGACAATTTAATTTTCTATGAAGAACGTATTTTAGTTCCGTTGGAACTACGCTCAACAATTCTTCGTACATTGCATGAGGGACATGCAGGTATCGAACGAACGCGAATGCGAGCAAAGACACTAGTATTTTGGCCTGGGATGAACAACGATATCGAAAAAATGATTACAAGCTGCAATATTTGCCAAAAATATCGTCGTTCTAATTGCAGAGACGAGCTCTTGCCACACAGTATACCAGAATTTCCATTTCAAAAGGTTGGAGTATACATAATGAATTGTTTAGGTCAAGATTATTTAGTCGTTATCAACTATTTTTCGAAGTTTTTCGAAATCATGAAGTTGAACAGGAAAACAGCGAATGAGGTAATTAGAAAATTGAAAGCAATATTTGCTACGCATGGTATTCCGAGGAAAATCATAGCTGACAACAACCCTTTTAACTCATACCAGTTTAAAAAATTTTCAAATGAGTTTGATATAGAGCTAGTGACTACTAGCCCCTATCACTTTCAATCGAATGGATTAGTAGAAAAGGCTGTAGGAACTGCGAAAAGAATAATAATGAAATCAGTAGAATCCAAGCAGGAACTTTGGTTAGCTCTGTTGGAATGGAGAAATATTCCACTAAAATCTACAAACATATCTCCTGTAGAATTAATAATGGGAAGAAAAACAAGGACATTATTGCCAGGTAAAGAAAGCAATTTTAAGTTTAAAGTTATTCAGGATCATGGGATATATAACAAATGGAAAAATCAAAAACATACAACATACTATAATCCTAAATCAAAACAGCAGAGCGGCTATGAAAAGGGGGATGATGTGTGGTTGAGGACTAAGGAGAAAGAATGGGTAAAAGCAAAAATAGTTGGCAATGACAACGCACCACGATAATATTATGTGGAAACCGATAATGGAGCGGTTTACCGTCGAAATTCAAAGTGGCTCCGCAAAGCTAAATGAAATTATACTTACTCATAAACAATGAAGTTTTCTCATAGCATTATTTAGGTGATGGTTTGTATGGTGTGTTTTTTTATTACGTAATACAATCAAACGGAATAATTGAATTTTTGTTGCAATTGAAATACAATTTATATATTTTTGAATTATATCATTTACAATTAAATAGTTTCGAAAGGGAGATGTAGTATAAGTAAAGTTAAGTACTAAATGTGACAGACCCAGAACACATTCAATAAGAACCACGGGATTTGAACGAACTCGCTTTAGCAGTGCGACATCCGGCTAGTAGCAATGTAACAATGGAGCAAGTCTCGAACCAGTGTGTTCTGAATATAAGTGAAAGTATTAAACATCATTAAGTTTACATTAAAACGAGTGTTTCAATTATAATACAACACCCCCACCCTCCGAAAAGACCAGTTTCAGGTGTTTACCCAATCTACCCACCATAAAAAATTCAACTTAATACCTCAACGGGTTTGGGAGCTACGCGCCTTCAAACGATTTTGAGTACGGCGGACGGCGTACGGCGTATACGGCGGACAGACGGACATTTTTTTTTTGCTTTTTTGGTGTTTACTAGTCCTAAAACGTGTAAATACAAAATTTCAGGGTAACTAATTTTTTTGAAATTTCAGGTCGATCACAATACTTTATTATTAAAACATACTGCAGTCACGATCGGCTGCAATACTCTAGATGAATACTGAACTCCGATTTATATTGTAGTTTGGGATAAAGTAGAATTACGTGTGTGCATGTTGTATGTCCTTTATTAAGGACTACCATTGTATTTATTTTCATATCTTGAACTGGGTACGTCATCGAAAAAAAATTTGCTTTTTGAAGGACTTTAACATGGGAGGTGCAGGACGGACATATTTATCCTTTTCCTTGGAACCATTTAAAAATGAACGTGTACAAAATTTCAAGTTTGTAGCTTGAAGCGTTCAAAAGTTATCGAAAAATATTGTTGAGCACGTGTCTTAAGAATTTTTTGTATGGCAGGTACCATAAGTAGTAAAAGGATTTTGCTGACTAGTAAACTCGAACTTTGTTTTCACTCAAAACTAATTTGTACAAAATTCCGAATTCATAGCTAAAAGATTACTTGAGTTATAGTGAGTTCAGTAAATTAAGTGAATACATTTTGACAGGATATTTGTATGGTAGCTACACGAATGACTAATAGGATTTTCTTCATAATCATACAACTATTGGAAAAATAACACATACAAAATTTCAAAGACGTAGCTTAAACCCTTCTGAAGTTTTCGACCAATATTCTTGAACACGTGTTTTAAGGACATTTTGTATGGCAGCTACCCGAAGGAGTAGGACGATTTTGCCCGTTAACGAACTCAGCCTTAGAAATTCAACCAATTCAAAATTTGAAGATCCTAGGTCAAGGCGTTATCGTGTTCACGGACAGACGGACGGACGGACGGACGTCAATCCGATTTGAGGTTTTTGGCCACAAATAAACAAAAAATAATATGTAATTTTTTTTCGTCTGAGGCTCGGTTCTATGCGTTACAAGCTTTTGGGCTGGATTAAATTTATAATACTCTATAAGATTTCATCCAGAGTATAAAAATAATAAAGTAAAATTAGCAGCTGGAGGAAACGGTCTTTGGAACGAGACGATGGGAGGCGACGACTTCAGGAGGCCAAGGCCCGATTTGGGCTGTCGCGCCATTGATCAGGATCAGGTAAAACAAATATGTCAGGATGGATCAGAGCAATATATTAAATCTGTGCATTTAAGAGATAACGTAAGATGGGGTGACTTTGATCATATTGTAGCAACTATTCGCGTCGGAGACAGCTTTTTATTTTTGTTGAGCTAGATGGCTACAGTTGCAAAAAAAGATCCTAATTTTCGGCTTGACACATATTCAGTTTTATACATCCATATCCGAAGAATCATTTGCGCACCTAAAACACATTATGACAGACATATAAATCATCCTCGTCTTCAGGAACGTGAAGTTTGTGATCATTTGGTACACACCTCTTATGGCAAAGCTTTTTGTAGAGAGAGCACTCTAATCCTCTTCTTATTATTGTAGTGCATCTAAAACATAATCCTTTTTTTTACATTTGATTTCTCATTTTCAGCAATTTTCTATTTTTTTCAGTTTTGGCACTGCCAATAAATATGCAAGTGACAGTAGTGGTTATATTATTAGTTTATTGGCATCCCATGCCAATAACTGTTAAATATCATTCCAACCAAGTGGAATTTATACCCTTATAATTAATTTCACTAATAATAATATAGAAGAAGCAAATTAGTATATTCAAAGAGTTTTAAAAATTTACAGTTATTGGCATTGGGTGGTAAAATGATGCATATATTCTTTACAGTTATTGACATCAATTTTTTTGAAACAACATTTGCGTAATTTGCAAAATTTTTTTTTACAAATTTATTTCGAAAATAGCACTGAATTTAAAAACATAAAAAGTCAAAATCAGGAAGGATCCAATATAGAATAAAAACTATTTATAGAAACCCCATTTCTTAAGGCTTACCGTAAAAAATCCGTTATTTTGGTTTCGTTGCATACAGAATTGAACTGTTAATAAATTTAAAAAAAACCAGACTACCAGTTTACTTTGTTTCTGGAAAAAAGTTAGACGCATACATGATTCTTAGAAATATTGCACAAAGTTTTTTTTAGCAGTGTAATGCTACGATTAGACGGTCACTCAAAACCGTCAATGCATTGACACTCTGACGTCAAAATTACGTAGAATATGGTCACAAAGTTGTCAATTCAATGTCAATCCGTGTGATCGTCATTTTTGTGACACGTCAATGCATTGATAGTAGAATTGACTACCGAATTGACACACATTTTTTGTCAATGCATTGACAATTTTGAATGACCGTGTGATCACCCTGTCAATGCGTTTGCGACGAATTGACTAAAATTTTGGATGAGTCGTCAATGCATTGACACTGTCCCACGGATTGACACGACACGAAATTCCGCCGTGTCCTTTCTCTACAAATTGACACATTGGCAACTTGGTCGAGCGGAAATTATTTAATTTAAAATTATTTAATAATGAAGTTTTGTGATCGAATGGAAATGTCAAAAAATTTAAATACACTGAAATTTAGTATTTGAACATTTTTGGACTAGTAATCCCCAAAAAGGAAAAAAAATCTATCTATCCGCCATATGTAAAAGCGTTTGAATATGTGTAGCTCACAAATGCGTTGGGGTATTAAGTTGTAATTTGTTTTGTTTGTAAATTGGATAAGCCTCTACGAGTGGTATGAAACTTTTTGATTGTCTTAAGGGATACAGCTGCCCAGACAAGTGCTAAAATTCTTAAGACGAGAGTTGAAGTGTCGGGGTGGTGGTTAAGAAACTTTGGATGACAATATCTTTCGAACCGATTGTACCAGGAAGATAAAATTTGGGTTTCGTCTATAGAATTACAAGTGAAGTGCATTAAACTGAAGCCATAAAATCAAATTTTAATTTATGGCTTGGTTCTATGTCGCAACCTATTTCTCATCTTTATTAACGACCTTCTGTCGTTAACTCACAAGCTCCACTCTACAAGGCATATAACAGGCCACGCCTTGAGTACAATTAGCATGCCTGGGCTGGGGTCCCAAAATCCCATTTGACCTTGCTCAATCGTGTTCAAAAACATACGTTCCGACTAATTGGAGACGAAGCCGTTTCAGCTTCTATAGACTCCTTGAGCATTGCCGATATGTCGGAATAATCAGTACTTACTATCGACATTTCAATGGTAAATATTGTAAGTAATTATTCGCCGACCGTAACACTCGCCAAGCTTCACGCACGAGTATACTGTTCAGCACCCTTTTTGTGGAGAACAGTGAAATTTATGCAACCTCTTTCGCCATCAGTAATATGAAACACATTGCCAGCCGATCTGCCCTGATAATTATAACCTTCAGCAGTTCAAAACCAATGTTCACCGATAGTTCAGAAGCTCCCGCCCTCCCGTTCCACCACCCTAAATCCCCTACCACACCATTTTATTCTCAACCTATGTCGTTCTAGCTGTTCAATCGCATTAAAGGATGACCCCCTAAGTTATTACGACGGTCGTAAATTAATGGTAAATTAAACAAATGTCCTTGAAACGGAGTTTTTTCAATATTTTCACGAATTTTATTATATCTCTCAGATATTTCTATGTAGTTATAAAATTTATTTTAGTTCTGCTGGCTCTTTATATACGCCCATAAATTTCGTTTTGTCATTGACTTTAAAAAATTTAACTGAACGCGAAACTATATATTTTATTTTTCCACACAAAAAAATCACAATTCACAGCTTTCTTTCAATCCCATTTGATTTGAAAAATGTAAATATACAAATTTCTACTGATGTGAATGTCCTATCTATTGTCAATTCGTAGAGATGTGTCAATCCCGTGTGATCGCATAGTTTTTTCGTGCCATTCATTGACAACGTAGGCTACAAATCGAATTGACTACCAGCATCGTCAGTCTGCTTGTCAATTTAGTTTGGGACAGATATGACCAAAATGGTCATTCCGTGTGATCGTCAATTCATCAAGAATTGACACAATGACGATTGAGACTCCATTGACACTGAAACGACGCATTTTTACGTGACGTCACAGTGTCAATGCATTGACGGTTTTGAGTGACCGTCTAATCGTAGCATTATAGAGACATTTTATCAAAAAGTGCCAATGACTGTAAGAGTGTCAATCACTATATACCTAGTTTACCTAAATAGATAACATTAATTTAGAAAATTTTACAAAATAAATAATGGAGTTTGCAAAAATTTTAGTAAGAAAATAGTTATTGTTTTTATAATAATACTATTCCACTTTAGATGAAATTCTGCAGAAAAACAACAGATTCGGGCAAGTAAAAGAAAATTTGAATTTTGCGTGAAAAATTACGAAATATTTTATTCGTTTGGTATGTGCAACAAGTGCGGTGGTGTATAACATGGAGTGGCTAGATTATTCGGATAGCATTATTGAAATTCCAAGCGAGGTAGGAGTTAACGACTTTGTTGTCCCTTCTTTCAGCTTGGGGCCTGACATCTTTAATTGCTGATTTAGCAAGTAATTCACCAAGTGGTAATTAAATTATAAGTTACCGCAATTTAATATGATATTATGATAAGTCAGTTGATAAAGAGGTCCTCAAGTATATTGCTATTGCCGACATTCACCAGTTAATTCCGAATGAAAAAGTTCGGCATTAAAGCTCTATTTTGCAAAAAAAAAAAATTTAAATGGAGAAATGAAAACGTAATGATCCTCACGAGTGTTACCTGTAAATCAAAAAATTTGTGTAATTTTTTTTATTAGAGATTTTGTACTGCATTGGCAGAAACATTGCCAATTAAGAACTTGAGCTCAGTAAGCAATTAGATCAGAACCTTTCAATTGACACCAGAAACATCGAGCAGCCAAGAAAATTCATCCAATCCTTATGTAAGTACTGAGAAGGATGATACGGAAATAAGTTAACATGTTCATTCAGCTTAGTGTCATGTAAAAAAAAATTATATTTTTGTTAAATAGAAAGGTTATTCCATCAAGAATCGCCAAAAATGACGAAATTTGTGACCTTACCATCGCCGATTCTTTTGAAAATTTATGTACTCGAAGAATTAGTGAAAAAAAAAATTTAATTTCAATTCTTTGTTTCTATCTAATTTTTTTTGTTAGTTATAGTATGTTAAAGTTTTCGCAAAAATGATGTCCGAGTCCTCTTTGAAAATTCATATCTCTGGTAATTTTTATCCTAGAATAATAGAATAGGGCTTTTTTTAAAGGAGGAGAGTTGGAGGGTTTTTTTAAAGGAGGGGGGGGTTGTCGCAATATAAAAAAATACGAATAAAAATTATCCTTGAAATCTGTTTTCAAGGATAACGATTTTGTCCTTAATCCTTGAATATTTCAAAATACGGTTTTTTTTTATTTTTTTATATTTTATAGGTTATACTGTTTTACAAAACATACCAAAAAATAACTTGGATTCTGAATGGAATAGGTGTCAAAAAAATCGAAGAACATCAGTTCTTCTCAATCTCTATATATAAAAATGAATGTTTGTCTGTCTGTTTGTCCTGTATAGGCTCCTAAACCACTCATCCAATTGCGATGAAACTTTGGTGATTTGTTGAGGGTACGCCCTCGATGGTTTCTGCGTTAACAAAATTATTTAACAGTTGGTGGTTCGCGAGTTATTTCAACATTTGAGTGTTTTTCATATGATTTAGCGGCAGTTCGTTTTAGGTGTATTAGTTATGCCTATTCCTATTACTAAATGGTATAAGAGGATAGTGGATGGAAGATGGAATATGGAGGATGGAAGATGGAGGATGGTGGATAGAGAATGGAGGATGGATGATGGAGCTTGGTGGATGGTAGATGGAGGATGGTGGATAGAGGATGGTGGATGGAGGATGGGAAATGGTGGGTGAAGGATGGTGGATAGAGGATGGAGGATAGAAGATGGAGGATGGTGGATGGTGGGCGGAGAATGGTGAATGGTGGATGGAGGATGGATGATGAAAGATGGAGGATGGCGGATGGAGCTATTTCAACATTTGAGTGTTTTTCATATGATTTAGCGGCAGTTCGTTTTAGGTGTATTAGTTATGCCTATTCCTATTACTAAATGGTATGAGAGGATAGTGGATGGAAGATGGAATATGGAGGATGGAAGATGGAGGATGGTGGATAGAGAATGGAGGATGGATGATGGAATTTGGGGGATGGTAGATGGAGGATGGTGGATAGAGGATGGTGGATGGAGGATGGGAAATGGTGGGTGAAGGATGGTGGATAGAGGATGGAGGATAGAAGATGGAGGATGGTGGATGGTGGGCGGAGAATGGTGGATGGAGGATAGAGAATGGGGGATGATAGATGGAGGATGGTGGATGGTGGATAGAGGATGGTGGATAGAGGATGGAGGATGGTGAATGGTGGATGGAGGATGGATGATGAAAGATGGAGGATGGCGGATAGAGGATGGAGGATGGATGATAGAGCTATTTCAACATTTGAGTGTTTTTCATATGATTTAGCGGCAGTTCGTTTTCGGAGTATTAGTTATGCCTATTCCTATTACTAAATGGTATAAGAGGATAGTGGATGGAAGATGGAATATGGAGGATGGAAGATGGAGGATGGTGGATAGAGAATGGAGGATGGATGATGGAATTTGGGGGATGGTAGATGGAGGATGGTGGATAGAGGATGGTGGATGGAGGATGGGAGATGGTGGGTGAAGGATGGTGGATAGAGGATGGAGGATAGAAGATGGAGGATGGTGGATGGTGGGCGAAGAATGGTGGATAGAGGATGGAGGATAGAGAATGGGGGATGATAGATTGAGGATGGTGGATGGTGGATAGAGGATGGTGGATAGAGGATGGAGGATGGTGGATGGTGGATAGAGGATAGATGATGGATGATGGAGGATGGCGGATGAAAGATGGAGGACGGTGGATAAAGGATGGTGGATGGGGATGGTAGATGGTGGATGGAAAATGGTGGATGGTGGATAGAGGATGTAGGATAGGGAATGGTGGATTGGAGATGGGGGATGGAGGATGGAGTAACGGGAGCAAGAAATGGGAGTAACGGGAGAAATGGTAGCAACGGGAGTAAAAGGAGCATCGTGAGAAACAGGAGCAACGGATCAACGGGAGAAATGGGAGCAACGGAGAAATAGGAGCAATGGATCAACGGGAGAAACGGGAGCAACGGGAGTAACAGGAGCGATGGAACAACGTAAGCGAAGCGAGCGTAGCCGCGGTACGCGGCTAGTTATTTTATAGTAAAAGGGTCATTCCATCTAGAATCGCCAAAAGTATGACCTTACCATCGCCGATCCTTTTGAAAATTTATGTACTCAAAGAATTAATGAAAAAAAAAAATATAATTTCAATTTTTTGTTTCTATCTCATTTTTTTTGTTAGTTATAGTATGTTAAAGATTTCGCAAAAAAGGTGTCCGAGTCCTCTTTGAAAATTCATATCTCTGGTAATTTTTATCCTAGAATAATAAAGTAGGACTTATTTTAAAGATTGTTGTTTAAAAATTCTCGCAATATAAAAAAAATACGAATAAAAATTATCTTTGAAATTCAGTTTTTTTTTCAGTTTTTTTTTTTTCATTTTTTAATTTTTTTATGTTTTGTAGGTTATACTGTTTTACAAAACATACCAAAAAATTAACTTGGGATCTCAATGGGATCGGGGTCAAAAAAATCGAAGAACATCAGTGCTTCTCAATTATGTTATAGTAAAATTACAATTATAACACAATTCAATCAATCAATTATTAATTGATTCGATTGAGTAATTTACTCGCATGAAATGTCAAATTCAGTCGACTGCTCGGGAGTTCAACTGTGACCGTCATAGCGATTGGACGTGTTTGTTCAAGCCAAGTGCAAGTGCAAGTAAAGCAAGGATAGTGTGTATTTTAGCATCTAAAGCACGCGGCAAAAAGCCGGCGTCCCGCGGAATATTTTCCAAATCGGGAAAAAGTCTGGCGATCTTGTGTTAAATTACTTACATGAATGCAGATTCGTGATAAGTACAAAGTGATTACTAAACAAAATACTGCATAACCTAGAAAAGAAAAATCACCTGTGCGTTATAGTTGATAACGACACAGGATAATTTCTTGTGCTAAGAAAAAAAAAATAATAATACAGTGGATGCCGCTTATTGTAATCGCGGATAATGTTAAAAGTCGCATTTTGTTATCAAAACAGTTGGGTTCCATTTTCCACAAACAGAATTCATCGCTTATTTTTTTCTTCGTTTATTGTTATCAGCCGGGTAATATTATTTTTTTTGCTGGTCCCAAAGTGATTACAATAAGCGGCATCCACTGTATATAAATAGTAAAGCGTAAAAGTGGAAGTATCAAGCAGCAAAAACAATGAGAGTTCCGAATGGGTGGAGATGCCGCCCAATAGAGACCATGTGGTAAATAATTGTGTAAACATATTTAACGAAGACTTTGCAAAGAATGTTGATTTTAATTTTCATCCAATCATGAATGAAACAAATAGTGTGATGAACCTGCTTACAGCAGACCAAATTGATGAGATCAATGCCCGTTATGAGGCCAGCAGTGAAGATGAGACAATGGAGCAAGTGACGCTGTGCCACGTGCAGCAAGTAAATTTACCCGAGCCAAGAGAGACCCCCCTTGAGGAGTCCCCCCTGGTAACAAATTGTAATGTCGAATCGAATCCAGACTTATCGGCGCTGGCAGAAAGAATAAATGAGCTTGAGCAGACAAATGCGTCGCAAAAGAACGAGATGAATAAGTTGGGTTCCGACTATAGTCTACTATTGGGAAAATATACCGAGCAGCAGGAACAGCTTAGACGCCTGAAGCCATCCAATACTACAGCGAAAAGAAAGAAAACAAAAGAAAAGGACTGTACCAGTAAGGAAGCGGAGAAAAAGAATCCGGTGTATCTGTTTGAGATCTCGCAGAACAAGTATGCCGACCTCGGAGAGCTGATGGAGGAGGACGAGGACTTAGAAGCAACGGTACCAACAGCAGAAGCTGCGGGGCAAAACCCCAAAAAATTAACTGGCTATAAGGTAAATCAAAAAAATAAATCTTTAAATACACAGCATAAAATTAATTTGGAATCAAAGCAACTAAATTTTAATTTCAATGAACAAACGGCAACCAATGGAGAAAAATCCAATTGGCCAGCTTTTAATATTTTCTCAAAAAATATCATCAATAGTGATGCGGACCAAAATCAAATAATAATAAAAGATCCCAATATAAAATTAGGCGAAAAGGCAAAAAAAGAATAACCCTAGTGTAAATTCCACAAAACTGAGCCTTACTCAGAAAGTAGACGCCTCGGTAACACAAACGGTACAACCATCAAACCCGTTGGTGGTAAACCCGTGGTAAAACCAAACAAAACTCCCTTCAAAAGAAGTAAAGATATCCCCCATTTCCATTTCAGAAGTAGAAGTAAAATATTTCAGAAGAGCTTTACTCCTTAGTGGAGTGAAATATTTTGAAATAAACCCTAACTCAAACAAACTGTACCTAAATAACAAGGAAGATTACCATCGAGCCATTAAGGTAATGAAAGCTAATGACCAGAACTTCTATTCGCATACATTAAAGGAGAATAGAATGCCAAATCTACTAATAAAAAGATTGGCACCTGGCTTTGAAACACAAGACATAGCAAGCGAGCTGCTAGCAAGAGGCTATAGTGGTATCAATAAAATAATGCCATTCATTAGTAAAAAATATCCTAATCTAAACTACTTCATATTGCAATTGAAGCCGGGAACCAAAACTGAGGACTTCCTTAAAATACGTTCACTACTAAACCAACTAGTCACAGTTGAAAAGCTAAACAGAATGGACATTGTGCAGTGTTTTAACTGCCAAAGGACAGGACACGTTTCTTCAAACTGTCAAATGGAGACAAGGTGCGTCAAGTGCCTAAATACTCATGAAAGGGGTGATTGTCCAGTAAATCCGGGGTCAGGGATTCAGGTAGCTTGCGTACTTTGTAAGTCCGAAGGCCACACAGCCAATTATAGGGGCTGCCCGGTGGTGAAGGAAGAAGTTGCAAAAAAAAAAACAAAATGTTAAGAAAATCTGTCCAAAACAGAAGTAGCAATCAGGCTAGCAACCAAGACATGGGGAAAATTATACCAGGAATCAGCTTCGCGGATATGCTCAAAATTACCTCTGAGCACCAATATGAAAAACCAAACCCGAGCAAACAGACCACCTTAAATACCCAGTCCCTAAATATTACGGATGTCTTAAACGGTGCTGCAATGGAGACTTTACCACGCTGAAAGCCACTTTCAGTAAATTTATGAGAAACTACAATAATACAAATGACTTAAACAAAAAAAAAGACGCCCTTTTAAATTTTATGCTGGAAACCAATTACGGAACTTGAATTACTAAAAAATTTTAAAATAATAACAGTCAACGCCAATTCACTAATAAATCACATGCGAAGGCATGATCTAGCGGACCTAATTGCAGGCAATAACCCTGACCTGGTATTAATAACTGAGTCAAGGCTAAAACCCCGACATAAAGTTGAGTACAGAAACTACCAAATCTTTAGAACTGATAGATTATCCCCGGGAGGAGGGACGGCAATTCTGATAAAATCCAGATATCAAGTAGTACCAGTAATTTTTGCTGGAATATCATCGGCTGAATACACAGCTATAAAATTAGTCAGGGCAAACGAAAGCCTTTTTTTCATCTCACTTTATATCAAACCAGATAACTTGGTATTAGCGGACCTAGAAAATTTCTTTGCGCAAATTCCACTGGGCGATAAAGTTATAATTGGGGGCGACTTCAACGCCAAGCACAAAAACTGGTTAAATTATAATAACAACAGGAATGGTACATTGTTAAACAGATGGCTACAGAGCAACATAGTAAATCTAAACATTAAACATCTATATCCCTACAACCCATCCAGAACTAGTTCAAATACATTCTCTTTCATAGATTTCTTTCTGGTCTCGGAGGAACTAGCGCATTCCTCCCAGCACCCCTTAGGTCTTCTAGAAACGCACGACTTTGAATCAGACCACGCAGCGGTAGAACTGCTTTTGAAACTCCCACTATTCGCAACCAGTCAGCCTACGCTAGTAAATAACTATGCTAAAGCAGACTGGAAAAAATTGAAATCAACAGTGGCAATCGAACTAGCTGAAACACCCCCCCCCCCCCCCCAAAAGATAGAAACTTGAGTATAGCAGAAATTGACATAGCCATCGCAAACCTCAATAGAGGTATTAATGTAGCAATGAAAGTAGCTATCCCTAAAACCAAAATTAGCCCAGGAACGCTTATCAATCTAGATGAAAACACCATCGACCTAATAAAAAAAAAGAAAAACCTCAGGAGGAGATGGATCCAAAATGGAAGGCTAAATAATAGTCTTCACTCTCAAATAAAAAGAGCCACCCAAATCATAAAGGAGCAAATTAGTCTCACATACCAAAGAACATTTGAAAAAAAAATTAAGGACCTGAGAGCAGACCCAGACAGAAGAATTAAGAAAGCAAAAAACCTTGCGGGAACCTTCGAATCCGTCTTACACAGGTCACTGAGCCAATTTTGCGACGAGAATGAAATTTTGGTCAAAACACAATTCGGTTTTGTTAAGCGCAAGTCTACAACTCAAACACTGACACTATTATTGGAAAAAATATATGCTGGATATAGGGAAAAGGCCCCGACATTAGCGTGTTCACTAGATCTTAAAAAAGCCTTTGACACGGTATGGACAAAAGGTCTGTTATACAAATTAGACCAGCTCAATGTACCCAAAAACTTAATAGCGATCCTGTATAGTTTCCTCCTAAACAGAAGAATGATAGTCAAAGTGAATAGTGCTGCTTCAACGGAAACGGACATAAGTGCTGGGGTGCCGCAAGGCTCAGTGTTAGGCCCACTACTCTTCAACATATTCATAAATTCGCTGCCCATGGGAGAGGAAATAGGTATTACCACAATATTATTCGCTGATGACATTATAATGTCAAAGACAGGTGATGACGTTGAGAAATCAATAGAAATGGTAAACACCCACCTTATGAGGGTGCACCAATATTGTAAAGACTGGAAGCTAGATTTCAATCATGATAAATGTGCAGCTATCCTTTTCAGGGCATATGAAAGCTACATAAGTAGGAAACAAAAAGAGCTTAAAAAAAATGAAAACATTAAGATAAAGCTGGGGGGGTATGAAATTAAAGTAGATGACAAACTCAAGTACCTGGGGGTTACGCTGGATAAGAAGGGGAAATGTATTATACACATCGACTCAACCGTAGCTAAAGCAAATATAGCATTCAATATGCTCAATAACATATTTAAAAAAAACAAATTCAAAACAGAACTTAAATTCCTCTGCTACAAGCAAATGATTAGACCAATCATAACATACGGCTTTCCAGGCTGGTGCTCAATTTCTTCTGCGCAAATGAAACGTCTAAGAATCCTAGAGAGGAAATTTCTTTATAAAGCTTTACCTACTAAAGAAGCCTACACAAGACTTGAATCTGACCCGGATATTTTTAGGAAAATATCAAAAAAAAACCAGACCCTGAGTCGGATCTATGACCAAGCTGCCCCAAACTTTTTATATAAAAACTTTCCGCCCTCCTTCCTATATTACCTGCATTTTAAAAAAGTACTTACAAACAGCAGAAACCAACTGACCTTCTACAACAGAAGGTTTAATAGTAATAGCCCAGAAAATCATGTATTTGATATTGGTCCGCATCAACTATCTAACGAGTAATTAGGCAATTGTGAAGAAATGAACTACCGCTGCAAGCCGGAGTAAAAACAAAAACATTGTAAAATAAATAAGGCAGACTGCACTATCCACTGGATAAAGCAATCTCTAGTCGAAAACTAAAGCTAATGGCCGTCAAACCAAATTAACTAAATTAATTTTTTTGTCGCATCTTGATAACTTCAAGACATAAGTTAAGAAATTACTGTATAAAACTATGTAAATCTCAGGACTAGGAAAAAGTAAAACATTACAAAACACTTGTACAGTATAACTTCTCTATAGTGGACACCTTTGGGGAATTCAAAAGTGTCCGCTATAAAGAGGTGTCCGCTTTTCGGGGGTATTCATTGGGGAATAAAGAACTGTCCTCTATAGGGAGGTGTCCGGTTTTCGGAGGTGTCCGGTAATAGAAGTTTCACTATACTTGAATATAAAAAAAAAAAAAAAAAAAAAAAAAAAAAAAAAAAAAAAAAAAAAAAAAAAAAAAAAAAAAAAAAAAAAATCACTCACTGCAACTCATGCAGAATGTGAAAGTAATTAGTAATTAACCAAGAATCTGCTGTTCTCTGAAACTGTTCAAGAAATAATGTGGAATCAATTAATTATTAGTGAGCTATACGCCATAAAATACTGTTAATTTTTTTTCCTTCTATATATATGTATACTAGAGTTAAAGTTAGAAATAAAATAAACTAAAGGATCCCTATTATGGGAGAGAGGATCGGAAACAAACTAAAATAAGCAGGCAGAATGCGATACAGCAACCTCTAGCCAAACAACTTAATTTAAAACTCAAATTAAATTTGAAATCTGGTTTCCACCCAAATTAAAATTAGAATGAAATATACCAAGAAATATTTATAATAAAAACAACATACAAAATAGCATTAAGTTATTGTAATGAAATAAAATTCATCTAAATTAAAATGGAAAAGTACAATTTACAATTAAAAATCAAATAAAAATGTTGGACGTTACTGCACCACACTCAAAGCGCAAACGCAAACATTAATTTAAGCATTGAAGCTCCAAGTTCAGTTTTCACTTTTACTTTATTATTTTAATAATAAAGTATTGTTATCGATTTTTAAAAAAAAAAAATTTGCTACCCTGAAAATTTTTTTTTCCACGTTTCATGACTAATAGACACCAAAAAAGCAAAAAAAATTTTCAGTCCGTCTGTGCGCCGTACGCCGTCCGCCGTCCGCCGTCCGCCGTACGCCGTACGCAAAACGTTTGAAAGCTTATAACTCTCAAACTCTTGCTATTAAGTTGAATTTTTTTTTGTTGGTAGACTGAGCAGACCCCTTCAAGTGGCCACCTTTTGAGTGGTGGGCGTGTGAGGGGGGAGGTGCGGAAAGGGTTTTAGACGAAAAATTTTGGTTTCTAGATCTCAGTAACCGCTTAGGCTAGGAGGCTGAAACTTGGAATTTATATAAAGCATCAATAGTGGACTCATTTGCAAAAAAAGTGATGATATAGGTAAAGGGGTGTGGGAGTGGGGGGAATAATAATGCGTCCGAAACGCTCGAAAGCCGAGATAGAGATTTTCTAAAATCCATATCTCCTAATCGGTTAATGTCACGAAATTAAAACTTAATGAACATCTGTGGGTATAATAGGAGAATAGATTGAAAAGAAATTTTTAAGTATGGGCAGTGGCGTACGGAGGTAGGGGGTGAAAAACTTTAGATTACGATATCTCACGAACCAAATGCACTAGACAAATAAAATTCGGTTTCTGTATTAAAGTTGACAAATAAAGTTTGCTGAAAGTAAAATTTTTTAAGGGGGCGGTTGAGTATGAAGTGGTGGGGATAAGAATTTTTTCTAAAAAATCACGTCTAATATCTCAAGAACGATGTACGATAGATGCTTAGAATTTTTACCAAAAGTAGGCCTAATAGAACCCTAGCATGAAAAATTTTTTTGAGGGTGTGGGTGTAGAGGGTGAGGCTGGGGGAAGGTGAAAAGGAAAAAGTTCCGATTTTTATATCTCGAGAACCTATAATGACATCAAGCTGAAACTTGGTATTTAGATAGAACTATAACAGTAGCATCTTGGAAAAACATAATTTTTTGTAGTGATAGTATGGTACGGGGGTGGGGGGTGTTTTTCCTAACTATAGAACGGCTTATGCTAGAAAGTTGAAACTCGGTGTGTATATGTAGGTGACCTAGAAAAGTAATTTTGATTAAAAACAAAATCAAATATCCATTCGCGTACAGAAGGGGGGCAAAAAAAAATATCAGTGAAAATGAAATGCGTATATTTTCACGATTTTCGTCATATCTATTAGGTCTTTTCAAATATTGAATTCCTTTTTATTCCACGGATTTTTCATATAAATACCTAGAAAGTGTTTTAAGGATTTTTTGAAATTCGACCCCCACGATGGTGTAAAGGGGTTGTATACATTTTCACGAATTCAGCCATATCCATCTGGTCTGATTAGATAACGAATATATTTTTACTTCCACGGGCTTGTTTAATAATCACCTAAAACTGGTTTTCAAATTTTTTCCTTATTCAACCCCTAGGAGGGTATAAACGGGTTGAAAACGTTTTCACGAATTCCGTCATATCTCTTAGGAGTGATAAGACATCGGATTGGTTTTTACTTCTTCGGGCTTTCTTTATAAATATATAAAAACTAATTTCAGGATTTTTGGATATTCAACCCCAAATAATGTGCAAGGGGGTTGCATATGTTTGCACAAATTCCTATATATTTCTTGGTTCTGATGTGATATCGAATTCAGTTTAACTTCCTAAGGCTTCCTACATAATCGTCAAAAGTTGATTTTAGTATTTTTAGATATTCAACTCCAAGAAGACGTAAGGCTTTGGACATATTTCTTACGGTTGATAAGATATCAGATTGGTTTTCACTTCCACAGACTTTTTATGTTATCGCCTACAAATGCATTTCCGATTTAATTTAATGGCCCAAAACCAAATCACGAAAAATCTCCTAATCACGTAACAACTGATATTATACTACGACTTAGACCTCGTCCCGGAGTATGACCCAATTATGTAATTCATATGTTACATGTGGCAGCGGCGTAAGTATTCTAGCGCGACCCCATTCTAACCGCTTTCCGAACTTTTTTTTGGGTTTTCAGTCACATAGTAACCTGCACCGCGTCTCAGAATTGAACGCATTCCGAACTTCTACCGAAAAAATAATAAAGTTGCGCCCGGACTTTTGGCAGATTTTTTTTGTATTAGTCCATATTTATTAATACGTGTGATAACGACATCGACGGGTTTTTTGGCTTTCCCGACGAATAACCTATAAACATTGTAAAAGAAAATAACAAATTTATTAGTGTTAACTTAATAGTCAAACAAATATGTAAAGGAGCAGAAATACTGGAAAATTAGCTAAAAGCTAATGTACTATTGAATAATTGAATTATGTAATATGCAAATCATTGTCAAATTTATATGCCAATAAACATCTTGAATCTTGAATCTTGAGTCGACTGCTCGAAATAAAGTGACTCTCTATGTGTCGAGTCGACTTTACATATCCGCAGGTTTGAGTTACTCGCTCGACTCAAGTTTCGTAATAGGTCCGTTCAACCTATATGTCGTCAGGAAAACCTCGCAAATATATTATTTATTGTATAAAAAAGTTGAATAAAAAAGAAAATGAGAATAGGGGTTTCTGGAAAACAAAATGGAACCAAGACCATACCTACAATTTTAGTTTCCAGATTTAGGAAACTCAAAAGCTAAATCTAACAGGTATCGATGAATGATCATATTTTTTCTATAACTTATCTGTCGCCAGGAAAACCTCGCAAAAATTGTATTGATAAAAATTTCAGGAGGATTTCATCCCGACCCTAATCTACTATGATCTTCATAGAGTCGGATCAAAACGCACCTATTATGTACTCTGGATCAGATACTCTACACTCCCGTCGTGGCTGATCCCAGAGGAAGGACTTTAAATACACCTTCCTAACTTAGTAACTCCTAGATATCATTGAATATATTATTACCACCGTTAATGATATTAGAGAGTATTGGTTCAAACCAAGACTCGATGAGCTCGTAATCCCATATATAGTAGTATCAATATGTTGTTATCATCAGAAAATGATGGGATCTTTCAAGCATCATAATCATCTCCTCTACTTCCCATCTGTCTTTGCGTCTACATATTGACCTTCTTCTTCTTTACTCTCTGGAGGTATTTTGCTTCGCTTCGATATCAAGAATCTCGTCCGTGGTGATTATCTGTACCGCATCTTCACGATAGGTTTGCTAGTACCTTCCGTTGGATACCACCCTGTCATGCGGTTTGCATTCTCATCTGAGTACCACACAACAACACACGTATAATAAGTATTAAAAAAAACTCTAAAGGCCGACTTTATGGAGCTCGGGACCAGGTAAAATTAATGGGCTTTAGGGCCTTGTTACAAAAATTATCTTCTCGTCACACGTCAAAACAAACAAACAATCATCAGAGAATTCTGATGATCACAAAATTAGACCTTCGAGTTGAAATAAAAAATACCTAGTGGCGCATATCTGTAAATTATAGGTTATTGACGGCGCTTCATTAAATGTGAATTTAATAAATACCACATTTGCATGTAATTTAAGAACTGAGATAAATCTGAGTAATAACCGATCAAGAGTGTAAAAGTTGATTAGAATATACTCATGTATTTTGCTTTTATTAGAGACGAAGATAACCGCTCGTGTTGAGTTCTTGTATTAATTAACTATCTAATTTACAATTTCTTACAAGGTAAACGCGACAGTACCAAAAGTAGAAGGCAATACTATAAAATTGACTCGACCTTCCAGTAGACCTCTAAGGAAAATTCAATCTTTTGTTTGATGACAATAAAATTATAAACTTTTAAGATCAAAGTGTCTGATCTTGAGTACATAGTATCTTTATACAGATCATAGTAGGTTAGCGTCGGGTTTAGGAGTAAGCCTCCCCCACTTTGCGAGGCTTAGAAAACATCTGGGCTATGTTCATGACACAAAAGCAGCTATGTGTGTCCAAAGCAACCAAAAAACTTCTTTCTCGTGCTTGCTATTTGACACTAGATCTGTCCAAGATTTTTAAAAAGCTGCTTCCATAGCTGCTTTTTGTTGCTCATACTCCGGACTGTAACAGCAAGCAGCTATTGCAGTATTCATATGAGTGTGTAGATGTTAGTTTCGTCTCAACGTCATTTTGAATGTTTAAAATGGAAAATGATGTTTTACTAACAATGGAAATAAGCGAAAGATTTAAGGAAACTACTAGTAGTGCTCATTTTCACTTTATTTTATTATAATATATGTCATATGTTACGCCAACTTGCGTATGTATGTGACGAACAGCTATTGTAAGCTATACAAGCTGCTTTTGGCTGTCCAAAACCCGATGGCTAAATTTCACAGTTAATACAGTCTTGCTATGCTATGCTTTCGAAGTAGCTATAGCTGGCATCTTGAACACACCCCAGGTTAAGCCCAGTTGGTCGCATCTATGAGAATCTCGCAGACTTCTCGGAGACATGTCGACCTGTCTGCGAGATTCTTCGAGACGCCTTATGTGAAAAACCATACCATTAAATTGACTCGACCTTCCAGCAGACGTCTAAGGAAAATTCAATCTTTTGTCTGACGACAATAAAATTATAAACTTTTGATGTGAACGGAACCACTCCAAGGTGGTTATTTCGACTTTAAAAAGTCAAAATAACCGAAGGGAAGGTTGAGGATCGGGAAACAGGGGTCCAATTCCGCCTACGTCCGAATTGGTGGCTGAAATGCAAACTGGAGCGACGTGCTTGCTGGCTTCTGGGCTAGCTGCGGCTGTGGGGGGGTACGTTGTTTGCATCTCAGATCATAAAACCCATGGCCTGTACAACAAAAATTTCATGCCGACTTACCCGGGTGATAAAATTGGGATAAGATTCCCAATCGGTCATGAGAGACCGAGAAAACTCCCTTCAACTCGACTGGCGCTATTGTTATGCGCCGTCTAGCCCACCCTACCGTAGCCATACTTGTCCTCAACAGAATCTAAAATGTATGGCCCCTAAAGAGAGGAATGAGGGGGCGGAAGGTAACTAGTTGGGAAGATACATCCTAATGGCCGTCTATTTTACCATTTCAAAAAAAATCCAAGACAAAAAAAAACAAAACAAATCATACAAAGAAATTTACAGAAGAGAGAAAAAAAATAATAAAAAAAATTACCTTGTTATTTTCGGTTTTTACTCCATAGTAATTTTCGCTTTAATTTATATTTTATGTTTATTTATATTATCATATTTTTTTACTTCATACGTATGTCCGAGTCAGTCTCTGTCCTTTTATGTCATGTCATATTTTTAATTTTAATTTATTTTATTTTTAAATGTAATTTAATTTTTAATTTAATTATAATTTATTTTTATTTTACTTTATATATTTTACTATGTTTTGTTTTCTTGTATATTTATTTATTACTTTATTATTTTTTTTAATAATAAAGTATTTTTATTTGCATTGCTCTTACTTTAATCTTATATGTTTGTATTATTTTTATTTTAATTTTTAAATTGGACGAATACTTTTGCGAGCCATTGTATACGCCGACTTCGCAACTTGCACGTCAATTTGCACACGATTCCGTCGTTACGTGGTGCATTTAATGGTCTCGGGGAACAGCGCTACGATTTTTAAAAAAATAACTCGCGATTTCTTTTGGGAGATTTATTACTTTTTACTTAACATTACTTCACTTTTATTTTTGCGCGTTTATATTAGCATTTTCTAAAATTTCCGATCACGCACGCTATCAAACTTCACTTTTTTTTCATTCTTTCAACTTTTTCCGGACCCGCCAAAAACTTTTTTCCGCGCCAAAAAACTTAACCTCCCATCTTTTCTCGCTAGCTCAGCTGTCAGAAAAAAACTCCCCTTTTCTTGCCACTTGCTCAGCTGTGTCACTTATTTTCTTAATCACGACACTCAATGGAAATAATTCCGCCCATTCCACTTTTTCGCTCCGCGCGCCATCAAAAAAAAAACCACCTTAACTCTAATTATTTTCTTCAATTTCTGCTGTCCGCGCCAAAAACCGACCTTCACCTCCAGCTGTCAGAAAACTCTCCAAAACCCCAACCACCATTGAACTAACTTTTTTGTGTGGAATTGGTGTGGATCACAGTAATGCCAACTGCATTAATTGATCCACACCAATTCTCACAGATGACACTACATTTTTTAAGATTAAAGTGTCTGATATTTGAGGTTTTTGGCCACAAATAAACAAAATATATTATATAACTTTTTTTCGTCCGAGGTTTGGTTCTATGCGTTACAAACTTTTGGGCTGGATTAAACTTATAATACTCTATATGATTGGAAAACCTTTTCCGTTTGAGCCACCACCTGAAAAAAAAAAAATATTTTTCATTAAATCTGTCGATATTTTGAAACATATTGCGCTATGTTTCACTTGTTGGTCGTCCTGAAATTAAAAGTTATAGCCATTTGAAATTCTAATTTTTACTTACCTTTTACACTATAAATTTACATTAGAATGACATTTCCGTAACACCAGTACTGCCATATTGAAACTTTTGTGGTATTTGTTCCACATTATCAAAAGGTAGTTGGAGCGAAGCGCGCGTCAGCCAAACATGAACGCGAAAAAGGAGTTTTAATCCCTTCAGCCCCGCAGGGCTGCACAAACATGAACGCGAAAAGGGAGTTTTAAACATACAAAAACAATAATTTTTTTTAATTTTTTCAAACTTTTCGCGCCAGGTTCTCATTCAAAATATCGACAGATTTAATGAAAAATATTTTTTTTTTTCAGGTGGTGGCTCAAACGGAAAAGATTTACCATATGATTTCATAAAGAGTATGTGACGCAGCAACGGATAGTTTACTGAGCGGATAGATCCCTGTGCACAGGATAGTTGCCTGGTTGCCCCACCTACAGAAACCACATGTCTTGCATCTTTTTGTTTTGACAGAAATAGACTTTGCGTGATCGAAAAACAGTTTTCTAGTTTCAACCTTTCATCTTGACATCCCTCATAAACATTATTATATTAGATTTTCGTGTAGGGGTTGGTTTGGTCACCTTTGTCATTGAAGCCTCAATTGGGCCTATTGCGACGTCCCTCTGGAATATGTATGATTCGTCTTCGATCCATGCGCTTTCAGTGAAACTCAGTGTTTTTCGAAGATGAGTAGCCGGGAATTCCGATGGTTTCATGAAACCCTAAGCGATGTGATGAAGTCTTTTATTAGAAAGTCCATCACATTCACAGAGAATGTGCTCTGGTGTTTCGTCTTCATCATCGCAAATTCTGCATATTTTACTCTCAGAGAGGCCAATCCTAAGATACAACCATGAGCTGTATCAACTCTTCAAAAAGCCAGAAGATTCAACATTTATCAAACTACGTAAACTGCAGTGGGCTGGCCATGTAGAGCGGATGGAAGACAGAAGAATCCCCAAGCGTGCTCTTAAAGGCTAAGCGAGTGGTAACAGGCCAGCAGGAAAACCACGCAAGCGATGGGAAGACTCGGTCTTAAAAATTAGCAGCTGGAGGACGCGGTCTTTAGATCGAGACGATTGGAGGAGACGACTTGAAAAGGCCAGTACCCGACTTGGGCTGTCGCGCCATTGATGATTATGATGATGAGGCTAATCCTATGGAGATGCTTCCTCATGTGACAATGTCCAGTCAGAGCTCCCACTAGGTTAAGAATCAGATGTTTGCTTAATTTTAGATATTCAGACGTTCTGTTTTCCGAATGCTTCGGCATGAAGCCTAGTACTAACTAGAAGCGAAAACGTAATTTTTTGTCAAATCACATACAAAATCCACTAACAATTTTAGCTCGAACCAAAAATTTGTACGGGAAATTTCGTTTCGCTTCTAGTTAGTACTATAGGCTTAAGTAACTTATTAGATTGCCACGTAAAATATCAACTAAAAAAATAGCTAAATTTGCGGCCAAAGTACATATAAGTAGGTACATACACACAAAAATAAGCAGAAATGAAAAATGGCGTTCGAGATCTAAGATATGCTATACTTAGCAAAAAATATCGGGTCCGATAGTCGAATTTTAATATCGATATATCGCTTTTAAAAATATCGGCCGATATTATTGATATATCGTTTTAAAAATATCGCAATTTCGATATATCGATATTTTTTCAACATCCCTTATACAATCTCCTTGTTGTTTTCAGAGATGAAAAGAAAAAGTGCGATGCAACCGGAGGCTCGCCATCTGACTGGATTTTTTACGGAGAATTAAATGAATGATGGTGTATTTACACTCGCTCTTGAGGCGACCCTCTACCCCCATCAGGCCATTGCAAACCGATTTTCGTCGGCTGTATTCTTTGCTGTGTTGAAAGCAATTTACACTCAACATACCTCTGCGGCGCAACTTGCCTATAAGTGCGAAACGACGGAAACATGATGAGCTGCGAATTGTGTGGTGACACAGTTCATTGTATGTGTGTACACATATGGAAGCGTGCGTCGGAGAAAAAGTTGAAGAATGTTAGACTCTTGCGACTCCACAACCCATCTGATTGGTTGATTTTATGGTGGGGATAGAGGCGCGCCTCAAACGTTGAGTGTAAATCCACCATGAGGAATTGGCGCAGGAAAGTATAAGTATCACTCAAAAGCAAATTTTTTCTCTTAATTTTATTAAAATCTATGCTTCATACTTAATTGGATTTAGAGCTCTTCACAGTACAGTACACCCGCTGGTACGGGTAACTAGAAGTATTAAATCACACAGGGCCGAATTTCCCATAGGACTAAAAGGTTCTGTAGCACAGGACCAAATTTTAAGAGGCCCCCAAATTTTAAGGGGCCCCCAACAAATTTCTGCACTGCCAGTGTTTATGTATGTACGTAAATTAGGGATGTTGATATCGAAAAAAAATCGATATATCGATATTAAAAAAAATATCAATATCGGCTGATGATATCGATATATCGAATAAATATCGATATATCGAATCTTTTTTCCAATGAAAAATAAATTCTTATCTCCCTTCCCGTATCAATTTTAACGTTAAGGGGAGCATATCGGAAAAGCTTTTCAGTGTAAATTTCATGACCCATTTTCTCAGAAACCACTCGAATTAAATTTTGGACAATTATTCCTTACTGCAAAACGCTATTTGCTCGTTTGGAGTAAAATTTTATTATTTTTGCGAAGATCGTATACACTCAGTCACAAAAGTACACCCGAAAAATCTTTCATATTATGCATAACTGAACAAAAAAATTAATTCAAATTTATAGTTTATTTTAATAATTCTTACTTGTATATACATATTGTGAAAGAAAATTATAAAATTATGTAAATGTATGTAAACAGAAATTTAAGAAATATAAAAAAATTATGCCACAAAAGTCTACATACAGCAGATTAAATTATGAAAAAAAAAAAAAAATGTACCATTTGTTAATAGATAATTTTAAATTTAATATCGAATTGGGCCACCATTCGCCACTATAACAGCTTCCAATCTCCTAGGCATCGAAAGGACTAGGTTTTCTGTTATATCTAGACTCATTTCACTCCAAGCCTTCAATAACGCATTTTTTAAATTCTCTTTGTTACTGGCGTTATATTTTCGAACTCTTCTTTCAAGTTCATCACAAGGATGTTCAATGGGATTGAGATCAGGCAATTGTGGTGGCGAATGCAACTGTTTCGGGACGTTGTAAAGGATCCATTCCCGAACGACCAAAGCAGTGTGCTTTGGGTCGTTATCTTGTTGAAATATCCAGGTCGGTCTTAGCCCTAAGCGCTCAACAGATGGTGTCAGGTTAGCTCGCAGTATGTTGAGGTATTGGTGACGGTTCATTATGCCTTCAATGAAATGAATATTTCCTACACCTCCTCCATGTTTAACAGTTGGGATAACATTTTCTTTCTGCATCTCTGCATTTACTTTTCGCCAAACTTTTCCACGGCCATCACATCCAAATAAGTTGGAGCGACTTTCGCCCGTAAAAAACACTGTTTTCCAAAAGCTGTGGTCCTTATCCTGGTATTTTTTCGCGAACTCCAATCGTTTTATTCGGTTTGCCTCAGAAATAAATGGTTTCTTTCTTGGCACGCGTCCGTGAAATCCTGCGGATCTCAAAGTCCTGCAAATAGTTTCTGGATGCACTGCTTTTCCCAATTTATTTTCAATACATTTGCTTATATTTGGTGCACTTATTTTCGGATTTTTCTGAACTTTTCGTAACACTGTTCTGACGTCACGGTCATTCAAGATATTGGGACGACCAGATCGAGCTTTACTTTTGAAACTGCCAGATAAATTAAAGTTTTTTATTATTGTTTGTACAGCAGCCCGGCTTTTTATTTTTATTTTTATTTATTTTTATTATTTTTGCTATTTCGCCCAGCGATTTATCCTCTTGCTTTAATTTTATCACTAGATTTCGTATTTCGAACGAAACCTCTTTTCGAGCAGCCATTTCACCGATTTTTGTATTTAAATATTGTAACTGCATTAACTCATAATGCAAACTGAAACAATAGCAATGACTAACCACTAAAATGTTCCGCGGAATCGGAATAATGATGCTAGAGAACCGTTATTCCTAGAAATGTACTTGCTGTGTGCAGACTTTAGTGGCATAAATTTCAACGTTTTTTTTATCAATTTTTTAGAAACATTATTATTTCGTTGCGTAATATTTATTAACGTGCCAAAACCTTTGGAATAATACATATTTTAAATTATTAATATTCGTAGTTTTGGAAATATTGATGATTTTCCAGGTGTATGTAGACTTTTGTGACTGACTGTACATCTAATTTTGACGAACAGAAAGCGTCAAGTCAGTCTCATATTATAATATATTATTAAATAATTAAACATTTATATTTCCTTCTACTCTATCTGACAGCAGAGGTATCATGAATGGTTCTTGAGAAAATGGATCAAACGTAAAAAAAACAACTTTTCATGATCTCGTGGAGTCTTGCGGTTTAAGCAGTTTTACCAAGAATTGAGTCTAAATAAGAATTTCAAAAAAGATTTTTTTTTTTATCCCAAAAGCGATAATAAACATTACGGCGATGAGCGGCTTTTAAAACAAACCCAAAGCCAAAAAATAAATGATATTTCGAAATTGAAAATTGTTCTTAACTTCACTTCAAATTTTAACAACAAAAACAAGTCTAAATGCACTTTCGAAGTGATAATAAAAATATACGAAACAAGGATGTGACGCAGGATAGTTATGGTTAGCTATGACTCTTTAATACAAACATATTACTTTCCTCCGGGTTTTTTAAATCCCTTCTAATTGAAAGAGCAGGATTAAAAACCAATAACAACAAGATACTGAGCGGCAGTGGCGTAGCTAGACATGATTTTCGGGGGGGGGGGGGGGGGGGGTCAGCAAGGAAATTAATATTGACCTATTTCAACTTCAAATTAATCACTAAAGTTCGATATTATCTACAAGTAGTTGATATGTTACTAATGAATTATTAATGTTTAAGTTATTAAACAACTTATGAACAGATTTCTTTTTTACCTGAAGTATTTTCGCGATTAAAAAATATTAAAACACGAATCCGTTAAAAAATCGAGCCGAGTACTTTTCGCGTATGTACATAATTCAATTGAGTAATTTTGCGGTTAGTGCGATTCACTTTCGATGAGTTTATCTTGTTCTGCGCACATCAGTTGAACTTAAATTCATTAAGGCCTTTGTATGCGCTAGTTTCAGGCCTTGGTAGTCTAGTATAAGTGTACTAGTCTATCATCTCAGAGGTCAGAGGTTCGAATCCCATCCATGACATTGTCCTTCGCTTTTCCTTATACCCAGTTTTCCTTACTTTTCAACAATATGTAATCTCCCAAAAATGCAATTGCGAATTATCCAGTGCCATTCTCCTCTCACCCGCTGCGGTTGGATGACAGGCTTGAGAACCTATCTCTGAAAAAGAAATTATGTTTATGAAGTTTTGAGAGAAAAACTAAAATCAGATTAAGGAACGACCGTAATGTCCCAAATCGATCAGAGAAATATCATTGAACAGGGCAAGGCTATCCAGACTTTTGCATATATATGTATTTGTATTAGCTTTCGGTTGTTGGTAGTTTTCCAAAAAGAAAAACAACAATTAAATTTTAAAATGTTTTATATTTTTATGACTTACTTACTATGAATTCAATTTGAAAGAAATAAAGTAGTATAGGTATATTACATAATAACAGAAAAAAAGACTAATATTCGAACATGAAATAATTAGGAATGGAATATAAAGGTCTACAAGATGAATTTCCTATTCTTCTGTGCAAACATGTTGATCACTTCATCTGCTGTCACAGAGATCTCCCGATGAATGCTTAGAAGAGCAAGTCCATTGAGTCGATTTTCTCCCGATAGGACTCTTAGATAGGACTTCAATCTTTTCATAGTTGAGAAACTACGCTCAACGCTGACAACTGTCACAGGGAGGCTTTACTAAAAACCATTCGATATTTGGATTGTCTTCTAATGATTTTATAATTCTTCGTCTTAAATAAAAAAAACCTCCTGTTATGTGTACTTTATGAGGTGCGCTAATCATTTCGGGGGGGGGGGGGGGGAGTTTATCCCCCCCCCCCCCCCCCGTTACTACGCCACTGCTGAGCGGATAGATCCCTGTGCACAGGATAGTTGCCTGGTTGCCCCACCTACAGAAACCACGTTACATTACTACATTATATTAGATTTTCGTGTAGGGGTTGGTTTGGTCACCTCTGTCATTGAAGCCTCAATTGGGCCTATTGCGACGTTCCTATGGATTATCTATGGTTCCTCTTCGATCCCTGTGCTTTCAGTGAAGCATAGTATTTTTTTAAGAGGAATAGCCAGGAATTCCGATGGTTTCATGAAAACTTTTATGAACAAGTCCCTAACATTCACCGATAATGTGCTCTGGAGTATCGTCTTCATGATCGCAAATTCTGCATATTTTACTCTTAGAGAGACTAATCCTATGAAGATGCTTCCTAATGTGACAATGTCCAGTCAGAGCTCCCACTAGGTTACGGGCCAGATGTTTGCTTAATTTTAGATATTCAGACGTTGTTCTCCGAATGCTTCGGCACAAATAACTAGAAGATTGCCAAGTAAAATATTAACTAGAAATAGCCAAATTTGCGGCCAAAGCATGAGTAGGTACATATGCACAAGAATTAGCAGAAATGAAAAATGCCCTTCGAGTTCTGAAATATGCTATACTTAACAAAAAATATCGGGTCCTATAGTCTGATTTTAATATCGATATATCGCCCTAAAAAATATCGGTCGATCTATATATCGTTTAAAAAATATCGCAATTTCGATATATCGATATTTTTTCAACATCCCTAATGTAAATCGGTATCTGTAATCCACTAGAGCAAATAGAATTACAGAATCCCATCCTTTGAAAAGTAGACTACAGCTTCATCTTTTGGAATGTTAACATGGATATGGCAGCCATCTATGGCTCCTAAGCATTGGGGAAATCCTAAAACTTCGAAGCCGTGTATTAATTCTCTAATCTTAATTTCGTTTAAATTTTCCCTTCGTCTATTGTTATCATCCGGTTAATATTATTGTTTATGGCCGGTCCCAAAGTGATTACAATAAGCGGCATCCACTGTACTATGATAGTGGACTCATTTGCAAAAAAATTATCGATAAGGGTTGAGGGGTGTAGAAGTGGGGGGGAAAACAATGAGTTCAAAACGCTTGAAAGCCGAAATTGAAACATTCTAAAATCCATATCTCCTGAAAGATTGATGTCAGAAGATTGAAACTTTGTGGTTGAAGATTAGACAAGGGCTAACATTTTTAAGGGGGGTGGTGGGGTGTGGGGTTGGTGGGTGAAAAACTTTGGATTACAATATCTTCCGAACCAATTACACCAGGAAGATAAAATTTAGTTTCTGTATATGGGATCACAAGAGGAGTCTACTGAAAGCAAATTTTTTGAGGGGGGAGGTGTGGCACGAAAGTGGGGGGATAGCAATTTCTCAAAAAATGTGATTTTTATATCTCAGAAACCGTATCAGATATGATCTTGAAAATTTTACAGGAGTTGGGATCGGTAGACCTCTAGTGGTAGGGGTGTAGGGGTGTAGGGGTGTAGGGGGGGGGGGGGGGGTGATGGTGAAAAGGGATAGAAAGAAAAAAATTCTGATTTTTATTTCTCGAAAACTGTAATGAATGGAAAGCTCAAAATTTAGGATTATATACAGCCACTATAGAGACATCCTAGAAATCCTAAAATTTTTCATAGGGGTAGCAAGGTACCGTGGAGAGGGGTGGTTTTTTATATCTCAGAAACGGCTTATGCTAGAAAGTTGAAACTTGGTACGTATATGTAGATGTGCTATTAGAGTAACTAAAGCGAAAAAAAAGTTCAGACTTTTATTGGCGTTCAGAGGTTGAGTAAAAAAAATGTCCGTGAATCCACTTACGAATTTCGTTAAAACTTTTAGACATGTCGAGCTATCAAAGCAATTTTACTTCTGCGGGCTATTTATATAAGCGCCTAGTAACGATCTTCAAAATTTTTCGATATCCAGCCCCTAAGGGGGTGTAAAGTGGTTGTGTACATATTCACGAATTCTGATATATTCCTAAGGTATATTGAGATTTGGAACTCACTTTTACTTCTATAAGCTTTAAACGTAGTCGGGGAAAAACCCGATTTAAGTATTTTTCTTTATTAAACCCCCTGGCGGTATTGTTCAAGATTTCACTGATTCCGAAAATCTCTTAGGTTTAATGAGATCGAATTCGCTCTTACTACTATGAATTATTCTATTGATAAAAAAAATACGTAAGTAAATAAAACAAATCTGCCAACAGTCTGGGCGCAACTTTATTATTTTATGGGTAGAAGTCCGAAACGTGTTTAATGATGAGATACGGTGTTGAGTACTATGCGACTGACAACCTAAAAAATAACCAGGGGGCTATTTGGAACGTTATTTTTTAGATTGTCAGTCGCATAGTACCCAACACCGCATCTCATCATTAAACACAATTCGGACTTCTACCCATAAAATAATAAAGTTGGGCCCAGACTGTTGGCAAATTTTTTAGGTTGTCAGTCGCATAGTAACCTATACCGCATCTCGGCAATAAACGCGTTTCAAACTACTACCCAAAAAATAATAAAATTGCGCCCAGACTGTTGGCAGATTTTTTTTATTTATTTACGTATTTTTTTATCAATAGAATAATTCATAGTAGTAAAAGCGAATTCGATCACATTAAACCTAAGAGATTTTCGGAATCAGTGAAATCTTGAACAATACCCCCAGGGGGTTTAATAGAGAAAAATACTTAAATCGGTTTTTTCCCGGACTACGTTTAAAGCTTATGTAGAAGTAAACGTGAATTCCAAATCTCAATATACCTTAGGAATATATCAGAATTCGTGAATATGTACACAACCACTTTACACCCCCTTAGGGGTTGGATATCGAAAAAATTTGAAGATCGTTACTAGGCGCTTATATAAAAAGCCCGCATAAGCAGAATTGCTTTGATAGCTCGAGATGTCTAAAAGTTTTAACGAAATTCGTGAAAATGTGGATTCACGCACATTTCTTTTTTCCTCAACCTCTGAACGCCAATAAAAATCTGAACTTTTTTTTGCTTTAGTTACTGTAATAGCTCATCTACATATACGTAATAAGTTTCAACTTTCTAGCATAAGCCGTTTCTGTGATATAAAAAACCACCCTTCACCCCCGTACCTTGCTACCCCTATGAAAAATTTTATTTTTCTAGAATGTCTCTATAGTGGCTCTATATAAACCTAAATTTTTAGCTTTCTATTCATTATGGTTTTCGAGAAATAAAAATCAGAATTTTTTTCTTTCCCCTAACATTTTTTTCCCTACTAGAGGTCTACCGACCCCAACTCCTGTAAAATTTTCAAGATCATATCTGATACGGTTTCTGAGACATAAAAATGATATTTTTTGAGAAATTGCTATCCCCCCACTTTCGTGCCCCACCTCCCTCCTCAAAAAATTTAAGTTCAGTAGACTCCTCTTGTAATCCCATATACGGAAACTAAATTTTATCTTCCTGGTGTAATTGGTTCGGAAGATATTGTAATCCAAAGTTGTTCACCCCCCACCCCCACACCCTCCCACCACACTTAGAAATTTTAGCCCTTGTCTAATCTTGAAGTATCCCTAAGGACAATCACAAAGTTTGAAACTTC
The DNA here is from genome assembly GCA_951812415.1 of Beris morrisii. Classification (NCBI taxonomy): domain Eukaryota; kingdom Metazoa; phylum Arthropoda; class Insecta; order Diptera; family Stratiomyidae; genus Beris; species Beris morrisii. The sequence continues at coordinate 68,607,154 of OX638313.1, forward strand.
TAGCATCAATCGTTCAAGAGATATGGATTTTAGAATGTTTCAATCCCGGCTTTCAAGCGTTTTGGACTCATTGTTTTCCCCCCCACTTATATACCCCTTAACCCTTATCGAACATTTTTTTGCAAATGAGTCTACTATCATAGTACTACATTAGTTCCAAGCTTCAGCCTCCTAGCATAAGTGGTTCCTGAGATCTAGAAACCAAAATTTTCCGTCTAAAACGCTCTCCCCTCATCCCCCCCTAACACCACCACCCCTCCAAAAGATGCCAATTGTAGAAGTTAACCCAATCTATCCACTATAAAAATTTCAACTTAATACCTCAAACGATTTTGCGTACGGCGTACGGCGTCTACGGCGGACAGACGGAAATTTTTTTTTTGCTTTTTTGGTGCTTACTAGTCCTAAAACGTGTAAATACAAAATTTCAGAGTAGCAAATTTTTTTGAAATTTCAGGTCGATCACAATACTTTATTATTAAAAAATAATAAAGTAAAATTGGACTGATCGAATGGTCCATGTAACTCGTAGCCGCGGCAGACATATAGCGGAAATCATGTTTAAAAAATAAATGCCATGAAATGATCCACCAGAATATAATAAAAAAATGTTATTCCAACAATATTACTGTCTTGTATTATAATTTTAAGTTCTCATGCACCTAAAAAAACACCCTATATATTATTTGTCACGTATAGAACATTTAACAAATTAAAAATTATTTTAGAGTAACTACAAAATAATGTCCGAAATTAAAACAAATTAAAAAACATAACGCAGTCACGATAGGCTGCAAGCCAATCGTATGATACTCTAGATGAAATACTGAACTCCGATTTATATTTTAGTTGGGATTATATCAAAAGAATGAGGAGTGCACATACAATTATTGCATGACCTTTTATTTACTGGTAGAAACTATTGTATAGTGGCTACTCGATGGATGGTTAAACGATTTCTTGAGTTATAGTGAGTTCCATAAATTAAGTTGGGACATTTTTACAGAATTTTTGTATGGCAACTACATGAAGGACTTACGGGATATTTTTCATATTAATACCTTCAGCTGCGACTATTATAAAAACGACGTATACAAAATTTCAAAGTCGTAACTTAAAGCGTTCTAAAGTTATCGTTCAATATTGGTGAACACGTGTTTTAAGAACTTTTGTATGACAGCTACCCGAAGGAGTTGATGGATTGCGCTAATTAATTAAATGAGTCTTGCTTTTGATATAAAACTAATTCCTGTAAAATTGTGAATCCCTGCTTTAACTTGTACTAGAGTTATAGTGGATTCTGTAACTTGTACACATTTTTGAAGGACTTTTGTAGGCTGCTACACGAAGGACTCATTCGATTTGCATCATATTCGGAACTTTCGTTTCAAACATTGTAAACTTTAAGTATTCAAAATTTCAAGCTCCTAACTTGAAGCATAGAGTAAGTACTAATAGAGAGACAACTCTCTAACATTGTCTGATCCGTTACTTGTGGGCAATGAAAGCGACTTTGGGGGAAGTGTAAGGAGGTTACTGTTTTCGTACTTGAAAGCTTTCTTCAATGCGAACGATTCCCCTACCCTGATATTTTAAATTTTCGTTTAACGACTACTAGACCTCAAAATTTCCCGCCATGCGTGATCGAATGCGAGTATCTCACAAGCCCTTTGATCTATTGAATTGAAATTTTTTAAGTGGGTAGACAGGGTAGAATGGTGACTTTTTGAAGACTGCGGATAAGATGGAGGAAAGAGGAGGGAGCATGAGCAACCGCTTACAAAAGAAAGTTGAAACTTGGAATTTATGTAAATTTTTGACTGTGGAGCCATTTGAAAAAAATATATAAAAAAATTGTTCAGGTCCGAAAGGTAGGTATACAGGGTGTTTGGTACTCCGTGCACGACCTTGTAAGGGGTTATTCCTTGATATATTTGGAGAAAAAAATTGTTCCACAGGGTGGGTCAATTTTCAATAACAGTAGAGATACAGGGTGGTTAAGAAAAGTGTTTTTGACCGGTACCCTTACTCACTTAAAACGTTATATCTTGAAAGCGAATAATCACAAGGCAAAGTGTTATAACTCGTTTTTTAGGCAATCGAATTATCTTTCATTTGATGTAACAGTCTAAATTGTAACTGCACCCAATCTTGAGATATTTACTCGAAAACACCAATTTTTGCTACGTGAACCCTTAAAATTCAGTGATCAATGTAGTTTTTCTCAGAAAACCCCATTATAAACATGTCATTTTAATTTTATTTTTTTACGTGCCGTATTATTACCTACAAAAGCTGCATACATATGTATGAGTTACGATTAACATTTTGGAAGTAATAGGTAAAAATACATATCGCATAAAAATTAAATATTCCAAAAGTCAGTGCATGTGCATGTTGATCTACACTACTTGTTTGAACTAAAAGAATTTAATAATGGTTTTTATGTTTTATTTAAAAAAATTTTGTTATAATAAATGTTCAAAATGGCCACCTTCATTTTGAATGCACGCTAAAGCTCGTTTGGCGAGTGTTCTCTTGGTATTCATATTCCTCAACTGCTGCCTTACTTCTATTGCTGCCGCATCGATCCTGATATTTAGATCTTCCAATGTTTCTACTGGCGTTGCGTAGACTACGTCCTTCATCCGTCCCCATACAAAGAAATCCATAATAGTAAGATCAGGAGATCTTGCAGGCCAGTGTATCGGTCCATTTCTACCGATCCAGCGATTGCTATAATTGGAATTTAACCAATCTGTGATCTGTCGGCCGTAATGAGCTGGAGCACCATCGTGTTGGTAAAACATGGAAGCCAATCGTACCAGTGGAATATCATCCAATTAGTCCTGTAGATCATTTGATAAAAACTGTAAGTAATTGGAGCTATTTAGAGTAGGCGGAAGCCTAATAGGTCCAAGTAAATCGTCACCAATCACGCCTGCCCATAAATTGACGCTGAATCTGTGCTGAAATGATGCCGCTCTTTTTGTGTGTGGATTGCTCTCAGCCCACGTATGTAGGTTGTGGAAGTTTGTGATACCGTCTCTGGTAAATTGGGACTCATCCGTCCACAGAATATTGTTGAAAAAATTGTCGTCACCTATTTGTCGTTCAAGGAGCCAATTGCAAAACTCCATCCGTTTGCGGAAATCAATGGGTAGCAGCTCCTGTACTGGTGTGTGATGGTAGGCATGGAAGCGTTCCACTTTTAAAATACTCCAAACCTTCCAAGTAGATACGTTAAACTGCAATGCCAAGCGTCGGATACTGATCGATGGATCATTTTGCACTGTTTGCAGTATTCTTTCGTCAATCTGAACAGCGATTATAGGCGCAGGATTTGCATTTACTCTCCTTGTTCTAACGCTGCCAGTTTCCCTAATTCTCCTGTAAACGTCCTTAAATACTCTCCTGTCAGGTGTCCGTCGATGGGGATGTCTCTGATGGTAAAGCCTTCGCGCGGCTTGTCCATTTTCGCGACACTCTCCATAAATTAACACAATGTCAGCATATTCTTCATTGGAGTACTCACACATTTCGAAATTATTTTTTTTATTCTACTGACACCTTCTTCTTTTAGCAACGTAACTAAAACTGATCAAAATATGAAGGTAGTTTTGCTTTTATAGGCTTTTTATTTTGTAAGGCACCCTATTAAAAAAGGCATAGTACCGCACCCAGTATTACCTAACACATCCAGGTAAAAGCATCAATTATGTTGAAACTCAGTTACATTTCATTGTTTTCCTACATACTTTAAATAGTAATAAATGGGCAATAAAAATACTTCATTACTACCGACAAATTAAACGAGGTCCACTTTATGGCACTGACTTTTGAAATATTTAATTTTTATGCGATATGTATTTTTACCTATTACTTCCAAAATGTTAATCGTAACTCATACATATGTATGCAGCTTTTGTAGGTAATAATACGGCACATAAAAAAATAAAATTAAAATGACATGTTTATAATGGGGTTTTCTGAGAAAAACTACATTGATCACTGAATTTTAAGGGTTCACGTAGCAAAAATTGGTGTTTTTGAGTAAATATCTCAAGATTGGGTGCAGTTACAATTTAGACTGTTACATCAAATGAAAGATAATTCGATTGCCTAAAAAACGAGTTATAACACTTTGCCTTGTGATTATTTGTTTTCAAGATATAACGTTTTAAGTGAGTAAGGGTACCGGTCAAAAACACTTTTCTTAACCACCCTGTATCTCCACTGTTATTGAAAATTGACCCATCCTGTGGAACAATTTTTTTCTCCAAATATATCAAGGAATAACCCCTTACAAGGTCGTGCACGGATTACCAAACACCCTGTATAACGCAAATCATGGAGCCACAGATAAAAAAAAGGTAATTATTATTTTTCGTTCAGCTATGACCAAAAACTCCAAAAACGCTTATCCGTTCGTTTGTTGGCAGGATAGCTCAGGAGCGGATGACGGTCACATTTTTTCACGATCAAATACGTTTTGTAAGACTAAGTTCGTTAAGGGGCGATATAATTTCACTCCTTCCAGTACCTCTTATACCAAAGTCCTTAAAACACGTACTAACGATTCTTGAAGTTAGGAGCTTAACATTATGCACACATTAATGTTTAAATATTTGCACTTAAAAAACAGAATATCAGGCAAATCGAACGAAAAATTACTGTTACAGAATTCGCTACCAGGATACAGGAAGTCAAAATTATGAAGTAAATTCAGACTTGTTTTTTTTAAAGAATATTTAAATATGACGAATGTTAATGACGAGCAAACAAAATACGTAGTTATATAGGTACTAATGGCGAATGCCTTATTAAATTAATGTATGAATTTATAATAATTAAAGGTTAGTGAAGAGCAAAAATAATGAGATATCGATAGATATCTATTATATTTATTTGTACTATTATAATATCTTACATAATACAATAATAAAAAATCTGCCAACAGCCTGGGCGCAACTTTATTGCTAGAAGTCTACTGGACCTAACTCCTGTAAAACTTCTAAGATCATATCTTGTACGGTTTTCGAGACATAAAAATTAATAATATCCTCCCACTTACGTACTTCACCTCCCGTCTCAAAATTTTTACATTCAGTAGACTGCACTTATGATCTTATATACAAAAACCAAATTTTATCTTCCTGGTATAATTGGTTCGGAAGATATTGTAATCTAAAGTTTTTCACCCCCACCCCTATACTCCACTTCCCCTCTTAAAATTTTTAGCCCTTGTCTACTCTCATATCCCTTAAGATAACTACAAAGTTTCACACTTCTGAGATCAACGGTTCAGTAGATATGGATTTTAGAATGCTTCAATCCCAGCTTTCAAACGTATCGGACACATTGTTTTTCTTCCCACTCCCACACCCCTCAACCCTTAAAAACCATTTTTTTGCAAATAGGTCCACGATCATAGTACTACATAAGATCCAAATTTCAGCCTCCTACCATAAGCAGTTCCTGACATCTAGAAACCAAAATTGTTCGTCTAAAACACTCCCCATCTCCTCCCCCTTACACCACTACCCCTCAAAAAGATTTCAATCACCCAATCTACCCACCATAAAAATTTCAATTTAGTATCTCAACGAGTTTGTGTGCTATGCGCCATCAAACGGTTTTGCGTACGGCGCACGGCGCAAGGCGTACGGCGTACGGCGTCTACGGCGGACAGACGGACATAAAACCTGTTGTTTTTATACTCTAGATGAAATCATATAGAGTATTATAAGTTTAATCCAGCCCAAAAGTTTGTAACGCATAGAACCAAGCCTCGGACGAAAAAAACTTATATATTATTTTTTGTTTACTTGTGCCCCAAAAACCTCAAATCCGCTTGACGTCCGTCCGTCCGTCCGTCTGTCCGTGAACACGATAACTCAAGAACGCCTTCAACTAGGATCTTGAAATTTTGAATCTACTCCTTCGGGTAGCTGCCATACAAAATGTCCTTAAAACACGTGTTCAAGAATATTGGTAGATAACTTCAGAAGGGTTTAAGCTACGACATTGAAGTTTTGTATGTGTTATTTTTTCAATAATTGGAGCTAAACATATGATTATGAAGAAAATCCTGTTAGTCCTTCGAGTAGCTGCCATACAAATATCCTGTCAAAACGTATTCACTTAATTTACGGAACTTACTATAACTCAAGTAATCTTTTAGCTATGAATTGGAAATTTTGTACAAATTAGTTTTGAGTTAAAACAAAGTTCAAGTTTACTAATGAGCGAAATCCGTTTACTCCTTCTGGTAGCTGCCATACAAAATGTCCTTAAGACACGTGTTCAACAATATTTTTCGATAACTTTTGAACGCTTCAAGCTACGAATTTCAAATTTTGTACAAATTCATTTTTAAATGGTTCCAAGGAAAAGGATAAATATGTAAGAAATCGAGTGAGTCCTTCCTGCACCTTCCATGTGAAAGTCCTTCAAAAAGGACTTTTTTTTTCGATGACTTACCCAGTTCAAGATATGAAATTAAATACTGAATATTGTCTTTTAGGTTTGAGTAGCAATCTAAGAGCAGTCCTTAATAAAGGACATACAACATGCACACACGTAATTCTACTTTATCCCCAACTACAATATAAATCGGAGTTCAGTATTCATCTAGAGTATTATACGATTGGCTTGCAGCCGATCGTGACTGCAGTATGTTTTTTTATCTGAATTTCTTTTCTAGTTGATTTACATATACATACCGAGTTTCAACTTTGTAGCATAAGCCGTTCTATAGATAGCAAAAACACCTCCAACCCGCGTACCATACTACCCCTATAAAAAATCATATTTTTCCAACATGCTACTAATATAGCTCTATCTAAATACCAAGATCCAGCTTTGTATCATTATAGGTTATCGAGATATAAAAATCGGAACCTTTTCCTTTTCACCCTCCCCCACCCTCACCCCCAAAATTTTTTTTTCTGCTAGGGGTCTATTTTAAATAAATTAAATATTTTTTTAAAAATCGATCACAATACTGTATTATTAGAAAATAATAGAGTAAAATTAACTTCAAAATTTCTTACCCTCTTGTTATCCTATAAAATAAAATTTCACCAGAATTAAACTGAAACAACGATGAATGAACTTAACATCATTTAAAATTGTTCCCCTTTTCGGCTAAACTCAAGCTTTTTGAACTAGTGGTTAGTGAAGCTTTTTGGGATGGATGAGCTTTTACGGCTAGAAATTTCAAATCGAATGTATGAAAAACAAATCAGTAGAGAACGGCTATGGGTTTGTTTCTCTATTAGATATTTCTCTATGCTTGAAGTATTCGAGCAATAATTGTGAATACGTGTTTTAAGGACTCTTGTATGGGAGGTACCCGAAGGAGTGGAAGGATATCGCCCATTAACGAACTTAGCCTTACTTTTTCCATTTTACAGGTGTTGACAAAATTTCAACTTCCTAGGCCAACGGGTTCTTGAGTTATCGTGCAAATGGACGGACGGACGGACAGACAGACGGACGGACGGACGGACGGAATGCAAACGGATTTGGGGTTTTTGGCCACAACTAACCACAAAATAATATATAACTTTTTTTCGTCCGAGGCTCGGTTCTATGCGTTACAAACTTTTCGGGCTGGATTAAACTTATAATACTCGATATGATTTCATCTAGAGTATAAAAATCTGCCAACAGTCTGGGCGCAACTTTATTATTTTTTGGGTAGAAGTTCGGAACGAGTTCAATTCTGAGATGCGGTGTAGGTTACTATGTAACTGAAAACCCAAAAAAAAGTTCGGGAAGCGGTTAGAATGGGGTCGCGATAGAATACTTACGCCGCTGCAACATATAACATATGAATTACATAATTGGGTCTTACTCTGGGACGAGGTCTAGTCCTAGTAGAATATCAGTTATTACGCCATTAGAAGGATTTTCGTGATTTGGTTTCGGGCCATTACATGAAATCGGAAATGCGTTTGTAGGCGATTATATAAAAAGTCTGTGGAAGTGCAAACCAATCTAATATCACATCAATCCTGAGAAATATGTCGAAAGCCATACGTCCTATTGGAGTTGAATAATAAACATCCTGAAATCAACTTTTTGACGATTATGTAGGAAGCCTTAGGAAGTAAAAATGAATTTAATATCTCATTAGAACTACGAAATATGTAAGAATTTGTGAAAACAAATGCAACCCCCTTGCACCCACTTTGGGGTTGAATATCCAAAAATCCTGAAATTAGTTTTTAGATATATATAAAGAAAGCCCGAGGAAGTAAAAACCAATCCGATGTTTTATCACTCCTAAGAGATATGACGGAATTCGTGAAAACGTATTCAACCCGTTTTTATCCTCTTAGGGGTTGAAAAAGGAAAAAAAGCCTAAAATGAGTTTTAGGTGATTATTAAATAAGCCCGTGGAAGTGAAAAGTTATTCGATATCTAATCAGACCTGAGGGATACCGCTGAATTCGTGAAAATAGAATACATCCCCTTTACACCACCTTGGGGGTTGAATTTCAAAAAATCCTGAAAACACTTTCTAGGCACAAAAAAAATTAATTCAATATTTGGAAAGACCTAATAGATATGACGAAAATTGTAAAATATATGAATTCCATTTTCATAGATCATTTTTTTTGCCCCACTTCCAAACGCCAATGGATATTTCAATTTTTTTTTAATTAGAATTACTTTTCTAGTTGATTTACATATACATACCAAATTTCAACTTTCTACCATAAGCCGTTCTATAGTTAGGAAAAACCCCCCCACTCCCGTACCATACTACCCTTATAAAAATTTACATTTTTCCAACATGCTACTACCATAGCTCTACCTGAATACTAAGTTTCAGTTTTATATCATTATAGGTTCTCGAGATATAAAAATCGGAACTTTTTACTTTTCACCCTCCCCCACCCTCACCCTCTACACCCTTATCCCTGAAAATTTTTTCTCTGCTGAGGGTCTATTAGGCCTATTTCTGGTAAAAATTTTAAGCATCTATCTTGCACCGTTCTTGAGATATAAGACGTGATTTTTTAAAAAAAATTCTTACCCCCTTCACTTCCATGCACCATCACCCCCTAATAAAATTTTACTCTCAGCAAACTTTATTTGTCAACCTTTATACAAAAACCAAATTTTATTTCTCTAGTGCAGTTGGTTCGCGAGATATCGTAATCTAAAGTTTTTCAACCCCCACACCCGTACGTCAATGCCCCTCCCGATCTATTGTCCTAGTATACCTACAGATGATTATTAAGTTTTAATTTCGTGACATTAACCGTTTAGGAGATATATATTTTAGAATGTCTCGATCTCGCCTTTCTTGTGTTTCGGATGCATTATTTTTCCCTCCACTCCCACACCCTTTCACCCATATCAACAATATTTTTGCAAATGGGTCCACTATCGAAGCTCTATAGAAATTCCAAGTTTCAGCTTCTTAACATGAGCGGTTGCTGAGATCTAGAAACCAAAATTTTTCGTCTAAAACGCGTCCCCCACCTCCTCTTTCATACTCCCACCCCCAAAAAATTGGTCACTTGATGGGGCCTACCCAGTCTATTAGAGAAAAAAATTTTATAGGGTTTAGGAGTTATAAGCCCTCAAACGTTTTGCGGACGGCGCACAGACGGACTGAAATTTTTTTTTGCTTTTTTGGTGCTTATTAGTCATGAAACGGGTTGCAAATTTTTTTTTTTTAAAAATCGATAACAATACTTTATTATTAAAATAATAAAGTAAAAGCGCAAGACTGATAACATCCGTCTGTCCTAATGCTCATCATCTACCAAGGTAGTTGGTCAACTGTAGAGAAATACGTTTCAAAATTGTTCCTTACTGATAGTGCGGCATTTGTTGAGTTGTTGAAACTTATTCTGCCAACATCTAGGAGAGCCCCCGCTCCTTCAACTGCACGCCGCTATTGTCCCGCATGTATTTGACCACAACTGTCTTCCACATCGACGTATCCAAAAAATGATTAAGCATCTTCAGACCCATTGCCGTTTATGAAACTCAGGTATAGTTAGTTTCCGGTTCATTGTTTACTGCTTAGTGTGAAAATACTAGCAATATTAGTGTCCCTGAAATTACTGTTTACTATTTTAGTTGACCTTATCTAAGCCCTCTAGAATATTAAACAATTATAACATTCAACAATTATAAACTTCCTATCAGTTTATATTTGACAGCACTGTGCGTTAGAGAAATTGCGTTGTAAATGTAAACTCGATACTGAAAAGCGTGGCAGAAAAATGTGCTTTCGACGCAAAGACGCATAAATGCGACGGCAATGAAACCTTCACCTTCACGCTCAGGCAACTACATCATGGCCAAGTAAAACAGAAAACATCACACTTCATCCCGAATTAACTGTAAAGCCAACAATCGAAAAAAATTAAAATCTCAACTTTTAAATAAATTGAAAATTTAAAAGTTTCGCGAAGAACAATTTTTAAGTTATTACCGAACTCACTTTGAAATATACTTATGGATCTAGTAATCATTAAAAATTCGTTAAAAGTATTATTCTCGCAGCATCAGGCCAAAAGCTAGTGAATTCTTTTGATTATGTTAAAAATGAATCTGTCGATGTTGCAGTAGTTACAGAAACCTGGGATAGTACTAATCAAAAGTTGTATAATAGTGAATTTGTGATTTATCGAAATGATCGATCAAATATACGTGGTCGTGGCGTTGCTATTTATTAAGAATAATATCGCACGCTAATACCTTGGATACACAACTCGTATACAAATCATAATATCGTCAATATCACCAGTTTTCACGTATAATTTTTCTACAACCCCTTTCCGTTGAGGGGCGAACGACGACAAGCCGACTAACCCGTCGAGACGGGGTGGGCGCCACACAACTAAATTTTCGTCGTCGTTCTATCTACCCAGCCAGCTGTGTAACCGGGTAGAATTAGGTTTTCTTCGGAAATCTCTATCGCGAAACTGGAATCGGTGGACGTCACACAAATTTTACACAGAGATATTTTGGAAAAGAGCTATTTCTGGTGGATGAAAGTATTCTTTAATTTTACTAGAGTCAGGGGTTATTAGGTTATATATATAAAAAGATATAAGAAAAACAATTTAAATCCTTAAAACTAGGGTACCACTGATGTCCACGTAGTCGGCTCCGTTCCCGGGTCTTAACCGTAGAGTCTCGCAGCGTTCCTCCACAATTTCTATCTTCGGTAATTCGAAGTAATCGCCGCGTCGTTTCGCCGGCTAGCGATTATCTGTTTCCGCACCACGATACTGATCGGAAACACTCCGCGTAACCACCGACTTGGGTTCTATTCGCTTCGCACACCGTTTCGTATCTTAGAGGATTTCTTTGTTCGCGCACCGAAATTTTCGTGCACTCATTGGTTCGTCCCGACAAGTATCGTTATCCCGAGATTTTCGTTCGCCGAAATAGATCGTACTTCACTGTCTTTAAATTTATAGACTTGGATTTTCTTTTTCAATAGGTCACTGTATTTTTACCCGTAATATTCATTCGCCAAATTTGTTCGTTCTCACTGTCTTGAAAATTTCGTAACTTTCATTCGCCAAATTTGTTCGTTCTCACTGTCTTGGAATTTCTCACTGTCTTTAAATTTCTATGACTACGGTACACAATACGTCGCTGTCCTTTTTCCGTAATTTCCACTCGCCAAATTCTTTCGTTTACACCGTCTTCAAATTCGAAAAAAAACCCGCTTTCCGATTCCGTTTTATTCGATTTACTTCTTTTTGTCGCTCTGTGTTTACCGACCCGTTCCAAAAACCAAAAAGCGCCGATTCCACTCTTTTGCCTATGACGAAAACTCCTAACGGCCACCCTCATTCGATTAAAGGCTTTGAGCTCAGGTCTCGGTCAAAAACCCCTTTTCGTGTTTCGGAATTGTCCCGAATTTGTTCCAGTTGCGAATTCGATAAATTGGACCACAACATTAATCGAGTTCCGAATTTATTAGTGATTTCTAACCATCATGGCGGCGCGCATTGTTTTTGTTTACAAATTCACTGAACTGTCAAACGTCGCGAAGTTTTTGTGTCGGGAGTGTTCACGCATAAGTGGTAAGTTAATTCTTTTATTTTACGTATGTTAATATTAGGTTTTCATAACGCTTCATAAGCTTGTATCCAAGGTAAGAGTTCGTTTTTATTATTATTATATAGTTATGGTTTTTGATTACTTCCGGAGGTATTAAATTAGTGTTTAATTCAAGTTCGTTTTTATATTTGGTGCGTGTCAAGTTTTAATACTATACTTAATCCTACCCTAATCCTTAATAATTATTTGATTTTTCCCTAAGTCTAATCCTATCCTATTAACATTTTCCATCGGAAATCTAACATTAATTCCGCCCTTCCAATTCCAGTTTGTTTTGTCTTAGCTATTCGGTTTTCTGTAATTCAAAATATTAATTCAAATTTCTGTGCGTAATTTTAGGTGGATCGTGTCCAGCTGTGAGGCGAACGAGTCTCCCCTGCAGGTTTCCGCCTATGTGGCGTTGCGGTAAGTAACATATTTCTAATATTTAAAACAATTGTAATTTCCACTTCTACTCTTTCAGGTACTAACATTTTCGGACGTCGAACTACGGTTGTAGCAGTCGGTAAGGTATTTATCTTGATAATAATTCATTCACTTTTTTAACTCTCTTCAATTTCTAGGCGTAATACAGTGTATCACCCAATATTATGCATATAGTACGTCAACGAGCTGATATCTATATAATATCCAACCTGTTTCCTTGTACATATATAAATTCGATGATTTTAGCTGATATAGGGTTTTTTTAACTGCCATCAGCGCCATCTGTTACTGAAATCAACTGAAATTCCAATGAATGACAGTTGTGAATTTTTATATCCTTCCATCAGTTAAAATTGTTTGAGCGTGTTTTCATTTTTGTGTGTAATGTGATGGTCCGGTTTCTATATTTCTTTATTAGCAATGAAAGTTCTTTTCGCCGGAACATCGTACTGCGACGTGTGACACGAAAAGCCTTTTTTTCTTCACTGCTAAAATTTCGGAATGCACTAAATGTCAAAGTATTACATGTATGGGCTGTGTATCATGCCATCTTGTATCGCACATCATGATTTGAATAAAGTAATTTGTATACAAGCAGTGTATCCATGGTATTACTGCTCACAAAAGCATAGCATGGGTTCAGACTATCAGGTCAGATTGAAACGGTTAAATAATTTGGTGAGTGTAATCAGGCGTGGGGCACCAGTGATATAAACGTAATAAAAAAACAAAAATCTTTTGGAATCAAACTAGAAATTTTCTCTTTGTAAAGGCATACCAATGGAACTGGTTGTTCCTAGGTGGTGATCGCAGAGGTACTGGCTGTGAACAAGAATCACTTCAAAAAAATGCAGGGATACTTTGAATGTACGATTACAAAAATAAAAATTAAGATAAATGATGTACGCGCCATATTTTTTTAAAGCAGGCATGTAAAAGATAAAAACTATATTTTAAGACTTTATTGCAAGGTAATTTGGGTAATTGACATAATAATAGGTCGAAGAAAACGTGGACAAATTCGGTTTGAACAAATTATAAGTCTCAAATTGTAACTGCGCAGAGAACGCTGATCAAATGGACGTGTCAAAATTTGAATTTGACATTTACGATTTCATGGTAAATAATGCAATGAAAATGTTACTGTATTACCACATTTTGAACGGATTTAAATTAATAAAAGGAAAAACTTGACTTCATTTCATTTGATGTTCTTATTTACAATTGTCAAGCAATTTTATTCAAAACACTGAAAAATTAATCAATAACTACAATATTTTACTTATTAAATAACATGGAAAATGTAAATGAACATTTTGTACAGTTAATTACTCAAACCAGGCAAGACGGAATGTATTTCATAATGGCAACAAATGCATTATTACACATAAGTACAAAACAATGTGAAAATATAATTTTAATTAAAATAGTGTACGGACGAAATTATCCTCAAAATGTCTTTTTAATTATCATATAAACAAAGCAAAAATAATCAATATTACAATACTCAATTAAATCTTAAATGTCTTTTGTTTGCATTGATATTTAACTAGTGAACGTTATAAATGTTCGTTGTCATCATCATTAAGTAGGTTATAAATTACGGTACCAACAAAAGAAGAAAGACAAATTCAATACCTGTACATATCATAATCGTCGATTACTCTAAAAAAAAAATTGTAACATTGTTGTCACACACAGTTATACAAGAAAGACTTTACATGGCTTCTTTATTACATTGGTTTTTTTTATTTTACTGTCTTATTTTTTTTCTAGCGTTTAATGTTGAGTCCATATACAAAAACGTATGACTAATTTCTTTAGAATGTGTATTGTTTTTTAGACACAATCGTAACAAAAGCCAGTAATGGCACACATTTTATTTCTCTTAATTATTAATTTTTTATATGTAGTTTAATTTAATTACTTCGTATAAATTATTCAACGTACCATCACTATAATACTCGTGTTTCAATAAAACAATAAGGCCGAATAGACAGTTATATACGAAAGAAGCGAGCAAATATTATTTTCATATGAAAATAATGTATGTATGTATGTATGTACATATATTTTAATAGTCAAGACTTTGCAATGATGGCACCCGTTAATTAAACATTATGTAAAGAAACTCCTTTTTTAACTATTTCGACGTAATATTATAATTTTCGAAGCGTTTTAATTACGAATTTGTATATTGAAGAAACATCGCTGAAAAATTCCCATATTATATATGAATACTATATAATGTATTGTCTTATGAATTTAGTTTGTATAATGTACGGCACTTTTCAACTAGATATACCTACCTATACGCGTTAAAACTTAGAATATTATTGTTAAGTTTATTGTTTGAGCAATAACTATTGTAATATAAATTTTTAAAAATTTAGTTGAATTAAACTTGTTCGGCCTACTAATACTATTATAATTGTTATGTTTTTGATTATATACGAGTACATTAGAAATAAATTAGAGTCGATATGTGACCTGTGTAAACGCAGGATAATGAAAAACATTGTACATCTGAAAATAAAATACAAATAAAAGCATACCAAACTCCTGATATACCCGTAGGCTGTCTTAAGACACTTTAGAAAATGAATTCGGATTTAAAGGTGATAATAAGAAATTTTGCAAATTACGTACGTATATATATACATATATACCTCAAAAAAGCAAGTGAAAATAATATTGTATCATATTTAAATATCGAAAAATCTTTAAGTCCCTTTCAGGTATTTCTATAAAAAAATATGCTAAAATCTGGGTGAAACATTATTATTTTTCGGGACAAAGTCCGGGAAGGGGACAAAGTTCGGGAAGCGGATAAAATGGGGTCGCATTAGAATTCTTACAACATTTTCCGAATCGAAGGATATCGGCTCACTTTCAGTGAAAATGTTGCTTATGCTTGCATTAAACATGAGAAGAAAAATATTACAAATCATATAACAGTTTTAGTCAAGAAACAAATTTATAAAGTACTAGCTGCGTTCTGCTGCTACGCTCACGTTTTTATGGTGCGATACCACCGAAACTGTTCTAAAAAATATTCTACTATGATCTGCATTATTGTAGTGCTTTCTTCTATACCACATTATGGGCTTAGCTAATAATCATAACCATAACCGAACCGTCATACAACAGTCTGCTGTCGAAAATTTGTCTATCTTGGAGATTTGTTTTAATTTCTACCAGGTGGAAATTTCCAACATTCCCGTTTGTCAACAGGAACGCATAACTCATACAACGAAAACACACGAACTGGCACTAAACTATATGAAGGCCGCAGGGAAAAACACGATAAGTCACATTTTTGTAATTTTACAGGAGAGCAAATTTAAACTTCAAAACCCGTTTAATCGTTAACTGAAAGTAATTTTTAATACGCAATAACTATGGACTAGACAGATTTTTTCCCTGTTTATGTTTGCTAGAGTGTATAGTTTATGATATTAGCAACCAGCTGGCATCAAAATCTCAAAAACGAAAAAAAATTTACTTATCGTGTTTTTCCCCTGTGGTATTCATATAAAATACACCTAATTCTGTTTTTGCACGAACTTTTTTAACACGAATTCAAAATAAATATTGCATACTCTTTTTACGCGAGTCATTTTGATTTAAACCGAGCTATCCAACCCAATTTCTAACAATTTTATTGAAACGTATGAAAGCACGTTTTTATTACTGAATTTTGTGCACATCTACCGTATTCGTTCATTGTATCTTCGGACATTTAGTATGTAGCTCTACTATTCCAAAATGAAAGAATGTACATAAAATTTGTGCACATACGAATATATTCAATGACTTTTGTTACACGAATTTTTTTTACACGTATTCTTCAGGAACGTATCTATCATGTAAAAACAGAATTAGGTGTACACTAAATTGTTCAAACGACTCGCGTGTCGTTAATTGTAAAATGGGGCCATCAACAAATGACCAAAGTTTCATCGCAATCGGATGAATGGTTTGCGGCATTCGGGATTGTTTCGTCTATCCAGTAAATACTCACATTACCTTAAAGGTAGAAATTGTTTACCAGATAGACAAAACATAAGATGCGCGACCGAACATGCTTAGCGTTATGTTACATGACAAGCATTAAATTTTCCGTGTGAATAATTTTATATAGTAGGGTAGAATGGGTAGCCCTGCACCAGAGGTAGAAATGCACCACTCGCCATTGGCGCTCATTCGTAAGTAAAATCTACAAAGCAGGGATAGTATTCTCTTTCTTTTTCCTATCCATATGATTGTGTTCAGTAATCGTTAAAATACCGAGTAATTCCGAACAGTTATTCGGAAAAAAAAGAAATACGTAAAGGAAACTAAATTTTATTATATATGCTACATTTTTGTTTAAGGACAAATTATCGGTCGTGAACCTTTCTAGGTAGGCATATATATAGCGTGTAGTCTAAGGTGTGTTTTAGTAAAGTGGTAGTTTATTATTTAAAAGAAAATTTAAAAAAATATCCACCTGGTCGGGATCGGTAGAATTGCACCACGAGCATATAGGAAGATATGCACCAGATTGGTATGCCTCCTTTGGCTGAATTCATGGCCACAAATGTTTATAACATTAAAATCATTTTTCCACAACCAAATTTTCAAATTTGAATATCCGTTGTCTTATCAAAACTTACATAAAATTATTTAATTATTATTATTTGGTATTATCTATAATTTTTTATTAGTATAATAGAAAAATGTTTAAAATGTTTATTGTTTAGTTCGTTATTGTTTGTTACTGTTGTAAATATATTTTATTTTTGTGTTTCAACTAATTTGGTTTGGGTTGGCTATATATTTAAAATGTGGTGCATTTCTCCCGTATGTTGGGAGAAATGCACCATTTGGACTGGCAGTGTTCTTCTACTACATTATGGTCAAGATCTGTTTATATTTTGCAAGGTATTTGATCAAACAAAGAAAGAAAAATTATTCAAGTTCCTCTTTTTTCTACGGAGATATGGAGTATCTAATGAAAAATGGTGCATTTCTACCCAGACTACCCTACCTATAAGAAATTTTTTGGTGTGAGTAATTTTATATAGTACCTCTAAGCAATTTTTTCATGAGAAATAATTTTATGTAGGATAAGCAATTTTTTTGTATATATATGATTTAAAAACCTTCAAAATAAAGTTAGTCGATCATCATCCGAGTTCTTATTATCACGCAAGTGAACATTGGTCCGTGAAAACTGAAGAACAATATCAACTATGGAGGCCTTGAACGAGATCTCCAGCAGACGATATACGAAGACATGATGAAGATCTACTGCAACTTCAAAAAGGATGCCGAGATCTGGAAGACACGCGGTTATATCCAGGAAAGGTTGGAAAGGTTAAGAGGAATTTGGAGCACCTTTTCAATCAGGTACGAGGTGATTATAAGAAAACCGGCCCTAATCACCCATACTTCGAAAAACAATTTTTCGAGAAGTTGACAGACTTTTACGCAGTAGTAAAGTCAACACTCGAATCACGCAGTAACCCGGATGGTGAGAAACCAACAGCAGACGGTATTACACCCGGTAACAAAGACAGCAACACTATCAGCAACAAAGACAGAGCTACCTGCAGCAACAAAAGCACAGAGGACGTGGATGAACAACAACTCTACCGGTACAAAAGTCAGTCGTTAAAAATGAACACACTGAAGTCAAAAATAGAAGCAGTCAGGTTGGATCTAGCAGATTCGCATTCGGAGATATACTTCTACCAAAAGTTGGAATGTATTTCAAGATACTGGGAAAAAGTTCAGAAAACCCACGACTATATCATCAGCAGGAGTGCAGATGAAAACGAATATTTATCCAGCGACGAATTTTACCAACTGGAAGAGCAGTATGAAGAGATCACGGTACTCATCAAAGAAAGATGTCAAGGGGTGCACTCCGCTAGCCTGACGATAGCAACGCAGGGTCGCGGCCAAAATTTGAAACTACCGGCTCTTAGTATCCCTCACTTCAGTGGATGTTTTAAGACATGGAAGTCGTTTTACGATATATTCGTAAGTGCGATTCACAATGATGAAGGGCTTAGTCCTTCAAGAAAGATGCAGTATCTAAAGTCTTACGTTGTTGGAGAAGCAAACAGTACCCTACGCCATCTCCAAATAAGTAATGAAAATTATTTGACAGCATGGGAAATACTGCTCCAAAGATATGACAATGAACGTATCATTCTATCATCACAACTAGAAGCAATGTTTTTATTGCCAAACATGACTCAAGAATCTGCGGCGGCTATAAGAAATATTCATGACACAACCATAGAGTGTTTACATGCGGTCGATAACTTAGGGATCGAAACGAAAAGCTGGGATCCGATTATTATACACCTACTGATGGAGAAGTTGGACAAGGAAACACGAAAACTCTATGAACAAGCATTGAGTTCGCCACGGAAGGTTCAGAAGCTATCGGAATTCCTAAATTTTCTTAATTTTAGGCACAATGCGCTGGCAGCAACAGAGAGCCGAAAGGCAAGAAAATAAGCAAAGAGGAAAGAGGCACAGTAAAGACTTTTTCTGCATCGACGAGCTTGAAATGCATCTTATGTAAGTCGGAGCATAGTCTCTACAAATGCCAGAAATTCAATCAGATGCCGGTTCAAGGTCGACGACAGCTGATCCAGAAGGAACAATTATGCTTTAATGTTTTACATAGCGGTCACATGGCACACAAATGTTCAAGTAAAATGCTATGCAGATCGTGCAACAAGAGACACCATTCGCTATTGCACGAGGTAGAACAAGAGAAATCAACCAAAAAGTACAGTCCGGAAGTGGCACAAACGCAACCATTGACAGCACATAGTCAACTTGGCACCAAACTGGATAGCGTCCTACTGGCGACGGTATTAGCAGATGTTGAAGCCTCCAATGGATCGTATATAACACTGAGAGCACTATTAGATCAAGGATCACAGTGCACCTTTATAACGGAGAAGGCAGTACAACTACTTAAGTTACACAAAACGTAAGCACAAGTATGCCTTCGCTACCGACATTGAAAAGATGTACCGGCAGATTCAAATCCACGAAGATGACCAAGAATTTCAACGCATTCTGTGTAGATGGAATGTTCAGGACCCAATCAAGGAGTACAAACTGACAACAACTGACGTATGGAACAGCAGCAGCGCCTTATCTAGCAGTTAGAACAATTCAACAGCTTGCCCTAGACGAAAGAGAAGCTTATCCCCTAGCATCAAACGTAATACGAAATGACGTCTATATGGATGATAACCCTGTAGGAAAAGTCGTAAGGCCTGATTTAAGTAATACCAAAATCAGACCTGATTTCGGCCTATCGATAGGCCCAAAACGCAAGGTATGACGTTCGCTGGACATGTATGACATGAATCATACCACTTTGGATGGAAAATTAAACGGTATGATTTCAATCACTCCAAAATCAGATCTGATTTTGACCTATCGATAAGTCCGAAATGCATGGTCTGATTATTCACCATATGCGTATGATATGAATCACATCATGATCTAGGGAAAGTCTTAAGGCCTGATTTTAGTCACACTAATCAGACCTGAGTTTGGCCTATTCGTTAGGTCCGAAATGAAAGCTATGACATTTAATGTACGCGTATGATATAATTCATACCTTTCTGATGGAAAAGTTGAAAGGTCTGATTTTAATACACCAAAATCAGACCTAATTTTGGCCTATAGATGAGACCGAAACGTCCAATAGAATGTTGATCATCACAAAAGATTTACGGCATCTTTCAGTTGTGATAACCGAATGTGTGTTCCGCCAACCGAATGTATCTTGCGGTAACTTATAGTTAATCCACAGTAAGTTAAGTTGCACATAAGGAAATGAAAACGAAAGGTCTTCTGTGGCGCAGTAGTTACGCGCGCTAATCCAAAAACATTCAACACCGGGTTCGACTCCTACATATAGCCATAGGTTTTATTAAGTCAGTAAGTGAGAAATAATATTTGAAGTAGGAAAAATAGTATCTTAGAAGAGTCCTCTACCTCCCTCCTAGGTAATAAAAAAAAATTCAGTGTAGGATTAAACACAAAACTCAATTTTTTTTAGATATTACTAATATGGTAAGAGTCAGACCAAAATGTCAGGTCTGATATTTCATACTGGTTGGGTGTGCATATCGTGAACGGTCAGGCAAAAATCAGCTGTGATTTATATAGTAATCGTAAGATATGACACAGGTATTACTACCAATACCTGATTGTGATTTTATTTATTTATTTATTTATTTATTTATTTATTTATTTATTTACGGGTGCAAGACCCTCAAAGAAAAATACAGCTTATATATATAAATGTAAAGGAGAATGAAATGAAGAATGTGTAAAAAAAAGAAGAAGAAGAAAAAAAGAAAAAAAGAAAAAATAAGACTAAAATTAAATGGAAGTAATTTAAAAACTAAAAACTAAATAAGAAAGGAAAACAATTCATAATTCTATAGCCTTTAGGCATTCAATATTTGTACAAAATATGTCCAACATTGCTGAATGCATGTTAGCAGTTCTCATTAAGCGAGTGGCCGGACTATTATTAGCATAACTAGTTTCATGATGAGATCTGAAATTTGACTGTATCGATAAGGTGTGATTCATGAAGGACTCGCAAGCTATGACGTAGGTATGATTAGTATGGTAAGAGTCAGACCAAAATGTCAGGTCTGATAGTTCATACTGGTTGGGTGTGCATATCGTGAATAAAATCATGGAACGGTCAGGTATAAATCATAGCTATGATGGCATTGCAAAACAATAGCTGATTCAGATCTGAATCATGCCTATTTTTCCTGCAGGGATGCTATCAGGAACTGACAACCTTAAGGACGCTATAAAAACTCAGCAACAATTAATGAAGACATTCAAAGGCGCAGGTCTAAACTTACGCAAATGATCTGCAAATCATCCTCAACTACTGAAGAAGGTTCAATGTAACCCCACACAGGTTCAATCGATTGAACTAAAAACAGAAAAATGTGTATGTATGTTGGCATCTACTGGGATCCTTATGCTGAAGAGTTTCGATTAAAAATCATGCTACCGCAAGATCAACCAAGACTAACGAAGAGAGTATTCCTATCAGAAGCATCAAAAATTTACGATCTATTAGGATGGGTTTCACCTACTACATTGCGATTAAAAGTATGTTCCAAGAGCTTTCTTTGGCTTAAGGAATTGACATGGGACGAAGAACTCCCGATGGAAATTGAATTAGAATGGAAGAAGTTAAAGGAAGAACTCCAAAAACTAGAAGACGTACGGATACCACGATGGCTGCACATATCAAAAACAACTAAATGCGAATTACATGGTTTTTGCGACGCATCCCTGAAGGGATACTCAGCCGTAGTAAACATCAAGACGATATCAGAAATTGGTGAATGGACTGTATCACTCGTTGCTGCCAAGACAAGAGTAACCCCAATCCGGCAACAACAGATAACCCTACCCCGTCTGGAACTTTGCGGAGCATTACTTCTATCAAGACTCTTGGATGCTATAAGGCGATCATTACGAGAGAGTTACATGAATACCTTGGCTTACACAAATTTAATGATAACGCTAGCATGGATCCAAGGTGATCCGCCGAAATGGAAAGCATTTGTATCAAATCGAGTAACAGAAATACAAGCAAGAATTTCAAGGGAAAATTGGTATCATGTAAAAACAAATGAAAATCCAGCCGATTGTGCCTCCAGAGGGGTAAAGCCATTCCAACTACTGAATCACTACTCCCTTCGGTGGGAAGGACCACCTTGGCTTCATCAGACGGAAATCCGGCGAGCTTCTACACTGATATCCACAACGGACCTTGAAAGAAGCTGCATAGTCTCCTTACCAGCAGTAGATTCCGGATTACACTTTCAACAAGAGTTGCTGTTTAGATTCTGTACGCTAAGAAAATTGACTCGGGTCGTGGCGTTCTGTTTAAGATGGAAAAGGAAACCGAATAACAGGTGCGACCCACTACAAGCTGGCGAATTGAGTTACGAAAAGAAAGCATTAATCAAAATTGTTCAAAATGTGACATTCTCAGATGAAATACGTGCATTACAGCAAGAGAAACCCCTGTCGCGGGAAAGCACACTGCTCGTCTTAAACCCCTTTATCGATGAAGATAGAATCTTACGGGTCGGTGGAAGACTAAAGAACTCCTCTTTGAGATTTGAGGAAAAACATCAAATTATTCTACCGCACAACCCACTGCCAGACCTGATCGCAGATGCAGCTCATAAAACAACACTGCACGGAGGGGTATCGTTGACACTAGCACACATAAGGAGAGAATACTGGATAATAAAAGCAAAAACGTTAGTTTCACGCCATATCCACAATTGTGTGAAATGTTACCGCTACACTGCAAGACCTGGAGAACAACTAATGGGGAAACCTACCCGCTGTTAGGATTCAACCCAGCCGAGCCTTTTTGAATTCAGCAGTAGATTACGCCGGGCCTATGAACATAAAAGCATGGAAAGGCAGGTGCAGTAAGACATTCAACCGTTATATCGCCGTATTCGTTTGAATGGCAAGCAAGGCGATACACTTAGAACTGGTGTCTGACCTTACGGCTAAAGCCTTCATTGCGTCTTATAAACGATTTACGTCCAGAAGAGGATTATGCAGAAACCTATACAGCGATTGCGGCACCAACTTTATAGCCACAAACAAACTTCTCTCATCGGAGGTCAAGTTGAGTCAAAAGGAATGGAAGAAAGAATTGGCAGACGAACTAGCAAGTCAGGGCACTCAGTGGCATTTCATCCCTCCGGGTTCACCACATTTCGGAGGACTATGGGAGGCCGGCGTTAAGTCCGTGAAGTTCAACTTGAAGCGAGTAACATCTGATGCACTACTTACGTTTGAGGAATTTGCTTAGTCAAATAGAAGCATGTTTAAATTCACGTCCACTGTTTCCATTACAATCTAATACGGAGGAATTAGAAATTCTGACATCGGGACACTTTTTAATTGGAGAAGCAATCTTAGCACCGCCGGAATCGTCACTTTTCAACGAAAACATAGCTCACCTCGATAGATGGCACTACATTCAAAGATTAAAACAGGATTTCTGGAGTAAATGGAGTCAGCAGTATCTGTCGCAGTTACAACAACGACCCAAATGGAAGAGCCCAGTAAAAAATATCAACGTAAATGATATAGTCTTGATAAAAGACGAACAGCTTGAAGTGAACGTTGGGGAGAATAATCGAGACACATCCGGGGAAGGATGGTCTTATTCGTGTGGTCACGTTGAAGACAAAAGATACAACATTGAAGCGACCGAGAAGTAAAATTTGTCTCCTTCCCATTAATGAGGATTCGAATAAATTGAAGGAGGAACTTCAGAAGGCACCAATAAATGACAGTACCCTTACGAAAATCCCGACAAAAAGGAGCAAACGTAGAAACATAGCATTCTCGTCAGAAAAAGACAGCTCCGCAAAGAAGGAAAAGAAAAGGAAGATAAGAATCAGACCAGCAACCTACATATCGATGATTATGACCGAACTTCTCTTCATTCCACTAATACTCTGCGAAGAAATCGTTAAGATAACCTCGTTGTCGGATCACCCCGGCATATACTTGGAAGAAATTGACCAAGTTAGGATGAGCAACAGCGTATGGGACATCATCAGCTATTTCGACTTAGAGAACTATTGGAAACGCAATGAGAATATAATTAAAATCATCGATAATCTTCACGACATATGTGAACTTGCAGTGGAAATGAAACTAGAGACAACATGCAGAACGACAGTACAACAGTTCAATAACAGACTTGCAACAATAGCTCGCAACAATAGCTCAGAACAATAAACTCCTTAATGGTGACAGTAGAAGGGTTCGAAGATCCCCATTAGACATACTTGGTAGTCTAGGACGATCTCTGTTTGGAATACTTGATGCGGAATTTGCTCGACAATATGAACAAGATATCCAAATGGTGAAAAGAAATGAATATCATCTGATCGAACTATTGAAGAACCAAACATCAATAGCGGATTCAACTATAAATGTAATAAAAAAACTCAAGAGGAAATCAATGACCAGTTCGCAGCAATTAACAACCAGCTGTCCAGTCTCTTCGCTATTTCCCTGAATTTAACCGGAATGCAGAACTTCCTTAACTCATTTTTATCAATGTCTTTCCAAGCGCTGCTTATTGTTTCCGAGTTTCAAGAAACACAGGAGGCGATCATTGAATCGATTATGGATGTCCAACACGCTCGATTCTCTTATCATAACTCCGTCACAACTAAAGTCGCTATTGAGAAAAATTAGAGAAAGAATACCACACAACTTAGGTATACCTGAAGAAGGGAGTACCGACTCCACCTTGAACTTATATACAATAGATTGATGGCAGTAACAACAAGGACAGTTGAATCAGCAGTTATCTTTAAAATAAGGTTCCCACTGATAGCGACAGAAAACTTTAAACTGTTTAGAGTGGTTCCTCTGCCTACACAGCACAAGGGAACCTTCATCTATATATAATGCAACCATCAAGCGAGTGCATCGTAGTAAATTTACACAGGAACCATTATTACACTATTACGAGGATTGAGTTAAATGCTTGTAAGGCCCTACCGGGAAGGTACCAGATCTGTAGGCAGCACCATCCCATTTATACCATATATTCGAACATAAGTAGCTGCGAAATGAAAATGCTCACTTATCAGGATAAGATATCGCCAGACTGCGACATCCGTACAAGAAACCCCGGAAAGTACTGGATACAGTTACATGAGGACTACACGTGGCTATACTCATTTAATAAGGAGGAAACTTTGAACATTGCATGCGGTGAAAGAATATATAACCAAACAATCAAGGAAAAAGGCATATTGAGTTTGCAGTCAGGATGCAGTATAAAACAAGAAGCGACTACCATCACGGCATATCGAACGCACGTTAACCGAGTCCATAATACATTCTCGCCCGCGCTCAACTTAAGCACTGAAATCTTTAAGGCATCAGACTGCAACACCTCAGTGGTTAGCATCAGTCTTAAACCATCAACAAGGCTAGATCTCGAGGACATCAAGGAAGCAATCAACAACCACAAAAAATCTCTAAGCCTTCCTTCAGCCACAATGTCTCAGCATGACGTTCACCAATACGTCGTCGGCTATTCAACAACGATCATTATAATTGTCATCGTCGCATATCGTATCTACAACAAAGCATGCGTAACTAAGGCTACTAAAGTACAGACCAGCAAAAATAATAAATTCGAAGTAGGATTGAATTTGGGGACCGAGAATGTTTCGTCTATCCAGTAAATACTCACATTACCTTAAAGGTAGAAATTGTTTACGGGATAGACAAAACATAAGATGCGCGACTGAACATGGTTGGCGTTATGTTATACCATGGATACACTGCTTGTATACAAATTACGTTATTCAAATCATGATATACGATACAAGATAGCATGATACACAGCCCATACATGTTATACTTTGACATTTAGCTATCAAAGACAAAATTTCTTCGTGCTAAACGTTGCAGTATGATGTTCCGGCGAATAGCACTTTCATTGCTAATAAAGAAATGTACAAAGCGGACCATCATATCACACACAAAAATGAAAATACGCTCAAAGAATTTTAACTGACGGAAGAATATAAAAATCCACAAGTGTTGTTCATTGGAATTTCAGTTGATTTTAGTAACAGATGGCGCTGATGGCAGTTAAAAGAAGGCTATATCAGCTAAAATTATCGAATTTATATACAAGGAAACAGGTTTGATATTACGTCGATATCAGCTCGTTGACGTACTATATGCATAATATTGGGTGATACACTGGTGATATTGACGATATTATGATTTGTATACGAGCTGTGTATCCAAGGTATTACATGATAAGCATTACATTTTCGGTGTGAATAATTTTATATAGTACCTATAAGCAATTTTTTGCTGTGAATAATTTTATATAGTATAAGCAATTTTTTCATGAAAAATAATTTTATGTAGGATAAGCAATTTTTTTGTATATATGATTTAAAAACCTTCAAAATAAAGTTAGTCGATCATCATCCGAGTTCTTATTTTCACGCAAGTGAAAAACAGGATAAACAAAAAAATATTCGTTTTTATATATATCTGCGCCAGTCAGTCTAAATAAGGACTATTCAAACAAGATTTGCAAAAACTACTGTCGCCTAGCTTCGGAAACGGAATATATGCCATTCTTCATCCAGGGAGCAATTTGGCTTAAGTAATTTCTGAAAGTCTACTTTTAATCTAGCACTAAAAACTTTCCAACAAAAATTTCGTATGATAATTAGAGTCAAATCCGTTAGTTGCATAGAGATACTGGAGACGACAAGCCACCGGTTCTGTATAAAGCTCTTTGAAGCCAGAGAAGTGAGACAAAACAGGGTCGTTATATCAAATTGTTGTTGTTTAGCGTGTTTCAAGAGCGGGACATAATATAAATGTGAGTGAGAAAAAACAGGGTCGTTATGTCAATTGTTGTTGTTTTGCGTGTGAGTGAATGCGACGACGTCTGCCTTCAACTCAATCGCTGCTTGTCATCTCCAGTATATATAGGGTGGCCCATCTAGTGGTTTCTTTTTAAATCATAGGTTATTTTGACACTGAAAGCTGTTTCCCGCTCGAAATCTTGACAGAAAGTCAGTATCATACCTCCGCGGAACGAAATGAGTCGCTTTACGTTTGAACAACGTTGCGAAATATTGAAAACTTATTTCCAAAGTGAGTGGGAGTGGGAACAACAACAGCGTTTCGGTCAACGGTGAACGTTACAGAGCCATGTTATCCGACTTTTTTTTTACTGAAATTGAAGACATGGATTTGGACGACCTCTGGTTCATGCAGGATGGCGCGCCATGCTACACAGCCCATGCCACAATCGATCTTTTACGCACCAAATTCCCAAATCGATGTCAATTGGCCGCCTCGGAGCTGCGATTTGACCCCTTTGGATTTTTTTTTGTGGGGAACCGTGAAGGACCGATGTTATGCCAACAATCCAGAAACGATTCAAGCACTTAAGGCCAATATCATCCAAGTAATCCGTGAGCTACAGCCCGAAACCATCAACAAGGTCTTGGAAAATTGGAGTGACAGAATGCGCTACTGCGCAGCCAGCCGAGGCAGCCACTTGAACGAAGTTGTGTTCCATCATTAATGGGAATGTTTACTCTTACTAATAAAGCCATAATACATGGAAAAAAATTTAATTTTGTTCATTTTATTGCATTTTTAAAAAGAAACTTGTATTTGGACCACCCTATATCTATATCTCTATGATTAGTTGTAACGTTGTTCAATGCAAGATCTAACATCCATATTCAGTCTATAGATTCCGTAGTGGTACCGTCTCCAATAAGTCTGAATATGACTCTCGGAATAATCAAGAGTTATATGATAAATGTGCTGGATCCAAAAAAGTTTTTTACTAATGTTCCTCCTGCTTCGAAGTGTCCAAAGCAAGAACATTGAAAATGAGATCAGACACCGACGTGTCGTGTTCAAGAGGGTATTCTGGTCTAGAATTTGGAAAGATTATTTTTTTTTTTAATTTTCTTAAAGATTAAACCTTTAAGAATATATCCTCGAGGAAAGATTTTAAAATTCCAATAATTTTCGGAGTTATAGCTATTTTAGTCACGCAGGAACTATGCCCGACTACCTGACTACCCAAAACACTAAAAATGATTTAACCGAAGGTCCTGGTAACGTATTCTTTTAAAAACCTTTTCGTGTTCAGTGTTCAGTTCAGGTCGGTTTAGCTTCAATCTTCATGCAACGTAGACGTACGTACACTGCTCCCAGTTTGTAAATAAATAATTCTGAGTCTAAATTTTAATTTTTGTGTATAAAATGGATAAACAAAAGGGGCAAGAGGAAGTACTTCGTGTCCAGATCGAAAAAGAGGATTTAAAGGCAAGTTTCACTAGTGCATCAGAAGCAAAATTAAGAAGATCGAATGACGAAGAAATTATTGTTGAAAATAATAACGGCTACTGTATTTTAGAATTCTTCTGGTTTTGCAACTCTTGCTTCGTTAGTTTTATGCGCTATATGCAAGCAAAAAATTAAATTTTAGGATTATGGAAAAATAAAAAAAATGTGATATCGATGCCTACGAATATTGGTATGAAGAACATGAAGATTCTTGCACAATAAATCATAAGGGAAGTGCCAAAAAAAATGGAGACTCTGACGCAGTGATGAAAATGTTTGAGAAATCGGTAGAGAAGCATGTAGTCAAATATGTGAAATACAGTATAATCTCGATAATTCGTATCCCGTTAATTCGTAAATCCCGCTAATTTGAAATAAACTGCTGGTCCCTTGGAAAAATCGCGGTTATTCGTAAAAATACAATGCATTTTGGTCCCCTCGGTAAGTCGTAATGATTTTCGTACCCGAAGCCAATTAAACGTCTTATAATTCGTAAGTCGCTGTTAACAATCCCGTTTATTCGGAAAAAAATTTCGCCTTCCCACTCATCAACTGTTTGTTTAAAATTTGTTCTGTTTACATTATTCAGTTCAGTATGGGTTCACCATGAGTACAAAAAGCATAAGTGTCTTCCCGTTTGCGAAAAAAGGAAATTGTAAAAGCAGTTGCCGAAGGCCAAAAAAAAGTTGATGTGGCCAAACGATTTAATATTCCTCCGTCTACACTTACGTCAATTTTACTAAAGAAGGAGATCATCGCTGGATTACCTTCAAGCAGTTAAATCGAACGGCAGAAAAGCGGTGACTTTCCTGAACTTGAGCGTTCACTTGTCATTTGGTTTTCATAGTGCCGACAATCAAATGTACCCGTGGGTGGAGTGATGACGAAGGCCAAATATTTTGGGGAGAGATTGGGTATTCAAAATTTCTGAGCGAGTGATGGATGGTTTGACCGTTTTAAAAAAATACACAACATTACTTTTCTTTTCCACTTGAAGTTTTTTTTATCAAGGATAACAAAGTTCATATGTACATATTTTAATTTATGTTTTTCATTTTTCATTGAACGTGTGTATTTTGTATTGTACATATGTATGTATATAGAATTTCAATAAAAACCGATAGTCCCGTTAATCTGAATTTTTCCATTTTTTAACAATCAATAATTCGTAATCCTGCTCTTTCGAAAATCTCGATAATTCGTAATAAACCTTTGGTCCCTTGGCATTACGAATTATCGGGATTGTACTGTATATAGGGAAACGGTGACTCGAAGACATTCTCGATATGAATCCATATGATGATGAGCCTGTAGTTCGAAAAAAGGAGTGCGTGGGACATGTGCAGAAACGTATTGGCTCAAGGTTACGTAAAGCTAAAAAAGATAATAAAGGACTTGGCGGCAGAGGTGATGGAAAATTAACAGATAAAGTTATTCATGAACTAACTTTATACCATGGGCTATTAGTCGGAATCCGGATTCAATTGAGAATATAAAGAAGGAAGTAAGTGCAACTTATTATCATAAAATTTCAACCGATGAAAATCCACAACATCCATCAAACTGGTCTAAATGGCTAAAAATCTGCCAACAGTCTGGGCGCAACTTTATTATTTTTGGGCAGAAGTCCGGAACCCGTTTAATTCGGAGACGCGGTGTAGGTTACTATGTGATTGAAAACATAAAAAAGGTTACGGAAGCGGGTAGAATGGTGTCGCGCTAGAATACTTAAACGCCGCTGTCACATATAACATATGAATTACACAATTGGGTTATACTCCGGGAAGAGGCCTAAGTCATAGTATAATATCAGTTGTCATACGCGATTAGGAAGATTTCCTGATTAAGCTTTTGGCCATTACATGAAATCGGAAATGCGTTTGTAGGCGATTATGATGAGAATCAATCCTAAAAAATATTTCGAAGGCCTTACGTCTTATTGGAGTTGAATATCTAAAAATACTGAAATCAACTTTTGACGATTATGTAGGAAGCCTTAGGAAGTAAAAATGAATTTGATATCTCATTAGAACTAAGAAATATGTAGGAATTTGTGAAAACAAATGCAACCTCCTTGCACCCACTTTGAGGTTGAATATCAAAAAATCCTGAAATCAGTTTTTAGATATATGTAAAGAAAGCCCGAGGAAGTGAAAACCAATCCAATGTCTTATCACTCGTAAGAGATATGACGAAATTCGTGAAAAAGTGTTCAACCCGTTTATACCCTCTTAGGGGTTGAAAAAGGAAAAAACTTGAAAACGAGTTTTAGGTGATTATTAAACAAGCAAGTGGAAGTAAAAAGTTATTCGATATTTAATCAGACCGGAGGGATATGGCTGAATTCGTGAAAATGTATACAACCCGATTACACAACCGTGGGGGTCGAATTTCAAAAAATCCTGAAAACACTTTCTAGGTATTTATATGAAGAATCCGTAGAATAAAAATGAATTCAATATTTGGAAAGACCTAATAGATATGACGAAAATCGTGAAAATATATGCATTCCATTTTCACTAATAATTTTTTTGCCCCCCCTTCCGTACACCAACGGATATTTGAAATTTTTTTGATCTAAATTACTTTTCTAGTTGACTTACATACATACCGAGTTTCAACTTTCTAGCATAAGCCGTTCTATAGTTAGGAAAAACATCCCCCACCCCCGTACCATACTACCCCTATAAAAATTATATTTTTCCACCATGCTACTACTATAGTTCTATCTAAATACCAAGTTTTAGCTTTATATCATTATGGTTGGTTGGTTGGTTGGTTTACGTGGTGGCCCGTCTACCGAAAAAACAGGGCCCAATTAGCACATGAAGCGCCGTTTTGATACCACAACTCGTTTAACCTGGTCGTTAAGGGCTGATGAAGTATATGTACAGTTTTACAGAGACCTGGGGCTTCAATGGATTATCATATCCATCCGGAGCTGTTCAAGAAGGTAATCAGTTCTCCTATCTTGTTTTTCGAGATCTCATCGAGGTTATTGAAGAAGGGTTTGCCTAGTGCGCGAAGTCTGGCTCTAGCTAGGGCGGGACACTCGCAAAGAAGGTGAATAACAGTTTCCCTCTTATTTGCATCCATACAACTGCGGCAATTGACGTTAAAGGGAATCCCCAGTCTGGCCGCGTGGTCGCCGATCGGCCAGTGACCCGTGCTGACTGCCGTGACTCTGGAGACGTCTACACGGCTCTCGCTCAGGAGTTCGTCTGTTCAGCTCCGGGAGTAGGCATTATAGGTTCTCGAGATATAAAAATCGAAACTTTTTCTTCTTCACCCTTCCCTACCCCCACCCTCTACACCCCCCCCCCCCCAAATTTTTTCTGCTAGGCGTCTATTTGGCCTACTTCTGGTAAAAATTCTAAGCATCTATCATACACTGTTCTTGAGATATCAGACGTGATTCTTTAGAAAAATTCTTACCCCCTCCACTTCAATACTCCACCAACCCCTTAAAAATTTTTACTTTCAGAAAACTTCATTTATCAACTTTAATACAGAAACCGAATTTTATTTATCTAATACAATTGGTTCGTGAGATATCGTAATCTAAAATTTTTTTACCCCCACCTCCGTACGCCACTGCCCATTCTCAAAAATTTATTTCCGATCTATTCTCCTAGTATACCCACAGATGTTCATCAAGTTTTAATTTCGTGACATTAGCCGTTTAGGAGATATGGATTTTAGAATGTATCGATCTAGGCTTTCGAGCGTTTCGGACGCATTATTATTCTCCCCACTCCCACACCCCTTCACCCATATCAACAATATTTTTTCAAATGGGTCCACTATCGATGCTCTATATAAATTCCAAGTTTCAGCCTCCTAGCCTAAGCGGTTATTGAGATCTAGAAACCAAAATTTTTCGTCTAAAACGCTCCCCCCCACCTTCCCCCTCACACCCACACCACTCAAAAGGTGGGCACTTGAAGGAGTCAGCTCAGCCTACCAACAACTTAATAGCTCAAAGATTTTGAGAGCTATAAGCTTTCAAACGTTTTGCGTACGGTGGACGGCGTACGGCGCACAGACGAACTGAAAATTTTTTTTGCTTTTTTGGTGTCTATTAGTCATGAAACGTAGAAAAAAAAATTTTCAGGGTAGCAAGTTTTTTTTTTTGAAAAATCGATAACAATACTTTATTATTAAAATAATAAAGTAAAAGCAGTGGCTGAGGGTACATCAGATGACTTTGTCCCTGCAAATACTGCCCTAAATGAGAAAGCAAGCCAATATATGAAAACTTGTCATCAGACGACTTAGTTACTAGATGTTAGGGATCAGAAACCCAAAATAATAATGAACCGTTAAATTAAATAATCTGAGCTTTGCACCATGCAGGAACGCGGACAATTGAAATTGCAAATTATATAGCTGCTCGCATTTTCAATAATTTTACCAATTTTAAAAACTCTCAGTGTCAAGGGAATTACTATTGGTCCCGAAGATGATGCGTTCGCTATTCAACGGGACAATAGTCGGATTAAGCTTCTGATACTTCTAAGGAAGTTAGAACTGCTCGGAAATCAGAACGAGCGTCCGAAAATATGTATTTTGAAGTCGAAGAAGGCGCACTCTATGAACCAGGAATCGTCGATTAACAAAATGTAAATTAACCTATCATTTTATGACTTAGACCGCTGCGGCTGCCTGAAATTTTTGATCAAAACTTTAAACGCGTTTTTTTCAAAACTACTTTTTTCAAAATGGTTGACATGTCTCAAGTTTTATTTAACCGATTTACTTCAAATTTTGTACCAACCTTCAATGTATCTATTTCTATCGCCCCAACCACTTTTGTATCAAAATTATTTTTTTATAACTTCCGAAAATATATCTTTTAAAGTCGAAGAATGCGCACTCTATGAACCAGGCGATTAGACATTAGCAAAGTATACTAGTGAAGAAAAAATTCGATACAAACTTCACTAGCAAAATTCTAGCGTGCAATATTCTTTGCTTGGACGTTAAGATAAGGCTGCCTAACAAATGTGTCCCTAAATTGCACATATAGGATTGGTTTTTTGGAGGATTGCACCGATCCAGTCTATTGGAGATACATATTTACATCTGGCTTATTCGGGGATGATCGATCCATTGCCACTTTAATATGAAAGTTACAAAATGATACCCTGATACCCAGTTAATTCTACTTCGTTTGCAACAAAAATCCCAAGTGCATATCCTTTCATCCCCAAGAAGAAAATTATAAAATAACATAAAAACATTCGGGGGAAAAAACTAAATACAATATATATGTTATAATATAAATAATCAAAAACATAACATTATTCTACAAAAAAAAATAACATTTTTTTAAGTCTTTATAGTTATTGTTATTAGGCAAAATCTTAACTTACTGCGCAGTTCAAAAAGAAACGAAACATATTTAAAGTGCAGTAGATTCTAACACTTTCGCTGTATTGGATCCACTGTGCGGCGACACTGAATTCGAAGCCGATGAACCTAACCCTATATCAAATTTTCGCGTATTGTTTCCTCTATTAAAACTATGAACGATAACATTATTTCGTTTAACTGGAGCATTCGGAAGATTCTTACTGGGTACATTAAGCAATTGATTTATCGGAGCAGGTTGATTCCCAACAATAAAATTATTATTGTTTGTCGTTTTATTCTGATTATAACGAAATTGAGCACTTGACACATTGGAAGATGATGACGATGTGGATGGCGATGCAGTATTTCCTGCAATCACGCGCGTTATCGATTTCTGTTCATTTAATTTTTCATTTAAACGATGTATACTTTCAGGTGTTAACACATTTATTCGATTCGATTTTTGTAAGTAATCATAGTTATGATTTGGTACGGATCGTTTACATATTGACGAAGTTTCATTGCTGTTCAAATTTATACACTTTTCAGAATTTGCTCCAGATGAACTGTTTGAAGGCACATGTTTTGGTTTCTTCGTCAAAAAAGTTGTTGTTCGTTTTAAATTGAAGAAATTTTGATTGATTGTTGCTGTTGGTTTGGTTTTTTGAATCTCAGGCTTCTCGTCGGATCTCAAGTTTGAACTAAAGCCATGATGCGGCTTTAATTCAGAAGTCGGTGAAATTTTTTGCTTAAAACTAAATGTCTTTTCAGTTGGCTGCTCTTGTATTTTTGATTGCTGTCTTAGTTTATTACTTATGCTGTTGCTTACTTTACAATTTTTTGCGGTAAGATTTTCATCTGAATCTGATCGTTTAAATATTGAAAAGTTATTCACATTGCGACGTTCAAATATTGGCGTGTCATTTATTCGATAAACTCTTGTCGGAGCCAATTGTGGCGAGCCTTTTGTTCGGTTGCTATTTTGATTCGTCTCTGATCCGTCAGTCGATTGCATATATTTTCGGGTAAACATACTTACTTCTGGCTGAGAGCGATCTTGTGGTGCAACATTGAAATAATTGCGCATTGAATTCTGTGAATTCGTTAAATTTTGTTTGCTTGCAGCGTCCAAACATTCAAATTTCGATTTACATAAATTTAATTTAATGCGAATATCATCCAGTGCGCTTTTATACGATTTTTCAACTATAGCTTCGTTCACCCTAATAATTGATGATCTCGGTGACTTAACACTATCATCTGAACCACTTTCTAACGAGGATTTCCTGCTGGTTACTACCGAATGTCGTTTTACCTCTTTCGTATTCCGTTGAGGCTTCGAAAGAGTTTTGCTAATCTTTGCACCCAATTCGTTTGAACTCTCAAAGGATGATTTGCGAATAAAAACACCAAGTGGGGGACGTCGTGGTTCTCGTTCCAGAGATGTCGTCGCTATAACCGCGACCTTACTTACTACGTCGGAAGCTACGCTCTCTTGTGACGATTTCCGACTACTCGATATTGGCGCCCTGATTGATCGTTGCGCAATACTTTTCGGTTTAATCTCTCGCTCTGAAGAGACACTTTCGAGCGACGACATACGGCTCGCCACCATTTTCTTTGGAGTTTGTACTCCATCTTTTCCTAAATTAGCGCGAGTTCGCTGCCTATCGGTAAGGTTCGGGCAATTGATTAATGTATCGATGTTAGCGGAATTCGCTTCCATATAATTCAAACTATTGTCACAACTGGAATCGAAGTCTGAACAATTTTCAAGATCTTTAACGTTATTCAGTGTTAAGTTTCCATCGCGGACATTAATAAGAAACCCCTTTTCACCGTAAGGTCTTTCCCTTGTCCTGCCTCCACTTCGCATTCTACTAATTAATTCCGAATCGTTTTCCAAACTAGTTTTCACAGCTTGTAACACTTGATCAGTAATATCATCTTTTTTTACTTCAATTAGACTTGGCGGTCCCGACGGAGACTGCGTTTTATCATCCGAAATTAAAATATCATCTTCCTTGTCGAAACTCGGACTTTCTGATCCAATTATAAATTTAGTTGGAAGTTGAATGCTTGCCTTATTACTTTCAGTTGTTGTTATACCTAATTTCAGTTGATTCTCGCGATTTCGTATCATTCTCTGCTGTCTTCTAGCTCTTATACTATCCCTAATTCTATCACCATTGGGTGAAAAGTCTTTTGAAAGGTGCGGAGATTTTGGAATTTCACGTATAAATGGATTTTGTTCCATAATTTTCTCGTTTTGTACATTATTTGTTTTACATTCGACAACTGTTTCAGTCGTTTTCTTGGCATTTTTTAGATCACATTCAATTAAACTATCACGGCTTAAACATTTCTTTTCATTCGATTTTGGTGTTAACAAACCATCGGGTGTTGAACTTAAACTAGACTCACGGCTTGGCGATCCTTTATAATTTTCAATGTCAAAAACTAAATCTGGCGGTAGAGGATGTCCAACGGATATGTGCATTGCTAAGCTCTCAAGCCAAACTTCAAGAACTTCAAATGGTGGCCTGCAACTCGATAAAAATAAACTGAACCACCATTATATTTATTGTGAAAAGTTTACCTTTTATCAGGATTTAAGTCACAACACAAGAATGCCACTCTGTAAAAAGGGTCGGGACACTGGTTACAAAATTTATCTTTAAACACTTTTTGATTGAGCCCAAAATCAGAAGTACGTGGGAGAAAATCTGGGTCAGCTTGAACTCGTCCAATAATCTGAAATAAAAAATAATTGAATTAAACGTTTCAACTAACTTATCTATCACTTACCTCGCACAACACAATCCCGAATGAAAATATGTCGACCTTTTCGTCATATTTATTTCCTCTCATCATTTCTGGAGCCATCCAATACGGATTTCCAACTACTGTATATCGTTGCCTTCTTTGTCGACTTTTGCTGCGTCCAGTCGTACCCGTTCCACCACTTAACCACTTTTCACTTGTGCTGTACATAGGCGAAGTTATGATTCGCGCTAATCCAAAATCGGCTACAATAACAGTTTTATCTTCTCGTACCAAGCAGTTCAACGAGTTCAAATCTCTGTGAATTATATTCATCGAATGTAAGTAGCTCATTCCACATGCAATGTCTTTGGCAAATGATATTCTCTGTTCCCATGGCAGTGGCAACCCTGAATCGTGTATTAATTCCTTGAGAGAACCACCCGGTATAAATTCCGTTACCAAATGCAACTTCTTTTCCTTATACAGAACACCAATGAAACGGAGGACATTATGATGAGATAATGACCGTAAGACAGACACTTCTTTTAAAAAGTTCCTTTGAGCCTCTTCGTCGACTCTATACAATTCCTTGAGAACCATAACTTCTTTAGTGACTCGGTGTGTAATCTTATATACTTGACCAAAAAAACCTTTACCCAATAACTCGCCCTGTACTAAATCCGACGCGCGAAAAATTTGTTGAGGCTTCGGTTCTACGCGGAATGATTTAGTCCTGGATAAATCATATAGCTCTACGTTGGGTGCATGGTTCTCATCTAATAGTTTTGACATACTGGAACATCGTTCTTTTTCTTTTAAGCTATTGGTAGCAGTTGAACAATTCATATTGAAATTTTTCGATTTACGTAATTGACGAGTCTTAGTGCCACTAATGTAACCCTCATCTTTACGCTTATAAAGACGCTCTTTATCTTGTTTTGATAGCTTTCCGCTACTACCATCATGTTTATTGAAATCAATGGATTGTAATGGAGATCCCGTTCGTGTAATCTCGGTTTGGCTACTACTTCGACTTATATCTTCTGGATCGTGTTCGATTGTTAGTTGTAAAACTTTATCGGTGCTTTGAATCAGACTGTCTATGTGTTCAATACACGTATCCTTTACAGGAGTACCGTTCACTTCAAGAATTCGGTCTCCAATGTGCAAGGACATAAGATCCGTATTTACGTCGATTCTAATAAAAGGATATTCCAAAGAAAGAAATTTAGAATACAATAAATACATATTTCAATATTAATATTAATATCCTAATAAAAAAATACTACTCACTACTGGTATGAGTGCAAAAGCATCATAATTTAAACACAAAGTATATATACATAAAATTAGAACATACAACAAAAGAGTACGTAGTTTTTTAAAATAATCATTCTTATTATATTGAATAATGACGGTAAAATGTACATAAAAATTATTGTAACTTAAATTGAGGAAATGTATTTCCAAGTCTGAAGATGAACTTGATAAAGGTACTATTGCAATTTCATTTGAATTTATGATGATGAAAGATGCCAATAGTGTAGCAAGGGTGTACACCCTATTTCTTCATTAAAAAAATTAACGATGATGAGTTAAAAACAAACTGAAAACATTTTTAAATACATGTCGAAAGTGACAATAACAATATCCCTAAGAGTGTCGATGAATGTCGAAAGAAAATTATCCAAATAAAAGAACGTATATAATATTAAAACGAACCACATACATATTACAAGAAAGTGAACTTATTGCCAAAAAAAAACAGAAAATATATCCACACAGCACATTCAACAAATTAATTAGATTGGAAGCATTGAGGTGGATAATACTCTACTGGAAAACACTATTGAATATAACAAACATTCAAGAAGAAATAATTAACTTATAGTAGTCTAGTCTCCACAGTGTCATAGCAATTTCATATACATTAATAGAATAAATAGTGAATGTAGTCAGACGTTTACTCTTTTGTAGGGAATATTTAGGTGTATTCCAGAATATTCATTGCAAATGACAAATTTGGGAATTCAACGTAATGCTGATATTTAATGCACGAATTTTTTCTTGGAATTTTAAAAAACGATGATTGTTGCCGCAGGACTTGTCCAAACTACAGTGAACCCCAGGTATTGTGGCCTTGGTTAATTCGACCTCTACTAACAAACCTGTCCTGTTAGCATGGGGTTTTCCATTATCTATAGTTTATGTGTAAATAACAGTATGAAAATTCAGACTGTTTGTTTTTAATGTGACATACAGAAGCGGAAAATTATTTGGCAACCAATAGAAATGAAGAAAAAGAAAACGATGTAGTAAAATGTAGGTGTACATAACTCTTATATGATTGAATACTACAAGGTAAATTTAAAAATCTCAAAACGTTTTTTGTTAAGACGAAATAAACTATTTATTCTCCTTGGAGTAATTGTGGCATTCGACTTCAATGCATCGAAAGCTAACTATCTCATATTCAAGGCATAGGAATGACCATATATTTAGAATAACTTAAGATGTCATTAGATTAGAGTTTTTTTATTTATTCCAATGACCTCCATCCACGATCAATATTTTAGAGCAATAAAATCGAATGACCTTAGCCTTGAGTATATTGAGCATTGCACTCATGCCAAATTCAAGTTACGCAATATAATTTGTTAGGTCTCCCTTGCGCGTAATATGTGCAGAATGGATATCTTTTAAGGATAAAGTATGCCGGGAATGAAGAAAAAAAATGAGAAGATTTTTTGGGGTTGTTTGGCAGATTAATTTTGGATTTAAATTCCGGAGGGTGTGGTTTTTGTTTTAGAGTTATCTCGATTAAACGCCAAGATAAAAGTGCGTAGCAGCAGCCGCCTCGAATTAATAATTTCTTTTGGTTTGGAACCGCAGTGTAAAGGGAAAAAAAATTTGGCGGCACGCCGTGCTTCCTGAAATGTTCGCAACGGTTTACATGTCGGTTGCAATCGCCATGTGTCTGGACGACGGTCCAGACACTATCCTTGATGATCCTCCTCAATCTTACGGATTTATTCAAACCCGTCACCGACTTGTGATCGGGTTGCTTAGAGATTTTCAGAAAAACTCCCTCTGACTCGTATTCCTCGTTCTAGATTTCCACGCACGTCTACTCTGTTTGATCGGACTATCCACAAGAGACCGTTTTTCGGGTCTTACCTTTCCGCGAAATCTCGGTTGAGCTTTTTTAGACGGGTAATCCCCGTTTCACGGGTCAATGCTCGCTTTCTCCAGGTCATTCCCTCAGGTGCATAAACTTTCTTTTTACCAAACGACGATTTAGCCTGGATTCAACCCTCGCCGATCTGTCTTATCGACTCGCAATTTCTCGCTGTTCGCGCAGTACTCGTCCATATTGTTTGTTTACAACTGCCGATATGACGTTTCTGGTCCCGCATTGTTTAGAGTGAAATTGCGAGTGCGCGGTCCGATGTGGTCATTGGGTGGCGTAGCCCCGCGCACCTACAGGTAAGTATGGAGTATGTAAGTAGTATGTAAGTTATCACACTCTTGGCGGTATTCGTATCCAAATCCTATTAGCTAAACCTATTAATTACTTCCGCCTAAATCCTAATTTACATATATCTAATTCAAAGAAATCCTTGCTACTTTTAACATTTATTACCTCGTTAACCCGCTTGTCTTCCGTCTTGTCCTGCATTTTACATGCAACGTTCTAATGCGTGCGTACAATTTAACTTTTTAGGTGCCGTGCTGAGCGAAGGTGCGACACAAATGGGTGTCACATTGGGTGCATTCGGAAAACCAAAAAGGTATTGATTATTACATTCATTCTAACTAATTTAAACTAACGCTATTCTTTTCTTTCGTTTCAGGGCACCTGTAACACTCCCCCCTTACTAAAGAAGAATTCCCCGAATTCTAAGTGATCGGCGCAGCGGACGATGTTGTATGGGCAAGATGGCTTTGGTAATACTCCTTATTTTATTTTTAACTATAAGTACCTATTCTTCCATTATTTCCTGAATTCATGTTCGCGCTTAACTTCCTAACCTATGTTTAAACCTATGTTCAGTGGCTATTCCACTCTCCTCTGGACTACCTAAATAGATTTAGTTCCCTTTTCCCTTTTCATATGACTTCAAATCCTTGGCATGCCACACGCCACCGAATTTACCGTTGTCCGACTCCAATTCGTATGTGTACGGTGACACCTTCTTCACCACAATAAACGGTCCGACGTATTTTGGGGCAAGAGCAGCAGAGAAATATTTTGCTGCGTCTGAAAGCACATAATTCTTTCTCCAGACGAGATCATTGGAGAGGAAACTTAGGTCTCGCTTCCGTAAATCGTATCTTCCTTTGCTACGCTCCGCTGCTTTTCTCAATCTTCCCAGAATATCCTCTTGCAGTTTCTGTAACGCCTCAGCCCGTATTAGGGGATCTATTATTCCCTCCACCCTATCTGGTCTTTGTCTCTCTTGACCACTGACCGCCATCTCCCGACCAAAATTCAAAAAGTAAGGAGTGACTTTCATTACTTCGTGGGTTGACGTACGAAGGGCACATCCAATTTTCGCTAAGTTTACATCCCACTTCCGATGGTTGTCCGACACATAGGCCCTGAGCATGGTTTTTATGTTTTGATTGATCCGTTCTGCCGGATTAGCCTGAGGATGATAAAATGCAGTGTATTTTATTCGTGTCCCGTAGGATTCTACCATCTTTTGAAGTACTTTGGCTCGAAATTGAACCCCATTATCACAGACCAACCAACTGGGAACTCCAAACAGAAGAAACACCTGTTCTTTCAAGATTTTCGTTACTGTGGCACCTGTAGCCGCTCTCAAAGGATAAATGAGTGGGAATTTTGTAAAGTAGTCAACCACTGTCATAATATACGTGTACCCGCTAGAGGAACGAGGTAAGGGCCCCACAATATCTACACAGACCATTTCCCACGGCCGAGTTTCTTCCCCACTTCGAGATACCATCAACCCCACAGGCGCACGCCGCTCAGGCTTAACAGCTTGACAAATCTGACATTGGTTAACTTTCTTCCTTACATCGCTCGCCATTCCCGGCCAATAGTAGTCGCGACCTACTCGATCCAGAGTTCGCTTCACCCCGGGGTCACCAGCTTTCGGATCATCGTGACACTGACTCAGTACTGCCTTCCTTTCACTCTTAGGCACCACCCTTTTCCAATCCTGACTCGTCGTAAGGTCTGGATATTTCGACGAAATGTGTTTCCACAATATACGGTCACGTACCAACCAGTCAGCGTATTTTTGCGGGTATTCCTCCACTAGGTTGCTCATCTTGACGTACCATGCATCCGTCGTATCTACCGACAAAACATTCACCACAGGCACAGATCTCGATAGGCATCCGGTACCAGGTGCTCTTTACCTTTCCGGTGGATGACGTCATAATCGTATTGTTGTAAACGGACTGCCCATCTTGCTAACCTTCCGGTCGGATCCTTAAGGTTATGTAGCCATATGAGCGAATGGTGATCAGTTATTACACTGAAGTGAGTTCCCGCTACATAGGGTCTCAGCTTCTCCATAGCCCAGAGCACAGCTAAACATTCCTTCTCGGTGGTGGAATATTTTCTCTCCGAACTCGTCAAGGACCGGCTCAAGTAACACACCACTCGCTCCCCATCTGCATGATTCTGTGATAATACCGCCCCCAGCCCAAAGTCCGACGCATCCGTTTGGACCACAAAAGGCAGTTCGTAGTCAGGGCATGTTAGAATTGGTGCCGTGGACAGTTTAACTTTCGCTTGAGAGAACGCTCGGTCGCAGTCTGCATCCCATGCAAATTTGCGATTCTTTTTCAAAAGCGAGGTTAATGGCGCAATAAAAGTCGCGAAACTCTGTAAACCGTCTGTACCACGAAACCATCCCTAAAAATTGACGAACTTCCTTTACATTTCGTGGTTGAGGAAAGTTAATCAGGCTCTCTACCTTCTCCGGATCCACATGCAATCCGCCCTCATCGACGACATAACCCAAGTAACGCAATTCTGGCCTACAGAATTCACACTTTTCCCTCGACACCCGCAAACCTGCCGCTGTTAGCCGACGAAACACCTCTCTCAGAATTTCCAGATGCTTCGTAAATGTTTGCGTTACGATAATTATGTCGTCGAGATAGACGAACACAAAAGGCTCCAAATCGCTCCCGAGCACCCTATCGATTAACCTCTGCCACGTCGCTGGGGCGTTTTGCAAACCAAACGGCATACGAAGGAACTCGTAAAGTCCCCTCCCAGGTACCGTAAAGGCGGTATATTGATGTGACGATTCGGCCATTGGAACCTGCCAATACGCAGACTTGATGTCCATGGAGGTTAAATATTTCGCGTCGCGAAGCTTGTCGAGGGTAGCCGATACGTAAAATCTGTACTTGCCGTCCTTTTTCTTGATAAATAAGATCGGAGAGGCCCAAGCACTGTTGGAGGGACGAATAATTTCATCCTTCAGCATGTCTTTCAGTTCCTGGTCGATGTGTTGTTGTACCGCAGGTGAAACTGGGTAGTAACGCTGTTTGATCAGAGGGGATTTGGTGGTGATGATGTGTTCAACCTCCGATGTTCGACCTAGACCATCTCCCATCTTACCAAACTCTTCCTCAATCAATTTCTCTAATTGACTTCCCTCATTTAGACTCATGTTCGACTTTGAATGAAGGCATTCAATCGTCGCGAGCATCGGTTGTCCAACAAAATCCCACTGTTCTTGCCGCAGGTCAACTACCAATCCGAACTGCACCCAAAAATCGGCTCCGAGAATAAGCGAGTGTGGCAATCTTTGAACGACCAAACACTCCATCCACCGCGTTCTGTCATTCACCTTCATTGGTAGCCAAACTACCCCGTCCACCGCACATTCGTCCTCATTCGCCAATTTCACAAATGGCGACTTCGCCAAGCTTAGGGTTACTCCCTGTTCCTCCAGAATCCTCCAACCATCCCTTCCCCAAATGGTGCGTGACGCTCCTGAATCCAGCAAACCGATAAATTCCGCCTCAAAGACCGTCACTTTTAAGTGAGGCCGAATATCCCCCTCTTTTGGAGTTAAGGCAAAACTAATTGGCGGCGTCGTCTCGATTTCCGTACTCACTTTGCAGTCCTTTAGTGAATACGACTCGCGTTTCCCGAATCCGGTGTACTATTTTTGTTTTCCTGTATACCATTCGCTTGACTCGCGCTTGGACTGCACACAGGGCATCTACTCCGGATCACACCTACCTTTCCGCAACCAAAACATTTTCTGGCCTCCCTAAACTCCCGCGACATGTGACCCTCCCTCTTACAATTGTAGCATTTGATCTGGCTCTGAGCAACCCCTCGCCGATTTCCATTCGCCTCGGTACTATACACTTCCTGATTACTATTTTCTTCGGAGTCGACGTAGGCTAAATCTGGCTCCAATAAATTTGCTGTACGACGGCCCGGAGGAGGCAGAAAAGCTTCCACTGAAAGTCTGGTAGCTTCCAGTGAACGACCCAACTTTACAAGTTCACTAATCGAATCTATTTTTGTCAGCCCGAGCTGATGCTGATAGAAAGGACTTATGTTCCTCCTCAGTATTTTCTCAGCCTCGGAACAACAGGTCGAAGGGCGATTGAATAAACTCTCCACCACCGCCACATAGACTCCAATTGACTCGTCTTTGCCTTGAGTTCGTCTTTTAATTTCTTCTAAAAGACGATCATCGTAGTCTGGGGGTAAAAATTCGGCGCGCATTTCCGCCACCAACTCGTCCCAACTGTTACACTTTGATTTGATCGCCCTCAACCATACAAGACCTTTTCCCTCAAATAGGTCAATCGCAGAACGAAATAATACCGA
This sequence comes from Beris morrisii, assembly GCA_951812415.1. NCBI lineage: Eukaryota > Metazoa > Arthropoda > Insecta > Diptera > Stratiomyidae > Beris > Beris morrisii. Next base: position 68,651,633 of record OX638313.1, read on the forward strand.
TTTCGGTACTCCCCGAGCCACCCTTAACTCGTCCACTCGTTCGAGAAATAAGCAAATCGTGTTTCTCTCACCCGAAAACTTCAATTCCCACTTAGCAATAGCAATTTTGTTTGAACACACTTGCCGCGATGAACCTGAAGCATTGCGCGGTTCTTCATCTTCCTCCTCTTCCGAGGAACATTGTCCTATCTTTTCATACAATGTCCCCAGGTGCAACAAAATACCCGCTTTCGCCTGCATTTTTCGCACTACTTCCTCCTTTGATGGTTCGGCCCCTTCTAGACGTCTTAAGCAAAATTGAATTTTTGTCCAGATCTTTTTGTATTCACCGGATGATTCTACTCCCCTGAACTCGCTTAACAAACCTTCAATTTCTGTAAGCTTGGCCTCTATTGCTATCAAATAGTCTGCAAATTCGAAAGGATATTCTTGCACTAAAAACGATGCATTGGAATCTTTTTCCACACGCAAGGCTGCTCTTAAAGACTTCCGCATCTCATCAACTTTGTCGGATTTAATACCGCGAATCACTAATTCATAACCCAATTCGTCTTGGCTTAACCGATCCACACTAATTTTGGCCATAGTCGACACAATCCCTTACACCGAAAGAAAAGAAAAGAATACACTCAACGACTGTTTCCAGGAAATTAAAGGAAATATTAAAAAAAATCGAATTGCTATATAAACATATGAAAAAAAAAACAAAAAAAACGAACTACCGGTAATGCACCCAGTGTAATATTACGTAAATTCACACCTTCACACACTGTTAAAAAAAATTTCACATTGGGCGCCAAATATTACGGTTCGCCCTACGGAAGCGGCCTTTCTGCCGTTAGTAACCGATATCGGTGGAAAACCGCAATCGAAAACCCCCTGGCACGAAGGGGGGCGAACGGGTCCTTGCCGGCCAACCCAGAGAAGGGTCGTGGGCGCCAGTGGTTCCGAATTTAAGGAACCCGTTCTTACTCGCTTTTCCCAAGCCGAACCACTGGTTCGGGAAAATTAGCTATAAAATAAACTAAGCGTAACAACCGACGGAAGCCAAGCTGAAAAACGTCACAAACACTTAATGAATTAGGCCAAAGTTAGAACAAAAGAAATGAAAGATGTTAAATTTTGAGTGTTTCGTCTCATATCACACAATGTTTAATTCAAAATTTACGTTATAATCTAGTGTGTTCTAACGATTTTAGCTACCTTTCTAACCTTTCTAACCTGATAATTCTGTTCTACCTTAATCTAGGGCGCCTCTGTTGATTCTCCTCCAGCGATGGTATCGATATTCCGCTTCCAGTGCTGCCTCCCACGGTTCTTCGCTCGTTCCAAATTTGGTGGCCGTTTCGACGACGGTCCAGACACTATCCTCGATGATCCTCCTCAATCTTACGGATTTATTCAAACCCGTCACCGACTTGTGATCGGGTTGCTTAGAAATTTTCAGAAAAACTCCCTCTGACTCGTATTCCTCGTTCTAGATTTCCACGCACGTCTACTCTGTTTGATCGCACTATCCACAAAAGACCGTTTTTCGGGTCTTTCCTTTCCGCGAAATCTCGGTTGAGCTTTTTTAAACGGCTAATCCCCGTTTCACGGGTCAATGCTCGCTTTCTCCAGGGTGAAAAACTTTGGATTACAATATCTTCCGAACCAATTACACCAGGAAATTTTTTGAGGGGGGGAGGTGGTGCACGAAAGTGGGGGGATAGCAATTTTTCAAAAAAATGTAATTTTTATATCTCAGAAACCGTATCAGATATAATCTTGAAAATTTTACAAGAGTTGTGGTCGGTAAACTTCTAGTAAGGAAAATAATTTTGGTGGTGTGGATATTGGGGGTAGAAAGGAAAACATTCTGATTTTTATTTCTCGAAAACCATAATGAATAGAAAGCTAACAATTTAGGATTAGCCACTATGGAGACATCCTAGAAAAATAAAATTTTTGATAGGGGTATCAAAGTACGTGGGAGAGGGGTGGCTTATGCTAGAAAGTTGAAACTTAATACGTATATGTAGATGTACTATTAGAGTAATTAAAGCAAAAAAAAGTTCTGATTTTTATTGGCGTTCAGAGGTTGAGTAAAAAAAATGTCAGTGAATCCACATTTTCATAAACTTCGCTAAAACTTTTAGACATGTCGAGCTATCAAAGCAATTTTACTTCTGCGGGCTATTTATATAAGCACCTAGTAACGATCTTCAAAATTTTTCGATATCCAACCCCTAAGGGGGTGTAAGGTGGTTGTGTACATATTCACGAATTCTGATATATTTCTAAGGTGTATTGAGATTTGGAAGGCACTTTTACTTCTATAAGCTTTAAACGTAGTAGGGGAAAAACCCCATTTAAGTATTTTTCCCAATTAAACCGCCTGGGGGTATTGTTTAAGTTTTCACTGATTCCGAAAATCTCTTATTTTATTATATTTTTATAATTATTCTATTGATAAAAAAAATACGTAAGTAAATATAAAAAATCTGCCAACAGTCTGGGCGCAACTTTATTATTTTATGGCTAGAAGTCCGAAACGTGTTTAATGATGAGATGCGGTGTAGGTTACTATGCGACTGACAACCTAAAAAATAACCAGGAGGCTATTTGGAACGTTATTTTTTAGGTTGTCAGTCGCATAGTAACCTACACCGCATCTCATCATTAAACACGTTTCGGACTTCTAGCCATAAAATAATAAAGTTGCGCCCAGACTGTTGGCAGATTTTTTATTCTTACTTGGGATTCAGTGTTCGTCATTGTGAGTCTTGTTAGTCGGACTAGTTTTAGCGGAATTTCAAAATCAAGCATGATTTGGTACCGTACCCTCCTATCAATTCTGTCGTATGCTTGTTTAAAATCTGCGAAGATTTGGTGCACATCTGAATATCTAGTCTGTTGTAGATCGTCCGGTTCTGAATCCACCTTGATTTTTTTTACCTAGTCTTGGTAAATACTAGAAAGTAATTTCAAAGCTGCTTCAAGCCATCATGGAAAATGAAAATCTTACACCTAATTTATTTTTTTTCTTGTTTTGTTGACCTCTTGTTTAGTTATGAAGGTTTTTTTGCCCATTTTCCTTTATATTAATCTAAGCCAATTTAATTAATTGCAAATCCTGACAATAAAATCAATTATATTTCTAAACTTAAGTTTCATGATGTCTGAAATACAATAAATTTTAATTTAAATATGATTTTACATGCCTAACACGTTATACTCGATTTCTCTAATCGAAATGCTTCATTTGTTTGTTTTAATTGTTATACAAGATAAGAATTGATATTGCCAATTACTAAAATTTTTTGTGTTTTTATGCCTTGGCACCCTATGCCAATAACTGTGTGTAGCATGCCAATCAATATACCCCACAGTGCCAATGACTGTACTTTTATGAGTTTTTAATTACAATTATTAGTATTTTTTGCTAAAAAAGGAATATTAAAAAAATTAGCAAGTAGCCTATCTTTATCGCTAATCTCTTCTGAATCTAATTACATATCACCAATAATTGTAATTACCGTTTTGGTACAAATAAAGATAAAAATATTTAGAAAGGTGTCTTATGAGTGCCAACCAACTACCCTCACTCACATAATTTATTATATTTTCAAAACTAATAATCACAAATTAATACGTATTCGAACAAGAAACCCATGGAAACGAAAAACCCAGGAGAAAATGAATCAAATTATTTTCTGGAAATTTAGTTAATTTCATTTTATTATTCACCCGTCACAATATTCAACATTTTCTAATTATTCTAGCAAGAAATGCTAGCTCTTGGAATTCATTAATTTTATACAATAAATGTTTTTTTTGCTTAGTTTTAATTTTACTTTTTGGAAGGGGCTCCGCGCTAAGCCACTGCGCACACTAGACACCAAAAAAAGCCCTATAACGATCCTTCCGGAACCTCGCAGAAAACTAATCACCCCCAAAACCTCAGATTCTCATAATAACCAAACTCACAAACCAGTTAGCTGACAAATTTAGAAATGTAAATACATTTAGAAATGTAAATTCCTGCGATGTCAAGTCTAAGAACTTGGGTCTTGCGCTCCTCGATAATACCGAATTTTTTGTTAGGGATATAATCGACATTCGATTTGATTTTTTAATTAGGGCTCCGCAACAACTTTTTTCGGCGATAGATTGTTGGAAGGATAGTTGAGAGCGTATATTTTTTTAAAACCAAAGAAAAATTGTGTATAAAATAAAGCGTAGAATCATTATCACGAGTGTGATTCGTACCTTCGACCGCAGCGAGGATAAGGTTAGTATCTCTAAGTCATGCATATACAGCAAAATTTATGTATAATTAATTTAAACTATACTACGATCAAATTAATCCATCAAAAATATAGAAAGTAATTTCGTGCTAAATATCAAAATAACCATTAAAAATGCCTACATTAGTAATGAATTAGTTTTGTTCAATACCTATAAGAGCCACAGCAATTATCAAATGCTGAGGAAATGAACGAAAACACATATTTCCCCAAGCGTCCATAAATTCTACAAATAGAACTTTGACCAAAATGTTTGTTAGTCATCTTTTTTGTAATTACAAGAAAATTAATTCGTTAATGAAAAAAAGTATTCAGCAAGGTCTTACTCGGATATTCGAACACCTCGACATCCTGAATCCGAAGTAATCGGTACACCAATTTGATTTTCATCGACTGACAACCGTAATCCGCTTTTCGATCCCTTTTTCCATGGTATTTCAATTAAACGAATCGAATGAAGTGGCTTCTTACTAGACGACGTTGTATTAGCTGTCGATTTCGACAGAGGATTCATTTGACGCCGATAGCATTGACCACAATATAATTTTGATCTTTCAACTAATGCATATGATTCGCCATCACCGATGAATGCTTTACATGAACAACAACAGAAACACTCTGGATGAAATTTATGATCACCAGCAACCATTACCGGGCCTGTTATTATTTCTCCACACTGCTGACATGATTCACCGAATTTTGTCCAATAGTCTTCCTTGCAAAATAGTAAGCTATCTTTTTCGAAATACCAACTGGAGAGTTGAGCATCACATGCCGAACAACGAAAACAATCAGTGTGCCATTCTTGTCCCAGTGCAGATACATACTCCTGTTCATCGACCGAATTTAGGCAGCCAGAACATGATATATCCGGTTTGTCTGAAAAGAAATTGAAATACATTTATACAAATAAAAATAAACACTCTTCAATAAATAATTTATTTAGTTCAAATAAAATTTAAACTCGAAAATGCCAACATCACTAAGCATTCTCAGTGGAAACAAAGTGTAAAAAAATTAGGAAATACGAAAATTCTAAAGAAATAAAAGAAAAATATGTGCAGTTACGACTATGTTCGTTCATAAACTTTACTCGTTCCATTTGATGGAACGGAGCGGAGTTACTCTGTTACTCTATTCCGGACTTTAGAAATAATAAGAACAACGGCTCCAAATCACTGATGGTGCATTTACACTCAACGTTTGAGGCGAGCCTCTACCCTCACCAAAAAATCACCCAATCAGATGGAGTGTGGAATCGCAAGAGTCTAACATTCTTCAACTTTTTCTCCGACGCATGCTTCCATATGTGTACACACATACAAAGAACTGTGGTACCACACAATTCGCAGCTCGTCGTATTTCTGTCGTTTCGCACTTATAGGTAAGTTGCGCCGCAGAGGTATGTTGAGTGTAAATTGCTTTCAACATAGCAAAGAACACAGCCTACGAAAACCGGTTTACAATGGCCTGATGGGGATAGAGGCTCGCCTCGAGGCGATCCTCAAGGGTGAGTGTAAACGCACCATAGGTGACAAAATGAAAAATCCATAATAGAAGTCTCATATGGATGGACAAACATTTTTTAAAGATTAAAAAAACGTGCTTTAAAAAAACACCTCTTTCAGTAAGCGCCGTAGCGTGGACAACCCCGGTACAACCTTTTTTTTGGCAGTGAAAATAATTTTAGATGCGTTAAAGTTATAGAAACGCAACAATATTCATTCTAGTAAGCATTCTCTGGTATCGGCATATTATTATTGCATTATTTTCTTTATCCTTCATTGTTTGTTTCATTTTTATCCATCTGGATACCATACTACAAAATCGAATTCTTTTGCTTAGTGTATCTCCATACATTACAGGGTGTAACTAGTACTGAGGTTCAAACGAAAATGGGAGATAGAGGAACTTGTCCTGAGTAGAAAATCGTTCTACTTATACTCCCGTTTTTGCACCGTTAAAGAGATAGCGCGATTTTAAGGACGAAGGATTTTCATCGTACCTGTGATCACTGTTTGATCTCTAACTTCTGCTGTACTTAGCGTAACGTAATAATTCTGGGCTCGTTGGAAAGGACACAAATTCTTCTTTCTAATTGCTATCAACTGTGTCAATCAGTATTATACTTTTTGACAAAAATTCATTTAAATGACACAAAAATAATAAAAAATTAAAAAAAAATACAAAAAAGTCCTGTTTTCTCCAAGAAGGACCTGATTAACTACCAAATTTTATTACATTTTCGGAAAGCCCATAAAATTTCACTATACGTTTGATAACAGAATTTCTTCATAGGTTGAATTGTAAAGGAGCAGGGCTAACAGTTATCAAGCACGTTCCCTTCAAGTAAATCTGGTTTGACACCCGTCATTCGCCGAAGGAGTATGATTAATAATAGTGAGGACGAAATAAATGCATGTGGTTGATGCCTAATCGATGGCCGATGCGCCGGGTGCTTACCGTGGGGTCCCTAGCCGCGATGCGCAGTATGCGCTCCTTCGTGGCCACAGGTACCGAGTGTCGCCATCCTGGATGTTGTGCCTCCCGCCACGGCTGCAGTGTACCTCGTTCACGAAGGTTCCGATGAATGCTGATGAACATCCGATAATGGGGGTACCGAGATCTGTCCGGATACCGTTCCCGGTAAACACTTTCGGCTCGCCTAGCATTCCCGTCGCACAACTCATACACGAAGTGCATGTCTGCCATTTCTTCCGTTGTAAAATACCTCCTATTGCTTGCCATGTTGCTCGTAATGATGTCTATGACATTCTGTTTGCTGCTGCTTCCTCCCGATGCTTTTATCGCAGAAAAATCTACGTAGGACGAAGTCATTCCTGTTCCTTAAGGGAGCAGGTAAACTCCACGCCCTACTTAAATGGATATTACTTAATTAACTTAAATGGATGTTAGTTAATTTACTTAAATGGACGCTATCTAATTAGTTGTCATATTTTTACTTACCTGTAACATAATTTCGTAGCTAAAACATTACTTGAGTTATAGTGAGTTGCGTAAATTAAGTGAAGAAATTTTGACAGGATATTTGTATGGCAGCTACACGAAGGACTAAGAGGATTTTCTTCATAATCATAAATTTCACTCCAACTATTGGAAAATTAACACATACAAAATTTCAAAGACGTAGCTTAAACCCTTCTGAAGTTATCGGCCAATATTCTTGAACACGTGTTTTAAGGACATTTTGTATGGTAGCTACCCGAAGGAGTAGGACGATTTTGCCCGTTAACGAACTTAGCCTTACAAATTCAACCAAACACCCAGATTCAAAATTTCAAGATCCTAGGTGAAGGCGTTCTTGAGTTATCGTGTTCACAGACAGACGGACGGAGCTAGGGATGTTAAAAAATTTCGATATATCGAAATTACGCTATTTTTTGAACGATATATCGATAATATCGGCCGATATTGTAAAAAGCGAAATATCGATATATCGATATTGAAATCCGACTATCGGACTCGATATTTTTTTTAAGTATATCATATTTTAGAAATCGAACAGGTTTTTGCATTTAATCTGCATTTCTGCTTATTTATGTGATAAGCCAGAAACGTTGAAAGTAGAAAAAAAATGTTCGATCACGGAAACCATATCAGTCGAAACTAGGTTCAAGGCACGTGACATATGCGGGCGCATGTACGCAAATCTTCACTTCAGGCGCCAACACAAACCTATGTACGACGAAGCAACCAGGCAACTATCTTGTGTACAGGTATCTAACCGCTCCGCACCTTGTTGTTATTGGTTTTTTATCTTTCAAGTATGTTTGTATTAGAGGACCTTTTTTCGATCACACATAGTCTATCTCTGTTGAAACAACAAATTGCATCGACATCACTTTGGTCTGGACATGAAAAACTCGTAGTGCAAGCAGCTTCTACCAGTCAGACAGTTCCAAGTCAAGGATCCGTCCCAAATGAGTTGAAGCAGTACCTGAATCAACCCAACATGATGAGAACACCGGATTCGGATCCAATAAAATTTTGGTTTGATAGCCGTCATTTCACACCAGTTCTGTCGGATATCAGTCAGAAATACCTGATTGTCCCTGACTCATCGGTGTCATCCGAAAGAGTTGCGTCGGCAATAAATATTGTGGTGCCAAATAATCGCAGTCAGTTTTGTGTTAACATGGTTGCTCATTACTGCATCTGTTTTGCGGTAAATTCTATGTTTAGCAGTATTTCCAACATGTGCAGGGAACTCACTTGTTGTTGCAAATATGAAGAATTTCTGTTATCAAATTTTATGGGCTTTCCGAAAATGTAATAAAATTTGGTGGTTAATCAGGTCCTTCTTGGAGAAAACAGGACTTTTTTGTATTTTTTTTTAATTTTTTATTATTTTTGTGTCATTTAAATGAATTTTTCTCAAAAAGTATAACACTGATTGACACAGTTGATAGCAATTAGAAAGGAGAATTTGCTTCCTTTCCAACGAGCCCAGAATTATTACGTTACGCTAAGTACAGCAAAAGTTAGAGATCAAACAGTGATCACAGGTACGATGAAAATCCTTCGTCCTTAAAATCGCGCTATCTCTTTAACGGTGCAAAAACGGGAGTATATGTAGAACGATTTTCTACTCAGGACAAGTTCCTCTATCTCCCATTTTCGTTTGAACCTCAGTACTAGTTACAACCTGTAGAAGTAATTCGCGGCAAGCCCTGATAGAGCAATTAATTGTCTAGTTTTTTAATTTTTAAGAAAATCATACAAGTTGCATTATATCAATTCCAGTATACTTTAATAATATAAGAATTTTTTAAACCTAATAGAGACCCTTCGAGGATACGCGAGATAATATTGAACTGGTGGATGGAACTTAGGAAAAACTAAGGGTGTATTAGGAGCGCAAAACTTGCTTAGCCCCGGGCGGTGAAAATCTACGCAACGCTACTGCTTTCAAAACAAATATTCCCTCGAATTGCAAGAACGTTGGAAAAAGACTAGAAATAATACAAAAATTAATTAAAATTGAAACGTACAGTGAAGTTGGCTGATGTCAGTCGACCCGTCACTGTAAAATCGATAGCAAAGCAACCAATAGGACGGATCTAAAAGAAGTAAATTTAGATAAAAAAAAACTTTTTAGAAGCCGGGCGAGAAATTTAAAAATCGAGCTGTATGTACGCAATTTGTGCATAAATAAACTAAATAAATTACTAACGTTTCGATTCCCGTTTATTTCCTAGTCTAGTTTTCCTCAACCAAAATATTGAACAAAGAATTGGAATTCAAAGTAGTAAAGAATGGTGGGCATTAGCTTATGACGGTAAACAAAAGCAGCGTGAAGCAGCACCTTAATTGAGAAAATAAATCTACATATGTCAAAGAAGAAATGCACTAAGAAGACGATGTAGCCTTAAGAAGACGATGTAGCCTTAAGAAGACGATGTAGCTGAATACGGAGTTCAAGTTGTATCCTCTACTTCAAAGATACAAAACTCAATTGTTCCGAATGCTATGCAGTTCAAGTCATCAAAAGAATCCACGAACAAGGACGCTTTGCCGAGAGGTAAATGAAGGAGATTATTTCTTGCCAATTTTTTATCACCACGCTCTTCGAAAAATTTAACAAAGTTTTAAAGATTTGTGTGCGTTGTATATTGAAATACTGAAAAAAAAACACTTACATAACATTTCCAAAGGTACAGTTCCTTTAGACAATTACCACACTGATTAGTTAACAGTATTGGTTATATTAAGAGTTACGGTAAGTTTTTCTAAATTTCTTTGGTTATATCCGAGAAAAACAAAGAGCGATTTGGAAACATGCTTAGAATAATTACTAATCGAGGTTCGTGTTTTACATTTTTGTTTAAAGAAAAAATATAGCACGTCTTAACAAACGGTGTTTCGACTGCCAACGGTCAGGTCCAAAGGTCACATAGCATTGTTATGCTACGATTAGACGGTCACTCAAAACTGTCAATGCATTGACACTGTGACGTCACGTAAAAATGCGTCGTTTCAGTGTCAATGGAGTCTCAATCGTCATTTGTCAATTCTTAACGAATTGACGATCACACGGAATGACCATTTTGGTCATATCTGTCCCAAAATTAAATTGACAATCAGAATGACGATGCTGGTAGTCAATTCGATTTGTTGCCTACGTTGTCAATGAATGGCACGAAAAAACTATGCGATCACACGGGATTGACACATCTCTACGAATTGACAATAGATAGGACATTCACATCAGTAGAAATTTGTATATTTACATTTTTCAAATCAAACGGGATTGAAAGAAAGTTGTGAATTGTGATTTTTTTGTGTGGAAAAATAAAATATATAGTTTCGCGTTCAGTGAATTTTTTAAAGTCAATGACAAAACGAAATCATTTGGAGATGGCTATTTTGGTAGGAAGGGCGATGAAGATAACTTCGCGACATGTCACGAAAGCGCCGTGTTTGGTTGTTTATTTGGGTGTTTGGATTGGTTAAGGATTCGTGAAAATGTATACAATCACATAACACCCCTTAGAGGTTGGATATTAAAAAAATTTGAAAAACGTTTCTGTGGGCGTATATAAAGAGCCAGCAGAACTAAAATAAATTTTATAACTAGAAATATCTGAGAGATATAACGAAATTCGTGAAAATATTGAAAAAACTCCGTTTCAAGGACATTTGTTTAATTTACAATTAATTTACGACCGTTGTAATAACTTAGGGGGTCATCCTTTAATGCAATTGAACAGCTAGAACGACATAGGTTGAGAATAAAATGGTGTGGTAGGGGATTTAGGGTGGTGGAACGGGAAGGCGGGAGCTTCTGAAGTGTCGGTGAACGTTGTTTTTGAACTGTTGAAGGTTATAATTATCAGGGCAGACCGGCTGGCAAATAAAGACTTTCACATTACTGATGGCGAAAGAGGTTGCATAAATTTCACTGTTCTCCACAAAAAGGGAGCTGCTCGTGCGTGGAGCTTGGCGAGTCTACGGTCGGCGAATAAGAGTGGAGGTATAAGATTTTTTAATTATTTACTACATTTGAAATGTTGATAGTAAATACAGAGTATTCCGACATATCAGCAATGCTCAAGGGAGTCTATAGAAGCTGAAACGGCTTCGTCTCCAATTAGTCGGAACGCATGTTTTTGAATACGATTGAGCAGGTATGCTAATTGTACTCAAGGCGTGGTCTGATATATGCCTTGTAGTCGTTAATAAAGATGAGAAATAGGTTGCGACATAGAACCAGGCCATAAATTAAAAAATTTTTTTTTTGGCTTCAGTTTAATGCACTTCACTTGTAATTCTATATACAAAAACCAAATTTTATCTTTCTGGTACAATCGGTTCCGAAGATATTGTCATCCAAAGTTTCTTAACCCCCACCCCGACACTTCAACTCTCGTCGTAAGAATTTTAGTACTTGTCTAGGCAGATAGTATCCCTTAAGACAACCAAAAATTTTCATACCACTCGTAGGGGATTATCCAATTTACAAACAAAACAAATTTCAACTTAATACCCCAACGAGCTATACATATTCAAACGCTTTTACATACGGCGGACAGATAGATATTTTCCATTTTGGGGATTACTAGTCCGAAAATGTTCAAATACTAAATTTCAGTGTATTTAAATTTTTTGACATTTCCATTCGATCACAAAAATTCATTATTAAATAATTTCCGCTCGATCAAGTTGCCAATGTGTCAATTTGTAGAGAAAGGACACGGCAGAATTTCGTGTCGTGTCAATCCGTGGGACAGTGTCAATCATTGACGACTCATCCAAAATTTTTGTCAATTCGTCGCAAACGCATTGACAGGATGATCACACGGTCATTCAAAATTGTCAATGCATTGACACAAAAACTTGTGTCAATTCGGTAGTCAATTCTACTATCAATGCATTGACGTGTCACAAAAATGACGATCACACGGATTGACACAGAATTGACAACTTTGTGACCACATTCTACGTAATTTTGACGTCAGAGTGTCAATGCAGTGACGGTTTTGAATGACCGTCTAATCGTAGCATTATTCAAATTGTTACGAGAAATTATAATGCTAGTGAGTGAATTTATTTTAACATCGATAAGCGTAGCGCGTGCGGATAATATTAAATACAATATTTACATGGGTTCAATTTATTATAAATTCGTTAAGAAAGATAAAGACGGACAATTAAAAGATAGTAAAAACAGCTAACTAAATGTCAAGTAACAAAGAAAAATTGTATTACTATGTGAAAAGAAAAAACAAAAATTGTAATAAAGCAATGAAGAATAAAATAATGCAGATGGGTTATTCCATCAAGAATCGCCAAAGTTGTGACCTTACCATCGCCGATTCTTTTGAAAATTTTTGTACTTGAAGAACTAGTGAACAAAAAATATAATTTCATTTTTTTGTTTCTATCTCTTTTTATACTCTAGATGAAATCATATAGAGTATTATAAGTTCAATCTAGCCCAAAAGTCTGTAACGCATAGACCCAAGCCTCGGACGAAAAAAAGTTTTATATTATTTTTTGTTTATTTGTGGCCAAAAACCTCAAATCCGCTTGATGTCTGTCCTAGGGATTTTAATATCGGAAAAAAATATCGATATATCGATATTGAAAAAAATATCAATATCGGCTGACGATATATCGGAGAAAAATATCGATATATCGAATATTTTTTCCAATGAAAAACAAACTCCAATGCTACATCACACTTAACATTAATAAAAAATACGGCGCACGCGGCTTTTAGCAAACCGAAAGCTAATAAAAAAATGATATTTGATTTCGTTGCCTTCAGTCACAGTTGCAAAATTTAGCTATTTTTAGAGTCTGAAATTCAATTTCAATTTTATCATTGCAATTTCAATATCTGAGAGTTTTTTGATTGAACTATTGGAAATGTTGGTGAAAAGTGGAAAACTCTTCTCAGTTGACTTATGAAATCAAAATAATGCCTTTTTTGATCGAAATAAAGTTTCCGGATAGAAATACTGTTATTTTTTAAATATATTGTTGCGAGCTAGGGGTTCGCCGGGATTTCAAGTAAAACGCAATTCGGTTAAAATAAAAATAAGTGATAATTTATTAATCCGCACTTTAATTCACAGAATTATATTCGCACAATAATTCGCACTGCATGGCAGCACCGCCCGCTTATACCATATATCGCTTGACTCGTTCACTTTCGTTCTCTCTCAACACGGTCGCGTGTACCCGCTGTCTGTCACAGTCGCCGTAATCAAAATTACTGTGTCTTCGCTGAACGCTTCACCTGCTTATATACTAGGCGGTTGTAGTCTTGAATGTTCACCGGTGTACTTGAACGTTCGTTCAGTTGTGGAATCTTCTCGAAAGCTTCAGAGCCTTCGATTTCGATCCGTTCAGTGGTGTGTGCAGAGGATTCTAGTATATTGGAGAGCATTCGATAAGAAGAGAGATACAACCGTGCCGTTTCGCCTTATTTCTAACCGGGTTATTTTGCAACTAGGTATTCGGTTGTTGTTGTTTTCATTATGTGTAACGATCGAGTTGTACGGTTGCGCGGTTGCCAGGCTTACACGTAACAATATTATTTTTAATAAATAAGGATAAAAGGGGGGGCAAAATCGAAAAAAGTATTAAGAGCAAACTTGCTTGATTTTAATTATTTATTAATGAAATATTATATATTGACATATTCTTAAAATGTAAGCTTATGAGAACCAGTACTTTTCTGGGACAGTTGTTAAGAATACTCGCTCCTTAATATGCTCTCCAGTAAGCCGACTGCGATTATTTGGCACCACAATATGTATTGCCGACGCAACTCTTTCGGATGACACCGATGAGTCAGGGACAATCAGGTATTTCTGACTGACATCCGACAGAACTGGTGTGAAATGACGGCTATCAAACCAAAATTTTATTGGATCCGAATCCGGTGTTCTCATCATGTTGGGTTGATTCAGGTACTGCTTCAACTCATTTGGGACGGATCCTTGACTTGGAACTGTCTGACTGGTAGAAGCTGCTTGTACTACGAGTTTTTCATGTCCAGACCAAAGTGATGTCGATGCAATTTGTTGTTTCAACAGAGATAGACTATGTGTGATCAAAAAAAGGTCCTCTAATACAAACATACTTGAAAGATAAAAAACCAATAACAACAAGGTGCGGAGCGGTTAGATACCTGTACACAAGATAGTTGCCTGGTTGCTTCGTCGTACATAGGTTTGTGTTGGCGCCTGAAGTGAAGATTTGCGTACATGCGCCCGCATATGTCACGTGCCTTGAACCTAGTTTCGACTGATATGGTTTCCGTGATCGAACATTTTTTTTCTACTTTCAACGTTTCTGGCTTATCACATAAATAAGCAGAAATGCAGATTAAATGCAAAAACCCGTTCGATTTCTAAAATATGATATACTTAAAAAAAATATCGAGTCCGATAGTCGGATTTCAATATCGATATTTCGCTTTTTATTATTATTATCGATATATCGTTCAAAAAATATCGCAATTTCGATATATCGAAATTTTTTAACATCCCTAGCTCCGTCCGTCTGTCTGTGAACACGATAACTCAAGAACGCCTTCACCTAGGATCTTGAAATTTTGAATCTGGGTGTTTGGTTGAATTTGTAAGGCTAAGTTCGTTAACGGGCAAAATCGTCCTACTCCTTCGGGTAGCTACCATACAAAATGTCCCTAAAACACGTGTTCAAGAATATTGGCCGATAACTTCAGAAGGGTTTAAGCTACGTCTTTGAAATTTTGTATGTGTTAATTTTCCAATAGTTGGAGTGAAATTTATGATTATGAAGAAAATCCTCTTAGTCCTTCGTGTAGCTGCCATACAAATATCCTGTCAAAATGTCTTCACTTAATTTACGCAACTCACTATAACTTGAGTTATAGTGAGTTTTAGCTACGAATTCGGAATTTTGTACAAATTAGTTTTGAGTGAAAACAAAGTTCGAGTTTACTATTCAGCGAAATCCTTTTACTCCTTCTGGTAGCTGCCATACAAAATGTTCTTAAAAGACGTGTTCAAGAATATTGGCCGATAACTTCAGAAGGGTTTAAGCTAAGACTTTGAAATTTTGTATGTATTAATTTTCCAATAGTTGGAGTCAAATGTATGAATATGAAGAAAATCCTATTAGTCCTTCGTGTAGCTGCCATACAAGTATCCTGTCAAAATTTCTTCACTTAATTTACGAAACTCACTATAACTCAAGTAATCTTTTAGCTACGAATTCGGAATTTTGTACAAATTAGTTTTGAGTGAAAACAAAGTTCGAATTTACTATTCAGCGAAATCCTTTAACTCCTTCTGGTATTTTACTCCTTTGAAATTTTGTATGTATTAATTGTCCAATAATTGGAGTCAATTGTATGATTATGAAGAAAATCCTATTATGAAGGTAGTTTTGCTTTTATAGGCTTTTTATTTTGTAAGACACCCTATTAAAAAAGGCATAGCACCGCATCCAATAGTACCTACCACGTACAGGTAAAAGCATCAATTATGTTGAAACTCACTTACATTTCATTGTTTTCCTTCATACTTTAAATAGTAATAAATGTGCAATAAAAATACTGTACGACAAATTAAACAGGTTTTTAAACGTGGTCCACTTTATGACACTGATTTTTTAAATATTTAATTTTTATGCGATATGTATTTTTACCTGTTACTTCCAAAATGTTAATCGTAACTCATACATATGTATGCAGCTTTTGTATGTAATAATACCATAAAAAAATAAAATTAAAACGACATTTTTATAATGGGGTTTTCTGAGAAAAATTACATTGATCACTGAATTTGAAGGGTTCACGAGCCCAAAAGTTTGTAACGCATAGAACCAAGCCTCGGACGAAAAAAAGTTATATATTATTTTTTGTTTATTTGTGGCCAAAAACCTCAAATCCACCTGACGTCCGTCCGTCCGTCTGTCCGTGAACACGATAACTCAAGAACGCCTTCACCTAGGATCTTGAAATTTTGAATCTGGATGTTTGGTTGAATTTGTAAGGCTAAGTGCGTTAACGGGCAAAATCGTCCTACTCCTTCGGGTAGCTGCCATACAAAATGTCCTTAAAACACGTGTTCAAGAATATTGGTCGATAACTTTAGAAGGGTTTAAGCTACGTCTTTGAAATTTTGTATGTGCTAGTTTTCCAATAGTTCGAGCTAAACATATGATTATGAAGAAAATCCTGTTAGTCCTTCGTGTAGCTGCCATACAAATATCCTGTCAAAATGTATTCACTTAATTTACGAAACTCACTATAACTCAAGTAATCTTTTAGCTACAAATTCGGAATTTTGTACAAATTAGTTTTGAGTGAAAAGAAAGTTCGACTTTACTAGTCAGCGAAATCCTTTTACTCCTTCTGGTAGCTCCCATACAAAATGTCCTTAAAACACGTGTTCAAGAATATTGGCCGATGACTTCAGAAGGGTTTAAGCTACGACTTTGAAATTTTGTATGTGTTATTTTTCCAATAGTTGGAGCTAAATGTATGATTATGAAGAAAATCCTATTAGTCCTTCGTGTAGCTGCCATACAAATATCCTGTCAAAACGTCTTCACTTAATTTACGGAACTTACTATAACTCAAGTAATCTTTTAGCTATGAATTGGGAATTTTGTACAAATTAGTTTTGAGTAAAAACGAAGTTCGAGTTTACTAATTAGCGAAATCCTTTTACTCCTTTTGGTAGCTGCCATACAAAATGTCCTTAAGACACGTGTTTAACATTATTTTTCGATAACTTTTGTACGCTTCAAGCTACGAATTTCAAACTTCGTACATGTTCATTTTTAAATGGTTCCAAGGAAAAGGATAAAAATCTAAGAAATCGAGTGAGTCCTTCCTGCACCTCCCATGTGAAAGTCCTTCAAAAAGGAAATTTTTTTTCGATGATTTACCCAGTTCAAGATTTGAAATTAAACACTGAATATTGTCTTTTAGTTATGAGTAGCAATCTGATGGCAGTCCTTAATAAAGGACATATAACATGCACACACGTAATTCTACTCTATCCCCAACTACAATATAAATCGGAGTTCAGTATTCATCTAGAGTATTATACGATTGGCTTGCAGCCGATCGTGACTGCAGTATGTTTTTTATTTGTTTTATATTTTGTAGGTTATACTGTTTTACAAAACATACCGAAAAATTGACTTGAGATCTCAATGGGATAGGGGTCAAAAAAATCGAAGAACATCAGTGCTTCTCAATTATGTTATAATTGTAATTTTTCTAGAAATGCATAGTTAAGCATTCCTGTTATTAACACGGTGTGAATAAATGCATGCGTTGTAAAGGCGCGATATTTTTAGTATTTTTAGATATTTTTAAACAGTTGAAAACAATTTGACATTTTCATTTCGTATGTTAACATTTTCCTGTTGTAGGTTTTCCACAATACATTTATAGTTCTCGGCAGTGCTTTGAAGTAGAGATGGGCAAAGCACTTCCTTTGAGTGAACACCTCATTTAACCTCCTAATCCCTCCCTCCCATAGATTAAGCTGAACTATTACAAACTTTATTTTATCTTATTTTATTTAATCTATTCTTATTCTTATTTCTCATCATTTTCATACACTTACTTCTCATCACTACTCATATTATTATTCTCACTTTAGCTCTATTCACATTGATTAGTACTGCAAACTGCAATCACTTTACATCATTTTATATTACTTTATATTAATCCTAAAATCATAAGCATGAATCACTAGAATTAAGAAGGAATTATTTAATTGTATTATCACTATCTCATTATTATTTTACATCTTTTATTATTTTCACATTCTTCATTTCTATTACTAAGTTCTAATTATAATGTTATCGTAAATGTAGCGACGTGCCATATGCCCTCGTTGGCCTGGCCGAAATCTAAATGAGCCCTCTTATTGTATAAGGGGCCCATTGTATTAAATAAATAAATAAATAAATTCCTTTGAGTGAAGTACTTCACTCCGAGTCACTCACTTTAAGGAACGAGTTCAGTGAAGTACTTCCATGGAACTCTTCGTTCCATCGTTCGCTCGCGAACTAATTGATAGTTCATTACTTGAGGAGAGTTCAGTGATGAGTAGTCGTAGCCGGAAGACAGTAGAGCAAAAAAAAAAGGTCAGTAGATGTAGATGAGCAAAAAAAAAGGTCAGTAGATCTAGATGAGCAAAAAAAAAAAGGTTCGTACAGTTCACTCTGTTACTCTCTATTTTTCTTCAGTAGGTATATCGTTTTTAATTTTTTTGTCACGTGTCCAATGGAACTGCAGTTCACCTAAAGAAGTGAGTTGCTTCAATCACTCACTTCAATTAAGTGTTCTTTTGGAACAGTTCACTCGTGAACGACCCATCTCTACTTTGAAGTGCGCCAATCTTAGCTTCACGCTTTAACTGATACGCCTATAGACCATCCACTTTTTTGTTGAGGGTATTTAAATTAATAGGTGTCATGTATTGCATACCTTGGATTAATTGTTAGTGATAATCGCGGAAAGTTTACAAGACTGGTCAGGAATGGGTGACCAGTTAGAAAGGATATTAAGTGCGTTTGAGATGATGACGGTAGCCGAATATAAAGTCGAGGTGCAAAAACGCAACTTAAAGCAGAGCGGCAAAAAAGCCGAAATTATGGAGCATATAAGATACGAAGTGGAGAAAGTTGTCCACTTTACCTCGGTGTGTCATCGGCAAGGGTTCAACGAATTCCAAGAAATGAGCTTTTTATTAAATTGGGATAATTTACAGCGGCTGATTTATGCAAAACGTATGTTGAGAGATTCAGCGAAGAAATTCGTTTCGTGCGAACAAGGAATTACGTTGTGAACAGTTCTGCAGCGAGTGCTGCGCGCAGAGCTTCGGGCTAAGAGGAATAGTGCCTAAATCCAAGCATAATTAGCAAAGCGAAAACGAAGTCCAGATGAAAGTATTCGCCAGTTTTTATGCGCGATGCAGGAGATTGCCGCACAAGGAGTGCGCGTTAATTCAATACGTCATTGACGGCATTCCGGATGCGGAATGCAACAAAATTATTATGTACGACCTCACGACAAAAGCGCAGCTGAAAAATAAATTATGTTATATGATTGTATGAAAGAAAAATCATCGCAAATCAACCAATTCGAGCGCAAGAGAAAAGAAAAACCGGTATTGTCGGTGTCCACTAGTCAGTCACGTGGTACAAGCGCCTGTGTCAATTGCAATTCTGTAAAACACATTGTGAAGACCTGCCCGGATAAGCAGAAGAGGACTAAATGTACAGGAGAATAGGCTGAGTCTAGCAGGAGAACAAAAAATACAAAACTACAAAAAAAAGTGTGACTTTGGCGAACAGTGAAAAATGTTACAGCTGTGACGAATTCGGCCATTATTCGAGAGATTGTCCATTCGAGAAGACCATGGCATGCACTGTTAAGAAGAAATCAGCCGGCTTGGGTTAGATGACAGGAGTCGAACACATGTACGTGGAACCATCGATAAATGACGTAAAATGCTCTGCTCTTATCGACACCAGTAGTGTCTTCAATCTCAAGCGCGAAGTTGCTGCATTTGATGCTCGAACCAAGTACAAAAACATTTGTTGGCCTAGGAATGAAAGGAACGTCAACAATCGGCATGTTTAAAGCTAATGTGGCGATTCATGGAGATGTATTCAGATCTACGATTATGTCCCACCAACAGTAAGCACACATTGGTAAAAGAGGCAGATCTGATGGTAGCACACCAGAACAGATCTTGAAAAAGGTGCAGAAAGCCAAAAAATCTGCGGCAGTCGTCGACACGGTTCAGGATAGCAAAACCAAACCAGTAGTCGATGACAAGGTTCAGGTCTCCTCGACAAAGACCAAACCAGCCACTACAGTAAGCGCTAAAATGGCAAAAGGAAAGCCGGTGGAAGGACAGAGCTCGCTTCATCCCAACGCCGTGCCCTTCCAAGCTCTCATACAGAGACGTAACGTCTCAAATGAAAGTAGCTATTACGCACTCTATGCACCCTGCGGTCACTCTCACTGAAGACCAAATGAGAGACGTCAAGCGATCGATCATGGACGAAGTGGACATGATTGAAGCTGGCGGACCGCATCCGCAATTTATCACGTGCAATAACAAACCGACCAGGGACTGGATCATCAGGATCACCCCTATGCTAAAGCCCTGGAAGGATGCGCAGCTCGTTGCGGTAGATAGGTCCGAACTACCGAAGGCAACTACCTGCGTAACTTATGTCCCACCAGTATTCGAATTGACGGGTGACAAGTTCAAGCTCCGTCTAGGCAAACAAAACCCAAGCCTCAGGACCGAATCATGGCGGGTTCTCCGCATTGTTAAGGAGAAGAATGGCGGACAGACCTGTCTTCTCTGTAGACGACGGTTCAATAGCTGAGCTAGAATCACTTAAGTGTTGTCTATTCCTAAACTTTTCAGATATCCAAGTGAGGATCAAAAAGGAAGAGACAGAAAGTCAAAACCGAAAAGGTAACTACCCAAAACACCACAGGTATCAGGACGGAAACTACGAAGTGTGCAGATGCCCTGGTCAGAGACACTAGCCCTCAACCAGCAGAAAAAGCAAATGTTCGGGGCAGAGAAATCAACACTCAACCCGCAATATCACAAGCTCCTATACCCATGGATGTAGAGTCTAGAACTGTTAAAAACCAAAATGTTCAGGACACCTACAACACGCCCCAACCCGGACCGCCACAAGGTCCCTTGGAGTGGACTAGAGTCCAATGCAGAGTTAAAACTCACGCAGGCTCCTCCAAAGGCCCAACATCTGGTGTAAAAACTTCCAATAAAAAGCACCTCAAGCCACAGCGCAACCGGAGGGAAGAAGGCGACTAAAGGCTCAGAGCTTGCGAAACCACCAGCGCCGTCGGCATTGCAGAGGCGGATTCAGCGCATCAGAGATGCTGCTCAGGCAGCTAACTCTAACAGGGCCAACCCGACTACCGATCAATGACCGCTTTCAGGTGCCTTCAAGTGAACCTGCAACATGCGAAAGCATCGTCAGCAGTCCTCTCTCGGAGGTTCACTGAAGCTCACCTTGGCGTCGCTCTTATCCAGGAGCCATTTATAACGAAGGGCCAGGTAAGAGGCTTGACCGTGGGTGAGCTCTTGTATGACTCTACCGGTAGACCCAGAGCATGTTTACTTTTTAAAAAGCATACAAAATATGTTCCAATTCCAGGTTACTGTACGAAGGACGTTGTAGCGGCCTTTGTAGAGCTGCCGTTCCCAGAGGGTAGGACAGAAATCATCATATACTCAGCCTACCTTCCCGGGGATTGCACTGAACCAGCGTCACCCGTCATCAGGGACATCTTCGACCTATGCCGGAGGACTAATGAGCAGCTGGTACTTGGCTGTGATGCCAATGCACATCACACTATGTGGTCAAGTTCTAACTTCAATGAACGGGGTGAGTTGTTTCTAGATTTTATTTATACTAACAACCTAAATATTCTTAATAGAGGTAACAAACCCACTTTCATTAACAGAGTCAGGCAGGAGGTCTTAGATCTCACCATTTGTACTCAATTCTTGAGCACAAAAATCTGCAACTGGCACGTCTCTAATGAGACTTCTATGTCAGATCATAGGCATATCCTATTCAACATAGAATCTAATATCATTTTGTCCGAAACGTACAGGAAGCCACAAACGACGAACTGGGAACTATACGTCCAAAAATTGTCGGAATGCATGGCCGGCACCATACGTAATATTAAGGACATTGACAGCATGGAAATAGCATCAGAACAAATATGCAATGCAATTGAAACTGCTCATCCTGCCCGGAAAGGTCCAGAGCAAGTAACAGAAAAGTAGCTTGGTGGAAGAAAGCAAGAAAGCAAGAAAGCTCTTCAATAGGGCCAAACAAACTGGTGAGTGGGAATCGTAGAAAAGGGCTCTAACGAGTACAACCATGAAATTAGATGTGCGAAGAGAAATTCGTGGAAATTTTTCTGCCAGGGAATAAACGATTTACCCAGCAGCGCAAGAGTACACAATATACTATCTAAAGCACACACTAACAAAATGGGTTTATTAGAAAAACCCGATGGGTCGATTACCGAAAATGGAAAACAGACGTAAGAAATTTTAGCTCAAACTTATTTCCCAGGATCATCAACCACAGAACCAAGCAATGAAGAACGATACACCGTCCCAAAGCTGAGTAAACCAACCATACTGGACTTGAAAAACTCAGCCAAGATCTTTACTGCTAAAAAGGTTAAATGGTCTATACGTAGTTTTAAACCATTTAAAGCTCCTGGAGAAGACAGGATATTTCGCGCTTTACTGCAAAGAGGAATGGACCATCTTATTATCCATATTTAGAGCAAGCCACGCATGGGGTTACATACCCATATCTTGGCGTAACATTAAGGTGATATACATACCAAAAGCAGGGCGCCGTCCGAGCAATAATCCTAAGTCGTATCGTGCTATCAGCTTAACGTCATTTCTCTTGAAAACTATGGAAAAGATTATTGATAGGCATATCAGAGATGGGGCTTTGAGATCTCAACTCTTACACTCCAATCAATATGCATATCAACCAGGGAAGTCTACAACCAACGCCTTACAAAACTTTGTCACGAAAATCGAGAAATCGATTACGGACAAGGAAATAGCTGTGGATTGCTTCTTAAATATCGAAGGTGCTTTTGACAACACCGCCTACGAAAGTATCTACTCTGCTGCACAAAAGCGTTGTATTGATCCAAAAACCTGCAGTTGGATCAAGGCCATGCTAGAACGCAGGAAAATAACTTCGACACTAGCCGACACAACACTCACAGTCACAGCTGCGAAAGGCTGTTCACGGGGTTGGGTACTATCACCCATCCTCTGGTGCTTAGTAGTGGACGACCTTCTTCAAGACCTAACAAAATCCGGAGTCACGGTACAGGGTTACGCTGACGACCTTGCCATCCTTGCTAGAGGTAAATTTGAAGAGACGGTGACTGATCTAGTTCAGAATACCCTAAATCAGGTAGCAGCCTGGTGCACTAAAGTAGGATTGGGTATCAACCCAAAGAAAAGCACAATTGTTGCATTCACCAAAAGAAGGTGTATGGACAAGTTATCTAACCCTACTCTTTTTGGAGAATCCATAGAGTATGTTAGTGAGGTAAAATTCCTGGGAATCATCCTGGATGAAAAGCTCACTTGGAATGCTCATTTGGACAAAGTTCTTGAAAGGGCCAGAATCTCTCTCTGGACCTGCACGAGCTTTCTCGGCAATAACTGGGGACTGAGTCCAAAACTAACCTACTGGATGTATACCGTCGTTGCTAGGTCCATTATAACTTGCGCGGCATCCGTCTGGCGGAAGAAAACAAAATAGAAAACTGCTCAACTTAAGCTGACTAAATTACAAAGACTGGCATGCCTGGGTATTACTGCGCACCACTCCCACAGCTGCCTTAGAGGTGCTTCTCAACCTAGCACCTCTACACTTAGAAATACAGAAAGAATCTAGGTTCACCACATACAAACTTTTGAGCTCGGACGACGAGACGAGTCCACAAACAAACCCAATCCAAAACCAGGATCCATAATCTGGTACACAGACGGATCCAAAACAGATCAAGGTGTAGGAGCAGGAGTTTATGGAGTGCGCCCAAATGTTAAATTCTACTGCAGCATGCACATAGGTAGGTAGGTAGGTAGGTACGCGTGGCTGCCCGTGAGAACACGGACACACTTAGACCTAAAAGGTCCGTTGTGTTACCACAGGATCATCGAATCCGGTCCTACTCGTCGAACCATTTAGAGCTTGCAAAGAAGCGTTGGATTCTCGCGACCTTCATTGAGGCAAGGTCACCGAGGCAGTTGAAGAAGTAAGCTCCAAGATGAGCTTTCCTTCTGGCTGATAGAGCTGGACAGGTACAGAGAAGGTGAAGGACTGTCTCCTCCTCCTCCTCATCCAGGCAGCTTCTACAGAAGTCGTTTGAGAAGAGACCGAGTCTTTTAGCATGTCGACCTATAAGACAGTGTCCGGTCAGGACACCGACTGTGGTGCTGATATTCGCCCTTTTGAGCAAAGTCAGCTGTTTAGAGCGTTTTAGATCCAGCTCCGGCCAGATCTGTCTCGCAGTGTGACATGTAACACCGTTTGCCCATCTTGAGTTGGTTTTCTCAATTGAGTCCAATCCCAGTAGCAGTTTACATGTAGAGAGAGGCACACCCAGATTCCGGTGTTCCGGCATAATCTGAAGGGTAGTACCGCGTCGAGCGAGTTCGTCAGCCATGCAGTTCCCTGGAATCTCCCTGTGTCCTGGCACCCAGCACAGGAGAATATTGAACTGTTCAGCCATCTCCTTAAGAGATGATCGACATTCTGCGGCGACCTTTGATGTTGTCGAGGCCGATTCTAAGGATTTTATTGCCGCTTGGCTGTCTGTGAAAATGCTAATATCCCTAGTAGATATTACATTACACCTCAGCCAGGACAAGGCCTCCTTGATCGCCATAAGCTCCGCCTGAAAGACACTACAGTGGTCCGGAAGGCGGAAGGAGCTGCTAATGTTAAGCATATCAGAGAAAACACCTCCACCTACCCCGCCTTCAGTTTTGGAGCCGTCCGTATATATGTGGGCGGACTCTTCCATCCGTACCGAATCCCTTTCCCATTCTAGACGGGTTTGGATGGCTGTTAGAAAATTTTTCTCAAAATCATAACTGGGAGGGGTGTAGTCGGTGTTTTCAGCAATGTTATTGAAGTGATTCAAGATTGTTGAGTGACCTGCATATATGCCAGTCCACTGTGTAGAGGCCCTAAGTCGAATGGCTGCATTGGCTGCCATTTGCTTGCCAAAAATGTCTAGGGGTGACAGACTGAATAGCATGTCTAGTGCTGCAGAGGGAGTTGTTCTCAGAGCTCCACTGATGCATATGCATGCTGATCTCTGTACCTTCCCTAGGGTGGTGCAGTTAACTGCTTTGTCTAAGGCCGTCCACCAGACAATAACACCATACATAAGTATCGGTCTGATGACGGACACGTAGAGCCAATGAACTATCCGGGGTTGCATACCCCATTTTTTGCCAATGGCCTTTTTGCACGAGTAAAGCGCAACTGTTGCTTTCTTTACCCGTTCCTGAATGTTAGGTTTCCAATGAAGTTTCCTGTCTAAAATAAGACCCAAATATTTTGCACTATCGGTGAAAACTAGACTAGTACCATTCAGAGAAGGAGGGTCTACGTGAGGAATTTTATATTTCCTGGTGAAGAGGACTAATTCTGTTTTGCGTGGGTTCACACCCAACCCGCATTCAGCTGCCCATTTGGAGAGGATAGAGAGAGCATTTTGCAATATCTCACTCAGCGTGTTGAGGTGCTTTCCCGAGACAGCAATTGCAACATCATCTGCATAGGCAATCACTCTGCAGCCCGCCCCTTCCAATCTCAATAGTAGTTTGTTGACCACTAAATTCCATAGAAGAGGGGAGAGCACACCACCTTGTGGTGTACCTCTGCTGACAAACCTTCGAGAGGAGGACTCGCCCAGCTTTGTGTTCACAATCCTGGATGTTAACATCAAATTGATCAGCGCGCCAAGCGAGGACTCCACCTTCAGGATAGAAATTGCGTCAGTGATTGCTTCTGGTCTGACGTTGTTGAAAGCTCCCTCGATATCGAGAAATGCAACCATGGTGTATTCTTTAATACATCCACTGTTTTTCAGGCGGAGACTCATGCTATTGAACTATGTATTAAGAGAAAATATCAGACGGGGCTACAAAAACCAACAAATATATATTCCCTCGGACAGCAAGGCAGCAATAATGGCACTTCAGTCCGTTCAAATCTACTCTAAACTTGTTTGGAATTGCCCCAATTCCTGATTGAGCTCGGAAATAAGAACAGAGTTAACATCATTTGGATTCCGGGACACAGCGGCTATGAAGGTAATGTAATGGCCGACTTAATGGCTAGGAAAGTTTCAGAAGCTGACTTCATGGGACCATATCCATTCTGTGGGATACCATTAAGCACAGCCAGAATGAACATCCGAATGCGGCAAAAATCGCAAAGTGCCATTCACTGGGACTCGGCACCGGGAAACAGGCACTCAAAGCTTTTTACGCCAAAACATTCGGAAAAAAAAGGACATCTGATTATTTAAATTAAGCAGATATCAGACCCGAACTCTAGTGTGAGCTCTGACTAGACATTGTCACATGAGGAAGCATCTCAAAAGGATTGGTCTCTCTGAGACTAAAATTTGCAGAATATGCAATAACGAAGACGAAACACCAGAGCATATCCTCTGCGAATGTGAGGGTTTAGCTCACAAAAGACTTCGTCACTTCGGTCAAGGTTGCATGGACCCTATTACTGTTATGCCCCGCGGGCGGTTTCCCGGATCGCTAGAATGGGTTTTCCCACGCTAACTAACCGCAATCAAAACACCCTTATCGCAAAAAGGGGCGAACGGGTCCTTTCCGGCCAACCCAGAGATGAGTCGTGGGCGCCAGTGGCCCTTAAATTTAGGAACCCGTCCTCCAGAATCTCCCCCGACCGAACCACTAGTTCGGGGAAAATTAACCGCGCTGACTCAATACTCGACACAGAGGAAAACAAAAAAAAGAAACACTATTCACACGGAGAAAAGGCTGAAACACGTCACAAACACGTATGAATAACACAATTGAAAGTCAAATTTAATATTCCTTAAAATGACCTATCCTCTGATTTTACTTAGTTTTTCTTCCTGATTTCTTCTGGATATAAAAAAAACTACTCTAGCTATTTTTAACTAGGGCGCCTCTGGTGCGGTGTCCCACGATGAAAATTCGAATAATTTCTCGATCGCTGCACAACTTTTCCTCTGTTCTGCTGGCGGAGACTCCGACCGCATATCGCCGACTTCAGATGCAGTCTTTCCTAAACTTTCCACTCCGACCGGATACACGCTACCGGTGCAATAATCCTTCCGTGCTTTCTCGTTTTTACCGCGCGATATTTAACACCGGTTGTTCTTTTCCTATCTGAAGTGATTCCTATGTTCTTAACTAACCTAACCCCAACTTACGCTAATATTCCACTAATAATCCTATTTCATTCATCTTTACGCCTCTTCTCCGTGTCTACTGCAAAATACACTAATATTTCTTTACTGGCTTTACTTTTAGGGGCTATTGTCGACTGCGGAGCCGTGCATAAGGAGCGTCCCCAGCGCATCGCGGTTCATTAAAAAGAAGGTAATTTTCTTCGTCATTTGTTTCTTCCTTTTATTTCTAAAGGGTTTTCCAATAGGGACTTGACAACTTTGAATTCAATTTGTGAACGCACCCTTTCACTAATCATCAAACTGTCACTGTCAATTTATTCAGTAAACTTAACATTTTTATCATGGTAAAGTACACGAAGGAACAACGTCTGCAAATTATAAAAATTTACTACAGAAATTCGGAGTCGGTGACCGCTACTTTAAGAGCGTTAACTCCGATTTTCGGTCGTAATTCTCGCCCTAGTAGACAGGCAGTAACAAGTTTAGTGCAAAAATTTGAGTCTACATATTCGTTGTGTGATGTTGCCGTGCCAGTGAGACAACGGGTTGGTCGAAGTGTCGAAAATATCGCTGCCGTTGAAACGTCCGTAGCAAATGATCCAAATCAGTCAATTCCACGGCGTTCTCAAGTGTTGGGCATCGCCCAGACCACGTTATGGCGAATTTTGCGTAAGGATCTTGGTTTACACCCATACAAGATCAAGCTGACTCAAGAATTGAAGCCGATGGACCATTTGAAGCGACGTACGTTCTCCGATTGGGCTCTGGAAAAGATGCGCCAAGATGATCAATTTCATCGCAAAATCATCTTCAGTGACGAAGCTCATTTTTGGCTCAGTGGGTTCGTCAATAAGCAAAATATGCGTTATTGGTCCGGTGAAAATCCACATGTGCTTCATGAAAGACCACTTCATCCACAAAAAATAACTGTTTGGTGCGGTTTGCATGCTGGCGGCGTCATAGGGCCATATTTTTTCGTCGACGATAATGATCGTCACGTTACTGTGAATGGTAATCGTTATCGCGCCATGATTACCGATTATTTTTGGCCCGAATTGGAAGATATGGACTTGGACAACATGTGGTTTCAACAGGACGGTGCCACAAGCCACACAGCACACGTTACAATCGATTTATTGAAGAGTAAGTTTGATGAGCGTGTTATCTCAAGAAATGGACCAGTCGATTGGCCGCCTCGTTCGTGCGATTTAACGCCTCTGGACTTTTTTCTTTGGGGCCACGTCAAGTCGTTGGTCTATGCCAACAAGCCGACGACGTTGGAAGAGCTCAGAGCCAACATTGAACACGAAATAGCAGCCATTTCGGCCGAAATGTGTGGCCGAGTCATCGAAAATTGGGTCCAACGAATCGACCGCTGCAAACGTGCCCGCGGTGGCCATATGAACGAAGTCGAGTTCCATTCATAAATGTTTTGATTGTACTTCAACCCGATAATAAAGTTTTTGAAATATCTCAAATGGTTTGCATTTTATTTTGAAAAAAAGTTGTCAAGTCCTTATTGGAAAACCCTTTATTAACGAAACTCACCATTGTTCTTTTCCTTCCAGATACGCTATTTACAAGTGGAACTCGTAACAACCCATCCGAACTCCTGACCGTTCCTCTTCGCAAAATACTAAGCTTCATTGAAAGCGCAGGGATTGAAGAGGAATCATAGTCAATCCGTGGGGACGTCACAATAAGCCCAACTGTGGCTGCAGTGACAGAGGTTAACCATACCAACCCCTATTTCCAATCTAATCTAATCTAATATATTCGCAGCTTATTGTTCCTGTGCATTTTCTTGGATTTCATTATTGGAAGTACCGAATAATACGTTTTTTTTGCTAGCATGATCCGTCGTTTGATTTCATCCGTTTCGTTGCCGTCTTTTGCTAGATTAGCCCCAAGATATATGAAGTTGTCCACACTCTCCAAATTATACTCCGCAATTGTTATATTCTGTCTGATTGGCGGTCTCTTTCATGTTTGCGTCATTACTTTTGTTTTACTTTCATTTATGCGTAACCAGACTTCTTTTGCGGCGGAGTCAAGAATGACAAATACCTCCTTAGCACCAGGGAAGGATCTTGCTGGCGATATAAATGCCAGCGTATGCTACTAGTTGGGTGAACTTGAATAGTAGTGTCCCATTTCGGATGACATAGAGTAAAGTATCCGAATGTGGAATACCATTTAAATTTTTTTACCTCTAGACTATAATTTAGCATTAAGGACTGCGAACAATATACAAATGAAGAGGGTATTTTAGTGCCATTCAATAATAAAAAACAGAATGTTGTTTTGATATACAGTAATTTATAGAAAAATAAAAATTTCCAAAAAGTACATATCTTGCGAAATACATTTTATGGTCTTAATGTGGAATAGTGTAAAATTACTCCGAAAAGAAAGGATCGTCGCATTTTGAACACAGAAATGCTTCATTATTTTTTTCAATAGCGCATTTTTTATGAGCCCAAGTATCGCACGAAAGACATTCAATCCATAGTAAAGGATTTAATTCACTTATCCATGTCTTCTCGGAAAACTGGCAAACAGTTACGTCCGGAGGTAGATCGTCATCACTTTCTTCGTCATCACGGTCCATGGGCATGTCCTCACTATCACTTTCATTCTTCCGATTCGCTTTTCTTTTGGGTTTCACAGGAGTTTTTTGTGATTTCCTTTTTCGCTGTATTTATGAGACTTTGGGCCGGTATTCCACATAGGGGACCACTTCATGCTCAAATATTTTGTTTTTTTTAAGCGGAACTTGTGTCTTGGATTGTAAATAAAATATTCGATCTTTTGTACTAAAATGTCCTCTAAATAATGCTCACCAATTTAATTGGCTTTCCAACAGCTGTATTATTGCTTACGCAGCTTTCACCAGGAACCACAAAAAAGTCAGCACAACTACTTTTCACTTATATGACATTTGATAAAACAGATGAAGAATCCCCCATGTATGAGTATAAATTCTCTAAATTTGTACAAGAAAAGATGATTTCAATATGAAATTACAGATGCCACGTGAAGCAATTCGAAGTTAGGGGGGTATTCCACATTGCGACCATATACCACATTAGGGTATTTTACTCTACTCTAGTGCCAAGTTGAAAAAAATGGGGGCTAGACCATCTCCCTGTTTTAAACCACATTCCGTTCGAAAGCTGGTTGTGGAATCGTTTTGTATTCTTTGTAAGTTGAAATTTTTCCAGTGGGTAGACCGAGTGAATCCTCTTTAAGTAGCTTCTTCTTGTGTGGTCAGTTGTAAGAGGAGATGTGGGGAGAGCGTTTTTAGATATCACCAACTTGGTGAAACTTGAAACTTGGTATTTAGGTAGAGCTATAGTAGTGGCACGTTCTAAGAATAATACTTTTAAAAGGGGCATTATGGTGGTGTTAATTTTTGCACAATAGGAAAATGGTCTTGCAGAGCTCCATTTCATTACAAATTTTTTCCTATTCTAATATGAATCTTTTTTTTTCTTTTATTGAAGTATATAATATTTACTAATACTACTACTAGTAACTACTTGTAGATAATATCGAACTTCACTTAAAGTGGCTACGCCACTGATAAATGGTATAGACATGTTGACAAAGTGCAGCGGAGCATCAACAGCACGTATCAGCGAAGTATTACGATGACCCCTTTCGAGGTGATGTTCGGAATAAGAATGAAGCTGCTTCCGGACAGCGATATCATGGCGTTAGATGACGGTTCATAAAAAAATAAAATTAAGATGACATTTTTATAATGGGGTTTTCTGAGAAAAACTAATTGATCACTGAATTTTTAGGGTTGACGTAGCAAAAATCTGTATTTTCGAGTAAATATCTCAAGATTGGGTGCAGTTACAATTTAGACCGTTACATCAAATGAAAGGTAATTCGATTCCCTAAAAAACGAGTTATAACCATTTGCCTTGTGGTTATTCGTTTTCAAGATATAACGTTTTAAGTGAGTGAGGGTACCGGTCAAAAACACTTTTCTCCCCCTGTATCTCCACTGATATTGAAAATTAATCCACCCTGTAGAACAATTTTTTTCTCCCAATATATCAAGGAATAACCCCTTACAAGGTGGCGGACGGAGTGCCAAACACCCTGTATAGGTGTGCAATAATTCAGAGTCTGCGCAAAAACTTTAGCCATGTCTACCGAAGCTTTAGCCACATTGTATCGAAGGTAGGACACGTTTAGTTGACAATAATTATCTTAAAGTACGTACAGACAAAAAAAGCAGCTTTGTAGATATTACTTTAATCCCGGTATATCCAATAATTCAGAGCTACTTATAGCAGATCGGCGCAGTGGCTGCGCTCGGGAGATCGTGCATTACATTGCGTCTATCAAGGCTTTGCACCCTTACACGATCGGTAGACTGTCTTTTTTAGTTGTCTTATAAACTAAAGTATTTTAGAAAAAATTTTCAGCCTTGTATAAATAAGTCAAAAAAGGAAATTTTTCAACACCTTGCGTGGGTGGTAGACGCATGATGGCCCCCTCTCCGACGCGGTAGACTATCATCATTATACTGCATTTTTAGGTATCACTGACCACTCAAAAAAGTTTCAGTCATGTAGGAAATGTAGGAATAAGGCATTTACATATTATTTATTTACAGGTTTCAAAAATTGTTATTATTGTTTGCCCCCACATTGGCGCGGTAGACTGCCGTTCCGTTTACTTGCCATATTAAAAAAACAAAATGAGAAAAAATCTGCTTTGTAGGAATGGATGCAAAATTTCGGTCGCTGCCTCCCGGACTATAAGCTTCGAGACGTCAGATGAAAAAGAAAAAGAACGCATTATTAACGCAAAAATATTGTCATCCGATTAATTTCTTTTTTATATATTTACATTACAACTAATAAAGAATTCAGGCTTGTATAAACTTATAGCGTTTGTAAGAGTAAAATTCTTGTACAAGTCTCTAAGTAAACAAAATGAATCATACGACGCATTAAGGCTTACATCAATAATGCAAACAATATTGCAAATCTATGCAGACCGAGAAAGAATCGCCTGAGAAGAAACCCACTATACCAGGCAACAATTGAATAGAATAATGTACCCGTAACAGGTAATTTTATTTTCCATTTCACTGAGTTAAGGGGCGGTACTGTTCCGTTCTGGCTACAGCTTAGGGGCTGTGCTGTCTCTAACTGTGAAAGACTTGCACATGAAGTATAGAGTGATTAACACAATTATAGTCAAATAAAATCGTTAAGGACTTTTACGCAAATCGATATAGCTTACGAGAGCAGGTATTTTTGACTTCTAGAGGGAAATAGACGATTAAACAACCAACAACGTAAACCTGAAACAAAAGTCAAAAGTTGGTGCATTGGTTGCAATATAAAAAAAAACCTTGGAGCTGATCTGAAGATAAGACCATAAGAGATTATAGTAGTTAGATTCAATGATTGTTATGACGTCTAAGAATTTGGTAATACCGAAGGATCCAACGTGCAACAGCGACCATATGAAATTTTACAGTATGATTGCTTACGACGATCTGCAAACTGCCGAGTTTCCTTCGATTTATTCTAAAAATATTAACATCACACTATTTTTTACAATTCATTATCTAGATTAACTTAATTTATCGTTCTACAATAAAATACTAAGTGAATTAGTAAAACAATAATTGTTTTTCTCCATACCCGCATGTAATTTACATATTTTGTATTGTAAGCAATCAAAGCTGCAATAAAGCTACTATTGCATTGAATTTTCTTTACATACCCTACTTAATCCAGATACGAAATAACACTAAAAATTCGTATATCTGATCAGCCCTGGAATAAAAAACCTCGGTAAAAAAGCGATCCGAAAAGTGAAATGCAGGCCAGTAACGGCTTGGTACGAAATAATGACTACATATTCATTGTAAGCGTGAAGACCTAATCCAATCTAAAGAATATAGTATTCATACGAATTACTCAAATGCTGATAATGAGAATTCTAGGCATCGCGCCACATGCTTAAGAAATGCGTCGACATGACATCAACCTCTGGGTACAATACATACATGCATGGCAGATATTCCATTCCTTAGAACAAAATCTGAGTCATTGCGGCAATTCACCTTACATTTTCGGATCGCCCTGATAAGAATTGCATTTGCAATTTAACCGGAATCTCAAGGAAAAGGCGACCTTCTTTGCGGTACTTGTTTCAAGGTCGTGCCGCATTTTTTACACTTTCGTGACACAAGACGGCGAATTAAGAATCACAAATTGTGCATTTGATTTTGCGCGCTTTATACAAAACGCAACAACAAAACCACTCAAAAAAATATAAGTACGTAAAAGCCACGAATTAAAAACAAGCTAAAAACTGTTGTCCTCTGTTTTACTGTCATGCGTGGGTGAAGCAATTTTCCAGCGCATCCGCTAATACCAAAGAGTCGAACAGTCGACAATTCGATAATAGTTGACTCTTTAAGTGGTTATGACCAAACCTGGGCACACAATTCGACTTTTTGCGCAAACAAAAGTGAAAATTGGCGCTCGACTCGCCAGTGATATTTGCGTCGCAGCATTCCTTCAAATCAAGGGCTTTCCACTAAATAAATAAACTGATCGCAAATGACAATGCAGACACTTAAAATTAAGTGCAAACTCGTAGCGAATCTTTATAAACCCGTAGGGAATTTTTATAAACCCGTAGGAAATTTTTATAAACCCGTAGGGAATCTTTATTAATATTCCGAACTTTCGTAAGCCAGCCTCCCATCCCACGCATGTGAATATAAAGCCTCGTAAGATTTCCATTTCTTGCTAACACGGTACAAACTCCACTTCACTAAGCACCCACAGGGTTAAATTATCAATAAACAGTTAATTTGAAATAGTAATTGCACAAATATTTACCAAAATTCGAATTTTCGTCCATCCTTGCATGTTATTTTGTTTGAAACGCGATTTTCATTGAAAGCGAGAGGAAAAAGATGACGGCAATACAAAACAACACAGCCAAGGTCCCAGTATTCAGGTGCACCAACTTGACGACATAATATATGAATGACCGAAGAAGAATTTTTCGAGATTATTTAAGTGAACCGGCGGAAATTTAAATTGGTTCAGGAAAATTTAATTACAGTTGTAAAAATTTTAACATTGGATTCAGGCAGTTTTTTCTAATCAAATTGCTTAGTCGCTTCTTTGTGACATAAGAAGAAACTCGAGGAAATAAGACAAAATGTTGGTCAACTTTTGAAGTTTGATTGGCAAGATAATTCCCATAACAAAAAAAGTCCCACTATTTTCGAATCCGATTTAAAGCAGCAGCAATTAATTACGATTGAAAATTAAGCATATACATAAATTATATCGGCAGTTCACAGCCGGCTCTTCAAAGTTAGGCTAGTAAAATTGAAGTAAGTCTGAATACAAATATTTTAATTACTTACTAATTCAAATTTTGCCCATTTTCCTCCAAAGTAAACAGACTCCTCTCGCGTAAATAAATCCAACTAAACGATATCGCAAAATTTCTTGTTGTGATTTTTTGACAGCGCCGAACCGAAAGGACGCGAAACGCGATTTCTTGAGCTTCTCGAGCTAAATTGGTTCAATTCTTTACTTATCTGTTCCGAGTTCGCTGCGTCTTTAGCAACTGGTATTTGATTTGAGATAAGGCAGATGGACGGAGTGTGCAGAGCTTGCCTCGGCAGGGATGAAACCCTGTTCCCGCTGTTCGATGAAAGCAAGTCGATTTTTGTTCCCGGGTCTGCTATCGTCGATTTCGTTAACATTTTCACCGAATTCATGGTAAGATCTTGTCGAGTAGTTGGTTACATTATCTGGTTAACAATGAATAGTTGGAATTTGAGGTCGGACTGACTTCTGATTTTGGTGCGTGACTATAAATTTGTATTCTTGTACTGATCTCCTTGATTATCTCCAAACTCTACAATGTCCACTGAATGTACTCATCAAATCGTGTCCAGTACGACCATGGAATTGCTTGTTCGGGTTTTGAACTCCGTTTACTATTGTTTTTTTCATGCGCTTCAAAGGATCTGTTATTGTAGTTTTCTTAGATAGATTGTCTGGTAATTGGAGTGTTCAGAGCCCAGTTGAAATTGTTTTTTAAATACAGTAATCTGTGGGCTATTCTTATAAAATTCAAAAAAAATATTGTCTTTTCGTACCGCATTCAAGGTAAATAATTATTAAGCATATTATTATTTCTGATAGTTATTTCACAATGACTTCCGACCAATTAACAACTTTTAAGCAATGTTTTAACCATTGGTGGCAAAAAAGTGAAGCTTTTAAAAATCACTTGTTAATGCTGTCTATTACGGGGTAATCGATTTATAGCTGTTTTTATCATGTACACTTGGATGCCCTAATAAATTTATATAATACCGAAAAAAACAAAAGTTTATTCATAACAGAGGTACAATATTAAAGCTCGTGACTCACATGCGGTCGGAGTTAGAGGTGGGAAATGAAGTAATCGTCGAAAATTCAAATAATTATAAATTGTGGTTCAGTAATATTATCATCGATAATTTCGAGAATTTAATCCTGGTTCTCCTTTCGTTCATTTATAACATGCTTTCAAAAATATACTTTCGCATGGTACTGACGTAGCAGCAAAACAAAGTCGCTTAGCCCGTTCCTACGATGTTCTGTTACGTACTAACTGGAACTTTAATTGACAGATTTTCATAAAAAACTTCCAGTTAAAACTCCAGTTAGAGTTTAACTGAAGATCGTAAAATTGGCCCTTAAGCATCAGCTCATCCAGTTGAGGGTAGACCGCTTTTCTGTCACTACACCAAGTTAGAAGGTCCATTTACCAAGGAAGAAATTGTACTGCTAAGAATTTATCGACCTCAATGATGCCAGTCGCTTCTTAATTTGATTCACCAGTTAGCTGAAATCAAAAAGTTAATACATATGTACAAACAAAAAATGTAATGCTCCTTTGTCGAATCTACCTATTCGAAGAACAATGGCAAAGCTATAATATTTTTACCCATTTAATAATCTCATCAAATTCGTCACACATATATGAAAATTGTAGTGATAAATGTGCGTCTTCGGGGATGGATAGCACTACTGGAGTAATAGCTACTAATTGAAGTTTTGTTCTTACTTCATTTACAGCCTCCATGAAACGATTTTCATTTGAAAATCCTTGTTTTTTAAAGCTCGGATCCACGGAATTGCCTGACTAATAACAGGATATTTCTTTAAATCAACAAGATTAAATCTAGAGCTTGCAGTCATCATCAATGGCTGATAGCCTAAATCGGGCCCTGATCTCCTGAAATCGTCGCCTCCAATCGTCTCGATCCAAAGACCGCGTCCTTCAGCTGCTAATTTTTAAGATGGCTTTGCTATCTTCATCAACCAAGTCTTCCCATCGTTTGCGTGGTTTGCCTACTGACCTGTTACCACTCATTTTGCCTTTGCTCGTTTGAGGATTCTTTTATTTTATTTACATTCACTCTACATGGCCAGTAGGGTCACTAGATACACAACACTCTCAACCTACGTTTTGGAAGATACGTTCAATTCGGTCGTTTCTGTACTAGAAATTGTAATTTAACCTCACAAAAATCACCTGTTTATGTACTAGTTCGCCTGTTTTTGTACTATTGACCATTCCTATCAAATTGCGTTATTGAAGTGTGTTAATGCGAATTAGGGTCACTAGATTCACAACACTCTCTACTTAAGGTTTGGCAGATACGTTTAATTCGGTCGTTTCTGTACTAGAAATTGTAATTTAACCTCACAAAAATCGGCTGTTTATGTACTAGTTCGCCTGTTTTCGTACTACTGAACATTTCTATCAAATTGTTTTTTGAAGTGGTTAGTGCGAATATGTGAAGAGTCGGAAAAAGCTGTCGGTTCCGTCTTCCACAATTCTAGTACTTGTTTTTCTTTGGTATGGAAGTGTGTGTGCGCGAAATTATGGTTTTCAATGGAAAGTTTCGGTATTTCTTTCTTTTCTTTTATGGAAATTTACTATTTTGCAGCGAAAGTCAATCATTTCGAATGTTTATAAAGCGAAATCTCACAAACATAAAAAAAATTTAAATTTACTGGTTTTTCACCTTGACACGCATCTGTCCAACCCCTCCTAGAGGCTGTTTTGATGTAAGTGCGTATACAATAACCCTAATGGCCAGCCCACTGAAGTTTACGTAGCTAGATCCATGATGAACGTTGAAGCTTCTGGCTCTTCGTAGAGTTGATACAACTCATGGTTGTATCTTATTCGCCAGTCCGTTCCTTTCTTCACATGTCTCAAAATTCTTCGGGGGACCTTTCTTTCGAATGTGTTAACTGCTTTTTCGAAAGCTCGCGGTAATGTCCACGTCTCGCTGCTATAACAGAGCACCGGTCGTATATTAGTTTTATATATTTGCAATTCGGTCGTTTATGTAGTAGAAATTGTGATTTAACCGCAATAAAATCGCCTGTACTTGTTGGCCTATTTTTGTACTAGTTAAAATTGCGTTTTTTAAGTGCGTTAGTGCAAATATGTGATATCTGAATTCTGAAATTTCTTAGATCGAAGTGTCATACGACGGTGGCACCGCCGACTTAAACTCAAGCCGCGCACATTTGACAGTTCGTCGTGAGGAATGCCTCGTTTTTTATGTGATGTGTGATGTCACGGATCAAAACGAGAAAATATACCAGTTCATTGGAGAATCTTTTTTGGAACGAATTCGTAACAATATTTTATTATCCCAAAGCGCGGTATAAGGTGTTTCAATACAAAACTTTGGAATTGACGAACCCTCTAGAGTCGATACTGAATAACAAATATTCAGAATCATAGCTATTGCAATGTGTTTAATATAACAAAAATCTGCCAATGGTCTGGGCGAAACTTTATTATTTTTTGGGTCAAAGTTCGGGAGCGGTCAAAGTCGGAGTGTATCATGAGTTGCTTCGAGATTATTAGATTTCTTGGAAAATTATTTTTGTTCTTAATATAAAAGTATTTAAAATAGAGATTTTTAGCCGATTAAACATTGAAAAAGTCCGTGTAGACTATTCGAATTTCAGTATAAGCCATTAGAAGTAAAAACGAATTTGTTGCCTTATCAGAATTAGATAATCGAATTGTTAAAACGTATACAAACCCATTACTTCCACTTGGGGTTTGAATTTTAAAAAAATTGTGAAACAGGTTTTTAGACGATTTCATAAGAAGCAACTTGATATCTCATGAGACAAGACGGATTTTGAAAAATTTGTGAAAACGTAAGCAAACTCTTCACACCCCCTTGGTTCTTAAAATTCGAAAAATCGTGAAATTGGTTTTAAGGTCATTACATCAAATGCCGTAATAACCAATTTTATATCTCATCAGAACTAAGGGATGGCAAAATTTGTGAAAACATATGCAAACCCTTGGGGGCTGAATATCCAAAAATCGAGAAATGGGTTTGTAGGCGATTATATAAAAAGTCTGTGGAAATGAAAAGCGATCTAATATCTCATCGAACCTAAGAAATATGTCGAAACTTTGAAAAGCATACGAGACTTTTTGGCTTTTTTATATAGGAAACCTTGGGAAGTAAAAATGAATTCGATATATTATCAGATATGCAACCTCCTTACACTCACTTGGGGGTTGAATATCCAAAAATCCTGAAAGGAGTTAATAAATAAATATGAAGACAGCACGAGAAAGTAGGAACCAATTCAATTTCTTATCACTTCTAAAAGAAATGACGGAACTCGTGAAAACGTGTTCAACCCGTTTATACCCTCTTAGGGGCTGAAAAAACTTAAAAACAAGTTTTAGGCGATTATTACGCAAGCACGTGAAAGTGAAAAGATATTCCATATCTGATAAGACGTGGGGATATAGTAGAATTCGTGAAACATTTTACAACCCCCTTTGCACCCCCCTAGGGGTCGAATTTTAAAAAATCCTGAAAACACCTTCTAGGTATTTATATGAAGAAGCCGTAGAATAAAAATGAATTCAATATTTGGGAAGACCTAATAGATATGACGAAACCCGTGAAAATATATGCATATCATTTTCACTGATCATTTTTTTTCCCCTCCTCTGAACGCCAATGGAAATTTGGAATTTTTCTTAATTTAAATTAGCTTTCTAGTTGATTTACATAAACGTACCGAGTTTCAACTTTGTAGCATAAGCCGTTCTATAGATAGGAAAAACACCCCCCACCCCTGTACCATACTACCCCTATAAAAAATTATATTTTTCCAAGATGCTACTAATATAGCTCTACCCAAATACCAAGTTTCAGCTTAATATCATTATAGGTTGCCGAGATATTAAAATCGGAACTTTTTCCTTTTCACCCTCCCCCACCCTCACTCTCTACACCCACACTTCCTAAATTTTGTTCTCCGCTAGGGGTCTATTAGGCCTACTTCTGGTAAAAATTTTAAGCATCTATCTTACACTGTTCTTGAGATATGATACGTGATTTTTTTGAAAAATTCTTATCCCCTCCACTTTCATGCTCCACCGCTCCCTTGAAAAATTTTACTTTCATCAAACTTCATTTGTTAACCTTTATACACAAACCAAATTTTATTTGTCTAGTACAATTGGTTCATGAGATATCGTAATCTAAAGTTTTTCACCCCCCACCCCCGTACGCCACTGCCCCCACTCAAATTTTTGGTTTCGATCTATTCTCCTAGTATACCTACAAATATTCATTAAGTTTCAATTTTGTGACATTAACCGTTTAGGAGATATGGATTTTAGAATGTGTCAATCTCACCTTTTTTGCGTTTCGGACGCATTATTTTTCCCCCCACTCCCGAACCCCTTCACCTATATCAGCAATTTTTTTGCAAATGGGTCCACTACCAAAGTTCTATATAAATTCCAAATTTCAGTCTCCTAGCATAAGCGGTTGCTGAGATCTAGAAACCAAAATTTTCCGTCTAAAACGCTTCCCCCTCCTCCTCCCTCACACCCCCACTCCTCCAAATTTGGTCACTTTAGGGGGCCTACCCACTCTACCCACGAAAAAAAATTCAATTAAATAGCTCATAGGGTTTGGGTGCTACGAGCCTTCAAACAATTTTGCGTACACCGGTAGACGTACGGCGTACGGCGGACAGACGGACTGAAATTTTTTTTTGCTTTTTTCGTGTCTACTCGTCATGAAATGTGAAAAAAAAAATTTTGAGGGTAGCAAATTTTTTTTTTTTAAAAATCGATAACAATACTGTATTATTGAAATAATAAAGTAAAATTATCTTTCAAAAAATAAGCCATTTAACTGCACATTTTTTAAATGGCGGAATGCCGACATTGCTCAAAATTGCGATATATTTTTCAACCTAATTTTTTTTATGAAAACTCAATTCCAGATGAGAAAACTTGTCTAATTCTCATTTTTAAATATGTTTATAAACTATTTAACTTTGCTTTGCCTAACAAAAGCTTGCACTTTAATAGAAAACTTGGTTTTTATCATCCAAGTCATGCATCCGCCATACAAAATTGTTGCGATTTGTATGGAGCTGTCATGTTTGTTATGACTCTGGTTTTTACTTTATTATTTTTTAATAATAATGTATTTCAAAAAAATTTGCTACCCTGAAATTTACACGTTTTAGGACTAGTAAACACCAAAAAAGCAAAAAAAAAAAAATTCCGTCTGTCCGCCGTATACGTCGTACGCCGTACGCAAAATTGTTTGAAGGCGCGTAGCTCCCAAACCCGTTGAGGTATTCAGTTGAAGTTTTTATGGTGGGTAGATTGGGTAAACTCCTACGACTGGTATATTTTCGGAGGGAGGGGTGTAAGGGGGGATGAGAGAAGAGCGTTTTAGACGAAAAATTTTGGTTTCCAGATCTCAGGAACCACTTAAGCCCGAAACACAATGCTCCCGTTCCGTTCCGTTCCGTCACGACAAATGAGGTTATGTGATCCGTAAAAGTTGAATTTTGGTCAACTTTTCCGATCCGTTCCGTTACGACCATTGTGTGCATTTACATGGTCAACCCATAAGGTCTACTTTGACAGCTGAACGGAACGGAACGGAACGGGAGCATTGTGTTTCGGGCTTTATGCTGAACTTATGTAGTACTATTACCTCGTTCACGTGGTCAACGACGTACCGCTACGTAGCACTTCGTAGTACCACGTGAACACACGAAATTCTGCTACGGAGCGGTTTTTCTACAACGTAGCGAAACCGCGTAGTGTAGTGTAGTGGATTTGCTAATCTTTCCCACGAGAACACTTGCTGTTGCGCTCCGTATTACTTTTCGAGTGAATTGTCAAAAAACTGTGTTGACAGACAACTTTATTTGTTTGGACTTTCTCAACGATTCTAATACCAATGCCTTTAATGACTCCATTTCGCTGAAAAATAAAAGAAGAAAGGTTATTTAAGAAATAAAACGACGAATGTAATTTTTTTTTAATAAAATAAATACCAGTTTTGACAGCTGTCAATTAATAATCAAGAGTGCGAAACGTCAATTCACTTCACGTGAACACTCATATATCAACCGGATTTCATAATACGCTACACTACACTACGCTACCACGTGAACGAGGTATATGATAGTGGACTCATTTGAAAAAAAAAAATATCGATAAGGGTTGATGGGAAGTGGGGGGGAAACAATGATGAAACAATGATTCCAAAACGCTTGAAAGCCGGGATTGAAACATTCTAAAATCCATATCTCCTGAACGATTGATATCAAAAGATTGAAACTTTGTGGTTGCCCTTAGGGATACTTGAAGATTAGACAAGGGCTAAAATTTTTAAGGGGGGTGGTGGGGTGTGGGGTTTTTGGGTGAAAAACTTTGGATTATAATATCTTCCGAACCAATTACACCAGGAAGATAACATTTAGTTTCTGTATATGGGATCACAAGAGGAGTCTAATGAACGTAAATTTTTTTAGGGGGGAGGTGGAGCACGAAAGTGGAGGGATAGCAATTTGTCAAAAAATTTAATTTTTATATCTCAGAAACCGTATGTAGTAGAGATATAGTAAGATATGAACTTGAAAATTTTACAGGAGTTGGGGTCGGTAGACCTCTAGTAGGGAAAAAAAATTAGTGGTGGGGGTGTAGGTAAAAAAAGGTAGAAAGGAAAAAAATTCTGATTTTTATTTCTCGAAAACCGTAATGAGTGGAAAGCTAAAAATTTAGGATTATATAGAGCCACTATAGAGACATCCTAGAAAAATTGTTCATAAGGGTAGCAATGTACTGGGGTGAGGGGTGGTTTTTTATATCTCAGAAACGGCTTATGCTAGAAAGTTGAAACTTGGTACGTAGATGTAGATGTGCTATTAGAGTAACTGAAGCAAAACAAAATTCAAATTTTTATTGGCGTTCAGAGGTTGAGTAAAAAAAATTTCCGGGAATCCACATTTTCACGAATTTCGTTAAAACTTTTAGACATGTCGAACTATCAAAGCAATTTTACTTCTGCGGGGTATTTATATCTTTAAATTTTTTCGATATCCAACCCCTAAGGGGGTGTAAAGTGGTTGTGTACATATTCACGAATTCTTATATATTCCTAAGGTATATTGAGATTTGGAATTCACTTTTACTTCTATAAGCTTTAAACGTAGTCGGGGAAAACCCGATTTAAGTATTTTTCTCTATTAAACCCCCTGGGGGTATTGTTCAAGATTTCACTGATTCCGCAAATCTCTTAGGTTTAATGTGATCGAATTCGCTTTTACTGCTGTTGTGCCCAGCCAAATGGCAGCCAATCCGACGTATTGCATTTCCTCTCGAAATTATTAATTTAAGTCTGATCAGTCGTTCTTCCCCTGACGCGTCCAAATTACTACAATAACAACAATGCAATAACAACAACTTAACAACTCAACCGTAAACAGATCGAATTTCAATTCTCGGCCTGAACTACGATATTGTGACGTCACAGCAAGGGGATTCCACCGGCTTCAGCTTTACTGCTGTGTCGTAACATGTCGCGTGCCACAGGTACTGGAAATGGTCGAGTTGTTACTTTGTTTGTTTTTATTTTTTCTCGCGATCAAAGTGCAATGATTTTAAAATTGTCGCGACCCACAAATGGGCGCTTGCACTTTTACGAGGTTGCACCATTTGTGGGTCACCAAAATTGCCAATTCTCTTGATCGGCAAATTCCAACTAAATGCACTTTGCAATGGGTTGAACGACTGGCCCAATTCGAATAATTATTAGTTAGCAATAATTTAGTATTTAAGGTTTTGATTGTTAATATTAGTTGTCCAGTATTTTATTTAGCCTACGAGGAAACTCTGTCCAAGTCTTTACAATCAAGTATATTTTTTTCAAGAAACAAACATTTAGTTTTTATTTTCTTTCAGGTAAGCAAACTCTTAGTTAATCAATATTTTCTTTTCAGCTTTATTACAAAAACTCTGGGTAAATCTGCCTTCTCTTTTGGTGGCGATTACCCTTTTTTCGGTTTCAACTGTGGACTTCTCACGAAGGCCGAAACCAAATTTCAGGATTTAAACAAATACCAGCTGTAATAT
This sequence comes from Beris morrisii, assembly GCA_951812415.1. Classification (NCBI taxonomy): domain Eukaryota; kingdom Metazoa; phylum Arthropoda; class Insecta; order Diptera; family Stratiomyidae; genus Beris; species Beris morrisii. The sequence continues at coordinate 68,695,481 of OX638313.1, forward strand.
CTTAGTGATATTGCAGCACTCAACACTACTATGAATTATTCTATTGATCAAAAAAATACGTAAATAAAAAAAAAAATCTGCCAACAGTCTGGGCGCAACTTTATTATTTTATGGGTGGAAGTCCGAAACGTGTTTGATGATGAGATGCGGTGTTGGTTACTATGAGACTGACAACCTAAGAAATAATCAGGAATTTTTGGAACGTTATTTTTTAGGTTGTCAGTTTCATAGTAACCTAAACCGCATCTCATCATCAAACACGTTTCGGACTTCTACCCATAAAATAATAAAGTTGCGCCCAGACTGTTGGCAGCTTTTTTATGTTCAATTCATCTGCGCGGCTATAGTTCAGAGGGCTCTGACGGTGGCATAGCTAAATTGAACATCTGAAAACCGGAGTCATTACAAACATGACAGCTCCAGATAAACCGCAACAATTTTGTATGGAGGATGCATGACTTGGATACTAAAAACTAAGTTTTCTATTAAAGTGCAAGATTTTGTTGGGCAAACCGAAGTAAAATAGCTTATAAACAGTTTTAAAAACGGGAATAAGACTAGTTTTCTTATCTGGAATTGTGTTTTCAAAGAAAAAATTAGGATGAAAAAAATATCGCAGTTTTCAGCAATGTCGGCATTCTGCTATTAAAAAAAAGTACAGTTAAATTGCTTATTTGTAGGAAGATAATTTTTGTTGTATAAAAGGCATTTCATATAGCTTTGATTCTAGCAGGTTCGTTAATTCCAAAGTTTTATAGTAAAACAGCGGCCTTTGGGATTATAAAATATTGTTACGAGTCAGTTCCAAAAAAGGTTCTCCAATGAACTAGTATATTTTCTCGTTTCGTTCCGCGACGTCACACATCAGCTGAAAGCTGAAGGTGTTTCTCACGACGAAATGTCATATGTGCGCGGCTTGAGTTCGAGTGGGCCTTGACGATTGAGAGTAGGAACAAGACGCGAAAATTTGTATATCCAGGTAATTTTGATAAATTAATTATAATTAAAATATTGGTAATTGTATTTGTTTATTTCAACTTCGAACTATCATCTCACTGGGAGACTGGAACATGATCAGCATTTAATGGATAATCGTCAGAAGTGAAGTTTAAAGTGAGTATTCTTAATTTATGTGTTTTTACTTTTCCCAAAGTGTTTCCCGTGTGAATACGCGAACTGATTTCCTGAGATTTGTCTCTCTTAGAGGCCTGTACGCGCGGTAATTTTCTGTGTACGACCCTGAATACACAAGACTCTGCCTTTTTTAATCAATTGCGTAAAACATACTACTAAGTGTGTGTGTGAAAACATTAAATGCTTTATTGAATTACAACAAACTAAAACAAATGGCAGCTCGATCGGTTGGCGGGAGAAGCGGGCGCGTGCACTCACAAACCTGCAAATAAAGTTGAATACGTGGTGAGTAAAACATTACTCAGTGAGTGCATTTCACTCCAGGCAACCACACAACCGTCGTTCAAACTTCACTCACACCTTTCAACGTCTCACATGTTCCGTTAGAGACATAGTCCGTTGCAGCGGCATCGTGACACACACCGCCATGACCGCTGTATTTATGTATGAGACTGTTGTGACACACACAACAGTCTCCTTCTTTGCTCCGTGATAATTTGACGAGTACGCCGTGAACTCACACCGTCACGAACACGTCAGAGACCGCCGTGCACACACACCGTCGCGACTCGTAAGGGGCTGCAGCGTGTGGTCTCGTTCGACACAACTCCTGTCGGCAGTAACCCTGCGTCTACACTGACAATTTATCTGGCAATGACAATGGCAATATTGCCATTGAGTTAAATGCCAAATCGCAGTGAGTGGGCATTTCATTGCCAGGCAATTTTCATTGTGTCATTGTGTCCCACGATCTTTTCTTCAAATTAACCCGCTTATACAGCGCACTTTGCGTATTCCACAAGCAATCAGAGCTTCGAAAACTATTGATTAAATCAATAGTTTTCTCTTTAGTCCAATTATTTTCACTCATTTTTAATCAGAACCAAAAAAAACGCAAGTTCACCTGTTGACAAGCGACGCCAACTTCTGTCAAACCATTCGTTTTTTGGCAATATTATCCTCAAAATTGCCATGGCAATGCTGAGAGCATTATTGCCAAACGCGTTTCATGCGTCTACACTGTCAATTTGTGTATGGCAATAATGCCGTTGCCATTGCCATTGCCAGAGAAATTGTCAGTGTAGACGCAGGGTAACCAGGTCCTTAAAGAGCTCAACACTCATACTTCCACTTAGCAACATGCAAAAAGGTTCACTCCACACTCATACTTACGTCCACACAAAAATAACAATAGAAGGAAAGCAGCTCACCTTTCAAAATCACAGTCAAACACAGACATTATGACACTACGCTCACGGTGGTTCGATACAAACTGAATCGAACGGGCCTATTGCGAAACTCGAGTCGAGTGAGTAACTCGACTCACATTTGGACTCGACTCGAGCTAAAGTTGGTATTATGATGGTGCATTTACACTCAGCGTTTGAGGCGAGCCTCTATCCCCACCAAAAAATCACCCAATCAGATGGCTTGTGGAGTCGCAAGAGTCTAACATTCTTCAACTTTTCTCCGACGCACGCTTCCATATGTGTACACACATACAATGAACTGTGGCAGCACAGAAATTCGCAGCTCATCGTATTTCTGTCGTTTCGCACTCATAGGCATGTTGCGCCGCAAAGGCATTTTGAGTGTAAATTGCTTTCAACACAGCAAAGAACACAGCCGACGAAAACCGGTTTGCAATGGCCTGATGGGGGTAGAGGCTCGCCTCGAGGCGAGCCTCAAGGGTGAGTGTAAACGCACCATGAAACTCGACAATTGGAAAGTCACTTCATTTCCAGCAGTCGATTGAGTTTGACATTTCTTATAAGTAAATACTCATTCGATCGGCTCTCATAATACGCAGTTCTCTTAACTCACGCTTTTTTTTCGACTCAAAGTCGAGTGAAACTCGACAAGTAGGCACTCGTCGAGTTTCATAGTCGCAGAATGTGAGTTTTTTGGTCGAGTCGAGTTTCGTAATAGGCCCGCAAATCTCCTCTCTCACGATCAGACGCTGTTGCCAGACTTAAGACCACACATTGCCCCACTCACCTGACTGTAACATGCGGTTACCTCTTTAGCGGAAATTTGTCTGCTACTTCGTGTTCGTCGGATTGTTAAGGTTTTGTATAACTGTCTCTATAACGAATCGGTTCCCTAAAATATCTCGACCTAAAATTTCGTCTGCTGGAATTCCACAACGTAGTTCAAAGTGAAGTCCTATTAGAACGGTGCCTTAGGTTCTACTTAAGCCACCACACACTCCACCCAAATGTCTTCTTTCGCGGTTGTCCATCTTTCGAATGTTTTTGATCGCAGATTGTCTTAAAAGGCTTGTATCGGCCCCTGTGTCCACTTGCATTACAACCTTACCAGATTTTGCTACGGAACAGGGGAACCCGATGAATACATCGTCGTCGATGTCCTTCATTACCGTGTCTAGGGTGGATTTTTTGTTGCAATCCACACTTCTCCGTTTTTTGGACGCGCTTTTTAATTGCCTGCGCACAGGTCATACTTTTGTTTTCACCTTACATCCGAGTAAATTCGTTCGAACAAATAAGTAGGTAGGTGCAAGAACTTTAGGAAGCTGGTACCAAGGGTTGAGTTTGTGCCCTTCTGAGGATTGATTTGCTCCTTTTTACTGACGCTTTTTTGATTTGCGGTCGCGTGCCATTGTTTTTTTACCTCTTGAGTGGTGAGGAAATAAATAACGTCTTTAGGGATTGTCGAGAATGTTGACTGAACAGACACAAGCCAGCAACATGGAACATTATTATTATAATATACTAATCGCTATTTTATTTCAGACGACACGTTACACTACTACAGCAAGAAAGAAGAGTTCGATGCCGTCCAACTTGACTTGAAGAGTTCGAATTCCTCCTAATGAGAAAATACGCCGGAGAAATTAAAGTAACTTAAGTTCGCAATTTAAAATAATAAAAAAAGACCTTAATAATTGTTTTATAAATACACGTCTTTATAATTTGTATGCTAAATACATTACATAAATTTTTAAAAATTATTTGTGATGAGCTATAGGACCGCTTTGATGATAGAGACTAGCTTTGCTGGGTGGTTGTTGCGGCGGACGTGACCTGTCCTTGTTATTCGGCTTCTGATATAAGTCGGGTACTTGATGGCAAATACTTTCGAGGATCTCCAACGAACATGTCCCACTCCCACCATCGGAGGTGGGCCGATTGTTTTTCGATCCAACTGTAAATTTCCTTAGCTCGCCAAGTAGATGAGGGCAACGGCTATGGTCTCGGGCTCCCATTGCATTCAGAACATTGCAGGAAGCGAGTTGTATAAAAGACCCGTTTAGGTGCTTGCTTAACTAGAAAAGTATCAACAAACGGAACAAACCTGCAAGTCGAACTTAATCTTGCATGAGAATTCGTTCGATCGTGATCACTTCTTCCTAATTTAATTAATTATAAGTAATTTCTTCTTCGGGCGGCGGCTTAGGTGGCAGAATAACTGATGCGATTGAAGATGCTTTCGAGATTTGTAGTGAGCTATTGAATTGCTTCGAAAATAGAGGACTAGCTTTGCGATAAGCGATTATTGCGGCGGGCTTGGCCTGCCATTGTTGTTCAGCTTTTGGTACAAGGCACTTGATGTCAATTATTTTGTCCATGGTTACGTCGGCAACGAACATATCCCACCATCGGAGGTGGGCGGTTATTTTTTTATCCAATCGATAACTGTAAATTTTCTCAGCTTCCTGACCAGGTAGATGAGGGCAACGACTATGATCTCGTGTTCCTATTGCATTCAGACTGTTGTGGAAAGCGAGTTGACGAAATTCCAGGCTATTATTTGAATCATTTTTCGGAGCTTGTTTTGGTTGCCTTTCAGGCGGTTTGCGTACTTAACGAGGAAACTGTACGGATGCTCGACCTGAAAAACCAATAAAAGATACTTTTAAATGCTTGCTAAACTAATAAAGTAGCCACAAACGGAACAAACCTGCAAGTCGAACTTAATCGACTGCATCACAATTCGTTTGAGCGTCAAAATTTCTTCCTTGGGACCGTCACCGAAGGAAATGAAAATATCGTTCGGTGGTAAGGTGCGCGTTGTCTTTGTAATATCTTTGTAGTTTTTTTGCGTTTCTTCCGCCTTGCCGGCCAAAAACAAACAACAGCAGGCAGTCACTTACTGCGGAAATATCTTGAACAACAAGTAAACGTTATTTTTCAAGAGATGGAGAAAGAAGAAAAATGGACTGGAGTGGAAGTGGGATGCTAGAGGATTCCTGCGTGTCCAGTGTCAAAAGAAGAAGACGGAAGAACCACTACGCCGTTTAGTCCGCACCACTATGACCAACTCCAAATGCATATTCTGAAATCATCATAGCTACGTGTTATACTGCCGCGTTGACGCCTTAGTGATTTATGTACCACTAACAAGTTTATTTATTTATTTATTTATTTCAGTTTCATCAAGACCTGATTACTTAAAAGTTCATTACAGTTTTAAAACAAATAAAAGCGACCATTAAATTTAACAATTACATAGAATATTTAAACAAATTATTTGATTATTTTATTTAAAGCTGACTTCAGTTGTGTCGCGCTCAAGTCAAAATCAATAGCATGATAAAAACGGTTAACAAGACGCGAAATGGATCTACGAGGTCTCTGTATTCATCTGTTCGCAAGGTAGTTTTACTTCACTCAATTTGAAGGAATTGGTTCTATGTACGAGTTGAGGACAAATAAATAAAAGATCGATACCTGGAAGAAAAAAGCTAGCCCTTAACCTCACAATGATCTTCACTTGTCCAAAAAAGAGCTACTTCTCCTTGTCCTAAAGAAAATTCTAAATCAAAAACAATGTTGATATGTATGTATGCGTTGTTTCGAGTACCTTGAGCTTGTAGAGTGTTTGATCAACATTTTAGTACGTAAACAAATTTTGACTTTAGTTTATCTTAAATCTGCAGATTTCCCGCATTGATGGTTTTCCTGAAAAAATATGTACTTCCTGTATTAGTGAAGTGAAGCAAGCTTACGCATTTAAATTGAAATGCGAAAACTCCGAAGCTAATTTGCATCAACTTCAAGAAATTCATGGAACTTTGAATTTTGCAGATATTTGCAATATTCCAAAGTTTGATTCGGCGAATCAATTAGCCAAGCTGACTTTTGATCAAACATGTCCACTAGAAGATATAGAAATGAATGATGATGCGGATATTGTCATAACAAGATCAATCATGGATTTTTTGAAAGTTGAACCCGAAGAATATGTTTGTCAAGAAAATAACGACGTATTTAATGAGGATCCAGACGAAAATATACCCTACAGAAACGATGAATCGGAAAGCAATAACTATGAAGAAATCGGTAGTGCAAAGTCAGTGAATGACTTTAAAATGTGCACTAAGGATGAAAAGAGTAAAGACTTATCCTCTGATGAAGAAGATAGAAAGCTATTTAATGCTCTTTCCTGTTCGGCATGTCCCGCAGTTTTTCGGGAGCGATCATTACTAAGATCACACATAGTAGATTATCACACGGATGGGAAGCTATGCATTCTTTGTAATAAAGGTTTGTGTAAACAGTGTATCATTTTTAATACAATAGTTCAATTTTTATTTATTTACTAATTTTAGTATATGAATGCAGCATGTGGGCACACACCGAATCTCATTTACCATCACAATTTCAATGCTCCGAATGCAATTTGGGATTTGATCGTCGGTATCTATTGCAGGTACATTTAAAGTCGCATAAGGTTAAAAATGAGCAGACGGGAAAATCCGAATTTCAATGCGATACTTGCCCTAGAACCTTCGCCAGCTATACTGAGTTTCTTGGACATAAAAAAATACATACAGGTGAAAAACCTTTTCGATGTAAGATCTGCAGCATGGCATTCAGGTTAAAAGATAATTTACGATGTCATATGGTTACGCATAGTGAGGAACGCCCTTTTAAATGTAAATTATGTACATCTAGCTTTAAGCGAAAAGACAAATTAAGATCGCACATAAATTTTGTACATGATGAGTCCGGCGAATATACGTTTAAATGTGAATTCTGCAGTAGACGATTTCGGTGTAAAAGCAAACTACAAAATCACATGAGTACTCATGGCATAGAGGTAGACAAAATATACGAGTGCCATATTTGTAAAAAAACATTTAATCTTAAAGAAACATTAAAATGTCATATGATAAGCCATAGCGATTCACGTCCTTTTTCTTGTACCTCATGTTCAGCTATGTTTAAACGCAAATGTAATTTAGCTTCACATATGCAATTTATGCATGTTAAAATAGAGAGCAAAGAAAAGCCGCCTGTATCATTTAAATGTGAACTTTGTTCTAAAACATTTACCCGAAAAGATAAGCTAAAGTTGCATATGACCAGTCATAGTGACGAAAGGCCCTTTGATTGTAAATTTTGTGAATCTAAATTTAAGCGTAAAGATGGTTTAGTCAGGCATATGAAAAGCCAACACAATTCGAATAAGCTTTAATTGTTTGATATTATAGTTGCAACTAAAAGGAGTTTAAATAACATTTAGAAAGTAACAATAACTATACACACAATAACGTATTTAAAGAAAAATTAAAATAATTACTAGTTTCGTATTCGTAGAATCCATTGGTTTTTTATTTATAAGGATTTAATTTAAATTATGTAAAAACAGTGTGGTTTTATTGGAACTTTTACGTCAATGATTGTAACATGCAAGATAAATACAAATAAAATATGTTTTTCATTTAATAACTAATAATTTTATGATCACCAAAATAATTTGTAAATTTATACCATTTTATTATAAATACAACTATGTAAAACACTGTATATGTATATGTAATTATAAAAAAGAAGCAAAGGTTTCAATGACCTCAAAAATATAAATGCGTTTTTTTCTTATAGTCGGAAACTTTTTATGTGTAAATTTGAATTGTCTTGAACCATTCAATTAAATAATTAAACCTTGTTTTTGATTTTCCAATAAAATATATATTTCCGGTTTCCAATATTAATACTAATTTGATCGTACAAGAAGCAAAAAAACGAGTTCTATTCGCGACGAGATGACAAATTCAAGTGCAAGTTCTGTTCGCGACGAGGTAACAAATTCAAGTGCGAGTTCTGTTCGCGACGAGGTAACAGATTCAAGCGTTATACAAATCAAAAATAGTGTACGGTTTTTGATACAAAGGTTTTCGATGCCGTTTTGGTTTTGATGCTGGTTGCGTTTCGTAGAATTTTTGCAGCCTGAACATTCTCCTCGGGTTGACATCTCTGTGTCAGTAGATTTCAAAATTGCAGCTATGATGATGGTGTTTCGTCCATGTGGTAACATTATAGAATGGTAGAGCTCCAGAGTCTTCAACGGGGTATACTATGACATACCTGACTGTGTAGTTCTTCTATATGGCTTTCTTGGACGTTCAGTATCTGCGATTAGTAAATTTAACAAGTAAGGAAATAAAGGATGAATTGGTTGGGAGAGGCATGGGAAAGTGGAAGTTATGACAGGTTTCCGCTTCGGGAGTTTATTGGTAATGCGCATACCTTGGCTATCGATCGTTTGAACACGCCTTCCTTCGTTTTTAGTGTAACGACGCGTACAATGTCGTCATTTCCGGGATGCACCTCCATGATTCGTGCCATTGGCCAATGTGAAGCTGACAATCGATCGTCCTTCATGATTACCAGATCTCCAATAGCTAAATTTGGTTCGATTCTATTCCACTTCGGACGCTGTTGTAGACGTCCCAGGTATTCATTGCTCCATCTTTTCCAAAAAGATTGATACATGTGTTGTACGAGATGCCATCTTGTTAGACAATGAAGATTAATGTCCAGCAACGAGGGCTCGGGAAGTGAAATCAAAGTGTCTCCTATGATGAAATGACCAGGGGTGAGCGAAGTAAAATCGTCCGGATCGTGAGTAATTTCGCAAAGTGGTCTCGAATTTAAGCATGCTTCAATTTGTGCCAAAAGTGTGTTGAACTCTTCAAATGTCAGTAGTGATTGGCCAACAATCCTTTTTAGATGGAATTTCGTTGACTTCACCCCAGCCTCCCATAGTCCTCCAAAGTTTGGAGAGGCTGGAGGAATGAAATGCCATTTGATCCCTTCATTCTCCAATTTCGCATCGATAACATTGGCATTAGATTCAACCAGTTTTTTAAATTGTCGACAAAGTATTGCATTCGCGCCTACAAAGTTTGATCCGCAATCGCTATACAAGTCCGAACATAGACCTCTTCGGGAGACGAACCTTTTGAAAGCGGCCAAGAATCCGTCTGCGCTCATATCACTGACCAATTCTATGTGTATAGCTTTAGTTACAAAACAAATGAATATGGCCACGTATCCTTTGTAACTTTTAGCTCCTCGCCCTTTATATCTTAGAATGTTGAAAGGCCCGCAGTAGTCAACTCCAGTATGGTTAAAGGGCCTTGATATGTTTACTCTTGGTGCAGGAAGATTACCCATCAATTGCTGCCGAAGATTGGTTTTATATCGATAACAAGTGACACATGCATGAATAACATGACGTATAGTGTTTCTGCAGTTCAGAAGCCAATATTTCTTCTTTAAAAATGCCATCATTAACTGTGGGCCACCGTGTAACGTTTTGTAGTGAGCATTCTGATGATTAATTCCGTCAAATGTGATTTAGATGGCAATATAATAGGATGTTTCTCTCCATACGGCAAGTCGGCATTTTCTAATCTGCCACCAACACGTAGAAGTTCATCAGTATGCATAAAGGCATTCAATTTCAAAAGCGGGTTAGACTTCGGTATCAACTTGCCAGATTGAAGTAATTGCATATCCTTTGTAAAGAAGCAACTCTGCGTTTTCTTGATACATAATAGTAACGCTTCTTCAATTTCTTCTGATTTCAAATATGTGAATTCTCCTTTCTCCTTTGATTTTTTAGCATTTTTTATAAAACGCCGACAATAAGAGATAGCTCGAGACAATCTTGTCAGGGATGAATACTTAGTGATTATATCCCATTCTAATTGGACTTCACTGTGTAAAGATTTGATATTTCGTGATTCATGTTCAGTGGATGTGTTTTTTGACCCGGTAGGCCAGTGATGATCAGGCAATTGAAGCCAGTGAGGGCCTTCCCACCATAGAGAACATTTTTCTAATTCTGTTGGATATAGACCGCGAGTAGCAATATCGGCTGGGTTCTCTTTCGAAGGTACATGTTTCCAAACATTACTTCCTAGGAGTTCGTGAATTTGTGACACTCTGTTCGCCACAAATGTTTTCCATTTTGAGGGGTGGTTTCTTAACCATGCGATAACGATTTCTGAGTCGGTCCAAGCATGTAGTTGGAAGTTTTCGATTTTGATAGAGTCTAAGATATACTTTACAAGTTTTGCAAGCAAATGGGCGCCACATAGTTCAAGTTGAGGCAAGGAGACGGTTTTAATTGGTGCAACCTTGGACTTTGCCGAAATCAATGATGTTTTACGCTTTCCATTTTCCGTGACACATAAGTAAACTACTGCTGCGTATGCTTTGAGCGAAGCATCGCTAAAACCATGAATTTCTAGGTGTTGATTTACATATAATATTCCTAACCATCTAGGAATTTTAATTAAGTTAAGTCCTTTTAGCGCTCGATGAAACTCTTGCCATTTTTGTCTAACTACGTCGGTGACTGGATCATCCCATTCTGTGCCGACTAGCTATAAATTCTGAAGCAATAGTTTGCCGATGATAATCGTAGGAGACAACCAGCCAAGTGGGTCATATAGCTTAGCAATTTCTGTTAGGATGCGTCGTTTCGTCAGTGTTCCTTTAAGTTCTTCCAGTTGGAAGACAAATGAAAAATAATCGAATGCTGGATTACACCGTATTCCGAGAGCCTTTATGTTGCGGTCCATATCAAGTTCGAATGGTAGTTTGATCTCTCTGAATTCAAGCGGAAGCGTTTCAAGGACTTCTTTGGAGTTTGAAGCCCATTTCCGTATTTTGAACCCCGCAGATTCCATGCATGCTATAATTTGTTGTTGCTTTTCAAGAGCCTTTGGAATGTTGAATTCGCCTGTGATAAGATCGTCAACGTACATGTCATTGGCAATGGCGTCGGCTGCAATTGGAGATATCTTAATAGAATCTTCAGCAAGTTGGATTAATGTTCGAATGGCTAGAAAGGGTGCACACTTAGTTCCAAAAGTGACTGTTACAAGTGAATAGTCTCGGATAGGTAAAGTCGATGTTTCACGCCAGACAATTCTTTGATAGTTCGTATCCGATGGAGCTACTCGTATCTGACGATACATTTTCTCTACATCTGCCATAATGGCGATAGGGTATTTTCTCCAACGCAGAAGAAGTACAGCTAGGTCGTCTTGAATGGTAGGTCCTTTAAGGAGAATTTCATTCAAAGAGATTCCACTGCTTGACGTTTGTGAAGCATCGAAGACAACTTGCAACTTCGTCGTGCTGCTACTTTCCTTTACAACAGCGTGGTGAGGAAGATACGAACATGAGTAGTTTGTTTGACCATTCGGTCCCAGTACAATATGATCTTCTTCTGTGGTAGTTACTTCTTGCATATGACCTAATGATATATACTCATTCACGCAAGAGATGTATGACTTTTGTAAATCAGGATTACTTATAAAGCGATTTTCCAAGTGAACCAATCGATTTATTGCGATATCGCGAGATTTTCCTAACTTGTGCATCGACAAAGGGTAACTTTACTTCGTATCGTCCATCTGGATTTCGTTTGACGTTTTGATTGTAGAACTCTTCGCATCTATGCTCTTCATTGGTATAGTGCTTGCCTGATGGCACCTCTTCTAGTTCCCAAAATAGTTTAAGTTGACTATTAAGCTCACACTTGGTGTGAAAGGTTTTTATTTGTATAGGATTCGACTGAGATATGGATATCTCACCAGTGAGTATCCAACCTAATGCAGTTTGTTGTGCCGTTGGTGCTCCAAAGTGGCCTTTTATAAGTCCAGGTTCTATGATTTTGGCATAGATCTCCGCTCCTAGGAGCAGATCTATTTTTCCGGTTTGATTGTAATTAGGATCAGCTAAATTCAAGGTGTCAATATGATCCCACTGATTACCGCATATCGTTCTATTAGGTAAGACATGTGTTAAAGTATTTAATACAAAACTGCTAACGTTGAATTCAATAGCATTATTGTTGTTGTGCGGCTTTAAAATGATATGCACTCGATGCGATACCTTTCCAGCGCTTGAATTACCAAGGCCCGAGACGTTAGCGAAGATTGTTTCTTTCGGTAGTCGCAAATGTCTGACGGCAGTTTCTGTTATGAAAGAGGCTTGAGATCCAGGATCTATTAATGCCCTCAGAATTCGCTCATTTCCAAAAGGTGTGACTACCTTTACTAATGCAGTCGCTAATAAGACATCTTTGTCTTCCATTTTGTTATTTACTACGTACGAATTAAAATTTGATGTCGAAGGTGTATTTGGTGGCACGAAGGGTTCTGCTTGAGCAGATATTTTTGGACTTGCCGAGTTATGATTTTCTAATGGTGTCTTTGTTGTCATTTCTTCTTTACCACCTCTATGAAGAAGTGTGTGGTGTCGCTTTTGACATTGCAGGCACGTATGTTTGCTGAGACAAGCAGACGCTAAATGACCATGGCCTAGGCAATTAATACACAAGCCTTTTGATTTTACGATTTCGAATCTCTTAGCCTGATTCAATGCAGCAAATTGTGAACATTGACGAATGGTGTGAGATTGTCGGCACATGAGGCATTCTGTTTTTGTCGATGCATGAAAGGTTTGCGTTGTAGAGAAGCTCTTAGTAGTCTTCGAGCTTCTATAGCTCTGAGTATTATTACATGGTTTAGCGGATTTATCTATGATCGATTTCACGGCTCGAAAGCGACCTTCTAAGAAATTATGTAATTCTTTCCAACTTTGACAGTCAGTCCGAGTACTGAGTCCCTGTTCCCAAAGTAAACGAGTTTCAGTTGGCAGCTTTTGAACTGTGATATAAACGATGAATACGTCCCAAGAATCAACATTAACCTTTAAATTTTTCAGCGATTGGAGACATTCTTCAGTAGTATCCATAATACGTTTTATTCCTTGGCTAGTATCGCTGTTCAAACTATTAAGAGATAAAAGAAGTTTCAACTGGGTATTTACCAGAACACGCTTGTTGTCAAACCGTCCGATTAGAAGTTGCCATGCAGCATCATAATTGGACTCTGTGACTTGAAAATGTCTCAATAGTTGTTCAGCTTCTCCCGCGAGATACAATTTCAAGTATTGCAATTTTCGAACATTAGAAAGCTTGCCATTTTCATGCACTAGATGCTTGAATAGGTCGTAGAAAGAAGGCCAATTTTCATATTCTCCGGAAAATTTCGGTAATTCTAATCGTGGCAATCTTAAACCATCTTCGTTGGATGTTGAATGTCCGATTTCAATATGATCTTGATTTTTATTTGTTTTCGAATTGACTGGTGGAAAGTCAGCCCTGAACGATTCTTCAATAGAAGCAGAGCTGTGAATGAACAGCTGATCTACTTGCGAATAAACATCTTCATTGAAATATTCTCCGATTGACTTAGTCATTTCTGTACTTTCACTTGGTTTAAGAGACCAAACTTGCATGTGACGGTTTTGGAAATCTGTCCAGTAATCATTAAGCAACTTCAATCTAGCGCCATAGTACGAGTCATTTCCATCTTTCTTATAATTTCTCAGAAACTTTTCCATTAGTTCCTTCTTTAATAATTGAGTTTTTATTAACTCCTCCATTATAATAATTAAACAAAGTAAAATATTCTAACAAAAAGATGAACTTTACCGTACTTTTTGAAGGTCTGGTTGCTCGATTGGATAAATACGCGGTTAATGGCAACTGTTTCAAATTAAACGGACGGAGATTATGTCCCGTAATCACTAATTTTTTTTTTTTTTTAAAAATCCCAAAATCACTGTTAATGCAAAGTTCACGGTTATGCTTGATTGTTTCACGAAATGTATTGCTCACAAATGCACAAAATTTTAATGTAAGTTTTGTTCACCAATTATTCACGAATGCACATGTGTAATACGGTCTTGTTCACATAAAATCTTCACGAATGCACATATGTTATAACTTTTCTTTGTCCACGAATAACATATCCGGCTCGACGGACCATGAATTGTCTTGAACCATTCAATTAAATAATTAAACCTTGTTTTTGATTTTCCAATAAAATATATATTTCCGATTTCCAATATTAATACTAATTTGATCGTACAAGAAGCAAAAAAACGAGTTCTATTCGCGACGAGATGGCAAATTCAAGTGCAAGTTCTGTTCGCGACGAGGTAACAAATTCAAGTGCGAGTTCTGTTCGCGACGAGGTAACAGATTCAAGCGTTATACAAATCAAAAATAGTGTACGGTTTTTGATACAAAGGTTTTCGATGCCGTTTTGGTTTTGATGCTGGTTGCGTTTCGTAGAATTTTTGCAGCCTGAACAAAATTAGAACATAGTTTCGATTTTACTTTTGTATTCGTTGTTTTATTAACTACCCAGTACGCCTAAAACGCGATAAAGTCATGGCTTCTAATGTACAAACTACTATTAGCTCCCGCGATTGTGTTGATGGCGATATTGTGAGTTAAAGCGAAAAGCAAATATTTCCCCGTCTTTTCCTCAAGAATCGCAAACATGCCGACCTCTTCCGCCTTTAGCGAGTGAAGAAGACTAAACTTTAATCAAAAAATGCCTATACTTCCGATCATCAACAAGTGCGATCAGCAAATGTCATAAATGAGTAGTAGTAAGGGTACAACTTTGGTATCTTACGCTTAACGTGCGACTAGAGTTATAAGTAAGCCCATCTGGCGAGTACAGATAAGCCCGTCTGGCACATTAAGATACGAGTGACTACAGATAAGCCCGTCTGGCACATTAAAATACGAGTGACGACCTTTTGACCAGTCGTCTACTCGATAAGGAACTTAGCATTAAGATAAGGGATGTGAGAATCCGAGGTTTCATTTAGGATTAAGTCAAATATAGTTTTTAGTCTACATTTATATTTCTTATCGAACACTTCTAAATAAATAACTTTCCACGAACTGCTTGGAGTTTTACTCGACTTTCGCAGAAGAAACTCAGGACTTCATAACTGGCGCAGCCGAAACGGAATTCTACTTCCCAACATAAAAACAATTCACGTAGTAAAGTGAAAATTTAAACTTCACGCAAGTAAAGTGAACTTTAAAAACTGCAACGTGCAAAGTTGCTAAAAGTGAAAAAGTAGTTAGAAGTTAAAGTGCAGAAAAGTGTAAGTTTCCCGTGATTGACTGGTGAATTGTTGCCTGTATTCAACAGCAAC
The DNA here is from genome assembly GCA_951812415.1 of Beris morrisii. Taxonomy (NCBI): domain Eukaryota; kingdom Metazoa; phylum Arthropoda; class Insecta; order Diptera; family Stratiomyidae; genus Beris; species Beris morrisii. The sequence goes on from OX638313.1 coordinate 68,710,912, forward strand.
TGAGGCGGAATAGCCTACACGACAACAAGAACGCGGATCCACACAGACAGACGAAGCCGCGCAAGGCTGACTCTAAGGCACTTAAGGTAAAGAAATATTAAGTAGTTACTCAAATATGGCTCAGGGACAAGACAACGGAGTTCTTATTACATTTGACGAAGTAATACGAACTGCACGGCACGTTTCCACATACGACGGTGGCCCAAACTCAGCTACTGCATTGGAATCATGGATCGAGGAGTGTAACGACACACTTGCACTGGTACCAATCGGACCCCAGTGGGTCCACATTTCGAGGGTACTTACCAAGAAATTAACAGGAAAGGCTAGGGAAGAATACAACAAAAATCAAGGATGTTCATGGCCGGACTTGAAGAGAGCATTACGGATAAGATTCGGTGTGACACAATCTTATTTCAACATTATTTCTGAAATGCACGCGATAAACTGGAACGCGTCCACAATTAGCATTTACGACAAATTATCAAACGGGCTAACCAAATTAAACACCAAATATCTTTCGGAAGAAGATCGAGCATTGCATGATGAATATACACCACAAAGGAACGAACGCTTAGTATTAAATTTATTTTTAGAAATTATACCATTGACTAAATCCTGTATCCTACGAGCGCAAAGCGTTGCCTCTATGACACAAGCTTTTAGTATTTTATCAATTAATAACTTATTGTATGATAAAACATATGATAATTCATACATAAGCAATTATAACCAATCTAACAATAACAATAACAGATATTTAAATCCTAAATTCAAAAATTATTTTCAAAACAATTCATATAGCAATAGGAACAGTGGTAGCAATTATGAAATGGGGCGACAAAATTCGCCTAACAACCAAATTTTTAATGAGAATAGAAATTTTCAGAGTTCAAATCAGAATAGTTATCAAGGAAATAATTTTAGCGGAAGAAATAATAACCAAGACAGAAAGAACGGATATCAGGGGAGTAACAATTATAACCAGGGAAACAATTACAATGAACGAAACAATCAAGAAAATAATAACGTACGAAATTACTGGGCGAATAATAACTACAACGGTCAGAACTATCAGGCTAATAGATCAGGTTATCACGGAAGTAACAAGAATCTTAATGGTCAGAATAGCCAGTATCTGGATAGCAATGGGCAGGGACACAATGCAGGAAGACCAGTTAATGATGATGTCTCGATGCGAACGATACAGTCAAGCGTATCACTGCATAATGAGGAGGAGCCACATGAAAATTTTCGGCAACCAGCCTCGGGAGACAATTACCATATATAAGAATTAGTAGCAAGGGCACATACCTCAGGTTTTTAATTGATTCAGGAGCAACTACTAGTTTGGTAAATGAAAAGATTTGTGACCCGAGAAAGCAAAAAACACTGGAAAATCCTATAAAAATTAGTACGATCAGTGGAACAGTAACAATTGATCGTTACACAATAGTTAAAACATTTCCAGAATTGGGGGATAAAGAAGTAAAATTTTATATATTAAAGAACGTACATAAGTTCTACGATGGTATTATAGGAACAGATATCTTGGGACCCCTAGGCGCGATAATAAACTTTAGGAGACGAACAGTAAAATTGGGGGACAAAGAAAATAGGATTTATTTGACGTTAACAGAAGAAAAAGAGGAAGAAATATACATGCACCAAATACATAATATAGAGGCGGAGTTGGAGATTGAAGACAAGCCCGAAGAAGATATTATAAGAAAAAAACTGAATACAGAAGAATCGAGGGAATTAGATAGAATTAAACTAGAATATGACGATGTTTTTGGGACAGGGGAAAATTTAAGTTTTACACATGTAGTGAAGCACGAGATTAAAACAGTAAACGAGAATCCTATTTATATCAGACCATATAAGTATGCACAGTTTCATGAAGAGGAAGTGCAAAACCAAATTCAAACAATGTTGGAACAAGGAATAATTAAAGAATCGAACTCTCCGTATAATGCACCACTTTGCGTAGTGCCGAAGAAAGATTCTAAAGACGGAAGTAAAAATTGGAGAATTGTGATAGACTTCAGGAAACTGAACGAAAGCACAATTACGGACAAATATCCTATTCCGAATATCGATGACATATTGGGTAAATTGGGTAAGTCAATGTACTTTACGACGTTGGACCTAACGAAAGGGTTCCATCAAATAGAGATGGATAAGCAGAGTTGTCACAAAACGGCTTTTTCAACTAAGAACGGACATTATGAGTATTTGAGAATGCCGTTCGGGCTCAAAAATGCACCATCAACCTTTCAAAGGATGATGAATGACGTATTGCAAAAATATATTGGACGGATATGTTTAGTCTACATGGATGATATAGTGATATTTTCAGAATCACTTGAAGAGCACGTTAAGTCAATAAAGACAATATTGGGAACACTAAGAAGCGCGAACTTAAAAGTAGAATTGAAAAAAAGTGAATTTTTTAAACAGGAAACAGAGTTTTTAGGACACGTGATAACGAAGGATGGAATTAAAGCAAATCCAGAAAAGATCAAAACAATCACGAAATATCCAATACCAAAGACGCAGAAAGAAATAAAACAGTTCATAGGACTCGTAGGGTATTATAGAAAATTTATAAGAGACTTCGCGAAAATAGCAAAACCTTTAACAGAGAGATTGAAACACGGAACACGAATCAATATCAACGACGAAAATTACGTAAAAGCGTTCCAAACTTTGAAATTACTAATCACAACCGACCCGATTATGCGATATCCGGATTTTGAAAAGAAATTCACAATAACTACGGACGCATCAAATTACGCGATGGGCGCAGTGTTGTCACAAGAAAATCACCCGGTATGCTATGCATCTAAAACATTAAACAAACACGAAGTGAATTACAGTACGATCGAGAAGGAACTTTTAGCCATTGTCTGGGCCACACAATATTTCAGACCATATATATTCGGCAGACAGTTTATAATAAAGACGGATCATAAACCGCTGGTCTGGTTAGCAAATATAAAAGAACCAAACCAGAAATTACAACGTTGGAAACTTAAGCTTGAGGAATACGACTTTAAAATAGAGTACCTAGAAGGAAAAACCAACTTGATAGCGGATGCACTGAGTCGCATAGAAGTAAATATGAATTCGAACCAAAAAGAAGACATAAGAAGCGATATGGCAACGATACACAGCGCAGATACTGACGACACGAACCTTATAGGGTTAACAGAAAAACCTTTAAATTGTTTTAGGTTACAAATAAAAATCCAGAAGTCCATAAATAATAGAGTAAAAACAGGAAAATATAAGGGTAGAAAACTGATAATTTTTGAATCAAAAGAACCAAATGAAAAGTACATGAGTTATATTATAAGAAACAACTTGCCACAGAAAGGTGTGGTGGGAGTCTTTATAAATGATACACAGCTATTTTTAAAATTTCAAAAACAATATAAGGAGTGGAAGGAAGAAACTAAGAACAATACTAGATGTCTTAAATGCAGCACACATTTAATAAACATAGGGGACGAAGAAATTATTGAGGAAATATTTAGAGCACATAAGAAATCACACCATGACGGTATGGATAAAACTTATGATATATTAAAGACTCGAATATATTACCCAAATTTAAGGGAAAAAGTTCAACAAATAATTAACGAATGCTCAATATGTAGGAAAGCCAAGTACGATAGAAAACCAATTAAAGCTCCACTAAAGCTAACAGAGACGCCAGAGAAACCCAGGGAAGTTATACACATGGATATATGGTTCATGAATATTAAAACCTTTTACTTAACTGCGATTGATAAATTTAGTAAATTCGCGACAGCAATAAAATTAAAATCTAGAAATTGGAACGATGTATTGAACGGGATAATTACTGCATTGGGAATATTGGGAAGACCCAAAAAAATTATAATGGATAATGAAGGGGCATTTCGTCAAGAAACTGTAGCAAACTATTTCTCAGACAACGATATAGAAACACATTTCACGACACCGAATCATCACTCGGGAAACGCGGATATCGAAAGGTTCCACAATACTCTAAACGAAAAACTTAGAATTTGGTTTGAAGAGGAAAAGGAGAAATGTAGTATGTCAAGTCTTGATCCAATAACTACAATTATTAACAACTATAATAATACAATACATACAACAACCCAAGGGATACCAATTAAAATACATCAAGGGGAAGCTGATAACGAGAAGATACATGAAAGAATGAAGAAAGTAAAAATCAAAACAATAAGCAAATTAAATTCAAGTAGACAGGAAGATGATGTCGATATGCAATATGTAAAGAACCCAAAAGCGAATAAATTAAAATCAAAATTCCAAGATAATAATAAAAACAAAAGGACACATCCTGAACAACATATGCGAAAAAGGAAAGACTATAAAAAGATCACTTTACTTCCAGATGAAAGCTGCAAGGATGGTAACGATGATACTGATGATAGCGACAACTGAAGCAAACGCAAAAGGAATAACAATTGAAACAATAGACGATAACGCGAAAATTATACTACTAAACGAAAGGACGGTGAATTTAATAGAGGACGACTTCAAAATTTTTCATATCATCGATCTAAAGGAGATGCAGAATACATTAGACGCTCTTACACAAACAACGGAAGTTCACGAAAAGTCTAACCTTGATTACCATGATCAAGTCTTAAAACACAAAGCAAACACAATACAAACTCACCTGGACATACTGAAACGATATAATAAAATAACGAATTACAGGGCGAAACGGGGATTGTTCAATTTGGCTGGATCTGTATACAATATGTTATTTGGAATTATGGACAACGATGATAGAGAAGAGATCATGAACACTCTACATATCTTAGAAACAAATCAGTTAGGCGTTAAAGAATTTGCAGACAAGCAAATTATTATTAATAGTCAGTTTGAGCACAATATGAAGAATATTAGGGACTCATATGAGAAAACGAGGTTAGAACTAGAAAGGAAATGGGGAAGCTTAGCAAAAACGATAAAACAGATATGGATAAATAATGCGCTAGACGATTTAACAGCAGAGGTGGACAAAATGATTGACAATATCAATTCAGCTAAAACGGGCACAATGTCCAAACTGATATTAGATTCGGACGAAATTTTAGAATATGGGATAGGAGTAAGACATATACAAGACTTGTCTATTGACATATTAGGGAAACAGAACACATTAAAATTCATAATTGTCATTACTATTCCTGTATTTTCCAATATCACAGCAAAATCTTATGTCATGAAAGCTATACCAACAAGAGATAACAAAATAATTGAAATTACCCACGAAAAAGTTATTAAATTAGAAGGAAAAGTATATCCATATACAAAGTACCTACGTAAATTAAAACAAGAAATCAAGTGCGAGTATGAATGTCAAGTAATTAAAATTTCACCTGATGTAAATATTGACGAGATACAAAAAGGGACATTACTAGTAACAAATAAGAAATCAAATAACACTGTAATTACTCAAGATTGTAAGGAAGATGAGGTGACTTTGCCCCATAACTCGATCATAACATTTTCCAATTGTACCATTACATTAAACAATAAGACATATTCTAACAAAATATTGAAACACGATTATTTATCATATACACAAGTACATTTTTTATTCAACAATAGTAAAACTAAAGTTCATTTAGAAGACCTGGATTTAATAAATATTGAACATCAAAAAGAGTTAGAACTAATTAAAGTACAACACGGTAGGCATGGCCTAGCTATATCAATAATCTCACCAATATGTATAGTATTATTAATCATTGTAATAATTTTTCTTTATATAAAATGCAGAAACCGAAATAATGTAAAGATAATTAACCAATTACAACCATCCCAACAAAAACATAAAAATGAGGAAATTATGGAAATGAAAGAAAAATGTAATCCTTTGAGTCAGGAGCCTCAACTTAAGGAGGGAGGAGTTATAAGTAAGCCCATCTGGCGAGTACAGATAAGCCCGTCTGGCACATTAAGATACGAGTGACTACAGATAAGCCCGTCTGGCACATTAAAATACGAGTGACGACCTTTTGACCAGTCGTCTACTCGATAAGGAACTTAGCATTAAGATAAGGGATGTGAGAATCCGAGGTTTCATTTAGGATTAAGTCAAATATAGTTTTTAGTCTACATTTATATTTCTTATCGAACACTTCTAAATAAATAACTTTCCACGAACTGCTTGGAGTTTTACTCGACTTTCGCAGAAGAAACTCAGGACTTCATAACTCTAGGACATCCGCACTAAACTCCTCCTATTTTGGCATGGAATTCCGGGAATTCACGTCTTTGAAAGTGTTACCTTTTGATCGTGAAACCTGTTTTCGTATGGACTTAAATTGGCCCCAAAGTCGTACCTTTTGAGTGGGTGCCGTAGTGAATGCAAAAGTCTTTGGTGTGAGGGGTTCGGTAGTAGCGATAATTTTCTCGCAATTTTCTGATGAAATGTATTGACTTGGATGAAAATCTGCAACTTGGGTGAACTGAAGTAACCTTTGAAGAGAGTAAGTAATATTGGTTGATGATGCTGCTATATTCATGCGTGCATCACGTGGGGATTAAGCCAGGGCCAATTGTGGTGGAGATAAGCCGCAATGGAGTTGGCTTGTAGAGATGTTGATCGGGCTCAGTGTGTTGGGGGGTAACTGGGAGTCTTGTTAATTGGAGCCTCGGTTCCAATTGGTTGGTTGCAAGATGCATTTTGATTCTTCTTTACGCCATGTTTTCTAGAAACTAGAGCCTCGGTTGCATGTAGATAATTTGCGGGAAGCCGGTTCTTGGGTTGGTTGATTTTTACCTTTTGTTGGTAGAATGTAGGTTACAAGTGCACATGTTGGCCGGATGATTCGTGTTTACATTTTTGTTGGTAGAATGCATGTCGGTTCTTGTGCATGGTGTGAATGTAGGTTGCAATTGTACATGTTACTAGGTGTCTGGAGCCTCGGTTCCGAATAGGCAGGCTTGTACATGTTATGTAAGTAATTATTACTTTCACTCTATGAGATGATATTGATAGAATGTTAAGGAAAGGAGTTTTGGCTCAAGATATAAATAAAACACTGTAATTTAATTTGTTTAAGTTTTTTTATTTTGAAAGAGATTGGAGTGAAGGTAAAATATTCCAGAGTTTTGTTGGTTATTTTATTCTGCTTTCTCAACAAAACTTATTTTCAAAAAGCCACCACGGCTTTCATCTCTGCCACTGAACACAAAATAATTATTCATGTTCTGGTTCAATTCCGACACTTGCTTTTGGGTCCGTATAGAAGTAGCGAATCGTTGAGGTAGGAAGTAAAAACAGCCTTGCTCAAAATAAACCGCAAGTTTTACACATACTAGAACTTTGTTTTTAAGAGTTTGAACTCTCGAACCTTGTAGTGTTCCCCCACGACAAGGTTTTCGATCAATATGAGGGAATCTGTATTCCCCTTGGCAATCTCGTTCAGTGCTGCAATAGACTAGAAATAAAATAGTGTATAATGAAAATGTGTATAATGAAAGTGTTTACAACTTACCATTTCACTGCTTCTTTCACGGCTGGTTGTGAGAAATTAATTTTCAGCTGAAAAGTTTTGAGTTTATATACAGTTTTACAGTTCTAGAACTACCTAAAGTGGGTGTACGGAAGAGCGAAATCCTGTCAAGCCAATATTAATATAAAATCAGTAAATCAGTTAACATGAATATTTTTACCTATACGAGTATACAATCCAGGAGTAGTAATTACCTATGCATAAAATAACTCTTTTTCTAAGAGGTGCAGACAATATTCATCTGCAACTTTGTAACGATTTAATGGAAAGATTCAAACGATGCAAGTGATCTGATATTAGATAAATTAGAAACTGTAAGCGATCTTCATCATTCAAACCCACTCTAATTCTAGATAACTCGGAAACGTAAGATAAAATATTCATGTGTAGTTTAATTATACTTTTGTGGTAACATACAAGTGATCTGTACGAGTATTTGCAACTTTGTAACTATTTAATGGAAAGATTCAAACGGTGCAAGTGATCTGATATTAGATAAATTAGAAACTGCAAGAGAAATAAGGTATATGTATTCACAATTTCTAGTATAAATAATCCAGCAATTTTATTGTAAAATCACTTCCAAGTTAGACAGAGGTATCGTCACATACCCTTTCCTTACTGCCAAAAAGAAGTTTGACGCTGATATAACACCAGGCATCCGCACGGTAAGTTTAAATTTTTGATGTTGTTTCAATTTTCATACTAAATTCTTATTATTTTGATTTTTTCAGATTTATACTCTAAAGACAATTCCAGGAGTCGACGGTAGCGATGAGCGAAATTTTACCAAATTAAATGTTCAAAAGTGGAGAAGCTTTTAGGCAAACACAAATTTACGTCGACCAGGTGAATTTGCTGCTAAAAAGTGAGTTCGATTGAAGCAACACTGTTCAGGATAATCACGGATTGGTGAAGGCTGAACAAGTACTTCAACAAGTGCAAGCCCTGATCGAGCGAGCAAACTCGATTTTAGATACGGAATTTGGTTCAACTGACCAGAAAGAGTACCCTCAGGATAATACTGGTAGAAGTGCTACAACTACCACACCTAGCACAGCAGAAACAGTGTCATACACAGACGGTTATAAAGGAAATGGGTTATCACCTGTTATAACTAGGAGACGTACCCCCAAGATCGTGAGGAGGAGGTCGGGTCGGAACATTTACTCAATCAATTCATGCTGGTTCGAGATCCAGGAGCCTAAGTTGAAGAGGCGCAGCTTGATAGAGTTAAGCAATTTTTTAATAGTGTAATAAGATAAAAATATACAGAAAATAGCGAAAAATGGATGCTGAAAATATCATTAAGCACCTAGAATCTAGTCTAGCTTTAGGTTCCGAATTATTTTTAAGTACTTTAAGTATTTTAATCAAACAATTAAAATTAAGTAATATTAAGTTTTCAGACGCGGAGAAATATCTCCTACAAAAATTACTTGTCTGTTTTTCGAGAGCATATGACATCTCATTTTCGCATGATGTATTGAAGACCGCTCTTGACTTTATTGAAGAAAAAGTAGAAGGCAACTCCCTAGTTGAAAGGAGCTCTACACAGTATAATCAATCCGTTGAAAAGGTTGTTCAGTGCGGAAGTGGTTTAAATCAGGGTTATGTAGTACTGTCTAAAAACACGGTATTTTTTAAGAAGTTTCACATGGAAGGTGTGAAAATGAACTTTCGTTTGCAAGACTCCGATATTATCCATGACGATCCCATAAAAGGGTTAGAAAAAGCATTCGACAATATTATCAAAGAGGTTGCTACCAGTTCCACTCGTAATAGTAAAATCAGCTTCACAATCACTCTTCCAAATTCACCTCATATAAAGCCAATATGGTCTAGCTTGCGATCGGTTGAAGAGTTAAGCGGCGAATATATTATTGGGTTGATTTCCAATGTCAATCAATCCAATAGTGCTTTTCTCTCAGATGATATCATGCAACCAGGGACCTGGTAATATAGATGGACTACCTATTTCGCTATCTCATGTGGGACAAGTTTTCTGTTTTGAAGTTTCGAAAAAGTTGTACGTGATTAGTCGTGTTTTGCACTTCTTGAACTTTTTTTTTATATATATAAGCAAGATATCGTTCTAAAATTGTAAATGAACATAAAATAATTTCTGATAATAACTTTTATTGTAGTTTCATTCAGAAATACCATTTTTTACTTGATTTTAGGTCGTTTATGGAACTTCGAATGCTAAGGGACATAATTTGGGTAATTTAATTTCCTTATTGAGCGGGAATTAGAAGAAGATGGAGTGTGCTGTTTTCGAACTTGGGAAGTGAAATTTTGCTGTCAGCTGTGATTTGACCGTTGCATTCGCAAATCAAAACCGTTATAAATATTTATAATATTAAATTTTCTATTTTCTAATTGAAATTGGCAGATGGTAAAATTGTGTTTTGCAACATCAAATAAATAAACTGTTATTGATACAGTTAAATAAAAAAAATGTTGTACAAGTACTGTTTTTTTTGTAAGATAGTTCCTGTAAAATATACAAATTTCCAAAAAGAGTATTGAGAAAAATTGCGTGTATTTTTGTAGGTAAAGTCTCTTAATGATATTAATAAATTGAACACGAACCGCAATGGATTTAAGTTTCCTTTTGGAAATTTTAGTTCGATCAAATTTTAAAAAATAATAAAGAACAATGCATTTTTATTAGGTGTCGTATTATTATTATGTTATCGTAATGTTGCATCATGGGTTGAAAACAAAATTATTGAAATCTATTAAGAATTGAAAACGGTTCAACCGTGCTACATAGTTTTCGCAGCAAATTTGTTTACACACAAAGAACTGCAAGAATTCACAGACTGAGGAGTACTAGGGGTTCAGGTAGATAATTTGCCAATGTCATTATACATATATGCATGTGTATATTGATATGATGAAAGTTTTCCAGCTCATGGAATTGAGTATTGTCTCCAGGAGCTGAGAAAGTGTTCCCGCAATGCAGCAAATCTTGTCCATTTCACTCAGTTAAGGGGCTCCTTTCCAAAAGAAGCGCGCAATTGTAAGGAATATCCGTGTAGCAATTCGTAAATCTCTACAAATCCGCTAAGTTGACGGATTCCACTTCAAATCAGGGGCCATATGATGTATTCCGTCGCTCGTCGTCCGCTGCCAACGACACTGACGTTGCCGCTATTTTGATGTGATATAAACAGAAGTGTCTTCGTTTTTGGTATTTTAACGACGCACAATGTACGCGCGAACGACATAGTTACGGATTTCCAAACCGGACGTTCATCGACGATGTTGATGCGAACGTTGCGACGTTCTTTACGTCATACGGCTCCAGGATTCATACCTACAGTTCGAAACTGTATAAAATTTTGATTTTGAAACCGAATCAAATACACATGTAGAATACAGCTGCAGAAAACTCAATTAAAATTTCGGTACAACGGTAGCTTATCCATAAACTTTCTTTATTAAAATAAAAAGGTGATTAACAAAAAATATTTCAATATTATAATAAAAATAAGAACACAATTAGATTTGATAATTATTCAAATTGATCTGCGTACAACCTTCTTAACTTCTCGCAGTCTTTTAGAAGATTTTTCCGGCTATCAACGCTTTTAGTATCCCATGTTTTACGCAAGTGGTGGAAACGCAATCCGTCGAAGGAGAGTTCCCGACTAACAACGTGATTACCTATTCCCACGGCTCGAAATACTCGCTTAACATAAGTCCAGACTGATGGAAATAAAAAGGCGATTCGAGCATCTCGTCCAGAGATTCTGGTAACAATATAATCCGATACTAATATTTGTGGAGAGTCGTCGATACTATTATTCGATTCTAATTCATTTAGGCTCTCGTCACCACTATTATCCAATACAAAATTATATAGATAGTCGTTAACGGTTCTGCAGGACAATAGGATACAATCGGCTTCTTTTACTGTTATTTGTTTTAGCTACAAAAATTAAATTTTGTTTAAATCGATTAATTTATTGTAAGTTTGCCATTTCTACTTCTACACTCACCTCACAGAGATAGAACAAGGTCAAAACTTCCAATAAGTTTTCTGGTGGCAATTTTTGTACTACAGCTGAGTTAAGTCCTTTGGACAGTGCGTCATGCTATCAAATAAAACATATTATCCGGTACTTCCAATAACGGAATCCAAGAAAGCGCACAGGGACAATAAGCTGCGAATATAAAAAACTAATATACGACTAAAATTAAAAATTTATCAATATACCCTTTTTTCCAAAAGCGATTTTTGCTTCAGCGATCGTTCTTGTTCATAATTCTTCGCTGCCCGGCGGCCCGCAAATCGTTAAAACTCGATGGCTACTGCGCGTGTACTTCCTTTCGTAACGCCGCACCATTTGCTATAGAAAAATTTTACTTTAATATAAAGTTTATCACATAAATATTAAATTAAAAACTAAAAACATTTACTTACCTGATTTGTTGTGACAGTTCTCAACTATGAATTTGCTTTTGTCACTTTGAAGTTTCGAAACTTTTCGAAAATTCAAAATCCGCACAATAACAACACCGTGTAATTGAGCGGGAAAGAGAGGGCAATGTTTTTTGTCCCATCGTTGTCTCGGATATTGTATGGGAAAATCTGATATGGGTAGTCCATTTATATTACCAGGTCCCTGCATGCAACTCAATGAAATATTATTAATTTTCCAACTGGAGGTGGTTATCTCAGTGCTACGCAGTTAGAAGAAAAAGATTTTCTAGCTAGAAAATATAGTATAATAGATGTTGGCCTGGATAATGAAGTCAACTGCCTTCCTCGAGCCATTTGTTTTGGTATTGAGATGGTATCTGATGATTTTAGCATTCAAGTCCGTAACGCTACTATGAGAACATTAGAAAAGAAGGCAAAGGCTTTAAAGAAGGCTAATGTTGTCATTGGTCCTGAAGGTTGTAATTTGACTGACCTTTACAAATTTCAAAATTTTTTAAAAGACTTTCAACTTGTAGTTTTTCACGATATAAGCGATTCAAACTCCATTCTTTTTAAACAATCAATAAGAAACATATCAGCGAGAAAAATTTATCTATATTACAGTAAAGTTCTAAAACACTTCTATGTGATCAAGTCATTAACGGGGTTTTTCAATAAGAGATTTGCATGCTCTTATTGTGATAGGGTGATGGTGAAAGAGGTACATAAATGCAGTGTGAAGTGTGCTTATTGTCTTTCCTATCCTCCCTGTGATTTTGTGACATGTATGGTTAAGTGTGAGACTTGCAATCGTTCTTTCAAAGGGGAAGTCTGCTACCAAAATCACCTGGTTAATAAAGTTAAAGCAAAAACCATTTGCGAAACTTTCAAGATATGTAGATCGTGTTTGAAATTTCTTAATCTCGAGAAAAGGAAGGAAGAAGAACATGTATGTAATGAAAGGTATTGCCCTATATGTTATAAAATTACTCCGGAAGATCATTTATGCTATATTAAGCCATATAAGGGTAGATCAAATAGTAAATTTCTAATAATATACTTTGACTGTGAAACCACTCAGAACATTGCTTATGAGAAAAGTCCAACCTCATTCCTTCACATAGCGAACTTGATAGTTGCGCACCAAGTATGTTATAGTTGTTTTAAAGAGCCGGACATAAATATTAGATGTAACGTCTGTGGGATTAGAGAGCACGTGTTTGAACATGATGTAGGTGTGAATGTAGTTAGACGGTTTCTAGATTATTGTCTAACACCGCGTCCCCAAATCGTTAACGTTTTTTGTATAGCACATAACTTACAGGGATACGATGGTCATTTCATTACTTCTGAACTGTTAGCTATGAAACTGAAAATCGACCTTATAATGAACGGCACCAAAATAATGAGGTTAACCTGTGGGAAAGTGGCGTTTATTGATTCTCTAAATTTTCTATCATTTCCACTTGCCAAATTTCCCAGTGTTTTCGATATTAAGGAGTATGAGAAGGGGTACTATCCTTATTATTTTAATACAGTGGAAAACTTAAATTATGTGGGCTCATATCCGCCACCAGAACTGTATGGGTATAATTCCATGAAAGTCAAGGAGAGAGAGACATTCTTAAAGTGGTATAGCGATGCATCACAAAAAATTTTCGATAACAGAAAAGAAATACTGTTGTATTGCAAAAGTGATGTAAATATCCTTCGAATGGGTTGTACAAGGTTCATGTGTGAATTCATCGAAATAACTAAAGTGAACCCTTTAATTGAAAGTTTAACTATAGCATCAGCATGCTCGTTTTCCGGAAAAATTTTCTCGAAAAAAATATTTTGTGTGTAATGCCTAGAAATGGTTATTTTAAATCTCAAAACCAGTCTTCTATTGCCTGCAAATGGCTTGCCTGGGAAAGTTTAAAGATAAAAGATAAAATTTGTTCGGCAATTAATAATGGAGAAGTTAGGCTAGAGAGGTGTGGATTGATGGTAGACGGATTTAACTCAAAATTAAATAGAGTATACGAGTTTTTTGGATGCTATTTTCACGGTTGTAAAGATTGTTTCAAAGTGGAAGAGACTTCAGAAAATAGAAGTTGTAGATTTGAAACGCTATCACAGAGATATGAAAGTACAGAGCAACGAATTGCGCTAATTAAAAGTAGTGGGTACACACTCATCTTGAATGTTGAATGTGAGTTCAAAGAATTCTTGAAGAAGAATCCAACAGTGAATAAAGAGTTGGATGTAATTGTTCAAGACATTTTACCACCACTCAATCCACGTGATGCTATTTTCGGGGGGCGTACAGAGGTATTTAAATTGCATCACACAGCTAGAGAGAATGAGGTAATACGATATTTGGACTTTACTAGTTTGTACCCATACATAAATAAATATTCGCCATATCCTATTGGACATCCGAAAATTTTTCGAGGTGGGGACATCCCCCCGGTCTCTGAAATACTTTCAATGCATGGTTTCATCACATGTACAATTGTACCCCCTACTGATTTATACTTACCAGTATTACCTTTTAAAACTAATCAAAAATTGTATTTTGCTTTATGTCGAAAATGTGCCGAAATGAATAGAGTTTCTAGCTGTACTCATACAGATGGTGAAAGACAGATTTTTGGTACTTGGGTTATACCTGAGCTGTCGTTGGCTGTAAAAAAGGGTTACAAAATTTCAAAAGTGCATGAGGTTTGGAAATATACCTACACTCAGTATGACTCAAATTCAAAAACCGGTGGCCTTTTTACGAAATACGTTAATACCTTTCTAAAAATCAAACAGGAGGCGAGTGGATGGGGGTCCGAATACATATCTGAAATTGAGAGAGAAAGTTTTCTAAAGACCTATCAAATGCGAGAAGATATTAATCTTGATAGAGATCGAATGCAAAAGAATTCCGGGCGGCGTAACACTGCTAAAATTTGTTTGAACTCTTTATGGGGGGAAGTTTGCTCAAAGAGAGGATAAAACTTTTACCAAAGTATTTAATGATTTTAGAGAATTCTGCAGTTTTACTGAATCACCCGGGATTGAAATTTGTTCAGTGCTTCCTATTAATGACGAAACTATCTGGGTCAATTGGAAGTATTTAACTGAAAATTTGAATATGTTACCCCACGTTAACATTCCAATTGCAGCATACACAACAGCATTTGCTAGAATTAAACTTTACGAAGCATTGGAAAAAGTCGGAAACGCAATTCTCTACTGTGATACTGATAGTTTGATTTTTGTAGATAATAAAATAAACCCTCTTTCTTTTACCATGTCTGACTTTTTAGGGGATCTCACAAATGAGATTGAGTCTTTTGGAGCTACAGCCTTCATATCTGAATTTGTAAGCACAGGTCCAAAAAGTTATGGGCTTAAAGTTGAAACTGATAAAGGAAGTGAATATATTATTAAGTGTAAGGGGATAACAATCAATTTTGAAACTTCTAAGATCGTCAACTTTCAACGTCTAAAATCCTTAGTAATTGGAGATAGCGAGGATCGTGTTTGTGTAGAGAATAAGTCAAAGATTAAGAGGAAACGACCGGGAGTTGTCATCTCTTCAATAGAGAAAAAACATCTTCAGTTCACTTTTGATAAGAGAGTCGTAAAAGCAGCAAATTTTTCGTATCCATATGGATACAAGAAAATAAGACTAAGTAATTTAAAAGAATTGTGAAATACCTTTGTATATAATTTCAGATTTGTACGTAATTTTATAGTTGTATGTAAGAGAAATAGCTGATAACATAATTTTACTTTTTATAACGTTTTTAGAAAATATATAAATAAGCATTGTAAAATCAGCTTTTTTCTTCTATTCGGGACGGTCTGACAGTGAACATGGATGAGATAATTATTGATATTCAATTTGTATGTGGGAATAATCGACAATACTTTATTAAGGAACTTGCCATCCTACCTTTCGGATCAGTCTCACCATTACTTTATCACTTCGCGCCCCCGTACCCATATCAGGAGATGGTACCGAAAGCTTGCAGACAAAATCAATTTGATGTGGAGAATATAAATGGTTTAAAATGGGATGAAGGAAACTTTAGTTACAACTCTCTTCCGGAGGTATTGAGGAATTATGCAGATAGTAAAATACATATCAAGGGTGAAACGAAAGAGAAGTTTCTACGAAAATACATACCAAGCGCCGATATAAAACAACTTGAAATACCTAGATTAGGTGATCTTAACAAATTTCAAGTATTCTGCAAAGTACACAGTGAAGGATCAACCGACTGATATGCTGTACAAAACTGTATCAACATTTACCTGCATTTGTTAATAAATGGAACCATTAAATAAAAAGATGATGTGTTTTCTTTTTTCTTATTTTTATTACAAAACAGTTACACTAAAGATAATATTAATGTTACAAAAGATAGGAAGCTCGTGAAAAAGTCGAGAGTAATTTACGTGAACGTAAGAGCTGCGGACTGGTATGAAAAAGTCGTCGGCTGATAACTTGAACACATCCTTCTGCTTACATCTGTCTACATATTGCTTGTAGTATTCCTTTACACTTTCCGAAGCGCTGTTATTGTGAAACATTATGATGTTGAAAAATTCCATCATTTCAAACAAACGGTATAGCTCGGGATGTTTCAATTTGATACTGCTTTCTCCTACAGGTATTTTGTATTCCTTCAGCAATCCAAGTTGGTTACCTGGTATTTCCTCAACTTCATTCTTTAACTGGGTGAGGTAATTGAAGACTGAAATCCACCCGGTATATCCCGTTGACACAGGAAACCGTCCAGGATAACTGAATATTATTTTCACCTCAAACGTGAACGGGTCAAATCCAAGAACAACTTTACGATTTTGAGCGTCATCCAGATGATAAGTGTAATTCAGTAGTGCGTCTTCAGCGCGAATCATAGACTTTTTTTGCTTCTTATTAGTATTTTCACGGAGATCGTCTGACTTTTTTCTTTTGCTAGACTTATTACACTCTGCTTTTACATTAGCTGACAACATATTCGTTAGAAGGTTTTAAAATGAAAACTGAAACGAGACTGGTGCTTTTATACCTTCAAGTTCTGATCTACAACTTTGGTTGGAATAAACCCCACCATCCTGTGTAGCACCCGATGAAAATATATGGTGGTATAAATTAACCACCTTGTCGTCATTATCTGGAAAATCTTTTGACGAAAACTGCTTAATAAATAGCTTTAGATCCTTCCCCTTGCAGCGGGAATATATGTATACACAGCAGTAGTTTCCGCATGTTGAAGAGTATACACTCTGTAATCGTTTTTTGTTATTTATAAAAACCTTAGAGTTGTTATGCAAAAATCTTTTAAAATATTTATTGTTTGGGTATCTGCCAAAGGAGTCAAAAAATTCAGCAGGGCCCGTCCTCGGGAAATAAAATGCTACCCAATGAACGCCTTTTTTGTCGGCGGGGTCGGTATTTGCAATAACACATGCTGGCTTTTTAATTTTATAAGGTAAACGATCGCATGGGAATACGCCTTTGAAAAATCTCCTTGTGGTTGTGTTTTTCCTTAATGTTTTAACAAGTTCGATCGTGTTCATATCTGCTCTTTCGAAGCGATAGCGTCAATGTCAATGATCTTGGTGTGACTGGTGGCGTAACTTTCTAAGAATTCCTTTGTTGTAGCGCTATAAACAAAAACGGTTGCAAATTTTGCTAGCGTCATAATAAGATTTTCATCCAAACGCTTAAGTTCCAAATTCCCAAATGCCCCTGTCTGATCTGTTGTGGTAGCCGATGATGTGGGATATTTATACGTTATTTCCTTCGAGAATAATTTATTTTGTGATGAGAAACCGGCAAACGAAACCTTTTTAAAGAAGGTTAGATTACCTTCATTAAAATATTCGACATTTACAGCACAATATGCCATCTTTGTTGTTCTTCCTCGTCCGCTGAGTAATATGAAGAATGCGAGGTTAAAAGGCTACATTTATACTTTTCAAAAATCAGTATGAACTCCACGAAGTTTGTCTATTACACTTAATGAATGCCTGTTCCCTTAAATAGTGAAAGGTATCCCCGTGTACTTATAGGTTTTTCCTGAGAGTAATCAAACTCTAAAGCCTGGTTTGGAACTTGTACTCCATTGACGGATAAATTGAATCGTGTGATATTATTGTGTTTAAAGTTGAATGGATTCTTCGTCTGTTTACCGCTGTAGGCATCATTATCTACCATGCCGAAAATTAACAAGTTCGGTAGCTGTCCGATTATGACATTATCTAAAGATAGTGTTGAACTGTTAGCTGGTAATGTATAACTTTTTACTTCGACACGCTGGTACGGGTATATCACGTTGGAGCGCTGAAGAATAGTTTCATGTGCCAATAAAATATTGGGGTTAACAGTTACATGATTCATATACATTGTGGCATCTATAATTTTAATTTGCGGTGAGTGCCCGTCTTCTTTTGAGTATAGATAAAATTCGGGTTTTTCCAGAGATAGTGAGAGTCTAAAATCTACCCCATTCAGAAGTAACTTTTCCTGATTAAGTAAATCACCATGAATCTTTCCCATAAACTCTACCACATTACTTTTCGAAAGCAATTCAGATCGTTTGAGATATCCTGCATTAAATTCACTAGGACGCCCACTTTCGCTTCCTTCTTCAATCATTTCCATACCATCTTGGTCGAGGTACCATCCTACGGATTCTAAATGTGTTGTTGATGCATCTTTACCGTAATTCAATAAGTTTTCAATGTAAGCTCTGTAATGGTAATTGTTATCAGTTTGCGCAATCGGTCTGCCATTTAATTGTATTGTACATTGTCTAAAAAGTGAATGCATCAGGTTGTTAACTACGCCAATTGGATCACTTTCCTCTTCATGTTCACCTTTTGTATCCTTAACTTTGGTTTTTTCTTTTCCAGTGTAGAATTCTTCTTTCCCACCTTTTGCCTTAATTAGCTGAACTTTTAAGCGAAGGTAGATACTGGATAAATCACGGTACGTGTCCCCATGTCCTAGCGAGACGAATTCCAGAACTGAAGAGTTATCAAGAGAAGCTATTGGTTTGTATGATACCTCTTCTGTTTTTAAAATATTGGCCTGTATCGGTGGTGCTTTAAATAAATCTAATTCAGATTTCATACATTCTCTGTACGAGGCCATTCTCCTTACTTATCGAATATATCCAATACACGCTTACGCTTATTGTTCTTAACTCTTTTATTTTTACTGGTTGCTGGTCTTTTCTTAATAGATTTTCTCTTTGATCTGGTACGTTTTCCACGTTTAGGAACCGTTTTTAACTGTGCTGTTGAAAACGGATTTGCCCTTTTTATAGCCATGCGCCTTTTCATACCCTCACCACCCATACTGTCAAAGAGTTTTTTCACGCCTTTTTGCATCAGCTCTTGAGTAGCAGCTTGTCCTTGCTCTTTTAAAATGTTTTTGAGAGGTTTACTCCCCGCCTCTGATAATATTGTTTTTCCAGTCTTTATAGCTTGCTCCTTTATAGTTTTTACTCCTGAGGAGACTAAAGGCCGTAAATAACGCAGTAATCCACTGAAGAAGCTGTCAATACCTCTTCCACGCTGATATATAAGTGGGGATCGATAAAGATCCCCTATATCCGACAAACCAGCACCGCTTTGGATTAAATAATACCTTGTGTAATATGAATTCATTTCGATTTGAATGTACACTAGTTATGAAGATCCCTTATACGCGTCTGAATATTTATACTTTATTGTCTTTTGAAGTGAAGCATCACATATGTCGGGGTATAACCTGGAATGAAGTCGATTAATTCGCCTTGATCATCGGTTATCTTTATGGAGATACTTTCAATGTAGGTCTTTTCCAGAGGGTAGTATTCTACATGCTCAAACCTGAATATATTATCGCATTCTTTCAATGGAATCATACGCAGATTCCTCACTAATTTGTTTCCTACTATTTGGGGGCGAATGATATCAGTGTAAACGTGTATTATTCCTAAAGCCTTACATTCCTCTGCAACTACAGCTGTTAGTTCTCGTGGAAATCTGCTCTTTATTTCGATAATGGTATCTTCTAATACGGCTATTCTGTCTAAAGTACCCTTCTCCTCTTCTACTGAGGCTTTTTCAAACGACTTGTCCACCTCCGCGGTAAGGAGTTTAGCATTACGCTCCTTCACAGGCGTTTGAAAGAATATATCGATAATGAATCCAGATAAGTCTTTCTTTTTCAAATCTATAGGCACTTCTCCAGTTAATAGGGTACCATCGGGTCGTTTCTCATAGGGAACTTTCAACTTTATACTTTTATCCGTAATTATACGCCTGTTTGGTATCTCAAAGGTGGAGGCCTCTGCATCCAAATCAGTTAGAGTTTGAATAATTTTTTGACTAATTTGACTTGATTTTTTCCTCCGAGCTGCAACAGATTCAGTTTCGTCATCAAACTGTATATTCGCGACAAAAAGCCCGACTAAATCATTAATATTAATTGGTGTTGGCAGCGGGTACTTTATCTTTATTTTAATCTTCAAGTCTTTTATCTCTAAATCTAAAGAGTCAAGCTTCTTCGGGACACTTTCCCCGAGCTTTTCACTTATACTGAGCGCTGGAGGTATGTAATAGTCTATCATGCGTTTTAGTGCTTTATAATTGCGCTTTTCTCTAGGAATCTGTCCAATTATACTATTGAAAAGATAATATATAGAGTCATGTTCGAAAACTCCTAAAGTTACAATATCCGCAACTTCGCTATCCTGATAAATGTGTAAATAGAAATCTTCTGCTCTTGTAACTCGTTCGTCTTTACTCGTGTCAGGGATATCTTTACGAATTTCATCAGATTCTAAGAAGGCGTATAACATCTCTTTAAAATCTGGATGAGCATCAACATACCAATAGGGATTAATTGCGTCGTTGAACGAAGACAAGAAAGTAGAAAAGTTCATATCAAGTTTATTGTAACATAATTTTAATAACTGTTGGTAACTTCATTTAAGATAAATGGAAATACCATATACTTTTTTTACATAAGCTTTAATCTTTAGTACATCTGTCACAGCTCTCTTCACCTTTTTAGTAGTACCTTTTGCTTTTTCATCATCTTTCACACGTTTTCCATCTTTTTTCCCAACTGATTTCGTTTTTCGATTTGCTAATGCAATTTCAGTCATTCCGACACTCCATCCGCCGTCCAACTTACAGGCACTAGGAAGTATATTCGTGAAGGCTGACAGTGTATTTTCATTGTATATGCGCATGGAGTTGTTGCTTAGAAGGCATATGTAAAAATCGTTTTCTCTTATGTTTATAGGCATTTTTAAACTCTTTCCCAGAAAATATTAGGTGCACTTCCGGCCCGTTCCGTTCTTCTTTTTAAACGTCCGGGTACAGGGTACCGATCGTCTGTACTTAATGAAGGAAATTCTAGTCGTGAAGGCTTTAATATAGTCTGTTTGGTAGGGGTTCTCTGTTCTGATTTATCCACCCCTTCTCCCTGCTCTAGTTCTTCTATAAGCTGTGCCGCTTCATCAACATCCATCTCATTTGGTATAGTATACTGAGTTATACCGTCATCAGCCGTTATAATCCGATATTCTTTTTCCATGTTCTTGACTTCAGGCGTAGTTTTGCGAAACTTTGCAGCCGGTTTCAAAGTTTTTGCTATACCGCTTACAGATAATCGTCTTTTGAACCGAGGCGTTAGCGATCGCCTTGGTGGTGTTATCTCTTCTGCACTAGAACTATGATACTTTGGTAAACTCACGTCGCCTGTCTCAAAGACATCCTCGGCCATACTGTAAAATGGGTCGGGATTCTTCATCGGGGAGGTTTGCGTTGACATTTCCTCTTTGAATGCAATCCTTGTCTGTGTCGCATTGTCTCGTAAATTTTTCTGACTTCCTAACTTTACTTGTGGCGTAGAGATTTTTCTTCACGAGACTGTCTCCCTTTACGCTTAGCATTAAGAAACTTTATCAGCGTGTTCCTATAATTATACCATTTGTCGTCGTCAGACAGCTTTTTATTCCTCAAAATGGTGTGTATCGTCTTATCGAATATAGACAGGCCATCTCCACCTTCTATCTGACCCTTTAACTGTTCATACACTTCTGGTGAAAGAAGTAGCATTTTATTAAGAGCGCTCTTTCTATGCATATTTTTCAATCAACGATCCAATAACACCTGAAAGTACACTTCCTATCAGGATTGGTAGAAAACCACCTTGCTGTACTAAGATTTTACGCTGTCTAGGAACAGATCGTCTTGCTTCAACTAACCTTCGCATGCTCTTTTTATACTTACATAGACTGTTAAATATTTTACGACCTGGCATATGATTCCCCTTCAAAGTGTTTAATGTAATTTCACAAATAGTCTTAACCACTTCAGGACCTGCCTTTTTCATGATAGCCTTTCTTAAACATGGACTAGCATTTTTGAGAACATATAGCATATGTTTGTTCTCCTTCAATCGTTTCATTCGTGACACCATTTTTACTGTGTAAATCAGTCGCTGAACAATAGCACGTCACAAATCTTTTATTAAAGATATCTGTTCTGAATCTAAATAAATCGTTAGTAGACTGAGTCAGATCTATTAACAAATACCCGTGTGGAGCCTGAGTAATATCTTTATATATTCTCACCAGCTCTGCACTATTTTCAGGGTAAATCTGCTTGGCTAAATGAAGGAACTGAGTTTTATCGCGGGATTTTTGAAAACCACCATATATTTACAGTTACGCAAAATATCTCGACAAAACTTACCCTGATGGAAGACGTTCTGTGTTACAAGTATTACTGAAAAATTCCTATGGTGTGACCCTTTTGTAAAAAGTTCACAAACCTGCTTTGAAAATGCATTTAGCATCAAATCGTCTAGTACGATTAATGTAGGTTCATTCGTTTCGTTTATAAATTCTTCGGGTATAGAGCCTAAATATTCAATATTTTTAAATGCTAGTTGTGACGGTATCGCTCGCTGCTCAGCATTACACCAGATAATCTTTTTTATCTGAGTGTTAACTAGCGATATATTTTTCAGGAATGATTCAATAAAAGTCGTCTTACCACTTCCTGACGGTCCCGCAACCATCATTGTAAACGGATGATCAAACTGCATCATTTTCTATACTGTTTTCTATATAAAACATGTGCAAACAAGTCCGCTATTTATACACATGATGAAATGAGTAGAAGACAGGTTATTAATGAACTGCATAAGACAGCTCGTAGAAACTTTAGCCGTCGTCGTGTGACCATTCGTGGAATAGATGACTTATGGCAGGCGGATTTAGTGGATATGAGCTCTTATTCAACTAAGAATAAGGGCTTTAATTTCCTTCTAACAGTAATAGACACATTCTCCAAATATGCGTGGGCCTTGCCCCTTAAAAATAAAAGTGCTGGGGAGATTATCAAGGCAATACAGTCAATTTTTAATGAACGACGTTTCCCAAAAAATTTGCAAACAGATGATGGAAAAGAGTTTTTTAATAAGGCATTTCGTAATTTGATGAAAAAATTTGAAATCAACCACTATTCTACTTTTAGCCAATTGAAAGCCTCAATTGTAGAACGTTTCAA
Organism: Beris morrisii; assembly: GCA_951812415.1. NCBI lineage: Eukaryota > Metazoa > Arthropoda > Insecta > Diptera > Stratiomyidae > Beris > Beris morrisii. The sequence continues at coordinate 68,734,468 of OX638313.1, forward strand.
CCGAACACTAAAAAACATGATGTGGAAAGAATTTAGTATGAACGGCAGCTATAAGTGGACTGGGTTACTAAAAGGGTTAATAAACAAGTACAATAGGACAAAGCATCGCACCATAAAAATGCGTCCTATAGACGTTGGGCCATCGAATGAGGCTCAGCTTCTTGGAGAAGTCTACCGTAAGGTGAAGGTCTCGTCGACCCCCAAGTACAGAAAAGGAGATCATGTACGTATAAGCAAATACAAGCATGTTTTCGAGAAAGGATATACCCCCAACTGGTCCACCGAAATATTTCAGATAAACGAAGTAAAGAATACAGAGCCGCGTACTTACATACTCAAAGACTATCAGGGGAACATAATACAAGGAGGGTTCTACGAACTAGAGTTAATAAGAGTCAAACACCCCGATGTATACCTTGTAGAAGAGATTCTAAAAAGAAGGGGCAATCAAGTTTACGTAAAATGGCTTGGTTTTCCATCAGCTCATAATTCCTGGATTGATATAAAAGACGTGCTATAACGTGTGGGTTTTAGTCAACATGCTGAACTTAAGACACGAATACGACCGTCTAAAGACATTCAAAAATTTGGATCTGGATGAGAGGAAAATTCTTAAGCTGGTAAAAAGCGGCTTCTTTTACACCAACTTGCAGGATTACGTCAGGTGCTTCTTCTGCTCTCTGATAATGAGTGCATTCTTTTCCCCTTCTGATGTGGAAGCCGAACATCTACGCATGTCTCCTGATTGTGTTTTCGCTAACGGCAAAGACGTTTGTGGACCGTATAACAAACCAGTCAAAAAATCACGCTGGTCGTCATCATTACCTATAGTGCTGAAATATCTTCTACTGGCCATTATGATATTTTTCCTCATCGTCGAATTACTCAATCTGTACAATGCCTTCGCTAGATTATAAACATGTCCGTTTTTGTGATCAGGTTTCTGTTAAATACATGGTTGCCTGGGGATATGCATATAGATCTAGTAGAAAGGGCACTTGGCAATCCGATACTTTAGATCGATTAAGATTTCAACGCAGGATTTTACAAATGGAAGAATTACTAAAGCCTATTTTACTTAAGAAACAATCTATTCTGTAATCAAAATAAAGTTAAAACTGTGTGTAAATTCTATACCAAATTGAATAAAGAATAACAAATGAAAACTTGTACTTTAATTCCCATCATTATCACCCAACACCTATCATAATCACAACAACAAAACGATCGCTTGTTTTTAAAATTCCCACGGCAATTCAACCATATAAAAATCACCTCGAACTTGAGAAGAAGAATACGAGATAATCAAAACATACACACATCATGCATCGTCCAAAAGACATTACCATACAATAACAACAAAACGACGCGAAATCTGGTGCATAACATTGAACTTAATGCACCTCCGAGCCCAAAAAAGAATACGAAAACAAAACTTACGCATGTCTCAGGCAGATACAAAAATCAACCCGACAACGAACGTCAGCTGTTTTCTCGCAAACTCTTCACACAATCGAAAGTGTCTTTCCCATCCGCGACTACAGCAGTAGAATGTACTGCAGAAAATATCCATCGCCGGTTAACTACAATAAGAACAAGTACGAAACACATGAGATCGTCGCAAAGAAAACACCAATTCGAAGCACATGTAATCATGAACATATCTTCCCGCCAAAACAAGTACGAAACACATGAGATCGTCGTAAAGAAAAACTAGTCCCCCCACAAACGTGCAAAAAGATTCTTGATAATCCACCCATCAATATCATGAAAGTAATAATTACCTACATAACATGTACAAGCCTGCCTATTCGGAACCGAGGCTCCAGACACCTAGTAACATGTACAATTGCAACCTACATTCACACCATGCACAAGAACCGACATGCATTCTACCAACAAAATGCAAACATGCCGAACCGACATGCATTCTACCAACAAAAATGTAAACACGAATCATCCGGCCAACATGTGCACTTGTAACCTACATTCTACCAACAAAAGGTAAAAATCAACCAACCCAAGAACCGGCTTCCCGCAAATTATCTACATGCAACCGAGGCTCTAGTTTCTAGAAAACATGGCGTAAAGAAGAATCAAAATGCATCTTGCAACCAACCAATTGGAACCGAGGCTCCAATTAACTAGACTCCCAGTTACCCCCCAACACACTGAGCCCGATCAAAATCTCTACAAGCCAACTCCATTGCCGCTTATCTCCACCACAATTGGCCCTGGCTTAATCCCCACGTGATGCACGCATGAATATAGCAGCATCATCAACCAATATTACTTACTCTCTTCAAAGGTTACTTCAGTTCACCCAAGTTGCAGATTTTCATCCAAGTCAATACATTTCATCCGAAAATTGCGAGAAAATTATCGCTACTACCGAACCCCTCACACCAAAGACTTTTGCATTCACTACGGCACCCACTCAAAAGGTACGACTTTGGGGCCAATTTAAGTCCATACGAAAACAGGTTTCACGATCAAAAGGTAACACTTTCAAAGACGTGAATTCCCGGAATTCCATGCCAAAATAGGAGGAGTTTAGTGCGGATGTCCTAGTCGCACGTTAAGCGTAAGATACCAAAGTTGTACCCTTACTACTTAAATGATCAACTCCACAGAAGGTTGGGTGTGTTTTTCGGTTCGCACATCTGGAGTCTGTCCAATGTGCAAGCTATAGCTGCTTCGATAGCATAGCAAAGCATACGAATTCGAACTGTCAAATTCAGCCATAGCAAGAAAAAGCACTGGCGGGTATTGGACAGCAAAAAGCAGCTTCAATAGCTTACAACAGCTGATTGACGCACACATGTGTAATTGACGACACATTCATGTTATTTATGACAAAAATTGGTACCGGCCGCGGAATCTAATTAGAATTTTAATTGTAGTTTATAGAACGGGTTTTGACCCGACCGAAAGTGCAATCGTGTTTTTTTACGTGTTTTTTTCGCATTTAAAATCCAAATGAAGATTTGAACGAGGTGAGTTAATGGATAGAAACACTGTTTTCCATAATCGAAGCTTAATGCATGTGTTCCCCAATTCATTACAGACGATCTTATCGAAAATAATGCGGAAAGTTAGGAGCAAGTAGTGCCTCAGGACGCCAAAGAAGCTGAAATTGAAGCGGATAAAGGCTGTAGAGCTGAAGATGGCTCAAAGGACAACGAAGAAAGTTTTGTAAGTTACTTCTCGCAAATTTCAGTTGAAAAGAACCTTATTAATTTTAACCATTTTGAGTGAAACGCCTCCAAACGTTGTCGGAAAATACTACAATTACGGATATCAAGACAGAGCCCGGCATCGGTTCCGAAAGAGGGATAAGAAGGACGTAAATTCAACAGGAGTAAGCGTAAGTCAACGAAATTTCAATAAGACCATCAGATTGATTCTTCTATTTTTCACCTAAAGTCCATAACAACTGACTACTCCGAAGATGAGTTTAGTGAAGCAGAGGATAGTACCGGAACTCGGGAAAATAGTGCAATAAAAGCTGATTTTCCAAATGATCCTACTGAAGACGCTTCAACGCAAAACAATGAGACTGTAGGCTGTTTTCTCTATTTCTTACTTAGCATTAGATAAACGACTTCTTTTCTTTACAGGAACGAACACAAGTAAGACTGAACACAGACGTTAAAGAATTTATCCCAAGTCAAGCTTAAATATTAATGTTAAACAATTTCGTCCAAGAAATTATCAATCTCAGGATCGGATAGAAAAGCCTAATTATAGCAGTAATCTCAGTTAGAGCGCCGATGATGTGTCATTCACACAAGACCTAAATAAAAAAAAAGGAATTTCAATAAAATATCGTCTCGTTTTCATTTTGGTACAGCTATTTTATAACAATTTACAATTACCCTTAAAATTTAATATTTTTGTATTTATTTTGTACATTACTTTCCGCTGTTCAACTTTAATATATTATTTGTGAAATAAATTATTACATTTCTTTAACAAAAATTAATACGTTCAACAAAAATACGGATAAAAATTAAAAGAAATTGTTTTTTTTTCATTTGTTAAAAGTGCGGAATTCTTTATGTCCGGGTGAGTTGAGATTAATTTTCTATTCGTCTTACTACGGAGCGCGTAACAGCTTGTCGCCTTTATCGATGCTTCTCCCATTGTTCCCAGTAATCTTTCGATTGCATTTCGGACAAACTCGACAATGTACGATCGAACGCAAACAGTTCTTCAGAGCCGATAGTGGCAATGAATCTGACATACCGTGAGGACGAAAGAGTAAAAATTGATTGGTACTGTCGCGTGTCGTCCTTGAAATGAAGTCAAATAATTGAGAAATTAAGGAGTGAATAAGTCCTGGCGACTGGTACAAGCTATCGCTCTGGATTGTGTCTTGCGGAGGGCAATTGCTCTATTTTGCGAGCACACAGGAACTACTCTACTCTGGATAAATGTACAAAAAATACGCCAAATACCATATTGGTTCCTTGCCTGTTCCTTACAAAACAAATCATCCAACGACGACCCGCACGATTATTATCGTAAAGCATATCGATCAGCGTAATAAATCGTCTCATCTGAGATTTCAAGTTCAACTGTGGCACGTCTCGAATGAGCACGGTATGAAAGAAATAAGCAATTTGAATGTAATCGCTTCTTCTTGTCGATCTAAAAAAATTATATTAGTAATAAACTTGCGACAACAATTTTACGCGACAACAACTTTACGCGACAACAATTTTACGCGATACTCACCGATCCACGGCACTCATAGACTTCCGTGAAAATATAGTCCCTTCGGAACGTTGTCCAACTTCTTCAATTCGCTCCCGAATAGGCCAAAGAAAGCACCTAGTTATTGTGTTCCTCGAGTCGCTCCATAGCTTTTGCTTGATGCCAGAAGATCACATTCACTTCGCGCGTAATCGACCGCATAACACTACGACTTATATTTCACTTATATCGCACAAATTTCAGTAATTCACGGCCATTTCATAATTGTGACATTTCACAAGTTACGATTATCAACATTCCAATTGACTTTTCCCCATTTGAAGGAAACAAAATGTCACACACATACTTATGTAATATAGCTGTGCTTTCTTGCTTACAGTCCGTACTCTAAGCATGGAAAAGCAGCTATGATAGCAGCTATTTGAAAATACTGGACAGAATAACTGTCAAATAGCAAGCATGAGAAAGCAGCTTTTGGTTGCATTGGACAGAAAAAAGCTGCTATAGCTGCTATCGAAGCAGCTATAGTTGAACATTGGACAGACTCCTGATCCCCAAACCCATAACTGATGACTAGTACAATGAAAGTCGGCTTTCGATTGCTAGTGATTAATGCAATGAAAGTGCACTAGAAGTATTTCGATTGAAAGTCGACGACTACTAGAAGTCTATTCCAAAATGAGCCGATGCCGTCTATTCGTGCAGTGTCGACCGGTAATGAATAATTCGCTCATCGATAATTGGTAAGGTCTAATTCATATTTACTTCATACGTACTCTTCACTGAGTGAACGTATTGCTATCTCGTTCTTGCTCATTAGAATTTTAAATATATTCTGCGATAGGAGATCCCTAATGTCGATGAGTGCGAATGAGATAGTCGGATTCATTTCAGTACGAACTAGAAAGAAATGCGAATACCTCACACGTTCACAGACAGAACGTACATACCCTGTAAGCCGAAAACACGAAAAATGCATGGGTTCTTATATACAAACTACTACTATGTTAGCTCGCGCGCTTGTGTTCGTAACGAAAAACGAAAAGCAAATATTTCCCCATCTTCTCCTCAAAAATGTAAACATGCCGACCTGTTTCGCCTTTAGCGAGAGAAAAAGACTAAACGTGCGTACCGAGCAGCAAATGCCATTGAAAACTTTGATGTTCAAGTGCGCAGAGCGCTACAGTTTTCTTTGCTAACATGATTCCGGAACCCATAACTCTGACGACTAGTGCTATGAAATTCATCTTTCGATTGCATTAGTCGATTGAAAGTTGTCTTTTGATTGCACTAGTCGACGACCACTGGAATTCTATTCCTGTGGAAACGTACGATTGACGACAGGATCAAGAAGGCATCGAATGCTTGTTGTTGTTGTTGTTTGAAGCGGGGAAAGATACGCAACAAGGCAGCGCATCTTAAGCAATCAGACAATTATTGCCAATTGCACTCGAGTCCCCCAGTCTCTACCCGAACTTTTTCGTCCTCCTCACGAATTTCAAGAGCTCAGGTAGGAAACGAGAACGGAGTTCTTCCATCCTCATAACATCGACGCTGTATACGTGCACTCGCGCAAAAGAGTAAGCTGGACACTCGAGAAGGAAATGTTCCATTGTGTCGTCGCTCTCTTCGCAAGCAGTGCACATGGGGTCGTCAATGATTCTCAATCTGACCATGCGTAGGCCACACGAGTTATGCGCTGTGAGGACACCAATCATACTACTATATTCTTTCCTGCTCAATTTGAGAAGAAAAGAAGCGTCGTCCATTGGTCCGTCAACAAGGTTTCTGGTCTGCCGCATTCCCGGAAAAAGCCGCCATCTCTTAATGTGTGATTTACTCACCCACTCAGCAATGACAGCCCTAACAGAGACAACCGGCACACCGAAAACTGGTTCTGGTCCGACCATGGCTGACTCTAATCCTGCTTTTGCTAATGCATCACCTATTTCATTGCCATTTATACATCGAATGCTTACTACGCTTGTCAGAAAATGGTAAGGAAAACCTGGGGCCTCAACCCAAGGATAGTCCACTGGCTGTATATCACGGTAGTTAGACCTGTCCTTTCGTACGGGTCACTGGTGGCATGCGTTGGATGTCGGGACGAACAGGGTCGCCATGAGCAGAATCCAAAGAATGGCACTCATTGGGATCACTGGGGCCTTACGTACCACGGACTCACAGGCTCTGGAAGTAATGCTCCATATAATCAAATTGGAATTAGCGGTAAAATCAATTGCGGCAAAGGGTGCTTTGCGTCTGCGTGAGGAAGGCTATTGGATGGGAGGCAGTGTTGGTCACACTAGGGTTTTGTCAATTTCCCGGTGTTCCGCCATGCCGGAGCGCACCGACTACAGGACACCGTCTTGCAGTTTTGGACATTCCTATGATGTGAATATTCCCACCAGACTGGAGTGGCGATCTGGGATCATCGCCCCAGACACGTTTGCTATCCTACACTGATGGCTCCAAGACGGAAAGCGGAATGGTCGCGGGAGTGTACTCTTGCGACCTTCGTTCAGGCTACCGGATAGCTCGAGCGTGTTTCAGACCGAGATTTTTGCACTGACAAAAAAAAAGCAAAAAAGCAGCTGAAATAATTGTGCGAAAACAGTGCGTGAATGGTACAATAACTATTTATGTTGACAGCCAAGCTGCCATCAAGGCTGTTGAGGCGCACATTACTAAATCCAGACTTGTGGGAGAATGTAAAAGAATATTGCAGATGGTGGGTATGAATAACAACCTGAAGATTAGCTGGATTCCTGGTCACAGTGACTTCCCTGGAAATGAAAAGGCAGACGAGCTCGCCAGAAGGGGGTCGGAGATGAGCATGGAGCTGGCCGACGAGTCGGTTCTATGTCCCATTGAATGTGCAAAGGGAATGATTGATATTGAAGCGCTCAGACAGATGGAGGGGGCCTGGGTGAATCTCTCGGGATGCCGGCAAGCAAGAATCTGCTGGCCGAAACTTGATAGGAGGAACTCTAGCTTCATTTTGTCTCTGGGCAGGGACATTTGCAGACAACTTATAGGGGTCCTAACGGGACACTTGTGGGGAGATGTTCTGCGGCCAAACAACTCAGGCCGAAAACACTCCTCACAAATTGGATCACAGATCCAAGGACGCTGACTGTCATTTCGATTCCTATATAGTATAAGGACGAGAAATCGAAGTGGCAGCCAGTCGGTCGCCGACTGGCGGGCGACTCGCAACACGGCTGCAAAGCGATTACGCCGATAGGTGTCGCTGCAGTCACACAATACAGACAGCTGCGCTAAAACAGCAGTAGCAACCAGCCGTACACGGCGGTTGCACCTTCCGCTGCAGCTCACACACCACAGTTGTGAAGACGTCGGCACCGAACTATGCCGACGCAGCAACCGCGCGACACAGCGGTCAACCGCACGACTCTGCGGTCAGCCGTCACCGGCATACATGGCACGAGCCAGCGATGGTGACGGCGCGGCTCGACGGCAGCGACTAATGCTGTCGCCGCAAAGACGTCGGCTGCGGCTTGAGCCGTCGCAGCAAAGACGTCGGGAGCAACATTGCCGACGCAGCGACCACCACACCCCCAGACTCGCGACAGCAGAATACTGCCGTCGCCCACGACCTTACACTCAGAGAAAAGGTATGGTAGTATTAATAATGTGCCATAATTAATAATACAAAGTGAAATTAACTATACAAAATTGTTAAATCATAAGCAAAATTATCAAAATAACTAAAAAATAATTAATACAATGCCTTATATAGTTAATTCTAGTAAAATATTTTCCATAATAATGTTAACTATGTTTTATTATAGTCAAATTAACTTAACTGTTTTCGCACAATCAACTCCGCTGCTTTTGTCAGCGCAAAAATCTCGGCCTGAAACACGCTCGAGCTATCCGGTAGCCTGAACGATTCCATAATGTCAAGGTCACAATAGTACACTCCCGCGCCCGTTCCGCTTTCCGTTTTGGAGCCATCAGTGTAGATAGCAACCGTGTCTGGGGCGATAACTCCAGATCGCCACTCCAGTCTGGTGGGAATATTCATAGCATAGGAATGTCCAAAACTGCAAGACGGTGTCCTGTAGTCGGTGCGCTCCGGCATGGCGGAACACCGGGAAATTGACAAGATCCTAGTGTCGCCCACACTGCCCCCCAACCAATAGCCTGCCTCACGCAGACGCAAGGCACCCTTTGCTGCTATCGATTTTACCGCTAGTTCCAATGGGATTATGTGGAGCATTACTTCCAGAGCCTGCGAGGCCGTGGTGCGTAAGGCCCCAGTGATCCCAATGAGTGCCATTCTTTGGATTCTGCTCATGGCGACCCTGTTAGTCCCGATCTCCAACGCATGCCACCACACCAATGACCCGTAAGTAAGAACAGGTCTAACTACCGTGATGTACAGCCAGTGCACTATTCTCGGGTTAAGGCCCCAGGTTTTCCCTACCATTTTCTGACAAGCGTAGTAAGCATTCGATGCCTTCTTGATCCTGTCGTCAATCGTGAGTTTCCAGTTCAACCTAGGATGGAGATAGATTCCCAAGTACTTCACACTAGGGGAGAGCGGGATGGTAACGCCATTCAAGCGTGGGAGCCTGAATTCTCGGTCTTTTTTCCTCGTAAAGAGGATAAGGTCGGTTTTCTCCGGATTGATGTTGAGACCGCAGTTACCAGCCCACCTGCTCAAAGATTTGAGCCCAACTTCTAGTAAATCGCTCAAGGTGCCCAGGAACTTACCTCTCACCATCAGAATGATATCATCCGCGTAGGCAACAACCTTGACTCCGGTCAAAGATAGAGCCTGTAAAATTTCGTCAACCACTATGACTCACAGCAGTGGAGATAGCACCCCACCCTGTGGGGTTCCCCGGGTTGCTTTCATTCTGCTACATCCATCCCCCAGAGAGGAGTTGATAATTCTACCCCCTAGCATCAACACAATCCAGCACGAAATGAATAAATCCACACCCAGTCTATTCAATGCCTTCTCGAACGCACTCGTCTCCACATTATTGAAGGCACCCTCAATATCTAGAAACGCTGCTAGAGTATACTCTTTCACATTCAAAGATTCTTCAACCGTGTAGACGATCTCATGTAAGGCCGTTTCGACAGATTTTCCCTTCATATAGGCGTGCTGAGAAGCTGAGAAGCCTCTCGCGTTCAGAACACATCTGAGATAATAGTCCATCAGTCTCTCCATTGTTTTCAGTAAAAACGATGAGAGACTAATGGGTCTAAAGTCCTTGGCCAGAGTGTGGCTTGGCTTACCAGCCTTAGGAATGAAAATCACCCTGACTTCACGCCACATCTTCGGGACATACCCGAGAGTTAGATAACTTCTAAAGATCCTCACCAAGGAAGGACCAATAAGTGGCATGGTCTTTTGCAGCATAAGGGGCACCAGACCGTCCACTCCCGGAGACTTAAAGGGAGAGAAGGACATAAACGCACACCTTACCCTTTCAAGAGAGATTGTCCGATTTACAATGTCTACGTCCGCCACAGGGAGATCTACTACCTGAGATGAGTTCCCAAGCTCCGAGATGCACCCCGGGAAGTGCGTCTCCATCAGTAGATCCAGACTTTCCTGACTTGATTCCGTCCAGTTTCCGTCATTCCTCCTCAAGTACCCCGGAACACTGGGGTCCTTGGCGAGGATCTTACGCATTCTAGATGCTTCATTAATACATTCTATTTCCTCGCAGAGCTTTCTCCATGAACTTCGCTTGGCGAAGTTCAGCGACGATTTAAATTCTTTTTGACTGAGTCTGTATGCGTCCCAGTCCAAATCATTCTGAGTTCTTTTAGCTTTCTTGAAAAGCCTCCTCGACTTTCCTCTCAGAGTTTCAAGATCCTTCGACCACCACTTCGGACCACCTTTCCCACCCCCATTTGAGAGCGGGCAGGCCGATCTAAAGGCAGTCATCAAGGTTTCCGAAATCATTCCCACCTCCCTATCAAGTAGTTCCGCACTGCTTAAGCTGATGTTTTCCTGCCTAAGGTTCCTACCGACCACCCTTACGAAATCCTCATAGTTAGTTCTTTTGATGTTACGGAAAGAGTTACCCCGCACTACATCGCAAGATATCGTGAACATTATTATTCTATGATCAGAGAAGGATTCCATTCCTGAGACTGACCAGTTACCGACTTCAAATTTCGTGCCGTAGCTCGATCTTAGAGTTATGTCCAAGACTTCACTTCTATTTCTAATAACAAAAGTGGGATCATCACCTCTGTTGCATAATACAAGTTTGGAAGAGCAAATATATTCAAAAAGTGACTCACCCCTACTGTTGATATCTCTGCTGCCCCATTGAGTGTGGTGAGCGTTAGCGTCGCACCCCACCACGATGTTGATCTTCTTCCTTTCCACCATACTGATCAAGTGTCTGAACCCGTCAGGGGGTGGGTGTTCTTCGCTGTCATATGGAAGGTAGAGAGAGGTGACAATAATACTATTACCATCCGATCCCTCCCCCTTTACTGCAGTCTGGTCACCATTGCTGTAATTGTTCAAGAGAAAAGAATTAATTCCTTTCCTAATCAGAATACAAGTTCTCTGCTTACCTGTGTCCTTCGAGAAGAACAAATCAAATTCTGCTGATTTCAGACCCTGTATCCGATTGTTTAACAACCAGGGTTCTTGCAGGAGAGCCACATCTATTTTGCACAAATCAAGCAACCTCAAGAGATTGCCGGATGCGGCTTTGCTATGATGAAGGTTAAGTTGTAGTACCTTCATCATTGCCTTCCTAGGTTTCTGTTTCGCTCTGCGGGAATCTCACTACCGTTCTGCTACATCCGTAGTGAAGTTCCCACTTCTTCTTTTCCAGGGCCGGGATCGCCTCCTTGTCCCATACCAATAGAAGACGTTGTCCTCCGTTAGCTGGTGGGTCCCTCTTGGCGATACTAAGTCCCGCCATAGAAACATCTGGGTTTTTTACATGGATAACTCCTACAATATTAAATGTTGATGTCTCTGCCGCGTTAAATATAACATTTTTCAAGAACATGTTACAAAATGATCATAAATAAGAATATAGCACAATGTTATTTAAATACAAAGAAATAGTTATTGCCAAAGTTTGAAATTTGCTACACTTGAATAAGTAATTTTTTAATCAATTTATTCTTTAAATAAAAATGTTATAGAGTAGTTTCAACTATTGACAGTGAAGTTGAACAATTGCTAGATGAATGGGATCTTCAGATTTTAAAAGATATATTCCGAGGTATACATTCCGAGCTAAATTAAATATAAAATAATAGTATAAATTATCTTACATAGCAAATCGTATAAACTCAATATGCCTTAAACATATGACTGACGTAGATATCGATTGCATTATTCCTATAAATTTACTTCTGGAAAAATGTAAATTTAAAGAATATTTACGAAATTGGCGAATTGCACAGGTATACTCCATTAAAATACTTCATTTATTTTTAATAGAACAGTATTTTGTTAAAGGGATTTGATAATTTTCAAGCTAATTCAAGCTTTGAAACCTATATCGAAAATTGGTTAAATAAACACCATAAAGATAGTGCTTCATCATCAGGCAGTGAAAATTCTGATTTTGTTCGTATACATATTTATATAGAGATTTAATAGTTTTATTTAGAAAAGTTTATTTTCTTTAGTATTTTTTGTGTACGACTGCGGGATAGGACGGTGCAGTAACAGAAGTTTCAGTGGAGTAACAGAAGTTTCAGTGGAGTAACAGAAGTTTCAGTGGAGTAACAGAAGTTTCAGTGGTGTAGCAGAAGCGAAACAAGGGGTTGTCGGACGAGGAAAAAAGATTAAAAAAATTCCGGAGCTGGTTACTAGGGAATATACGGAGGAGTACCTGAGAGAGACTGTCGGAGGCAGGAATTGCGGAAGCCGTACACGGTGGAGTCGGAGTGCGCGGACGAGTAAGGTGGAGTAGGTCAAAATCAAAGTAGATACACATTCCCTTCTCTAGCAGGTCTTGTGGAAACACGAATAATTTTCGAAAACCATGGACGTGTAGGATCTTGTTGGTGGATATCCGTCGGACTAGGGCCTTGAGAGTTTTTTTATTTCCCAATATATTTTTTATAACTTACGTTCAGTTTTCTGGTTTTATTTATTGGCGCGGAAGGAGGTTTCCTAATCGTCCTCCCAAAATACAGATTAGGTGGCGCCCATTTTGAAGAGGACATTGCCTTCGAAGTAGTTCCCGATCCCCCCATTTCTCCGGCGGAGCGTAGCCGACTCAAAATAAGTCGGTTACACAGGAAGTAACGAAAGCAATCAAAATCATAACCATTCTGCTTTTGTGGCCGACTTACTTTACTGCCGAAATTGGAAGGTAATAACTTGAGGATTTGGGGCTGTTACTTATTTTTTACAAAGGGCGCACTTTAGTGGACTATTATAAAGAGCACAAAAAACTTGCTGAAGACCAACAAAATATATTGATTGAGATAATAAACGAAAGTTTATTATCAAAATCAAAATCAGTATCGCCAAGAGAGTGGCTTACTATCGTTGAACAAATCAGGATAAATTTTCCAAATGAAGACACAGTATGTATTTATTGTATTACTGTAGAAATATTACCATAAATAACACATTATAAAAATTAAAAATTTCAGATAACTTATTATACACCACGAGAACGCGGCAGAGAACCAAGAGGAAAATTGTACGCAAAATACAATAATAGCCGAAAAAAATTGAAGAAAGCGTTTAGTAACAGATCTGAACAACCAACTCCTGAAATCGAAGAGTGTTGCAAAAGATGTAATTTTTCTAATTGTTATTTTTTAAATTTCCGAGGTGAAAGATAATCAAATGACATAAATATGTATGACCAAATTTAATAATATGAAAATTTTTTCAGATCTAGAAGTCAAGGAAAGTGAGCTATGGCTAAAACACCTTGGAGTGAAGTAATAACACATTGGAAAAAGCGACTGTCCTACGAAAATGTGATTGCACATCGCTATCTGATTGGCATCTTTATGCTTTTAGCAATGGTTACACTCTTGTAATTGAGATTTTTAATATTATTATTAAAAATTTTTAATCATTAACAATTATTGCAGATTAAAATAGATTTCGCGTTCAGGTTTGAGGGAAAAACATTCCACCTATTTGAAAACTGGCCTAGTTTTGTGGACAACATTTTCCTTTAGCTTAAGACAAGAGTGAAGGACAAACAATCTAAATGTTTGCTTTCCCAATATAGTACGTCCGAAAATATTGGTACGTACCTAGTCAGAAATACAAAATTTGTACAAGAAACCTTTTTATTTAATTTTATTTTTAGGATACAGAGATTTTATCGTGCTACAATCGTTACATGCAATCTTACCGCCATTAGCAAGGGTTTCCTATAGGAGAAAAACCGATGGCATAAAATTAAATTGGAAGCCTAGCATCAAAGATTCGCAAGAATCAATGTTGCAATTATGCTCAACATCAGAATATGTTCGGGAATTATTGCAGGCAAAGCGTGACAGGTATGGATAACTAGGATTTACTTTGCAACCATTTATAAAGGGTTTTCCAATAAGGACTTGACAACTTTTTTTCAAAATAAAATGCAAACCATTTGAGATATTTCAAAAACTTTATTATCGGGTTGAAGTACAATCAAAACATTTATGAATGGAACTCGACTTCGTTCATATGGCCACCGCGGGCACGTTTGCAGCGGTCGATTCGTTGGACCCAATTTTCGATGACTCGGCCACACATTTCGGCCGAAATGGCTGCTATTTCGTGTTCAATGTTGGCTCTGAGCTCTTCCAACGTCGTCGGCTTGTTGGCATAGACCAACGACTTGACGTGGCCCCAAAGAAAAAAGTCCAGAGGCGTTAAATCGCACGAACGAGGCGGCCAATCGACTGGTCCATTTCTTGAGATAACACGCTCATCAAACTTACTCTTCAATAAATCGATTGTAACGTGTGCTGTGTGGCTTGTGGCACCGTCCTGTTGAAACCACATGTTGTCCAAGTCCATATCTTCCAATTCGGGCCAAAAATAATCGGTAATCATGGCGCGATAACGATTACCATTCACAGTAACGTGACGATCATTATCGTCGACGAAAAAATATGGCCCTATGACGCCGCCAGCATGCAAACCGCACCAAACAGTTATTTTTTGTGGATGAAGTGGTCTTTCATGAAGCACATGTGGATTTTCACCGGACCAATAACGCATATTTTGCTTATTGACGAACCCACTGAGCCAAAAATGAGCTTCGTCACTGAAGATGATTTTGCGATGAAATTGATCATCTTGGCGCATCTTTTCCAGAGCCCAATCGGAGAACGTACGTCGCTTCAAATGGTCCATCGGCTTCAATTCTTGAGTCAGCTTGATCTTGTATGGGTGTAAACCAAGATCCTTACGCAAAATTCGCCATAACGTGGTCTGGGCGATGCCCAACACTTGAGAACGCCGTGGAATTGACTGATTTGGATCATTTGCTACGGACGTTTCAACGGCAGCGATATTTTCGACACTTCGACCAACCCGTTGTCTCACTGGCACGGCAACATCACACAACGAATATGTAGACTCAAATTTTTGCACTAAACTTGTTACTGCCTGTCTACTAGGGCGAGAATTACGACCGAAAATCGGAGTTAACGCTCTTAAAGTAGCGGTCACCGACTCCGAATTTCTGTAGTAAATTTTTATAATTTGCAGACGTTGTTCCTTCGTGTACTTTACCATTATAAAAATGTTAAGTTTACTGAATAAATTGACAGTGACAGTTCGATGATTAGTGAAAGGGTGCGTTCACAAATTGAATTCAAAGTTGTCAAGTCCCTATTGGAAAACCCTTTACTTGCGATAGGAGAATCGTACATTACCGCAAATGAGTTTATTGTCGTTTATGACAATATCTTTTATAAATTTAACTCTTTAATTGAGGCGATAGATAAATGTTTCAAATTATTTCAAGTTTTTAATTTAAAATATCCAACAGAATCTCATACTGTACGGTGCTTCATACAACAATATTTTTTTAGAATTACCACTAATTTCGATTTAAAAATTCCTTCACTTTCTGCTTTTCTATCTGAAATACAACATGTTTAAGTGTTTTTTATGTAATTTAGGCATTAGCTCTGTGGACAATTTGTGTAACCATTTAAAGTTTATCCATTCTCTTAAATCATACAGTACTTTTATTTGCAAACAAAATAACTGCCCTCAATCTTTTTCTACCATATATGCTTATAAAAAACATTTAAGAGCTAAGCATTTAGGTGAACAATCAAACTTAATAAAGAAGACATTGATCAATTTATTAATGCAGAAAGAAATACGAGTATAGTTGTAAATAGTACACCAACCATTAATATTTCTGCTCTGCAAGAACAAGTTCCTATAGACGATCGTTTTGCCTCACAAATCAGCAATTTAAAAAAATTTGCTTTATACTTTGCTACTAATTTATATAGCAACTATTCGCTATCTCGGAAACATTCTAATGAAATAATATTAGATATATCGAAAAATATAGTTACGCCTTTTGTGGAATTAATGATTACAATGATATCTGAAAGAGGAAATGATTGCTATATTAAAAAAGTACTTTCAATAATTGCTGTTCCATTCGTTGATATCAATACAGAATACAAGTTCTTGAAGGAATTAAAAGAACGAAATTTTTACGTACCCCCACAAAATTTTTCTGTATATAGTACGGCAAATGAAGTTTTTAAAAATGGTAGCATATCTTTTGATGTTAATGAATGCAAAGGAGTCTTGTTGCCTATAGAATTTCAGATTAAAAAATGTTTGGAACAGCCTGATGTTTTTGATGAAATATTGAATTTTACTACCGAAATAGAAAATGAAGATTCTAGTATAACACACTTTGGAAATGCTAGTTTATGGAAAAAGAAAAGAGAGACATTTAGAAATAAAATTGTTTTTCCAATTTATTTGTACCATGATGACTTTGAAGTTGATAATCCTCTTGGCTCACATTCCGGAGAACATAGTGTTTCTGCGTTCTATTATACTTTTGCTAACTTACCTAGTCATCATGTCGCGCGACTGGCAAATATTTTCGCAGCTATGCTCATTTTATCAAAACATAAAAAAGTTGGAATTGATAATTGCATTCAAAAACTTATTGATATATTTATAAAATTAGAAACACAAGGAATAGTTATAACAACTAGAAAGGGCCCAAAGAAAATTTATTTTAAGCTGAGTTTAGTCCTTGGCGATAATTTGGGTATAAATATAATTTTCAATTTCTCTAAAAGCTTTTCAGCAAATTTCTTTTGCCGCTTTTGTAAGTGTCACAAAACTCTGACTCAATCAAATACACGCGAAACTCTTGAATTACTTAGAAACCGAGAAAACTATAATGATGTTAACCAGAATGATTTTAAATGCACTGGTATCGATGCAGCGTCGTTGTTTAACAATTTGCCAGATTTTCATGTAACGGAAAATATATCAGCTGATATTATGCATGATCTTTTTGAAGGTGTATGCAAATACAATATGGCTCATATTATACTTTACTTAATAAAATCAAATATATTTTCACTGTCCACATTAAATGATAGGAAACAACATTTTAGTTATGGTGAAATAGAAATAGGTAATATTTCCGGCCCTTTATCTATAGAGAATTTAAAAAATAATAACATTCGAATGTCAGCCAGAGAAATGATGTGTTTTGTTCATCTGTTTCCTTTAATTATTGGGGATATTATTGATGAAAACGACAGAATTTGGATTTTTTTTTTAAAATTTCTTAAACTTGTAGACTTTATTTTCAAGAACAATTTTGATAGGAGGGATTTGACATATTTGAAGGAATTAATTGCTGAACATAATAGTCAATATATTTTATTATTTAATGATACCCTAAAACCAAAGCACCTTTTTCTGATACATTATCCAACCATTATTTAAAGATCAGGTCCCCTGAAACATATATGGTCCTTCAGATTCGAAGCCAAGCATAAAGAACTAAAATCTTATGCAAAAGTAATAAATTCGAGAAAAAATATTTGTCTGTCAATTGCTATAAAGTCAGAAATAATTGCAGCTAGCAAAATTCTAAAAAATAAGGGTCTTAAGACTGATTTAGAAATACTGAAACTTCAACCGATAGATTCTATAAAAAAATCTGCCAATGGTCTGGGCGAAACTTTATTATTTTTCGGGTCAAAGTTCGGGAACGGTCAAAGTCGGAGTGTATCATGAGTTGCTTAGAGATTGTTAGATTTCTTGGAAAATCAATTTGTTCTTAAAATAAAAATATTTAAAATAGCGATTTGTAGCCGATTAAACATTGGAAAAGCCCGTGTAGACTATTCGAATTTCGGTATATTATGTACACTAAAATCCCATAGAAGTAAAAGCGAATTTGCTGCCTTATCAGAATTAAGAGATATGATGAATTGTTAAAACGTATACAAACCCATTACTTCCACTTGGGGTTTGAATTTCGAAACAATTGTGAAACAGGTTTTTAGACAATTTCATAAGAAGCAACTTGATATCTCATGAGACACGAGGGATTTTGAAATATTTGTGGAAACTCTTCCCTTGGTTCTTGAAATTCGAAAAATCGTGAAATTGGTTTTTAGGTCATTACATCAAATGCCGTAATAACCAATTTTATATCTCATCAGAATTAAGGGATGGCAAAAAAATGTGAAAGCAAACCCTTGGGGGTTAAATATCGAAAAATTGAGAAATGGGTATGTAGGCGATTATATAAAAAGTCTGTGGAAGTGAAAAGCGAACTAATATCTCATCGAACCTAAGAAATATGTCGAAGCTTTGAAAAGCATACAACCCCCTTACACCCATTATCTAAAATACTGAAATTGACTTTTTGGCCTTTTTATATAGGAAACCTAAGGAAGTAAAAATGAATTCGATATATCATCAGATATGCAACCTCGTTACACCCACTTGGGGGTTGAAAATCCGAAAATCCTGAAAGGAGTTAATAAGTAAATATGAAGACAGCAAGAGAAAGTAGGAACCAATTCAATTTCTTATCACTTCTAAAAGAAATGACGGAATTCGTGAAAACGTGTTCAACCCCTTTATACCCTCTTAGGGGCTGAAAAAAGGAAAAACTTAAAAACGGGTTTTAGGCGATTATTACGCAAGCACGTGAAATGAAAAGATATTCGATATCTGATAAGACCTGGGGATATAGTAGAATTCGTGAAAAAGTTTACAACCGCCTTTGCACCCCCTTAGGGGTCGATTTTCAAAAAATCCTGAAAACACTTTCTAGGTATTTATATGAAGAAGTCGTACAATAAAAATGAATTAAATATTTGGGAAGACCTAATAGATATGACGAAAATCGTGAAAATATATGCCTTCCATTTTCACTAATCATTTTTTTTGCCCCCCCCCCCCCTCCGAACGCCAATGGATATTTGAAATTTTTTTTTATCTAAATTAGTTTTCTAGTTGATTTACATAAACAATAATACCGAGTTTCAACTTTGTAGCAAAAGCCGTTCTATAGATAGGAAAAACACCCCCCACCCCCGTACCATACTGCCCCTATAAAAAATTGCATTTTTCCAACATGCTACTAATATATGTAGCTCTATCTAAATACCGAGTTTCAGCGTCAGGTTGTCGAGATATAAAAATCTGAATTTTTTTCATTTTACCCTCCTCTACCCTCACCCTCTACACCTACACTTTCAAAATTTTGTTTGCTGCTAGGGGTCTATTAGGCCTACTTCTGGTAAAAATTTTAAGCATCTATCTTACACTGTTCTGGAGATATGAGACGTGATTTTTTAGAAAAATTCTTATCCCCTCCACTTTCATGCTCCACCGCCCCCTTAAAAAATTATGCTTTCAGCAAACTTCATCTTCCAATTTTTATACAGAAACGAAATTTTATTTGTCTAGTGCAATCGGTTCATGAGATATCGTAATATAAAGTTTTTCACCCCCCACCCCGGTACGCCACTGCCCCCACTCAAAAATTTGTTTCCGATCTATTTTCCTAGTATACCTGCAGATATTCGACAAGTTTCAATTTTGTGACATTAGCCGTTTAGGAGATATAGAATTTAGAATGTGTTGATCTCGCCTTTTTTGCGTTTCGGAAGCATTATTTTTCCCCCCACTCCCAAACCCCTTCACCTATATCTTAAATTTTTTTGCAAATGGGTCCACTACCGAAGCTCTATATAAATTCTAAATTTGAGCCTGCTAGCATATGCGGTTGCTGAGATCTAGAAACCAAAATTTTCCATCTAAAACACTTCCCCCAGCTCCCCCTATCACCCCCACCACTCCAAATTTGGTCACTACAGGGGGCCTACCCACTCTACCGACGAAAAAAAATTCAACTAAATAGCTCATAGGGTTTGGGTGCTACGAGCCTTCAAACAATTTTGCGTACACCGGTAGACGTACGGCGTACGGCGTACGGGGTACGGGGTACGGCGTACGGCGTACGGCGGACAGACGGACTGAAATTTTTTTTGCTTTTTTCTTGTCTACTCGTTATGAAACGTAAAAAAAAAAATTTGGAGGGTAGCAAATTTTTTTTTTTTAACAATCGATAACAATACTGTATTATTGAAATAATAAAGTAAAATGAACCATTCTATGAAAAAATTTCTATTACATTTAATACTGAACAAGTTAAAGTAGCTTCACAAATTGCGTACAAAAGTAAGATCTTCAAAGAAGGTTATTTTTTACATAAATTAACAGAAAAAGAAATAAAATTTTATAAAATAATAAAAATTTTAGTTAATTTGGACTCTGAAATATTTTTAATTTTACAACAAGTTTCAGTTAATTATATTAAGCACTATTCCTCTTATTTGATAAAAAACATATATGAAAGCTTTATAATTTTGAATATTGATAGATTTAATTTTCCACCAATTAATGCACATAAAACTTTAAACGGAAAATCTTATTTTCGAATAAAAAATTTTTGAATGTGTCTAAGCATGCGAAGCAGCTAATTTGATATGTACAAATTAAAAACCTATGAAAATATTTTTATTTCTTTATAGGTATGTATACTCAAATTTTATGAATAATGTCTCTTATTATTAATAAATAAAATAAAATGGATTTATTTATCTAAATACTGTCTTTTTATTTAAATCTTTAATAGCAAGGTATGAATTCACTAAATAATCATTTAGATTATTTTACGGTATTTACGCTGTAATAGTTAATAGTACAATACAATTTATTCAAATACTTAGAATTGAAGGTGAGCAACTTTAAGAGTTTCAGAAATACATTGTTTTCGGCGTTTTCGGCGTAAAATAGTAGCTTTCTATTCAATTCCATTCATATTTGGCGTGATAAGCTTCATAATACAATGACAGGGTCACATAATTAAATGAAATTTGACACTGGTTGTTTCATGTTAAAATATAATTTGATTTAAACACGATAAAGGAGAAGGAATAATAATTCCATAGTTAATTTGACATCTTCACAAGTCAATTTTAACTTTTACCATTGTAAATTTAATTATTTTTATGATCATTAACATAGTAGATTCTACGTGATCATGTAATTAAAAGCGACTATGCATAGTTATATCAAAAGGTCGAAGAGTTTGTTTCGAACAGGACTCTGATTTAAAAATAATTATTTCATAATTCGGTGAATTTTGAAGAATTGTAATCCTAACTTTGAGTCAATAAAATTGAACTATTTCTATAATTATTATCAGTATTACATTTTTAGTTGAATTGACTATGTTATGGAGGCTAATCTAACTATTCCGTGACTGGCTGAAAATCATAAGGGAAAATAGTCAGTGCAATATATAAAATAGTTGATAGAACAATTCTTTTCTCTGAGTGTACCAAAGTTGGACTCTCGGCATAGCCGGGAGAACTCCAACGCATAGGGTCGTGACGAATGTCCTTAACACACTGTCCCTTTGGGAGACATGGAGAAAGACTGGCTGATCTGTGTCGCTGTGGTGATGAGAATGTTGAACCGACACTGGAGCATCTAGTGTGTGAAAGTCTGGCACGTACCAGGTATCGGTACTTGGGGAAATTCTCCTTGACCGATCTATCAGAACTTGCGATGATTCTTTTATGGAGAACTACTCTCTTCATTAGGAAGATCAATATTTGGAATCAGTAGTCTAGAGCCCGGTTTATGCGAGGGGACCACAATGGATCCGCAGTGACCTCTCGTGATGGACTGTGGCACAATGCTTCAGTACACTCTTCTCAACCTAACCTAACCCATTCCAATATGACCGCACGCCGTCAATCGGTGCAGTGTCGACTGTTAGCTTGTGGCATCGTAGACTTGGACATGCCAGTTTTAATAGCATGGATTTTATGAAAGATTCACTTACGAATTTTGACTGTTCAGTAGTAAGGGTACAAATTTGGTATCTTATGCACTACGTGCGAAGTGGACATCCGCACTAAACTCCTCCTATTTTGATATGGAATTTCTGGATTTTCTGGTATCCAAAGTTGTACCTTTTGAGCGTGAAACCTGTTTTCGTATGGACTTAAATGTGGCCCAAAGTTGTACCTTTTGAAGGGCGTGGAATTGTGTGGAGTAGTGAATGCAAAAGTCTGTGATATGAGGGGTTCGGTAGTAGCGATAATTTTCTCGCAATTTCCTCGCTCTGTTCTGATGAAATGTATTGACTTGGATGAAAATCTGAAACTTGCGTGAACTGAAGTAACCTTTGAAAAGAGTAAGTAAGATTGGTTGATGATGCTGGTATATTCATGCGTGCATCACGTGGGGATTAAGCCAGGCCCAATTGTGGTAGAGATAAGCCGCAATGGAGTTGGGTTGTAGAGATTTTGATCGGGCTCAGTGTGTTGGGGGGTAACTGCGAGTCTTGTTAATTGGAGCCTCGGCTCCAATTGGTTGGTTGCAAGATGTATTTTGATTCTTCTTTGCGCCATGTTTGCTAGATAACTAGAACTTCGGTTCCAGGTAGATAATTTGCGGGAAGCCGGTTCTTGGGTGTTGCTTGATGTTTACCTTTTGTTGGGAATGTAGGTTACAAGTGCACATGTTTTGCGGGAAGCCGGTTCTTGCGTGTTGCTTCATGTTTACATTTTGTTGGTAGAATGTAGGTTACAATTGTACATGTTACTAGGTGTCTGGAGCCTTGGTTCCAAATAGGCTTGTACATGTTATGTAGGTAATTGCTTGTGGTAATTATTACTTTCACTCTATGAGATGATATTGATAGAATGTTAAGGAAATGAGTTTTGGCTCAAGATATAAATAAAACACTGTAATTCAATTTGTTTAAATTTTGTTATTTTGAAAGAGATTGGAGTGAAGGAAAAATATTCCAGAGTTTTGTTGGTTATTTTATTCTGCTTTCTCAACAAAACTTATTTTCAAAAAGTCACCACGGCTTTCATCTCTGCCACTGAACACAAAATAATTATTCATGTTCTGGTTCAATTCCGACACTTGCTTTTGGGTCCGTATAGAAGTAGCGAATCGTTGAGGTAGGAAGTAAAAACAGCCTTGCTCAAAATAAACCGGAAGTCTTACGCCATACTTTGTTTTTAAGAGTTTGAACTCTCGAACTTTGTAGAGTTCCCCCACGACAAGGTTTTCGGTCAATATGAGGGAATCTGTATTCCCCTTGGCAATCTCGTTCAGTGCTGCAATCGACTAGAAATAAAATAGTGTATAATGAAAATGTGTATAATGAAAGTGTTTACAACTTACCATTTCACTGCTTCTTTCACGGCTGGCTGTGAGAAATTAATTTTCACCTGAAAAGTTCTGAGTTTATATACAGTTTTGCAGTTCTAGAACTACCTAAAGTGGGTGTACGGAAGAGCAAAATCCTGTCAAGCCAATATTAATATAAAATCAGTAAATCAGTTAACATGAATATTTTTACCTATACGAGTATTCAATCCAGGAGTAGTAATTACCTATGCATAAAATAACTCTTTTTCTAAGAGGTGCAGGCAATATTCATCTGCAACTTTGTAACCATTTAATGGAAAGATTCAAACGATGCAAGTGATCTAATATTAGATAAATTAGAAACTGCAAGCGATCTTCATCATTCAAACCCACTCTAATTCTAGATAACTCGGAAACGTAAGATAAAATATTCATGTGTAGTTTAATTAAACTTTTGTGGTAACATACAAGTGATCTGTATTTGCAACTTTGTAACTATTTAATGGAAAGATTCAAACGATGCAAGTGATCTGATATTAGATAAATTAGAAACTGCAAGAGAAATAAGGTATATGTATTCACAATTTCTAGTATAAATAATCCAGCAATTTTATTGTAAAATGACTTCCAAGTTAGACAGAGGTATCGTCACATGTCCTTTACTTACCGGCAAAAAGAAGTTTGACGCTGATATAACACCAGGCATCCGTACAGTAAGTTTAAATTTTTTGCTGTTTTTTCAATTTTCATACTAAATTCTTATTATTTTGATTTTTTCAGATTTATACTCTAAAGACAATACTCGACGGTAGCGATAAGCGAAATTTTGCCAAATTAAATGTTCAAAAGTGGAGAAGGGCTTAGACAAGCACAAATTTATATCGACCAGGTGAATTTGCTGCTAAAAAGGGAGTTCGAGGGAAGCAACACTGTTCAGGCCAATCACGGATTGGAGAAGGCTGAGCAAGTACTTCAGAAAGTGCAAGCCCTGATCGACCGAGCAAACACCGTCTTAGATACGGAATTTGGTTCATCTGACCAGAAAGACTACCCTCAAGATAGCACCAGTAGAAGTGCTACAACTACCTCAGCTAGCACAGTAGAAATACTCAAAGTGTCATCCACAGACGGTTATAAAGGAAATGGGTTATCACCTATTATAACTAGACGTACCCCCAAGATCGTGAGGAGGAGGTCGGGTCGGAAAATTTACCCGATCAGTCCATGCTGGTTCGAGACCCAGGAGCCTAAGCTGAAGGCGCAGCTTGATAGAGTTAAGCAATTTTTTAATAGTGTAATAAGATAAATTTTTTAGAAAGACGTATTAAAAATAAGCGAAGAAAAAGAATCAAAATATTCGAGATATAAAAATATACAGAAAATAGCGAAAAATGGATGCTGAAAATATCATTAAGCACCTAGAATCTAGTCTAGCTTTAGGTTCCGAACTATTTTTAAGTACTTTAAGTATTTTAATCAAGCAATTAAAATTAAGTAATATTAAGTTTTCAGACGCGGAGAAATATCTCCTACAAAAATTACTTGTCTGTTTTTCGAGAGCATATGACATCTCATTTTCGCATGATGTATTGAAGACAGCTCTTGACTTTCTTGAAGAAAAAGTAGAAGAAAACTCCCTAGTTGAAAGGACCTCTACACAGTATAATCAATCAAATGAAAAGGTGGTTCAGTGCGGAAGTGGTTTAAATCAGGGTTATGTAGTACTGTCTAAAAACACGGTATTTTTTAAGAAGTTTCACATGGAAGGTGTGAAAATGAACTTTCGTTTGCAAGACTTCGATATTATCCATGACGATCCCTTAAAAGGGTTAGAAAAAGCATTCGACAATATTATCAAAGAGGTTGCTACCAGTTCCACTCGTAATAGTAAAATCAGCTTCATGATTACTCTTCCAAATTCACCTCATATAAAGCCAATATGGTCTAGCTTGCGATCGGTTGAAGAGTTAAGCGGCGAATATATTATTGGGTTGATTTCCAATGTCAATCAATCCAATAGTGCTTTTCTCTCAGATGATATCATGCAACTCAATGCAAATATTGTTAATTTTCCAACTGGATGTCAGTGCTACGTAGTTAGAAGAAAAAGATCTTCTAGCTAGAAAATATAGTATAATAGATGTTGGCCTGGATAATGAAGTCAACTGCCTTCCTCGAGCCATTTGTTTTGGTATTGAGATGGTATCTGATGATTTTAACATTCAAGTCCGTAACGCTACTATGAGAACATTAGAAAAGAAGGCAAAGGCTTTATGTAAGAAGGCTAATGTTGTCATCGGACCTGAAGGTTGTAATTTGACTAACCTTTACAAATTTCAAAATTTTTTAAAAGACTTTCAAGTTATAGTTTTTGACGATATAAGCGATTCAAACTCCATTCTTTTTAAACAATCAATAAGAAACATATCAGCGAGAAAAATTTATTTATATTACAGTAAAGTTCTAAAACACTTCTATGTGATCACGTCATTAACGGGGTTTTTCAATAAAAGATTTGCATGCTCTTATTGTGATAGGGTGATGGTGAAAGAAGTACATAAATGCAATGTGAAAATCGACCCTGTAATGAACGGCACCAAAATAATGAGGTTAACCTGTGGAAAAGTGGAAAAGTTTATTGATTCTCTAAATTTTCTATCATTTCCTCTTGCCAAATTTCCCAGTGTTTTCGATATTAAGGAGTATGAGAAGGGGTACTATCCTTATTATTTTAATACAGTTGAAAACTTAAATTATGTAGGATAATATCCGCCACCAGAACTATATGGGTATAATTCTATGAAAGTCAAGGAGAGAGAGACATTCTTAAACTGGTATAGCGATGCATCACAAAAAATTTTCGATAACAGAAAAGAAATACTGTTGTATTGCAAAAGTGATTGTTGACTACAATAAGCTTTTTTGTTGTAGGTTTTCGACAACGATACGAAAAGAAAGAACGACACGAAAATTTAGCAAAAATTAGTTTTGATTTCCAAACAAGTTTTATTCAAAGTGATGTTGCTCGGTTGGAGTTCGATAAGCGAGAGACTCAAAAAGGGTCCGAGCTAAATGAACAATGCAATTTTACAGTTATTAAAATTTCAGGTTTGAAGCTATGTAAAACAATTTATGTTATGTATTTAACATACCGCCCCCCTTGAAAGGCGGCAGTCTTTCGAAATTATCAATTTTATTTTTAATGCAATAGTTTTGAAATATAGTATTAATTTCTTTAGGGTGCGCTATCAATTGGCAAAATAGCGATTTTGGAGATTGCTCTTTGGATTACTCCATTTTTTACCTTAATGGATACGACGCGTACCTTGCTGTCACTTCCTTCATGTAAAGCGGTGATTTTTCCCATGGTCCAGTGTAAGGGTGGTGCGTTGCCATCCTTTAGAAGGACTAAGTCGCCCAGTTTGATATTAGCTTGTGGGCGCTGCCATTTGTTTCTCGTTTGCATGTTGTTTATATAATCCTTGCGCCATCTCTCCCAAAAGGTTTGTTGCATATATTGAAATCGATGAAAATGTGACAGTCTATTTAAGTCCGAGGTGATCTTGACCTGTGGTAGCGCAGTCAAGGGACCTCCGGTCAAAAAGTGGCCGGGTGTCAAAGCTGCGATATCGTTAGGGTCATTGGACATCGGCGAGATTGGTCGGGAGTTCATCACTGCTTCTATTTGGCATAGCAAAGTAGTCATTTCTTCATAAGTAAACGAAAAGTTAGACATGCTCGCCAAGATTTTGTGTAAATGACGTTTAGCGATTTTTACTGCAGCCTCCCACAATCCACCAAAGTTGGGCGATCGCGGCGGTATAAAAGTCCAGGTGATGCCCTGCTCTAGCTGATTTTTCGCACCAACAAAATTTGTTCCATTATCTGAAAAGATCTTGCAACATTTGCCACGGCGTGCTATAAATCTTCGAAGAGATGCTATGAATGATTCCGTGGAGAGGTCGTGAACGAGTTCCAAGTGAACTGCTTTAGTCACGAAACAAATAAATACAGCGATGTATCCTTTTGATGGTGGCCGTCCGCGTATACGCTGAGTTAAATATACTGGGCCACAATAGTCAACTTCAGTGGTAGAGAATGGTGGCGCAGGACGAATACGATCTGCATGCTGATCACCCATGATTTGTGTTGCTAGTAGTGGGCGGGAACGAAAGCAGATGATGCAGTGTCTTAAGACCTTTCGAACCGTTTGAGAGCCGTCGATTAACCAAAATCTGTGTCGAATTGCGTTTAGGACGGTCTGGCATCCACCATGTGTAGTGCGCAATCCAAACGAATATAAACGCATTAATTTGGAATCCTTAGTAAATAATGCAAAATCAATAAACTGGGAAGAATTATTGTTGTATTCAGACGTCGACGAGTGCGCAAACGAAGTGCACAAGAAACTAAAAAAAATAATTAACGAAGCGACTTTTACGCAGACGCGAATATGCTCCAGAAACGTAAAAATTAAACCTTGAATAACACAAGGATTGGTGACCTCAATAAGAACCAGAGACAAATTACGAAAGAAACTAGTGAAAAATCCCAATAATGCAAAACTGAAATCCCATGTACAAAAATTCAGTAATAAACTATGCGCCTTACTGAAAAAGGTTAAAACAGACTATTTTAAGAAAATGTTGGATAATGCGGGAAACAATGGGAAACTGGTTTGGAAAACTATTAACACTGCCATAGGAAGGAAAAATCGACTAAGTACAGTTAATGAAATAATCCATGATGGAGTGCACATCACCACTAAAGAGAATTCCGAAGAAATAGCAAATATCTTTAATAACTATTTTGTAACCGTTGGAGAAAACCTAGCGAAAAAGATTGAACAAAGTAGCGTACATGTAAGAAGGAAAACACCGTTAACTATTAGAGAACATGGAGAAACAATGGAATACGCAACAGAAGCAGAAACAAAGGCGATTATCGAAACCATGAACGGTGGCTCTAGTCCCGGATTTGACGGAATCACAGTGGAACAAATAAAAATATTAGAGGACTTTATCTCAAAGCCTCTCGCACACCTAATTAATCTTAGCCTTTCGAAGGGTGTATTCCCAAAAATCTACAAAACAGCTATCGTAACACCAATCTTTAAAACTGGAAATAAAACCTCGGTCAACAATTACAGACCTATTTCCATAATATCTAATATTGAAAAGGTAATTGAAAAGGTCGCGAAAAAGAGAATAATGGATTTTTTTGAAACAAATAAAATATTAAATGACAATCAGTTTGGTTTTCGTGCAAAACGTAGCTCACATGATGGAATAGCGCTATTAAGTAAATTAATCAGTGCATCGTTAGATAAAGGGAGCAAACCGTGCTCAATTTTCTTAGACTTAGCAAAAGCATTTGACTCAATCCCGCATGAAAAAATAATTGAAAAGTTTATCGCATCCGGTATAAGTTCATATTGGGTGCACTGGATTACCAGCTACCTAGAGGATAGATCTCAATTTGTTAAAATTAACAACACACTCAGCAATAGAGAAACTTTCCAATACGGTGTACCCCAAGGTACAGTTTTAGGACCAGTTATCTTCCTTTTGTACATTAACGATATATATAAACAGCCAATACAAGGAAATATGATATCTTGTGCTGATGACACCGTCTTATTCTTCGAGGATGCTTCATGGGCAGGAACGGAGATCAAAGCTAATCATGGTTTGTGTATACTAAAGGAATGGCTGGACTACAACTTTTTCACGCTAAACGCCCAAAAAACGTGCTACATAGCTTTTTCGCTTACCCAAAACGGACAACCAGAACATGTTGATATTAAAATACATTCCTCTCAATGCACTAGCAATTGTAGCTGCAAACCGTTAAAGAGAGTTACTAACACACGATATTTAGGTATAATTTTTTACCAACTATTGAAGTGGGATTTACAAACCGAATACATGACTAAAAGACTTAAGACTCTGATCCCAATATGCATGGAGGTGAGATCTTTTATGAATAAGAACACAAAACGGCAATTTTATTTCGCATTGATTCATTCAATACTACAATATGGCATAATCTCATGGGGAAGTGCTACGAACACGGTCTTAGAACCCGTTCAAATCATGCAAAAAACTTTGGTGAAAATATTACTTAGGAAAGAACGAACATATCCCTCTAATCTCCTTTACCCACTTTTGGACATTCTGAATATTCGACAAATATTTAATCTTATATCCACAATCCAAATATACAAAGAGATCCAAGCTGGAGAAATCAAATTTAATACTAATACTACACGCGGTGGTACCCAGGGAATGATTCTCATAGACATCTTGAATACTTGCACAGGACAACGACAATATTATTACCAAGGCTGCCAACTTTTCAATGAGTTGCCAAGCTATATAAAAAAAAGCATTAGTCTTATTAACTTCAAAACGAATTTAAAAAAATTGTATTATATTGGAACATATTAGTATAAATAGAAACATAAAATTGCGAAATATGAATTTAAAAGGAAATCATTAATACAAAATATGGACTGTCTTATCGGAAGTGGCGTGATAAAACGTAGAAATATCTCAATATATGATATATTAATTTTTTTATTTTTAATTTTTTTATTTTTTGTACATAACATTATATAACGTAGAAGTGTTCGTAGTAATTGTTCTTAATGATTATTACAGACGAACGTTTCTTATGTAATTTGATTTTAATTTAACAAACTTTTATACATGCAATTCTTAGTCCATATTAACAACTTTTTAAAGTAACTGTAAATTATCAACAATCGTTAACTTAATGAATTTAGTCGCTGGTTAAAATTGCTTCCTACTCGTATCAACGTAAATTATTACTAATTAATTTTTTCTAAAATGACATATTTTTTAATAATTTTTCTCATCGAATAGTTGATTTTTGTGAATTGTGTAGAGTGTTTTCTACCTGTGTTGCCCACAAGTAGCCGACACCCCACACACCCCCTTCCTAGAGAAGGGTTAATGATCCTTCTCGATATCGTTTCGACGTGAACCCGACTGTGACCTGGTTCGCATTACGTGTGCTGGTGTTGAACTCTGCGTGAAATTTACGCGTTTGGGTAATTTCGCGGGGCCTTGAGACGGATAAGTAAGAGAATCGAAAGAGGGTTTCAGACGGTCGATTGAAACGTTCTTCTCTTTGCCATTTAAAGCCAGTGTGAAGAACTTTTCGTGTCGTTTTAGTACCTTGAACGGACCTTCGTAAGGCGGTTGAAGAGATTTCCTCACTTGGTCCTGGCGTACAAACACATGAACACAGTCTTTAAGTGAGTTAAAGACAAATGTGCTCGTAGATGTGTGTGAAGTAGGTGATTGTGGTTTCACCGAACGCATGACCTCCCGCAGCCTTTG
This sequence comes from Beris morrisii, assembly GCA_951812415.1. Taxonomy (NCBI): domain Eukaryota; kingdom Metazoa; phylum Arthropoda; class Insecta; order Diptera; family Stratiomyidae; genus Beris; species Beris morrisii. The sequence continues at coordinate 68,765,254 of OX638313.1, forward strand.
CACATAGTCACTAGGTGATATTGTGTGAGTGGTGTTTGTGTCCGAATGTATGAGTTCGTACGGCAAACGAAGATTTTGGCCATAAACCAGTTCAGCTGGAGTGGCATCAGCGTCTCCTCTGATGATGGAGCGAAGCCCGAGAAGGATGAATGGTAGTTCGCGAGTCCATCCTTCTGATGCTTTGCAGATCAAAGAGTCTTTAAGTACCCGATGCCATCGTTCTAGCATACCATTTGCTTTGGGGTTGTAAGCAGTCGTTCTGCTTCGTTTGAACCCCAAAACCCTGCCCAACTCTGCGAACAGTTGAGCTTCGAATTGCGCTCCTTGGTCAGTCACAATTGTGAGTGGAGTTCCGTATCGCGGAATGTATTCCCTGACCAGCGAGGTAGCAACAGTGGATGCACGAATGTCCGCAATTGGATATGCTTCCGGCCATCTACTAAATCGATCGATGACAGTAAGACAGTAACTGAAGCCTTCCGAAGTTGGAAGCGGTCCAACAAAGTCGATGTGAATGTTGGTGAACTTTGCAGTTACTGGCTCGAAGGAGCCGAGAGGACTCTTCACATGTCGCGAGATTTTGGATTTTCCACACGCTATGCATTGTCTGCACCAAGTGTGGGAATCTTTATTAATTGATGGCCAGACGAACTTTCCAGCCAAAAGCCTAGTTGTTGCTTTGGCACCTGGATGAGCCGTACCATGTACCACATCGAAAATCTTCTTGCGCAACGTCGCAGGTATGTAAGGTCGCAAAGTCTTTTGCGATGCGTCACACCATAGTTGCTGGGAGGAATTTTCAATGTTAATTGGTAACATTTTCAGACTCGTTGAATTTTTGACGGAAGTTAACTCCTCATCAATCAATTGCGCATCCGCTATCTGAGCATAATCCACCGTCGATGGGATTATGAGCTCGTTGATGCGGGACAATGCGTCAGCGACAACGTTATCCACACCAGATATGTGACGTATATCCGTCGTGAATTGACCGATGAGATCCAGATGCCTAAGTTGGCGTGGAGACGCCTTTTCCGAGTTTTGCTTGAAAGCGAAGATAAGTGGTTTGTGATCAGTGAATAGCGTGAAAGTTCTGCCTTCCAGCATGAACTTGAAGTGCTTTATGGCAACGTAAGCTGCCAAAAGCTCGCGATCATATGCACTATATTTCCGCTGTGCCGCAGAAAGTTTTTTCGAGAAAAATGCCAAAGGCTGCGAGGCATTCGATACTTTCTGCTGTAACACAGCTCCGATGGCTGTGTCCGAAGCATCGACCACAAGCGAAAGTGCTGCCGAGGAAGATGGATAGGCAAGGGTCGCAGCTTGCGCTAATTGCTTTTTACAGCAATCGAAGGCTTCCAAAGACTCAGGGCTCCATTGAAGTTCCGACTTATCGCGTTTCTTTTTACTACCTTCCGTGAACTTATCTAAAATAGATTGAGACGAGGCAGCGTGAGGTATGAACCTTCGGTAGAAGTTCATCATACCAAGAAAACGCCTCATCTCGTGAACGGTAGTTGGTTGCGGATAGGAGACTATGGCTTCGACTTTTGAAGCAATTGGACGAATTCCATTTGCGTCAATGGTGTGTCCCAAGAAATCTACCTGAGTTTTAACGAAGTGGCATTTCGCGAAGTTTATCACCAAACCGTGCATTTCAAGTCGCTGAAAAAGCGTTTCGAGATGAACGAAATGCTCTTCCTCTGACTTTGAGGTGATCAAGATGTCGTCAATGTAGACGAAACAAAAATCTAGATCCCTCAAAGTAGAAAAAATAAACCTTTGAAAGGTTTGTGCAGCATTGCGCAAACCGAACGTCATTTGCACGAACTCATATAAACCGAAAGGTGTCGTGATCGCCGTCTTTGGAACGTCATCCTCGTTCAGAGGTATCTGATGATACGCACGTTCCAAATCGACTGTGGAGAAAACTGAACAGCCATGAAGTTGCTGGGCGAAATCCTGAATGTGCGGTATCGGATATTTATCCGGGACTGTCTGAGCGTTAAGTGCCCGGTAGTCACCGCAAGGTCTCCAACTTCCATCCTTTTTACGGGCCATGTGAAGTGGAGAGGCCCATGGACTGTCGGATGGTCTGCAAATGCCACGATCAACCATTTTACCAAACTCAGCCTTCGCAATCGCAAAGCGAGTGGGTGAGAGACGTCGCGGTTTCGAGAAGGTTGGTCGCCCTTCTGTGACGATAAAATGGCGGACCGTGTGCATTTTCGACGTGTTTTCTTTGGTGGCGTGTAAAATGTTTTTATGATTGTTAAGCAGTGCTGTAACCCGAGGGTTCTCGTGCTTGGCCGCTAGGACAGATAATTCTGTGGAAGGTCCCTTCAAAACCTGACCGATGGCTGAACTGACGTTGGTAAGCGGATCGATCAGACAGCGTTGTCTGAGATCGACAACCAAACCAAAATGTCGTAGGAAGTCAGCTCCGAGTATTGGTCGATCAACGTCAGCGACGATAAAGTTCCACTCAAAATTCCGTCGAAGTTTGAGTGAAACTTTAAGTGTCTTAAGACCATATGTCGAGATCTTGGTGCAGTTCGCTGCAGCCAGAACCAAGTTTGGATTCGCGGCGCGGCGGTCGTCACCGTGTTTGGGAACAACCGAAATGTCTGCACCGGTATCAACAAGAAATCGTAGGCCAGATGTTGTGTCCAAAATAATTAGGCGACTAGAGTTTGGACAAGTGCTAGAAGTCGCCATTTCCAACACCTGACTTAGTTTTTTGCGTGCGGAAACTTGCACGGCTTGCGACATTTCTTTGCTTTGTCCCCAAAACGTTCATGGTAGAAGCAATAACCATTTGTCGAATGTGATGTGCTTTTGGATCGGCCGCGTGACTTGCTTCTACCATTGTGCTGTGAGCCGGACTGTCGTTCGAAGTTTCGACTCTGTCTTGTGTTTTGAGCGAGCTCACTGACAGTGCTCACTAATGCAGCAATTTGCCTTTGAAGTGATTCAAAACCAAATTGCTGCATGTTTGTCGATGTGGTGGCAGACGTACTAGATATTTGGGAGTGAGCCGTCGCGACTGCAATCTTGTCAGCAATCTCGCTCAACTCATCGAGGGGGCCCGTGGACACCGTTAGAATCGCTTGAGTCTGCGAGGGAAGACGTTGTAGCCAGAACTTTTTTAAAAAAACGTTCGAAAAATTGCTACCAGCGAGCGAACGCATCTGGCCGAGCAACTGGGACGGTTTTAAATCGCCCAAGTCCAAGCCACTGACCAAACGCTTCAATTTGGCGTCCTCGGACTCCCCAAATCTCTTAATCATCGAATCCTTAAAGTAGCTGTATGGAGTTTGTGGAGGAATGTTTTCGATGATGTCCATCGCTTGTTCACATTCCGCCGTACTCAACATACTATGGACGCAGCCGCAAACTGTGCATCCATAATGCGGAACCATGCGGCTGGGTTCGAGGTCCAAAAGGGCAACTTCTGGATCGCGACCGCAGCCAGTCGCGGAAGGGAATTAGCTGACGTACCGATATCGAGTTGAACTGTCGCATCTCCATTGGCCCGTGCCAACGGATTAATTCTGTCTTCGTTTGACATTTAAATGTATTTGAAAAAAAATTACTAAAAGAGAAGCAGAAATCACCGAAAAAGGAAATTAAACCAAAAAGCAATATCGCGTATCTCAGGAAATTTTCGACGACACTATTCAGAAAGTTTTACAAAAATAATTAATGGTATACTTTATCTTATTATTCCTTAATTAATTAACGTTGATGTTGATATTGATGCTGTTTGTTGCTGATGATGATGTGGAATTGTAGAAAATCTTGAAATCTTCGTTAATCTTGATCTGTTGAGGAATTATAGATAATCTTGATATCTTTGTTAATCTTGATCTGTTGTGCACATCATTTTCGTTGTTGCATCTGCTATTTCTTCTGCGTTGCGGCAATACCGTTATGTTACTGCAATGTAATTTCCGTTGTTGTAACTGCTGTTTCTTCTGCGTTGCGGCAATACCGTTATCTTAATGCTGATGAAATTCTATAAATATGCGCTGCGTATTTTTGTTGTTGGGGTCACCAATTGTTCGTAGTAATTGTTCTTAATGATTATTACAGACGAACGTTTCTTATGTAATTTGATTTTAATTTAACAAACTTTTATACATGCAATTCTTAGTCCATATTAACAACTTTTTAAAGTAACTGTAAATTATCAACAATCGTTAACTTAATGAATTTAGTCGCTGGTTAAAATTGCTTCCTACTCGTATCAACGTAAATTATTACTAATTAATTTTTTCTAAAATGACATATTTTTTAATAATTTTTTCTCATCGAATAGTTGATTTTTGTGAATTGTGTAGAGTGTTTTCTACCTGTGTTGCCCACAAGTAGCCGACACCCCACAGAAGTACTCTATTATATATTAATTTTTTTACTGTTTGTACATAACATTGGAATTATTTATTAATTATCAGTAATGTCAATTACCTTGCCTGCAACTGGAACTAAAATGAATTTTTAATGCTAAAATTGTAGAGACTCCTCACCCCTAACACAAGGATATATCCTTAGAAGGGGGAGTAGTGCATACGTAGACTAAGAATATTTGAATTTGAATAAATAAAGCATTTTTATATAAAAAAAAAAAAAAATGTAATTGATGGCGTGCAGATGTCGAATTAAAGCCTCCGTAAAGGGATGGCTTTGAGGAAGCAGGATTTGATGCTTGGCATCGTAAGCTAAGTTAGATTGTTGAAGACGTCCGCCGACACGAATAATGTCCTCAGAGTCCAGGAAGGGGCTTAGACGCAATAGGCGACTGCGCGATGATATGACCTTGTTGTAAGCCAAGTCTCTATATCCCTGCGCGAAGTACGTGCGTTGGAGATTCCTAATGATTGGTTTTAGAGCTGCTTCGAATTCTTCTGTTGTTATTTGGAGATTGTTGGGTGTTGTACCTTTTTTGAAGCTGATGAATCGACGAGCATAACTGATAACCAAAATTAGCCGAAAATAATTATTAGCGAATTTGCAGCCTAGAGTGATATCAGCTACACCTTTATTACCGGAACAAATAAATAAGAAGGTCTGTTCCTTCCTTTCAGGCAGGTCAGGATTAAGTGAATTCTTGAGGCGAGGCCAAAAGGCTGGTTCCAAACTCAAAAATGGAGGACCAGTTAGCCAAAGTTCGTTAATTACTAATTGACTTGGAAGGCAACCTCGTGATGTTAAGTCAGCAGGATTGAGGTTGCTCGGTATATGTCTCCATGATGATGTGTCAGTCAAGCTCTGTATTTGAGATATACGATTCGATACGAAAATAGACCATTGGTTGGCCGATGATGTGATCCAAGAGAGAGCGATAGTAGAGTCTGTCCGGCAATATACGGCATTGATGGCAATGTTAAGTGCAGATTTGACTTTGTTAAGGAGTCTGATAACAATAGTGCGGTACATAGCTCAAGGCGTGCGAGTTTTTGTGTTCGAATAGGCGCAACTCTGGATTTTGCGCACAGAAGTCTGACCCTGATAGTTTTGTTTGCATTGTAGCTGCGCAAATAGAGGCATGCGCCGTAAGCCTTTAAGCTTGCGTCACAGAATCCATGAATTTCAACCTCCGAATTGGGTTGAGTAGCGAGACGAGGTACACGTAATTTGTGGAGATGCTGCAATTGTGTTTGAAATTTGCGCCACTGGTTATGAAGGTGAATAGGAAGAGATTCATCCCAGTGTAATTGCAGAGACCAAAGATGCTGGAGAAATATTTTTCCACTTGTTGTTACTGGATTCATGAATCCAAGAGGATCGAATAAACTGGCAAGTTGTGACAAAATCGTTCGCTTTATTATGCGTGATTCCTGTGCTGCATGTAATCCATTTGTATTGAAAATGAACTCGTCACCATGTAGATTCCATAGAAGACCAAGCGCCTTAACAACGTTGTCATTATTTATTTGTATAAAACTTTCTCTATCATCAGAGTTTATGTCAGTCAGAACATCGGCAGAGTGAGAGCACCATTTCCTTGGTGGAAATGATCCGAGTGCGAGGAGCGTGGTGACTTCATTTTTGATGGCAATAAGCTCGGAAACGGAGTTAGATCCGCACATTAGATTGTCTACATAGAAGCTGTTCAGTACGTGATGAGACCGAAGTGGAAAGTTATTGGTGTGTTCCATGGCTAGTTGGTTCATGCTTCTAATTGCGAGATAGGCAGCGGAAGCTGTTCCGTACGTCACTGTTGTTGATCGAAATGTTTGTAGTGGCGCATTCGGACTGTCACGCCACAAAATGCATTGTAGATTGCGGTCCTCTGGAGCAATCTGTACCTGGCGATACATCTTGACAATATCAGCCATAAGAGCATATTGAAACAACCGGAAGCGTATGATGATTGAAAACAGATCGTCCTGTATGGTGGGTCCTACCATGAGAATGTTGTTCAAAGAATTTCCTTTACTTGTTTTACAGGACCCGTCGAAGACAACTCTTAATTTTGTAGATGAACTATCGTACTTAAAAACAGGATGATGTGGCAGAAAGTATGCAGGGGATTGTGATTGCGATATGTCAACAACTTCCATGTGGCCAAGTTCTAAGAATTCTTTAATAAAATTTGAATAATCACGATGCAGATCCGGAGATTTGGCTAGTTTCCTTTCCAGATTGTAGAATCTCTTGAGAGCTATATGATATGAGTCGCCGAGTGTTGTTGGCGGTTGGCGAAATGGTAGGCGTACCACAAACTTGCCTGCGGTGGATCTACGGAATGTTTTTATGAAGTGATTTTCACAAGCACTATCCTCGTCCGTCATATGTGATGTTCTAAGTGTTGGTTCCTCCATTTCTCAGAATTTTTGAACCAATCTATTGAGATCATCAACTTGCCTTGTATTTTGCGAAGTGTCTGATGAAGCAACGAGCGAAGTTGTTGTGAACGGAGGCCTTGGAGTGGTTATTTCGACTTAAAAAAGTCAAAATAACCGAAGGGAAGGTTGGGATCGGGAAACAGGGGTCCAATTCCGCCTACGTCCGAATTGGTGGCTGAAATACGAACTGGAGCGACGTGCTTGCTGGCTTCCGGGCTAGCTGCGGCTGTGGCGGGGTACGATGTTCGTATTCCAGACCATAAAACCCATGGCTTGTACAACAAAAATTTCACGCCGACTTACCCGGGTGATAAAATTGGGATAAGATTCCCAATTGGTCATGAGAGACCGAGAAAACTCCCTTCAACTCGACTGGCGCTGTTGTTATGCGCCGTCTAGCCCACCCTACCGTAGCCATACTTGTCCACAAAGAAAATTTTTGAATATGGCCCCTAAAGAGAGGAATGAGGGGGCGGAAGGTAACTAGTTGGGAAGATCCATCTTAATGGCTCTCTTATTTAGCCATTATTCAGCGCCAAAAATTCAAACCAATACAAAAAAAGGAAAACAACAAAAAAAAAAAAAAAACAAACAATATAAAGAAACAAACAATATAAAAAAAATTACCTTTTTACTACTGCATTCTCTGTTTTAGGTAATTTTATAATTTAGTTTAATTTTTACTTTATTTTATTTATGGTCTGTCCGAGTCAGTTTCCGTTCTTTTAAGTCTTGTCATAATTTTATTTTTTTTTTATTTTAATTCCTTTTTTAATTTTCCTCAACTATAATTCATTTTATTTATTTTTTTTTTGTATTTAATTTATTTAAATTTAATTTATTTCATTTGTTTGGTTGCATGTTTATTTTTATGTTTTGTTCCGCATAATAAATTGTTTAATTTTATTTATTTATTTTGTTCCCTTGCTTTTGCATTTATTTTTTTTTTTTTATACGGTGGCCGAAAACTTTTTTGGGTCACTGTATTTGTTTTAAAATTTAACGTGGGCCAAAACTTTTTCGAGCCATTGTAAATTAATGGCAACAACTCCGCACCACTTTAAAATCACTAAAACTCGGCCATAAATTGAGGAAAACTGAACGCGAGTTTTACGTGCGCGAATTCTTTTCTTTTCGGGTTTCTTTTTCTACATCTTTTTCGCCCGTGCGCTAAAACTGACACTTAATATTCAATTCACCAAAATTTCGAATACCCATTTTTCTCCTATTATTTTTACTGGGTCCGCGCCAAAACTTAACTTAACTTTTTTTCTAACTTATTCCGCGCGCCGAAAACTTCAACTTAAACTTTCTTTTTCCTTAATTTTAATTCTTCGCCTGTGCGCGCCAAAAAAACTTAACCTATCTTTTTTTTTTTGCCAGCTGTCAGCCAGCAACTCTCCAAAAAAAAAACCCCACTGAACTCACTTTTTGTGTGGAATTGGTGTGGATCGCAGTAATGCCAACTGCATTAATTGGTCCACACCAATTCTCACAGATGACACTACAAAGTGGCAGTTGATTGTGTATTTCCGGAAACAATCCAACCAAGTACTGTTTTTTGAAGGACAGCCGATGAGTTTGGCGAAAGTTTGATCTGTCCAATCGATAGTAGGTCGAAAAATAAGCTGGCACCAATAAGTATGTCAATTCTTTGCGGTATATTGAAATGCGGATCTGCCAATTGAATATTTGGAGGAAGGACGAAGTTTGAGATGTCGATATGATGCGCAGGTAGTAATCCGGCGATATTTTTAAGGACAAGGGCATCTAGCGTTGTAGTGAAATTGCTTACCCTGGATTTTACAACCAATTCTGTGATGGCTCTGGAGCTGGTGTTGGATGTTCCTATTCCTACTATTTCTGAGTTATTTGGTTGCAGCTTTAGTTTTAATTGTTGCACAAGGCGGCGAGTGACAAAATGAAATTGCGAACCCGAGTCTAGAAGTGCTCTGCATGTGGTGAAATTGCAATTGGATCCTTTTACATCGATTAGGACTGTGGCTAACATGACGTTTCCTGCATTTAGATTGGCGTATGACTGACCGAGTGCGACGAATGTTGACGAATTTGATTGAGAGCAACCCGGTACGGAATCGTAGCCTTCGATTTGGGGCTGTTGATTCTTGATGTTAGTGCTTTCAGACGATTGAAAGCTAATGCCTGTATTAGACACGTTTTTCGGCAAATGTAATAGTGTATGATCGGGTTTCGAACATTTTTTGCACTGACTGGATTTACATGAGCGTACCGAATGGCCTGGTTTTAAGCAATTAATGCATAAATTTAGTGTTTTCGCGAGTTGGAAACGTTCGGAGGGAGTTTTCGACACGAATTGTTCGCACTTAAATGCAGAATGCATATTTTGCCTACAAAACTGACAATTTTGAACCGATTGTGTGGCAGTGAAGGCTGATGGAATTTTAGAATGGTTCGTTCGCGATCGATTATTTTGAGCACTATTTTCACTGCGTAATTGTTTTGGATTGCTTGTTACCGATTTCTCGAGTGATTCTACTTCTAGTCTCAAGAACTTAATTAATGCTTCAATTTGCTTGTCGCCACGAAAACCAATAGAACTTTCACTATCAGCGACCGAACTATCGTCTGGCGCTTCTTTAAAGTCAGATGAAAACTTATCGAGGTTACGATGAAAATCAACTCGTAGATCTACTGGCATTGTTTTTAGGAGCACTGATTTTAGCATTATTGAATAGTGTGTGGTAGGTATACCAAGAGCAGCAAGAGTTCTGGTCGAGGAAACAATTGTGTTGTAAAGATGACGCAAGTTAACCACGTCGTTACGTGATTGTACGGGCTTGAGACCCATTAAAATTTGCATCACTTTGTCGAGAATCTTATCGTTGTCACCAAACTCTTCCCTTAGAAGACTGATCGCGCTGTCATAACATGTCGCACTGGGAGTAAATCCTTCGATGGTCTTGGCAGCCTTGCCAATTAGCACTGATTGCAGGTAAATGTATTTATCCGTACCATTTAGAGACGAATTTTCATGTACCGCAACGCGAAACTGCTCCCAAAAGGGCAGCCAATCTTCAAAATCACCTGAAAACCTTTTTAACGTAAGTTTTGGTAATTTTACGGCCTTATTGGTCTCAACACGAACTTCGCCGGGACCACTACGTGATACACAGCGATTTTGCATTCGATTTATGCGAATTATGCGTTGATTGAGACGAGCGATGGTGGCATTGGCCTTGTCGTCATACTCCGCTATGCCTTCACACTCCCGTATCATTTCATCCGATTTAATAGATGAAAGCAAGTCGGTATTTGCCTTGCACAAATTGCCGCATGCATTTTTTATGCGTTCAAGAAAGACAGAGAGCTCTTCTTCAATAGAGTCGAAATTGTGGCTATTTGCTTCTATTGGTTGTGACTCTGGTAACAGTAAATATTCCTCTGCGGAGTTGCATAATTTGGTCACCTGACCGCGATATACCGTTCGTAGCGAAATGTTCATTTTTTGGATGATTTTATACAGTACCTTGTATTAGGATATATCCAATATTCTAGCACCTATCACACAACACAATACCGAATTAATGTTCAGTTTTTTGCATATATAACATATGTCGAAAGTCTATCCACAACACAGTACCAAGAGAATTATCGATAATGCACTCACTGCACGATTAAATCCAACGAAAATTTGAAATATTGAAAATGTTTACTGATAATCTAAAGGTCCCCGGTTCAATCCCGGGTTTCGGCACCAAAATGTTGACTACAATAAGCTTTTTTATTGTAGGTTTTCGACAACGATACGAAAAGAAAGAACGACACGAAAATTTAGCAAAAATTAGTTTTGATTTCGAAACAAGTTTTATTCAAAGTGATGTTGCTCGGTTGGAGTTCGATAAGCGAGAGACTCAAAAAGGGTCCGAGCTAAATGAACAATGCAATTTTACAGTTATTAAAATTTCAGGTTTGAAGCTATGTAAAACAATTTATGTTATGTATTTAACAGTGATGGAAATATCCTTCGAATAGGTTGTACAAGATTCATGTGTGAATTCGTCGAAATAACTAAAGTGAACCCTTTAATTGAAAGTTTAACTATAGCATCAGCTTACATGCTCGTTTTCCGGAAAAACCAGTCTCGCATGGCTTGCCTGGGAAAGTTTAAAGATAAAAGATAAAATTTGTTCGACAGTTAATAATGGAGAAGTTAGGCTAGAGAGGTGTGGATTGATGGTAGACGGGTTTAACTCAAAATTAAATAGAGTCTACGAGTTTTTTGGATGCCATTTTCACGGTTGTAAAGATTGTTTCAAAGTGGAAGAGACTTCGGAAAATAGAAGTTGTAGATTTGAAACGCTATCACAGAGATATGAAAGTACAGAGCAATGAATTGCGTTAATTAAAAGTAGTGGGTAAACACCCATCTTTACGTGGGAATGTGAGTTCAAAGAATTCTTGAAGAAGAATCCTATAGTGAATAAAGAGCTGGATATAATTGTTCAAGACACTTTACCACCACTCAATCCACGTGATGCTATTTTCGGGGGGCGTACAGAGGTATTTAAATTGCATCACACAGCTAGAGAGAATGAGGTAATATGATATTTGGACTTTACTAGTTTGTACCCATACATAAATAAATATTCGCCATATCCTATTGGTCATCCGAAAATTTTTCGTGCTGGAGATATACCTCCGGTCTCTGAAATACTTTCAATGCATGGTTTCATCACATGTACAATAACACCCCCTACTGATTTATACTTACCTGTTTTACCTTTTAAAACTAATCTAAAATTGTATTTTGCCTTATGTCGAAAATGTACCGAAATGAATAGAGTTTCTAGCTGTACTCATACAGATGGTGAAAGACAGATTTCTGGTACATGGGTTATACCTGAGTTGTCGTTGGCTGTAAAAAAGGGTTATAAAATTTCAAAAGTGCATGAGGTTTGGAAATATGACTACACTCAATATGACTCATATTCAAAAACCGGTGGTCTTTTTACGAAATACGTTAATACCTTTCTAAAAATCAAGCAGGAGTCGAGTGGATGGGTTCCGAATATATATCTGAAGTTGAGAGAGATAGTTTTCTAAAGACCTATCAAATGAGAGAAGATATTAATCTTGATAGAGATCGAATGCAGAAGAATTCCGGGAGGCGTAACACTGCTAAAATTTGCTTGAACTCTTTATGGGGAAAATTTGCTCAAAAAAAGGATAAAACTTTTACCAAAGTATTTAATGATTTCAGAGAATTCTGCAGTTTTACTGAATCACCCGGGATTGAAATTTGTTCAGTGCTTCCTAAACTATCTGGGTCAATTGGAAGTATTTAGCTGAAAATTTGAATATGTTACCCCACGTTAACATTCCAATTGCGGCATACACAACTACATTTGCTAGAATTAAACTTCACGAAGCATTGGAAAAAGTCGGAAACGCAATTCTCTACTGTGATACTGATAGTTTGATTTTTGTAGATAATAAAATAAACCCTCTTTCTTTTATCATGTCTGATTTTTTAGGGGATCTCACAAATGAGATTGAGTCTTTTGGAGCTACAGCCTTCATATCTGAATTTGTAAGCACAGGTCCGAAAAGGCTTGGGCTTAAAGTTGAAACTGATAAAGGAAGTGAATATATTATTAAGTGTAAGGGGATAACAATCAATTTTGAAACTTCTAAGATCGTCAACTTTCAAAGTCTAAAATCCTTAGTAATTGGAGATAGCGAGGATCGTGTTTGTGAAGAGAATAAGTCAAAGATTAAGAGGAAACGACCGGGAGTTGTCATCTCTTCAATAGAGAAAAAACATCTTCAGTTCACTTTTGATAAGAGAGTAGTAAAAGCAGGAAATTTTTCGTATCCATATGGATACAAGAAAATAAGACTAAGTAATTTAAAAGAATTGTGAAATACCTTTGTATATAATTATAGACACGTAATTTTATTTGTGTATGTAAGAGAAATAGCTGATAACATAATTTTACTTTTTATAACGTTTTTAGAAAATATATAAATAAGCAATGTAAAATCATCTTTTTTCTTCTATTCGGGACGGTCAGGCAGTGAACATGAGTGAGATAATTATTGATATTCAATTTGTATGTGGGAATAATCGACAATACTTTATTAAGGAACTTGCTATCCTACCTTTCGGATCAGTCTCACCATTACTTTATCACTTCGCGCCCCCGTACCCATATCAGGAGATGGTACCGAAAGCTTGCAGACAAAATCAATTTGATGTGGAGAATATAAATGGTTTAAAATGGTGTGAAGGAAACATTAGTTACAACTCTCTTCCGGAGGTATTGAGGAATTACGCCGATTGTAAAATACATATCAAGGGTGATACGAAAGCGAAGTTTCTCAGAAAATACATACCAAGCGCCGATATAAAACAACTTGAAATACCTAGATTAGGTAATCTAAATAAATTTCAAGTATTCTGCAAAGTACACAGTGAAGGATCAACCGACTGATATGCTGTACAAAACTGTATCAACATTTACCTGCATTTGTTAATAAATGGAACCATGAAACAATATCTTTTGATTTTATTTGTGTATTTGGTTTGAAACAATATTTTCTTGGTTTTATTAATGTCTGTTCTATTCCATAGGACGGATCGTCGCATTGGATGTTAAAACAGAAGTGTAAGTGCTTCGGCAGCTGCAGTGCCTTTTATACTGTGGCGGAGCTTAAAGCTTCAAGCTCTGTTGTTTTAGTGGTGTGTTGATTCTGGTGCGCTGACACTGCTGTGTTTCTTGGATCGTGTTGTTACAGTCTCCCCCTCTGGAGCTGCAATCGGGTCGATGCTGCGACAGGATAAAACTTCATTCTTTTTTGGGCGTCCTCGTCTTCTTAGAAGGCGAACGGGTTGAGGGACATTGTCGCGGTTTCCAACATAAGGAGTTAGAGCGGACGTGTGGTATGTTCCAAGAACGATGTCCAGATTGTTTTGGTGGGCAACTTTGTAAGATGTTGCTCCATGTGGTGTGATTATGGTATAAGGTCCATCCCTTTTAGGAACGAACTTAGATGTGTACTTATTATCTGCTTTACTTAGAACGTGGGTGTCCACCCAAACCAGGTCTCCTATTTTGTAAGTCGTTGACGGTTGTCTATTTTTGTCTTTATACTTTTTTTGTCGATCCTGCTCTGCTTCGTGTATATCCTTCGCCGTCTGAAGTGTATGTCGTAACTGAAGTAACTTAGGTTCCAAGTCTGCTAGTATATTGTGCTGAGATGAGATGCTCCGCACGTCGTCCAATGTTCGAAGTTCCCGTCCGAACATTAAGTAAGCTGCTGTGAAGCCGGTGCTTTGACAATAGGCGGAGTTCATGGCGAAGCGTATTGCGGATATTTTTGTTTCCCATTGTGTGTGATCTCCTTCAACTAACATGGCTAGTTGAGCCTTAAGGTCTCTGTTTTTCCTTTCCACAGGATTTGCTTCTGGATGGTATACTGGTGTAAGGGCCTGATGTATATCTAGCGAGTGCAGTAAACATTGCATAATTGCAGAGACGAATTGTGTCCCGTTGTCGCTAATTACACGCCGTGGTAGTCCATATCTTAGGAAAATCTCGTTCAGTAGAGAGGTAGCGCAGTTGATTGCTGTAGCTTCCTTAAGTGCAGCCAACTCTACCCAACGAGTGGCTACGTCTTCAATGATGAATATCCATTGATATCCCTCGGGAGTACGTGGGAGTGGGCCGAAGAGATCTATTGCGAGAACCTCGAAACGTTGTTGCATAACTGGGGTTTGTATTAGTCCCGGTGATTTAAAGTTTCTCGGTTTGTATCGTTGGCATTCGTTACATGCCTTAATGTAGTTTGTTATTTCTCGCCGCATACCAGGCCAATAGTATCGAGAAACAATTCGATGTAGAGTGCGATCGATTCCATAATGGCCAGCAGTGGGTGAATCGTGGTATTCCTTGATGATGTGTTCTCGTTCTGGTGTTGGAACAACAAGCTGTGGTTCATCAGAGTCGCTGTATTCTGAATAACGATAGAGGATACCATTACTCATGATGTAGCCTCTCTTGGTCCATTGCATATGGTCATCATCGTTCGTTGGAGATTCGAAGGTACGGACGATCTTCTCAATTTCTGGGTCCATAATTTGTTCTTCCCTGATGAGTTCCGGTTTCTTTGACGGAATGTCTATTTGGACGCTGTAAACTTCTTGAGCTGGTTGTAGTTGCCTTGATAAAGCATCTGCTACTACGTTTGTTCGTCCTGGGATGTACATGACGTCGATGATATAAGGCTGTAACTGTAGTGCCCATCTTGCGAGACGTCCTGTTGGCGATTTGAGTGTTAGCAACCATTTAAGTGGTTGATGATCAGTCTGAAAAGTTACTTTGCTGCCTTCTATATAACCTCTAAATTTAGCGAGAGCCCATATGATTGCTAAGGCCTCTCGTTCCGTTGTGGAATAATTTCTCTCAGGATCAGTGAGCAATCGGCTAGCATACTCTATGGGATGTTCGTCCTTGCCCTCCCCCTGGACGAGGACTGCTCCAATGGCAAAATTACTAGCATCTGTTCGTATGATGTATGGCTGAGTCTCATCTGCCTGTTGCAAAACTGGGGCTGTCGATAACATCCGTTTTAATGTCTCAAATGCCTGCTGTTCTTCCTTTTTCCATGACCAAGCAATATTTTTCTTTGTTAACTTGGTGAGGGGGCGAGATATTTCGGCAAACTGCGGCACGAATCTGCGATACCAGGAACAAGTCTGAATGAAACTCAGAAGTTGTTTCATGTTAATAGGTGTTGGCCAGTTTCGTATTGCTTCCGTTTTTCCAGGATCTGCTCGAATCCCATCACTCGTCAATTCGTGTCCTAAATATTTTACACTTGTACGGCAGAAAGTGCACTTGTGTCTCTGCATTCGAAGTTTAAACTGCTGCAATCGTTGAAAAACTTTTCGTAAGTCGCTCAAATGTGTGGCAAAAGTTTCAGAGCATATAATTATGTCGTCCAAATAGCATAAGACCAGCATGTCCGTCAATGAAGCTCGGAATCGATCCATTAACCGTTGGAAGGTGGCTGGAGCATTCCGAAGCCCGAATGGCATTCTCTTGAAACGAAAGAGTCCAAAGGGAGTGGTAAATGCTGTCTTGTCGCGATGCTTTTTGTCGACATTAATTTGCCAGTACCCTGTTTGTAAGTCAAGTGTTGACATGAATTTTGTTCGTTTTGCAGCGTGCAACAAATCATCCATTTTCGGAAGTGGATAAGAATCCGGAATGGTTTTGGCGTTTAGTTGGCGATAGTCGATACAGACTCTAACATTGCCATCCTTCTTAGGAACCAATACGACTGGAGCAGCCCATGGTGATTCGCATTCCTCGATGATGTCCTTTTCTAACATGTTGTCAAGTTCTTTCTGTAGTTGATTTCTCCGGGCGGGAGAAAGTCGATATGGCGGTGCAGCAACAGGTGAGCTGTTGCCGGTTTCGATTCGATGACAAGCAAAAGGTGTTGCTTCTCCGTGATCTTGAAAAAGATCAGAGAACTCTTGTAGTAGAGCTTCCAGTTCATTTTTCTCAGCTGTTGGGAGATCGATTCCTTCGTCTTCGCGAAAGATTAGATCCATACTGAATATGTTCAAATTATGTCGTTTTATCTTCCTTGGTGCTTTAAAAAGATTTGTTCCTTTTTTGGGTGTATCAATATTTGGTGGGAGTGCGCCTCGGAAAATATTGTGTATTCGATGCGGTGAATATGTGTCGTCTTCTAATGGTATATTATGCGGAGGTGTTTTTGATGATTCTTTGTTCTCAAAGTTGCTGACATATTTTGGTGTGCGCGGCAATGGTGAAATAGGTTTGTAGTTGGTGGGCAAGTATAAATTTGCCTTTTCCTGTTTAGTCAACGGGTTGTCACGAAACGCTTCTACCTTTCTATTTGATGATTCGTCACAGAAGTATTCGAATATTCGGTTGGGTTGGTCCAAAAAGTGCCATGTGCGTTGTCCTAGGTTGAGATTTATACCAGATTTTTCCAAGAAGTCAATTCCAAGAAGTCAATTCCAAGAAGAGTTCTGTTGTCATTAGCATTTGGTAAAATAATGAATCGTATTGGTTTTTGCCGATTGCCAATAATAATATTGACATATGCTGTGAGAACATTTTGATGTTGCGTGTGTCCATTAGCCAGGGTTACATCAGCAAGAACCTTGTTGAATTTAATGCCTTGCTCGGTCATGTGTTTGTATAACGACGATCCAGCGACGCTTGTTCGGGCTGCTGTATCAATGTGTGCAATACCTGATAAGCCACATATGTTGACTGGAACTGTCGGTATCCCTGGACCAATGGATGTATTAACTGCATAGAAATTGACTTTTGTTTGACTGTCGGTTTGCGCCTTGCTGCATGTAGGGCAATTACTTCGAATATAGCCAGGATTGCCGCATCCATAACAAGAGATTGTTGATTGACGAGGCTTTGGAACTTCTTTCTCTGTTGATTTTGTCGCATGCTGCTTCCTTTTTCGGCATTCGTCTTCTTCATGGCCATAGTATCTACAAAATTTGCATCTCACTCTTTTCAGATCATTTGCATTTTCTTTATTGATGTGTGCCTTTTCTTTCCCCTCTTTCGAATTACTCTCTTCAATCTGTGTATTTTCGATTTTTCGGGATTTTGTTAGAAGCTCAGTAAATGAGCCAATATCCTCTCTGGTTAATCGTTTTCTAATATTTATGTGCAGTAAGCCGTAAATAAGGTCAAGCATAACGACCTCTGAATGACGAGCGTTAGGCAGTTGTGACAATAATGCACGTTTCTCGCACACAAATGCATCGGTTGGAGTTTTGATATCTTGTTTTTTTTCAAATAGCTCTAAATATACTCTATAAGGTGGCTTGTTTGGAGCAAATGTAGTTCGCAGAAGGGCGACCGCCTCGTCCCATGTACGTACTTCGTTTTTTATGCCTTGCCACCATGTGCTAGCGAAGCCTTCGAGTAGAAGTGGCAAGCCTCGTAGTGCTTCCACATCGGGAATTCGTTCGATATCTTTATATATTGAAGTAGATGCAACGAATTCTTCTAGTTTTTCTCTATTGTGCTCGCCCAGAAAACGAGCCGTACAATGACTGAAGCTCCCTGATGGACGTGTAATTGTAGCCATCAGTGTCTTAAACTGCTCGTCTGTGATCTGTGCCATGGGTCTGCAGCTCTTGTCGATTGTTTTGTTTTTTTCGAGAGTCGACCGCCTTTTCATAGATGCAGGTGTTTTCAATCGACCGCTTGTAAAAGCAGATTGCAATTGAATTCACCGATCTGTTAAAAGAGCGAATAGCGAAGTCTCGTGTTTTTTTTTTTTTTTTGTTATTAGTCTTTTGCTCGGGCGCCAATTTGAAACAATATCTTTTGATTTTATTTGTGTATTTGGTTTGAAACAATATTTTCTTGGTTTTATTAATGTCTGTTCTATTCCATAGGACGGATCGTCGCATTGGATGTTAAAACAGAAGTGTAAGTGCTTCGGCAGCTGCAGTGCCTTTTATACTGTGGCGGAGCTTAAAGCTTCAAGCTCTGTTGTTTTAGTGGTGTGTTGATTCTGGTGCGCTGACACTGCTGTGTTTCTTGGATCGTGTTGTTACAACCATTAAATAAAAAGACGATGTTTTTTCTTTTTTCTTATTTTTATTACAAAACAGTTACACTTAAGATAATATTAATGTTACAAAAGATAGGAAGCTCATGAAAAAGTCGAGAGTAATTTACGTGAACGTAAGAGCTGTGGACTGGAATGAAAAAGTCCTCGGCTGACAACTTGAACACATCCTTCTGCTTACATCTGTCTACATATTGTTTGTAGTATTCCTTTACCCTTTCCGAAGCACTGTTATTGTGAAACATTACGATGTTGAAGAATTCCATCATTTCAAACAAGCGGAATAGCTCGAGATGTTTTAATTTGATACTGCCCTCTCCTACAGTTATTCTGTATTCCTTCAGCAATCCAAGTTGGTTACCGGGTATTTCCTGAACTTCATTCTTTAACTGGGTGAGGTAATTGAAGACTGAAATCCACCCGGTATACCCCGTTGACACAGGAAAGCGTCCAGGATAACTGAAAATTATTTTCACCTCAAACGTGAACGGGTCAAAGCCAAGTACAACTTTCCGATTTTGAGCGTCATCCAGATGGTAGGTGTAATTCAGTAGTGCGTTTTCACCGCGAATCATAGACTTTTTTTGCTTCTTATTAGTATTTTCACGGAGATTGTCTGACTTTTTTCTTTTGCTAGACTTATTACACTCTGCTTTTACATTAGATGACAACATATTCGTTAGAAGGTTTTAAAATGAAAACTGAAACGTGCTTGTCTTAGATACCTTCAAGTTCTGATCAACAACTTTGGTTGGAATAAATCCCACCACTTTGGGCAAAGTTCGGAGAAAATAAATGATGATATAAACGCATGACTTTATCGTCATTTAGGGTAAACTCTTTTGAAGAAAACTGTTTCAGGATTCTTTTTAAGCTCTTGTTCATAGAACGATAATATATATATACACAGCAGTAATTTCCACAAGTTGAAGAGTATACACTTTGTAGTCGTTTTTTGTTATTTATGAAAATCTCGGAGTTGGCATTCAAAAATCTTTTAAAATATTTATTGTTGGGGTATCTCCCAAAGGAGTCAAAAAATTCAGCAGGACCTGTCCTCGGGAAATAAAATGCCACCCAATGAGTATCTTTTTTGTTTGAGGGATCGGTATTTGCAATAACACATGACGGTTTTTTAATTTTATAAGATAACTGATCGCATGGAAACACACCTTTGAACAATCTTTTTGTAGTTGTGTTTTTCCTTAATGCATCAACAAGCTCGATCGTGTTCATATCTGGTCTTTTGAAGCGATAGCATCAATGTCAATAACTCGTGGTGTAACTTTCTAAGAATTCCTTTGTTGTTGCGCTATAAACAAAAACGGTTGCAAATTTCGCTAATGTCATAATAAGGTTTTCATCCTGACGTTTAAGTTCCAAATTCCCAAACGCACCTGTCTGATCTGTTGTGCTAGCCAATGATGTGGGATATTTATACGTTATTTCCTTCGAGAATAATTTATTTTGTGATGAGAAACCGGCAAACGAAACCTTTTTAAAGAAGGTTAGATTACCTTCATTAAAATATTCGACATTTACAACGCAATAGGCCATCTTTGTTGTTCTATCCCGTCTGCTGAATAATATGAAGAGTGTGAGATTAAAAGGTTGTATTTATACTTTTCAAAAATCAGTATGAACTCCACGAAGTTTGTCTATTTCAAGACTTCCATCATACTCGGTATATACTATATAAGTAACACTTTTTTCCAGCTTTTTTACCATTGTTCCTTGATTTAATAAGCTGCCACAAGATGACCCGTATGAATTGTCTGCAGTTAAATCGAGCGCCATTAAAAAGCATCCATTATCGAAGAATTTCTTTGAGATTTGATTACCTTTGTCGAAATAATGAATACCTGTTCCCTTAAATAGTGAAAGGTATCCCCGTGTACTTATAGGTTTCTCCTGAGAGTAATCAAACTCTAAAGCCTGGTTTGGAACTTGGACTCCATTGACGGAGAAATTGAATCGTGAGATATTATTGTGTTTAAAGTTGAATGGATTCTTCGTCTGCTTACCGCTGTAGGCATCATTATCTATCATGCCGAAAATTAACAAGTTCGGTAGCTGTCCGATTATAACATTATCTAAAGATAATGTTGAGCTGTTAGCTGGTAATGTATAACTCTTTACCTCGACACGCTTGTACGGGTATATCACGTTGGAGCGTTGAAGAATAGTTTCATGTGCCATTAAAATATTGGGATAAACAGTTACATGATTCATATTCATTGTTGCATCTATTATTTTAATTTGCGGCGAGTTACCGTCATTTTTTGAGTATAGGTAAAATTCGGGTTTTTCCAGAGAAAGTGAGAGTCTGAAATCTACCCCATTCACAAGTAGCTTATCCTGATTTAGCAAATCACCATGAATCTTTCCCATAAGCTCTACCACATTACTTTTGCTTCCATCTTCAATCATTTCCATACCATCTTGGTCGAAGTACCATCCTAAAGATTCTAAATGCGTTGTTGATGCATCTCTACTGTAATTCAATAAGTTTTCAATGTAAGCTCTGTAATCCCCCCCGTGGATCTCTCCCTTGTCGTGGTGGGGGGGCTTGTGTCGCAAATCTGGAGATAGTTGGGGGTGGCTCTGACTACTCTGGAGGAGCGGTGAACGAAAAGGGATCCACACTCAAGCCACGGTGGATAAGTATTCGTGCCGAGGGCTGCATGGTATCAGGTGTATAAATGTGATGCCTTGAACGATCTCCTGGGGGCACCGGGCGAAACCCCCTTGTAACCTAGCCTTACATCCGTACTGGGAGCTCTGCGGATGCGGACCTTTTTTTTCTCGCCATACTCGTGGGAACAAAATCAACACAGTATCCAAAAACACCGACGAAGTGTCCTCTGGAATTAGCACCCCAGTTGACGTGGTACTTGCTGTGGGCATTGATGGCGAGATGGATGTAGAGTGTGAAGACACCCTACTACTCACACCGCCGGACCATCATGAAGAGGGGAACCTGCTCACCCCATCTCTGTGCAGAGGAGCGGTAGTAAGCACGAACGACATCAGCATTCAGGAGCCAATGGTGGTAGTTACTCCTGTGGACCTACCACAAATCGAATCAGAGAGGCAGTATGAATACTTCTCCGGAGCCTCAAGGAGACGTATCAGTGCCAAAATTGCCAGTGGCGTGGATCCAGAAGAAGCGCGGAGACAAGTCAGAGAACTTGTAGCCAAACGCGACTCGGAAGGTGCCAAAACACACATTGGCAAAAGAGGCAGATCTGATGGTAGCACACCAGAACAGATCTTGAAAAAAGTGCAGAAAACCGAGAAAACTGCGGCGGTCGTCGACACGGTTCAGGTTAGTAAAACCAAACCAGTAGTCGCTGACAAAGTTCAGGTCTCCTCGACAAAGACCAAAGCAGCCACTACAGTAAGCGCGAAAACAGCAAAAGGAAAGCCGGTGGAAGGACAGAGCTCGTTCATCCCAACGCCGTGTACTTCCAAGCTCTCATACAGAGACGTAACGTCTCAAATGAAAGTAGCTATTACGCACTCCATGCACCCTGCGGTCACTCTCACTGAAGACCAAATAAGAAACGTCAAGCGATCGATCATGGGCGAAGTGGACATGATTGAAGCAGGCGGACCGCATCCGCAATTTATTGCACAAAGTCAGACTAGCGGCTGGCTCTCCATCACGTGCAATAATAAACCGACCAGGGACTGGATCATCAGGATCACCCCTATGCTAAAGCCCTGGAAGGATGCGCAGCTCGTTGCGGTAGATAGGTCCGAACTTATGTCCCACCAGGATTTGAATTGACGGGTGACAAGTTCAAGCTCCGTCTAGGCAAACAAAACCCAAGCCTCAGGACCGAATCATGGCGGGTTCTCCGCATTGTGATGGAGAAGAATGGCGGACAGACCTTCGTATTCTCTGTAGACGACGCTTCAATCGCTGAGCTTGAATCACTTAAGTGTCGCCTATTCCTGAACTTTTCAGATATCCAAGTGAGGATCAAAAAGGAAGGGACAGAGAAAGTCAACACCGTAAAGGTACAAAATACCACAGGTTTCAGGATTGAAACTGTGAAGTGTGCAGATGCCCTGGTCAGAGACACTAGCCCTCAACCAGGACCATCCAAACCAGCAGAAGAAGCAGATGATCAGGGCAGAGTAATCAACACTCAACCTGCAACATCACAAGCTCCCATACCTATGGATGTAGAGTCTAGAACTGCCACTAACCTAAATGTTCAGGACACCTACAACACGCCCCAGTCCGGACCGCTACAAGGTCCCTTGCAGTGGAAGAGAGTCCAGCGCAGAGTCAAACCTCACGCAGGCTCCTCCAAAGGCCCAACATCTGGTGAAAAAACTCTCGCTAAAAAGCACCTCAAGCCACAGCGCAACACTCCCAAAGGTCTACAAGCCGAAGAGAAGAAAGCGACTAAAGGCTCAGAGCTAGCGAAACCACCAGTGCCGTCGGCATTGCAGAGAAGGATTCAGCGCATCAGAGATGCTGCTCAAGCAGCTAACTCTGACAGGGCCAACCCGACTGCCGATCAATGACCGCCTTCAGGTGCCTTCAAGTGAACCTGCAACATGCGAAAGCATCGTCAGCAGTCCTCTCTCGCAGGTTCACTGAAGCTCACCTTGACGTCGCTCTTATCCAGGAGCCATACTTAACGGACAACCAGGTAAGAGGCTTGACCGTGGGCGAGCTATTGTATGACTCTACCAATACCGGTAGACCCAGAGCATGTTTACTTTTTAAAAAGAATACTAAATATGTTCCAATTCCAGGTTACTGTACAAAGGACGTTGTAGCGGCCTTTGTAGAGATGCCGTTCCCGGAGGTCGGGACAGAGATCATCATATGCTATTACGGTTCGCCTTACGGAAGCGGCCTTTCTGCCGTTACTAACCGATATCGGTGGAAAACCGCAATCGAAATCCCCCTGGCACGAAGGAGGACGAACGGGTCCTTGCCGGCCAAACCCAGAGAAGGGACGTGGGCGCCAGTGGTTCCGAATTTAAGGAACCCGTTCTCACTCGCTTTTCCCAAGCCGAACCACTGGTTCGGGAAAATTATCTATAGAATATACTAAACGTAAAAAACCGACGGAAGTCAAGCTGGAAAACGTCACAAACACTTAATGAATTAGACCAAAGTTTCGTTCATATCACACAATATTTAATTCAAGACTACGATATATGCTAGTGTGTCCTAACGATTTTCGCTACTTAACTTTCTAACCTGATCATTCGGTACTACCTTAATCTAGGGCGCCTCTGGTGATTCTTCTCCAGCGAAGGTCTCGAAATTCCGCTTCCAGTGCTGCCTCTCACGGCTCTCCGCTCGTTCCAAATTTGGTGGCCGTTTCGACGACGGTCCAGATATTGTCCTCGCTGTTCCTCCTTACTTTTACGGATTTATACCACTCGTCACCGACTTGTGATCGAATTGCTTAGCGATGTTTAGAAAAACTCCCTCTGCCTCGTATTCCTCGTTGTAGATTCTCTCGCACGTCTACTCGGTTGGATTGCACTATCAAAAGAGACCGTTTTTCGGGTCTTTCCTTGCCGCGAAATCTCTGCTGAGCTTTTTTTAAAACGGCTCATCCCCGTTTCACGGGTCAATGTTCGCTTTCTCCAGGTCATTCCCTCAGGTGCATAAACTTTCTTTTTCAACGACGATTTAGCCTGGATTCAACCCTCGCCGACCTGTCTTATCGACTCGCAATTTCTCGCTGTTCGCGCAGCACTCGTCCATGTTGTTTGTTTACAACTGCGGCTTATGACGTTTCTGGTTGTTTGCGTTTGAGTGTTTCAATGGTGACATTGTGAGTGCGCGGTCCGACGATTTAATTTTCGGTGGGTGGCGTAGCCTCGAGCACCGACAGGTAAGTATGGAGTTCCGGCTCTTCCAGGTTGACGGCAGCCTTCGATGTTATCGCCCTCTTGGCGGGGTTAGTGTGTCGTCGTATCCTAGCTCGTACCTAATCTGGTAGTCCCTAACCTAACCTAATCCTAATTAATTAATTCATCCTAAATTATAATTTACATTCCGCTGATTCGAAATATTTATTTCCTCATTTACCAGCTTGTCTTCCGTCTCGTCCTCAATTTTACCTGCAACGTTCTAATGCGTGCGTACGATTTATCTTTTTAGGTGCCATGCGGAGCGAAGGTGAATAAATAGGCGTCCCACTGGGTGCATCCAGAAAATCAAAAAGGTAAACAATATTACATTCCTTCTAACAACTTAACTAATTCTTTTCTTTCGTTTCAGGGCACCTGTAACACTCCCCCCTTACTAAAAAAAAGAATTCACTGAATTCTTAGAAAGGGAGATTGATCGCCGCAGCGGACAATATCGTATGGATAAGATAGCTTGGGTAATGTTCTTTATTTTCTGCTTAACTATATGTACTCATTATTCCTTTAATTTCCAAATCCCTGTTCACGTTTTAGCTTCCTAACTACGTTATACCCTATGTTCCAACCTATGGTCAGTGGGTATTTCACTCTTTCTTGGACGTCTAAGTAGATTCAGTGCGGCATCCCTCGTTCATATGGCTTTAAATCCCTGGCATGCCACACGCCAGCAGATTTACCGTTTTCCAACCCCAATTCGTATGTGTACGGTGACACTTTCTTCAGGACAATAAACGGTCCGACGTATTTTGGGGCAAGAGTAGCAGAAAAATATTTGGCTGCGTCTGAAAGCACATAATTCTTCCCCAGATGAGATCATTGGGAAGGAAACTTAGGTCTCGCTTCCGTAAATCGTATCTCCCTTTGCTACGCTCCGCTGCTTTTCTCAACCTTCCCAGAATATCCTCTTGCAGTTTCTGTAAAGCCTCAGCCCGTATTAGGGGATCTATTATTTCCTCCACCCCATCTGGTCTTTGTCTCACTTGAGCACTGACCGCCATCTCTCGACCAAAATTCAAAAAGTAAGGAGTGACTTTCATTACTTCGTGGGTTGATGTACGAAGGGCACATCCGATTCTCGCTAAATTTACGTCCCACTTCCGATGATTGTCCGACACATAGGCCCTGAGCATGGTTTTTATGTTTTGGTTGATCCGTTCTGCCGGATTAGCCTGGGGATGATAAAATGCAGTATATTTTATTCGGGTCCCGTAGGATTCTACCATCTTGTGAAGCACTTTGGCTCGAAATTGAACCCCATTGTCACAGACCAACCAACTGGGAACTCCAAACAGAAGGAACACCTGTTCTTCCAGGATTTTTGTTACCGTGGCACCTGTAGCCGCTCTCAAAGGATAAATGAGTGGGAATTTGGTAAAGTAGTCAACCACTGTCAGAATATACGTGTACCCGCTAGAGGAACGAGGTAAGGGCCCCACAATGTCTACACAGACCATTTCCCACGGCCGAGTTGCTTCCCCACTTCGAGATACCATCAACCCCACCGGCGCCCGCCGCTCAGGCTTAACAGCTTGACAAATCTGGCATTGGTTAACTTTCTTCCTCACATCGCTCGCCATTCCCGGCCAGTAGTAGTCGCGATCTACTCGATCCAGAGTTCGCTTCACCCCCTGGTGACCAGCTTTCGGATCATCGTGACACTGACTCAGTACCGCCTTCCTTTCACACTTAGGCACCACCCTTTTCCAATCCTGACTCGTCGTAAGGTTTGGATATTTCGACGGAATGTGTTTCCACAATATACGGTCACGTACCAACCAGTCAGCGTATTTCTGTGGGTATTCCTCCACTAGGTTGCTCATCTTGGCGTACCATGCGTCGACCGTCGTATCTACCGACAAAACATTCACCACAGGCACAGATCTCGATAGGGCATCCGGTACCAGGTGCTCTTTACCTTTCCGGTGGATGACGTCATAATCGTACTGTTGTAAACGGACTGCCCATCTTGCTAACCTTCCGGACGGGTCCTTAAGGTTATGCAGCCATATGAGCGAATGGTGGTCAGTTATTACACTGAAGTGAGTTCCCTCTACATAGGGTCTCAGCTTCTCTATCGCCCAGAGCACAGCTAAACATTCCTTCTCGGTAGTGGAATATTTTCTCTCCGAGCTCGTCAAGGACCGGCTCAAATAACACACCACTCGCTCCCCATCTGCATGATTCTGTGTTAATACCGCCCCCAGCCCAAAGTCCGACGCATCCGTTTGGACCACAAAAGGCTGTTCGTAGTCAGGGCATGTTAGAATTGGTGCCGTGGACAGTTTAACCTTCGCTTGAGAAAACGCTCGGTCGCAATCTGCATCCCATGCAAATTTGCGATTCTTTTTCAAAAGCGAGGTTAAGGGCGCAATAAAAGTCGCGAAATTCTGTATAAACCGTCTGTACCACGACACCATCCCTAAAAATTGACGAACTTCCTTTACAGTTCGTGGTTGAGGAAAGTTTATCAGGCTCTCTACCTTCTCCGGATCCACATGCAATCCGCCCTCATCGACGACATAACCCAAGTAACGTAATTCGGGCCTACAGAATTCACACTTTTCCCTCGACACCCGCAAACCTGCCGCTGTAAGCCGACGAAAGACCTCTCTCAGAATTTCCAGATGCTTCGTGAATGTTTGCGTTACGATAATTATGTCGTCGAGGTAGACGAACACATAAGGCTCCAAATCACTCCCGAGCACCCTATCGATTAACCTCTGCCACGTCGCGGGAGCGTTCTGTAAACCAAACGGCATACGAAGGAACTCATAAAGTCCTCTTCCAGGTACCGTAAAGGCGGTATATTGGCGTGACGATTTGGCCATTGGAACCTGCCAATACGCAGACTTAATGTCCATGGAGGTTAAATATTTCGCGTCGCGAAGCTTGTCGAGGGTAGCAGATACGTACGGAAGCGGATAGGCGTCCCGCTCGGACACCTTATTGACCTTGCGGAAATCGACACAAAATCTGTACCTGCCGTCTTTTTTCTTGATAAGTAAGATCGGAGAGGCCCAAGCACTGTTGGAGGGACGAATAATTTTATCCTTCAGCATGTCTTTCAGTTCCTGATCGATATGTTTTTGTACCGCAGGTGAAACTGGGTAGTAACGCTGTTTGATCGGAGGAGATTTGGTGGTGATGATGTGTTCAACCTCCGATGTTCGACCTAGACCCTCTCCCATCTTACCAAACTCTTCCTCAATCAATTTCTCCAATTGACTTCTCTCAATTGGACTCATGTTCGACTTTGAATGAAGGCATTCAATCGTCGCTAGCATCGGTTGTCCAGCAAAATCCCACTGCTCTTGCCGCAGGTCAACTACCAATCCGAACTGCACCCAAAAATCGGCTCCGAGAATAAGCGAGTGTGGCAATCTTTGAACGACCAAACACTCCATCCACCGCGTTCTGTCATTCACCTTCATTGGTAGCCAAACTACCCCATCCACCGCACATTCGTCCCCATTCGCCAATTTCACAAATGGCGACTTCGCCAAGCTTAAGGTTACTCCCTGTTCCTCCAGAATCCTCCAACCATCCCTTCCCCAAATGGTGCGTGATGCTCCTGAATCAAGCAAACCGATAAATTCCGCCTCAAAGACCGTCACTTTTAAGTGAGGCCGAATATCCCCCTCTTTTGGGGTTAAGGCAAAACTAATTGGCGGCGTCGTCTCGATCTCCGTATTCACCTTGCCGACCTTTAGTGAATACGACTCGCGTTTCCCGAAAACGGTGTACTAGTTGTATTTTCCTGTATGCCATTCGCTTGACTCGCGCTTGGACTGCATACAGGGCATCTACTCCGGATTACACCCACCTTTCCGCAACCAAAACATTTTCTGGCCTCCCTACACTCCCGAGAAATGTGACCCTCCCTCTTACAATTGTAGCATTTGATCTGGTTCTGAGCAACCCCTCGCCGAATTCCATTCGCCTCGGTACTATACACTTCCTGGTGACTATTTTCTTCGGAGTCAACGTAGGCTAAGTCTGGCTCCAATAAATTTGCGGTACGGCGGCCCGGAGGAGGCAGAAAAGCTTCCACTGAAAGTCTGGTAGCTTCCAGTGAACGACCCAACTTTACTAGTTCACTAACCGAATCTATTTTTGTCAGCCCAAGCTGATGCTGGTAGAAAGGACTTATGTTCCTCCTCAGTACTTTCAATTTCTCCGCCTCGGAACAACGGGTCGAGAGGCGATTAAATAAACTCTCCACCACCGCCACATAGACTCCAATAGACTCGTCTTTGCCTTGAGTTCGTCTTTTAATCTCCTCTAAGAGTCGATCATCGTAGTCTGGGGGTAAAAATTCGGCGCGCATTTCCGCCACCAACTCGTCCCAACTGTTGCACTTTGGTTTTATCGCCCTCAACCATACCAGACCTTTTCCCTCAAATAGATCAATCGCAGAACGAAATAATACTGATTTCGGTACTCCCCGAGCCACCCTTAACTCGTCCACTCGTTCGAGAAACGAGCAAATCGTGTTTCTCTCACCTGAAAACTTCAATTCCCACTTAGCCATAGAAATTTTGTTTGTACACACTTGCCGCGGTGAACCTGAAGCATTGTGCGGTTCTTCATCTTCCTCCTCTTCCGAGGAACATTGTCCTATCTTTTCCTGCAACGCCCCTAGTTGCAGTAAAATAGCTGCCTTAGCCTCCATTTTCTTCACTTTTTCCTCATTGGAAGGCACCGCACCTTCCAAACGCCTTAAACAGAAATGGATTTTCGTCCAGATTTTCTTATATTCAGCGGACGACTCGACTCCATTGAACTCAGACAGTAATTCTTGAATTTCCGCGCACTTGGCCTCTATTGCCAGCAAATCGTCGGAAAATTTGAACGGGTATTCTTCTACCAGAAACGATGCGTTGGAATTTCTCTCCGTTCGCAAAGCGACTCTGAGCGACTTCCGCATCTCATCCACTTTGTCAGATTTAATTCCGCGAATCATTAATTCGTAAACTAATTCGTCCTGGCTCAACCTATCCACCCAAATCTTGGCAATATTCGCCATTATGCCTCACACTACCCCTAACCGACAGAAAGAAAAGAATATACTAATTTTCCACTCACCGACCAAAAAAAAAAAAAAATTAATCACTACCAAATTTTCTCAAATTGCACGACAAAAAAAAATGTTCGAAAATTCAAATTTCTATATAAACACACCAAAAAAAAAATTACACTGAATGCACCCAATGTTATAACTCGCTAAATCGCATTCGCATTCACATTCACTTAAAATTTCACGTTGGGCGCCAAATATTACGGTTAGCCTTACGGAAGCGGCCTTTCTGCCGTTACTAACCGATATCGGTGGAAAACCGCAATCGAAATCCCCCTGGCACGAAGGAGGACGAACGGGTCCTTGCCGGCCAAACCCAGAGAAGGGACGTGGGCGCCAGTGGTTCCGAATTTAAGGAACCCGTTCTCACTCGCTTTTCCCAAGCCGAACCACTGGTTCGGGAAAATTATCTATAGAATATACTAAACGTAAAAAACCGACGGAAGTCAAGCTGGAAAACGTCACAAACACTTAATGAATTAGACCAAAGTTTCGTTCATATCACACAATATTTAATTCAAGACTACGATATATGCTAGTGTGTCCTAACGATTTTCGCTACTTAACTTTCTAACCTGATCATTCGGTACTACCTTAATCTAGGGCGCCTCTGGTGATTCTTCTCCAGCGAAGGTCTCGAAATTCCGCTTCCAGTGCTGCCTCTCACGGCTCTCCGCTCGTTCCAAATTTGGTGGCCGTTTCGACGACGGTCCAGATATTGTCCTCGCTGTTCCTCCTTACTTTTACGGATTTATACCACTCGTCACCGACTTGTGATCGAATTGCTTAGCGATGTTTAGAAAAACTCCCTCTGCCTCGTATTCCTCGTTGTAGATTCTCTCGCACGTCTACTCGGTTGGATTGCACTATCAAAAGAGACCGTTTTTCGGGTCTTTCCTTGCCGCGAAATCTCTGTGGAGCTTTTTTTAAAACGGCTCATCCCCGTTTCACGGGTCAATGTTCGCTT
This sequence comes from Beris morrisii, assembly GCA_951812415.1. Lineage (NCBI taxonomy): Eukaryota > Metazoa > Arthropoda > Insecta > Diptera > Stratiomyidae > Beris > Beris morrisii. The sequence goes on from OX638313.1 coordinate 68,795,693, forward strand.
TCTCCAGGGACCCTATTCTCGAGTTCATTCGAATTTTGGTCGCATACGATCAATTCGAATGATAAGTTTCGTACACGAACCAACTCCCATAAAAATTGGTATTCTTGAATGTCATGCGAAACTTTTTCATTCGAATGGTCGTACACGAATTGGAAGTAGTATTGCCAGACAAGTTTTTTGCTATTTAACGTGAATTTGGTAAGCCACTGTGACCACTAACAAGTGAAACACTTCAGAACAGAAATCCGTAAGTTTCAAACTTGAAAAAATAGATCAAAACGGGTTGGTAATATTAGTGGGGAGGAGAAAACGATATTAATAGAATTTTTGGAAAGTAATCCAAAATTAATTAAAGGTAGATTCAATTCAGAATTTACCCATGAAAACGCGCAACAAGTTTGGGGTATCGTTTCGGATGTTTTAAATAGTATTCCTGGTGCAAAAAAGGATTGAAAGCAATGGCGCAAGGTATGGTTATTCATTATAAACAAGCAATCAAGATAATTATTTATGTAATTTACAGACTGAGCAGGATATGAAAAACAAAACAAAAGGGTGGCAAGCGGGCCTTCTTAAAGATATTCGAACCACGGGTGGAGGACGACAAAGTGGATCTGATTAGAAAATAAATAAAAACAACTTCATCACTCGTAGGGAATACTAATATTTATTTTCATCAATTAATATTACAATCCTTCTTCCTAACTAGAATCTCTCAATATCTTAAAAAAGTGCACTCGCATAATAATAAACACAATTTAAATTTGACAATTTTTCTGAGCCACCTATTGTTGCTCTTCCTCTTTACATGTGCATTTCCCAAAGCATTGATAGCGCTTGAGGGCTTTTGGATTTATAGTACTTTTCTGTAAAAAAAAAGGATTGTATTATTTTGCTAGTAAGTTCATTCAATAAAAGAAAAAAAGGTCAATCACGGACTTCAAATGCCTTTCGTAATACCAAATCTTGTTGCGACGACATCCATAATAGGCACAGTATAAACTTATAGTCACCTGAGTGACATAACTCATGACTAAATAATGAGACGAAAATGAAGGGACCACACTTTTCCAGAGGGCCATAGAGCCTCAAACTACAGTTTGAAAAGCTGCAGAGTTTGGAGTCTTTCATATCCCCACAAATTCCAGAGAATGTTGTAAAAGTGAGACTCCGAAGGAGAGAAAGCAGAGAAATCCCAAAACTTAATAGCTGAAAGAGTTTTTGAGCTATGAGCCTACAAGCTCTTTTGTGTACGGCGGAGAGACGGACAAATTTTTTTCCCCTTTTCGGGATTAACCAATAAAAAATGTTCAGGGTTGAAAATTACCAAATCATCAAGTAAGATGAAAATCTAATGTCCTCTGAATCAGAGAGACCTACCCGAACTTTGACCTTACTCTATTCAAAAAATTTCGATGACAAGATTACAGTCGATCGGACTTTCCGGAGAAGTCATTTGGTTTTTGGTACAGTAGTACAGAAAAGTAAAAAAAAAAGGTAAATTTTAATGTCCTGTACTTTATGAAAGTTTGGGTACTTAAGAATCTTAAACAAAACCGAAGAACAGGAAGCCATTGTAGAAAATTGTTTTAGTAGCAGTCAAGTTATTCAAAACCTTCCATTCGAACAAAATCGCTGTAAGATCCCAGGGAATTCAGAACAAATAACGACAAATAATTGTCGAATACCCCGTCGTCACGAGCCTGCTTGAATTTCTGCTCATCGACGAAAAAGTATCCCAACAGATTTCCGGACTCCTTGTCGATCACATTAATCCGGAATGTCTTGGCTTGGATTTGTTCTGGTAGAACTGAGACGAAAAACTCCTTGGGCGATCGATTTCCGCTTAATTCGGCTATTTCGTCGGTGATGTTTTCAAGATCTTGCGGTTGAATCGGTGGGACTATGGTATCAATAGTGTTTCCTGCCAACGGAAGGTGCCTGGAAGCTTGACTCTGTTGTGTAAAGTAGGAACCTTTCGAATTTGCGACAGGTTCTGATGATTTCATGGAGGATCCAGCATTGGACGGTTGAATTGTGGTGCCGCCATGAGTTCGTTCCAGCGAGTTGTTCCGTTCGCGGAAGTACGGTTTCGATATATTACTTTGCGTTGGATTGATCTTTCGATTTTGGGACGACTTGGTAGATTTCATGTAGGACGGTCCTGGTTGTTGACCATAACCCGCAGGATAACTATCGAGACACATTTAAAATATTGTTTGACAGTTGACATGGTAACGGCTAAAGTTTCGTGCACGAAAGTTTAATTCGAATGATAGAAACCACTCGTTGCATATCATGCGAAAAGATTCGCATGCGACTGCCGTGTGACTACTCGAGAATAGCAATTTTTTCAAGTCATTCGAAAGTTGATGAAATTCGTGCACGAAACTTGGTCGAATGAACTCGAGAATAGGGCCCCAGGTCATTCCCTCAGGTGCATAAACTTTCTTTTTCAACGACGATTTAGCCTGGATTCAACCCTCGCCGACCTGTCTTATCGACTCGCAATTTCTCGCTGTTCGCGCAGCACTCGTCCATGTTGTTTGTTTACAACTGCGGCTTATGACGTTTCTGGTTGTTTGCGTTTGAGTGTTTCAATGGTGACATTGTGAGTGCGCGGTCCGACGATTTAATTTTCGGTGGGTGGCGTAGCCTCGAGCACCGACAGGTAAGTATGGAGTTCCGGCTCTTCCAGGTTGACGGCAGCCTTCGATGTTATCGCCCTCTTGGCGGGGTTAGTGTGTCGTCGTATCCTAGCTCGTACCTAATCTGGTAGTCCCTAACCTAACCTAATCCTAATTAATTAATTCATCCTAAATTATAATTTACATTCCGCTGATTCGAAATATTTATTTCCTCATTAACCAGCTTGTCTTCCGTCTCGTCCTCAATTTTACCTGCAACGTTCTAATGCGTGCGTACGATTTATCTTTTTAGGTGCCATGCGGAGCGAAGGTGAATAAATAGGCGTCCCACTGGATGCATCCAGAAAATCAAAAAGGTAAACAATATTACATTCCTTCTAACAACTTAACTAATTCTTTTCTTTCATTTCAGGGCACCTGTAACAATGCTCAGCCTACCTTCCCGGGGTTTGCACTGTACCAGCGTCACCCGTCATCAGGGACATCGTCGACCTATGCCGGAGGACTAACAAGCAGCTGGTACTTGGCTGTGATGCCAATGCACATCACACTATGTGGTCAAGTTCCAACTTCAATGAACGGGGTGAGTTGCTGCTAGATTTTATTTATACTAACAACCTAAATATTCTCAATAGAGGTAACAAACCCACTTTCATAAACAGAGTCAGGCAGGAGGTCCTGGATCTTACCATTTGTACTCAATTCCTGAGCACAAAAATTTGCAACTGGCACGTCTCTAATGAGACTTCTATGTCAGATCATAGGCATATCCTATTCAACATAGAATCAAATACCATTTTGTCCGAAACGTACAAGAAGCCACAAACGACGAACTGGGAACTATACGACCAGAAATTGTCGGAATTCATGGCCGGCACCATACGTAATATTAAGGACATTGACAGCATGGAAATAGCATCAGAACAAATACGCAATGCTATTGAAACTGCTTTCAACTCATCCTGCCCGGAAAGGTCCAGAGCAAGTAACAGGAAAGTAGCTTGGTGGAACCCAGCACTAACTAAGCTCAGATCTCAAACAAGAAAGCTCTTCAATAGGGCTAAAAAAATTGGTGAGTGGGAATCGTACAAAAGGGCTCTAACAGAGTACAACCACGAAATTAGACGTGCGAAGAGAAATTCGTGGAAATTGTTCTGCCAGGGTATAAACGATTTACCCAGCAGCGCAAGAGTACACAAAATACTTTCTCAAGCACACACTAATAAAATGGGCTTATTAGAGAAACCCGATGGCTAGATTACCGAAAATGGGAAACAGACGTTAGAACTTTTAGCTCAAACTCATCGGTACACTGTCCCAAAACCGAGCAGACCAACCATATTGGACTGGAAAAACTCAGCCAAGATCTTCACTGCCAACAAGGTTAAATGGTCTATACGTAGTTTTAAACCATTTAAATCTCCTGGAGAAGACAGAATATTTCCCGCTTTACTACAAAGAGGAATGGACCATCTTCTACCAACACTGTTATCCATATTCAGAGCAAGCCACGCATGGGGTTACATACCCATATCCTGGCGTAACGTTAAGGTGATATACATACCAAAAACAGGGCGCCGCTCGAGCAATAATCCTAAGTCGCATCGTCCTATCAGCTTAACGTCATTTCTCTTAAAAACTATGGAAAAGATTATTGATAGGCATATCAGAGATGGGGCTTTGAAATCTCAACCCTTACACTCCAATCAATATGCATATCAACCAGGGAAGTCTACAACCCACGCCTTACAAAACCTAGTCACGAAAATCGAGAAATCGATTACGGACAAGGAAATAGCTGTGGGTTGCTTCTTAGATATCGAAGGGGCTTTTGACAACACGGCCTACGAAAGTATCTACTCTGCTGCACAAAAGCGTGGTTTTGATCCAAAAACCTGCAGTTGGATCAAGGCCATGCTAGAACGCAGGAAAATAACTTCGACACTAGCCGACTCAACAGTCACAATCACAGCTGCGAAAGGCTGTCCGCAGGGTGGGGTACTATCACCCATCCTCTGGTGCTTAGTAGTGGACGATCTTCTTCAAGACCTAACTAATTCCGGAGTCACGGTACAGGTACGCTGACGACCTTGCCATCCTTGTTAGAGGTAAATTTGAAGAGACGGTGACTGATCTAGTTCAGAATACCCTAAACCAGGTAGCAACCTGGTGCACTAAACCAGGATTGGGTATCAACCCAAAGAAAAGCACAATTGTTGCATTCACCAAAAGGAGGTGTAAGGACAAGCTATCTAAGCCTACTCTTTTTGGAGAATCCATAGAATATTCTAGTGAGGTAAAATTCCTGGGTATTATCCTGGATAAAAAGCTCACCTGGAATGCTCATTTGGACAAAGTTCTTGAAAGGGCCAGAATCTCTCTCTGGACCTGCAGGAGCCTTCTCGGCAAAAACTGGGGACTGAGTCCAAAACTAACCTACTGGATGTATACCGTCGTTGCTAGGCCCATTATAACTTACGCGGCATCCGTCTGGTGGAAGAAAACAAAGCAGAAAACTGCTCAGCTTAAGCTGACTAAATTACAAAGACTGGCATGCCTGGGTATTACTGGGGCGATGCGCACCACTCCCAAAGCTGCCTGGGGTTACCTCTAGGTGCTTCTCAACCTAGCACCTCTACACTTAGAAATACAGAAAGAAGCTAGATTCACCACATACAAACTTTTGAGCTCGGAGGACGAGTCAGAGCGCAAAATAGCTTGCCCAACTCTCTACGCGGAACTCAACAAGGACCCGATACTAGCGATACCTCTTTCTGATTCAATGGTACCGAAATTTAGTTTCACAAAGCCATTCAAAGTTGTCCTACCTGTAAGGGAGGATTGGGCCACAAACAAACCCACTCCAAAACCAGGATCCATAATCTGGTACACAGACGGATCTAAAACGGATCAAGGTGTAGGAGCAGGAGTTTATGGAGTGCGCGCAAATGTGAAATTCTACTGTAGCATGCACATAACATCCACTGTTTTTCAGGCGGAGACTCATGCTATTGAACTATGCATTAGGGAAAATATCAGACGTGGCTACAAAAACCAACAAATATATATTCTCTCGGACAGCAAGGCAGCAATAATGGCACTTCAGTCCGTTCAAATCCACTCCAAACTTGTTTGGAATTGCATCCAATGCCTGATTGAATTTGGAAATAAGAACAGAGTTAGTCTCATTTGGATTCCGGGACACAGCGGCTATGTAGGTAATGAAATGGCCGACTTAATGGCTAGGAAAGGTTCAGAAGCTGACTTCATGGGACCATATCCATTCTGTGGGATACCATTAAGCACAGCCAGAATGAACATCCGAATGTGGCAAAAATCGCAAAGTGCCATTCACTGGGACTTGGCACCGGGCAACAGGCACTCAAAGCTTTTTATGCCAAAACACTCGGAAAAAAGAATATCTGATTATCTAAAATTAAGCAGATATCAGACCCGAACCTTAGTGGGAGCTCTGACTGGACATTGTCACATGAGGAAGCATCTCAACAGGATTGGTCTCTCTGAGACTAAAATTTGCAGAATATGCAATGACGAAGACGAAACACCAGAGCATATCCTCTGTGAATGTGAGGGTTTAACTCGCAAAAGGCTTCGCCACTTCGGTCAGGGTTTCATGGACCCATCGGAATTCCTGAACATTCCTCTTCGCAAAATACTAGACTTCATTGTAAGTGCAGGGATCGAAGAGGAATCATAATTAAACCGGGGGGACGTCACAATAAGCCCAACTGTGGCTGCAGTGACAGAGGTTATCCACACCAACCCCTATTTCCAAATCTATCTAAGCTCTGTAATGGTAATTGTTGTCAGTTTGCGCAATCGGTCTGCCATTTAATTGTATTGTATATTGCCTAAAAAGTGAATTCATTAGGTTGTTAACTACGCCAATTGGATCACTTGACTCTTCATGTTCAACACCTTTCGCATCCTTAACTTTGGTCTTTTCTTTTCCAGTGTAAAATTTTTCTTTCCCACCTTTTACCTTAATTAGCTGAACTTTTAAGCGAAGGTAGATACTGGATAAATCACGGTACGTGTCCCCGTGTCCTAGCGAGACGAATTCCAGAACTGAAGAGTTATCAAGAGAAGCTATTGGTTTGTATGATACCTCTTCTGTTTTTAAAATATTGGTCTGTATCGGTGGTGCTTTGAATAAATCTAATTCAGATTTCATACATTCTCTGTACGAGGCCATTCTCCTTACTTATCGAATATATCCAATACACGCTTACGCTTATTGTTCTTAACTCTTTTATTTTTACTGGTTGCTGGTCTTTTCTTAATAGATTTTCTCTTTGATTTGGTACGTTTTCTACGTTTAGGAGTCGTTTTTAACTGTGCTGTCGAAAACGAATTAGCCCTTTTTATAGCCATGCGCCTTTTCATACCCTCACCATCCATACTGTCAAAGAGTTTTTTCACTCCCTTTTGCATCAGCTCTTGAGTAGCAGCTTGTCCTTGCTCTTTTAAAATGTTTTTGAGAGGTTTACTTCCCACCTCTGATAATATTGTTTTTCCAGTCTTTATAGCTTGCTCCTTTATAGTTTTTACTCCTGAGGAGACTAAAGGTCGTAAATAACGCAGTAATCCACTGAAGAAGCTGCCAATACCTCTTCCACGCTGGTATATAAGTGGGGATCGATAAAGATCCCCTATATCCGACAAACCAGCACCGCTTTGGATTAAATAATACCTTGTGTAATATGAATTCATTTCGATTTGAATGTACACTATGAAAGTCCTTATTCACGTCTGAATATTTATACTTTATTGTCTTTTAAAGTGAAGCATCACATATGTTGGGGTATAGCCCGGTATGAAGTCAATTAATTCACCCTGATCATCGGTTATCTTTATGGAGATACTTTCAATGTAAGTCCTTTCCAGAGGGTAGTATTCTACATGCTCAAACCTGAAGATATTATCGCACTCTTTCAAGGGTATCATACGGAGATTTCTCACTAATTTGTCGCCTACTATTTGGGGACGAATGATATCAGTGTAAACGTGGATTATCCCTAAAGCTCTGCATTCTTCTGCAACAACAGTTGCTAGTTCTCGGGGAAATCTGTTCTTTATTTCGATAAGAGAATCTTCTAATCTGCCCAATTATTGAACATATAATATATAGACTTATATTCCAAAGCTCTTAAAATTACAATATCTGCAACTTCGCTATATTGGTAAATGTGTAAAGAGAAATCTTCCGGTTTTGCATGTCGTTCGTCTTTGCTCGTGTCAGGGATATCTTTACGAATTGCATCAGATTCTAAGGAGGTGTATAAAATCTCTTTAAAATCCGGATGAGCATGAGCATACCAATATGGCTTGATTGCATCGTTGAACGAAGATAAGAATGCAGAAAAATTCATATCTTGTTTCTGGTAACATAAATTTAATAACTGTTGGTAACTCCATTTAAGATAAATAGAAATACCATGTACTTTTTGTACAAAAGCTTTAAGCTTTAGTACTTCTGTCGCAGCTCTCTTCACCTTTTTAGTAGTACCTTTCACTTTTTCATCATCTTTCACACGTTTTAAATCTTTCTTCCCAACTGATCTCGTTTTTCGATTTGCTAATGCAATTTCAGTCATTCCGACACTCCATCCGCCGTCCAACTTACATGCACTAGGAAGTATATTCGTGAAGTCTGACAGTGTATTTTCATTGTATATACGCATGGAATTGTTGCTTAGAGGACATATGTAAAAATCGTTTTCTCTTATGTTTACAGGCATTTTTAAACTCTTTCCCAGAAAATATTTGGTGCACTTCCGGCCCGTTCCGTTCTTCTTTTTAAACGTCCAGGTACAGGGTACCGATCGTCTGTGCTTACTGAAGGATATCCTAGCCGTGAAGGCTTTAATATAGTTTGCTTGATAGGGGTTCTCTGTTCTGATTTATCCACCCCTTCACCCTGCTCTAGTTCTTCTATAAAGCTGTGCCGCTTCATCAACATCCATCTCATTTGGTATAGTATACTGAGTTATACCGTCATCAGCCGTTATAGTTCGATATTCTTTTTCCATGTTTTTAACTTCAGGCGTAGTTTTGCGAAACTTTGCAGCCGTTTTCAAAGTTTTTGCTATACCGCTTACAGATAATCGTCTTTTGAACCGAGGCGTTAGCGATCGCCTTGGCGGCGTTAGCGATCGCCTTGGAGGCGTTATCTCCTCTGCACTAGAACTATGATACTTTGGTAAAGTCACGTCGCCTGTCTCAAAGACATCCTCGGCCATACTGTAAGATGGGTCCGGATTCTTCATCGGGGAGGTTTGCGTCGACATTTCCTCTTTGAATGCAATTCTTGTCTGTGTCGCATTGTCTCGTAAATTTTTCTGTTTATCTAACTTTAATTGTGGCGTAAACGCAAGAGATTTTTCTTCACGAGACTGTCTTCCTTTACGCTTAGCAGTAAGAAACTTTATTAGAGTGTTCCTATAATTATACCATTTGTCGTCGTCAGACAGCTTTTTATTCCTCAATATGGAGTGTATCGTCTTATCGAATATAGATAGACCATCTCCTTCTTCTATTTGACCCTTTAACTGTTCATACACTTCTGGTGAAAGAAGAAGCATTTTATTAAGAACGCTCTTTCTATGCATATTTTTCAATCAACGACCCAATAACACTTGAAAGTACACTTCCTATCAGGATTGGCAGAAAACCGCCTTGCTGTACTAAGATTTTACGCTGTCTAGGAACAGATCGTCTTGCCTCAACTAATCTTACTCTTATACATACTCATACTCTTTTTATACTTACATAGACTGTTAAATATTTTACGGCCTGGCATATGATTCCCCTTCAACGTGTTCAGGATTTGCATTTTTCATGACAACCTTTCTTAAACATGGACTAGCATTTTGGAGAACATATAGCAAATTTTTATTGTCCTTTAGGGCCGTATTATTCACTTCGGGTTATTTATAACCTCTGGTTAATTCCAGTTTTTCCAAAGATTTGGTATTATTCACCTCCGGTTATCGTTTTTAACCGGTGATTCGCTGGTTTTGTAATCACTGATTAAAGTTACCCAGGGAAAAATTTAACCGGTGGAAAACTTCCAGTTTTCTACGATATCCAGGGATTTAACCGGCGATTTGACAAATTTTGTATTATTCACGATTGAAGTTATAGCAAGATTTCATTTGTGGGATAATTGGAGTGATTCTGATGAAGAACATGACTCGAGCGTCACCAAAAAAAATGGCACAACGAATCGACATTGACATATGCGACGACAAAGACTTTTTCTGTCGATACCGGATTGCAAAGCCAAATGAATTTTTTCCATTTTATGGTTCTCCACCATCACTTCTTCCATCATCTCCCTCCAGTTTTCAGCTAGGAGTATAAATGGTCTAGGTCTCGTATTATTTGTAAGATCCCATCTCATACAGTTCTTCAGATATGAGGTGTGATTTTTAAAAAAAAATGCTTATCCATCGCCTCCCTAAAAAATACTTTTAGCCAACTCCTATTGTCCATCTTAAAAACATAAGCCACATTTCCTTTTCTGGTTTAATTGGTTTGTGAGACTTTGCAATGCAAAGTTTTTAACCACCCACCCACGCCACTGACCACTCTCAAAAAATTATTTTCGATCTATTCGCCTAGTTCCTTGTTTAGCAAGTATCAAGTTTCAACTTTGTGACATTAACCGTTACGAAGATATGGATTTTAGAATGTCTCGACCTAAGCTTTCAAGCGTTTCGGACACATTGTTTTTCTCCGAACTCCTGAACGCTTTCACTCATATAAAAATGAAGCCAGCAAGTGGGTACAATATCATAGATCTATTTATGTTCCGAATTTCAGCTTCCTAGCATAAATGGTTCCTGAAATATAAGAACCAAAGTATTGCGTCTAAAACGCCACCCACATCCTTCCTCACCCCTCCACTAGAAACTTATCACTTAAAGGGGTCCACTCAATCTACCCTACCAATAAACTTAAATTCAATAGCTCCAAAGGTTTGTGAGATGCAAGCCTTCAATCGACTGTCCGCACTGTAAAATCCAACCACCCGGAAGCACATACTCAGAAAACTATCGGAATCAACAGGGATGGTTCTCGGTGAACGTGTAAGCCGTGCATCACACACGTCGTTTGTATTGCTCCTAGCTCGGCAACCATGAAAAAATTGCAGCCAATAATTCACATTTTTCCTGAAAATACAAATTTAAATATTCACAAAAAAGAAAAATGTCACATTCTGTCAATAATTAATAAAATTCTTGACGTTTGACTGGAAAAATAATGGAAAAATGGAAAACCAGCCGTTAAGATAACCCGACCTACTAAATCGCTAACCTGAGGTGAATAATACAATTTTATACCCAGAGAAATTAACCGGTGATTAAATTTAATACCCTGGATAAGTTAACAGCTGGTTAAGGCGAAAATAACCCGAGGTGAATAATACGGCCCTCAATCGTTTTACTCCTGACACCATTTTTATACTCTAGATGAAATCATATAGAGTATTATAAGTTTAATCCAGCCCAAAAGTTTGTAACGCATAGAACCAAGCCTCGGACGAAAAAAAGTTATATATTATTTTTTGTTTATTTGTAGCCAAAAACCTCAAATCCGCCTGACGTCCGTCCGTCCGTAGGTCCGTCTGTCCGTGAACACGATAACTCAAGAACGCCTTCACCTAGGATCTTGAAATTTTGAATCTGGATGTTTGGTTGAATTTGTAAGGCTAAGTTCGTTAACGGGCAAAATCGTCCTACTCCTTCGGGTAGCTGCCATACAAAATGTCCTTAAAACACGTGTTCAAGAATATTGGTCGATAACTTCAGAAGGGTTTAAGCTACGACTTTGAAATTTTGTATGTGTTATTTTTCCAATAGTTGGAGCTAAATGTATGATTATGAAGAAAATCCTTTTAGTCCTTCGTGTAGCTGCCATACAAATATCCTGTCGAAATGTATTCACTTAATTTACAAAACTCACAATAACTCAAGTAATCTTTTAGCTACGAATTCGAAATTTTGTGTTAGTTAGTTTTGAGTGAAAAGAAAGTCGGAGTTTACTAATCAGTGAAATCCTTTTACTCCTTCTGGTAGCTGCCGTACAAAATGTCCTTAAAACACGTGTTCAAGAATATTGGTCGATAACTTCAGAAGGGTTTAAGCTACGTCTTTGAAATTTTGTATGTGTTATTTCTCCAATAGTTAGAGCTAAATATATGATTATGAAGAAAATCCTGTTAGTCCTTCGTGTAGCTGCCATACAAATATCCTGTCAAAATGTATTCACTTAATTTACGAAACTCACAATAACTCAAGTAATCTTTTAGCTATGAATTCGGAATTTTGTACAAGTTAGTTTTGAGTGAAAAGGAAGTTTGAGTTTACTAATCAGCGAAATCCTTTTACTCCTTCTGGTAGCTACCATACAAAATATCCTTAAAACACGTGTTCAACAATATTTTCCGATAACTTCAGAAGGGTTTAAGCTACGTCTTTGAAATTTTGTATGTTTTATTTTTCCAATAGTTGGAGCTAAATGTATGATTATAAAAAAAATCCTATTAGTCCTTCGTGTAGCTGCCATACAAATATCCTGTCAAAATGTCTTCACTTAATTTACGGAACTCGCTATAACTCAAGTAATCTTTTAGCTATGAACTCGGAATTTTGTACAAATTAGTTTTGAGTGAAAACAAAGTTCAAGTTTACTAGTCAGCAAAATCCTTTTACTCCTTCTGGTAGCTGCCAAACAAAATATCCTTAAGACACGTGTTCAACAATATTTTCCGATAACTTTTGAACGCTTCAAGCTACGAATTTGAAATTTTGTACACGTTTATTTTTAAATGGTTCCAAGGAAAAGGATAAATATGTAAGAAATCGAGTGAGTCCTTCCTGCACCTCCCATGTGAAAGTCCTTTAAAAAGGACATTTTTTTTCGATGACTTACCCAGTTTAAGGTATGAAGTTAAACACTGAATAAGTAGCAATCTAATAGCAGTTCTTAATAAAGGACACACAACATGCACACTCGTAATTCTACTTTATCCCCAACTACAATATAAATCGGAGTTCAGTATTCATCTAGAGTATTATACGATTGGCTTGCAGCCGATCGTGACTGCAGTATGTTTTTATACTCTAGATGAAATCATATAGAGTATTATAAGTTTAATCCAGCCCAAAAGTTTGTAACGCATAGAACCAAGCCTCGGACGAAAAAAAGTTATATATTATTTTTTGTTTATTTGTGCCCAAAAACCTCAAATCCGCTTGACGTCCGTCCGTCCGTCCGTCCGTCCGTCCGTCCGTCCGTCCGTCCGTCCGTCCGTCCGTCCGTCCGTCCGTCCGTCCGTCCGTGAACACGATAACTCAAGAACGCCTTCACCTAGGATCTTGAAATTTTGAATCTGGATGTTTGGTTGAATTTGTAAGGCTAAGTTCGTTAACGGGCAAAATCGTCCTACTCCTTCGGGTAGCTACCATACAAAATGTCCTTAAAACACGTGTTCAAGAATATTTACCAATAACTTCGGAACGCCTAAAGCTACGACTTTGAAATTTTGTATGTGTTACTTCTTTAATAGTTGGAGCTAAATGTATGAATATCAAGAAAATCCTGTTAGTCCTTCGTGTAGCTGCCATACAAATATCCTGTCAAAATGTCTTCACTTAATTTACGAAACTCACTATAACTCAAGTAATCTTTTAGGTACGAAATCGAAATTTTGTACAAATTAGTTTTTAGTAAAACCAAAGTTTCAGTTTACTAGTCAGCGAAATCCTTTCACTCCTTCTGGTAGCTGCTATACAAAATATCCTTAAAATAGGTGTTCAAGAATATTGGTTGATAACTTCAGAAGGGTTTAAGCTACGACATTGAAATTTTGTATGTATTATTTTTTCAATAGTTGGAGCTAAATATATAATTATGAAGAAAATCCTGTTAGTCCTTCGTGTAGCTGCCATACAAATATCCTGTCAAAATGTATTCACTTAATTTACGAAACTCACTATAACTCAAGTAATCTTTTAGCTACGAATTCGGAATTTTGTACAAATCAGTTTTTAGTAAAAACGAAGCTTGAGTTTACTTGTCAGCGAAATCCTTTTACTCCTTCTGGTAGCTGCCATACAAAATGTCCTTAAAATACATGTTCAAGAATATTGGCCGATAACTTCAGAAGGGTTTAAGCTACGTCTTTGAAATTTTGTATGTGTTATTTTTCCAATAGTTGGAGCTAAATGTATGATTATGAAGAAAATCCTATTAGTCCTTCGTGTAGCTGCCATACAAAGATCCTGTAAAAATGCCTTCACTTAATTTACGGAACTTACTATAACTCAAGTAATCTTTTAAATTGAATTGGAAATTTTGTACAAATTAGTTTTGAGTAAAAACAAAGTTCGAGTTTACTAATCAGCGAAATCCTTTTACTACTTCTGGTAGCTGCCATACAAAATGTCCCTAAGGCACGTGTTCAACAATATTTTCGATAACTTTTGAACGCTTTAAGCTACGATTTTGAAATTTTGTACACGTTCATTTTTAACTAATTCCAAGGAAAAGGATAAATATGTAAGAAATCGAGTGAGTCCTTCCTGCACCTCCCATGTGAAAGTCCTTCAAAAAGGACATTTTTGTTCGATGACTTACCCAGTTTAAGATATGAAATTAAACACTGAATATTGTCTTTTAGGTTTGAGTAGCAATCTAATGGCAGTCCTTAATAAAGGATATACAACATGCACACACGTAATTCTACTTTATCCCCAACTACAATATAAATCGGAGTTCAGTATTCATCTAGAGTATTATACGATTGGCTTGCAGCCGATCGTGACTGCAGTATGTTTACTGTTTAAATCAGTCGCTGAACAATAGCACGTTACAAATCTTTTATTAAAGATATCTGTTCTGAATCTAAATAAATCGTTAGTAGACTGAGTCAGATCTATTAACAAATACCCGTGTGGAGCCTGAGTAATATCTTTATATATTCTCACCAGCTCTGCACTATTTTCAGGGTAAATCTGTTTGGCTAAATGAAGGAACTGACTTTTATCGCGGGGGTTTTTGAAAACCACCATATATTTACAGTTAAGGGAAATATCTCGACAAAACTTACCCTGATGGAAGACGTTCTGCGTTACAAGTATTACTGAAAAATTCCTGTGATGTGATCCTTTTGTAAAGAGTTCACAAACCAGCTTTGAAAATGCATTCAGCATCATATCTGTTATGTTCTATGGTCCACTTGTATGTCTTTATTCTTATAGGTTCAAATAACGACTGACTAGTCAAATGCAATTCAATGTACAATCTTGGCTTAAGACTAAAGACTTATATAGAAGTGCTACCAGGGGTGTGGTAGTCTAACAAATATACAACATGCCCCTTTTTCAAAATCTATTAATTAAAACAAAAATGAACATGACAAAATTTAATAAATTTAAGTACTTTAATTTGTTGATTAATTAGTTAATAGAACTGGTTTAACTGTACGTCCGTATCTTGTTACATAATTTGTTTCTGTTGAATCCTGTGTCCTGTCTGATTGAATTCTAGTTGTTGGCACCGTATTTTCCTTAATAGCTTCTTCAGTATTATTTACTGGAGGTTCAAAATTATCAGGATACGATCTGAGTTTTAGATGTACTCTATTTCTTCGATATTTTTTTCCATTATCGGCTTCAATAATGTACGACCTCGGTAGTCTATCTTTTCCTACTACTTTTCCTTCTCTCCATGGCGAATTAGGTTGTTGCTTAAAATAAACTAACTGATTTGAGTTTAAATCTTCTAATTTTCGTGAATTGAGATCATATTTCTCTTTAACCCTATTTACTTTTTCATTAACTCTTTTATTATAAATTTGATTGTCTATTAATTTTGGTTTAAGTCTGTTTAATTGGACGGGTATTTTAGTTCTTAAAACTCTTGACATAAGTAATTCTGATGGTGAAAAGCCTGCTTCAGAAGGCGTTGTACGATATGCTAACAAGGCTAAATATGGATCTTGATTAGATTCTTTCGATTTTTTAAGTATTTTCTTTATGGTTTGTACTCCCCGTTCAGTTAATCCATTAGACTGTGGAAAGTTTGGTGAGCTAGTTACATGTTGAATATCCCATTCACTAATGAATGACGAGAAATCGGACGATGAGAATGGTGGGCCATTATCCGTGATCAAACTTTCCGGTATTCCATGTCTGGCAAATATGGATTTTAATTGAGTAACGACACTTTTTGAAGTTTTTGAGGATAGATTAGCAATCTCTATGAATTTAGAGTAATAGTCCACAACAATAAGATAATCTTGTTGATCTATTTCAAATAAATCCGCTCCTAGCTTTTGCCAAGGAAGATCAGGCAACGGATGTGCCATGAGCGGTTCTTTCATGTTGCTATTCTGAAATTTTCCATACACGGAACATGAGGCTACTTTCCAATGAATATCAGATGACATATTAGGCCAATAGACTAAATTTCTAGCACGTCTCTTGCATCTGACTATACCAGAATGACCTTCATGAAGTAGATCTAGCATTGTACCTCTAAGTTTAGAAGGAATTATTAAACTTTTGTCTTTAAAAATTAAATCATCTATGACATGTATTTGGTGTTTAATTTTCCAGTATGTTTTTATCGTGGAAGAAACTTCTCTGTAGTTTTCTGGCCAACCCCCTTGGGCGTATGATTTAATCGTTTGTAGATCAAAATCATTTAAAGTTTCAGACTTTATTTGTTCTAAACGGTTTTGGGAAACTGATAATGTAGATTTAAGCAATCTTACATGAATTTTAATTTCTGGCTCTAAGAAACATTCAGTTTCTGGAAGTGGTGCTCTCGAAAAAGTATCAGCTAGAATCATCTCCTTACCGGGCTTGTAGACAAATTCAAGGTTGTATGACTGTAAATTCAACATCATACGTTGAAGCCTAGCAGGGATATCCGCTATTGGTTTCTTAGATAGTGACACCAAAGGTTTATGGTCAGTTTCAACATGAATGACGTTACCATATACGTATTGGTGGAATTTCTTACAACCAAAACATATTGAGTAGAGTTCTTTCTCTATTTGTGCATAGTTTCTTTGAGAAAGCGTTAAAGTTTTTGACGCATAAGCTAAAGGAATATTGTTTTGCAAAATGACTGCTCCTACTGCATATTTAGAAGCATCGCAAGACAAAGTTATTGGTAGTTTGGGATTATAGTAATTAAGAACTGGCGGTTTCGTTATCATAGACTTCAATTTTTTGAAACACTCTTCATGACTATCGTTCCATTCCCATGACGAATTTTTTCTAAGTAGACTTCTTAGCGGCGTTGTTTCCTTTGACAAGTCTTTTAAGAAAGGTGCTAGGTAATTAAGCATACCTAGAAAGCGTTGCAAATCCTTTGCGGATTGTGGACTAGGCATATCTGTAATTGCTTTGATTTTACTTTGGTCTGGACTGATTCCTGTACTACTAAAAATATGGCCAAAATATTTAATTTTCGTTAATCCGAAATGACATTTATCCTTATTAAATTTCAGGTTTGATTCATCCGCTCGCTTCAAGACCTTGCGTAGTCGCTGATCATGCTCTTCTTTAGATTTTCCCCAGATCAAAATGTCGTCAATATATATGATTACATCAAGATCAAAAAATAAATCATTCATAATTTTATGAAAAATCTCTGGAGCTACATTTAAACCATATGGTAGTCGAAGAAACTGGTATCTACCAAAGGGAGTATTGAAGACACAGAGCTTGGAACTTTCTTCATCTAATTGTGTCATCCAAAATCCAGAACTTGCGTCTAGTGTAGAGAAGTATAAGGCCCCATTTAATTTCGATTTGATCATTTCTAAATCAGGCAATGGATAGTGTGATCTCAACAAATTTTCATTTAAATTTCTAGGATCTAGACAGACTCGTAATTTTTTGTTGGGTTTCTCTACTAAGACTATTGAGCTGACCCATTCAGAGGACCTATAGTTTTTTTAATGACGTTAAGAGACTCCATACGATCTAATTCTTCTTTAAATTTACTGTGCAACTTATATGGGATTCGCCTTGGAGGATCTACAACCGCGACATAGTTATTTTTTAAAGTTAAATGCACTTTATGCTTTAAACGACCGAGACCGTGAAATAGATGACCGTATTCCTTGATGTATTCATTTTCAGTTTTACTAAGCGGACACATTCTTTGAACAAAATTTAATCTAGAGCAGTCTGGCAAACCAATTACAGACGGAGTATTGTGATCAGCTACCATAAACTCTATGTCGAACTCTTTTTCCTGATATTTTGAACTAAATGAATATTTACCGATAACTTTAATTTTTTCACCTGTATATGTTGTAACTATGGCACTCGTTTCTTTCAAGTCTTGTACAGAGTTTCCTAGACGTTTAAAAGTATTAAGCGACATGACATTTAGTTGCGCTCCGGTATCCAACTGACATGTAACTATTTTTCCGTTTAGAAGAATTTCGATCAACCAGGACTCAGTTTTCACCGATACATTATTGACGCTGCCTATAAAAAAGGATTCATTAGAACTGTTTATATTGACTGACTTGACTATTTTAGTTTTGCAAAATGACCTATCTTGTTGCAATTGTAACAAGTCACATTAGTTGCTGGACATTTAGTTTTGTGAATTTGACCACATCTCTGACATATTTCGTTTTGTGGGCTTTGTTGACTGACTTTTCTGTACCGCGACGATGACGACTGTTGACTTGACGTTGAAGATGACTGTTGACGTGGCGATGTTGAGGACTGTTGTTTACGTGATGTAAATGTTGACTGTTGTTGACGTGATGTTAACGATGACTGCTGACGTTTTGACTGCTGCCGTTTATGACTGTTTAGTTGATGTATTTCTATCTCATTTTCCTTAGTTATCATTTGTTTTAGGTATTCTTTGCTGCAATTATACGTCTTGTACTTTGAGCAAACTTTTGACAGGTTTAACTTGTCGGTACGTAATAGACGATCTTTTAACACTTCGTCACTTATACCAATGACGAACGCGTCCCGCACCATGTCTTCTTCATCTTTGTATTCACAGCTTGACACAAGATTTTTTAGTTGCGTCATGTACTCGTCTAAAGTTTCCTCGAGCTTTTGATGACGCGTGAGAAATTTGTACCGTTCGAACACGATATTTTTTTCCGGAACGAAGTATTCCGTAAAAATTTCGACTATTTTTTCGAATTTGTTTTCCTCTTTAGGAATCACAAATGTACTGTGTATTTTAATACCCTGATCACCCATGCATCTTCTTCGAGTTGATCCTGACCAGACGCGGTCAAGTACAGTTTTAGCCTCGTTATCCAGTCGTACCATTCTACCGCTAGATTGGGTTTGCTAAAATCTAACGGTGATGGAGTGTTCAACGTGGTAATGGGCATTTTATTTTCAAAGTTTTTAGTAAATTTGTTTTCACTTTTTACGTTTTCACTTGTTATTGTCACTTTTTGTTCGATTTCACTCATACTTATTGTAATTGTGAAATTTTATGAGATTGTCTTTCACCTGACACCATGTTATGTTCTATGGTCCACTTGTATGTCTTTATTCTTATAGGTTCAAATAACGACTGACTAGTCAAATGCAATTCAATGTACAATCTTGGCTTAAGACTAAAGACTTATATAGAAGTGCTACCAGGGGTGTGGTAGTCTAACAAATATACAACAATATCATCTAGTACGATTAAAGTAGGTTCATTGGTTTCGTTTATAAATTCTTCCGGTATAGAATCTAAATATTCAATATTTTTAAATGGTAATTGTGATGGTATCGCTCATTGTTCAGCATTACACCAGATAATCTTTTTTATCTGAGTGTTAATTAACGATGTATTCCCCAGGAATGACTCAATAAATGTCGTCTTTCCGCTTCCTGACAGTCCCGCAACCGTCATGGTAAACGGATGATCAAACTGTATCATTTTCTATACTGGCTTCTATATAAAACACGTGCAAACAAGTCCACTATTTATACACATGATGAAATGAGTAGAAGACAGGTTATTAACGAACTGCATAAGACAGCTCGAAGAAATTTTAGGCGCCGTCGTGTGACCATACGTGGTATAGATGACTTATGGCAGGCGGATTTAGTGGATATGAGCTCTTATTCAACTAAGAATAAAGGCTTTAATTTCCTTCTAACTGTAATAGACACATTCTCCAAATATGCGTGGGCCTTACCCGTTAAAAATAAAAGTGCTGCCGTGATTAGCGAAGCTATGCAGACGATTTTTAATGGGTGACGTTACCCAAAAAATCTTCAAACAGATGATGGGAAAGAGTTTTTCAATAAAACATTTCAGGATTTGATGAAGAAATTTGAAATCAATCACTACTCCACTTTTAGTCCATTAAAAGCCTCAATTGTAGAACGATTTAACAGAACTTTGAAAAATATGATGTGGCGGGAGTTTAGTATGAACGGGAACTATAAGTGGAGTGGGCTACTAAAAGGACTAATAAATAAATACAATAGGACCAAACATCGAACCATAAAAATGCGCCCTGTAGATGTTGGTCCTTCAAATGAGGTACAGATTCTTGGCGACGCCTACCGCAAGCTGAAGGTTACGTCAAGACCTAAATATAGAATCGGTAATCATGTGCGAATAAGCAAGTACAAACATGTGTTCGAAAAAGGTTACACTCCGAATTGGTCTACAGAAATATTCAAGATAAACACAGTAAGGAAAACCCAACCGCGGACCTATTTACTTGAAGATTATCAAGGTAATATTATCCAAGGAGGATTTTATGAAACAGAATTGGCAAAGGTCAGACACCCCGATGTATATCTTGTAGAGAAGATTTTGAAACGGAAAAAAGATCGCGTGTTTGTAAAATGGCTTGGATTCCCATCATCTCATAATTCCTGGATTGATATAAAAGACGTACTGTAACATAAAAATTTTAGTCAATATGCTGAACTTAAGACATGAATACGACCGTCATTCAAAAATTTGGATCTGGATGAGAGAAAAATTCTTAAACTGGTAAAAAGCGTTTTTTTTTACACCAACTTGAGGGATTACACCAAGTACTTCTTCTGCGCCTTGACAATAAGTGCATTTTCATCACCTTCTGATGTGGAAGCTGAACATCTACGCATGTCTCCTGAATGTGTGTTTGCTAGCGGTAAAGACGTTTGTGGTCCATATGAAAAGCCCGTTAAAAAATCACATTGGTCGTCATCATTACGTGTCGTGTTGAAATATTTTTTGCTGATAATTGTGATTTTTTTCTTGGTTGTCGAGTTACTCAACCTATTCAATGTCATCTGTAGATTTTAAACATGTCAGTTTTTGTGATCAGGTATCGATCAAACACATGATTGCCTGGGAATACGCATATAGAAGTTGCAGGAAAGGAAATTGGCAAATCTACGCAATAGATCGATTTAGATTTCAGCAACGAATTTCAAAAATGAATGAATTGCTAAAACCTATTTTATGTAAAAGATATAATCAGAACCATCATGAAAATAAAATAATCTAATATAAATACATTAAATGTAATTGTATCATATACTATATCATCAATAAAGCATTAATTTACTCATAATCTTTAATTTTTTTATTATAACATACCTGTCTTAATTGTTAATCTTCACAGTTGATTCTAAAAAGAAGAATTGCACTTGTAACCTATATAATACCACTTCACAAAGTCAAGATGGTAATATCCATATCAATAGCCTACAGAGAAAAATATCAACAAACAAACGTGCAAAAACATTCTTGATAATCCCAATATCAATATCATCTCATAGAGTGAAAGTAATAATTACCACAAGCAATTACCTACATAACATGCACAAGCCTGCCTATTCGGAACCGAGGCTCCAGACACCTAGTAACATGTACAATTGTAATCTACATTCTACCAACAAAATGTAAGCATGAAGCAACAAGCAAGAACCGGCTTCGCGCAAAACATGTGCACTTGTAACCTACATTCCCAACACAAGGTAAACATCAAGCAACACCCAAGAACCGGCTTCCCGCAAATTATCTACCAGGAACCAAAGTTCTAGTTATCTAGCAAACATGGCGCAAAGAAGAATCAAAATGCATCTTGCAACCAACCAATTGGAGCCGAGGCTCCAATTAACAAGACTCGCAGCTACCCCCCAACACACTGAGCCCGATCAAAATCTCTACAACCCAACTCCATTGCGGCTTATCTCCACCACAATTGGGCCTGGCTTAATCCCCACGTGATGCACGCATGAATATACCAGCATCATCAACCAATCTTACTTACTCTTTTCAAAGGTTACTTCAGTTCACGCAAGTTTCAGATTTTCATCCAAGTCAATACATTTCATCAGAACAGAGCGAGGAAATTGCGAGAAAATTATCGCTACTACCGAACCCCTCATATCACAGACTTTTGCATTCACTACTCCACACAATTCCACGCCCTTCAAAAGGTACAACTTTGGGCCACATTTAAGTCCATACGAAAACAGGTTTCACGCTCAAAAGGTACAACTTTGGATACCAGAAAATCCAGAAATTCCATATCAAAATAGGAGGAGTTTAGTGCGGATGTCCACTTCGCACGTAGTGCATAAGATACCAAATTTGTACCCTTACTACTGAACAGTCAAAATTCGTAAGTGAATCTTTCATAAAATCCATGCTATTAAAACTGGCATGTCCAAGTCTACGATGCCACAAGCTAACAGTCGACACTGCACCGATTGACGGCGTGCGGTCATATTGGAATGGGTTAGGTTAGGTTGAGAAGGGTGTACTGAAGCATTGTGCCACAGTCCATCACGAGAGGTCACTGCGGATCCATTGTGGTCCCCTCGCATAAACCGGGCTATAGACTACTGATTCCAAATATTGATCTTCCTAATGAAGAGAGTAGTTCTCCATAAAAGAATCATCGCAAGTTCTGATAGATCGGTCAAGGAGAATTTCCCCAAGTACCGATACCTGGTACGTGCCAGACTTTCACACACTAGATGCTCCAGTGTCGGTTCAACATTCTCATCACCACAGCGACACAGATCAGCCAGTCTTTCTCCATGTCTCCCAAAGGGACAGTGTGTTAAGGACATTCGTCACGACCCTATGCGTTGGAGTTCTCCCGGCTATGCCGAGAGTCCTTTTACGAGGTTAACTCGTAATGAGCATTCTTCTGGAAGGCAAGAGAGAACAATCGTGAGTTTTGTTATTAATAAAGGGTTTTCCAATAGGGACTTGACAACTTTGAATTCAATTTGTGAACGCACCCTTTCACTAATCATCGAACTGTCACTGTCAATTTATTCAGTAAACTTAACATTTTTATCATGGTAAAGTACACGAAGGAACAACGTCTGCAAATTATAAAAATTTACTACAGAAATTCGGAGTCGGTGACCGCTACTTTAAGAGCGTTAACTCCGATTTTCGGTCGTAATTCTCGCCCTAGTAGACAGGCAGTAACAAGTTTAGTGCAAAAATTTGAGTCTACATATTCGTTGTGTGATGTTGCCGTGTCAGTGAGACAACGGGTTGGTCGAAGTGTCGAAAATATCGCTGCCGTTGAAACGTCCGTAGCAAATGATCCAAATCAGTCAATTCCACGGCGTTCTCAAGTGTTGGGCATCGCCCACACCACGTTATGGCGAATTTTGCGTAAGGATCTTGGTTTACACCCATACAAGATCAAGCTGACTCAAGAATTGAAGCCGATGGACCATTTGAAGTGACGTACGTTCTCCGATTGGGCTCTGGAAAAGATGCGCCAAGATGATCAATTTCATCGCAAAATCATCTTCAGTGACGAAGCTCATTTTTGGCTCAGTGGGTTCGTCAATAAGCAAAATATGCGTTATTGGTCCGGTGAAAATCCACATGTGCTTCATGAAAGACCACTTCATCCACAAAAAATAACTGTTTGGTGCGGTTTGCATGCTGGCGGCGTCATAGGGCCATATTTTTTCGTCGACGATAATGATCGTCACGTTACTGTGAATGGTAATCGTTATCGCGCCATGATTACCGATTATTTTTGGCCCGAATTGGAAGATATGGACTTGGACAACATGTGGTTTCAACAGGACGGTGCCACAAGCCACACAGCACACGTTACAATCGATTTATTGAAGAGTAAGTTTGATGAGCGTGTTATCTCAAGAAATGGACCAGTCGATTGGCCGCCTCGTTCGTGCGATTTAACGCCTCTGGACTTTTTTCTTTGGGGCCACGTCAAGTCGTTGGTCTATGCCAACAAGCCGACGACGTTGGAAGAGCTCAGAGCCAACATTGAACACGAAATAGCAGCCATTTCGGCCGAAATGTGTGGCCGAGTCATCGAAAATTGGGTCCAACGAATCGACCGCTGCAAACGTGCCCGCGGTGGCCATATGAACGAAGTCGAGTTCCATTCATAAATGTTTTGATTGTACTTCAACTCGATAATAAAGTTTTTGAAATATCTCAAATGGTTTGCATTTTATTTTGAAAAAAAGTTGTCAAGTCCTTATTGGAAAACCCTTTAGAAATATAAAAAAAAGGAAGAAGAAGCAAATGATGAATAAAATTACCTTTTTCTTTATGAATCCCGATGCGCTGGGGACGCTTCATATGCACGGCTCCGCAGTCGACAGTAGCACCTAAAAGTAAGCCAGTGAAGAAATATTAATGTAATTTGCAGCAGACACGGAGAAGAGGCGGAAAGATGAATTAATTAGGTTTATGGAATATTAGTGTAAGTTAGGGTTAGGTTATGTAAGGACTTAGGAATAGGAAAAGGAAGAATTAGGAAAAGGAAATAGGAAAATAGCAACCGGTGTTAACAAAATAAATTAACACTGAGGAACACGGTAACAACAAACGATGAACCCGAACGACACCCAGAAGACATTTAACCAGAACACAACACAGAAAACAATTAACACGGAAAACACAGAAAATAACAACCGGTGTTAACAAAACAAATTAACACTGAGGAGCACGGTAACAACAAACGATGAACCCGAACGACACCCAGAAGACATTTAACAAGAACACAACACAGAAAACAATTAACACGGAAAACACAGAACGATCGCGGAAAATACGACACAGGAAATACAGCACAACACCGCACAAATGTCACAACAACGAGAAACGTCATCCGACGACAATATTGACGAGCACTGCACGAACCGCGAGAAAGTGAAGTCGATAAGACAAATCATGAGGTTTGGGCCCATGCTAAAAAGTCGGATGGTGAATATAAAGTGGACAGGAGAAAATAAATCGGCACCTGAGAGAAATGGGAAGTTTTGGAGAAAAACGAACGTTGACCTAGAAAAGCGGAATTTGGTTGTCGGTGAAAATAACTGACTGTTACCCCAATTTTTGCGGTCTCTTGGGTTAAGTGATTTTGGTACGTAAACATCAGAGAACGAGAAAGCACGGAAGGAGTATTGCACCGATAGCGCGTATACGGTCGGAGTAAAAGTTGAGAAAAGATTGCATCGGAAGTCGCCGATATACGGTCGGGGTCTTCGCCAGCAGAACAGAGGAGAGTTGTGCAGCAACCGAGGAAATATTCGAATTTTCATCGTGGGACACCGCACCAGAGGCGCCCTAAGTTAAGGTTAGCTAGAATAGTTTGTGAATTATAACCAGAAAAAATCGTAGGAAGAAAAGGTAAAATCAAAGGATAGGTCATTTTGAAGAATATTAAATTTCATTTCTTTTCTATTATATTCCAATTGTGTTATTCTTCCGTGTTGTGACGTGTTTTAGCCTTTTCTCCGTGTGAATAGTGTTTCTTTTTTTGTTTTCCTTTAAATTAATTAATTATTTATTTTCCCCGAACTCGTGGTTCGGTCGGGGAAGACCTTGGAGGACGGGTTCCTAAATTAAGAACCACTGGCGCCCACGACCCATTTCTGGGTTGGCCGGAAAGGACCCGTTCGCCCCCTTTTTGGTGCAAGGGGGTTTTGATTGCGGTATTAAGACCGCTACCGCGCTTTTTAAACCGTAATAATTGGCGCCCAACGTGAAATTTCCTGTTGATATTGATTGTGGAGGTGCAAAATAGTTGAGTGAGGTAGCTAGTGCATCGGAAGGTAATTAGGAATTCGGAGATTACGTTAAGTGTAAATTTGAGCATTTGGGATTTGTTTTTTTTTTCTCTTGGTGCGATTGTTCTTTCTTGGCCGGTACTTAGTGTAGAGTTTGCAAGAATGGCGAAGAGCGCAATAAACCATCTCAGCCAAGATGAGTTAATATACGAGTTGTCTATAAGAGGGTTAGCAGCGGATAGAGTGGACCCTATGCGCAAGGCACTTAGAATGGCCATGCATCTAGAAGACTCTACCAAAAAGTCCTCTTTATTAGAGGTTTATCCTTTCGAATTTTCCGAAGATATCGTAGCCCTCCAGGCTAAATCGAAGGAAATCGAAGCACTGCTGGTAAGCTTTGAGGGAGATGAGTCCAGTGGGGAGTTTAAAAGACTGTCGGCGAAGTTAAATTGGTGTTTGAGGCGACTAGAATATGGCCAACCATCCGAGGAAGAAATAGGTGAAAAGAAATTTATAAAAGCAGCCTTATTAATTTAGTTGGGGAATTTACTAGAAAAATCCGGTCATAAGTTTATGGATGAAGAGGAGGAAATGATACCCATGCGATCAACGCCTACAACAAATGTGAAAATGGGTGCAAATTTAGCAGATGCTGGGAATATGGCCGTGTATAAATGGAACATTAAGTTCTCAGGTGAGCCGAACACACTATGTTCTTTCCTAGAGCGGGTCGAAGAGTTGAGGAAGGCTCGAGAAGGGCCGAAATTAATTCTTTTCCGATCGGCGATAGACTTGTTCGAGGGGAAGGGGTTGATATGGCTAAAGGGCGGTGTAAAACTTGGGATGAGTTAGTAGTGGAATTAAGGGAGGAATTTTTACCACCAGATTACGACGACCGATTAAGGGAGGATATTCGTTGTCGCACTCAGGGCAGTGGTGAGTCGATTGGAGTGTACACTGCTATTATGGAAAGTTTGTTCAGACGTCTATCGGTTACTCCTACCGAGGTGGAAAAAGTAAAAATTTTGCGTAGGAATATTTCACCATTTTACCAAACGCAGCTAGGTCTGACGAGTGTAAAATCGGTTCAGGAGTTAGTGAGTCTAGGTCGTACGTTAGATGCCACGAGACTATCAGTGGAAAACTTCATACCACCACCCACCCAGCGGTCAAATTTGCTGGAGCCAGATATGGCTTATGTTTCCGCGATCGACAATAATAGGCCAAACGAATGGCGAGATAGTGTCAATAGACAATCGAGGGAACAAGACCGTAAACGCACTGTAACGTGTTACAACTGCAAAAGACCTGGTCATATAGCCAGTGAGTGTAGCGAACCTCGTCGTTGTTTCGGTTGCGGTAAGGTAGGAGTGTATCGTTCGAATTGCACGGTGTGCAATCCGGAGGCGAGTAGTAGTCAGGGAAGTACTCCAACGTCCATGTCGGGAAACGAACCGAGTGCTCCCTAGGAAGCGGGCTAAGGAGTACTGACTGGAAGGCAGAAAAACCCGATTATGTTGACGTTGCTTTGGCCCCAATAGTGGGTGATATTCGGCCACACATTAAGTTTTCGGTTTTCGGCAAAGAATTCGTAGGGTTGTTGGATTCGGGGGCGTCGAGAACCATTTGGGGTGGAGCGGGATGGAAGATTCTTCGCGAAATGGGTGTCGAATTAAGGGAGACGTCAGCACGGGAAATCCATATGGCAAATAATGATACGTGTCAGATGGATGGGATAATTTGTGTGCCTTTCCTGGTAGATGGACGAACACGGTGGTTGGAAAGTCTAGTAGTACAACATTTACCACACACTGTAATTTTGGGGGTGGATTTGTGGTGTGAATTCGGGATAGTGCTGGATTTGAAGCGAGAGCTTTTCGATTTCTCGGAAAGGATGGAGTTGGCGGTGGTAGAATTTCTTCACCCAAAATCCAAATTGAATAAGGAAGAAGCGGTGGAATTGGATGAGTTGTTGGGGGAAGAGTTTAGTAGGATGGGGGATGGTATTGGCAGGAAGACATTGGTTGAGCATGTCAAACTACGTCTGCGGCTCCTATTAAGCAACGCTATTACCCTCTGTCTCCGGCAAGACAGAAGCCGGTTGATAATGAGCTTAATGATATGCTGGATTTAGGAATAGCACGACCATCAAAGAGCCCGTGATCATCACCCATACTAATGGTAAAGAAAAAAGATGGCTCTTGGCGGTTTTGTGTTGATTTTCGGAAGTTGAATAGAGTGTCGGAACGTGATGCTTTTCCAATTCCTTACGTCTCAGCGACTTTGGATAAGCTTCGCGATGCTAAATTTTTGTCTTTTTTAGACATTAAATCGGCATACTGGCAGGTTCCTATGGCGGAGGAATCGAAGCCATGCACGGCTTTTACGGTGCCAAATAGGGGGTTGTTCGAGTTTAACCGGATGCCATTCGGGTTGCAGAATGCTCCAGCGACGTGGCAGAGATTGATCGACCAAGTTCTGGGAGCCGATTTGGAACCTTATGTTTTTGTGTACCTCGACGATATAGTCTTGGTAACACAAACCTTCAAGAAACACGTAGAGATTCTGCGAGAAGTGTTCCGACAACTTAGGGAGGCAGGACTGAGAGTGTCGAAGGAGAAGTGCGAGTTCTGCAGAGCGGAATTACATTACCTGGGCTATGTGGTCGATGAACATGGTCTACATGTGGACCCAGAAAAAGTGGAGAGCTTGGTACGATTCGGTGCACCGAAAAATGTGAAGGAAGTGAGACAGTTTCTGGGTATGGTGTCGTGGTATAAACGATTCATACCTAACTTCTCGTCTCTAGTCTCGCCGTTAACCTCGCTTTTGAGGAAGGGTTCTAAGTTTGTCTGGGACACAGAGTGCGATAGGGCGTTCTCGCAAGCGAAGGTGAAACTATCCACGGCACCAATCCTAACGTGCCCAGATTTCGAGCTATCCTTCACAATTCAAACCGATGCTTCCGATTTTGGCTTAGGGGCTGTTCTAACGCAAGACCAGTCAGACGGAGAGAAGGTGATTTGTTACCTGAGCCGTTCACTGACGAAGTCTGAGCGCAAATTCTCAACTACGGAGAAGGAGTGTTTAGCTGTCCTTTGGGCAGTGGAGAAGTTAAGGCCTTATATTGAGGGGACGCGGTTTACCGTGATAGCAGATCACCATTCTCTGATCTGGTTGAATAGCTTGAAGGATCCTACAGGTAGACTAGCGCGTTGGGCTGTTCGGCTACAATAATATGATTACGAAATCATACACCGGAAAGGTAAGGAGCACCTTGTTCCGGATGCTCTGTCAAGGTCTGTGCCATTGGTGGAGTCGTTGTTTGTAATCGCACAGTCCGATCGGTGGTACAACAATATGCTGGACAAGGTACAGAATCAATCTGTTAAATATCCGTCGTGGCGAGTAGACGGAGGAGTACTGTGGAAGCACGTCTCACCGCGGTATCCGGCACTCGAAAACGAGACCGCATGGAAGAGGGTTCCAGCGAAGGGGGAACGAAGGGAAATCCTGCGACGATGCCATGACGATCCAAAGTCGGGTCATTGCGGCGTGAAAGGCACGGTGGACCGGGTCTCGCGCGATTTTTATTGGTCGAAAATGCAGGAGGACATAAAGAAGTATGTTCAAGCATGTAAGACTTGGCAAGCAGTTAAACCTGAGAGCAGATTACCATCGGGGTTGATGGCTTCGAGGAGTGGAGAGGCAAAACAACCATGGGAGATGGTGTGTGTGGATCTGGTAGAACCCCTTCCACGCTCAACGCGAGGCTTTACGTTTATCCTCACAGTTGTGGACTACTCTTCGAAGTTTCCGCTTCTATTTCCGTTGAGGTCGGCTACAGCAACCGCGGTAACGCGGGCATTGGAAAACGAAGTATTTCTGCTTTTCGGTGTTCCAATGGCGTTCAGTTCCGATCGAAGGAGTTTCAGGGTATGGTAGAGTCGTATAGAACGCAAATTAAATTCACGGCTTTTTACCACCCTCAAGCGAACCCGGCAGAGCGGATCAACCAATCTAACAAGACTATGCTGAGAGCATATGTTGCCGAAAATTACCGGAAGTGGGATGAACACCTTCCTAAGATTGCGTGCGCACTGCGAACCGCCAAGCACGAAGTAATGCAGGTATCTCCATACTTCGTGAATTTTGGAAGAGATATGACCATGGGAATAGACCTTCGAGAGAGAACGGACGAAGTTTCGATAACCTGCCAGAACCCTTTGGAGTGAGCCAAAGCTCTGGAGAGCGTGCGTGAGGATATTAAGAAGCGTTTTGAACACACTACACGTCAAACCAAAAATCGATATGACCTTCGACGACGGGACACGAGTTACTATCCGAATGATCGCGTTTGGAGGAAAAACTATGTCCTATCAGATGCTACCAAATATTTCTCCGCGAACCTAGCACCTAAGTATATTGGGCCGTTTGTAGTACGGAGACGAGTATCGCCATGGACCTACGAGTTGGAGGGCGAGGGGGGGAAGCGCGGTGGTGTGTGGCATACTAAAGACTTGAAACCCTACGTAGGAGCTCAAAAGGAAACGTGAGCGAGATACGTCGATATGACCCCACAGTGCGACAGTAGTAAGTATACCCCTTTTGTATCAAGTTTTAGCAGGTGCGATAGGGACAGGACACCGAAAGTGGGTAAGCGCTGACAGTTCAAAGTGGGTGTAGAAAATTGCATAGAAAAACCAGTTTGGATTCCTGAAAGTGGGTATACACGTGGCCTGTGGGCTGGCTGCTGGGGCATGGAACCATGAGCGTGGTGGCTGGAACCGGTCTTGGTTTGCGCTAATTGGCCGGGAGCTGGCTTGACGTAATCGAAGTGAAGAGTCCGAGTACTGTATTCGGAAAGAGAGGAGTATACGTGTGTTTATATCGAAAGTGAGAAAACTGCCATGTGTTTACGTTGAAAGTGTCTTAAAAAAAGAGCACGTATATGCGAAGACGAATTAAAAAAAAAATAGCGTGTGCGTCTTCTTGATGCAACTATAATGCGGTTTTCATTTTATTTGATGCGATCTTCTCTGAACTTGTAAGACGACATGAGTGACGCGATTTTTTTTTACACTTGCATTTTTCCGGTCTGTGTGGGGTATATCAGGGGCTATTGTCGGGTTTGTTTTCGCCCAGACCGCCGCGACCTCATCGCCCCTGATCTTGTGTGTGAAGCTATCGGCGGACAGCTGGCGTACGGGTATACTTATACGTCGGATGATATGCCTTTGGTGTGATAATGAGATTTTTGTTTGCGGTAATCTCGTATTCCGTTTAGGGTCTGGTCTTCTTTGTAGTGAAGGTGTATTATGATCGAACTAGAGTCAAGTTCAGTGTGATACATACGTGTATATATGGGAGGTTATTGTTGACTTGCTTTATGCACCAGATTTCGTGTGGCAGCAATTATTTCGCGTCGTTTTATGGTTATTGTATGGTAATGTAGCCGGTCTTTGGATGAGGCATGATGTGCGTATGTTTTTGATTTAGGTAATCTCGTATTCCTCCTCTGGTTTTCTTTTTTAATCTCATATATCCAATGTGAGTAATGTGTTTCCGAGTCAAGTTCGAGGTGATGCTGTTTTGTGATGATATTTTATATGGGTGAATTGCCGTGGGAATTTTAAGAACAAGTTTCATTCGAGGCGACCGTTTTGTTGTTGTGATTATTCTTATGACTGGTAGGTGTTGGGTGATAATGATGGGAATTAAAGTACAAGTTTTCATTTGTTATTCTTTATTCAATTTGATATAGAATTTACATACAGTGAACAGTTTGATACAATTATTATGCAAGAGTTTTAACTTTATTTTGATTACAGAATAGATTCTTTCTTAAGTAAAATAGGCTTTAGTAATTCTTCCATTTTTAAAATCCTACGTTGAAATCTTATTCGGTCTAATGCATCGGATTGCCAAGTGCTCTTTCTACTAGATCTATAGGCATACCCCCAGGCAACCATGTATTTAACAGAAACCTGATCACAAAAACGGACATGTTTATAATCTAGCGAAGGCATTGCACAGATTGAGTAATTCGACGATCAAGAAAAATATCGCAATTATCAGAAGAAGATATTTCAGCACTATAAGTAATGATGACGACCAACGTGATTTTTTGACCGGTTTGTTATACGGTCCACAAACGTCTTTGCCGTTAGCGAAAACACAATCAGGAGACAGGCGTAGATGTTCGGCTTCCACATCAGAAGGGGTAGAGAATGCACTCATTATCAGAGAGCAGAAGAAGCACCTGACGTAATCTTGCAAGTTGGTGTAAAAGAAGCCGCTTTTTACCAGCTTAAGAATTTTCCTCTCATCCAGATCCAAATTTTTGAATGTCTTTAGACGGTCGTATTCGTGTCTTAAGTTCAGCATGGTGACTAAAATCCGCACGTTATAGCACGTCTTTTATATCAATCCAGGAATTATGAGCTGATGGAAAACCACGCCATTTTACGTAAACTTGATTGCCCCTTCTTTTTAGAATCTCTTCTACAAGGTATACATCGGGGTGTTTGACTCTTATTAACTCTAGTTCGTAGAACCCTCCTTGTATTATGTTCCCCTGATAGTCTTTGAGTATGTAAGTACGCGGCTCTGTATTCTTTACTTCGTTTATCTGAAATATTTCGGTGGACCAGTTGGGGGTGTATCCTTTCTCGAATACATGCTTGTATTTGCTTACACGTACATGATCACCTTTTCTGTACTTGGGGGTCGACGAAACCTTCACCTTACGGTAGACTTCTCCAAGAAGCTGGGCCTCATTCGATGGCCCAACGTCTATAGGACGCATTTTTATGGTACGATGTTTGGTCCTATTGTATTTGTTTATTAACCCTTTTAGTAACCCAGTCCACTTATAGCTGCCGTTCATACTAAATTCTTTCCACATCATGTTTTTTAGTGTTCGGTTGAACCGTTCTACAATTGAGGCTTTCAATTGGCTAAAAGTAGAGTAGTGGTTGATTTCAAATTTTTTCATCAAATTGCGAAATGCCTTATTAAAAAACTCTTTTCCATCATCTGTTTGCCAATTTTTTGGGAAACGTCGTTCATTAAAAATTGACTGTATTGCCTTGATAATCTCCCCAGCACTTTTATTTTTAAGGGGCAAGGCCCACGCATATTTGGAGAATGTGTCTATTACTGTTAGAAGAAAATTAAAGCCCTTATTCTTAGTTGAATAAGAGCTCATATCCACTAAATCCGCCTGCCATAAGTCATCTATTCCACGAATGGTCACACGACGACGGCTAAAGTTTCTACGAGCTGTCTTATGCAGTTCGTTAATAACCTGTCTTCTACTCATTTCATCATGTGTATAAATAGTGGACTTGTTTGCACATGTTTTATATAGAAAACAGTATAGAAAATGATGCAGTTTGATCATCCGTTTACGATGATGGTTGCGGGACCGTCAGGAAGTGGTAAGACGACATTTATTGAATCATTCCTGAAAAATACATCGCTAGTTAACACTCAGATAAAAAAGATTATCTGGTGTAATGCTGAGCAGCGAGCGATACCGTCACAACTAGCATTTAAAAATATTGAATATTTAGGCTCCATACCCGAGGAATTTATAAACGAAACCAATGAGCCTACATTAATCGTACTAGATGATATGATGCTAAATGCATTTTCAAAGCTGGTTTGTGAACTTTTTACAAAAGGGTCACATCATAGGAATTTTTCAGTAATACTTGTAACACAGAACGTCTTCCATCAGGGTAAGTTTTGTCGAGATATTTCCCTTAACTGTAAATATATGGTGGTTTTCAAAAACCCCCGCGATAAAAGCCAGTTCCTCCATTTAGCCAAGCAGATTTACCCTGAAAATAGTGCAGAGCTGGTGAGAATATATAAAGATATTACTCAGGCTCCACACGGGTATTTGTTAATAGATCTGACTCAGTCTACTAACGATTTATTTAGATTCAGAACAGATATTTTTAATAAAAGATTTGTAACGTGCTATTGTTCAGCGACTGATTTACACAGTAAAAATGGTGTCACGAATGAAACGATTGAAGGACAACAAACATATGCTATATGTTCTCAAAAATGCTAGTCCATGTTTAAGAAAGGCTATCATGAAAAAGGCAGATCCTGAAGTGGTTAAGACTATTTGTGAAATTACAGTAAACACGTTGAAAGGGAATCATGTGCCAGGGCGCAAAATTTTGAACGGTCTATGTAAGTATAAAAAGAGTATGCAAAGGTTAGTTGAAGCAAGACGATCTGTTCCTAGACAGCGTAAAATCTTAGTACAGCAAGGTGGTTTTCTACCAATCCTGATAGGAAGTGTACTTTCAGGTGTTATTGGGTCGTTGATTGAAAAATATGCATAGAAAGAGCGCTCTTAATAAAATGCTACTTCTTTCACCAGAAGTGTATGAACAGTTAAAGGGTCAGATAGAAGGTGGAAATGGTCTGTCTATATTCGATAAGACGATACACACTATTTTGAGGAATAAAAAGCTGTCTGACGACGACAAATGGTATAATTATAGGAACACGCTGATAAAGTTTCTTAATGCTAAGCGTAAAGGAAGACAGTCTCGTGAAGAAAAATCTCTCGCGTTTACGCCACAAGTAAAGTTAGGAAGTCAGAAAAATTTACGAGACAATGCGACACAGACAAGGATTGCATTCAAAGAGGAAATGTCGACGCAAACCTCCCCGATGAAGAATCCCGACCCATTTTACAGTATGGCCGAGGATGTCTTTGAGACAGGTGACTTGAGTTTACCAAAGTATCATAGTTCCAGTACCGAAGAGATAACACCGCCAAGGCGATCACTAACGCCTCGGTTCAAAAGACGATTATCTGTAAGCGGTATAGCAAAAACTTTGAAACCGGCTGCAAAGTTTCGCAAAACTACGCCTGAAGTCAAAAACATGGAAAAAGAATATCGGATTATAACGGCTGATGACGGTATAACTCAGTATACTATACCAAATGAGATGGATGTTGATGAAGCGGCACAGCTTATAGAAGAACTAGAGCAGGGAGAAGGGGGGGATAAATCAGAACAGAGAACCCCTGCCAAACAAACTATATTAAAGCCTTCACGACTAGAATTTCCTTCATTAAGTACAGACGATCGGTACTCTGTACCCGGACGTTTAAAAAGAAGAACGGAACGGGCCGGAAGTGCACCAAATATTTTCTGGGAAAGAGTTTAAAAATGCCTGTAAACATAAGAGAAAACGATTTTTACATATGCCTTCTCAGCAACAATTCCATGCGCATATACAATGAAAATACACTGTCAGCCTTCACGAATATGCTTCCTAGTGCCTGTAAGTTGGACGGCGGATGGAGTGTCGGAATGACTGAAATTGCATTAGCAAATCGAAAAACGAGATCAGTTGGGAAGAAAGATGGAAAACGTGTGAAAGATGATGAAAAAGCAAAAGGTACTACTAAAAAGGTGAAGAGAGCTGCGACAGATGTACTAAAGATTAAAGCTTTTGTAAAAAAAAGTACATGGTATT
Source organism: Beris morrisii (assembly GCA_951812415.1). NCBI lineage: Eukaryota > Metazoa > Arthropoda > Insecta > Diptera > Stratiomyidae > Beris > Beris morrisii. Next base: position 68,830,920 of record OX638313.1, read on the forward strand.
TCTATTTATCTTAAATGGAGTTACCAAGAGTTATTAAATTTGTGTTACAATAAACATGATATGAACTTTTCTACTTTCTTATCTTCGTTCAACATATTGGTATGCTCATGCTCATCCGGATTTTAAAGAGATTTTATATGCCTCCTTAGAATCTGATGCAATTCGTAAAGATATCCCTGACACCAGTAAAGATGAACGACTTACAAGACCAGAAGATCTCTATTTACACATTTATCAGGATAGCGAAGTTGCGGATATTGTAACTTTAGGACCTTTCGAATATAAGTCTTTACATTATCTTTTCAATAGTATAATTGGGCAGATTCCTAGAGAAAAACGTAATTATAAAGCCCTAAAACGCATGATAGACTATTACATACCTCCAGCGCTCAGTATAAGTGAAAAGCTCGGGGAAAGTGCCCCGAAGAAGCTTGACTCTTTAGATTTAGAGATAAAAGACTTGAAGATTAAAATAAAGATAAAGTACCCGCTGCCAACGCCAATTAATATTAATGATTTAGTCGGGCTTTTTGTTGCGAATATACAGTTTGATGACGAAACTGAATCTGTTGGAACTCGGAGGAAAAAATCAGGTCAAATTAGTGTAACGAAGACGCAGTTCGCAGTGAAGCGAATTTTGTATCGTCTACAGATTTAACGGGGTCCTCTAGATCTTGACAGCACGTTTCGCCGGCTACTCAGGAACATGGGAGTGGATTGAATTGAAACGATCTAGAGGGATCCACCGTTCTCGTATGTGCTGAATAAAAAAAAACGAAATGAAAACAAATTGGGAAGGGAGGAAGAAAAAATCTGACCGGGAATGACCCTACAGAGCACGCTAAACCGTTGCGTTATGTGGGTATCCCGCTCGTCATGCCGCTAGTGAACGGGACCACACACTACACCTGAAAACGGGCCGAAGGAAGAAATGAGGTCAGCCCCAGTCCTGAAGCGACCGATCCTCCAGGATTTCCTCGTGGTCTTTAGTGGTTCATCGTCTTTGTTGTTTTCGTTATTTAATTAGAAACAATAAAACAGAAACAGTTTCTTACCGATAAAAATTCTTCGCACACAAACTAAAATCCTGTAATTCTTACAATTTCACTGAACTCAAAAAAAAAATTAACCGTCAATATTAATGTTATTATTTAATAAAAAAAATTCAAATTATCCTATCTCCTATATTAACATTTAATCCAAAAAAATTCAATTCCTATTTATCTATCTGGTGGTACCTGATGCTCGTTGGGGCCCTTTCTCTTTGCTGCTCCTTGGTGCTCTTCAGCTTCTGATTTCCGGGGTTTTTATTTTTTTGTTTCTTTAGTTATCTTTCGGCGATTTTAGGATTTGTTAGTATATTCATTTCGGGTTTTTTTTTTTTTGAATTTTTCCTTCGTTTTAGACGGTCTATTAATTAGTTTATTATTATTCACTTCGTTTTTATGAACTTTTCCTTCGTCTTCGACGGTTTATTAATTCGTTTATTATTATTCACTTCGTTTTTATGAACTTTTAATTCGTCTTCGACGGTCTATTAATTAGTTACTATTATTCACTTGTTTTATTTTAATTCTAGCTCTCCTCCACCCAAAAACCAAAATTTCTCTGCCTCGTTTTTCAATTTTACTGTCCTTTTAATAATTATTTTTGATTCCCCTCCTGCGTTTTGGCGCGCTTTTTCTTCTTTTTTCGAGCGAAACAACTAATTACACAATAAAATTATAAGGATAAGTAAAAATAAAAATGAAAAAAAATAAGAAAACGACTGGATGAAAAATAATAAAAAAAATAAATAAATAAATAATAATAATAAATATGCGCAAAATAATAATTCATAAATATGCGCAATCTGTAATACATACGTAAATTTATACAAATAAAAGAAAAAAAAACAAAAGAAAAATAATAAAAAAAATAAATAGAATCCGAGATTCGTTACAATCGTGGGGACGACCCAGACCCAGGAGAAGAGTCTCATGTTCTTAGCCGGGCCAACTCTGAAATTATTGATGTTTGATGTCTTTGCCATGGTAGATACCTAATTTATTTCCCCCTTCATCCTCAAGTTCATAGGAGACGTTCCCGATTTTTTTTCGCACAATGGCTTTGACAAATTTATGTGCTAGTTTAGCAGCAAATCTATCGATTGCATTGCTTTGGACGAAGTTCCTTACGAACACAGTCTGGCCTGGTGCATATTCCTGATCCCTACTCCGTAAATTGTACGTGTGGGCAGACCTTTTATAAGCCTCAGCCAGACGCGCCTTTACATGATTTTGGGCTACACGTAAACGTTCTATGTGCGGGTTTAATTCAATCTCTCCTTCGCAAAGAGTAGTCAAAGATCGCAAAAGTTTATAATCGGTACCATGGTTGATTCTATGAGAACCGAACATTAAGTAATGTGGCGAAAATCCCGTGGAATCATGTACGACATTCCGTATGGCGGAACATATTTCGTGTAAATGATCGTCCCAATGTTTATGATCCGTTCCCAAATAAGCTCGAATTCCTACCAAAATAGAACGATTTACTCGTTCAGACGCGTTAGCCTGGGGAGCATAGTAGGGGGATCGCGTATGATGTATGCCAAAGGTTTTCACGAGATTTTCAAACAACTTGGAGATAAACTGTACGCCATTGTCCGAATGGATATATTCTGGCACCCCAAAGGCTACGAATATTTCGTGCTCCAAAAATTTTACAACGTTTTCCGCTGTAGCATTTGGAAAAGGCTTCAGCCACACAAATTTCGAAAACTGATCTAGCACAACGAATATAAAGCGGTTGCCATTCCGAGAACGTGGATAGGGCCCTAGAAAATCTATGTATAGCCTCTGTAATGGTCTGTCTACTTCAATTTGATTGCCCATGAGCGGTCTCATATTGTAATTCGGTGGCTTGCATTGTTTACAGGTAACGCAATTGGAGATATGCTGAATAACATGTTGCCGAAGACCTGGCCAATATTAATATCTTTGGAGCAACTCTACCGTCTTTGCTATGCCGCAATGAGAGGATAAAGGGCTATTATGCCTGCTCTGAACAAGAGAATCCGTAAGAGACGCAGGGACCCACAATTTCCATACTGGGATATCTGAATTCGCTGAAGCCAAAGTGGGTTTCTTTATATATATTTTTCCCTGGCTAACTTTTAAATTGTTGAAACGATCCGGTGTCTCCTGAATCAAATTAATTCGATCTACATACTCTTCATCTTCAAATTCTTTGGAGTTTAAATCTAGGATGGGTAATTCCGGATCCATGGTGTCGATTTCGAAGCAAAAAACGCGCGATAGCGCATCAGGAACTGCATTTAAGGTGCCCTTGCGGTGTTCAATGCTGAAATTGAAACCTTGTAGTTTAAGACTCCACCTCGCTAACCGCCCGGACAAGTCTTTTTGACTCATAAGCCATTTCAAACTCGCATGATCGGTTATAACGGTGAATTCCAGACCTTCAATATATGCTCGAAATCTCTTAACACTTTGTACGGCTGCTAAACACTCTAGTTCAGTCACAGTGTAGTTGCGTTGCGCAGCGTTTAGTTTGGCTGACATAAATGCTATTGGGTTCTCCTCACCTGCCTCAGATCGTTGAAATAGTACGCTGCCAATGCCGGTGGCGCTTGCATCGCATTGAATAAAGAATGGTTTCTCAAAATTGGGGTTGACCAAAACTGGTGCTGAAGTTAATAAATCTTTGAGAAGTACAAATGCTCTCTCAGCATGTTCGTTCCACAGAAAGTGCTTATTTCTTTTTAATAAATCAGTTATGGGGGATGCCACTGATGCAAAATTCGGAATGAACCGCCGATACCAGCCAGCCATGCCTAAGAATCGTCGTACATCTCGTACGGATTTTGGAACTGGGTAAGAAGTTATAGCGGTCAGTTTTTCAGGATCTGTCTTAAGTACTCCGTCACCGACTACATATCCAAGATACTTCACCTCTTTGAGCAGAAATTTACTCTTCTCAACATTTATCGTTAGGTTGGCTAGTTTTAGGAGACGTGAGACTTCACGAAGAAGGTCGAAATGTTCCTCAAGAGTCTTAGAAGTAATCAACAGATCATCAAGGTATACAAATACTCGGTCATGAAGCTGGTGCGGAATTACCTTATGCATCAATCTACACATGGACTGCGGCGCTTTGCATAGCCCAAAAGGCATTACCGTAAATTGATACAACGGACGACCTGGCACCGAAAAAGCAGTTTTGTCCCGTGAAGCTATATCCAGTGGAATTTGCCAAAATGCGTCCTTCAAGTCTAAACTCGAAATGAACCTTGTGGATTGAAGACGAGATAGCAGACCATTAATCAAAGGTAAAGGGTAGGCGTCTTTTACAGTGGCTTGATTTAATCTGCGAGCATCCAGACACAATCGAACCTTACCGGGTTTGCTGACAATCTTTACTGGAGAACTCCACGAGCTGGAACTTTCTTCGATCACACCCAAACTCAACATCCGATCTAATTCTTTATATAATTGCTCCTGCACAACCGGTGATACTGGATAGTGTCGTTGTTTAATAGGCCCTGTTGATCCTACATCAATATGATGTGCGAGTAAAGAAGTCTTTCCCAATCCTAAACGATTAAATGATGGAAAGTTTCCTATGATATCATTTAATACCTGCCCTTCCTTTTCAGCCAATTGGTGTTGTAATGATTTAAGAGGTGAAGGCATACCGTCTAACTCATTTATCACAACAGGTGCCAAGCCAAACGTATCCCAAAAATCGGTACCCAAATAAATGGCATTCTTAAGAGAAGGTGCTATTAGAAAACGCATCATCTTGGTTTTCCCGGAGAAGGAAACCAAAGTCCTAACATATCCTAACACGTCGCATTTCTGGCCAGATGCTGTCGATAATTGTGTGTGAAACGAATGCAGTGGAAGCGAAAGTTGCTTAATAAGGGCAAGCGAATTTGCTCCCAATATGCTTGTGCTAGCTCCGCTATCCAATAATCCCTGAAAACAAAATCCCCCTATAAAAATTTGTGCGAATGGACGTTTATCTCCCGAAGTCTGAATAATTTCGGACAGAACCGTGTTTTTCATTTGATGGCGAATTCTCCAATAACGATCTGCGCGAGATAAACGAGATTTTTTTAATTGCTTTGGCATACTAAATTGATCCGAAGAATCACTATGCTCTAAGGAACACGTTACTGATCGGAATTCGTCTTCACTGCTGTCAGATTGGTGCTCTGTGAGGGACTGCTGGAAAGAGTGCGATCTGTCCCAGCTTGAACCACACTCTGCGCACCGTTTCCCGTAGCACGACTTTGACAATTTGTACAATTTCGCTTTATTATATTCTTTGACCCACAACCGAAACAAAAAATGCCATCGATTGACTTAGGACAGTTCGTGAAACGATGTCCTATATCTGAACAATTCCAGCAAATTATCATTTTACCTGCAGGCCGTGTTGAATTGTAATGTGTCGAGTTCGACCGCAAGGCTGCAACTTCGTTGTGATATTGCTCTAAATCAACTTCAATCTCATTCACTTGACGGCGATTAGAGCAGTTTACGTCGGAGTCATATCCGATCCTGCGCCAAGTATTTTCCACCGATACGCATTTTCTTTTCACATGCTGAACGGAGGTAAAATCAATTCCAGCGAGATGAGCTTGCAAACCGGGACGCATGTTCCTAAGCAAAACTTGCTGATTATATTCATCAGTTAACGGTGACCTCAATTGCAAGGTGAGTTTATCGATCGCGTCAGCAAAATCACAAAAAGCCTCCTTGTGCTTTTGATACCGAGCATCAATCTGCCTACGCACATCCAAGTCGGAAGTTTGTGTCTCAAAACGTTCCCGTAAAGCACCACAAAATCCAGGCCACGTAAGGTCGGGCGTGGTTTCGCGATACGTCCAATACCAGTCATCCGCCGTCCCGCGTAACAATAAGAATATTTCTGCTACGAGGTTTTCTCCCACAATCCCGTTAGCCTTAGCCAAAGTTTCCACCCTGAAGATAAAACGTCCAACATTTATACCAGAACTAGATCCATCAAAATGAACCCCCCATTTAGACACTGGAACAAAACCCTTTCGGTTCCCATTCCCTGTCGATGTCACATTATCTGTTGGCTGCAATAGTGGTGGTGGTAGTAACTCATGCCGGGTACTACTTGGACACCATCTTTGTGAATGTCCCTGGAATAATGCGTTCCTCTCAGGATGTGCATTCGAAAGTGAATGCATTGGTTCCATATTACATGGAGCTTCCTGTTCCAGTTGATCCAGAGGACCATTTTGATCATTTTGACTTACCGCTGAAGTGGAGGTAAAATTTATTTCCGCCAATTTTTGATAGAAAGTTTCCATATCGGTACCGTCTGTCTTACGAATTTCGGAAATCATCACTTGCAATTGGGTTAATTTCTCTATACAGATTTTTCCCAAGATTTTCAAAGGGGCGGGTGCACATTTCACGAGACGACATAACCGCCCGAAATAATGATGTAAACGGGTGGAACATTTTGCTAACTCCTCCTCATTTGCATTTCTGACCCCCATTAAAAGTGCCGATATTTCCCCAAGGCCTTCGCAGCAGAAATCGAGTTCTTTAGGAAGGTTCTGTAGTACTTGCTCTGGCAAAGTCGAGGAGGGTCGAAGAACGGGCCGATTCTCCTCTAATTTCAGCCTGGCCTCCAGCTTATCGTACTGAGTCGGTGTATCCCCACTAATTTGTCGAATCAGACACTCCATCTCAAACTCATCTGGCTCCAGATGATCAATAATGAAGCTTGACATTTTCTTTAAATTTTTAATTAATCAATAAATGCGAAGAAAAAAAATATAATCTAATAAATGCAATATTTACCTTCAAAAATAAAATATATAAATGTATGTATGTATAAAACTATTCATAGAAAAGCATATATTAATGCAGAACAAAAATAAACCTAATATTGTTACTAAATTATGTAACCTTAAATAAACAAAATTCGGGGAATCCTGAAGTCTCGATGCACCTCAGGCAGGCATAAACGGCTCTCATTTCCTTGCGCACACCTTTATTATTAATAATCAGAATGTGTATATTTTAACGGTTAAAATTGTTGTTGAGCGAGCTCTGCAGAGTCAGGGAATTAGGAAAAAAAATGTATGGAAATTGAAATTCTTAAATTATGTTTCTTTGTACAATAATACGAGAGACGCTTCAGTGTGATCCCTTTTAACAAACAAAGTTATTCAGGAGGCCATGAACAAAAATCATTGCCGACGGAATTAATCCGGATAAAATTTCGCGAGAGACCAAACCGAGTTCTTATACGCGAAGCTAAAACATGATGTCACAAGCAACGACATTCAGGAGATGATATTATTTTGTACATCGACGCCGCTTGGCGGGTAGTCGTCGCGAACACGTCCGATCAGCTATTCTAATGTGAGACTTTTCTTCATTCCAACTAGTTAGATCCGCAAAACGAATCTGCATTTAAGATGCACTAGCGAACCTCTAAAGAAAAAAAAAACCCGCGACATAAAATAAAAGACTCAATTAACCGATACTTGCTAATTACAGGATGAACAATGAAAAAAAACTTAATACCGCAGTTTTCCCTCATTTACAGACGAGTTAAGTGTTAGGTTTAAAAAAAAAAACTCAAGAACCAAAACTGTTCAGTCGATGCCTTATCACAATCGATGAAATAAATTTATTAATTGGTGTTTTTGCTGTAACGTAAATACATATTCACTATGTTTAAGCCGTTTAACCAATTAATATGCCGCAATTTAATATTCGCCGTACTATATGCAACCATAATGCATTATGAAATATGTTGCACTTGCTACCGACTAAATGTATTTAGTTAAGCCGAAATTAAAATTGTTCTATTGAAGACACTAAACTACGCTTATACCTCCCCATACTGGACGTAAAAAGCTTAGAGCTTGGACAATTAATCCGCGTAATGTGCATTTTTCTGATGGAAAAAAATTATAAAAGAAACATTTGAAACTGAAAATTAAATAATCCATCAACTTGGTGTCATGGTGGAGAGATCCGATTATACACATGCACAATTGTCATTGTCCAACGCTGTTAACAAGATTTTCACTGCTTACTAGCAGTCTCTGTTTATCAGGCTGTTAATAACAGCGGATAGGCATACGCAGGCGAGCGCCGCATCAAAACCATGGAAATCATCCAAAGTTATAATCGCAAATCAAGTTTAATGAACTACAAACGAATGCAATTCCTATCAATACATCAATGTGAGTGTGCATATAACTACGCGCATACTCCAATCGGTACTATAAGCAGGTCAAGAATAAAATGCTATATTCGCTGTACTGATTTATGCGCTCCTGTTAACATAGAAATACAATTTCTCAAAAAACTAATTCTTTTTCTTAATGACACAACTTGTAAGAGAACCAATGCTTTCGAACACAATGTCTTCGGAATATTGGTTGGTGCGGCATCTTTACAGGACCATTCTTACTTGTATTAAATTTGCTAACCGAACATACCAAGTCGTCAAAACCAAAACACTACCTACAGCTTGCAAAAGTGGGAATACCCCGTTTAACGAAATTTAGAATTAATAAAAATACTTAAAGAAACCGAGAAGCCGTTATTACGTTTGGGCGCCACTGTAACGAAGACGCAGTTCGCAGTGAAGCGAATTTTGTATCGTCTACAGATTTAACGGGGTCCTCTAGATCTTGACAGCACGTTTCGCCGGCTACTCAGGAACATGGGAGTGGATTTAATTGAAACGATCTAGAGGGATCCACCGTTCTCGTATGTGCTGTATAAAAAAAACGAAATGAAAACAAATTGGGAAGGGAGGAAGAAAAAATCTGACCGGGAATGACCCTACAGAGCACGCTAAACCGTTGCGTTATGTGGGTATCCCGCTCGTCATGCCGCTAGTGAACGGGACCACACACTACACCTGAAAACGGGCCGAAGGAAGAAATGAGGTCAGCCCCAGTCCTGAAGCGACCGATCCTCCAGGATTTCCTCGTGGTCTTTAGTGGTTCATCGTCTTTGTTGTTTTCGTTATTTAATTAGAAACAATAAAACAGAAACAGTTTCTTACCGATAAAAATTCTTCGCACACAAACTAAAATCCTGTAATTCTTACAACTTCACTGAACTCAAAAAAAAAATTAACCGTCAATATTAATGTTATTATTTAATAAAAAAAATTCAAATTATCCTATCTCCTATATTAACATTTAATCCAAAAAAAATTCAATTCCTATTTATCTATCTGGTGGTACCTGATGCTCGTTGGGGCCCTTTCTCTTTGCTGCTCCTTGGTGCTCTTCAGCTTCTGATTTCCGGGGTTTTTATTTTTTTGTTTCTTTAGTTATCTTTCGGCGATTTTAGGATTTGTTAGTATATTCATTTCAGTTTTTTTTTTTTTTTTTAATTTTTCCTTCGTTTTAGACGGTTTATTAATTAGTTTATTATTATTCACTTCGTTTTTATGAACTTTTCCTTCGTCTTCGACGGTTTATTAATTCGTTTATTATTATTCACTTCGTTTTTATGAACTTTTCCTTCGTCTTCGACGGTCTATTAATTAGTTACTATTATTCACTTGTTTTATTTTAATTCTAGCTCTCCTTCCTCGGACTTTTTAACCCACCCAAAAACCAAAAATTCTCTGCCTCGTTTTTCAATTTTACTGTCCTTTTAATAATTATTTTTGATTCCCCTCCTGCGTTTTGGCGCGCTTTTTCTTCTTTTTTCCTATCTATTTCTCATAGAGGGCACTAATTTCTTTTACAGCGGTGGTTTTTTTTTCAAATACAAAAAAAATGTTACATATACTGATTTCTAATACAATAAAAAGACGAATCTCAGGTAATTCTAGTTTGAGCGAAACAACTAATTACACAACAAAATTATAAGGATAAGTAAAAATAAAAATGAAAAAAAATAAGAAAACGACTGGATGAAAAATAATAAAAAAAATAATAATTCATAAATATGCGCAAAATAATAATTCATAAATATGCGCAATCTGTAATACATACGTAAATTTATACAAATAAAAGAAAAAAAACAAAAGAAAAATAATAAAAAAAATAAATAGAATCCGAGATTCGTTACATTAGGCAAAAAATTCTTCAAACTCTAACTGACCTGGGGGAAGAGGCCTGTACCTTTGAGATACCAAACAGGCGTATAATCACGGATAAAAGTATAATATTGAATGTTCCCTATAAAAAAACACCCGAGGGTATCCTGTCAACGACAAGAGTGCCTATAGATTTGAAAAAGAAAGACTTATCTGAATTCATTATCGATATATTCTTTCAAACGCCTGTGGAGGAGCGTAATGCTAAACTCCTTACCAAGGAGGTGGACAAGTCGTTTGAAAAAGCCTCAGTAGAAGAGGAGAAGGAGAAGGATACTTTAGACAGAATAGCCGTATTAGAAGATACCATTATCGAAATAAAGAGCAGATTTCCGCGAGAACTAACAGCTGTAGTTGCCGAGGAATGTAAGGCTTTAGGAATAATCCACATTTACACTGATATCATTCGCCCCCAAATAGTAGGCGACAAATTAGTGAGAAATCTCCGTATGATACCCTTGAAAGAGTGCGATAATATCTTTAGGTTTGAGCATGTAGAATACTACCCTCTGGAAAAGACCTACATTGAAAGTATCTCCATAAAGATAACCGATGATCAAGGCGAATTAATCGACTTCATTCCAGGCTATACCACAACATTTGTGATGCTTCACTTTAAAAGACAATAAAGTATAAATATTCAGACGTGAATAAAGACTTTCATAGTGTACATTCAAATCGAAATGAATTCATATTACACAAGGTATTATTTAATCCAAAGCGGTGCTGGTTTGTCGGATATAGGGGATCTTTATCGATCCCCACTTATATATCAGCGTGGAAGAGGTATTGGCAGCTTCTTCAGTGGATTACTGCGTTATTTACGACCTTTAGTCTCCTCAGGAGTAAAAACTATAAAGGAGCAAGCTATAAAGACTGGAAAAACAATATTATCAGAGGCGGAGAGTAAACCTCTCAAAAACATTTTAAAAGAGCAAGGACAAGCTGCTACTCAAGAGCTGATGCAAAAAGGCGTGAAAAAACTCTTTGACAGTATGGGTGGTGAGGGTATGAAAAGGCGCATGGCTATAAAAAGGGCAAATCCGTTTTCAACAGCACAGTTAAAAACGGCTCCTAAACGTGGAAAACGTACCAAATCAAAGAGAAAATCTATTAAGAAAAGACCAGCAACCAGTAAAAATAAAAGAGTTAAGAACAATAAGCGTAAGCATGTATTGGATATATTCGATAAGTAAGGAGAATGGCCTCGTACAGAGAATGTATGAAATCTGAATTAGATTTATTTAAAGCACCGCCGATACAGGCCAATATTTTAAAAACAGAAGAGGTATCATACAAACCAATAGCTTCTCTTGATAACTCTTCAGTTCTGGAATTCGTCTCGCTAGGGCATGGGGACACGTACCGCGATTTATCCAGTATCTACCTTCGCTTAAAAGTTCAGCTAATTAAGGCAAAAGGGGGGAAAGAAGAATTCTACACTGGAAAAGAAAAAAGCAAAGGTAAAGCTGGTGAACCTGAAGAGGAAAGTGATCCAATTGGCGTAGTGAACAACCTAATGCACTCAATTTTTCGACAATGTACAATACAATTAAATGGCAGACCGATTGCTCAAACTGACAACAACTACCATTACAGAGCTTACATTGAAAACTTATTGAATTACGGTAAAGATGCATCAACAACACATTTAGAATCCGTAGGATGGTACCTCGACCAAGATGGTATGGAAATGATTGAAGAAGGAAGCAAAAGTGGGCGTCCTAGTGAATTTAATGCAGGATATCTCAAACGATCTGAATTGCTTTCGAAAAGTAATGTGGTAGAGTTTATGGGAAAGATTCATGGTGATTTACTTAATCAGGATAAGTTACTTCTGAATGGGGTAGATTTTAGGCTCTCACTATCCCTGGAAAAACCCGAATTTTATCTATACTCAAAAGAAGACGGGCACTCACCGCAAATTAAAATTATAGATGCAACAATGTATATGAATCATGTAACTGTTAATCCCAATATTTTAATGGCACATGAAACTATTCTTCAGCGCTCCAACGTGACATATCCGTACAAGCGTGTCGAAGTAAAAAGTTATACGTTACCGGCTAACAGTTCAACACTATCTTTAGATAATGTCATAATCGGACAGCTACCGAACTTGTTAATTTTCGGCATGGTAGATAATGATGCCTACAGCGGTAAACAGACGAAGAATCCATTCAACTTTAAACATAATAATATCACACGATTCAATTTATCCGTCAATGGAGTCCAAGTTCCAAACCAGGCTTTAGAGTTTGATTACTCTCAGGAAAAACCTATAAGTACACGGGGATACCTTTCACTATTTAAGGGAACAGGCATTCATTAAGTGTAATAGACAAACTTCGTGGAGTTCATACTGATTTTTGAAAAGTATAAATGTAGCCTTTTAACCTCGCATTCTTCATATTACTCAGCGGACGAGGAAGAACAACAAAGATGGCATATTGTGCTGTAAATGTCGAATATTTTAATGAAGGTAATCTAACCTTCTTTAAAAAGGTTTCGTTTGCCGGTTTCTCATCACAAAATAAATTATTCTCGAAGGAAATAACGTATAAATATCCCACATCATCGGCTACCACAACAGATCAGACAGGGGCATTTGGGAATTTGGAACTTAAGCGTTTGGATGAAAATCTTATTATGACGCTAGCAAAATTTGCAACCGTTTTTGTTTATAGCGCTACAACAAAGGAATTCTTAGAAAGTTACGCCACCAGTCACACCAAGATCATTGACATTGACGCTATCGCTTCGAAAGAGCAGATATGAACACGATCGAACTTGTTAAAACATTAAGGAAAAACACAACCACAAGGAGATTTTTCAAAGGCGTATTCCCATGCGATCGTTTACCTTATAAAATTAAAAAGCCAGCATGTGTTATTGCAAATACCGACCCCGCAGACAAAAAAGGCGTTCATTGGGTAGCATTTTATTTCCCGAGGACAGGCCCTGCTGAATTTTTTGACTCCTTTGGTAGATACCCCAACAATAAATATTTTAAAAGATTTTTGCATACCAACTCTAAGGTTTTCATAAATAACAAAAAACGATTACAGAGTGTATACTCTTCGACATGCGGAAGCTACTGCTGTGTATACATATATTTTCGCTGCAAGGGGAAGGATCTAAAGCTATTTCTTAAGCACTTTTCGTCAAAAGACTTTCCAGATAATGACGCCAAGGTAATTAATTTATACCACCATATATTTTCATCGAGCGCTACACAGAATGGTGGGGTTTTTCGAAGCCAGTATTGTAAATCAGAACTTGAAGGTATAAAAGCACCAGTCTAAAACAAACACGTTTCAGTTTTCATTTTAAAACCTTTTAACGAATATGTTGTCAGCTAATGTAAAAGCAGAGTGTAATAAGTCTAGCAAAAGAAAAAAGTCAGACGATCTCCGTGAAAATACTAATAAGAATCAAAAAAAGTCTATGATTCGCGGTGAAAACGCACTACTGAACTACACCTACCATCTGGATGACGCTCAAAATCGAAAAGTTGTTCTTGGATTTGACCCGTTCACGTTTGAGGTGAAAATAATTTTCAGTTATCCTGGACGGTCTCCTGTGTCAACAGGATATACCGGGTGGATTTCAGTCTTCAATTACCTCACCCAGTTAAAGAATGAAGTTGAGGAAATACCAGGTAACCAACTTGGATTGCTGAAGAAATATAGAATACCTGTAGGAGAAAGCAGTATCAAATTGAAACATCTCGAGCTATTCCGTTTGTTTGAAATGATGGAATTCTTCAATATCGTCATGTTTCACTATAACGGTGCTTCGGAAAGTGTACAGGAATACTACAACCAATATGTAGACAGATGTAAGCAGAAGGATGTGTTCAAGTTATCAGCCGAGGACTTTTTCATACCAGCCCGCACCTCTTACGTTCACGTAAATTACTCTCGACTTTTTCATGAGCTTCCTATCTTTTGTAATACTAATATTATTTTCAGTGTAACGCTTTCGTAATAAAAATAAGAAAAAAGAAAAACACATCATCTTTTTATTTAATGAATCCATTTATTAACATATGTAGGTAAATGTTGATACAGTTTTGTACAGCACATCTGTCGGTTAATGCCTCGCCGTGTACTTTACAGAATGCTTGAAATTTGTTTAGATCACTTAATCTCGGTATTTGAAATTGTTTTATCTCAGCGGTTGGTATGTATTTCCTGAGAAACTTTTCTTTCGTATCACCCTTAATATATATTTTACAGTCTGTATAATTCCTCAATATCTCCGGAAGAGTGTTGTAACTGGAGTCACCATCATCCCACTTTAAACCGTTTATATTCTCCACATCGAATTGATTTTGTCTGCAAGCCCTCGGCATCATCTCCTGATATGGGTACGGAGGGGCGAAGTGATAAAGCAATGGGCAGACTGATCCGAAAGGTAAGATAGCAAGTTCCTTAATAAAGTATTGGCGGTTATTTCCACACACAAATTGAATATCAATTATGATCTCGCTCATGTTCACTGTCAGACCGTCTTGAATAAAAGAGAAGCGAATGATTTTACTTTGATTATTTATACATTTTTCAGAACTGCTTTTCTTACATACAAATAAAAATTTACATACAAATAAAAAATACATGTAATAATATTTCACAATCCTTTCAAATTACTTAAGTAGGTCATTGAGCTAAACCAAAAAACAAAAAAAAACATCCATTACTACATTTACATGCTGGTTGACAACTATATCTGGTCGCAAAGCACAAAAGCAAAAGTGACCCCACATCCATAGTCCGGTAGTATATGCACAAAAAAGCAAAAAACCCATCGATTTTCCACGAATATGATTTGTGCTTTAATTCCCATCATTATCACCCAACACCTACCAGTCATAAGAATAATCACAACAACAAAACGGTCGCCTCGAATGAAACTTGTTCTTAAAATTCCCACGCAATTCACCCATATAAAATATCATCACAAAACAGCATCACCTCGAACTTGACTCGGAAACACATTACTCACATTGGATATATGAGATTAAAAAAGAAAACCAGAGGAGGAATACGAGATTACCTAAATCAAAAACATACGCACATCATGCCTCATCCAAAGACCGGCTACATTACCATACAATAACCATAAAACGACGCGAAATAATTGCTGCCACACGAAATCTGGTGCATAAAGCAAGTCAATAATAACCTCCCATATATACACGTATGTATCACACTGAACTTGACTCTAGTTCGATCATAATACACCTTCACTACAAAGAAGACCAGACCCTAAACGGAATACGAGATTACCGCAAACCTGATCTCTCGCAATCAAAAATCTCATTATCACACCAAAGGCATATCATCCGACGTATAAGTATACCCGTACGCCAGCTGTCCGCCGATAGCTTCACACACAAGATCAGGGGCGATGAGGTCGCGGCGGTCTGGGCGAAAACAAACCCGACAATAGCCCCTGATATACCCCACACAGACCGGAAAAATGCAAGTGTAAAAAAAAATCGCGTCACTCATGTCGTCTTACAAGTTCAGAGAAGATCGCATCAAATAAAATGAAAACCGCATTATAGTTGCATCAAGAAGACGCACACGCTATTTTTTTTTTAATTCGTCTTCGCATATACGTGCCCTTTTTTTAAGACACTTTCAACGTAAACACATGGCAGTTTTCTCACTTTCGATATAAACACACGTATACTCCTCTCTTTCCGAATACAGTACTCGGACTCTTCACTTCGATTACGTCAAGCCAGCTCCCGGCCAATTAGCGCAAACCAAGACCGGTTCCAGCCACCACGCTCATGGTTCCATGCCCCAGCAGCCAGCCCACAGGCCACGTGTATACCCACTTTCAGGAATCCAAACTGGTTTTTCTATGCAATTTTCTACACCCACTTTGAACTGTCAGCGCTTACCCACTTTCGGTGTCCTGTCCCTATCGCACCTGCTAAAACTTGATACAAAAGGGGTATACTTACTACTTTTTACTACTAACTAATTTTAAACTACTTATGCTGTTATGACACTGGCTATTTCCTCCCTAGTTTCAAGTGCAATAAAAGTCAATCGTGCGACAAGGCGACCAATATAGAGAGAAAGAGATTACCGCTAAAAAATACCCTTGCTGATGCTACCGGCATCTAGTAGACGAAATTAACAACTGATTTGTTATAAAAAATACTGATCTTAGCGCGTTTCATAACATAACAGGACACTGTCCATAATTTATACATAACGAACTGTCAAAAACAAGTCTGAAGAGGCTGGAAAATCTAGCCGCCAGTGGATTTTTCTTGGATTAACTGCTAGAATGTTGCGAAACACTGCTCGAATGCGCTTTGTTGCTGCTTTTTTTTGACAGTTTTGGATTGTTTTTTGACAGTTACCCATAGTTTGCTGTTCGGACTGTCTCTCTCACACCAATGTCTAAATTGTATGTTAAAGTCTCTATCCCTCTCCATTTGGATTGTCTAGCCGCTTTAAAGCCGCAAAAATAGCCAGTGTCATAACAGCATTACTAATTTTTTTTAAAAAAAACTACGACAATGAAAATAGTCACCTAATCTTACTCCTGATCCAAATCTCTGCAACCCAACACGACCCATAAGAATTTCGTAAAATTCTTTTCCTCGTAAGGGGGGAGTATCACGAGGTTAACTCGTAATGAGCATTCTTCTGGAAGGCAAGAGAGAACAATCGTGAGTTTCGTTATTAATAGAAATATAAAAAAAAGGAAGAAGAAGCAAATGATGAATAAAATTACCTTTTTTATGAATCCCGATGCGCTGGGGACGCTTCATATGCACGGCTCCGCAGTCGGCAGTAGCACCTAAAAGTAAGCCAGTGAAGAAATATTAATGTAACAACAGACACGGAGAAGAGGCGGAAAGATGAATTAATTAGGTTTATGGAATATTAGTGTAAGTTAGGGTTAGGTTATGTAAGGACTTAAAAATAGGAAAAGGAAGAATTAGGAAAAGGAAATAGGAAAATAGCAACCGGTGTTAACAAAACAAATTAACACTGAGGAACACGGTAACAACAAACGATGAACCCGAACGACACCCAGAAGACATTTAACCAGAACACAACACAGAAAACAATTAACACGGAAAACACAGAAAATAACAACCGGTGTTAACAACAAACGATGAACCCGAACGACACCCAGAAGACATTTAACAAGAACACAACACAGAAAACAATTAACACGGAAAACACAGAACGATCACGGAAAATACGACACAGGAAATACAGCACAAAACCGCACGGTAACAACAAACGATGAACCCGAACGACACCCAGAAGACATTTAACAAGAACACAACACAGAAAACAATTAACACGGAAAACACAGAACGATCACGGAAAATACGACACAGGAAATACAGCACAAAACCGCACAAATGTCACAACAACGAGAAACGTCATCCGACGACAATATCGACGAGCACTGCACGAACCGCGAGAAAGTGAAGTCGATAAGACAGATCATGAGGTTTGGGCCAAGCTAAAAAGTCGGATGGTGAATATAAAGTGGACAGGAGAAAATAAATCGGCACCTGAGAGAAATGGGAAGTTTTGAAGAAAAACGAACGTTGACCTAGAAAAGCGGAATTTGGTTGTCGGTGAAAATAACTGACTGTTGGGGTGCTGACAATTTTTGCGGTCTCTTGGGTTAAGTGATTTTGGTACGTAAACATCAGAGAACGAGAAAGCACGGAAGGAGTATTGCACCGATAGCGCGTATACGGTCGGAGTAAAAGTTGAGAAAAGATTGCATCGGAAGTCGCCGATATACGGTCGGGGTCTTCGCCAGCAGAACAGAGGAGAGTTGTGCAGCAACCGAGGAAATATTCGAATTTTCATCGTGGGACACCGCACCAGAGGCGCCCTAAGTTAAGGTTAGCTAGAATAGTTTGTAAATTATAACCAGAAAAAATCGTAGGAAGAAAAGGTAAAATCAAAGGATAGGTCATTTTGAAGAATATTAAATTTCATTTCTTTTCTATTATATTCCAATTGTGTTATTCTTCCGTGTTGTGACGTGTTTTAGCCTTTTCTCCGTGTGAATAGTGTTTCTTTTTTTGTTTTCCTTTAAATTAATTAATTATTTATTTTCCCCGAACTCGTGGTTCGGTCGGGGAAGACCTTGGAGGACGGGTTCCTAAATTAAGAACCACTGGCGCCCACGACCCATTTCTGGGTTGGCCGGAAAGGACCCGTTCGCCCCCTTTTTGGTGCAAGGGGGTTTTGATTGCGGTATTAAGACCGCTACCGCGCTTCTTAAACCGTAATAGTCCAACTTTGGTACACTCAGAGAAAAGAATTGTTCTATCAACTATTTTATATATTGCACTGACTATTTTCCCTTATGATTTTCAGCCAGTCACGGAATAGTTAGATTAGCCTCCATAACATAGTCAATTCAACTAAAAATGTAATACTGATAATAATTATAGAAATAGTTCAATTTTATTGACTCAAAGTTAGGATTACAATTCTTCAAAATTCACCGAATTATGAAATAATTATTTTTAAATCAGAGTCCTGTTCGAAACAAACTCTTCGACCTCTTGATATAACTATGCATAGTCGCTTTTAATTACATGATCCCGTAGAATCTACTATGTTAATGATCATAAAAATAATTAAATTTACAATGGTAAAAGTAAGTTAAAATTGACTTGTGAAAATGTCAAATTAACTATGGAATTATTATTCCATCTCCTTTATCGTGTTTAAATCAAATTATATTTTAACGTGAAACAACCAGTGTCAAATTTCATTTAATTATGTCACCCTGTCATTGTATTATGAAGCTTATCACGCCAAATATGAATGGAATTGAATAGAAAACTACTATTTTACGCCGAAAACAATATATTTCTGAAACTCTTAAAGTTGCTCACCTTCAATTCTAAGTATTTGAATAAATTGTATTGTACTATTAACTATTACAACGTAAATACCGTAAAATAATCTAAATAATTATTTAGTGAATTCATACCTTGCTATTAAAGATTTAAATAAAAAGACAGTATTTAGATAAATAAATCCATTTTATTTTATTTATTAATAATAAGAGACATTCATAAAATTTGAGTATACATACCTATAAAGAAATAAAAATATTTTCATAGGTTTTTAATTTGTACATATCAAATTAGCTGCTTCGCATGCTTAGACACATTCAAAAATTTTTTATTCGAAAATAAGATTTCCGTTTAAAGTTTTATGTGCATTAATTGGTGGAAAATTAAATCTATCAATATTCAAAATTATAAAGCTTTCATATATGTTTTTTATCAAATAAGAGGAATAGTGCTTAATATAATTAACTGAAACTTGTTGTAAAATTAAAAATATTTCAGAGTCCAAATTAACTAAAATTTTTATTATTTTATAAAATTTTATTTCTTTTTCTGTTAATTTATGTAAAAAATAACCTTCTTTGAAGATCTTACCTGTGTACGCAATTTGTGAAGCTACTTTAACTTGTTCTGTATTAAATGTAATAGAAATTTTTACATAGAATGGTTCATTTTTTATAGAATCTATCGGTTGAAGTTTCAGTATTTCTAAATCAGTCTTAAGACCCTTATTTTTTAGAATTTTGCTAGCTGCAATTATTTCTGACTTTATAGCAATTGACAGACAAATATTTTTTCTCGAATTTATTACTTTTGCATAAGATTTTAATTCTTTATGCTTGGCTTCGAATCTGAAGGACCATATATGTTTCAGGGGACCTGATCTTTCAATAATGGTTGGATAATGTATCAGAAAAAGGTGCTTTGGTTTTAGGGTATCATTAAATAATAAAATATATTGACTATTATGTTCAGCAATTAATTCCTTCAAATATGTCAAATCCCTCCTGTCAAAATTGTTCTTGAAAATAAAGTCTACAAGTTTAGGAATTTTAAAAAAAAAATCCAAATCCTGTCGTTTTCATCAATAATATCCCCAATAATTAAAGGAAACAGATGAACAAAACACATCATTTCTCTGGCTGACATTTGAATGTTATTATTTTTTAAATTCTCTATAGATAAAGGGCCGGAAATATTACCTATTTCTATTTCGCCATAATTAAAATGTTGTTTCCTATCATTTAATGTGGACAGTGAAAATATATTTGATTTTATATTGTAAAGTATAATATGCGCCATATTGTATTTGCATACACCTTCAAAAAGATCATGCATAATATCAGCTGATATATTTTCCGTTACATGAAAATCTGGCAAACTGTTAAACAACGACGCTGCATAGATACCAGTGCATTTAAAATCATTCTGGTTAGCATCATCATTATAGTTTTCTCGGTTTCTAAGTAATTCAAGAGTTTCGCGTGTATTTGATTGAGTCAGAGTTTTGTGACACTTACAAAAGCGGCAAAAGAAACTTACTGAAAAACTTTTAGAGAAATTGAAAATTATATTTATACCCAAATTATCGCCAAGGACTAAACTCAGCTTAAAATAAATTAAAATATTATATTTAAAATATTCCTTGTGTTTCTAATTTTATAAATATATCAATAAGTTTTTGAATGCAATTATCAATTCCAACTTTTTTTATGTTTTGGTAAAATGAGCATAGCTACGAAAATATTTGCCAGTCGCGCGACATGATGACTAGGTAAGTTAGCAAAAGTATAATAGAACGCAGAAACACTATGTTCTCCGGAATGTGAGCCAAGAGGATTATCAACTTCAAAGTCATCATTGTACAAATAAATTGGAAAAACAATTTTATTTCTAAATGTCTCTCTTTTCTTTTTCCATAAATTAGCATTTCCAAAGTGTATTATACTAGTATCTTCATTTTCTATTTCGGTAGTAAAATTCAATATTTCATCAAAAACATCAGGCTGTTCCAAAAAATTTTTAATCTGAAATTCTATAGGCAACAAAACTCCTTTGCATTCATTAACATCAAAAGATATGCTACCATTTTTAAAAACTTTATTTACCGTACTATATACAAAAAAATTTTGTGGGGGTACGTAAAGATTTCGTTCTTTTAATTCCTTCAAGAACTTGTATTCTGTATTGATATCAACGAATGGAACAGCAATTATTGAAAGTACTTTTTTAATATAGCAATCATTTCCTCTTTCAGATATCATTGTAATCATTAATTCCACAAAAGGCGTAACTATATTTTTCGATACATCTAATATTATTTCATTAGAATGTTTCCGAGATAGCGAATAGTTGCTATATAAATTAGTAGCAAAGTATAAAGCAAATTTTTTTAAATTGCTGATTTGTGAGGCAAAACCATCGTCTATAGGAACTTGTTCTTGCAGAGCAGAAATATTAATGGTTGGTGTACTATTTACAACTATACTCGTATCTCTTTCTGCATTAATAAATTGATCAATGTCTTCTTTATTAAAGTTTGATTGTTCACCTAAATGCTTAGCTCTTAAATGTTTTTTATAAGCATACAGGGTGTAACTTGTACTGAGGTTCAAACGAAAATGGAAGATAGAGGAACTTGTCCTGAGTAGAAAATCGTTCTACACATACTCCCGTTTTTGCACCGTTAAGGAGATAGCGCGATTTTAAGGACGAAGGATTTTCATCGTACCTGTGATCACTGTTTGATCTCTAACTTCTGCTGTACTTAGCGTAACGTAATAACTCTGGGCTCGTTGGAAAGGACACAAATTCTTCTTTCTAATTGCAACTGTGTCAATCAGTGTTATACTTTTTGAGAAAAATTCATTTAAATGACACAAAAATAATAAAAAATTAAAAAAAAAATACAAAAAAGTCCTGTTTTCTGCTAGAAGGACCTGATTAACCACCAAATTTTATTACATTTTCGGAAAGCCCATAAAATTTTACTATACGTTTGATAACAGAATTTCTTCATAGGTTGAATTGTAAAGGAGCGGGGCTAACAGTTATCAAGCACGTTCCCTTCAAGTAAATCTGGTTTGACACCCGTCATTCGCCGAAGGAGTAGGTTAGGTTGAGAAGGGTGGACTAAAGCAATGTGCTCCAGTCCATCACGAGAGATCCATTGTGGATCCATTGTGGTCCCCTCGTATAAAAACCGGGCTCTAGACTACTGATTCCAAATATTGCTCTTCCTTATGAAGAGAGTAGTTCTCCATAAAGGAATCATCGCAAGTTCTGATAGATCGGTTAAGGAGAATTTCCCCAAGTACCGATGCCTGGTGCGCGCCAGACTATCACATTCACACACTAGATGCTATAGTGTTGGCTCAACATTCTCGTCACCACAGTGACACAGGTCAGCCATGGGTATTCCCAGCCTTTCTCCATGCCTCCCAAAGGGACAGTGTCCCGTTAGGACCCCTATAAGTTGTCTGCAAATGTCCCTGCCCAGAGACAAAATGAAGCTAGAGTTCCTCCTATCAAGTTTCGGCCAGCAGATTCTTGCTTGCCGGCATCCCGAGAGATTCACCCAGGCCCCCTCCATCTGTCTGAGCGCTTCAATATCAATCATTCCCTTTACACATTCAATGAGACATAGAACCGACTCGTCGGCCAGCTCTATGCTCATCTCCGACCCCCTTCTGGCGAGCTCGTCTGCCTTTTCATTTCCAGGGAAGTCACTGTGACCAGGAATCCAGCTAATCTTCAGGTTATTATTCATACCCACCATCTGCAATATTCTTTTACATTCTCCCACAAGTCTGGATTTAGTAATGTGCGCCTCAACAGCCTTGATGGCAGCTTGGCTGTCAACATAAATAGTTATTGTACCATTCACGCACTGTTTTCGCACAATCAACTCCGCTGCTTTTGTCAGCGCAAAAATCTCGGCCTGAAACACGCTCGAGCTATCCGGTAGCCTGAACGATTCCATAATGTCAAGGTCACTAGAGTACACTCCCGCGCCCGTTCCGCTTTCCGTTTTGGAGCCATCAGTGTAGATAGCAACCGTGTCTGGGGCGATGACTCCAGATCGCCACTCCAGTCTGGTGGGAATATTCACAGCATAGGAATGTCCAAAACTGCAAGACGGTGTCCTGTAGTCGGTGCGCTCCGTCATGGCGGAACACAGGGAAATTGACAAGATCCTAGTGTGGCCCACACTGCCTCCCAACCAATAGCCTGCCTCACGCAGGCGCAAAGCACCCTTTGCTGCTATGGATTTTACCGCTAGTTCCAATGGGATTATGTGGAGCATTACTTCCAGAGCCTGCGAGGCCGTGGTGCGTAAGGCCCCAGTGATCCCAATGAGTGCCATTCTTTGGATTCTGCTCATGGCGACCCTGTTAGTCCCGATCTCCAACGCATGCCACCACACCAATGACCCGTAAGTAAGAACAGGTCTAACTACCGTGATGTACAGCCAGTGCACTATTCTCGGGTTAAGGCCCCAGGTTTTCCCTACCATTTTTTGACAAGCGTAGTAAGCATTCGATGCCTTCTTGATCCTGTCGTCAATCGTGAGTTTCCATTTCAACCTAGCATGGAGATAGATTCCCAAGTACTTCACACTAGGGGAGAGCGGGATGGTAACGCCATTCAAGCGTGGGAGCCTGAATTCTCGGTCTTTTTTCCTCGTAAAGAGGATAAGGTCGGTTTTCTCCGGATTGATGTTGAGACCGCAGTTACCAGCCCACCTGCTCAAAGATTTGAGCCCAACTTCTAGTAAATCGCTCAAGGTGTCCAGGAACTTACCTCTCACCATCAGAACGATATCATCCGCGTAGGCAACAACCTTGACTCCGGTCAAAGATAGAGCCTGTAAAATTTCGTCAACCACTGTGACTCACAGTAGTGGAGATAGCACTCCACCCTGTGGGGTTCCCGCCGAAGGAGTATGAATAATAATAGTGAGGACGAAATAAATGCATGTCTAATCGATGGCCGATGCGCCGGGTGCTTACCGTGGGGTCCCTAGCCGCGATGCGCAGTATGCGCTCCTCCGTGACCACAGGTACCGAGTGTCTCCTTTCTGGATATTGTGTCTCCCGCCACGGCTGCAGTGTACCTCGTTCACGAAGGTTCCGATGAATGCTGATGAACATCCGATAATGGGGGTACCGAGATCTGTCCGGATACCGTTCCCGGTAAACTATTTCGGCTCGCCTACCATTCCCGTCGCACAACCCATACACGTAGTGCATGTCTGCCATTTCTTCCGTTGTAAAAGACCTCCTATTGCTTGCCATGTTGCTCGTAATGATGTCTATGACATTCTGTTTGCTGCTGCTTCCTCCCGATGCTTTTATCGCAGAAAAATCTACGTAGGACGAAGTCATTCCTGTTCCTTAAGGGCGCAGGTAAACTCCACGCCCTACTTAAATGGATATTACTTAATTAACTTAAATAGATGTTAGTTAATTTACTTAAATGGACGCTATCTAATTAGTTGTCATATTTTTACTTACCAGTAACATAATTTCCACACATAGGAGCAATACGTGTGTTGTTAACATGGTTGCTCATTACTACATCTGTTTTGCGGTAAATTCTATGTTTAGCAGTATTTCCAACATGTGCAGGGAACTCACTTGTCGTTGCAAATATGAAGAAATTCTGTTATCAAACGTATAGTGAAATTTTATGGGCTTTCCGAAAATGTAATAAAATTTGGTGGTTAATCAGGTCCTTCTTGGAGAAAACAGGACTTTTTTGTATTTTTTTTTAATTTTTTATTAATTTTGTGTCATTTAAATGAATTTTTCTCAAAAAGTATAACACTGATTGACACAGTTAATAGCAATTAGAAAGAAGAATTTGTGTCCTTTCCAACGAGCCCAGAATTATTACGTTACGCTAAGTACAGCAGAAGTTAGAGATCAAACAGTGATCACAGGTACGATGAAAATCCTTCGTCCTTAAAATCGCGCTATCTCCTTAACGGTGCAAAAACGGGAGTATGTGTAGGACAAGTTCCTCTATCTCCCATTTTCGTTTGAACCTCAGTACAAGTTACACCCTGTATATGGTAGAAAAAGATTGAGGGCAGTTATTTTGTTTGCAAATAAAAGTACTGTATGATTTAAGAGAATGGATAAACTTTAAATGGTTACACAAATTGTCCACAGAGCTAATGCCTAAATTACATAAAAAACACTTAAACATTTTGTATTTCAGATAGAAAAGCAGAAAGTGAAGGAATTTTTAAATCGAAATTAGTAGTAATTCTAAAAAAATATTGTTGTATGAAGCACCATACAGTATGATATTCTGTTGGATATTTTAAATTAAAAACTTGAAATAATTTGAAACATATATCTATCGCCTCAATTAAAGAGTTAAATTTATAAAAGAGATTGTCATAAACGACAATAAACTCTTTTGCGGTAAAGTGCGATTCTCCTATCGCAAGTATAAACGGTTGCAAAGTAAATCCTAGTTCTCCATACCTGTCACGCTTTGCCTGCAATAATTCCCGAACATATTCTGATGTTGAGCATAATTGCAACATCGATTCTTGCGAATCTTTGATGCTAGGCTTCCAATTTAATTTTATGCCATCGGTTTTTCTCTTATAGGAAACCCTTGCTAATGGCGGTAAGATGGCATGTAACGATTGGAGCACGATAAAATCTCTGTATCCTGTCAATTGCTATCGAAGCAGCTATAGCTGAACATTGGACAGACTCCTGTATGAAAATCACATGCAACTGCCAGTTTCTGTCTATCTTAGAGGGTTCCGAAATTTGCCACCAGAGCACATGGTATATTCGTCAATTGACCGCCCGTTCATAAAAAAAAATTGTTAATTTTCTGATTTCGTTGTGCGGGTTTGAGTCTAACATTTTCGGAATGTAGAACCGGTAATGAATACTTTACTATCAACAGCACCGATCGTCATCAATTTTTATTATGTCTTTCATAATGAAATTAAGAAAGAATCGAAAAGTTCCCGAGCTCCAAATCACAAAATTACACACGAATCAAGCGGTTGTGATACGCGTAAAATCCGTGTATATGAGCGTAATTTTTCATGAGAAAGAGAAAGATTGAAATTGGATTGGAGTGGAAGTGAGATGTACTCTGGGGTGTCCAGTGTCAAAAGAAAGAGACTGAAGAACAACAGTTTGTAGTGGAAGTGAGATGCAAGCATGATGCAACTTCCATGTGGGGTTAGAATGTCAAAATTCATGTTGCTGATTGGCTAAAGCTTACTAATATTCATACTTTCATGAACTAACACATTCAGATTTCATTACGAAAATTCTCGTTCTCAGCCATTCCATGCACTTCCATGACACGAACCGCCATATAACAACAAACAAAAATTTGTCTATCTTAAAGGGTTGTCTTTTTTGCCTCCAGATGGATATTTCCAACTTTATACCATTCGTTGTTTCGGCGGCCTTAAATTATGTATGACGTTTATAATAATATGTCAATGTGACAGAGGTGCATTTCTTTAAATAGATTTTGTGATTTTGTTTCGAACTTCTCGTGTTTGTGTATTCTAGCCGAAAATAATACCTAACTATAATCCCGTGGCTTGTTTTAGAAAAACGCAGTATTGAGCATTTTTTGAATTTACATATGTGATTACTGGCAAGTATACGTACTTTTATAAATAATCATCTAAATATATTTCCAATTATTATACGTGTAGTTAAAGCACTTGTGACTTCGCCTTTTGCGCCCAATCGGAGCAATCGACACCACGCCTATGCTGCTAATCTTTTACAAAAGCGTGCGCGGCAATATCAAACCCAATAAGCTACAAAAGAGCTAAGAACTTGATTTTGTTATACGTATTTACATATTTACCTTGATTGCAAAATCACACCAGTAAATGAAGAGCTTTAAATTAGGAGTATTTCAACATCTCAAATCCTAGTAAGTTCTGAGAACTGATAGTCCAACAACCATTTCAAAACGTAGGAACTAGCATGGTAAGGTTCTTTGACTATTTTAAAAAGCAGTTTGTTGTGTTATGTGACATGTTTAGTTTGCGGTAGTCGCCATTCCTTTACTTTAAAGAAGTTTATTTATAGCACTGATCGTGTATACATTTGATTTACATTGTTTAAAAAACTTAAACTAGCTTCTTTAGTTCCTGTGTGATCCCCGATGGGAGTGAAATGCAGCAATATCCTCCATAAGTCGCGAATCTGATCGATAGCTCTTACCTTGCCGCCAGGACATACTTACTCCTCGAATTCCTGTCTCGATAGTTCGTCTCTATTTGTTTTTTTAACGATCATGCCCACGTCTTTCTTCCGGATTCAAATATCTCAGTCTGCCGAGTGTCCTTAAAAAATTGAGATGTGAGATAACATCTGGCCAGAATATCCCCAAGATGCTTACGTCAACGTTATTTGACAAGCTTCCATGTCATACAGCCGTATAACAACACATAATCGACGCGGGATTCGTAGATTTGTGCGGGAAAGTAATTGCTCCCACAGGTAGGAATATTTTTTTTCAAAAGTACGTTCAACGAGAAAGAGGTAGGTGCTCTCTACAAACGGCAAGAGTTTGCCTCCAATGGTAGACATAATAGCTCGCATGCCACCTGATTGAAAAGCATGAAAGAAGGAAGTGTTAACAGTACATTTTATCCTCTATTGAATGATGCCATATAATAAATTTAGAGAATGCTGTAGATTATGATAAGTTTGACCAAAGCAGCATTTGAATGCACCCATTACAATAGAGTCTGAATGATTGAAAGCAAATCACCCCTATCCGGAAAAAAGGATACTAAGGACGTATACGATTAGTTTACTTCGTCTACGTCTAGCTATGAAATCTGAATTCAGCAGAAAATCTTTGATTGCATTTAATAGTAAAGCCCCGTTTACACGGTGATAGTTTTTGCGATAGTTGATGTCATGATAATTACTATCCAACGCCATGTGGAACGCAACATGTCCAAACATGAGCCCACCGCGTATCGTATCATTCCTTTGATGTGACGGCAAAAAATGTTGCGTTGCGTTTCTTTGTATCATGTTTTGATACAGAACGAAGATACGCTTGTCGTATCCACTGATACGCAACGAGAATACGATACGCAAATGCAGCAAATAAATACCGGCCTATAGGCTATGTGCGTTTCCGCTTATTTTACTTAGTTTGAATGTTAGTGCTCGCAGCCCAGTTGGTCGCGCTTGTGAAAATCTCGCAGATGTCTCGGAGACATGTCGGGTGAAGCAAACTTATCAGAAAAAAATTGTCACTTACCACTATCAAGTCGTATCCTATGCGAATTTAATTAATAAGTATTACAAAAGAGACTAAATATATTCCGAATTTAATTTGCCGTGACTTTTCTAAGTGGCAGACGTCATTTCAAGTCTTCGATTTCTTCGCTTCTCTGCGGTCATTCTCTGCACTTCAAATATATAGATCGTGATAAAAACATTTTTTTTTTATTGCGATCTCTTTCTATCTGGTGATAAAGAAAGATAAACAATATGGTATCTAAGGCTCAAACCATGAAGACAATGTTGCGAAAGAGAGTCGTGACCAACTGGGAGTGGACTCGCTCATCACATGCCAATAAAGCAAACTATTCGAATGCGTCTGTTGGTATGTCACCAATCGTTTTATTACACTTATAAAAAACACGTCCACACTTGGCGGAGATTCAACTTCAAGTAATCTTTTTATTCACAAACTTCAAACAGTAGTGGGATTCTTGTATAAAGTGATATGACAACACTGACACGTACAATTTACTTATCCTAGATTTTGACTAGTACGATTGGCGCGAAGTTTGAATTCGATCTAGTTACATGGTCACTACATCACCCCCCTTACAGTCAAGAGATACGGGGTTTTCAAATATTACGCGCTGAAATGGACTTCTTTCTTCTTGGCTTGGTTGGCTTCTATTACAAACGCTGGTTTTAAACGGTCTATTGACACTGAGGCAGTTCTATTGTTGTTGAACTTAACCGTGAAAAATTTCCGACACCTTTTGACTACAAGATATGGGCCTTCGTAAGGTGGTCGAAGACTTGGCTTAATGCCCTCAGCTCTAACGAACACCTGTTCGCAACACTCCAAGCCTTTTGGTATGTGAGACAAGCGTGTCGGGCTTCTTGTTTCCGTTGGCCTCATGTGTTGCACCTGAGTTCTAAGACGTGCGACGAAACTTGAGGTGTCTCCCGATGATTCATCAGCATGGTTTTCGAAAAATTCACCAGGCAGTTTTAGGGGTTGTCCGTACACTAATTCCGCTGTTGAGCACTTGAGGTCCGACTTAAAAGCTGCGCGGATGCCCAATAGTACTATAGGAAGTTCGTCGCTCCATTGGTTTGTGTTTCCTCGGCAAGTTAAAGAGTCTTTCAGTTGCCTATGGAAACGTTCCACCATCCCGTTGGCTTGCGGGTGGTAGGCAGTTGTTCTTATTCTGTTGCTACCAAGGAATTTGGAGAGTTCCTGAAAGAGCCTGGACTCGAATTGTGTCCCCTGGTCGGTGGTTATCCTCAAAGGAACTCCAAATCTACAGATGTAGTTGTTGAAAAATGTTTTGGCTATTGTTTGTGCCGTTATGTCTCGTATGGGGTACGCTTCCGGCCAGCGAGTAAAACGGTCTACCAGGGTTAGGATGTAGGTGAACCCGTTCGAGCTCTTCAAGGGACCTACGATGTCCATGTGGACATGTTCGAATCTTTTATTGGGCAACGTGAAACTACCTAATGGCGACTTTGTGTGTCTTGTTACTTTTGAACGCTGACAATCTTGGCAAGAGAGTACCCAAGTGCGGATGTTAGTGTTCATCTTTGGCCAAAAATATCTGTCGCCTACCAATCGCCTTGACGCTCTAATGCCCGGATGCGACAGTGAATGTAGGTTGTCAAAAACGGACCTACGCAGCGACGGTGGTACGTATGGTCGTGCGTTTTGTTGGGTGGTCTCGCACCACAAAGGTTCGTGGAGCGTGGGAAATGTTCGCTGCTCAAGCACATAAGTGGATTTTTCCTTTGGTACCGAGCTCAACAACGTTTTAAGTTCGTCGTCACTACTTTGAGCGTGCGCGAGAGTCGGCAACGTGAGTCTTGGTTTGGCCACCGTCGAGACACTATCATCTGGCCGGGATAGGCAATCCGCAACTACATTATCCCGCCCCTTAATATGTCGGATGTCGCTCGTGAATTGCGCTATGAAATCCAGGTGCCGCGCCTGCCTTGGATTCCGGTCGGTTTTGCTGAGCAGTGCGTACGTTAAAGGTTTATGATCTGTATATACTGGGAAATCTCGTCCTTCCAAAAAATGTTGAAAGTGTCTGATTGAAATGTATATTGCGAGCAGCTCTCTATCGAAGGCAGAGTAGTTTTTTTCGGCTGGGCTAAGTTTTTTGGAGTAAAATGCGAGCGGTTCCCATTTGTCTCCATCGCATTGTTCCAATGCGCTCCCAATTGCGACACTGGACGCGTCTACTGTGAGTCGCAGCTGCGGGTCTTCTTTTGGGTGCACTAGTAGTGTTGCTGAAGAAAGCGCCGACTTGACCTTTATGAAAGAGTCGTCGCATTCTTTTGACCAAGCAAATTCTAGTTTATTAGTTTTTTTGCTGTTTAGCTTCAAGAGTTCGTACAAGGGTACGAGTAATCCGGCGAGTTGCGGGACGAATCGGTGATAATAATTTATCATCCCTGTGAAACGCTGCACCTGTCGTACTGAGGATGGAGTTGGGAAGTCAGTAATGGCAGCTATTCTCTCGAGTGAGGGAGCAATGCCTGATTTGCTTATTGTATGGCTTAGAAAATTTACTTCACTTGCTCCAAATACACATTTAGAATGGTTTATCCTAAGGCCATATTCAGATAAGCGTGTGAACAATTTCCCTAAGTGTGTTTTGTGTTCATCGTCATCCTTGCTGGCAACCAATATGTCGTCCACATATACAAAAATGAAATCTAAACCCTCCGTGACTTTGTTCATGAAACGTTGGAATGTCTGAGCGGCGTTTCTCAAGCCGAATGGCATTCGCGTGAATTCGAACATCCCAAATGGTGTGGTGATGGCGGTTTTTTGAATGTCTTCATTCGCCATAGGTATATGATGGTACGCTCTTACCAAGTCAATGGTTGAGAAAACTGATCGACCACGGAGGTGTAACGAGAAGTTGTGTAAGTGCGGTATGGGGTATCGGTCAGG
Source organism: Beris morrisii (assembly GCA_951812415.1). NCBI lineage: Eukaryota > Metazoa > Arthropoda > Insecta > Diptera > Stratiomyidae > Beris > Beris morrisii. Next base: position 68,862,136 of record OX638313.1, read on the forward strand.
TATCGTGACGGTATTTAAGCGTCGATAATCCCCACATGGTCTCCAATCGTTATCCTTCTTGGGGACCATGTGCAGCGGAGAAGCGGTTGGTGACGAAGATGGTCGACATATTCCTAGCTCTTGCATGAGTCTAAATTGTTCATGAGCAGTCTTATATGCCGCAGCATCCAGTCGTCGCGGCCGAGAGACTGGAAGTTGTCCAGTTGTCTCTATGTGATGCACTACAGGGTGCTTCGGCGGTAGGTTGTAATCTGGTGCGCCAGTTAATTCGGGGAATTTCTTGATCAAGGCGTCGTATTGGTTTCCTAGTGTGAATAATCGCGGGGAGAGTGCAGAAGTTTCTCGCACGGTTCCACTACTCGAAAGGGTGGTGGAGGAATAAATTAATCTTTGTCTTTTTATGTCCACTAGTAGATTAAATTTGCATAAAAAGTCGGCACCTATGATAGGGGTGTTAACCTCTGCTAAGGTAAATGGGAACGTAAATTGTCGCCTAAGGCCAAGATCGAGGTCTAATAGTTTTAGTCCGAATGTCTTAATGCGCGTTCCGTTTGCTGCGCATAGAGTGCTGTTTGCGCGAAGTATGCACTCCTTAAGAAAAATTTTGTGTGGCATGACTGATACACATGCCCCTGTGTCTATTAAGAATTTAAGTTTAGTTTTGGAGCAGTTCAAAAACAATCGCCGGGAAAGTGTTTCTTCCAACCGATTGTTTACCGGCTCAACAATCGGTTGTTCTAGTTTATCGAACTGTTAGAGGTTGAGGGTGGTTTTGTGTAACCACATGGTTTCACACATTTTGTGGCCTTATCCGCAAAACGCTCGTGATACCAGCACCAAGTTTCATTCGCTTGGTTCCGCTTGACGCTTCGCGATGTTCTTCTACCTCTTTTCCCTTGAGGTGTCTTGCTCCTTCCGCGTGACAAAAGGGTTTTTACTGACTTGGTTAGACTGGCCACCTCTTCTCTTAGTGCCGAGATCTCGCGATTGTGCGGATCTGGGGCAATCGCTGCGATTGCGGGTTTCTGCGTGACTTCCCAAACCTTATCGGCCAGCTCTAACTTCTTGAGGAAGTCCTGTTCTGCTGTTACGGCCAAGGGGATCGAGACTTGAGCCGGGAGTTTGCGTTCCCAGAGGGATTTGACTAGCTCCTCGCCAACTACGGAGATGTTGGTTGCGACTGCTGCCATGTGGCGGTATAGATCGGAAGGTTTGCGGTCCCCGATGTCTTCGTTAGATAACAATTCCTCGAACCGCTTCTGCTCGGAAAGGGAGTGTCTCTTAATGAGTGTCTGTTTTAAGAATCCATATTTATCCTCTACCGGCGGATTGTTCAATACGTCTATAATTTGTGAAATGGCATCTACCGGAAGTGAGGCTAGGACGAATGAATATTTTGATTCGTCTCTCCTTATTTTCCTAACCGCGAATTGCGCTTCCGCGGCTATGAACCATGCCCCCGGAGCTTTTTCCCAAAAAATGGGCAATTTGATTGCGTGAATTTCGCCTTGTTCCGGTTCTTCTCCCTTGTCTACGGTTCCCTTTTCCCGGTCTGGAGAGCTAGTCATAGTGGACTATTAAAATATTCTTAAACTACCAAGTCAAGAAGAAGAAAATGGGAAAAAATCTGTTTTCGCGAAATTACCCTTAAATTTCGAAATTAATTCTGTACTAAGGAGTGAATAAGTAATGTTTGCGACGTGTTTAATTTTTAAATATTTGTTTGCGATGTGATCAATTTTTAAATATTTGTTTGCGATGTGATCAATTTTTAAATATTTGTTTGCGATGTGATCAATTTTTAAATATTTGTTTGCGCGCGCTTAATTCCAATTCTACTCGCGCAAACTTCGCGTGTAATTGCACCAATCGCACCGTATTGTGAATTATATAGAAATGTATGTGAAAATGTGTATTCCTGATGCATTCAGTGCAATAAATGGTTATTTTAATTTTACGTTAAGAAAAGTTAAATATAATGGTTGAAAAGATGCATTAAAATAGGAAAAAGAAGGTATGCTGACGCACTCAGTTGTGCGTTAAATAAAATAGTTAAAAAGATGAATGAAAAAAATAGAAAGAGTATACTGTTATGACGCGCTCGGTTGTGCGTCTCCGTCTCGTCCTGTTGTTCCGTTTCCCATGCGCCGTTATTGGTCGTTGACGATGTGGCGATGTGCCGCACGTGGCGTTGTTGGCCCGTGCAGGTTACTGTCGTCTACCGGTGATGAAGCTAAGGATACTGCGAATGCCGCTGCGCCTCCGCGTCGTGGCGTCGTATGCTGCTTAGCCGCGTAGATTAGGCGTCGCTGTCCAATGCAGAAACGCCGTTGCTTCTACGTTTAACCGTAGTGTGCGAAAATAGCGATGTGCCGCACGTGGCGTCGTTGACCCGTGCAAGCTACCGTGGCTTTTGGCCTGTACTCGTCGAAAGAGGGACGCGTTGCTATGCCAATGTTGGGTCACGTTTTCACTTTTTTGTGACCCCAAAAGAGTCACGTGTCTTCTCGGTGCTACCTTTTGCCGATTCCAACAATAATGCGCCGTTGTGTCGCGTGCGCCGTGGCGTCGGTTTTCGACAAAAATTGCGTCCGATGCCGAGGTGTGCGACGTGTGAGCTGTCGACGCTATAAACGAATAATGCGCCGATATGTCGCGTGCGCCGTTATGTCGCGTGCGCCGTGGCGTCGGTTTTTCGCCAAAAATTGCGTCCGATGCCGAGGTGTGCGGCGTGTGAACTGTCGACGCTATAAATTAATAATGCGCCGTTATGCCGCGTGCGCCGTGGCGTCGGTTTTTGCCAAAAATTGCGTCCGATGCCGAGGTGTGCGGCGTGTGAACTGTCGACGCTATAAATTAACGATGCGCCGTTATGCCGCGTGCGCCGTGGCGTCGGTTTTTGCCAAAAATTGCGTCCGATGCCGAGGTGTGCGGCGTGTGAACTGTCGACGCTATAAATTAACGATGCGCCGTTATGCCGCGTGCGCCGTGGCGTCGGTTTTTGCCAAAAATTGCGTCCGATGCCGAGGTGTGCGGCGTGTGAACTGTCGACGCTATAAATTAACGATGCGCCGTTATGCCGCGTGCGCCGTGGCGTCGGTTTTCGCCAAAAATTGCGTCCGATGCCGATAATGCGCGAATTCGCTTGCTTGTCTTTTTTTTCCTTTTTAACTAATTATTTATTTTGTTCACTACCCGTTCGATCACGTCGGGGTCACCACTGTTGGTATGTTACCAATCGTTTTATTACACTTATAAAAAACACGTCCACACTTGGCGGAGATTCAACTTCAAGTAATCTTTTTATTCACAAACTTCAAACAGTAGTGGGATTCTTGTATAAAGTGATATGACAACACTGACACGTACAATTTACTTATCCTAGATTTTGACTAGTACGATTGGCGTTTGAAGTTTGAATTCGATCTAGTTACATGGTCACTACAGCGTCCATAGTTTACTTATCAAAAGTAGTGAAGACATGAACCGAAAGGAATTGGGACACAACTTTGATATGTCTGACGTCATAAACTGTTATAACTAGACGTAGACACAAGCAAACTATTCGTATACGTTCTAAAAACAAAAAAATTAAATTGTACAAGGAAGAAGTAAAACGGAACGAAATTACCAAAAAGAAAGCTGTAGTGATGCAGAGAGTCGTTCTCTGAAACATGTCGGATGCGATGAATGCGCAAGATGGTTCCACCTAAAATGTACTACGCTACAAGATATCATTTATAATTATATTAATGAACTACACTTCGAATGTACTTTTTGTGAAACGAATTATTATTACAATTATAAAGTATATAACTAAAATAACTTATGAGCTAGACACTGAAGAACAGAAATTTATTTTAATACGAATATAAAAAGTATAATTTTTGAGAATGGTTTTTTTTTCATGGTAAACCTACCATAGTAGCTAATTTTAAGAATTTCATGGTTTCTTCACCTATACTAGAGAAGCCAGTTTTAAAACTGTGTTGGAATAGATCCCAAGGAGGCTGATTCGTGATCGCATTGCATCACGGTCGTATATACAGGTCTGGAAATTACCGTGGTGGGGGTAGACAACTTTTTTGAAGAAAATATGAATATAAACTGCTACAGCTTCTCGTTATTATCGACAGGGTCGCTACTAGCGATTGGTTGCGCAAGCGCAACAACATCGAGTTAGCAGCCGTGACAAAAAAAAAATGTCAACCGTAAATTTTGTAAACTGTCACTAAACGTTTTGTACGCGACACAATTTTATTACGTTTTATTTCCTTGTTGGAAGAAGTAGATTTCAAGTTAGATGGTGTCTCATTGCAAAATCGATCCATAGGAAATTCCGCTTTTCTTTTTTGAATCCTTGTAAAGGTTACGGTTACAAAGTTTGTGGTAAGATGCGCTTTCAATCGGGTTGATTATTGAGTTCAGTGACATGTTTATCCAATGGATAAATGCTTTCGTGTTGATTTAGGAAAAACTATCACTGATAACCACCCACTTGAAAATGAAAATTATCATTTTTTATGAATAGTTCGTATCCATTTAAACCAATTCCAATCGGTCATACTCCCCGCATCTCAGCATTAAACACGTTTCGGACTTCTACCCACAAAATAATATAGTTGCGCCCAGACTGTTGGCAGATTTTTTTTATTTATTTACGTATTTTTTTTATCAATAGAATATTCCATAGAAGCAAAAGCGAATTCGATCACGTTAAACCTAAGAGATTTTCGGAATCAGTGAAAACTTGAACAATACCCCCAGGGGGTTTAATAGGGAAAAATACTTAAATCTGTTTTTTCTTCGACTATGTTTAAAGCTTATAGAAGTAAAAGTGAATTCCAAATCCCAATATACCTAAGAAATATATCAGATTTCGAACAAATACTTTACACCCCATTAGGTGTTGGATATCGAAAAATTTTGAAGAACGTTTCTAAGCGCCTATATAAATAGCCCGCAGAAGTAAAATGCTTTGATAGCTCGACATGTCTAAAAGTTTTAACGAAATTCGTGAAAATGTGGATTCACGGATATTTTTTTTACTCAACCTCTGAACGCCAATAAAAATTTGAACTTTTTTTTTGCTTTAGTTACTCTAATAGCACATCTGCATATACGTATTAAGTTTCAACTTTGTAGCATAAGCCGTTTCTGAGATATAAAGAACCACCCCTCATCCCGTACCTTGCGACAACTATGAACATTTTTTTTCTAGGATGTCTCTATAATGGCTCTATGTAACCCTAAATTTTTAGCTTTCTATTCATTACTGTTTTCGAGAAGTAAAAATCAGAATTTTTTTCCTTTCTACCCCCTTTCACCATCACCCTTTACACCACACCCCTAAAATTTTGTTCCCTACTAGAGGTCTACCAACCCAACTGCTGTAAAATTTTCAAGATCATATCTGATACGGTTTCTGAGATATAAAAATGACATTTTTTGAAAAATTGCTATTCCCCCACTTTCGTGATCCACTCCTCTTGTGATCCCATATGCGGAAACTAAATTTTATCTTCCTGGTGTAATTGGTTCGGAAGATATTGTAATCCAAAGTTTTTCAATAACAATATCCTTATGCTTATTATAAATTATTTGGGGATCAGGATAAATCCTTAGTATCCATGGAGTTTGAATAAATTAGTATAGAAAATTACTTTCTTTTTTCTTATGATGGAAAATAGTATGTCGTGGTATTCTTCTCGCACCGCGTCGCGTATTCCATACATAATTACATTGAAGACAACAGCACTGTTTATAATCAGTGATGCCCATTTAGTGCTTTCAGCGTGAAATTTGGTGCTCAAAATTTCGTCTTAGCGGACAAAAATTCGAAATCACTCCATATTAAAACGGATTTAATTGATCTGATTTTTTAATTGTTTATTGCATGGATGTAGTAGTATAACTGGATCGGCTGTAGTGTGTAAAGTTCCTGTACGAAAGAGAGACAATGATAATTTTGTGCTAGCCTGTCAAATTTTTTTGCTCTAGAGTTGTTGTCATAACAGCGTCGGCGTTGAAAAATAAAATACCTTTCATATTGCGCCCCGCACATTTGGCTTTTTTAACGCCTGCACTGAACACATACAAACGCAATTGGAAACTAACACAATCGGACTTCATTAGGCAAAATTTTATTTATCGCCGATCCAGTTATACTACTACATCCATGGTTTATTGTAACGAAGTAAGCAGGTTTTTCTGTTATGTTGACATTTATTTTGTTTGTCACAACGTCGAGTATGCACGTTGTTGCGCTTGCGCCATCAATCGCTAGTAGCGAGCCTGTCGATAATAACGAGAAGCTGTAGCAGTTTATTTCTATATTTTTTTTTCAAAAAAGGTGTCCACCCCACCAGAAAAAATTGCATTGAGTTTCCAGACCTGTATGTACGACCGTGTATTGCATAGACATTGAAGGTTTTTCAACTGTCATGTCCCCTATCCAGTACAGCGATCGATTTCCTCTGACGTCGAAAACCAACTACAAAATTCTTTGTATAATTTTTAATTTAAATTTTTGGTATCTTATTAGAAATAACTATAATCACTACAATGTAAGAAAGTAAACTTTTCTAGAATGTTTCTAAATTTAGATGAATATTTATTTATTATACCAAATATCGGTAATACATTTATTTATTTTAGAATTGTTTAAAGAGAATATTATTGTTATTTATATTTCTTTTACGTTATTCTCCTTTTAAAGCATATTGAGAATAAAAATTAATTTAAATCGATGACTTTTGTATTCATTAATTTCAACGGCTGACTACTGGTATATTTCATGGACGAATACTGGATAAGAGCGGCTGACTATAGGTAACAATAGTCCATTTTTATCAAACACATTTTTATCCGAGTCCTAGTCTAATTAATCCAATAATTTTCCATGGCCCCGAAATCTCACGATTCAGAGTTTCCAGCGCATTAATAGATTTAGTTTGACATTTAATAATTTAGCAGCCGACTGTTGTGTCAACATTTTTAAATTAATATTTTACGTTTTTCTGCAATGAAAAATCGACCAGCATCAGTGCGAATGAAATAAAAAAATTATTAAATTCCAATGCTTGCATTCCTAACAAGTAATTTTAAAGTTTTATTTAAAACTAGCCGCGTCCCGCGGCTTCGCTCACGTTTGTATGGTGCTATACTATCGAAACTGCAAAGCCAGCGGTTTCTAGTCTTACTTCCCGTTGCTCCCTTTACTCTTTTGCTCCCGTTGCTCCCATTTCTCCCGTTGTTTCCGTTGCTCCCGTTTCTACCGTTACTCCCGTTGCTCCCGTTATTCCATTCTCTATTCTCCATCCTCTATCCACCAACCTTCATCATCTATCCACCATCCATCATCCGCCATCCTCTATCCACCATCCTCAATCCTCTATCCACCATCCTCCATACTTTATCCACTACCCTCTATCCACCATCCTCTATACTTCATCTACTATCCTCTATCCATCATCCATCGTCCAACTTTACCATTTGTTGCTCCCGTTACTCCATCCTCTATCCACCATCCTCCATCTTCTATCCATCATCCACCATGCCACATCCACCATACTCCATCTTCCATCCTTCATCCACCATTCTCCATTCTCTATCCACCATCCTCCATCCACCATCCTCCATACTTCATCCACTATTCTCTATCCACCATCCATCGTCCAACTTTACCATTTAGTAATAGGAACGAATAACTAATACACCGAAAACGAACGAACTGCCGCTAAATCATGTGAAATACACTTAAATGTTGAAATAACTCGCGTACCAACAATTGTAAAATGATTTTGTTAACCGAGAAACCTTCGTGCCCTTAATAAATCACCAAAGTTTCATCGCAATCGGATGAAAAGTTTAGGAGCGCATACGGGACAAACAAACATTCATTTTTATATATAGAGATATGTGACAGTGAATATTGTGTTGAAATGCAAACGTTGTAAAACATAAATTTCAGCGCTGCTCAGGCCGGTTTTAATAGAGATTTTGGCGTAATATCGCGATTTGGAAACGTCAGGCCTGTATGGAAAATCTAGTACATTTGCGAAATCGAGATATTTGGGGGCAATGAAAATATGGCATAAAACTATTTTACAAATAGGAAATCGATTCAAATATAACATTCATTATAAAATCAAACGTAATTTTTATACTCTAGATGAAATCTGAGAGTATTATAAGCTTAATCCTGCCCAAAAGTTTGTAACGCATAGAATTGAGCTCCGGGCGAAAGAAAAAGTTATATATTATTTTTTGTTTATGGGGTGCCAAAAACACTAAATCCGCTTGATGTCCATCTGTCCGTCCGTCCGCACGATATCTCAAGAGCGCCTTGACCTAGGATCTGGAAATTTGGAATTTGAATGTTTCATTGAATTTATAAGGCTAAGTTCGTTAATGCACGAAATCGTCCTACTCCTTCGGGTAGCTACCATACAAAAAGTTCTTAAAACACGTGCTCAAAAATATTGGCTGATAACTTCAGAACGGTTTAAGCTACGACTTAAAAATTTTGTGTTTTTATTTTTCAATAGTTGAAGCAAAAGCTATCGCAATGAAGAAAATTCCATTAGTCTATTAAAATATCTTCACTCAATTTAGGGCACTCACTGTAACTCAAGTAATCGTGGAGTCACGAATTCGGAATTTTGTACAAGATGGTTTTGAATAAAAACAAAGTTGGAGTTTACTTGTCAGCGAAATCCTCTTACTACTTCCGGTAGCTGCCATACGAAAAATCTTTGGGGCACGTGTTTACGTACAATATTTTCCGATAGCTTTTGAACGCTTCAAGCTTGGAATTTGCAATTTTATACATATTAATTTTTAAATGGTACCAGGTAAAAGGATAAATATGCTAGAAATCGAGTGAGTCCATCCTGCACCTCCAATGTGAAAGTCCTTGAAAGAGGGCAATTTAACATTAGGTGAATTACTTCCAGATATGAAATTGAACAGTGATGATATTGTCTTTTAGTTTCGAGTAGCAACCAAGTGGAAATCCTTAATAAAAGAAAAACTTCATGTGCAATCCTTATTCTACTTTATCCCCTACTACAATATAAATCGGAGTTCAGTATTTTATCTAGAGTATCATACGATTGGCTTGCAGCCGATCGTAACTGCAGTATATTTTTTTAATAATTTAATGAACTAAGCAATACTTGTATGACTAAACAAAAACAGTTACCTGTCTGGGGATTGGCGACTTTACTGTATATACGGGGTGTCCGGTACTCTGTAGACAACCTTGTAAGGGGTAATTTCTTGATATATTTTGAGACAACAATTGTTCTACAGGGTGGGCCAATTTTCAATATCCGTGGAGATACAGGGTGGTCAAGAAAAGCGTTTCAGACCTGTACCCTCACTCACTTAAAACGTTATATCTTCAAAACTAATAATCAGAATTCAAAGTGTTATAACTTGTTTTTTTAGGGAATGGAATTACCTTTCATTTGATGTAACAGCTCAAATTGTAACTGCACCCGATCTTGAGATATTTACTTCAAAACACAAATTTTTGCTACTTCAACCCTAAAATTCCGCGATCAATGTAGTTTTTCTTAGAATTATTTGTCATATTATTTTCTACAAAAGCTCCATACATATGAATGAGTTACGTTTTAATATTTTGGAAGTAATAGGCGAAAATAGGTTTAGGTTTAAGAAGGGGCGCAGCGCTAAAAAACCACCACGCTCACTAGGCGCCAAACGGGCCCATTGCGATCCCTTCAGGTCCTCGTGGGCTATTCATCACCTCAGAAACACTCCAGTTCCCTGCAGAACCTGACTAATTTGTCATACCCTAATGACCTCAAATCCTCGATGCTCTCGAAGAAAAGGCTACCCAACCATTTCAGACGCCTCCTAGCGATCCCCGGGCATTCACACAGAATGTGAGTGATGTCCTCCACAGCATACAGATCTTGGCAGAACCTACACATGTCCGATTCCGCAATCCCTAGCCGCATAGCGTGGTTCCTCAGCATACAGTGCCCCGTTAGTGCTCCGACGAGCAGTCGCAGTTTTCCTCTATCCCAAGTCAATATATACCTAGTCTTTTGACTATCCAGCTCGGGCCACAGGGATCTAGAAATCCTGCAGCTTGCCAGTCCTGCCCACCTAGAGTTGGCTGTCTTTTTAGATCGCTCACCAATTTGCGCTTTGATGCCGCATATCGGTGGACAAACATCCTTCTCAACCCTACCATTCGATGCCGATCCCGATCTCGCCAGCTCTTTCGTTCCCTAGAATATTACTATGCCCTGGCACCCAGCAAATCTGTACTCTGTTCTGACTACAAAGTACCTTTAGCACTTCTCGACAGCGCTTTACTAACTGGGATTTAATGGTGACCGATTCCAGCGCCTTTATGGCCGCCAGGCTGTCAATGTAGAGTGAAATATTCCGATCGCATATCTCCCCCATTAACAGGATGTTTGATGCCTGCAACACCGCCAGAATTTCCGCTTGGAATACGCTGCATATATCTGGCACCTTAAACGACTTCCTTACACTCAGCTGCTCAGAGAAGACGCCCGCGCCAGTGCCGCATTCCATTTTCGATCCATCCGTATATACGGAGATTTCCCCTTCACGTAGTACCCTATTGTTCTCCCAGTCCACTCTACTAGGATACACAATTTCGTATGACGTCACAAAATCCATCCCTGGAATTAAGTAGTCCGTACTAATATCCGCCGGGCTTCCCAGAAATTCGCTGAGAATTGAACTATGCCCTTTAGAGCTACGCTTAAAAAGTGCACAGCTCGATAGCCTAACTGCTGTATTTGCCGCTACCTGTTTCACAAAGATATCCACTGGTAATAGATGCATAAACACCTCCAACGCGGCAGTAGGCGTTGTGCGAAGGGCTCCCGTGATCATAACACAAGCAGTCCGTTTCACTCTTCCTAGTTCCCTAAGATTGTACTCTTTATCCATGGCTTTCCACCATACCACTGCCCCATAGGTCATAATAGGTCTCACGACCGCCGTGTACAACCAGTGTACTTTATTTGGTTTGAGACCCCAGCTTTTGCCCACGGTCTGCTTGCACGCGAAAACCGCGTTATTTGCCTTCTTAATGCGCTCCTGAATATTCAATTTCCAGCTGAGCTTCCTATCCAGAATTAGACCCAGGTATTTAGCTTGTTCCGATGGTCTAAGCTCCACGCCTTCGAGCTTCGGCAGCCTAAATGCCGGAATTCTATGCTTCCTTGTAAATAGCACCAATTCAGTTTTAGAAGCATTCACCCCCAGGCCACATCTTCCAGCCCACTGGCTGAGTGTGCGGAGTGCAGATTCCAAAATGCTCGACAGCGTATCCAAAAACTTGCCCTTGGCGATTACCACAATGTCGTCTGCATATGCCACGACCTTTATTCCCTGCTTTTCAATTTCCAGGAGAACCTCGTTCACAACAAGGAGCCAAAGAAGGGGCGATATCACCCCCCCCCCCCCCCCCTGAGGAGTTCCCCTCGAGGCCTGTCTTATAACATTGCCTTGCCCCATATTAGCACTGACGATTCTGGTATTCAGAAGAGTCGTTAGCCATCTTGTCAATACCTCCTCCAATCCTATGCTATACAACGCCGCCCTAATTGATTCCACTGTCACGTTGTTGAAAGCCCCTTCTATGTCCAGAAAAGCTGCTAAAGCAAATTCCTTATACTCCAGACTAGATTCTATAGACCCCACTACCTCATGCAGGGCTGTGTCTACAGATTTCCCTCTCATGTAAGCATGCTGTGCGCCTGACAGCATCCTGTTTCCACATAGATTCCGAATATGCGTTTCCAAAAGCCTCTCAAGTACCTTGAGCACAAAGGACGATAGACTGATGGGTCGAAAGTCCTTTGTTGTTGTGTGGCTGGGTCTGCCGGCTTTCGGGATAAAAACGACACGCGCCTCCCGCCAGGCATATGGGACGTACCCCACCGACAGGCAGCTCCTATAAATAGTGCTTAGCCAATTTCGAATTGCCACAGATGCTCTTTGTAGCATGATTGGCCTGATGCCATCTGGTCCTGGTGATTTATAGGGAGCAGTTCCTATAGCCCATTTGATCCTTTCCTCACTTAGTAGTTCGACCATCCCTCCTGGAACAATCTGATTTGCCAATGAAGCTCCATTTCCCGTAGGGTGCCCATCTAGCGATGTGCTTCCAGGGAAGTGAGTGGACATCAAAAGCTCTAGCGTCTCTTGACTAGTTTCCACCCATGTTCCGTCGCTCCGCCTAATGTAGCTCGGTGTACATGGCTCCTTGGAAAGTAATTTCTGTAGCCTAGATGCCTCGCTGTTTCCGCTAATAGATTCGCAGAAACCTTTCCACGACTCCCTTTTACGCTTCCTAATTTCATAGTTAAACACTCTGAGACTGGCTTTGTACCTGTCCCAGTCCGCCTCGTTTCCGTCTCGTTTTGCCCTATTAAACAGTTTTCTACTAGACTCCCTTAATTTCCTAAGTTCGCCATTCCACCAGGGTGGGTTAGCTTCCTTTGGGGCCCTGGGCAGCGGACAGGACCTTTCGAAAGCGTTAACTAAAACAGCATTGAAAACTCCCACACAATCCTCTATATCTACTCCACACTTCAGTTCCACCGGAGGAGGCGGTAAGTCCGTCTCCGTGATTCTGTGGAACCTATCCCAATCTGCCTTCCTAGGATTCCTTGCCGGCTGTATTCTCACCTGCTCGAAGTTAATTTCGAAGAGAATCCAGCAATGGTCCGAGAAAGATGGTCTATCTGAGACCTTCCATTTATCAACTCTTAAAGTACTGGAGTTAGTGGCTAGCGTGATGTCCAGCACTTCCCTCCGGTTCCTTACTATAAATGTGGGGTCTGACCCTGTGTTGCATATCCTAACATTGGTACCCATAATAAAATCAAAAAGAGACTTACCCCGTTCATTGGTGTTGGTACTTCCCCACTGCGTGTGGTGTGCGTTCGCATCGCATCCGATGGCAGTATCCCATTTCCTACACATTGCGAGCTCCCGCACTATAGCCGCTGGAACATCCGCGCTGTCGTATGGTAGGTAAGCCGACGCCAGACACATTGACTTACCCTTCTCCCTCTCTAAGATAACTGCCGTTAAGTCCTCATTACTGTAATTATTCAACAAAAAAGACTTTAGCTCTATTTTTATCAATATGCATGCCCTGGGTTTATCTTCACATTTCTTGTAGCATAGTTTGTAATTCGGGAGCTTGAGTCCCTGGATAACGTTCTTTCCGTTAACCCAGGGCTCCTGAATTAATGCTACAGAGACTCCCTTTTCTGCCATGTAGGCCGCCAAACAAGCGGTTGCCACCTTACTGTGGTGGAGGTTGATCTGTATCACCTCCAACATCAGTAGGAACCGCCTCCTCAATACCCCTCTTTTGTAGCGATGGTTTTACCATCACCCTACCCAGTCCGAACCGTACCATCCCTTTGCACTGCTCCAGGTACGGTAACGAATCCCTGCTGAGGGCCAGGAGGAAGTGCTGGCCAAACTCCTGCTTCAGCCTCACCTTAAGCACCTTCCAGCTGTCCGCTTTGAGCTCCCTGTTCTGGAATTTAAGGAGATCCAGAACCTTCTCCGCTTCCAGGAATGGCCTGGGAACCCACACCCATGCCTTAGGCAGGATGTAGTTCACCAACCGCCTTAAGCCTGGCACCCTCCCATAACTCGCCCAGTTCGGCAACGACCCCCGCGATCAGCTCCGTGGAGGCTTCATTACCGCACGCGATAATTTTGTGCCCTCCATCCCAGCCTGCTCCGTCAAACCGCAAGTCTAGGTCAGAATCCCCCGTCCGATACCGGGTCAGCAATGCATCGAGGATCTTGCCCTCGATCTGCAGCCACTGATCCATAAGGAGCCGTCCGCTGGGTTCCTGCTCATTGACCAGGGCAATGCGGAGCTTATCCTCAACAGTAGATGCCTGGAAGGACGTAGAAGCCTTAGCCTTCTTCGCCTCCCCCGCAGCCACCGTATCGTCGGATCTGACCCGCTTTGCCCTAAAGCCCTCCTTCTTTCCCTCCACCTTAGACGCTGAGGGTCCAGCCCCATGATGGTCTGAGCCCCCAGAAGTCCCCGCTTCGGGTACCCTCCCCTGTATCACCCCGCTCTCAACTGCGGATGCCTCCTTTCCATCTTCCCGCCTCCCCTCCGATATGCCAGAGGTTCCGGCCGCTACCCCTTTACGCGAAACTGACGCCTCCGCGCTTGCTCTTAGCTCAGCAGCCCTTTTTTTGCAATCGCCCAGATACTTGATAAGGCCTGCATCCGACGCAACTATCATTGCCCTATCGTACTGCTCCCTCTCCCAGTCACTGAGCTGACTGAGGTCCAGAGCTTCATACTTGGCAATCTTGCGTAAAGCCGATCGCATCCTGCGCTTCGCCTGCAGGTGTGCGTTTGCCCTACTCTTGCCCACCCTAACCCACTTAAAGCACCCCTGATCTTCGGTGCCTACATCAACGGCTGTGTCAGCAACTAGGTCCAGGTCAACATCCCTACTATGTGCAGCTTCTGTGGCCTCCCCGGCAAGAAGGGACTGCTTATTACCAGTCCGAGTCTCACCAGTTAGGTCAGCAGTGCTGCAGACAACTGTGCTCACCTCACAAGCAGTAGCAGTGCGCTCAAAGCCGTCCTGCACATCACCGGTCTGGGTAACATCAGCGTCTTCGACCGGCGCCAGAAGCTGATCCTCCGTCGACAAGCTCCCGAACCTGTCGTCCAGCGAGTTGGACGAGAGCGAAACCTCATCGTCGTCACTTGACAGAACGCTAGGTCCCCGTCTATCTCCCTCTAAAACGTCGTTGTTTTTTGTTTTTTTGTGATTCATGTAATTCCCACGAGTAGCGCGTGAAAAAGGGACGTCACCCATGGCAGAGCACCGCATTACCATGGGAAGGCGAATTTAAACCAGAGGTCGCCCGGTATCTGGAGTTTATCGTTCGCGACTGAGCTTACCCCCTCAGCCATGCAGTCCTCAGCACGATGATTTCCACCTTGACTTGGGGTTGGAAGGGAAATTGGTTTTGGGTAGACGACACAACGGGGTAATAACACACATTTGGGTACCTCAATCTTAATGACCACAGCACCCGATTGATGCGAATGTGTAAGTCTCGGCTGAGTAATCCGGAGGAATCAAGATCCATCCCGACTAATCATTACCAGCAGGCGCCCGCGTGGAGGACTAAAGACGAGGATTTCCTGCCTACCAAAGGCGAAAATAAATATCGCTTAAAAATTAAATATGACATATAGTGGCCCTCGTTCAAAAAACTTGTTTATATTGTTGGTTCTACTTAAGAATTTTTATTGCCCATTTATTTCTATTTTAAGTATCGAGGAAATCAATGAAATGTAAATGAGTTTTAATATGATTGAAGCACTTACTTGGATGTGGTAGGTAAACTGGGTACAGTACTTTGGCTTTTTTTAGTGGGGTACCTAACAAAATAATACGCCTATAAAAGCTAAACTACCTTCATATTTTTATCAGTTTCAGTTACATTTCGAAAAGTAGAAGGTTAGGTTAGGTTAGGTTGAGAAGGGTGGACTAAAGCGATGTGCCCCAGTCCATCACGAGAGATCACTGTGGTCCCCTCGTATAAAAACCGGGCTCTAGACTACTGATTCCAAATATTGCTCTTCCTTATGAAGAGAGTAGTTCTCCATAAAGGAATCATCGCAAGTTCTGATAGATCGGTTAAGGAGAATTTCCCCAGGTACCAATGCCTGGTGCGTGCCAGACTTTCACATTCACACACTAGATGCTCCAGTGTTGGCTCAGCATTCTCATCACCACAGCGACACAGGTCAGCCATGGGTATTCCCAGCCTTTCTCCATGCCTCCCAAAGGGACAGTGCCCTGTTAGGACCCCTATAAGTTGTCTACAAATGTCCCTGCTCAGAGACAAAATGAAGCTAGTGTTCCTCCTATCAAGTTTCGGCCAGCAGATTCTTGCTTGCCGGCATCCCGAGAGATTCACCCAGGCCCCCTCCATCTGTCTGAGCGCTTCAATATCAATCATTCCCTTTACACATTCAATGAGATATAGAACCGACTCGTCGGCCAGCTCTATGCTCATCTCCGACCCCCTTCTGGCGAGCTCGTCTGCCTTTTCATTTCCAGGGAAGTCACTGTGACCAGGAATCCAGCTAATCTTGAGGTTGTTATTCATACCCATCATCTACAATATTCTTTTACATTCTCCCACAAGCCTGGATTTAGTAATGTGCGCCTCAACAGCCTTGATGGCAGCTTGGCTGTCAACATAAATAGTTATTGTACCATTCACGTGCTGTTTGTGCACAATTAACTCCGCTGCCTTTGTCAGCGCAAAAATCTCGGCCTGAAACACGCTCGAGCTATCCGGTAGCCTGAACGATTCCATAATGTCAAGGTCACAAGAGTACACTCCCGCGCCCGTTCCGCTTTCCGTTTTGGAGCCATCAGTGTAGATAGCAACCGTGTCTGGGGCGATGACTCCAGATCGCCACTCCAGTCTGGTGGGAATATTCACAGCATAGGAATGTCCAAAACTGCAAGACGGTGTCCTGTAGTCGGTGCGCTCCGGCATGGCAGAACACAGGGAAATTGACAAGATCCTAGTGTGGCCCACACTGCCTCCCATCCAATAGCCTGCCTCACGCAGACGCAAAGCACCCTTTGCTGCTATAGATTTTACCGCTAATTCCAATGGGATTATGTGGAGCATTACTTCAAGAGCCTGCGAGGCCGTGGTACGTAAGGCCCCAGTGATCCCAATGAGTGCCATTCTTTGGATTCTGCTCATGGCGACCCTGTTAGTCCCGACCTCCAACGCATGCCACCACACCAATGACCCGTAAGTAAGAACAGGTCTTACTACCGTCGTAGTAGCAGGTATTAGTAGAATTTAGAAAATCCAAACAGAGTTCTATCGTTTGCCTACCATATTAAAATATCACACAGTTGTCAACCGCGTCGGACGTGTTTGTTATCAATTGCTATTTAATTTTCGAATTCCTATTACTTAGTGATTCTGTCGTCCATTTCTTGCGATTCGGGCTGACTGTTTCGGACTTTTCATATTTATTTTTGCTTTCGTCCGTGAATCCTTGACTCTTGTTGACTTTAAACGTTATGGCGAACTGTGCCGCGTCGTTGTGCGTGGACAAACCTAATGGATCGCCATTTGTGCTCTGGTAGATGCGAGAAATCGTTTCACAGCAAATGTGTCGGTCTCAAAGGTACCATAGGTGATGCGATCGCCAAATCCGGTAATGGTCTTTACTGGTTTTGCCCTACATGCAGATCTTCATCAATGTCGAGCTACGTGACCAGATTAAAGCTCATACGTGCTGCCGTTTCTGTTGCAAGCGATGTGTTAACCTCCTGCAATATAAAATTTCATGACGCTCTCATCGAGGTGGATAGACTCTTAACTGTCAATACTGACGATGTTAACGTACATACTCCACATACACCAGTTCCTTCTGCTGCCAAAACATCACAGAAAGTCATCGCATCGGCTAAAGAGCCGCTGCACATTCAAATCCCCGATAGTCGGGTACTCCGCTCTAGTGCCAAAACGAGCAATGCTAGCTCACCAGGTCATTCATCGAATACTCTGACAACATCTATATCAGAGGTTGCTGGCCCATTGCTCATCCGTCAAATGCCGTCAATTGCCGCTAATTTCGTCTCGTCGGAGCCAATACCCGTCTCGACAATTACTTCTACGTCACCACAGCATAATGCCGTAAACCTAAATGTTTTGCCTACGGCAACGGTTTCAAACATTCCTGCCGGTATTGTACCCGGCAACAATTCCGATGAATGGAGCACAGTTTACGGGAAAAGGTCCAGCCGTCGTAGAATTATCGGTAGTGGTATCCCTCCAGCTGATATTAAAATTATTACTGGCCACAAGTGGCTTCATCTGTCACGCTTCGACGCTAGTACCTCGGAGGATTCTATTAGTAGCTACATTGCTGATAAACTCTCTGTTAGCATTGAGCACATAAGCTGCTTCAAATTGGTGAAGAAGGACACTGACGTCAGCGCTCTTCGTTTTGTGAATTTTAAGGTTGGTCTTCCCCCGAACCTATTTAGTAAATGCCTTTCGTCTGAGATCTGGCCATCTGGTTTGGTAGTTAGACCTTTCAAACATCTTCCAAAAAACGTCGAACGTAATGCGACCACCAACGTAACGTAGAGCACCATAGCTCAGGCTACATTGATTCACCGACACCAGATATCTTACGTAATACGATGCAGGTTTACTACCAAAATGTTAGAGGAATGAAAACGAAACTTCCTCTTTTTCGTCTGAATGCTTCTGATGTAAAGGTTGACGTCATAATACTAACCGAAACTTGGTTGGACGACGATGTTTCTACTTGCGAACTAGGACTACGCAACTTCAATATCTTTCGACTGGATCGGGGTCAAACCTGCAGTGCTAAAAGGCGAGGTGGTGGATGCCTTGTAGCGGTTTCTAATTGTCATGCCTCTAAGCGCATACTTACTTCTACTACCGATAACGTGGAGCACATCTTTGTTGAGGTGACTTCGCTGCAGCATAAGCAGCTAATAGGATGTGCATATATCGCCCCAGGATCATCCGTTGATGTTTACACTAGTCACTGCTCTGTAGTCTGAACATTATGAACGGCTACCCGCTCTCCGATATTCTACTTGTTGGCGATTATAATCTGCCGCACGTTGACTGGACGTCTACCAATTGGATTGCTTCGAATGACCATAGATAATATTTTCTTGGATTGTCTCTGTGACCTGGATCTGAATCAATATAATCGCATCTTCAATAGTAAAGGTAAAATACTCGACTTAGTACTCTCAAATATATCGCCACCACCTGAGATTGCCCTCTCAAGTTACGAGCTACTTCCATTGGACGCTATGTATCATCCGGCTCTTGCTATCACGTTCAATATTTCCCACAGTAACCCAGTCAATAACCACTTTTCATATCTTGACTTTAAAAATGCCGACTATGCTTCTATCTGTGAACAGCTAGCATTAATCGATTGGCCACGGTTGTTTGAGAATCTTGAAATTAATGTCGCGTAATTGTACTCTACAATTTTTGACTTCGTGGATTTATATGTTCCATTAAAAATATTTTCCGATTCGTCCTATCCTCGATGGTTTGATTCTGAACTTAGACAAATTATAAGAGACAAAAAAATTGCTCACGCTAAATATAAGGAATCCCTTTCTTTTATTGACTACTCGGAATTTTCACGTTTACGCAGCCTCTGCAAGACCAGGAAAAAACTCTGTTATATTGCATATACTCGTCATATTGAAAGTAATATATCCAGAAATACTAAGGCCTTCTGGAACTTCATTAATTCCCTTAGATCAGACAATCTTTTACCGCCATGCATGTACGCCAATGCCTGCTCTGCCTATGATCCACTCAGCATAGCGGAATTGTTCGCTGATTTCTTTTCGAGTGTTTATGACGATGGCAGGAATATTCAAGTTAGCCCGGTATCCACATCTTTGCATGATAGTATCGGCTTAAATGTGTCATCATTGGTCATTGAAGCTAACGATGTCTATGCAATGCTCAACGAACTGGATATATCTAAAGGTATGGGTCCTGATGGTGTACCACCCATTTTTTTATGGAACTGTCGTGTCCCTTTTTGGGAGCTCTGAGATAAAACACTTATTTGTTTTTGATCACTCGTTTATTTCACATTAAACACTTATTTGTTTTTGATTACTGGTTTATTTCACTACGTTATGGCGACCCGTTCGGTCGGTGGTCAGATCTGAACTCTCGTTATCAAACCCTCCGAGCATGATGGATGGTAATCGTCGCTAGTCAGTGATAACTGCCGAGCAGCAGTATCACTGACTTGCGTGTCGCGACTATCGACCTTTGGTAGTAGGTCAGCAATATCGGTGGCTCGTGTATCGCGAATGTCGACCTTTCGTAAGAATGAATGGTTGTTGACCGGTGCTATTGACTTGTATATTGCCGATGGATCATACACGTCGTCGACAGTATACAGTCAATAGCAGGGAAGTAAGTCGAGCCGATTTCCTGATCACCGATCAGATTTGATTATTAGATTACGTGAATGGTGAAATCGGGCCTCGACATCCTTCCCTCCCCGAAAAAATTCGGCGCAAATTGTTCCATCATGCTCGGCTCACATATCACATACAAGCTTAATTATTGTCATAAAATTTTTTTTTTTTAAATAAAAAAAGAATATTTTTATAAAGGGTTTTCCAATAAGGACTTGACAACTTTTTTTCAAAATAAAATGCAAACCATTTGAGATATTTCAAAAACTTTATTATCGGGTTGAAGTACAATCAAAACATTTATGAATGGAACTCGACTTCGTTCATATGGCCACCGCGGGCACGTTTGCAGCGGTCGATTCGTTGGACCCAATTTTCGATGACTCGGCCACACATTTCGGCCGAAATGGCTGCTATTTCGTGTTCAATGTTGGCTCTGAGCTCTTCCAACGTCGTCGGCTTGTTGGCATAGACCAACGACTTGACGTGGCCCCAAAGAAAAAAGTCCAGAGGCGTTAAATCGCACGAACGAGGCGGCCAATCGACTGGTCCATTTCTTGAGATAACACGCTCATCAAACTTACTCTTCAATAAATCGATTGTAACGTGTGCTGTGTGGCTTGTGGCACCGTCCTGTTGAAACCACATGTTGTCCAAGTCCATATCTTCCAATTCGGGCCAAAAATAATCGGTAATCATGGCGCGATAACGATTACCACTCACAGTAACGTGACGATCATTATCGTCGACGAAAAAATATGGCCCTATGACGCCGCCAGCATGCAAACCGCACCAAACAGTTATTTTTTGTGGATGAAGTGGTCTTTCATGAAGCACATGTGGATTTTCACCGGACCAATAACGCATATTTTGCTTATTGACGAACCCACTGAGCCAAAAATGAGCTTCGTCACTGAAGATGATTTTGCGATGAAATTGATCATCTTGGCGCATCTTTTCCAGAGCCCAATCGGAGAACGTACGTCGCTTCAAATGGTCCATCGGCTTCAATTCTTGAGTCAGCTTGATCTTGTATGGGTGTAAACCAAGATCCTTACGCAAAATTCGCCATAACGTGGTCTGGGCGATGCCCAACACTTGAGAACGCCGTGGAATTGACTGATTTGGATCATTTGCTACGGACGTTTCAACGGCAGCGATATTTTCGACACTTCGACCAACCCGTTGTCTCACTGGCACGGCAACATCACACAACGAATATGTAGACTCAAATTTTTGCACTAAACTTGTTACTGCCTGTCTACTAGGGCGAGAATTACGACCGAAAATCGGAGTTAACGCTCTTAAAGTAGCGGTCACCGACTCCGAATTTCTGTAGTAAATTTTTATAATTTGCAGACGTTGTTCCTTCGTGTACTTTACCATGATAAAAATGTTAAGTTTACTGAATAAATTGACAGTGACAGTTCGATGATTAGTGAAAGGGTGCGTTCACAAATTGAATTCAAAGTTGTCAAGTCCCTATTGGAAAACCCTTTACTTATACATACATATATATATAATTATATATTTATATATTTTTTTTTAAAAAACAAAAATGAGAGAATTTTTTTTTTTTTTTTCTTTCCATTTTTGTGCAACCAATAACAATTTTTAAATTAATTGTTCCATAATCGAAATACAATTTTTTTTTTTTTTGTTAATATTTAAATTGCGGTGCAGTTTTTCTTCTAGCCTCCCTCGTTCGTAATAGATCAAGATATAGAAAATTGTTGTTTTGTATTTATTATTTTGATAAATGTGATTAGTTATGCTGTTTATTTTTTTTTTTGACGTTGATGTTTATTACTTGAATATCGTTTATAGTTTTTCTTGATTGATTTATCTCAAATTTTGCTTTTTCTTTTCGAAATATTTTGTATTAACTACTTTTTTCTTTTGGAAATAAGCTAGAATAAAAGAGAAATTATATTTAAACTAATCCAACTATACATCTCGGGTGTGGGTTAGCTACTTTAGGCAGTGATGGTTTGTCATTCCATTCTTCACTTGGGATTTCTTCTGGCTCTTCGTGGCGGTCCTCCTTTGATTTTTGTGGCGGGAGTGGGTACCGAAAATCTGTCTTCTGTTTTTCCGCGTTTGGATGATCCGGAGTGGATCTCATTTTGCTGCTCGGTGTATGGTTCTGCCGTGAAGAAGGGTAATCGGTACTGTCCCTCTTTGACCGATGGTTGAAACAATATCTACACCACATATACGTGGCGATTAGCACGATGGCAATTATGCAGATTCCGGTCGTTGATATCAGAGTGAAGTGTAGTTCGGCCGTCTTTATTTGCTTTCGCCGCTGGTCTTCTCTTCGGGTTTCCTCTATCAGTTTGTCGACTGCGTTGCTCTCAGCTTTCCAGACGGAGTCCAAGTTCTGAGCTGTTAATACTATCGTGTGGGCTTGCCTGAAGGACTTCGTATCAATTTTTTCCCCGATTAAGTAAGTTTTTTCTGTTTGCTCTTTGCCGTCTATCGTTATGTTTGGACGCTCCTCAGGCTGCCATAGGTTGATGTCTCGGTTGGTGTTGTCGATTGAGAAAATAAGTAAGTCTTCACTTCGCAAATTACAGTGTTCCTTGATAGAAATCACGCCGATATTCCTCAGTTCTTGTATAGACGTTGATGCGTTTAGGCAGTGAATTTCGATTTTACTTTTGGTGCTCATGATATACAGCCAGCTGTTTCTGGTTTCCATACTAACGAAGGTACTCCATTTTCTTGTGCTTTTTGCATGGCATTCCGTGACATCCAAGCTGTGACCTCTATATAGGTTTAATAGACAGTTTCTTCCTATTGTCGTTATTATTGGTACCTTCCGCTCGCAGATAAAATTATTTTCTATTCCCATGGTTGTTAGTTTCTTGCAAGTCTGGAATATCTCGTAGCTTAGTATTGCATATTGGTTCCTGGCCGTGTTGGAGGCGAGGAAATCTCCTGGCAGATCATAGAACTGGTAGGTCGTGTTATCTATGTAAGCTGGCACTGTGTAGATTTTCGAAACGGTGAATGTTGTTTTCTCTGGTTGGGGTATATCGATTCTCACCAGTAGCCTATAGTTCTCAACTATGGCCTGCACTGTCATGATCTGTATTAGGGTTTGGAAGTTTAGTATGGTCGAATCTACTTCACTATGTTCGAGTACCGTGGATATGATTCGTACTAGTTCTTCTGCATGTATAACAGAAGGATGTAATTTTCCCATGTTGGACGTGAGAGCTATTTCCATTAGAGTGTCGACTGAGTCCCCAATCCGTCGAATTTCCATTTCGATTAGTATTATAAATTCTGTGAGGTCGGTTCTACGCTGCTCAATTATCAGTTTATCAGCTTGGCCATATAGGACTGGGGCCATAGCCGAATAAAGATCGAATAGTTTCCTCCTCTCGTTCGTTGCCTGGATCCGAGATTCATTGAAGAGTTTGATGTTGGACTTGTTGAGACTGCAGTGTACACTACAGTCAGATTATAATGAAGAAAACGAAGATTGATTTACTCTGAAAATTTGGTCCCGACTTCATTATTGTGACTTGTTCTTTGAGTAGATGAAATGATGTATTCTCTCTATGGTCTAGATTCTGCAGCATATTGGTAATTCGCTTGTCGTCCATGCTATCCATTGTGCCGAACAATGACTTACTTAGTGCCCCCACTCCGTCGAAGAATGATCTTCTATATCGTGTAGTTTTGACGCCAAAGACGTAATGTTTCAGGTTGAAGATCTTCTTTTGCAAGTGAAATAAGCTCGTTCTCAGGCTGCTGGTGATAGATTGGCACCTCGTGTCAAATGCGTGAAGTTTCTGGCAGAGATTGGCGACGGCATCAGTGCAGTTGGACACAAACGCTAGCTCCGTTCCAAACTCCGGTATATCAATTCGAGAGAGAACTGTCCAATGTTTATTGTACCAATTAATTTTTCCGACGTCCTCAAACACCACTCCCGTCGGTGTAACTTCGGTTATCGTATAGTCTGGTTCCGTTGATGTTTTCGCCATTACCATCACTACCAAAGTTATGCCTAACGTAACCACCTCGTTCATGTTCGTAGTTCGGCTAATACTACTTATTGTTTTTTATTTATATAATATTTTTTGTCTGATATGACAGTATTCTACAATATTTGAATCTAGCTTTACTTAATAATATTGATTACATACATAAAATAACTTACAAGAGAAACATTACATATCGATGATTTTATTACAAGAAACAAAAAAGTAATTATGAGAGATAACGCTGTTTATAATCAAATTTACAATATTCTCAATGAAATTTTTTTTTTATCTTCCGAATATAGATAGCTATACGTTTTTCACTCTACATACGTAAATTTGCGTTCTTAGTGTTCAAAAGTGTTCTTCTTGCTTCTTCCTAAGGGATTATCGGTTTAGCCGTCGCAGCGGTATGATTCCTTGGTACCCCTTTTTTTTTGCTTGTTATCTGTAACAGAAATTTCTTGTTATTTAGTTTAGACAGAGTGAAAATGTACCCGTTGTTATTGCTATTAATTGGCTGCTATTATAATAATTCTGAATAACACAAAAAAAATGTCTACAATTATTCAATTATACCATAGTTTTACCCTGTTCACATGTACTCTCCTAACTCGTTTTTGAATAAGGATAGATATATTTTCCGGGGAATGCACATGTATTACTTTGTACGGTCCCTTATAAACTGCGCTTAGTTTCCCTGATCGGTTCATATCCTTGAGTAAAACTTCGTCCCCCACATGGACTTCCGTCAGTCTTGCTGTTTTATCGTACTGTACTTTTGATTTAATTTTAGCTTCTCCTAGATGCTTCTTGGCTAACTGAAACGATTTTTGCAGTTGATATCTTAATGCTAAATGATATCTCTCTGGTGCGTATAAAGGTTCTTGTTTGCTTTGTAAGTTACTCGGGACTTCGGACACGAAACCGAAAAGTGTCTCCATTGGTGATAGCTTGGTGCCCGCATGTTTTGTGTTATTGTACGCATGTGCTGCAGGTCTAAGGAAAATGTCCCAGTTGGACGGATCGTCGTCTACAAAGCTTCTAAGATAGTTTCCTAACCAGGAGTGTTGCCTTTCTACGGCATTTGATTGGGGGTGGTACGCTGTAGTCTGCAGTTTCTTGATTTTTAATAGTTTGCATAAGGACTTGAATACATCGCTAGTGAAGTTTGTGCCTTGGTCGGTAACTATCTGTTTCGGTAACGAGTATCGGCTGATGATCTGTTCATACAAGATCTTCGCTATTGTGGTGGCTTCTTGATTTGGCAGAGCTGCGAAGTCTACGAACCGAGTCAAATCGTCCATCATTGTTAATATGTATTTATTTCCGGAATATGTTTCTGGGAGTGGTCCGACGATATCGACATATATCTTATCAAATGGTCTATCTGATATTTGCGTGACTACCAGAGGCATTTTTGTTGTTCGTGACAGCTTATTTTTCTGGCACTTCGAACATTTTTTAATTAAGGTTTCCACGTCTCTTTTCATTCCTTTCCACTTGAAATGCCGTTGAATTCTGTGAAGTGTTTTATTTGTTCCAAAATGCCCTCCGAAAGCAGACTTATGATAATCTTGGAGTATTCTCTGGATGTCCTCTGGTCGAGTTATCACTTCTGGTTGAGGTTTTGTGAGTGACAAAAAGTCGCAGGTTGTCTCTGATTTCGGTGACGGTGCATCGATGTGGTTTATTCTCCGATGGAAATCTTTCTTTGCAAGCAGGTGATTTCGGTACCATTTATGGAACTGTTTGATTTTATTCGACCAATGCCCTCTGCTTCGGTAATTATGCATAATTTCTGGGTTATTTGGTACGACCGATTTTTGATAGGCTATATCTTTGTTCGTGTTGGCTGTTGCTGCCTCCTTTGCCTGCTGAACTTGTGCGCGAGTTGTAACTAAACAAGGCTGTACTAAGGTGGGGATAGGTATCCTGCTTAATGCATCAGCGTGTGAAATACTTTTTCCTGGTTTATGACAGATCTCGAAGTCGAATTCAGAAAGCTTTTGTTGAAGTTTTAGCATTCGTGAAGTGGTGTCCTTTACTTTTAGCATACCTGCCAACGGCTTGTGATCAGTGATTATTTTAAAATGCCGACCTAGCAGATAGCACTTGTAGTTTTTCGTTGCCCAAACTATTGCGAGTAGTTCGCGTTCTGATGTGGAATAGTTTTTCTCTGCGGAATTCAGAGTTCGACTTGCATAACCACGGGTTTTCCGTTTTGTTCTAGTATCGCGCCCAAGGCTTCTCCACTAGCGTCCGTCACTGGTGTGAATTCTTTATCAAAGTCTGGATATTGCAGCAAGGGTGGTGATATCAGAGCGTCTTTGATTTCAGTAAATGCTTGTTCACATGCTCCATCCCATAAAAATTTACTATCCTTCTGGAGTAGCTTGGTTATAGGTTTAGTTATCTCTGAAAACTTCGGAACGAACTTTCGGTAGTAATTTGCGAGGCCCAGAAACGATTGTACTTCGCGGATTTTTTTCGGTCTTGGAAACTTCTGGACGGCTTCTGTTAATCGCGGATCAGGTTTAACTCCCACATCAGAACAAACATGTCCTAAGTAAGTCACTTCCTTGGCTAGGAATTGGCATTTGGTGGGTTGCAACTTCAAGTTGCTTACTCTGAACCTATCGAATACTTCCCGTAACTTTTCGTTGTGTTCATCTAGGTTTTTTGCGAAGATAACTACATCGTCTAAATAAACGAAACATCTAAGTCCTTGCAGACCCGTTAATATTTGGTTTAGTAGAGATTGAAAGAACGCTGGGGCAGTTTTAAGCCCGAATGGCAAGCGCTTATATTGGTAGTGATCGTAGTTCGCACTAAAAGCTGTTTTCGCTCTGTCTCGCGTGTCGACAAGTACTTGATGGTAGCCGCTCGCTAAGTCCAGAGTGGAGAAGTATCTCGAAGTCTATCCAGTATATCTTCTATCCGTGGTAGCGGGTATGCTAGCGATATACATTGTTTGTTCAATTCTCGGAAATCCACGCAGAGACGAAACTTCTTCTTTTCATTTTCCTTGGTCTTTTTTGGCACTAGAATAACGGGAAAATTATAGGGGCTGTCACTGAATTCGATGATATCATCTTCCAGCATAGCTTCAATTTGATCTGCGCATTCCAATCGGTGTACTTCGGGCATTCGGTACTGCTTCTTATAAATAGGGTTGTTCTCGTCCTTCAGAGGGATCTTAAAAGTTTTCCGATTCGTGTATGTTAATTTGTCTCCCGGTAGATGAAAAATATCGCTGTATTCGAAGCAAATCTGTGTCACTGAGTCACGTTCGTAATCGTTAAGGGCATCCGGTAAATTGAGGTTTTCCTTCATTAGCTGCAGACGACGTGCATCTGGCTTTTCTGTTTGTCGCTTTAGTCTGTGAACCTTATAGTTCCCTAATCGTTCAAACCGTGGTTTATAGTTGTCTAGCCGTACATCCTCTGTAGTGGCGTTTACAATTCCAATGAAAACCTTCCCCTGTACTGACCTAACCAAAGCATTACTACTGTAAACACCAGGTTTAATTTCTTCCTGCAAGCACACCATGTCTTCGCGGATATTCACCGCTAACTCTATGATTTGTTCATGTCGCGCTTTTATGGTAAGGGCGTGTGCGTGTAAGGGTTCGCTGGCTTCTTTTTCGTAGAGTTCGCTTGATGACCCCGTCCTTTTATCGGTTTCTCCTAGCTTGTCCTTACCTATTCTTCCCCTTAGTTCATCTACTATATCAGTACCATCTATACTTCTTTTCAGCAACTCCTCTTCCCAGGCTTTAGTGTTTTCTCTGATTTCTTCCCTTTTCAGATCCGATTGCTCCTTGTTTATACACCCTGGTGCCCGAGTTTCAATCCTCCTTCCTAGTTGCTCTGCCTTATTACCGCTTGTTTTTTCTGCTGTATGGTGAAAATCCACTATATTGCCTGTGTTAGGAGTTACAAAACCGACTCGTTCCCTCGGGGCCTCTCGTCTTTGGTCTGCACTCCAGTATTTGACATTATGCGTGATTTTCAGGTTACTAGCTTGCTTTAGACTAACACGTGGTTCCGTCTTTTTTTGTTTCGCTGTATTCAGACAGTTATCGACGCGTTGCGGTATCTCCTTCTGATCCCAATTAGTTCCTTCGTGGTTTGTTCTCATTAAAACCCGATTATTTACGCAATCGATAACAGCCTGATCTGCCAAGAAATCTTTCCCCAGTATACCATCCCCAGGAAATTCTTTCGCATCTTTAATAACAGTAAATTCACATGGATATTCGATGCTTCCTATACGAAGTTTAGCATTGCATGTCCCTAGTGACTCCTGCTCGGATCCGAAAAGTCCGACAATGGTTTGGGTTTTGTTTCCATCTATTTCAACATTTTTTCTTAATCTTTCCAACTTAATTATGTTACAGGTAGCTCCAGTATCTATTAAAAAGGATAAGTTTTTCCCGACACCTGCTTCTGTTTCTACAACTACATTAAAATGTTTATCGAGTACAAGTTCGTTTATATGTTCTTGGCACTGTTTACGTCCCCGACAGCCGTCCACGTGCCCCGGTGCTGTCTTTATTCGTTTCCCTCAGTATTATTTTCCTTTTCTGCTAAGTATTTTTTTAGACAGATCTCTGTATAGTGGTCCGTTGTTTTACAGAAATCGCAGTAAAGGGTATAGGTTTCATCGCTCTCTCTGTGATTTTTGCCATCCGCAAATCGTATTTGCTCTTTTTGCTGATTCTTCCCTTCTTGGTGGTGTTTTTTTTGTTGCTGTTTCGAGCGGCAATCCTGCGTGTTGTGTCCATACCTACTGCACTGTGTGCAGTACTGATCTTTTCGTCTTTGCCTACAATCCCTTGCAAAATGGCCTGGTTTTCCACAATTGTGACAAGTAAACCGCGCTCCTGATGAATCATTTGTTTTCTCGAACTTGGGACTTTTTACCAGATCATGTTGGGGTTCTCCGCGTCCTCCTACCGAATACGTTGAAATTCTTTTCATTTCACCGCTGCCTCCTTTACTGCCATTAGAGTTCCTAAATTTTTCCCTATTAAGTAAATTTGGGTATTTTTATCCTTCACCCCAATCTTAAATGTAGCTACGGCGTCTTTTTCTAATTCCACTAACAAACCCTTATCCCCTCCCGGATACTTAGCCGAAACCGCATCCTTAACCTGTTTCCATAGCGTATTCATTCGTTCTGCGAACTGCGCTATGTCTTCTGCTGGTCTTTGTCTGCAATTGAGAAGTTCATTCCGTAGTTCATTCAATGTAGCCTTAGGCAAATAAGCATTGTCTAGCGTTTTCTCCAGCGTATCAAAATCTTTTAATGGTTCTGTTTTAATGAGATAGAAGGCATCATCAATTAACCTGTATTTGATACAGCTCAAGAACACTTCTTTCTCATTCTCAGATAACCTTTCGTATAAACTTCTACTGCAGTCTATAAATCGGTTTAATTCCATACCTAAGTTGGGTGTTCTTGCACCAGAAAACATTGGTACATACTTAACCAATGCATCCATGACCCTGTCATATGTATCGTTTGAAGTCATGATGCCTGTTATGTATTTTGAGGTTGCCTTATGTTCGTTTTTAGATTTCCCCTTATTGACCACGGTATTTTGTGGACCAGGTGATAGAGATTTATGGAAATCCTGCTGCTTCCTTGCTTCGCTACGATCTTTTAACTGACTTTCTAGATCGTGGTTTGACAACTCCGCCTCAGAAAGCTGTTGTCTCAAAGCGGTCGCAGTCTTTTTTAAATGTTCTCTTTCCCGCGTGATTTCTTCTACTTGCTTTTCCCAGTTCCGTTTGTCGTTCGCAAAGGTAGCTAGAAACTCGGTGAGAAGAACATCAACAACTTCTCCACACCGCTCTGCATTCCACTTTGATTCGATTAGTAAAATCTCCCCAGCCTGTTTACCTTCTAACTCAGATTCTAGGCGTTCTGCTAGAAATTTCCAGTCTTGGATATGGCCTTCTAATTTTCTCTCAAGAATACCAACCGTTTCTTTACACTCTTCGCTTTCCCGTACTAACGCTTGAAACCTTGTCAGTTCATCCCTTGTAAGAATGTTTGATCTTGGTGTTGACATCACCAGGGATGACGATTAACATTAACATTAAGTATAACAATTTTACGGGAAAATCCACGCGTTGTACCTAATCCTACTTTGATAATTGAATTGAATCTCAATTGTACACTACTTCCCGTCCACAGCCATCTACTCGTCAGGCACTATTTGCTCTGACATCTGTAGCTCTGTCGATAATGCTTTAAAAGTGGAAATTAACTATTTACGTAAATGAAGAATTTACTAGTTAACGCCTCCAAAACGCGAGCAGTATACCTCACCAGACATAGAACTCATCACCACTGACCACATCACATAAACGTCACATAAACCAACGCCCTTAAAAGACCCTCTATCCTTTCATAGCATCATTATTAACCCCAACGACAAAATACCTGTATATATTTCTTCACTTACGTTACGAAACTTGAAGCATTATATTTTTAGAAGCATTATATTTTTAGAAGTTGTATAGTTAGTAAGTTTGAACACTTATATATAATTTTCATAAATAGAAAAACTTACCCAAAGTTCACACGGTATACTTCAACACACAACTTCCCACTGCACAGTTTTGCTTTTGAAATGTTCACCTAAACAGTCACTTGTTTAATTTTATTTTGATTTTTTTAACCGGCTGCGCCATTTGTCGTGTCCCTTTTTGGGAGCTCTGAGATAAAACACTTATTTGTTTTTGATCACTCGTTTATTTCACATTAAACATTTATTTGTTTTTGATTACTGGTTTATTTCACTACGTTATGGCGACCCGTTCGGTCGGTGGTCAGATCTGAACTCTCGTTATCAAACCCTCCGAGCATGATGGATGGTAATCGTCGCTAGTCAGTGATAACTGCCGATCAGCAGTATCACTGACTTGCGTGTCGCGACTATCGACCTTTGGTAGTAGGTCAGCAATATCGGTGGCTCGTGTATCGCGAATGTCGACCTTTCGTAAGAATGAATGGTTGTTGACCGGTGCTATTGACTTGTATATTGCCGATGGATCATATTATCATGCACACGTCGTCGGCAGTATACAGTCAATAGCAGGGAAGTAAGTCGAGCCGATTTCCTGATCACCGATCAGATTTGATTATTAGATTACGTGAATGGTGAAATCGGGCCTCGACAGAACTGTCGACAGTTCCTTGTGCAACCCTTAACGTTTCTTTTCAACCTATCCCTGCAGTCAGGATTATTTCCTTATATGTGGAAAACCTCCTTCATTATTCCCATCCACATATCAGGTGACAAGGGCAATGTAGAGAATTATAGACCACTTTCAATCCAATCCACTGTTGCCAAAATCTTTGATGCAATTGTAACTAATAAACTAACCCCTTTGTTCAGAAATTGCATTACACCTTTTCAGCATGGGCAAATCGACCGTAACCAATCTTTTGCCATACGTGCAAACGATCAGTTCTGCTCTAGAGTCTAAATCCGAAGTTCACGCAGTATATACTGACTTCGCGAAAGCTTTTGACAAGGTTAATCACTACCTACTTATCTCTAAGCTTGCAGTCCTAGGCATATCAGGCGAATTGCTTAATTGGATACGTGACTTCCTACAGGATCGCACATGCGTTGTCAATATAAAAACTGCTAAATCTAAACCATTTGCAGTTAATTCGGGTGTGCCGCAAGGTTCTCACCTCGGACTGTTGTTATTCTTACTATTCATTAATGACATCCGTGATATATTTGATAATGTCAATTTTCTTTTATTTGCGGATGATCTAAAAATTTATAAAACAGTTTATTCAATCCGCGATTGTGAAACTATTCAACTTAACATTGATAGACTCTTTGAGTGGAGTATAGCTAATCGCCTTCCTTTAAACATAGGTAAGTGCAGTTACATTATTTTTCATAGAGTGCGTGTATGCACGTCCTTTAATTACAGTATAAATAATTTCCCCTTAGTCCGCGTGTCGACTGTAAAAGACTTGGGACTTGTGCTCGATGCATCACACACACTCGCACCACATATCACACAAATTTGCAACTCTGCTCGGAGAATGCTTGGGTTTGTTATAAGAAATACCCAAGACTTCCATAACGTTCACTGCTTCAAAGCTCTCTACTGTTCTCTGGTGCGTCCTCACCTTGAATATCTGTCGGTCATTTGGAACCCTTATTTCCAAGTGCACTCTTCGAAATTGGAGACGGTTCAGCACAAATTTCTTCGCTACATCGCCTACAAGCTTCACATACCTGCTGTAGAAATCAATTATAATTCTCTGCTTGCCACTTTAAATTTAAACACTCTTTCCAAACGGCGTGAGCAATTTGACTTGATCGCACTGTTCAGGATCTTAAACAGCGAGTTAGACTCCCCACAATTTCTTGAGTGCATTAATTTTCGTGTAGCTAACCGCTCATCACGATCTAATGATCTATTCTATACCACGCATCACAAGACCTCTTATGGCAAGAACTGCCCAGCCACTCGATTAATGGAAGCTGGCATTATCGATTTTTTCCATACTAATATCGCTGAAATTAAGTCAATGAATTACTTGTCATCTTAATTTTAATTTAACTGAATTACTATGAATTATTTATTTTTTATTTTAGTTTTAATTTGCTTCTTTCTTTACGTGTTATTTTAGTTTTAATTTAAAATTATATTTACTGAAGGGTCCCGCACCCGTTAATTTTATAAATAAAAATAAAATAAAAATGCCTGACTACTCCAATGAAGAATATGGAGACATTATGTTCATCTATGGAGAATGTCAGGGAAATTTTTGATAGGGGTAGCAAGGTACGGAGATGAGAAGTGGTTTCATATATCCCAGAAACGGCTTATGCTAGAAAGTTGAAACTTAGTACGTATATCTAGTTGCGCTACTAGAGTAATTAAAGCAAAAAAAGTTGAGATGTTTATTGGCGTTCAGAGATTGAGTAAAAAAAATGTCCGTGAATCCACATTTTCACAAATTTCGTTAAAACTTTTAGACATGTCGAGCTATCAAAGCTATTTTACTTCTGAGGGCTCTTTATATAAGCACCTAGAAACGTTCTTCCAAATTTTTCGACATCCAACCCCTAAAGGGGTGCAAAGTGGTTGTGTCCATTTTCACGAATTCCGATATATTTCTTAGGTCTTTTGAGATTACGAATTCACTTTAAGTTATTTAAATATAAACCGATTTAAGTATTTTTCAATATTAAACCCTCTAGGGGTGTAAGGTACTGTTCAAGTTTTCACGAATTCCGAAAATCTTTTAGGTTTAATGTGATTGAATTCGTTATTTTTTAGGTTGTCAGTTGAATAGTCACCTATACCGCTTCTCAGCATTAAACGCGTTCCGGACTTCTACCCAAAAAATAATAAAGTTGCGCCCAGACTGTTTTCTTTTCTATCCACTCCCACCATCACCCCGAACATTTTTCCTGCTAGAGGTCTACTGGGCCTAACTCCTGTAAAAATTTCAACATCATATGGTACGGTTCTTGAGATATACAAATTTCATTTTTTGATAAATGGCTGTCCCTTCACTTCCGTGCTTCACCTCGCCCTATCTTCCTGGTTCGAAAGGTATTGTAATCCAAAGTTTTTCACCGCCACCTTCACACCATAGCCCTTAAAAATATTAGCGCTTGTCTAATCTCCTAGTATCCCTTCGGACCACCATAAAGTTTTAACCTTCTGTGATCAACCGTTTCGAAGATATAGATTTGAGAATGTTTCAATCCCAGATTCCGAGCGTTTCATAAGTTTTTTTTATTCTGCCAACATTTAAGTATGAAGAAGTTCATAACTACCCTACCATAAAACTAAGTATATCCATATCGTTAAACGATTTTATAAACGCTATTTAAAAGATATATGAGTATTTAAAATTGAACCTGCTTCTATAAAAGTGGTACTTTACTTTGATTCGTTTTTGGTCAATGGTAGTTTCAGTGTGTTTTGGGAGAGTGTGGCTGGGTATGAGGTCTAATTTTGGATGAGGGTGATTTACTTTGTGTGGGATTGAATATTTAATTTTGATTACCATTTTTATGTACGAATTTTAACGTTAATTGATAGAGCTCTTTTCACACCAACTTGGAACTAACATTCAGACAAAGAAAATCCCATCTTTATTTTATTTCTAAGATGATAATATACAATTCCACCATGTGAAACATTTTGCTATTAGTGAATTGACTTCTTTTTGTCAGAATTTCACTTTCCCAAGAAACTTTATAAAACAGATAAATGAGCAATATAAAATGGTTAGATACATACTTTCTAATTTTGTTTGAAACTTTGTTTAGATTCTTGTTTTTAGGAAAGGTTTTCGTAACACGGATAGTGATTGAGATATTTTTTGTTATTATGTATGCAGCTGTAATTAATGATCCACAATTATCTCCTAAAAAATTTAACTAACAAAAAAAAATGTCTGCACCTCCAAAAGAAAAGACTGAATCATTAATTTTCTAAGCTTCCGTAAAACAGTTTCTTAAGCTACATACATTTTTAATAATAAATATCGCAATTCATTTAAGAACATTTTTTCTATCATAACATTTTGTAAATATGTAAACAAAATATAAAAAGGCATGTACCTAATACTAATTCAGTTAATTTAAACTTTTAGGTAATCAACGAAGATCTCAGTGAAAAAAAACAATCTAATAATGGATGAAGAATGCTCCGATCCCAATCGTAAAAGTCTGCGGGAAAATGTTGGTCTAATATTATATAAAAAAGAAGAAATGATCTGCGATTATTTAACAGATCTACTAACAAATGATGTCATTGAAAATAATTCTACAATACATAATACTATTAAACTTGAACATCATATTTCAAAAGTAGTGGGAAAGAGTGAAGATAGTTTTGCTACAAAAGAGGAGAACATTCATGACATTGACGATGAGTTTGAAATTCATGATATTATTGTCAAAGAAGAGCCTCAAATGTGCGAAATTATCGCAAATTATACCATCGAAAATTATTTGTGCAGTGATAATGAAGAGAGCACCGAAAATGAACTTCGAAAACAATCGGAAAATGAGTGTCCGGCGTGCTGTAAACTTTTTTCAAACATTCCATTGTTAAGAAAACATATACTAGAGAAACACACAACAGGCAAAGTGTGCTTAATCTGCAATGAAAGTACGCAACAGTAATGACTAAAATGATCACGATTTATATATTTCATTATTTTTTTTCAGATTTTGAAGGAGATAAATGGAGACACTGTAAAAGCCATGTCCGACTTGCGTTTGAATGTACTATTTGCTCAATTAAACTACTGACTGCAGCATCTCTCATTCGTCATAAAAGAAACCACACAACAGGTAGACACCATAAATGCAACATTTGCCACAAAGCATTCAAGACCAAAGACAATTTAATTTGTCACAAACTATCCCACAGTGAAGATCGTCAATTTAAGTGTCCTTTATGTTCCGCTAGTTTCAAGCGGAAATGTAGTATACCCAAACATCTTAAGATACACAAGGAGGCAGAACGAATGAGTGAGAAACATTACAAATGTTTAGAATGTGATATCATATGTCGATCAAAAAGTAGTTTAAAACGTCATAAAACAAAAATACACCAAATTTTAGATTTGTGTAATTACTGTTCTATGCAATTCGATGATAAACAACGGCTAAGAAAACACGAAATGCAACATACTGGAAATTATCACTTACAATGTGATATTTGTTCGTTTATATCGCCAAGTAGAGTTGCTTTAGTAAGACATAAAAGAAAACACACGGGAGAAACTCCTTTTCGATGCGAAATCTGTTCAAGATCTTTTAAGCACAAACACAATTTACAAGTTCATCTTGACCGTGTTCATAAATATCTTACTACAAAGCATAACACAAGGAAGCAGAGTTTTCAATGCGATATCTGTTTGAAGGTTCTAAGTACTTTAAAATATTTAAAATCTCACAAGATTCGTTTTCATTCTGCAGAAAATTCATTTAAATGCGAAATCTGTTCTGAGATTGTCGCTACAAAAAGTAATTTGGCTAATCACATGTCACTTCACACGAGCAATAATCAATACAGTTTTAAATGTACGAAATGCAAACAAGAGTTTAGGTATTCCAGCTCTTTAAGACGGCATGAAAAGCAAACATGCACAGCAAAATGATTTTTTTATTATCAGAGTAATTAATGTGTGTTGCGTTGCGAGTTTGTAAATAAAAAGAATGACGATATTATTAATGCGACAACTAGAAGATATTTATTTTCAGATACAAACAGTTTTTATCATATGAACTGATTTTTAATTATGTAAGTGGTCGAGTCTTGTTCAATATTTAAAACGAAAACATTAATTAATATTTTAACTGTTCATTATAATTTAAATATACATATATTGATAATGAATATAAATGAAAAATATACGAAGTTCCAAATTAAATTTTGGTGCTAGTTTTTGATTTTGCGTTTAAGTCTGATAATTTGACAGCTGTAATCTACTCTTCGAACTTAACTTTGAGCAAGTAAGAATACAGCCGTCAAGGAATCCCAGGACAGATTGGGATAGATTTCACAAAAGGGGATTTACCGGCAGCTCCAAGAGATCTGAAGCGTGGAAAAGAGATAGAGGATTGCGTTGGGGTTTTCAATGCTGTTAGGTTAAGGCTTTCGAAAGCTCCTGTCCATTACCCAGTGCCACAAAGAAAGACGATCAACTGTGGTGCAATGGAGACTTTAACTGTTTAATATGCGAGGCCAATCTCAGATTGTTCAAGTATAAAATTAGGAACCGTGAAAGGGAGTCGTGGAAAATTTTCTGCGAATTTATTAGCGGAAGTTGTGAGACGTCTACGTCTAGTTTTCAAGTTAGGAGCTGTCATGCCTGTTATTACTTTTCTGATCAGATGTTTTATTAGCTAAATGGGTTAGATTACAGTCGGCGTTGGCCTAGGCATGAAAGATAATAAAAATTCAAGGTTGTCCTACGGTTGTCCACAGCTTAACACATTAAAACTTGCCACAGTTTGGTTCTCCTACTAAGTATCAACAATACTCCAATATATTTTCTTTAATGTGTAGCCAGGACTGCTACGCGATACGTCATACTATTTAATGGAACATCTATTGCTTAGCGATAGAATAAAAAGAATTATTCACGAATATTTCGATCCGAGATAATTCGCAGTAACTACTACAGTGCCATACGCCCTCTGGGCCTGGCCGCAATCAATGGGCGGTCTTATACATAAGCACGCTACATTTTTAATAAATAAATGAATTCATTCAAAATCTAAATCAAATCCGGTCATTTATATTATGTATATTTCTATAGATTTTAGGATTATTAATCAACACATATCATGAATTTGATTCAAATTTAAACTAATTTCAACAACTATAACTTCTTCCATTTGTAAGGATAAACAATTGATTTAGGAAAAGCCAAGAGATCATCAAAAAAGTAACTATTCACCATTAGCATAACAACTTGCGATCCAATTTTTAATATGGAATTTGATTTTGATAATACTGTATCATATCATAAGTTCGTGTACGGAAGTTTTGATATGAATTTCTGATAACTGCTAATATATGAGCTGCAGCTTCTTTATTATTTTTTGTTGGTGCAAATCTTTGCTTTAGTAAATTAATTGTTTGTCCACGAAAACACGGAAGACCAGTATCTAACATGAGTGAAACTAAAGAAACAATTGCATCTTGATACGGTCGTATTGCTAAAAATGCGTGTACACATAGTTCGCAGAACCATTTAAATGACGGCACTTCCATTTTGCCGCCCATTATCATTACCATTTCATCAGTTAATTTTATGTCTGGTTCAAACCCAATATTTCCGCCAGGTGAAGATTCGAACATAAAGCCAAAATCTGCAAAAAACCGATAATATAATTTAAAAGATTTTAAAAATTGCTATTACTTTACCAATGTGTATAATATGGCCATCTTTATCGATCATAATGTTTCCGTTGTGTCGATCTTTTATCTGAAGCAGATATCCGATTACTGAATATGCAGCCATTGATTTTACGAAATTAGCACGGGCTGCTTGAAATTCTTTGGATGTGTCTTCGCCGTACTGATGGAGAAAATATTCGTATAAACCGGAGTCGGTTTGACGACCAAGTTGATCTCTGGATTTCGCATTTGGCACACATTCAATTACGCCACACTACAAAGAAATAATGAACCAAATAAAGAAAATAAACATGTAGGCTAAAAAATGTGATAATTAACAGAGTCCAATTATCAAATCCCTCCTATACATCACGTGGTCATGGTCTTACTCACGCCTCGGATTTCCATTGCCTTCACGATTATTCACTTTATGTGTTTCACACCACGCGTCTTCAACTTAAGGGGGAGTAGTTTCTTTACTTTTCTTAAGGGGGTCGGTGCAAATTTCTGGCTCCCATGTATTTTGTATGGCGAAACGTGTTCCGTTTCGGTACCTGAATCCCAGCTTCCACTTAACTTACGACAGTCAGATTTTGCACACTTATTGTTTAGTGTACTTAAAAGCTTAGTACGTTAGTAAATTAAAAAATTTTCACTAAAAGTTGAGATATTTAAGAAAAAAGGAATGTATTACATTTTTTACTGTTTTTCTTCTTTCATATTTGAAAAAATTACAGTTATTCATGAGATATATTCATTTGCTTATGTATGAAGCTAGTAAATGTTACCACAAAAACATAAAAAAAAATTAAGACGATACTATGAGTGTTTACTGAGAAACTTGTACCGAAAGTTGAAAAAGCACTACATTTCAGGAGAGCCATAAAAGAAAAATTTCTTGCAGTGACTTATTCGACTTCCCCCACTTCCGAGCAAAACTTGAGGCACTTCCCGTTACCCGAGTAAAGTACTAAACAGAACACGGACCTCGACTGCGATTTGCCTACCTTGCGGCGTGAGGTTCGACTGCGCAGTTGGAGTTGAAAAGAACTTCGATTCTATGCAAGCAAGAAGAACGAGTGTCAAATGTCACTTCTGTTTTGTTTAATATTTTTGAAAATGGACGTGTTTCTGGTAGCGTGTATATTTTATATAGTGTTTTTAATCAATGTGGAGTGTTTGCGTTTATTAATAACGAGAAAGTGAATAGGAATCGAGTCGAATTTGAAGAATAGAAACCCAGTAGGCAAAGCGTACTCACGAAAAATTGTATCAAAATTCTATATGTAAGATGAAGACAGCATGTACTAAGCTATCGTAGTCTCCTCTTAAATGTAAACAGAATTCAATTCATTTTAAGAGGTCATGTAAATATTATATATACAGGGTGTAACTAGTACTGAGGTTCAAACAAAAATGGGAGATAGAGGACCTTGTCCTGAGTAGAAAATCGTTCTACACATACTCCCGTTTTTGCACCGTTAAGGAGATAGCGCGATTTTAAGGACGAAGGATTTTCATCGTACCTGTGATCACTGTTTGATCTCTAACTTCTGCTGTACTTAGCGTAACGTAATAATTCTGGGCTCGTTGGAAAGGACACAAATTCTTCTTTCTAATTGCTATCAACTGTGTCAATCAGTGTTATACTTTTTGAGAAAAATTCATTTAAATGACACAAAAATAATAAAAAATTAAAAAAAAATACAGAAAAGTCCTGTTTTCTCCAAGAAGGACCTAATTAACCACCAAATTTTATTACATTTTCGGAAAGCCCATAAAATTTCACTATACGTTTGATAACAGAATTTCTTCATAGGTTGAATTGTAAAGGAGCGGGGCTAACAGTTATCAAGCACGTTCCCTTCAAGTAAATCTGGTTTGACACCCGTCATTCGCCGAAAGAGTATGATTAATAATAGTGAGGACGAAATAAAAGAGTTGAGGTATAGTTTATTACGTTTATTAAGTTTATTTAGTTTATTACGTGGGGTCCCTAGCCGCGATGCGCAGTATGCGCTCCTCCGTGGCCACAGGTACCGAGTGTCGCCGCCCTGGATGTTGTGTCTCCCGCCACGGCTGCAGTGTACCTCGTTCACGAAGGTTCCGATAAATGCTGATGAACATCCGATAATGGGGGTACCGAGATCTGTCCGGATACCGTTCCCGGTAAACTCTTTCGGCTCGCCTAGCATTCCCGTCGGACAACCCATACACGAAGTGCATGTCTGCCATTTCTTCCGTTGTAAAAGACCTCCTATTGCTTGCCATGTTGCTCGTAATGATGTCTATGACATTCTGTTTGCTGCTGCTTCCTCCCGATGCTTTTATCGCAGAAAAATCTACGTAGGACGAAGTCATTCCTGTTCCTTAAGGGCGGAGGTAAACTCCACGCCCTACTTAAATGGATATTACTTAATTAACTTAAATGGATGTTAGTTAATTTACTTAAATGGCCGCTATCTAATTAGTTGTCATATTTTTACTTACCTGTAACATAATTTCCACACATAAGAGCAATACGTGTGTTGTTAACATGGTTGCTCATTACTGCATCTGTTTTGCGGTAAATTCTATGTTTAGCAGTATTTCCAACATGTGCAGGGAACTTACTTGTCGTTGCAAATATGAAGAAATTCTGTTATCAAACGTATAGTGAAATTTTATGGGCTTTCCGAAAATGTAATAAAATTTGGTGGTTAATCAGGTCCTTCTTGGAGAAAACAGGACTTTTTTGTATTTTTTTTAAATTTTTTATTATTTTTGTGTCATTTAAATTAATTTTTCTCAAAAAGTATAACACTGATTGACACAGTTGATAGCAATTAGAAAGAAGAATTTGTGTCCTTTCCAACGAGCCCAGAATTATTACGTTACGCTAAGTACAGCAGAAGTTAGAGATCAAACAGTGATCACAGGTACGATGAAAATCCTTCGTCCTTAAAATCGCGCTATCTCCGTAACGGTGCAAAAACGGGAGTATGTGTAGAACGATTTTCTACTCAGGACAAGTTCCTCTATCTCCCATTTTCGTTTGAACCTCAGTACTAGTTACACCCTGTATAGTGCTCGTACAAACTATAATAGTAAATATATACATCAACCGGCGACATCGTTCCCAAAAAGTCTAATCAGTTATACGACTTGCATACGGTTTCGTTTCAACGTATAGTATACGAAACTTTTCTTGCTGGGAAGTAGTGGAAATCCGAGACTACAACCGCAGTCCTAGAATTAGAGTGTAGCACGCCTGCGCAGTCGCAGGCGAAGTTGGTGTTGTGGACATCGCCATATAATCCTGTGTATTCTAAAGACAGGGACTGCGCAGTCGCAGTCGAGGTCCGTGTTCTATTTAGGCCTTAAGGTACGGTTTTTGTGTGATGTGCAGAAATGAGTATAGAATAATAATATGAAATAAAAAAAAAAATCTATTTTTTTTTTAAATTTTTTGCTCCGACCCCCTTAATCAATGTACTAGGGGCGTCGCATGGATATTTGATAAGGGTATGCACTGTGAATTAAACAGTCATACGACCTTTCAGTTGTTTCTAGAGACCGAAATTATTAAATTTCTACAAAACAAAAACAAGTTTTTCGAGTATGCAACTGATACCTTTATCAAATTCAGTCGAGCCCTAAACGTCACACACACACAAAAAAATAATATTATAATTTAACCGGTAATTTGAAAATATACTGTGAATACATTTACCGAACTGTTTTCACAAATAAACAATTGTTAAGGAACGTAAAAACAAAAAACATATTATATATTAATTCGAATGTAGATTAATTGAAAAAGTATGTAGGCAACTAAAATTTTATCTCTTCAACGACTTTAGAAAAAAAATTATTAATCGGATTTTGCATCAACGCTGTCAAAAAGTCCTTTTCAATGGTTATTGACGATAGTGCAGAGAGTCGAGCGTTTAACATCGTACTTCTATTCGCTGTTTTAATTCGGTTCAAAGTAGAAAAACTTCTTTCAGTAGTAGATGTTGTTCATGGAATGGTCATAATTAAACGACAAAGATTTAAGGACTCCGAAAATGTTTCATTCAAATTTGAAGATATAATCATATTTGCGATTTCGGTTACACTCTTTTCTTTATAGCA
This sequence comes from Beris morrisii, assembly GCA_951812415.1. NCBI lineage: Eukaryota > Metazoa > Arthropoda > Insecta > Diptera > Stratiomyidae > Beris > Beris morrisii. The sequence goes on from OX638313.1 coordinate 68,904,250, forward strand.
TTCCGAACAGTATATTACTTTTAGTTCATTCTCCAACATCAAATAAGTAATTAAATTTGAAAATACTTTATTATTAAAAAATAATAAAGTAAAATTGGAATAATTTTCTTTTAGTTATATGGAAATTTGGTTGTGTAATGATTAAAATTATCACTGTGCATTAGCTGAATAAATTAAATATTTTTTAAATCATCGTATCGGGTGTTTATTTCATAGATAATCCCATTAAATATTTCAGAATTAAATTTTCTTAAAATAATTTTTCTCTTCATTTCGTTTTTGCGGCGTTCCTTCGTACAAATCCGTTGTTTTTAAATAAATTTTTTCAAATTTATCGCCAGAGCCAAGCTTTTTAATGTGTTCCGTACAATAGTCAATTTCTTTTATGCATTTTGAAATATCAAAGCATTTTTGTGGTAAAATATTATATAAGATGTCCGTGAATGCAAATATTTCTGAGAAAATATTTAAAAAATAAAACGTTTTGAATTAAAATTTCGCACATAATCTTTACCATTTCTTTTATAGTTTGTTTTTAAATTATTCAAGATCGGTGTTGGCCGACCATCAATAATTGTTTTTTTTTTCTCGTAAGAATAAGAGCTTAACTTTTTTTTTAATTAAATCACTAACAACATCTGGAAATTCACTCATTTTATTAACTTTTCAAATTAAAAATTTGTACGCAAATTTCTTTCGATCGCAAATAATGTTAGTACTTTTCACTTCGCTTAGCACAGAGTAAAAGAAAACCTAATGCCAATTTTTTCTCAGAATGTACATATGTATATCATAAGATATTTTTTTTGTAAAGCCTCCCTACATTATTAATGAATCTTCAATAATGCCCTTCTAAGGTCACATCCCTGGTAGACCATCATCGATGAACTCATTGATGAGCTCATTATGATACTCATCGAGCGTGAGGCTTAAACTCATTTATATACCTTTAAAAAATCCTTCCCCTCCTAATGAGTGATTCGATAATTTTCTTGATGAGCTTTTCAATGATTTTAATGATGAGTTTGTGATGAGTGTTTCAATGAGTGTTTCGATGATTTTCATGATGAGCTTTTTAACGATTTTAATGATGAGTTTGTCATGAGTGTTTCGATGATTTTCATGATGAGTTTTTCGATGGTTATAATAATAAGTTCGTGATGAGTGTTTCGAAGAGTTTTTCAATGATTTTCATGATGAGCTCATAATAAGATTTTCAACGATTTCGTGATGATTTTACTCTAAAATTTCATAATGATTGTAATAATGAGCGATGAATGAAGAAGACATGATTTTAGCGCTTAGTTTCAATATATTAACGAAGTAAACAAATAAGCAGAAATCACATTATCTGTTATTATTTGAAAACAACGTACTGAATATATATTTCTTTATTTTAAAAAAAGACAGTCACTCATTTATAGGCAACGCGCTAAAATGAAAAATCCAAGGAAAAGAAATGGTTCATGCTGAAAACAAACGAAATTTTACATAGTCCAGGTTCAGAACAAAAGTAATTGGGATGAGCACTCATTGCAAGTATAACAAGGCAGGCAGAAAGTATAACAAGGCAGGCAGAAAGTATAACAAGGCAGGCAGAAATCCTCGTCTTTGGTCCTCCACGTGGGCGCCTGCTGGAAATGCTTCTAGTCGTAAAGACCTGGGTCTTTCCGACTTTAGCAGCTAAGACTTACACGCATGCATTCAATCGTGCGCTGTGGTCATTAAGATTGAGGTACCCAACTGTGTGTTTCTCCTGTGCTGTCCTCCTAATACCTCTCCCGCTCCTATGCTTCCTGTCCAGGGCCAAATCCAGGGGTGTGAGCGCTGTACCGTGCCCAGGGATTAGTTGGTTGGGGCCCGCAAATCTCTTCCAATCGCTAACGGTGGCCTGCGGGGTAAAATTGGGCACCCCCTCGCAGTACCCTTGCCTTATCTTGACATGCCGGCTCTGTTAAGATGGACCAACCCCTTCCGAGCATACTCGTGGGACCAAAAAAAAATGAACCAAAACCAAAACAAAAAAAACAAAAACAACACCAAAACCATAACTGATGCTCAGCTCGACATCGGTACTTCGTCCGAGGACGAACTTCTTGCCTCCAGTCAGGAGACAACTATCAGACCAGGCAACGCAGCGCGTGCGAGTACAAGTCAGAGTACACCCGTGCAGCCTCAACCATCAACATCCGGTCTACAACATCCGAAGGAGAATGCCAGCCATGGCATTCGGAAGCAGGCCAAAAAACGGAAGTCCGTCGGCGTCGCGAGGAAGCGTCGGTACTTGAAGGCTCTTTTCATTTTAAACAAGATTGCTAAAAATGAGGAAGCGGGTACCGTAAACGAGCGCGATGCGGCGGACAAAGCCTTCTACCAGGCGATTGTGGAGGAGCACAACAAACGCCTCAGAGAGGAACCGCCGAAAGAACGGAAATCTGGGAAGCGTAACAGATCCCAGGATGAGGTGGATCATGCTACAAGGAGAAGCAAGATTCCCAAGCCCAGCACACTTCTAGCATCAGCCAGCGGGGTCCAAGCGAAGAAAACCTTCAGCGAAACTGCAAGAAGCCACCTTGAGGTTGCATTGGTAGATGAGCTATCTGCCGGTAAACTAACCGCTGAGGCGTGGCGCAACGTGGAAGGAGAGCTGTCGGAATCGATACTGGCCCACCAGAAAAAGCACGGAGGACCTGTGCTTGGCTTTGACTCCGGTGAACTCGTGAGAGGATACCGCGTAATCAGATGCGCGGACAGCTACTCGAAGGATTTTCTCAGTGAATGTGTCGCTAAGTTTAGAGACGCTTGGGACGGCATAAGACTTAAGCTTATCCCAGCTGAGGAGATCCCTAAAAGACCGAGAGCCCGCATCTGGATTCCAGTCATGAAAATGGACAGCGAGAAACTCCTTTGCGGTCTTCGCCTACAGAATCCGTCGATTCCCATGGATGACTGGGCTGTCATCAAGGCAGAGGAACCGCAACGAAACAGCCTCACCTACCTCCTCCTGATTAACGAGGAGTGCCTGAAGGCACTCGAGGAAGCAGATTTTAAACTGCGGTTCGGCATCAGGCATGCCAAAGTGAAAGTCTTTCGCTCCTCAGGTCCAGACGACGACATAGACTTTGTCGACAAAGCTAACGAGTTGTTAGAGGAAATGAGCATCGCAGGGAAGGAGACAGCCACTGACAGCAAGGAAGTCGGGAAGGAGACAGCCAATAAAAATGTTGAAGATAGTACAGGTTAACCTGAGGCAGTCGAAGTGCGCCTCGGATAACTTATTGGTCCTCCTTGGGGAAGAGGACATCGACATCGGCCTAATACAGGAGCCATGGGTAAACGACTTTACCGTAAAGGGGCTCCAAAACACTCACTACAACCTTTTCTACAATCACAAGCAAGGTAAGCCCAGAACATGCATCTTAGTTAATAAACAGATAAACGCCTTTATGTGTCCAAACTACAGCTCTGACGATTTAACAGTTGTTAAATTGGAGGTTGCAAATGGGGGGGACCTATACATCTCCTCGGTTTATATGGCTCACGACCAACCAGCGCCACCCGAGGAACTGCATCATCTTACCGCCAGTATTTCATCCAAGAGGGGCAATCTTCTAGTGGGATGCGACGCCAACGCACGACATACGCTTTGGGGCAGCTCGGAGACCAACGAACGAGGTGAGTCCTTATTTGATTTCATTATAAACAGTAACCTCTCTATATGTAACAGTGGTGACACCCCAACCTTCATTTTTCCGAGTACGGAAAATTTTCAAGGTTGGGAGGAAGTTCTGGATATTACTTTACTAACAGAAAATAACATTTATAGGGTTGAGAATTGGAGAGTATCCAACTTGCAATCCTTCTCCGATCACAGGTTGATCTTCTTCAACGTGAATCTCATGCCGGAGACTCAAAAGCCTTTTAGAAACCCTAAAAAAATTGACTGGGAGAAATTCGGTCAGGTCGCTAAATCGAAACTATCCAAAACAACCAATCCTATCATCAAAACTATAGAAGATCTGGACGACAAGGTGGGGAAATTCGAACGAGCCATGAAGGTCGCGTTTAATGCCTCATGTCCTTTGAAATATAGTAAGAAAACGCTCCCCCCATGGTGGAGTGAAGCATTGGCGGATACAGGGGGGGGGGGCGGAGGGGTCGGCCGCCCCCCCCCCCCCCAAGAGCAATTCAGAATTTTCTAAACATACATACTTCAACCGTTCACCGATTTTTTTTACTCCACTGCAATGTGGACTGTAATTAGCATTTACTGTAGTTCTGCGGTGCAATGTGAAGAACAGAATAAAACCGTGACCATAGGGTCATACCATCCAGAATCGCCAAAAATGACCTAAGACCAAAAATCGCCTCAGACTTCACCCTCTCCGATTCTTTTGAAAATTTTCGTACTTTGAGGGCTCATATACCCCTGAAATTTTCAAGAAATTGATTTTTTTTTTTACAGATTTTTATTTTTTATACTTTTAAGAATTAAAAAAAAAAATTAGAATTTAGAAAATTCCACTCCATTACAAGGTTATAGCAATAAATGTCACCAGACATCGGTTTGGAGCGGCTTCCTGGCTAATTGCCGCGCCACTCTCAACAGCAGCGTTTAGCATTTATTTTTTCGCAAAAGCTGTTTTTCATAGAAAACAAGGTCATTTATAGGACCCTCTGTGAAAAACACGAAGATACAACAGGAAGAAGGTGTACAGTACGAAGCTGGAATGGGAGACTAGCCCTAAGTTCACGTTGTACCTACCAAAAACTTTAAACGCATTTTTCTCGAAACTATGTTTTTAGACATGGTCTCAGACAATTTTTAATATGTTTTAACTTTCTTTTTTTTAAATTTTGATAACTATTTTGTCTATAGTCTGACGAGAAGTTTTTTTAATTTTTTGCTTGGAAATTTTTTTATAAATTATTAAACGCAAATTTTTCTTTAAAAAACTGATTACTAAAGTTTGAAATACTGTAACTTATTTATTTTTGAAAAAAAAAAATTCCCTCCGTCAGACTATAACTACTACATTATTTTACAAGATTCTTTTTTATTTTTGCAAATTGAATTATTTTTGATGAAGTTATGATGCCGATCAGGTGGCGCCATGGTTTTCATAAGTAGTCCGTTTATACCCGTAAAAACAATGTTAATATTAAAAAATATTAAAATTTTTTTTTTTTATAGTTGAATAGTTAACAAGATATGTGAACTCAACAAAAAAAATTGTTTTTCACCATATAACCTTTGGAATAATTTTTCAAATTTACTCGGTTTTCAACGCGTGCGTGAGCCTTTAAGAACTAGTGAAAAAAATAATTGAAATTCAATTTTTTGTTTCTATCTCATTTTTTTTGTTAGTTATAGTATGTTAAAGTTTTCGCAAAAATGGTGTCCGAGTCCTCTTTGAAAATGCATATCTCAGGTAATTTTTATCCTAGAATAATAAAATATGGCTTATTTTAAAGGGGAAGGTTGTCGCAATTAAAATTATCCTTGACATTTTTTTCCAAAATTGTCTGAATGGGATCGGGGTCAAAAAAATCAAAGAACATTATTGTGGTTCTCAATTATTTTATAGAAAAAGGGTCATTTAATCAGGTCATTTAATCAGCTAAAAGTGTGTCCTTATCATCGCCGATTCTTTTGAAAATTTGTGTACTCGAAGAATTAGTGAAAAAAAATATGATTTCAATTTTTTGTTTCTATCTCATTTTTTTTGTTAGTTATACATAGTATGTTAAAGATTTCCCAAAAAAGATGTCCGAGTCCTCTTTGAAAATTCATATCTCTGGTAATTTTTATCCTTGAATAATAAAGTAGTGCTTATTTTTTGTTGTTTTTTTTGTTAGTTAAAAAATGAGACAGAAACAAAAACTTGAATTCCAATTATTTTTTTCACTAGTTCTTCAAGTACAAAAATTTTCAAAAGAATCGGAGATGGGAAGGTCATAACTTTAGCGATTCTTGCAGGAATGACCAATAAAAAGATGAAAACAATATGATCCCGTCATCAGATGACACTTTTTTTGCTAAGAGCACTCTATGTAGCTAAATTCACACAGAGCTTGATCAAACAAAATAGCCAAATCAAAAAAATGTTCGCCCCCCCCCCCCCCAACAGCAAGGTCTGGATCCGCCACTGGAGTGAAGACCTGTCAAGATTAAGGAAAATAACTAGAGAGGTTTTTAACATCTGTTACAGGCGCAAGTCTTGGCAACCTTACAAGGAATGCCTCAAGATCTACAAGAAATCCATTAGAACGGCCAAAAAACAGGCTTGGACTGATCACTGTCAATCCATTGAGAGTGTCCGGGATTCGGCGAGGCTCAGCAAGATTCTATCCAAGCAACACACGAACCCGTCGTTCGTGAAAAAGTCGGACGGGACCTGGACTGATTCCTCCGCCGAGACTCTGGAACTCTTGATGAACACTCACTTTCCTGGGTGCCAAAACAGCGGGACGGAGATGTCAAGCGTCCAGAGTGTACAGTGTATACCGGAGGAAGACATCAATTCCGTTATCAATGAAGAAAGAATTGCCTGGTCCATTAACAGTTTCTCTCCTTACAAATCCCCTGGCATGGACGGCATACTTCCAATTATGCTGCAGAAACTACAAGATGTAGTAGTTCCATGGCTTGTGGAAATTTTCAGAAGTTGCATTCTACTAAATCATGTGCCCTATGCCTGGAGAAGTGTCCGGGTAGTGTTTATTCCGAAGGTTGGCAAGAGAGGTCACGAACTCGCGAAGGATTTCAGACCCATTAGCCTAACATCATTCGTGTTGAAAACACTGGAGCGCATTATAGATATACATGTGAGGCAGACCCTGGAAAGGTCACCGCTATCCAAATCTCAGCATGCTTACCTCAGAGGGAGATCCACGGAGACGGCTCTCCACGAAGTGGTGCGCACGATTGAGCACACGATAAACTACAAGCAATACACTCTAGCAGCCTTTCTAGATATAGAAGGGGCATTCAACAACGTCCACACCGAAGCTATCCAGGAATCTCTTACCGAACTGGGTGTGACCGAAAGCTTCAGAAATTGGATAATATCCATGCTACGGACCAGAATTATCCATTCAAACCTAGGAAAGAGCAATTTGACCAAGCACGTGCGTAGGGGAACACCACAGGGCGGTGTTATCTCACCTCTACTCTGGCTATTGGTCATGGATAAAATCCTAGTAAGACTAGACAGGGAGGGAATCAAAGTGATTGCGTACGCGGATGATCTGGTGATTTTGGTCTCAGGATTATTTCCTTCCGTAATCAGTGAGATTATGGACAGCGCTCTGGGTAAGGTAAGCACCTGGGCTACCGGCTGTGGCCTTGGTGTAAATCCGGATAAAACTGAGTTGGTACTATTCACCAGGAAAACCAAGATACCAGACTTTAACCGTCCCCGCCTGAACGGCCAACCGCTCCAGCTCTCCTCCAGCGCAAAGTATCTTGGTGTTATCCTTGATTCAAAGCTGAGCTGGAAACTCAACATAGAAAACCGGGTGGAGAAAGCCCGTGTGGCCTTCTACGCCTGCAAAAGAACCTTCGGCAAGAAGTGGGGACTCAAACCAAGGATGGTTTTGTGGCTGTACACTGCTGTAATACGTCCAATTCTCAACTACGGGTCACTAGTCTGGTGGCCCGCTCTGAGTAAGGACTATAACATAACTAAACTCAGTCGAGTTCAACGAAGTGCGGCCATAGGCATTACAGGTGCTATGCGGTCATGCCCGACCGATGCTCTAAACGTGCTACTCTACCTCCTACCAATCGACCTTTATATAAAAAACACCGCATCAAACAATGCCGTCAGGCTCAAAGAATCTGGGTGCTGGACTACGAAGCCATACGGGCATAGTAATATCCTGGGACAGTTACCAAAGGAATTGGTTACGTCACCGACTGACTACATCACCCCCAAACTGAGCTTCACGAAACGATTCTCTGTTGGTTTCCCAACTAGAGAGGAGTGGAAGAACGGTGCGGTGGAAGCAGACTTCGACACGATAATATTTACCGACGGTTCGAAAATGGACTGCGGGGTCGGGGCAGGAATATTCTCAGATACAATAATATCGCTAAGTCCTACCGCCTTCCGGACCACGCTAGCGTCTTCCAGGCAGAGATACTGGGGATCCGGGAGGCTTGTCGTACACTAAAACACGACTCATCGCCAAAACACAACATCGTCATTTTCACCGACAGCCAAGCCGCAATCAAAGCACTAGACTCGGCTACCACCTCCTCTAAACTAGTTCAGCAATGCCGTAACGAACTAGCCGGTCAGGCGGAACGGCTCAAAGTCACTGTGCTCTGGGTCCCGGGGCATAGAGACATAATGGGAAATGAGCGGGCTGATGAACTGGCCAGGGAGGGTTCCGCTCTTCCCGGCTCTCTTGCGGAACTAGTTCATGTTCCTTTAGGAGTCGTAAAGAGGGTCATACTCTCACACTTCCAGACAGTGGCTAATTCCAGATGGAAAAGCCTAACTACCTGCGCCATATCTAGGATGATGTGGCCATCTTACAACCGAGCCAAGTCAGACGAACTTCTATACAAGACCCGGGCAGACGTCTCCAGAATCACGGCGATCAGTACAGGTCACTGGCCGATTGGGGATCATGCGGCCAAACTGGGCATTCCATTCAATGTACACTGCCGCAGCTGCCAGGACACTAATGAGCGAGAGTCGCTTGTTCATTTCCTTTGCAAGTGTCCGGCTCTAGCTAGAGCCCGAGAGCGAGCACTAGGCAAGCCCTTCTACGGGGACCTGATGGAGATTTCGGGGAAGAGGATTGGAGAGTTATTACATTTCCTGAACAGCACAGGGTGGCTATAGCGATCCAATTCAATCAACCTTTCTCACATTCATCTTCTGTATTCCCCAGTATCAACAACCCTTAACAGCCGAGTTTAACACGAGTTTGTGGTTTCAAAACGGCCTCTGAGCTAATTGAGCCCTGTCTGGGTGACAGGGCTGCCACTTAAACCAACCAACCAACCAACCATAACAAGAAAACTCATCATATAATCATCGACGGACTCATCGATAGAATTAGTATTTTCCATATAGTACTCGTACATTGTGTGTAAGCGGCAAACTCATCATATCATCATCGACAGACTCATCAATAGAAAAGTATTTTCCAAATAGAATATTATTTATATTGAAGCCGGGGATTTTTGATGTGGATGTTTGCGTCTCTCGATTTAATAGTATATGTGAACTGATTAGTTTTGTGTAGTAGGGATATGTCCGCGAACCATAAAACTAGGCGGCCACGAAGAAATCGGCCAGCTCGTGTACGAGAGTCATTCGCAACGATAACGTTTTTTTCATATGCAGTTCACTTCCCATAGACAGAGTAAATTTTTCCTTACAGCGAACTCTCGACTTCGCACCTGACGGACGATTGGTGCGTCGTCCATCTGCTAGCGGGCGATGATTCATTTCATAGATTTTTATTTCTTTGTGCGGTCGCTACTCCCGACTATGAGCTAGGTGATTTTTGTGTGTAAGAAACTTTGCGTGCACATTATAGTTTCGCACGGAAACAGTTTTTTTCATACAAATTTCGTTTGCCTATTAAAACCGAAAACACAGTCCTAGCGAGAAGCGACAGGAAAAGATTACGTACCTCGCCTAGTGCGTAATATTAATTGCACTTGGTGGGTATATTTCCTCTTTTTTGTATCGCTTACAATGCATAATATAAACTGTACATATTGTAAATACCTTACTTTTATGATAGATTGTAATTTGATATTGTAGGGTGTGCAATGCACATCTTGCACACCCTGAGGAGACGCCACTGCAATGTACATATTTATACGAACAAAATAAAATATGGTTGGATCGATCGTGTGTATACACATGCACTGACAGTTCCTATACTCTAAACTGTGAGCAGTGTAAGCGCCAGAAAATGAAATTTTCATGACGTCCTTGTACCCCTCCATGCAAATTGTATGCGTCGTGATCACAATTCGGACCGATTGTAAGCGCGCCAAAAGTGCAGAAAGCGTAATTCAGACCGGACCTTAATTTCAGATAATCTGATGTTCTTTTCTCCGAATGCTTCGGCATAAAAAGCTTTGAGTGTCTGTTTTCCGGTGGTGTCAAGGCCCAGTGAAAGGCACTTTGCCATTTTTGGCACATTCGGATGTTTATTTTGACATTTGGTCGAACTCCATAAACTCCTGCACCTACACCTTGATGTTTTATTTAGATACGTACGATGAAGACACTGGCAGAGTTTGCTAGTAGGCAAGGAGATAGCCTTTTGGTAGGTGCTGATGCCAACGCTCACCACATCCGTTGGGGCAGCTCGGATATCAACGACAGGGGTGATTCTCTTTTACTTTATTATTTCAATAATACAGTATTGTTATCGATTTTTTAAAAAAAAAATTTGCTACCCTCAAAATTTTTTTTACGTTTCATGACTACACCTTTTCAACATGTATTTCAGACTATATAATATTAATTTCAGATTATGTAAATTGTATTTCAGAATAGTGAATTGTATTTCAGATTACGTAAAATGTATTTCAGAATAGTGAATTGTATTTCAGAATACGTAAAATGTATTTCAGAATAGTGAATTGTATTTCAGAATTGGTAAAATGTATTTCAGAATAGTGAATTGTATTTCAGAATCTGTAAGTTTGAATTCAGAAAACGTAAATTGTATTTCAGAATACGTAAGTTTAAATTCAGAAAACGTAAATTGTATTTCAGATACGAGCCCGTTTCAATGAACAACGACGAAAATAAAGCCAAACGTGCTGTTTATGTAGCAAAATTAAACGAATTTGTACAATCAGAAAAACAAATCATTTGGATCGATGAGACAAATTTTAATTTATTCTGCCGAAGAACTCGAGGACGTGCAAAGGCTGGTTGTAGAGCTGTACAACTTCTTCCTGCTTCCAAGAGGACCAAATGTGCACCAAATTGCAACAATCTCCGGGGCAGGTGTGGTGTCAATGGAGAGAAGAAGGGGTTTATTTACTTCGCAGCTGGCAAATGAATGGCTGAAAACCATTCTACACCGGTGGCAAAGAATGGGGAATCAATTACAAGATTTGATTATTGTTTGCGCCATGCCATGCGAGACTGGAGGTGGCCATCAGAGAGGTGGCCATCAGAGAGGTGAATGAGCATGGTACTGCAAACATGCTACGTCTTTCGCCATATTCTCCAATGCTTAATCCTGTTGAGCATATTTGGTCGAAAATCAAGAGCTATGTGAAAGGACACTTGCAGCTACCGAATGTCACTGGCCCAGGCATTGGTGAACAACGTTTGGTGTACCTAGGGCAAATCATCGATCAAGCAAAAGAAACAATAGCTGGTGGTGACTGTGCTGGGGCGGCGCAGCATACTACCACTTTTCATGCCAAAGCTTTGGCATTGGATGATGTACAAGTTGGAAATTAAGTCTTATTATTTCGATTATCAATTTAAATGTTACATTATATGTGTTCTGAAATTCAATTCATATACTCTGAAATACAATTTACGTTTTCTGAATTCAAACTTACGTATTCTGAAATACAATTCACTATTCTGAAATACATCTTACCAAATCTGAAATACAATTCACTATTCTGAAATACATTTTATGTATTCTGAAATACAATTCACTATTCTGAAATACATTTTACAAAATCTGAAATACAATTCACTCTTCTGAAATACAATTTACATAATCTGAAATACAATTCACTATTCTGAAATACAATTTACATAATCTGAAATACATGTTGAAAAGGTGTAGTAGATACGAAAAAAGCAAAAAAAAATTTCAGTCCGTCTGTCCGCCGTACGTCGACCGATTTACGCAAAATCGTTTCAAGGTTCGTAGCTCCCAAATCCATTGAACTATTAAATTGAAATTTTTTTTATGAATAGTCTGGGTAAGCATCTAGAATTGACATTATTTTGAAGGGTGGGGTGTGAGGGGGAAGTGGGGGAAGCGTTTTAGACGGAAAATTTTGGTTTCTAGATCTCAGATCTCTAGATTTTGGTTTCTAGATCTCAGCAACTTATATAAAAAAATTGCCGATATTGGTAAAGGGGTGTGGGAGGTGGGGGGAAAAAATAATGCGTCCGAAACGCAAGAAAGCCGAGATCGACACATTCTAAAATCCATATATCCTAAACAGTTAATGTCACGAAATTGTAACTTAATCATTGCCTGTAGGTATACTAGAAGAATAGATCGGAAACAAATTTCTGAGTGGTGGTAGTGGCGTACGGGAGTGGGGGGTGAAAAACTTTAGATTGCGATAGAAAAATAAAATTCGGTTTATGTATAAAGACTGATGAAAATAAAATCGGTGTATCATGAAAGTGGGGGGGATAAGAATTTTTCTAAAAAATTACGTTTCATATCTCAAGAACGGCATAAGATAGATGCTTAAAATTTGTACCAGAAATAGGCCTAATAGACCCCTAGCTGAAAACAAAATTTTGGGTGAAAAGAAAAAGGTTCTGATTTTTATATCTCGAGTACCTATAATGACATAAAGTTGAAACTTGGTATTTGGAAAGAGCTATAGCAGTAGCATGTTGGAAAAATATAATTTTTTATAGGGGTAGTATGATACGGGGTTGGGGTGTTTTTCCTATCTATAGAACAGCTCATGCGACAAAGTGGAAACTCGGTATGTATATGTATATGTATATAATTCAAATATGCAATGGCATTTGGAAGGGGTGGCGAAAAAAATTATCAGTGAAAATGGAATGCATATATTTTTACGATTTTTTTATATCTATTAGGTCTTTCCAAATATTGAATTCATTTTTATTCTACGGCTTCTTGATATAAATACAGTGGATGCCGCTTATTGTAATCACTTTGGGACCGGCCATAAACAATAACATTAACCGGATGATAACAATAGGCGAAGGGGAAAATTTTTCTCATTTGTTTTCCTACGCTTGAATATAGATTGCTAATATTATTTGTTTTATTCATTAAGTGTTATTTACAACTCTAGCTTCAATGTTTCACAAAGTTACAGAGAATATGAAATACTGTTTTCTTTCTCCTCATCCAGGCAGCTTCTACAGAAAGTTTGAAAAGAATCGCCGTCTTTTAGCATGCCGGATTATAAGACAGTGTCTGGTCAGGACACTTACTGTGGTGCTGATTCTCTCCCTTTTTATCAAATTCAGCCTTGTTCAGCGTTTTAGATCCAGCTTCGGTCATATCTGTCAGCTCAGCGCGCCACTTCTATTAAACTGTCTCGAAAACTTACTCGAAGTTGAGCTCATTCCGTTGAACGAGATCAACATCAATAGCTTTCAGAAGCTACGAAAAGACTGAAATTTCTCAAAGTAATCTATGATATGTATAGTCTTGTTTTTACATAAATGTAAAACCAAGAGCAATCATCTTTAATTTTGAGATTGTTGTTGATTTGATTTGTTTTTGTAATGTTGTATGAAAATCTGGCCCGAATGATAACATAAAGCGAATTTTTATTCCAATAAGCGATGAATTTCGTTTGTGGAAAATGGAACTAACTTGTTTTGATAACAAAATGCGGCTTATAACATTATCCGCGATTACTATAAGCGGCATCTACTGTACCTAGAAAGTGTTTTCAGGATTTTTTAAAATTCTACTCCTAAAAGTGATGTTTACTTTTTCACGAATTCTGCCATATCCCCCTGGTCTGATTAGATATCGACTAACTTTTCACATTCACGGGCTTGCGTAATAATCGCCTGAAACTCGTTTATAAGTTTTTCCTTTTTTCAGACCCTAAGAGCGTATAAAAGGGTTGAATACGATTTCACGAATTCCGTCCTTTCTTTTAGAAGTGATAAGAAATTGAGTTGGATTTTACTTTCCCCTTCTGGCTTCATATTTATATATCAACTCCTTTCAGGATTTTTGGAAATTCAACCCCCAAGTGGGTATAAGGAGGTTGCATATGTTTTCACAGATTCCTACATATTGCTTAGATCAATATTTCACGATTTTTCGAATTTCAAAAACCAAGGGGATGTGAAGGGTTTGCTTATGTTTTCACAAATTTTTCAAAATACCTCGTGTCTCATGAGATATCAAGTTGCTTCTTATGAAATCGTCTAAAAACCTGTTTTCGAAATTCAAACCCTAAATGGAAGTAATGGCTTTATATGCGTTTTAACAATTCGTCATATCTCTTAATTCTGATAAGGCAGCAAATTCGTTTTTTCTTCTATAGGCTTTTAGTGTACATAATATACCGACATTCGAATAGTCTACACGGGCTTTTTCAATGTTTAATCGGCTAAAAATCTCTAGGGAGATTGGGAGGGAAGTGCTGACCATCACGCTCGTCTCGGACTTTGATGTTACCGGGGTGAATTAATGGAGGGTGTCGGCTGTCGGGTAGCGCATCATTCTCTGGTCACTACTCACACGGTTTAGTGAATGTAACCCGTTAGAAGATACAGACTACTTGATTCCGTAGCTCGAATTCTCTAGGAGATTCTCAACGAGGATCCCTAGCAGAGAGGGGAGGAATGTGGATCAGCCCCACGAAGGGGTATTTCATATCTACAAGAATGGTTCGAAGACAGACGCGAGTAGAGGTGTAGGAGTATTCTCCGCCGATCTGAACCATAGCGAGGCATTCAAAATACCAGACTGCTGTAGCGTATTTCAGGCAGAGATGAAGAAGCTTGTGCAATGCGGAACAAACCCGTCGTCATCCTAACAGATAGTCAGTCTGTGATTAATGCGCTCGACTGACAATTGATCAAATGCCGCCTCGTGATGCTATGCAGGGATAAGATTAGCGTGTTATGCACTCATTTTAACATAACAATTTGTTGGGTTCCGGGTGACAGCGGGATTCCGGGCAACGAGGCTGCGGATGAACTCGCAAAGAGAGGTTCGGCGCTAAATCAAGCGCTAGCTCTTCCAGTGAGGGGACCAATTAAGGACATTAAACAAGCTATCGACGTGACGGCCATATCGGAGGCCAACACGAGCAGTTTTCTTTGTTTTTTTTTACCAGACAGATGCCACTTAAGTTATAATGGGCCTAGAAAGGACGGTATATATCCAGTAAGTTAGTTTTGGACTCAGCCCCCAGTTCTTGGCGAGAAGGCTCCTGCAGGTCCAGAGGGAGATTCTGACCCTTTCAAGAACTTTGTCAAAATGAACATTCATCCAGGATAACTCCCAGGAATTTCACTTCACCAATTGTCCTTACACGTCCTCTCTTTAGTATGTTTAAGATAGTATCTTCAAACTTGGCTCGTACTAGGATGGTTATGTCAAACATCTGTACCACATGTGCTAAGTCGGGCTAGTAGTTTATTGACCACAGTAACGGTGATAGCACCCCTCCCTGCTGTCATTGGATGGGTTTCATCTGCTAGTGAGGACTTTATTACCCGTTTCGAGGGAATAAATCCACATTTAGAAACAAAATTAGAGAAAAAGTTCTTAACTTCACTCTAACTTAATACAAATCTTTCAAACTGGCATATTTCAAACGACCCAAACAAGAAGAAACGCGCCAACTAGAAAAAATATGATCATGGGGGACTACAACCTGGAGAATGTGGATCATTTGTCATACTTGTAATAGGCGGCAACGAACGGGACGAAGTAAAACAACGGATCACACTAGCAAATAAGGCGTATTTCACGGTTCTCCCGATCTTAAAATCGAAAAAAAGTGCACAGACAGAGCAAACTTCGCATATACAAGAGCATAATAAGACCTGTGCTACTATATGCAAGCGAAACGTGGACTCTCACCCAAGCCTCTGAAAAAGCAATAGACGCTTTTGAACGACGAATTCTTCGAAGAATTTTGGGACCAGTAAGAGAAGGCACTGAATGGCGTATCCGGTACCACAACGAGTTGTATAACATCTATGACGACCCAGCCGCATCAACTCTTATAAAATTTCGTAACCTACAATGGGCAGGCCATGTGGAGCGAATGGACGACGGAAGACTAGGGCAAACGACCGGTGGGAAAACCGCGGAAAAGATACGAGGACTCAGTTGACGCAGATTACAGATCGCTTCATAGATGTACAAATTGGAGGACGCGGGCGCTGAACCGAGATGACTTCAGACAATGTATCCTGCAGGCCCAGGCCCGATTTGGGCTGTCGCGCCATTGATCATGTTTCAAACGAACCATCAATGTCAGCAGTGCCGAGGCGTCCATATAACCCGATTCCTTACGGCTTACCTTTTGAAATTATAACTGACATACCTTACTTATTATACCACAATACCATACATCCATAATAATGTATTTGAAATAATAGTATATTAATACAGATATTTAACCATATTAATAAGAAAAATCTGCCAACAGTCTGGGCGCATAACTTTATTATTTTTCAGGTAGAAGCTCGGAACGCGTTTAAGATTGATGCGGTGTAGGTTAGTATGTGACTGAAAACCTAAAAAAATGGGTAGAATGGGGTCGCGCTAGAATACTTACGCCGCTGCCACATATAAAATATGAATTATATAATTGGGTCATACTCCGGGACGCTGTAGTTATTACGTGATTAGGAGGTTTTCGTGATTTAGTTTTGGGATATTACATGAAATCGGAAATGCGTTTGTAGGCGATTGTATAAATAGTATGTGGAAGTGAAAACCAAGAATATCTTGAATATCTAAAAATAATGAAATCAACTTTTTGACGATTATATAGGAAGCCTTAAGAAGTAAAAATGAATTCGATATCTCATTAGAACTAAGAAATATGTAGGAATTTAAGAAAATATATGTAACCTCCTTGAACCCACTTTGGGGTAGAGATGGGAAAAACGGGTCAATTATGTGACCCGGGTTAACTGACCCGGTTCACCAATTTGACCCGTTCAGTAAGACCCGTTCAAATTGAACGAATTCACTTTTTTACTAAAATCCTTGGATCTTGATCAAACTTATCCATGAAAATATGTAATTTGTTGATATTTTAAAGAATGGAAAAGAAATAAATCTTTTCTTGTTTCTTACCCCCGCAATTGTCAAAATGCTTCAAGCCATAGAAAATACCCTTTCACACGGTATGGCTGATGCAGGGATATAGAGAAGACGTTTTACTAGTTCGTAAAGACGTGGAAATCTATATTTATTCTCCAACCACTAAGCTAGTGGATTTTAGTTAGGAAATAAATACCGGTCGTTAATGTAGGAATCAAATTCTTCAATAGCCGCTGCCATCGGGTTCACCACTGGTTGAACAGATTCTCTAAATCCAGTCCAGAGATCGATTACATAGTCCGAGGTTACTGGTATGATTGTGAGAGGTTCCCTTTCGGGTTGCACCCCTAAGTTTTGGACCCTAGGTAGTCTAATTTTCACCATTTTATCCCTTAAAGACGAATAATCGGATTGGTATATATCATCAGGGAAACCTTTCTTTTTAAATCTGGGATCTAGAACCACAGCCAACATGATAATATGAATCTAAATCCCTAAACCGTACGGACAATTCATTTTTTAAGTTTTCACCCATTTCTTTTACCTGTTGTGGTATATCTTTTTCCAGTAACACTTCATTTGTGCTTCACCATAAATCGAGCTAGAATCGAGGCTTTGGAAACCGAGATTGTTTTTTCAGCGCTGACATCTATAGTCACTGTCTTAAAAACAATCAATATTTTAATCGCAATTCGAAACACAAGAATTTATAGTATACTACTAAAATACCACCGACCACAAAAATTGTATCGAGCTCAATACTCGAAATTTCCGAAAGCCCCTCCCAGTAAGCCCTAAATTGATTTCGCTCGAGATATTTTCATATGTTCCCACGAGCATTGTTTATAAAGATACCAAATATAACGGCGACGTAATGTGACGTTTGAAAGCGCAAACTCATCCAAATAAAATTATTTCTTACGACGCATCGAATCTATAAAATTATAATCCGGGTTGAATCCTTTACAATCTTATACAAAGCAAAACCAATCCATATCCATACAACCCATTCTTCAGAATTTCGATCGGTCAAATTGTAACCCGGGTTGATTTTATCTTTTGCATGTTTCCATCGTTTACAGGTTTCCACGAACGACCACGAACGATCGAACGATGCACGATCGTTCGGTCTGCATGAACGATCGAACGATGCACGATCGTTCGGTCTCCATGAACGATCGAACGATGCACGATCGTTCGGTCTCCATGAACGATCGAACGATCGTAAAGTTATACTTTTTCCTAAATCTATCTTCCATCTCCTATTTTCAATTTATAATCTTTAATCTTAAATATTCAAACTTTAATCTTCAATTTTCAATCTTTAATTTTCAAACTTTAATATTTAGTCTTTAATCTATAATCATTAATTTTTAATCTTTAATCTTAAATTTTTAATCTTTAATTTTTACTCTTTAATTTTTTCTTCAATCTTTAGTCCTTAATCTTTAATCTTTAGTCTTTATTCTTTAATCTGTAATCTTTAATTTTTAATCTTTAATCTTTATTCTTTAATCTTTAATTTTTAATCTTTAGTCTTTAATCTTTACTTTTCAATCTTTAATCTTGCATATATAATATTTAATCTTTAATCTTTAATATTTAATCTTTAATTTTAAATCTAAATCCACCATTTTCCACCATCTAACTTCTATCCCCTATCCTTTCATCCTCCATCCTTTATCCTCCATACTTCGTTCTCCATCTTCCATCCTTTATCCTCCATACTTCGTTCTCCATCTTCCATCCTTCATCCTCTATCCCCTATCCTCCATCCTCCATCCTCCATCCTCCATCCTCCAAGCTCCATCCTCCATCCTCCATCTTCCATCCTCTATCCTCCTTCCTCCATTATCTATCCTCCATCCTCCATTCTCCATCCTCCATCCTCCATCCTCCATCCTCCATCCTCCATCTTCCATCCTACATCCTCCATCTTCCATCCTCCATCCTCCATCATCCAACCTCCATCATCATCCTCCATCCTCCATCCTCCATTCTCCATCATCCATCCTCCATCCTCCATGCTCATCCACCATCCTCTATCCTCTATCCTTTATCCTCAAACCTCAATCCTCTATCCTCTATCCTCCTTCCTCCATTATCCATCATCCATCCTCCATCCTACATCATCCATCATCCATCATCCATCATCCATCATCCATCGTCCATCATCCATCCTCCATCCTCCATCCTCCATCCTCCATCATCCATCCTCCATCATCGACCCTCCATCCTCCATCATCCATCCTCCATCATCCATCATCCATCCTCCATCCTCCATCCTCCATCATCCATTCTCCATCATCCATCCTCTATCCACCATCATCCATCCTCCATCATTCATCCTCCATCATAATCATCTCAAAGATCCGCGAACCTTAAAGATCCAGGAGCCGTGATGATCCGCGAACCGCAAAGATCCGTCAAGATTTGCTGAGCCGTCGAGATCCGCGAACCGCAAAGATCCGTAATGATCCGCGGATCTCGACGGCTCAGCAAAATTCCGGAAAGATCCGCGGATCTCGACGGCTCAGCAAAGATCCTTCAAGATCCGCGGATCTCGACGGCTCAGCAAAGATCCGGCTCAGCAAAGATCCGTAAAGATCAGCGGATCTCGACGGCTCAGCAAAGATCCGTAAAGATCTGCTGAGCCGTCGAGATCCGCGGATCTTTACGGATCTTTGCTGAGCCGTCGAGATCCGCGGATCTTTACGGATCTTTGCTGAGCCGTCGAGATCCGCGGATCTTTACGGATCTTTGCGGTTCGCGGATCTTCACGGCTCCTGGATCTTTAAGGTTCGCGGATCTTTGAGATGATTATGATGGAGGATGGATGATGGATGATGGAGGATGGATGATGGAGGATGGATGATGGCGGATAGAGGATGGATGATGGAGGATGGATGATGGTGGATGGTGAATGGAGGATGGATGATGGAGGATGGATGATGGAGGATGTAGGATCGATGATGTAGGATCGATGATGGAGGATCAATGATGGAGGATAGAGGATAGAAGATAGAAGATAGAGGATAGTGGATGGGGGATGGAGGATGGAGGATGGAGGATGGAGGATGGATGATGAAGGATGGAGGATGGAGAATGGAGGATGGAGGATGGAGGATGGAGGATGGAGGATGGAGGATGGAGGATAGAGGATGGGAGATGTAGGATGGATGATGGAGGATGGAGGATGGAGGATGGAGGATGGAGAATGGAGGATGGAGGATGAGGATGGAGATGGAGGATGGAGGATGGAGGATAGAGGATTGAGGATAGAGGATTGAGGATAGAGGATAGAGGATAGAGGATGGAGGATGGTGGATGGAGGATGGATGTTGGAGGATGGAGGATGAAGATGGAGGATTGAGGATGGAGGATGGAGGATGGTCTATGTAAGATAGAGGATGGATGATCGATGATGGAGGATCGATGATGGAGGGTCGATGATGGAGGATCGATGATGGAGGATGGATGATGGAGGATGGAGGATTGGGGATGGAGGATGGAGGATGGAGGATGGAGGATGGAGAATGGAGAATGGAGGATGGAGGATAGAGGATATAGGATGGAGGATTGAGGATAGAGGATGGAGGATGGAGGTTGGAGGATGAATGATGGAGGATGGCGGATAGAGGATGGAGGATGAAGGATGAAGGATGGAGGATGGAGTATGGAGGATGGAGGATGGAAGATGGAGGATGGAGGATGGAAGATGGAGGATGGAGGATGGAGGATGGAGGATGGAAGATGGAGGATGGAAGATGGAGGATGGAGGATGGAGGATGGAGGATAGAGGATGAAGGAAGGAAGATGGAGAACGAAGTATGGAGGATAAAGGATGGAGGATGAAGGATAGGGGATAGAATATAGAAGCTAGATGGTAGAAAATGGTGGATTTAGATTTAAAATTAAAGATTAAAGAATAAAGACTAAAGATTAAAGATTAAGGACTAAAGATTAAAGATTAAAAATTTAAGAGTAAAAATTAAAGATTAAAAATTAAAGATTAAAAATAAAGATTTTAGATTAAAGACTAAATATTAAAGTTTGAAAATTAAAGATTGAAGATTGAAGATTAAAGTTTGAATATTTAAGATTAAAGATTATAAATTGAAAATAGGAGATGGAAGATAGATTTAGGAAAAGGTATTACTTTACACTAAAATTCTAAAATGAAAATTTACATTTTTCATTTTTGGTATTTCCACTTGTAAGCCAATTTCAATTTTTTTCGCTGCACTCTCGACCTCAAATTAAAATATATCGCTATCTAAAAATTTGCAGTGCTAAAGGAATTAAAACTCCTTTTCGCGTTCATGTTTGGCTGACGCGCGCTTCGCTCTTGCCATAGAAATATTTTCACTTTCGTTTAATATTTTATGTGTTTTAAAGAAATTTATTAATTTGTTCTTTGCAACCTTTTCAATTATTATTCCAACGATATATATTAAGACAATAAGTAAACAATTATTGAGTGTTTACTAAATTTTAGGGAATACACTCTTCGAAAGGTTAAAAATTATGAAGTGTGTAAGAGGCTTTGAGATAAGATCTTTTAATATTTTTAGGCTTTCAATAATTATGACGTGAGGGGACTAGAGCCAATATTTTTTAAAACTAGTTTCCTATTATTCCACGCATTACCCAGCATTGCTTTAAAATAATCAACTTTGAGTATTTTCATTAAAGCTCATAATTTATTTATAATTTTTTTTTAATTTTTTTCGGTTTTTCAATATTAATCTGCAGTCCCCTTGTACGGCAGTGCAAAAGATCCACCTGGATCTCAAAGAGCCTGTTCAATGAAAAAAGCGAGATCCAGTGAACCGGTTCATTGAAAAGATCCGAATTTCCCATCTCTAGATGGGAGCACGAGAGTTGAGGGGATAGTCATTTTTTAAAAAAATTAATTCTTATATTTCAAGAATCGTACCAGATATGAGCTAAGAATTCTTACAGTTAGGCCCAGTAGACTTATAGCAGGGAATAAAATTTTGGGGGTGCTAGTGATCGGGTGACGGTGAAAGGGGGTGGAACGTAAAGGTTCTGATTTCTATTTCTGGAAAACCGCAAAGCATAGAAACCTAAAATCGACAATATAGAACTATAGAGATATCCTAGAAAAATAAAATTGTGACTGATACCCTAAAGAATAACTAGGAGGCTATTTAGAACGTTATTTTTTAGGTTGTCAGTCGCATAGTAACCTACACTACACCGCAAACCTGAGTCTCATTCAAGCTTGGACTTTGGTATTTACTCAGATGTTTTGCGTTTTGTTGACGGATTTGAATGATTAAACATGAACATGATACACATTATCGCAGGTCGTGTCGTATTCTTTGCTCGTACGTTCCAATTTTAAGATTGAACGATCGTTCGGTAAAATTGTGACCCGGGATGATCCGTTCAGTTTAGTGACCCGTTCATTTTGAACGGATCTTGACTGAACGACCCATCTCTACTTTGGGGTTGAATATCCAAAAATCCTGAAATGAGTTTTTAGATATACAGGGTGTTTGGTACTCCGTGCACGACCTTGTAAGGGGTTATTCCTTGATATATTTGGAGAAAAAAATTGTTCCACAGGGTGGGTCAATTTTCAATAACAGTGAAGATACAGGGTGGTTAAGAAAAGTGTTTTTGACCGGTACCCTTGCTCACTTAAAACGTTATATCTTGAAAATGAATAATCACAAGGCAAAGTGTTATAACTCATTTTTTGGGGAATCGAATTACCTTTCATTTGATGTAACAGTCTAAATTGTAACTGTACCCAATCTTGAGATATTTACTCAAAAACACAGATTTTTGCAACGTCAACCTTAAAAATTCAGTGATCAATGTAGTTTTTCTCAGAAAACTCCATTATAAACATGTCATCTTAATTTTATTTTTTTATGAACCGTATTATTACCTACAAATGCTGCATACATATGTATGAGTTGCGATTAACATTTTGGAAGTAATAGGTAAAAATACATATCGCATAAAAATTAAATATTTAAAAAGTCAGTGCATGTGCATGTTGATCTACACTACTTGCTTGAACTAAAAGAATTTAATAATGGTTTTTATGTTTTATTTAAAAAAATTTTGTTATAATAAATGTTCAAAATGGCCACCTTCATTTTGAATGCACGCTAAAGCTCGTTTGGCGAGTGTTCTCTTGGTATTCATATTCCTCAACTGCTGCCTTACTTCTATTGCTGCCGCATCGATCCTGATATTTAGATCTTCCAATGTTTCTACTGGCGTTGCGTAGACTAGGTCCTTCATCCGTCCCCATACAAAGAAATCCATAATAGTAAGATCAGGAGATCTTGCAGGCCAGTGTATCGGTCCATTTCTACCGATCCAGCGATTGCTATAATTGGAATTTAACCAATCTGTGATCTGTCGGCCGTAATGAGCTGGAGCACCATCGTGTTGGTAAAACATGGAAGCCAATCGTACCAGTGGAATATCCTCCAATAAGTCCTGTAGATCATTTGATAAAAGCTGTAAGTAATTGGAGCTATTTAGAGTACGCGGAAGCCTAATAGGTCCAAGTAATTGACGCTGAATCTGTGCTGAAATGATGCCGCTCTTCTTGTGTGTGGATTGCTCTCAGCCCACGTATGTAGGTTGTGGAAGTTTGTGATACCGTCTCTGGTAAATTGGGACTCATCCGTCCACAGAATATTGTTGAAAAAATTGTCGTCATCTATTTGTCGTTCAAGGAGCCAATTGCAAAACTCCATCCGTTTGGGGAAATCAATGGGTAGCAGCTCCTGTACTGGTGTGTGATGGTAGGCATGGAAGCGTTCTACTTTTAAAATACTCCAAACCTTCCAAGTAGATACGTTAAACTGCAATGCCAAGCGTCGGATACTGATCGATGGATCATTTTGCACTGTTTGCAGTATTCTTTCGTCAATCTGAACAGCGATTATAGGCGCAGGATTTGCATTTACTCTCCTTGTTCTAACGCTGCCAGTTTCCCTAATTCTCCTGTAAACGTCCTGAAATACTCTCCTGTCAGGTGTCCGTCGATGGGGATGTCTCTGATGGTAAAGCCTTCGCGCGGCTTGTCCATTTTCGCGACACTCTCCATAAATTAACACAATGTCAACATATTCTTCATTGGAGTACTCAGACATTTCGAAATTATTTTTTTTATTCTACTGACACCTTCTTCTGTTAGCAACGTAACTAAAACTGATAAAAATATGAAGGTAGTTTTGCTTTTATAGGCTTTTTATTTTGTAAGGCACCCTATTAAAAAAGGCATAGTACCGCACCCAGTATTACCTACCACATCCAGGTAAAAGCATCAATTATGTTGAAACTCAGTTACATTTCATTGTTTTCCTACATACTTTAAATAGTAATAAATGGGCAACTACCGACAAATTAAACGAGGTCCACTTTATGGCACTGACTTTTGAAATATTTAATTTTTATGCGATATGTATTTTTACCTATTACTTCCAAAATGTTAATTGTAACTCATACATATGTATGCAGCTTTTGTAGGGAATAATACGGCTCATAAAAAAATAAAATTAAAATGACATGTTTATAATGGGGTTTTCTGAGAAAAACTACATTGATCACTGAATTTTAAGGGTTCACGTAGCAAAAATTGGTGTTTTCGAGTAAATATCTCAAGATTGGGTGCAGTTACAATTTAGACTGTTACATCAAATGAATTGCCTAAAAAACGAGTTATAACACTTTGCCTTGTGATTATTCATTTTCAAGATATAACGTTTTAAGTGAGTGAGGGTACCGGTCAAAAACACTTTTCTTAACCACCCTGTATCTCCAATAATATTGAAAATTGACCCACCCTGTAGAACAATTTTTTTCTACAAATATATCAAGGAATAACCCCTTAAAAGGTCGTGCACGGAGTACCAAACACCCTGTATATAAAGAAAGCCCGAGGAAGTGAAAACCAATCCGATGTCTTATCACTCCTAGGAGATATGACGGAATTCGTGAAAACGTGTTCAACACGTTTATACCCTCTTAGGGGTTGAAAAAGGAAAAAATTTGAAAACAAGTTTTAGGTGATTATTAAACAAGCCCTTGGAAGTAAAAAGTTATTGGATATCTATTCAGACCAGAGGGATATGACTGAATTCGTGAAAATGTATACAACCCCTTTACACCACCGTGGGGGTCGAATTTCAAAAAATCCTGAAAACACTTTCTACGTATTTATATGAAAAATCCGTAGAATAAAAATGAATTCAATAATTGGAAAGACCTAATAGATATGATGAAAATCGTGAAAATATATGCATTCCATTTTCACTGATATACTTTTTCGCCCCCCTTCTGTACGCCAATGGATATTTGAATTTTTTTCAACCTAAATTACTTTTCTAGTTGACTTACATATACATACCGAGTTTCAAGTTTCTAGCATAAGCCAGTGGCCGTCATAGAGTGGGGGCCATAGGGGCCATGGGCCCCCCCGATCTGATCGGGATAAAACATATAGTTGTTCACTAATTCGGACCATTACAGGGGGTGGAATAGCGAAAGAAATATTTGGGGACAGATTCACCATACAAATAATAACCACCCTAGTGTACAGCCCTGAAATTGTCTTTCATTCATCACAATTATCTGTACAAAATATTAAAAGATTTGAAATTACTTGATAGTAATGCAAACTTAAAAAAGTAAAATCTTACAAAGTAAATTAAAAAATTTAACATCATAGTCATGGTCAAACAAATGTGTCAGAGCGTTGTACACGCCTTCCGAGTTTTCAAAATCTACTTGCCAAAATCTTGCGATGTAAATCAGCTATAAAAGACTGCTCGTGAAGTTATTACAACTAAAAATAGTATTACAGATTTTTCGAGATTTTTTATGAAGTTATTATAATTTAAAATAGTATTAGAGAATTTTCGGGCTTTTTTTTAAGTTTTGAGTAAGGAGTGTAGGCTAGGTAAGGGTATTGTGGCAGTCATCTAAACTCAATAAGAAGACTAACAAGCCTATTACGAAACTCGAGTCGAGTGAGTAACTCGACTCACATTTGGACTCGACTCGAGCTAAAGTTGGTATTATGAAACTCGACAATTGGAAAGTCACTTCATTTCCAGCAGTCGAGTGAGTTTGACATTTCTTATAAGTAAATACTCACTCGATCGGCTCTCATAATACGCAGTTCTCTTAACTCACGCTTTTTTTTCGACTCAAAGTCGAGTGAAACTCGACAAGTAGGCACTCGTCGAGTTTCATAGTTGCAGAATGTGAGTTTTTTGGTCGAGTCGAGTTTCGTAATAGACCCGTATGTGAATATGTATAGGTATATACTTCATAAATTACATTGATGAAAATATGCTTTTCGTAGATTTTAAGTATTGTAGGATAACTTAATAGCTGGGGTGATCATTTCTTCGTCGTCGGCCTGAAGTCTTTGGATTTTACGATACAGGCTTCGGATTTCAATGCCAAATCTTCGGTTTTATCAAATATTTATGGTTAAACTATTAAAAATTGAATACACTACTAGCGATTAGCGACTAGCGGTCTTAAAAACTGCTGGTTTATATTGATTGAATATAGAACAAAATTGACGAAATTACGAGATTTTGATAAAACTATCAAAATTTTCTAGATTTCTCATACATTTGAAAGATCTTAAAGTATTTTTGGACTTTGTCGAAAATGAGATCGAATTCTACTGAAAGCGAACAGCCTTGGAATTTTGTTCACCATGCTTTGGAATCAAATAATTTTATTTTTTAGTTCGTGCTCATGCTATTAAATTTTCCATTGCTTAAAGACTTATAATAATACAATACAGATTCAAATTGTTGGCACCATATAGTCAGCTGGTAAATTAAAAAATATCAAAGGAATGTCTTCAGAGCGATGTTAATGCTTGTCGAGATTCCGAAATCTAGTTGCCTAAATCTGGCGATGGAAATTAGTTATTAAATGTGGAAATGATATGAAAAAGTTGATATTTTCAAGCAGTAAGAACCGCAGCGACCATAACATTTGTACAATTTCCATCCTCACTGTACTAGCGGCTAACCACCACACCTAGTCTCTCTACAGTAGTTACTGAACGTCAGTGGCTCCCCTCTTGGAAAAGCAATATGACCGCCACTGGCATAAGCCGTTCTATAGTTAGGAAAAACCCCCCCACCCCCGTACCATACTATCCCTATAAAAAATTATATTTTTCAAAATGCTACTACTATAGTTCTATCCAAATACCAAGTTTCAGATTTATATCATTATAGGTTCTCGAGATATAAAAATCTGAACTTTTTCCTTTTCACCCTCCTCCACCCTCACCCTATACACCCACACCACCAACATTTTTTTTCCTGCTAGGGGTCTATTTGGCCTACTTCCGCTAAAAATTCTAAGCATCTATCATACACTGTTTTTGAGTTTTGAGAAGTAATTTTTTAGAAAAATTCTTATCCCCTCCACAACCATACCGCACCGCCCCCTTAAAAAATTTTACTTTCAGCAAGTTTTTCACCCCTACCTCCGTACGCCACTGCCTCCACTCAAAAATTTATTTCCGATCTATTCTCCTAGTACAGATGTTCATTAAGTTTTAATTTCGTGACATTAACCGATTAGGAGATATGGATTTTAGAATATCTCAATCTCGGCTTTCGAGCATTTCGGACGTATTATTATTCCCCCCACTCCCACGTCCCACACCCCATTACCCGTACCATCATTTTTTTGCAAATGGGTCCACTATCGATGCTCTAGATAGATTCTAAGTTTCAGCCTGCTAGTCTAAGCGGTTACTGAGATCTAGAAACTAAAATTTTCCGTCCAAAACGCTTCCCACACCTCCCCTCTCACACACAGCTCCCCTCTCACCCACACCCCCCCCCCCCCCCCCCCCCCCCCCCAATCAAAAGGTGGGCACTCGGGGGTCTGCTCAGTCTACCAACAAAAAAAAATCAACTTCATAGCTCGAAGAGTTTGAGAGCTATAAGCTTTCAAACGTTTTGCGTACGGCGTACGACACACAGACGGACTGAAATTTTTTTTTTGCTGTTTTGGTGTCTATTAGTCATGAAACGTGCAAAAAAAATTTCAGGGTAGCAATTTTGTTTTTTTTAAAAATCGATAACAATAGTTTATTATTAAAATAATAAAGTAAATGACCACTTTCGTAGTCCACCACTGACTGGCTTACGATGCGAATAAACGCTTTCGATACGATTGTCGGTAAAAGTCTCTGTCACACGCATTTGCATTCACTGTTCCGTTGCTTATAAACAGCGATTTTTCGGACTCTAACAAGCCGGCTTATTTATAAGAGAAGTCGCAATTCGACTTACGCTCAAAATAGACGCTATGGACATATGGAGCGTGAGCCCCGCAAAGCCCATTTTACATTCGATGCTGCAAAGTTTGTATATTAGTGTAATACGAATCACTTGAGTGCGCTAAGAGTACCCGCAGACTAGAGATTTAAAATCGCGCGATAGTTTAGTTGAATGGCTAATGGCTATGAAGCTACATGGAAGGGCGCACACCGATCGATTAGTTTCGTCCAAACTAAACAGTTTAATGGGCAGGCCCGATCCCTTTCAATCGATGTGCGACTAAACTCTCGCGTTGTTCTCTATATGCACGGCGGCTTATCTAGATGCGCACACGGACCAAATAAAAAATCGCACACGAGTGCTTTTCTCTCTGCATACGGTTGTCTTGACTGTAAAGGCCGTGACACAATAAAAACAGAAAGCAGCGGCAGCGACAGCAGCATCGACAGTGCTGCTTTTTGCTCTGCTTAATGAATTGAAATAAAAGCAGAAGCAGAGAACAATGTGTCCATACTAACTGCCACCGAAAATAGAAGCAGGGAAAAATGTGTCCATGCTAACTGTCAACAATCATAAGTATTTTAGTCTCTATATGGAAACAATTTTGACACCTTTAACATTTCCATTGCTGCCAACATTCCCAATTCTCAGGGGATTTACGTTGGCAGTACCGAAGCAGAAGCAGAATTTTAGAATTTAGAACGAAAAAGCAGCACTGTTTTCGTCTCTGCTTCTGCCGCTGCTTTCATTTAAACAGGCGCCATATGATACTGTGGTTTCTAAAAAAATTCTGCTTCTGCCGCTGCTTTTATTGTGTCACGGCCTTAACTATTGGCCGGTGATTGAGTAATGTGCGGATGAACAACGACTAAACAGTTTAGTCGGGCAGATAAGAGTGTGCGCAGCTCAACTGTTTAAGCCAGAAATACATGTGCATATTTCTGCATGCAGCGCGGCAAAACGGATTTAGAACGCTTGAGTTTAAATGCGACGAAACACACGCTTATACTGCATGCAGCGGAGCGCTGCAACATGTCTCTACTTCTACTTTTGCTGCGCAGCGGCAGTGTTGCCACAACTTGATATTGAAATTTACCAACACAGAAAAAGGAAAAAGTGGTTTGACAGGTTATTTTTTAGTTGTAGTTGTGGAGTGGAGTAGCAATGGAGGAGCGTTTCATCGAACTTATAAAAAATAACCCATTTGTATTCGATAAAACCAGTCGAAATTACAAAAATATATTTTTGCGGGATCAAAACTAAGATCATTTTTTGTCTATTAAAATAAACTGAAACTGAAACTCAAACTGACTATCAGAAAATGCGGTGATTTATGACAAATACAACTAAGAGATCTGCCTAAAACTCTGCACGTCTGTTTCACATGCAGAGATGCATGCACCGCTGCGTGCATATATTCTGCACATGTATTTCTGGCTTTAGTCTCAACAATGCGGTAGGCCTAAGAGCGATATACTCGTATGCGTAAATCGAACAGAGGCCAAAAGAGAAACAGTTTGTGTGAAAGAGAAATACCAAACGCATAACGACAAGTGCTCGCCAAGGTGTTTGGAGGTGGAAAAAGTGAATGTGTTAAATTTAAAAAGTGTGAATTACTTGAACTTTAGTAGAAGAGAGTTGTTTTTTTTTTTGCCGAAATTTTCCATTTTGATTTCTTGCTTAACGAAGCCATGTAATTTTCAAAGTTTTCTTTTGAAAATTGAAAATATATAATATTATTATATTGGGCCGTGCTCGTCCAACCATGAAAATAGATTAAAAATTAAAAACGAGGTTTTCAAACATTTCTACAGTTCTTTTTACGATAAATATAATTGGCTGACGGGAAGTTGCAGAATGAATAATGTTTTACTTCCCATGTATATTATTTTCCGATTCAGATAGCGTATGGAATCGCAGGTTTTTCAGATATAAATAATTTGGTGAATTCTGCAAAGAAACATGTTCAAACTGAGAAACATATACGTAATTGTTTGTCTTTGCATGAATTCTGTAGCACCAGAATTGAAACATTTTTTGGCAATACGTTTGAAGCAAACCATAGAAAAGTAGAACGTAATCGTAATGAAAAGATTCATATATCGAATCCATGCAATTTTTAAGTAGGTACGATACAGTCATGGATTCTCATTTAGTAAAGAGGCCAAATAAGATCCTCGATAGTTATATTCAAGCTCCAAATAACGGCTTGATTAATTACTTTCTTTGGGTCAAAAAAGATCCTCGAAGTTATATTCAAACTCCAAATAACGGCTTGATTAATTACTTCCTTTGGGCTTGATTTTAATGCACCAACTAATTACGACTAACACGTAATTAAATTCGGTTTAAATAAACTATTGAAATTAGATCAATAATTACACTTGTAAATTACTCGATAAATAATCATTAACATTTATTAAATTCTTTATTAACGAAAACAATCCAATATAAATTAGGTTTGATAATAATCTATCTGTAATACCCTGTACAGACTATGCATTTTAAACGCATTTAAGTAGGTAAATTTAACATGTTAAAAAAGTAGTGTTCAGACTAGGCAACTCGTTTTATTTTGATACATGATAGCTTGATGTGATTTGTTTTGACAAGTAGATATTCAGCTGTGTTTCATTAGCAAATTTATGCTTTCTAACTTAGTTTGTATAGCAGTAATGAAAATGGAATTTATTAGCTAATGCAGTCGTTGCACAAGCACAAAATTGAGTTTCTGCAGCATTAAATAGTTTCTTCCAAAGTTTACCTCGATTTCCGCGAGGGTCGCAGTACATGTTTTCGGTTAAACGCGTTGTAGCTACGTGTTTTCGTAAACGCGTCCGGGAAGTGTTTTCAGCGCATTTAACTCGATTTAAACGCGTTAATCTCCTAGTCTGAACATAGTATAAAACTAGTTCATATCAATTTCGAACTTCAACTATTCTATTTCTGAATAATATTTTTCACAAAAACTAATTAGTTGCTTTGATTACAAAAATACTATTCAATTTATGTAATCAAAGTAACCGAATACATTAAGCTAGAAATACATGTGCAGAATATATGCACGCAGCACTGTACGCATCTCTTCATGTGAAACAGACGTGCAGAGTTTTTGACAAATCTCTTGGTTGTATTTGTCATAAATCACGGCATTTTCTGATATTCGGTTGGAGTCTCAGTTTCAGTTTATTTTAATTGACAAAAAATTATCTTAGTTTTGATCCCGCAAAAATTTATTTTTGTAATTTCGACTGGTTTTATCGAATAAAAATTGCTTATTTTTTATAAGTTTAATGAAACGCTCCTCCATTGCAACTCCACTTCACAAGTACAAAATCACAACTAAAAAATTAACTCACAACACTTTTTTATTTTTCTGTGTTGGTAAATTTCAACTTAAAGTCGTGGAACCACTGCCGCTCCACACCAAAAGTAGAAGTAGAGACATCTTGCAGCGCTGCGCTGCATGTAGAATAAGCGTGTATTTCGTCGCATTTAAACTCAAGCGTTCCAAATCCGTTTTACCGCGCTGCATGCAGAAATATGCACATGTATTTCTGGGTTTACTGTAAAACGACAGTGGCGAAACACTCAACGCAGTGACTAATTGAATTTACGGTACTCGCCACATTAGATCAATGTTCTACAAAACAAAATCCAGTATTTTCAGGCCTTTCGAGTGACATTCAAAATGATTTAATCCATTGCGTTGCTTCAGTAGTACGTGATCAAAACGGAAATTAATAATGCAAAGTTCGTATCGGTTATGATAGATGAAACTCCTGTGTAAGTCACAGGGAACAGTTTACTCTTATTTTTCGGTATTTGTCAAAATCTGGTATTGAGGAAAAAGTTCTTGAATTCTTTGATGTTAGTGGTGATGTCTTATCAGAAAAACTGAAATCTTTCAGCAATATAATTGCAAGGAAAAGTTAATCGGCCAGTCCTATAACGGAGCTGCAGTTATGTCTGGTGAGCATGGTGGTGTCCGAGCAAAGCTTCGTGACGCATGTCCTATGACAATTTTCATTCCTTGTTATACACACGTTTTAAACCTATTTTTGGCTCGTTCATTAGAAAATATTGCCGAACTAAAAGTTTTCTGGTGCCATCGAATTCATGCAATGACTGTCTTTCTCTGGCAGAATCCTTCCAAAGTAAGTTGGAAAATATATCATTCTGTTTTTTACTTCACGGTTTTTCTGAAATATTTGAAAAAATATGTGTTCTTTCTGCAATGTTCCATAGTAAACAACTGGACATCGAAGCTGGCATTCGGGAAATAGAGTCGTTCGAAAACTGGATTGCTCAACATTTTATCAATGACTTTGATTTCATCTATGACAGGATCCAGAAATATTCTGAACCTCCACGATGTCGTCAAAGGTTTAATACTTACCTCGACTTTAAAACCACTTACAAGCGTCTTTTTGTAGAAATTATTGACAATATCAAGTCATAAATTAAAAACAGATATCAGTCTTTCTCGCGATTGTCGTTTCTTGATTTAGTTAATAAATCAAAATATACATTGTACAGTAGATCATTCTTTGATGAAAATTATCTGCTTTATTATGACTGTTTTTTGGAATATTTGAATTAGCACCTTTAAAAAATGAACTGAAAGTCTTGTTCACAACTCCATCTTTAAATAACTTGGATGTGCACGAACTTTTTCTTAATTTTAAAAATTCAATTTTGAGTGATACTTTTCCTCAAATTTTGACCTTGTGTAATCTATTTCTGACACTTCCTGTAACGATTACATCCGCTGAAAGCCATTCTTTCTGTGGAAAAGCATTTGTTCGTAAAAATAAAATGTAAAGCAAGTTTCTATGATGATGTGTTGTAGCATTTCGTTAAGAAAAATCGCAGAATTGCTGTGGAATACAAATAGGTACTTCTATGTAACTTAAATACTGATGATTTCAGTTAAATTTTGTGTAGAGTGTAGGTGTTGGAAAACAGTTGTGATACGATTTTTTCCGTTTATGAAACCAGTGGCAGGCAAGTGGATCAAATCATATCACATACAACATCACTTTTACTACTCCACAAATCTAAGTGTATATGCCAGTGTTTTAGACCGGTTTCCCTTTGACAAATTTTCACTCACTCCTCGCCACTGAAAGTCAGACCACTTTCAGATTATATTTATCACAGATTCGATTTAGGTGTCTGAAGGACGATACCAACCGCCAAAAAAGGGCTTGTTCATTTCATATTTAAAATATAAGTGGAAATTGTCCCGTTTTCCTTTTTATAAAAACCATCCTTTTAAGTAGACATAAATGCACAATATTACAACTTATACTTACGCCTGGATCAGTTGCAACAACTCTATAAGGGAATAAGAACAGTTCCAATCCAACTTGTTGAAATATATTTTTGAAGATCGTGATTACTTGTAACGCAAGCATATCTTGTCGAACGTCATCGCCAACTTTGAAAATTGCTGCTTGCCATGCTTCCACACCTAAGCTATTTTTTGTTTCATCAGCATAGTTCTGGA
Source organism: Beris morrisii (assembly GCA_951812415.1). Lineage (NCBI taxonomy): Eukaryota > Metazoa > Arthropoda > Insecta > Diptera > Stratiomyidae > Beris > Beris morrisii. The sequence goes on from OX638313.1 coordinate 68,938,081, forward strand.
AGATATAAATTGGTCAAAGTTTGATAAGTAATTTATCGAAGACCTACCGGATTAGCAGACACTTCCATAGCTTTAACTTCAAGGTCAGATATACCACATCGGAGAACTCTAAATCGTGCCAAATACGGAGCTTTGGCAGCACTTTGCATGGGTGTTCCACTATTGTAGTCAATGTCAAGCACCATAGCTTCAGGATTCGATGGTAGATAACAACCTGGCTGCACTTTTATTTTACTTAGAGCCTCTAGACATGCCTTCTTCCTTTCGGGACCTTTCGGATAAGAGCGAATATCTCCAGAGACTGATGTAATTTTCGCGAAAAAGTCAAACTCGCGTTCATAGAATCGTTTTGCAGCTCCAGAAAATGATGCTATTAAATTTTTACGGAGTGATTCTAAGATGTCGAAGAGTACTGGATCTTTATGCTGTTGATCTTCATCCATAAACATATTTGTCTGCATATTCCAAATTAATTGATGAGCAACAACTTGCGACCGTTTCGAAATCTGTTTTATAAATTCTGTAACATATCCCATGCTGTCATGACGTAACGCCTGTACTAATTGTGGAATATACGGAAGCACTGATTCTGCTGGATAAGAGTTTAATGTTTTAACGGCATATTGAGCAGTTAGTGGATGCGTTGGATATTGTCGAGAAAAGTAAGATAAAGCTTGAATCGGACCAACTGGAGCCCATTTAAGCATGTACACTAACTCAGGACTTTCAGCTAGGAGTGTTTTTGTTGTCACAAGATACTTCAATGCGTCTGGAATATGAGACACAATTATAGGATCAGCGCAAACCAATCGTGTCACTTCGTCTTCGATAGATTCAGCATTCCGAATACGTTGGGGTAAGAAGACTGCTAGTGGAGGATTATGTGCCCACGCGAGGCGCGTATAATCTCTCCATAAATTCAATTTTAAAGGTCTTGCTCGCCATTCAGCTACTTGTTCTTCGCCTAGTATCGCTAAATCTGGACTGCTATTAGGATTATACCATGTTATCAGAAATTCAATTTCTACAGCCAACAGTTCCAAGATCAGATTTCGTTTTTTCATATAATCTTTGTCGTAAGCATCCTTTTGGAATGGTGATCGTTTCGATCGATTCGAGCGCTTCGATAATGTGGAAGTAGAGTGTGGTATTGTGTTGTACCAGCCGCCGGTTCCAGTCGGCGTAGATCGAGCTACTTCACTTCCACTAATCGATGCCGTTTCTGCATTCTGTCTAACGGACAATGTTTGTGTCGATGGATGAACATCATAGTCTCCTACTTCTGAGGCAACTAAATGTTTCTTCTCGCTTCGCATGGTTTGCCAAAACTTCAATAAAATCGAAATGTCATCGAGGAGATCTTCTTTGCTTTGTGTTGGGCAAGTTGGTGGTCCACAAAAATAGTCTAATGCGTTACTATATATTCTTTCGCGAAGAATGTTCCGCGCTAAAGACTTTGGTATTGTACTGCCTTGCAGAAGAGAGAGTCCACATTGTAGGAGCTTAAAACGACAACCAACAGTTGAAACTGAACGAATTTGCTTTGAACTTTTAGTAATCGGCACGCAACGATGTAGTAAGAGGCAAAACATTTCGACTTTGTCGCGATTACAGTATTTCGCTGTGTCGACCATTTCAGAAATAAGTTGCAACCAAATTGTGTGTGGAGCAACAAGAATTGGTTTTGCAACTATTTTGCATCCTTCATATGCAGCTAATGGATTGGTCAGTTTGACTTCTTCTGAAAACACACCAATCTTCTTTTCAAATGTAGTCTGCCAAGCGCTTACCATTTCCTGGATGAAGCAAAGCTCCAAGTCTTGACGTGCTGTTAAAACCCACTGCCAGCATTCAACAGCGGTTTCTACTGCCGACTCTGTGAATAATTCAACTTGCGATGTCGCTGGAAAAAAACGAAACATAAATCATATTGGAGGACTTCTCATTTCAGTTCAACTTACACACAGCATGTAATAATTTTCGATTAACACCAGCACATATAATTAAGTATGCAGTGGCTCGCCATAATGCTCCACGATGTTTAGCATCACTTCTTTCCGAACACGCTTCCCAAACTTCTTTTACAAGACGGTCAGCAAGTCCTTTCTTATCATCCTCTGTGAGTACTGATAACAAACCAGTGATTTCACCTGCGTACTTGCTTCTAAGACATAACACCGAGACGAATCTGGGAGTTTCACTTTTCACACAGTTCGGTCGCTTGCTAATGGAAGGTAGAGCGTTAAGATAAAAAGTGCTTGTGTTAACAACGGAATCGAAGGCTAACGCTAAGCCACTGTGATGAGCTAGTGAGGGAACTGGTATTTGATTTGGGTACTCTTGAAGATGCGATCGAGTAGATCTTGGAGCCCATTTCATTGCCTCACTGACGATCCCTTGACAACGATCCGAGAAATCTTTTAGACGGCTCTCACGTGCTGGTAATGAATCCATCAGTTGTAATGTATATGGAGTTGATGAAACACGTAAAGTTGGAGTTTCCTCATTCGGATGTAGTGTCAAAGAGAATGCCAACAACTGCACAATATCCAACATGCACCATAATACACGACGGTTCCATAAAAGATGAGGAAATTTATCGACTAACTTGGCTAAGTATTGATCAGCAACTAATTGAATTTGCTTATGAATGTGATTGAAATAAACGAGAAGCAGCATAGCTTGCGATTCAAGAACCTTCTCACGAACCAAATCTTCTGAGAAGAGGACATTTCGGAATTTCTCAAATACTTGGTCAGCAATGCTGTAAGGATTGAATATTTGAAGAAAAATGTAAGCTTCAAGGCGAATTCGTTACCATTTTACACACTGCCAGATTCCAGATTTATCCTTTTGCAAAGCAGTATCGCATAAATAGCTTAATATTGGCTCTAAACTAGGCTCGTCAGCATTTTCTACTCTGTAAAACATGATTTTAAAACTGTATCTAACTGTATCAAAAACTTTAACAACGTTACCGTAATGTCTCTAACCAATAAACACTCAATAAATATGTACATTGTGCGAATGTTAGCTTATTGATACAAGCTGCAACCTCTGTCGGAGGATGATCCAATAGAAGTAAAATTTGACTTCGAAGCTCATTCAAACTAACTGAGTCTGATTTAACGGCCGACGTATAATTTAATTCTCTCATCTCAGACTTATGGGCCGTCTGTGATATCAATAAAGGCGACTTTGTTGCAATTTGCTGTACTCCTTGATACCAATCAGTTGGCCACAAACGAGAATTAGTAAATCCCATTACAACACAGTATAACCAAAAATCTTTAAATAGCTTATGTAGTCTCATTTTTGGATTTTTAATTGGCGGAAGCCTGCGTACAAGTACAGCAATTACCGGTATCAGCATTCCCAAATTCCCTGCGCTGGAACTTGCTTTCTGAGCCCCGGGAGTATTATCGTATGATCGCTCACCCTCTAGTCCTATCTGGACAAATAATTCTAGCAGCTTACCAAGCAAATCGAGCATTTCTGGCTCGCCTTGTATATTCGCTGCTATGTTTCCAAGCGCATTTACAACAGCATCTGAAACGTTGCAGAATTGTTTTCGCTGTTCGGGATTTGTTGTGTAAGCTAATGAGGCTGACTGCACTGTTACTCGTGAGAACATTTTCATTATTTCATCATATACTGGCGGCTCACATTGCGAAATTATTATGCATCCTAATTGATCAACAATTAAAGAATTTTGTTCGGATGGTACCTTACAGAATCGTTGTATAAAAAACTGAAGAATATTCTGTGTTGTTTTCGAAGTATCTTTTAGTGCCACAGCTACGTGGCCCAACATAACAATTATATTCAACGAAACCAGACTCGACTCTCTGAAAAGTAATTTATAATTGAAGCCATTGGTGTAATAAGGGGTTAACTCATTTTTTTAATAGCATGAGAGGGATTGACTTACTAACTCCTTATTGGATTCGGATGAAATTCAGCTGATACAGTTAACCCCTTACGATTTAATAATATCCTTAAGAATTTTAATAAAATCTTATAAAAAAGAATAAAATAATTTTAATGCAATAAGGGGTCAGAAAAGTAACGTTTTCTCATGTTTTTGGGAAAATGAGTTAACCCCTTGTTGCTCCAAGGGCTTCAATTAATTATTGTATTATAAGCGATTTAAAGAACGTATTTACTTACGCTTCGTGTTTCTCAGCTGTAAACAATCTGTTTGATACGTTGGCAACAAGCGCCGGCACACAATATGGGTCCAATGAATGAGCAGACCTAAGAGCAATGCTCAAGTTCTCAATAGCAGCATCACGAAGCGCCTCAAATGCACCCTGTCCAGATTTTGTTATGCCTTCGCATTTCGTTTGATGAATATCAACAGCACGCATTTCGTTTCCCTGTACAACAATTTTGAACGGTGCTACTTCTTTGTCTTTTTTCTGCTGTGCCAAATATTGAGCATGCAATTTAGCTAAAATTGGACTAGGGTCGACTAAAAAATCGCGAAGGTAAGATATTGATGTTCCAGCTATATTTGGAAACTTTTGAGCAAGTTTACCAAGTCCCTGAATGATTAATTATATCGTTCATTAGAAGATCACAAGATTTAATATATAAAACTTTTACCTCGAGGCAAACCATGAGCAGTGGCATATGATCCAACACGATTTTCTGACTTAGCACTGAATTCAGTTTTTGATAAAGCCGGCCGCATAATGTATCCGCTTCTACAGTTGTCAAATAAAATTAAAATAGGAAATCGTTTTTCAATGGGTACGCTAAATACGCTAAATTTACAATCCATGCATATTTCTGAATTAGTTTATAAAATACGAGTTCGGGGAATTTTTTTTTAAAAAGTCACATATAATATCTTTTTTTAATTATCCCAATATAGTATCGTTGGTATAGAACAAAAAGTCATTATCTACATTTTCAAATATTCGAGTTATGAGGCTTTTTGTATACAATTTATGATCATATTTCCAAAACAAACCCTTTGAATACTGCAAGTGGATTATTACTAATTAATACATAATACCTTTAATACCATAATACCTACCTTTAGTATAAGGATGCGAAGGCAAGAATTTCGCTCCAGTATAATTCGCACATTATAAAATAGGTTTCGATATCGCTATATAGAATAATCCTCAGCAATACCACCAGCTGTAAGGGTGTTTCGGATAGTAGGCATTATACAACCTCTGGCGAGTCTATGCCATGCGATGACGAAACAGCTCCTTCGGACCCAATCCAACACAGTCTTATAAAAAAACTGGCCTATCCAGTGAAGGTTTTCCATTTGTCATGCCCTCAGGGACAGCGATTAATCAACAGTCGGGGATTTCGTGTTGGGGTTTCACACCAGAAACTCCACTGACGCCGGAAAACAACGAAAACTTAAACAAATTTGCTTCTATGATAGCTTCTCAGCATGAAAAATTCCATTCTCATAATACATAATAATCTTTTAACACTTTCTAGATAATGACTTTTTCTTTGAACTTACATAAACTACATAAATTGCATATTCTTATAGCCAAAGAAATTTTACTAGAACACAGATCGACAGTATCTTAGAAAAGAAAAACACAGGAATAGTAGTACGATTTTGGAAGTGAAGCACTTTCTTATAATAAATAATGATGCACCATGATCAAATTTACATTAGTAGCATGACGCTATGTGAACGAGCAGGTGATATAGAAATAGAGAAAACATTTTTAGCAAGTGCTTCACTTTAAAACGTGTATTAATACACGACTGCACACTTCGGACAGAATGAATTCAAAATGTAGCCGTCATCTTAAGGTCGACATTGAAACTCAGGTAGATAATAATATTTTCTTCAAAAATTTGAAACCTAGCTTGCAGTTAATAAGTTTTAAATATTTTTTTTCAGTAAGTAATAAAGATAGACACATATCGTCATCTACAAAACGGTAGAAGATGGAAAATTACCGAGTAAAACGTAAAAGGTTTTCGAGAAAAATGTATATAGTGACTTTTTGTTCTATACTAAAGGTATATTATTTACAGATGGAGGTATGTAAGGGAATTAAGATAAGGAAGGGTTTGTTAGAGGATATAATCTGCAAGCGTTTCAAAAATATTATGTAAATTCGAATTAGCCTGAATTACCTAAAATTAAATAATTATATTTATAATATTGACCATTCTTCTGTGTCATTCTATCCTTTCGAAAAAGCATTACGGTCAATTTTTTCCACATTGTTGTCAAATCAAGTAGATGTGCATTGATATTTGTATGTTCCTTAGCAGTCGTGTTTTTGTGCGCCCTTATCCAGTGCAGTCCAGGTTAATAGGAAAACAAAAACAAATGTTAATCTTAGCCTGTTCTGCACTGTATAGGACATGTATCAAAGTTTTAGATTGCAAATACTCGTAAGTGTCAAAAAACAGACACATGCACATGGGTCCGGACTGTAGCACACAGATAACTTTCAACAGGCAAGAAAGAGTCACAAGACTTTCTCTACATTTCAAGCATTATCATCATCGATGAAGGGAGGGGTCATAAAAAAATGTGAAGGCTTCAGTATTATCTTATCTTTCTGGAGGACTAAAATTATCACCATCGCACAAAACTTCGAAGTGTTGGAATCTAACATCAAATTTGTGTTGTGCTGTACCACATGGTCAATTATTACCAACACCCCGCAATCCGTTTAATGCTAAGACATGGTTCAGGTTACTATGCTATACACAACTTTCAAAATAACGTTCCAAATATCTTCCCGAACAACCTTTATGTTGTCAGTTGCTTAGTAACTGACTGAGACTGTTAGCAGATTTTTTAAAAAAATTTTTAATTTCAACAAAAATATAGGGGTGAATTGATGATTTTTTGGCGTTTCTATTGTATAAGAACCTCGAAAATATAAAGAATTCGGGAGTAAACAGCTTTTATGATACCTCACGTGGGGGTTAAATATCGAAAAACTATGAAATTGCAATTGTATCAAAAGTCGGAGAAAATAAAAACCGAATTAAATTCCCATCGGATATAACAAATATAAATTTAAACGAAAAATTCCGAAGCAGCACACCTTTCTCTAGGTGTTTAAATCAAGAACCCGCACAAGTTAAAACTTATAGGACATCTTGGACCAAGATATGGTAGAATTCGAGATTGAATATCAAAAAATCCTGAAATTAACTTTTAAAAGATTAAATAGAAAGCCCATTATAATAAAATCCAATTCGTTATCTAATCAGACCTAAAAGATTTATCGGAATTCGTAAACGAATCCCCCTAGGAATTTAATATCGTGAAAACGATTTGCTTGAATTATTTTTCTAGTACACCTACATATACATGCCAAGTTTCAACTTTCTAGCATAAGCCGTTCCTGAGATAGTAAAAAAGACCATGCCAGTGTTGTAGCACAGTGAAAATCGTCGTTTATATCATACTAAGAATTTTACTTTGGCCATTGTCAATTCAATTCTAAAGTTTCCTTTATTTTTAATTTTCTTAACTTTGATTTTGAACTTGAATAAAAAAAACAATATTATGTTTTAATGTTATAAATATAATAATTGTAACTTTAATATACTGGTCTATTCTGTGTGCAGTAACAAGTCATAATTTTAGCGCAGTCACAATTTTAGAAAAACTGTAACTTTTCATATGCTAGCATAAGTCACAATTTTGACGTTTTAAAAAAAAACATCACAAAATTGCTACTAGCGAAATGTGTGATCACCTCGGCGAGCCAGGCAAACAAATTTAACATTTTAATACTTAATATTGAAAAAATGGAACGTTTGTTATATTTGCTGCTATAATTACTGGAAGAAACTGAACAAAAGTAATTTAACGTAAGTTTAGATGACTGCTTTACATTTTGTGTAATTAAATCACAAGAAAAATCGCGTTGCATGTGTCGAGAAAACTTGAAAAAATGTAGTCAGGGTTCATCAAATGCGGTTACAACCTTACTGGTGATGAAACTTGGATTTATTCTTATGAACCTGAAAAAAATGTCAATCTAGTGTTTGAGTCTTTCCAGATGCGAAGAAACCAACAAAAGATGTTCGTTCACGAAGTGCTTCGAAGAAAATGATCGCTTCATTTTTACAGATTTCTGGCCATGTGTCCACCGTGGTTTTTGAGGATCGGAGAACAGACAATGCTGATTGGTACACCACCGTTTGCTTAAGAAGTCATTCAATAATGCCATAGAAACAACCCGAGCCGCCAAATCATCTTGCACCGCGATAACGCAAGCTCTCACACGGCCTCCCGGACAACTAAATTCTTGACTGAGGCAAATATTGAACTGAGTGTTGTACCCTATAGCCTGGATCTATCACAGTGTGACTATTTTGTTTCTCCAAATGCAAAACAAAAGTTGCGTGGCTAGCGTTTTCTTAACCCCGAGGCTGCCGTCGCAGATTGCCAATGCTGAGTGGCATTTATGCTCCGAAAAGTGGCTTGGGAGAAGGAAGTTTAAGAAGAAGAAGAGAAGAAGAAAAATAACGTTTCAAATAGCCTCCTGTTTATTCCTTAGGTTGTCAGTCTCATAGTCACCTACACCGCATCTCAGCATTAAACACGTTTCGGATTTCTACACATAAAACAATAAAATTACGCCCAGACTATTGACTGATTTTTTTCTTATTATAAATTACTCTAGTAGCACATCCCCAAATCCCCATTTCTAGCATAAGCCGTTTCTGAGATATGAAAACCACCCCACCGCCGTACCTTCCTACCCCTATCAAAAATTTATTTTTCTGGGATGTCGATAAAGTAGTTCTATACAGTTTTCAATTTTTAGCTTCTTTGCGGCTTTCGAGAAATTGAAATCAGAATTTTTCCATTTCCACCCCCTCCCACCATCCTTCCCTAAACCCACACCCTCAAATTTTTTTTCTCCGCTAGAGGTCTACTGGTCCTAACTCCTGTAAAATTTTCAAGATCATATCTGATACGGTTCTTGAGATATAAAAATTTAATTTTTCGAAAAATTACTGTCCCCCAACTTCCGTGCTTCACCTTCCCCCTCAAAAATTTTACATCCGGTAGACTTCACTGATAATTCTATATACAGAAACCAAATTTTATCTTCCTGGCACAATTGAGTCGGGAGATATTGTAATGCAAAGTTTTTCACCCCCACCCCCATACCTCACGATCTCCCTTAAAAATAACCCCCTTAACCCTTTTCTAATCTCCTAGTATCTCTTAAGACAACTACAAAGTTTCAGCCGTCTGGCATCAATCGTTCAGGAGATATGGATTTTACAATGTTTCAATCCCAGCTTTCAAGCGTTTTGGACGCATTGTTTTTCCCCCCAACTCACACAACTCTTCACCCCTATCGACCATTTTTTTGCAAATGGTTCCACTATCATAGTACTACATAAGATCCATTCTACCTACCATAAGAATTTTAACTTAAATATCTCAAGGGGTTTGAGAGCTACGCACTTTGCTACGATTGGAACCACTCTAGCGGAAAATCTAAAAAATAATGCCAACGCTGAAGTTTTCCTTAGGCAGACTTGCTCTCGTAGCCAGAAAACATTGTTCCTCTTCCCAACAGATATGGAAGAAATCGAAAATATCATTTCGAGTCTCAAAAACAACATAGCTCCAGGAATCGATAATATAACAACAAATGACATAAAAACTGTGAAATCATTAATATCGGCAATATATTACGAGATATATGGATAAACTTAGCAGTCAAAGAACAATCAATATAGGGATACCTCCAGGCTCAATACTAGGTCCGACTTTATACCTGCTTTACATTCATAACCTTCAATATATAGGGCTAAAGGCAAGATACATCACATACGCAGATGATACCCTACTACTATATATAGGAAATAAGGATGAACTAGAGGCAACGATCAATGACGACCTTGCCCTTTTCAATAGATTGATTTTCGGAAATAAGCTAACCTTAAATATTCAAAAGACCAACTACATGCTGTTCAAACAGCCCAATAAGCTTAACATTGACCTCAAGCCGCAAACTGATGGAATTCCTCTAACACGAGTCCATCTCACTAAATATTTAGGACTAACTATCGATGATAAATTAAGCTGGACATCGCACATCAACAGCATAAGGAAAAAAATTGCTCCGATCATAGGAGTTATAAGAAGGAGTAATTATCTACATACCCACATAAAGGAGACCCTCTACAACTCATTTATCTTATCTAACATAACTTACGGTCTAATAATTTGGAGTCAAACTTCAAAAAATAGCCTGGATAAAATTTATAGGATAATGAACAAGGCCATTAAAGCAGTATATAATCTACCCAAGCTTACGCCATCGGAGGAACTTTACCTAACCTATAAGAAACTGAGCATCCATCAACTTGTAAGGTTAGAGAGAATAAAGATAATTTACAGCGTCAAAAACGGTCTTATTAAAACCTCGATCAAAATAACATATGGCCAAAATGTACACAACTTCAATACACGAAGTGCAAATTCGATTAGACAGCAATATTGTCCAAGAACATCTCGAATAAGGAATGATCCAATTTTTGAAGCTATCTTAGAATTTAATGCGTTGCCTAGCAATATTCAGCTTGCAAAAAATATCGGGCATCTGAAAAAACTAGCGAAGCTACATATTAACAATATGCCGTGAAAAAAATAGATCATAAAAAAAATAGAAAGAAAGAATGGTGAAGGTTTGTTTTGTCATGGTGCGTGATTCTTGGTTAACTAATACTGTTGTTGTTTCCTTTTTTTCTTTAACCCTGTTAATCTCTAGTGTTCCATGTTGGATTTTTATTTTTTGTTCTTTTTTTTTTCTTTTCATTATGTTTTTTCCAATTTTCTTTTTTTTTTTTATTATTATCCTTGGATTATTCCGTTAATTCTATTTTTTTTTTTTTGTTATTATAATTATTATTATAATTATTTTTTTTTTTTCCTTTCTTTAAATTTATTATATTAATTTTTTTAATTCTTTAATTTAGGTGGGTGTGTCATTTTGTGTTACCTCTAATACCAGTTCACTGTACTGACTGAGGAGCACTTATGCCACATCAAGTTGAGCCCAATGTCAGCATACAGCATGAGTATGTTGATATGGTAAAATTTTTCCAGTTCGATGAGCTGTGAAACTGTACTGCCTCCAGCTCTTCGGACTGAGAAAGTGTGACCTAGACATGAGATTAATTCAGCCATTAAAAAAACAAAAAAAAATTTCAAACAGTTTTCCGTACGGCGTCTACGGCGGACAGACCAGCGCCGGATTTCCCATAGGACTAAAAGGTTCTGTAGCACAGGGCCCCCAACAAATTTTACTGGGGCCCGAAGTTTTCATATATTCAATACAATAGAATTAAATCTTGTTGAGTTGCCGCTGGTCGAGATTTGTGCGTTCAGAAATCAGCACTTCGCTGACATTTGAGCGCACCCGCAACTGCCCCAATCTAAAGAGCCGTAAAGAATGAACGCAATCGCAGTCGGATTGGAGTGTCAAAATAACGGAGGGGAAAAAACGAGTTTCAAATGCATGTGATTGTATGTAGCTAAACAGAATGAACGCTATGGGTCGCAGATAGTCGCAAGTAAGTTCGTAATATTTAAAATGATCGCAAGTGAACGCATTGAAATGTCAAATATGACAATATCATTATATTATTATATTATTTAAAGAAGAAAATAATAAAATGGAAAATGAAAGGGATTTCGATGAGCATTAAAAATAATTCACTGATTTTCGCGTCCATATCAATTTCGCTTTGATTATTGACACTGATACAACTGCGAACTCAATCCGGTCATTGTGTTCATGCAGCGTTTACTTTCGGTTTACAGCGTTTCATTGCAACTCGTTGCAACATTTTGACATTGCAATCCGACTGCGATTGCGTTCATTCTGTACGGCTCTTAACACCGGACGCGGGACGACCGTTAGGTAATAGAAGGCGGCGTTGGTTTTTGAGATTATGACAACTTTTAGTAATTTGGCGTGTGATAGCACCCAAAATCAGATAACCAAAAATGAAGCAAATGGCATTCTGAATAAAATGAAAGAATTCGATACTGGTGTCATGGTTATTTTTTGGAACAAAATTTTAGAACGCTTCCATGCAACTAGCGAATCGCTTCAGAGCGCTGATATTGATTTACTGACTGTATGTCAACTATATAAAGGTCTTTGTCAGGTTTTCTGAATAAGTATCAAGATTGTTTTAATAATATAGAGGCCGAAGCAAAGCAACTTGTGGATGATCATCAATATAGAGAATATAAAATAAGAACAAGAAAAAAGGCAGATTTTTTGATGAAGGCGATGCAATAGAAACGGTATTTTCTGCACGTGAAAAATTTCGCGTAGAAACCTTTCTGCCGATAATCGACTGTCTGTATCAGGAATTAGAGAAGAGAAGCGCAGCGTACAACAGCATTGAACATTTATTTGGATTTTTAACGAATTATCAATTGCAGAAACTCAAGATAAATGTAAAGCTCTTATGCATATCCCAATGATTTGAAGATTGGTTTCGTTTATGAATTCTTATAATTTTTTGAAATTGTTAAGAACGAAAATATTGCAAAAACTAAGCCGCACGTATGAGCGAATTACTTGAGGACGGTAGTTCAATTCATCGCACGTTTCTAAAACTAACTATATAACTATCTAAATATACCTGCAAAAAATTGTGAAGGGGACAGATCCTTCTCTACTTTAGCAAGGATTAAAAACTATTTGCGTAATACAATTGGCGAAAATCGTTTGAACTCACTTTCTCTAATGTCAATAGAGTTTGACGTACTAAAATCGATTGACTTTGATGAAATACTATAATAAATGATTTCGCTAAAAGTAAAGCACGAAATATTCCCATATAAATGAGCATATTTTTAAAAGGAGCTAAAATGAGTAAGGAATTGATAAATATTTCAAACTTTACAAAATTCTTTACCATAGTCTTCATGATTTGAGATCATCTGGTTCAGTTCAAAATCTACTTTTATCATATAAGGCTGCCCTGATGATACACTTCCCAAAAACTAAGTAAAATCCGTTTTGATCTCCACTTCAAAGAAAAGAAGCAGTGAGCAGTTACCATTCAATCCACCAATGATAATCGTGAGAGAGAAGGTGATATTTTCATGTTTATTTAAATAAGTTCGCTGCCAGTGAAATAATTGAAGATCTTTTTATTTAGAAAAATTCAATGGATCCAAAGCTTTCTGAAATTTATAGTGCAGTACCAGCAACTTGACAATATAAAATACGTACCTGGCCTTAATGTTGTTTGACGGTTAAATTGCTGGTTTAGGTTTAAACCTAAACCTAAACCAGGAACCAGGGAGTTGTAGTATTGGCACGCAATGGAAGAAAGCTGATATCTTTGGTGAACAAAATTTTTTTTTCGGTATTATGTGATACAAACACAACAAAATTTTTTCAAATATTTTTCCGATTAGGAAAAAAATTAAAAAAATCATAAGCCTTAGTTGTTAGGGCCCCCAAAAGTGAAATAGCCCCGGGCCCCTTCATAGGTAAATCCGGCCCTGGGACAGACGGGGACGTGAAAATACAAATTTTCAGGGTAGCAAATTTTTTTTAAATTTCAGGTCGATCACAATACTTTATTATTAAAAAATAATAATAGAAATGTTTTTCTTTCCACTCTTTCACACCCTTACACCTCTGCTAGTGTTCTATTGGACCTAACTCCTGTACAAATTCCAAGGCACTATCTGAAAGCAATTCTCGACTTAAGTTGCAAACTAACGCGAATGTGCCGTTTCCAATTACGCATACGCGCTAGTTCGCATCATCCAATGCACATGAAGGCGATAGTGGAAACGCCATTATGCCGCGTTTCCACTATCGTCTTCATGTGCGTACGGCATGTGCGATGACCGTGAATGTCTAGGCGATAGTGGAAACAGCAGATACGTGCTATAAGCACATCCCTTTGATGTGCGTCAAAAACCGCCATCAAAGCGAATGTTCAATGGGAATGTTTTTGTCACCGGTAGGTGCTAGCAAGTGTTCAGTTCAGTCCCAGCAGGGGACTGTATGTATGTAATATTACAGTTTATGCAAGATTATTAGAATGTGTCTTTTTCGCATTCTGAAAAATGTATAGAAATGTATTACTTCAACATTCCAGAAAAAATTTAGTATGCAAAGTATGGTAATTCTTCCATCCATTGAATAGGAATGTTTACGAAATGCGTTCTTCATAACTCTTTTTCCCGCTGGAGTAGTGTCTTCGCATAAGCGATAGCGGAAACGCTACATCGTGCTCTAAGCACATCCCTTTGATGTGCGTCCAAACACCGCCATTGACACAAATGTAAGCGATTCTCAATTTGAGTTGCAAACTAACGCGAATGTGCCGTTTCCACTTACGCATACGCGCTAGTTCGCATTGTCCAATGCACATGAAGGCGATAGTGGAAACGCGGCATGAAATATTTCTTGAGATATAAGACATGATTTTCTTGAAAAATTATTATCTCCTCACTTTCGTATTCCACCGACCCCTCTAAATTTTACATTCAGCGCACTTTCCTTGTACACTTATATACAGAAACCAAATTTCATCTTTCTTTCGTAATTCCTTTGGAAGATATCGTAATGCAAAGTTATTCTAATATAGCATAAGCGATTCCTGAGATATAAACTCCAAAATTTTTAGTCAAAACCCCTTCGCGTGTAACAATCTACCAACGGATTTGTAAGTTTCCAGCCTTAGGGTATACTCTCGTACAGACAATTTTTATAGGTATTTTTACTGTGAGTCAGTGTTTCAGGCTGTTTTTTGGGGTAGCAAAATCTGCTACCTTTTTCAAAAAAGAGGTAGTAGAAACCGAATTTTAATAATAATACAATAACATTAACATAAAGTAATGTAAAATATGAATGGATTACATTCTTGTGCGTTGCATTTTCTGTTTTCAATTTAACTTTCCGAGAATTATTGCAAAAACGTAGTGTTGCTTGACTTGAAATAGTAGTGCAGTAAATTTTAAAATTAAAAAAAGGTAGTAAATCTGCTACATATGTAGTAAAACGGTAACGCTGCTGTGACTGTTCTCTTGAACTTGCTAGTTTAGATTCTCCACGATTTCAGATCAATCGCGATACTCGTAGTACTTTTGAGTATGCTCCTATAAGAGTCGTATTGTACGGTTTTGAAATAGGTCACCACCGCAATGGAATATAATGTGCAATGTGAAAACTTATTGTTACTTTTAACCTCCAAATTGAATACCGGATTTCCTTCTCCCTTGGATGATACCACGTATTTTTCATTTAAACGTGAAGATATTCCAACTACAGAAACGTAATAACTAAAAACAATTTAATTGAAAAAATTGTCAAACTAAACAAAACAAACTATACAAAATAAATTTAAAAAGTTCTTTAAACATAAACCGCATGCTAGCAGCAATATTTTGTTATCATAACAGAAAAAACAAAATTCAAATAAAAATCTATAAAATAAACTGAACCTTTGTTTAACAAATAAGATAAACCATAAAGCAACGATGTTACATTATAATCTTCATCGACTGAAAAAATGAATTGACTCAAATAGTATCTAGGTAAAAGATTGAAAAGCGATTTAAGCAAGATCTCGTCTCATTCACATACCTGTCTCGTCCCGAATAGCCCATACGAGAAGGTCGACACATGCTGCATTCGCCATTACATTAACCTTATACTTGTTCACAATCGAAATGTTGTCTTCACGTTTCTCGCGTTCATGATCCTGTTGCTTGTTCTGCAATTCAGTTTGCCCTATCAGGAACAAGCGCTTAACAAATTCCTGTACGTCCTTTGTAAAGGGTGTCGGTAAATCAGTTTGATTATGTAGCAACTCCCTGAGGAGCGTCACCATGACTAGATTAATCGTTTCCGAGAAACTCTTATAACAGTATCCCTTTATTTGGTGCAGTGAAAAAATGTCGCTAGATTGCTCATCGAGATGCTCAAGCGTTTCCTTCGTCAATAGTTTTTTGGCAATGGCAAATATGGTTTGCAAGTGTTGTATGGGAAAGGAGATTCGATTCTTCTTCACGGGCGTTTCGCAGAATCTCATATTTGGAAACTGGTTAAAACTTGAACCGAATTTCGTAAAGAAATATGTTGTAGGGTCATACGGAACCGAATAAAATGTTTGTAGGGATGGACGTTTCAAATTGATTTGGTTCGTACGAGCATGTGGTTTAAGGTAGCGTAACTCATTGGAATCTTGACTTAAACTGCCAGACATGGATCGCGGGATTATTGAACGAAAATGACTGAAACTGCTAAGCCGTTCGTTAGATGTCAGTACGGCGGGATCGCGAGCTTTTACCACAGGCATAGTCGGGCGCGGAAAGATACGACACAGCAGGGGTGGATCCTTCGTGGCATAGCGGCCCATGGAACGACCTAACCCGAATAAAAGTGGTACTGTTGCTTTGCAAAGAATTATCGGTGGAGGGGCATTATTTAAATCGCGACTCGACTTAATTATATTGGTAAGAGCACTAAGTGTATCCACTTGGTTCAAAATGATGTCATCGCGCAGTTCCGGGCAGTTGGTCGCAATGTCCGACAGCAAAGTGTTTAAGCAAAAGCTAAACTTCTCGGCAGACGGTATTCCTGATCGAACAAAAGCTTATTAACGAGATTAGAACTCAGGGTTATCCCAAAATATTTACTATCGATTTTGTTGTGCTTTGCGTCATCTACCCAAACTGCTTTCGGCAGAGATTTCGCAAGTCGCAGAATATACGGAACAATTTCTTGCTCATGCTGATATCCACTTTCCAGAAAATACAATCCAAGGGCAATAACAGCGTCCTGAGCACGGGAATCTAAACAAAAAACTCCGGCTGCATTCTCTTGAGGGCAATATCGGAAAAGTGTTTGCACCTGATGGAAGGGTAAAAAGCTATAAATAAAATAAGTCCTTTCCAAATTCCTTACATTGTACTTGCCTTTTCCCATGGTGTAGGGTCTATTCGAGCTAAAACCCGAGCTAAACTTTGCACTGTTTGCTGGAAAGAAAATCTTTCAGCCCCAGACATTTTTGACGTGTATTGAGTCGAGTGTTCTGTTGACTGTTGATACCATCGACGGATGAACGACGATGGATTTTCGAAATTAGCTGATTGGGTGTATTAAAACTCACCAGATGGCAGTGTTCAGTGTTTAATTTTTCGAAGTGGCCAGCATCCCAGCAGGCAGACCATAGCCATAGCCATCAGCTCGATATACTTGGCAGACGATGAAATCATTTTTAATTAATTTTCACTCTATTCGTTTGGGAATATTTGGGAAAAGGTTTTTTAGATTTAGGAAAGCGTTATTTATTTAATATAAATATATAAATTTTTTGAGTGTGTAGATAGCAGACACTCATATGAAAAAAATCGAATTATGGATAATTTGATTTGAAATCGTTTGGGAAACTTGTTAAATTTATCAATTTTATTTGGGAAAGAGTTCTATTCATTCTGTGTTAATTAATCACAAAGTTCCATGTCGATTAAAGCAGAAGCAGAGAAGAATGTGTCCAAGCTAACTGCCACCGAAGGTAGAAGCACTTAATACCGTGTCCATGCTAGCTGTCAACAGTACTTACCCAGCAGGCAAAGTTGCGTATACTATACAAAAAAGACAGATACAGGCGTCATCCCAGTTGGTCGCGTCTGCGAGATTTCTCGCAGATTTCTCGAAGACATGTCGGCTTGTCTGCGAGATTTCTTCGAGACGCCTTATAGGAAAAATACACGGTATCGAGACAAATGCACCCCGAAATCTCGGAGACATGTCTGCTGAATGTCGGGATAGCAAAATGTTTTCACAATCAGCGCCATCTATATATTAATAGATTTTTCTATATTTACTTGTGCTCATACTTCTTATAATAAAGTAAAAAAACAAAATATTTAATGAAAAGTACTCTTTATTTAGTAATTAAAAAAAAACATCACTGAGAACAACAATAATTCACTTTATAATGCATGCAAAAACACTTTCGCCCACAACATTCGACCAAGAGGTGGTGAAATGCAAGAAGATTAACATCATCTGAAAAGAGGAAACTCAAATTAAACCCGGTTGAAACAAACTTATCAGAATAAAATCATCACATACACATTCAGACGTACTCTGTGCGAATCGAATAAATACATACGAGTAAATTCATTCCGAATTTAGTTTGCCATGACTTTTCTAAGTGGCAGACGTCATCTCAAGACTTCGATCTCTTCGTTTCTCTGCGGTCGTTTTCTGCACTTCAAATACATCGTGGTGGGATCACATGTATTGAAGAAAGGTATGCAATATGATTCCTAAGGCTCAAACCATCGAGATTTTGTCTCGAAAGAGACAAGCGACCAACTGGGATATGATACTGTGCTTTCTAAAAAAAAACTGCTTATCTACGATTGAATGGTTAAAATATTAATCTTAATTATAGAAGTTTAGCTTTAAACTAGCTGAAAATTATTGTTAATTGCAGTTTTTATATTAAAATATTAGTTTTGTTTATAGAAATGTTTGTACTTTTTTCTAGCGAGGAAAATAGCCAATAGAAGCAAATTTGTTTAAGTTTTTTGTTGTTTTCCGGCGTCAGTGGAGTTTCTGGCATTAGTTTCAAGTTAGCATTAGCTTCCAGTTTTACATTTTTTTCTTATAAATTACAATTAATTTAGTTCATATTTTTTTATCTTGTCTGAATAAAATAAAATTCTTTTATATTACATTTTTTTATATTAAATTTTTTTACTTTACATACTTTTATATTACATTAAGATTTTTAGCTTTTGGAGTCTACTCCTCTATATAAATTACTCCGTGAGGTATGACTGTCGTTGACGCCGAGGAAGGGTAAATTTTATCCATTATATCATTACATTCCTGCCACTTTCCAGTATTCCTCAAACAGTAGGCAATAAAATGTCCGGGATTTAATTTTTTACTAAAATTAGTTATTATGATATTATTCCTTGTAAATGAACGAAACTTACCGAAAGTTACGATCTATCTTGAGAGTAGTGGGAAAGTTTTCTAATTTAGTTGCCAAGCCGTATCTTTCGTGAATACATGTCTTCATGTCTAACTCAACAATAGGTTTGTTCTTTTTGCCAGGTGAAATTCACATTTTAGTGTAACTTACACTGAAAATGGGATACAACTTACACTGAAAGTGTAGGGTTTAGATCGCGCAAAAAGAACGGGTTAGTGTAGAAAAATGACAGCTAAAATTCCGAACTTTTTTATTTGTTTTATTCTTTCACTTCTATCAATGCAAATTTATTGCCATTCAATATTCTTGCATTTATTCATTCAAAACAGTATTTTCATAAATGCACAAAGTCAATTTTATCTGCATAGAGCCATCAATTCTGACAGATGGCAAAGAAGAAGATCTTACACCGGCTCCCGATCCAGTGTAAGATAGTGTACACTGAGTACACTACACTAGCAAAAAGAACAGCAACCTCTGACGTCACACCGACAAAAAGAACAGCATTAGGGCAGAAAGTGTACACTGAGTACACTACACCGACAAAAAGAACAGACCTATTAGGTCGGTGTAGTGTACTCAGTGTACACTTTCCGCCCTAATGCTGTTCTTTTTGTCGGTGTGACGTCAGAGGTTGCTGTTCTTTTTGCTAGTGTAGTGTACTCAGTATACACTATCTTACACTGGATCGGGAGCCGGTGTAAGATCTTCTTCTTTGCCATCTGTCAGAATTGATGGCTCTATGCAGATAAAATTGACTTTGTGCATTTATGAAAATACTGTTTTGAATGAATAAATGCAAGAATATTGAATGGCAATAAATTTGCATTGATAGAAGTGAAAGAATAAAACAAATAAAAAAGTTCGGAATTTTAGCTGTCATTTTTCTACACTAACCCGTTCTTTTTGCGCGATCTAAACCCTACACTTTCAGTGTAAGTTGTATCCCATTTTCAGTGTAAGTTACACTAAAATGTGAACTTCACCTGGCAAAAAGAACAAACCTAGTGACATGCCTATTGCAAGATGTAGTTAGTGACCAATCGATACGAGTAAATACTCGATACTTTTGTTTCGATCCAAGTAGTTTTTGTACTCGATACTTTCATTCAAGCAAATACTTGATATCGAAAAAAAAGCTTCGTATCAAATCGAAACAATCATCCATATTCATGTCATGTTCACGGCATCCGGCAACACTAAATTAACAAAATAACGTTTTCTTCGATCGCGTTTCATTTGTTTGCATTCATCTTTCGCTTAAGCTGGGTGCCGCCATCGTTCAAAAAAATCACGCGCGCGAGGCGCGCCCAATGTCAGCATACAGCATGAGTATGTTGAAATTTTTCCAGTTCGATGAGCTGTGAAACTGTACTGCCTCCAGTTCTTCGGACTGAGAAAGTGTGCCCTTGACATGGGACTAATTCAGCCAAAAAAAAAAAAGCGTTATTAAAAATGTAAGGAAAATTCAATACATTTTTTACATACCATCGCAATCGCAATATGTAAAAAAGGGAAATCACCGCATGTAGCCACACACACGCAAGAAGCATGAAAACTATCACAAAATATGCGTAAAAGAGTTAATAATGAAATTTTGATTGCCGTATCCGTGTTTCAGTTCTCAATGAAGTTTAACTGTTCCATTCTACATGGCGATGCGACTTCTAGCGCTAATCGTACTCCCACCAGATCATAGTATTGTTTTAGTAAGTTTTAGGATATTACAAAGATTAGCAAGCTGAATTCAGGTTTTGCTTTTTTACAGCTTCAAACGGAAACTAAACGATCGTTACGAGCGCTTCCATACAACTGCATAGCCATTAACCATTCAACTAAACTATTGCAGGCACTCTGATGCTAGGGCCACACCTACACCTATCGGGACATCGATAATTCACATCTGAAGAAATAATGAGTGGTTTCGAAACCTTTTAGTGAAAATAGATTACCACTTAGGTCAAACTTCCATTACATACCACCTATCTGTGAATACGTGTGAACTACTACCATATGTTAAAATGTGACTGGTACATGATAATTACATATTAATGTTCCATTACCGCTCAACGATGAATGAAAGTATGAATTACTTACGAAAGTTTCATTACCGCTCAGCGATGAGCCGGTGAGCGAAAGTATGAATTACATATGCAAGTTGAATCACCACACAGCGATGAATGAAAGTTCCAAAACCGCTCAGAGAAGAATGAAAGTTTGAGCTTTGGATTGTACAATACGAAGGAACAAAGATATAAGGTAATATTGAAACAAATCTTAATTTTGAAATTTGAATTGGTTGGCACCAGAAACAAAAATTTGAGTATTGTTTACACAACAACGGCAAAAAAATTAACTCATTCTTTATTGTTGTCTTGGAACATTTGGAATAATCGATCTAGCGCGCAGTCACCGTGATCGCGTTTCGAAATAGTTTACATGGAATGGAAATACGAATATATGAGATGTTCCACTAACACATGCCATAAAAATTGCTTAATGTGGGATTGTATATAAGAAGGCATGACTTTTTGAGGCATTTGGTTTCCAGGGAAATTAATTTTTTATCGTAGGTCACCTACCGTCCGACTAGACGATAGCCGCTAAACTGAGTCTCGGTCTGTGTGAACGCTACAAACGGCTTAGAGCCTCACAATTGCTCGATAACGTGGCTACATTCGACACTCACAATATTTTATATATGTATATATATTATAATATTTCAATCGCCACAAGTTAGTTGATTTTCGATCGTCACGACACTCATAACACGGGTGAATAACTTATCCAGGCTTAGAAGCAGCATCCAAATGCAAGATATGCCTGTGGACCCCTTATCATATATCGCTTCGAAATCCTTTTAAATCCAAAGTCTGCGATAGACCAAGTTCCTACCGCAGTACGGATTGGATAGCATTATATGGTAACCGACGGATCTAAGACGGCTGAAGCAACCGGAACTGGCATATGCGGACCCCGCGCCAGGATAACGTAATCCCTCGGTGAACCTAACACACAGCAAGCTCAAAACTAATATGGGAATGAGCTTCAAACTCGATAGCTAATGGATTCTTTCAGCTACTTTATTTTTTTCGTTCGAGTTGAAAATGTACGTACCAAATTAAAAATTATGTATTTTGGTATTAAGAAATACGCAAAATTAAATAAACAATTATCTCAGAGCAACGAAGTATATTTCTACCAACTCACTATTATCGGGAAATACTCATAAATAACAATGAAATCAATTTTTGTTATAGAATTACTTCAACTTTGCGCTCTTTTTGGATCTCGATCCTTATTTTGAAGGTTGATTGGATATATATAAATTTTTTTTTAAAGGCTGAATTAGTTCCATGTCAAGGGCACACTTTCTCAGTCCGAAGAGCTGGAGGCAGTACAGTTTCACAGCTCAACGAACTGGAAAAATTTCACCATATCAACATACTCATGCTGTATGACACATGACATTGGACTCAACTTGATGTGTCATAAGTGCTCCTCAATCAGTACAGTGAACTGGTATTAGAGGTAACACAAAATGACACACCCACCTAAATTAAAGAATTAAAAAATTAATATAATAAATTTAAAGATAAAAAAAAAAATAACAAAATTAAAAAAAAGAATTAACGGAATAATCCAGAATAATGAAAAAAAAATTTAAAAAACATAATGAAAAGAAAAATCAAAACTCTTGAGATTAACGGGGTTAAAGAAAAAATGAAACAATAATAGTATTAGTTAACCAAAAATTATGCACAACAAAACAAACCTTCACCATTCTTTTTTTTTCTCTCTATTATATCTAAAAACGATCGAATGAAGTTGCAACGGTTAACAGGTAAAAGTAAATTACGATTTCGTATTGGTTCATAAAATTATTTCGATTGAAGGGACGTCGAATCATTTTACAAATTTCGATACCGGAATTTGTATTATAATACGCCTCAGAACTGAACCATACGACATGACTAAAAAGTTAGTAGATTTCAAACTAACCATTGTCAAATACAGTAGAGTACGGTTATAACGAACCCCAAGGTACCGACGAAAACAGTTCGTTAGAAACAAAGTTCACTATAAATGAACGAAAATTAGAGCTTTTATGGAACTATGATCGGAAGATACTTTAACAATTGGTTCGCTATAATTAAAAGTTCGTTGTAACCGGGTACTTTATAAGCGGCCTCTGCTGTACCATTTTTGAGTTGCTCAGAAATATCATTGAAATAATTCCAGAATTGTACATTAAAGTAGTATACTTTTTACAGTCACATCCATAGTAAAAGTAGCTGTCAGACCAAAAAACTCACATTCTGTAATTATGAAACTCGACAAGTGCCTACTTGTCGAGTTTCACTCGACTTTGAGTCAAAAAAAAAGCGTGAGTAAAAAGAACTGCGTATTATGACAGGCGATCGAGTGAGTATTTACTTGAAAGAAATGTCAAATTCACTCGACTGCTGGAAATGAAGTGACTTTCCATTTGTCGAGTTTCATAATACCAACTTTAACTCGAGTCGAGTTCAAATGTGAGTCGAGTGAGTAACTCGAGTTTCGTTATAGGCCCACCTATTTATTTATTTATTTAAGGATTCGCAACTGGAGGAGGTTAGCCTTAATACACAGTAGGTTACAATCCAGTCAGCTTAGTGATGGAATGTCAGAATTCGGCTCGTGTATGACACTGGACTACACCCGGCATGTGGGAATAAAAAAATTGATTAATGAGTTTATGGATAAGGTAGTTAAATTTTGGAACTGGTTTAATTTTGATGTGCCACGTTTATTAGCGCTGCAAGCTCCAGACAATACAGTATTATCCAGTTTATTATCACAAATGCAAAACGATTAGCTTTTCAATGAATTAAGTTTGTTTTACATGCAAAAAATATAGATATAATAAATTAAATTAAAAACGAATATGTATTATGAGCATAGTGTATACAGTAATTATTATACAATTATATAAAAATGATAACAACAACCATACAATAAGTTAAAATTCCTTTACATATTAATAACTACTCCAACTATATTTTCGTTGGTAATCGAAAGTTAATTCTTAATTCGGGGCATGAACCAATAGATAAATTATCACGTCTAGTCGAAAAAACAAATAAATAAAAAAAAAAGATTATGGAAAATATATTTTTCTTTTAATTTTCTTATAGAAATACTTTATTTCTTCTCTTAACACATTCTTTTCCATTTATTTGGCTGCTGTTAAATAGAATACTCTTTCATTCGGTATATTATTTATTCGTAGAATAGCGTATCTATACTATAGTACTTATGCATGATTGAAAAAATACAATAATAATATTTAAAATTATACAAAATCCAATTGGTAAGTATAAAAATGAGAAGATCAAAAGTAAATTGGAATCGAATTTATTGTTTATTTATCAATTAAGTTTTGATCGTTTTTTAGCAATGGCCTCTTCAACTGCTCGCAATTGCTTCAGTAGCTCTTCTCGTCGCGTTGTTTTCTTTGAAGCTGCTGCCGATGACGAAGAATTGTTGTCTAAGGAAACAGGTGTAATGTTTGATACCGGTTTCTTAATTTCTATTGAGATCGGCGAACGTTTTTTCATTTCAACTGTTGACAAAAATAAATACATAAATTATTAGAAAGATACTTAAAAACAAGTGCAAATATGATTTAATAGATATTAGGACAATTTAATTATCAGTTATATTTCTTTCCCATATACAGTCCCTGTTCATTGAATTAGGACCACTCACATTTTTTCTCATTTTTTAAAAGAAATTAACTGTAGCTTCACAAAAAAGTGGTTTTTCCCAAGAAGATTCATTTTACCTTGCGGCTGTAATAATTATGAATATAATATACCCTAAATGGAAAATCCCATCCTTCTACCCTTTTTTCAGGAGAGTGCTTTTTACCTGTTCCTCCTTTTACGTGTTCAAGGCGATAGACAGGTATCCCTGCAAGAACGCGTTACCCGAAAGTACGCATACATACAGAAAATTCAATACAGTGGCAACATTTTTCTGGTGTTAAGTTTCTTCTAGAGGATGTAACTCTTTTTTATATACTCGAAAAACTGTCATAACATGTTGGAAAATACCTGCGACATTCAAGTTTGAACCTTCAAGCCTGGGATAAGCTTCTTTATAATTTTTTGTTTAATTATGCGATTATCACATTAGGCCAACCTGCAACTCGCGTAGCGCTTTCTTGTAGAGATGGCGCGTGCATTAGCAGCACGCGCTATTCGACTTCCCAAACCTTCTAGTTGTTTTTCTGGGTCGCAAGAGTTTCGGTATCGGTGTCCGTATTTTACCGGGTGACTACCGGTTATCGTTAACCAGGAGTAAAGAATACGGCAATATTAAAAGAAAGAGGTAGAGAATCACACGCATGTACACCGATACAAAGTATATAAGTTAATTTTTGTCCCGAGGCCTATACGTTTTAACTGAAAGATTACCGGTTAATGCTACGGCGGAGCTCCGGCGGACTTAACCGGTAAATTTCTTGCAGGGATGTATATAAAATAGTGAAATTATCCCGAACTTCTCATTTTTTTTCAAATATTTGGAAAGAATTTGTCAAGTGGTGAAGAAAATATTGTGTTTAAGCAATTTTAGAAATTCCTGTGGTTTTAGTTTACATAGTTTCAGACATTTAAAAGTACGTGTGTTTTTTTGAGACATTTTGGTCAAAACAATAAAAATGGGAAAGTTTGAAGACATTAGCGCGGACAAAAAGACAGCAATAATTTCTTTATTGAACACCAAAAAGTTTTCCTTTCGAGAAATAGCAAGAAAAGAGAATGTTTCTCATCAAACTGTGATGAGAATCAATAAAGGAGCCCAGGAGAATCAAGGCCAAGTCAGCAACAAACGGCGAAATTGTCGCGGGAAAAGGAAGATAACGCCTCGGACGGATCGTAGGTTTATTTAAAAGGCCTGCGAAAACCGTTTTCAATCCGCAAGAAGCTTGCATCAAGATCTGCTGGGCGAAGGGATAGAGATATCCGGTATGACCTTAAGAAGGCGTTTATATGAAGCCAACCTTAAGTCGAGGCGACCAGCAAAACAGCCTAAGCTAACAGCTAAAATGAAAAAAGCCAGGCTGGAGTTTGCTAGAGCTCATCAAAATTATACCGTAGCTGATTGGCAAAATGTAATTAATATTTAATATGGATGAAAAAAGATTGCATTGCCTTTATTTTTCGCTTGGAAATATAATTTTAAAAAATTGGTTTTATTTTATTTTTTTAGGTGGTATTTAGTGATGAGTGTAAACTAGAGTCTGTGACGGAGACATAAATACGTTCGAAGAAGGCCATCAGAGAAATATGACGAAGCTTGCGTCGTGAAAACTATCAAACATCCACCAGTCACAATGATATGGTCCTGCATCTCAGGCGATGGACCTGGACCGATCTTTTTCGTCGAAGGTACTATAAACAGTATTCAATTCCATATTTCAACTTCTTGAAGTGTTGTGGAATAGGAAATATATTTATGCAGGATAGTGCACCCTGTCATCGTGCCCAAATTATAAAAAACCTGTTCTCTATCTCCAATATCCCAATTCTTCCTTGGCCAGGCAATTCTCCCGACCTTAACCCTATCGAGAATGTCTGGAGTCTTTTAAAATCTGAAGTTTATTCCTCTCCTAATCCTACTCTTGATATCCTAAAAGAAAATATTGAAAATATATGGCAAACCTGCGAAGGAATAAAAAAAAATTATACAGCGATGCATTGAAAGCATGCCAGAAAGAATTAAAGCTGTAATTAATTATAAGGGTGACCCTACAAAATATTAACACCAAATCAAATTTTTAATACATAAAATATTATAAAACGAATAAAAAATCTAAAAAACAAAAAATTAATTTTTTTTTTCCTTTCTACAACGAGTTTTAGCATAAACAAAGAGAAAATATTTAAAAAACCTTAGTGGTCCTAATTCGTTGAACAGGGACTGTACATAAAACTGTGATTTTCGGACGAAGTGCAACTCATTGCACTAGTTTTAAAACCACTCCAGGTGCACTTCTCCATTCAAAGAATATGTGTAATGGTCTCCATAAACTGCTAACATCATTTCGCCGTGTCGGAAGAACAGTGACGCAACTGCAATTTTGTAAATTTTTTGTTTTCACATTTCAATATTTTGTGGTTTGCTATTCTTGCATAAAATCGTTCCCCGTTGTTTTAAAAGAACGTGCTCTTGATCGAAGCTGTCTATAGTAACTATTAATAAGCTCGTATGGCTTGCGGGCAATTGTCAAAAATCATATTGTTCCTCCGAAAAAAATTAAAATTTTTTGCAGTTGCGTCACTGTTCTTCCGACACGGCGATTTGATGTATTAATATTGAAAAAATCGCTTTCAAATGTTGATTTTAATAAAATACCAATTCTATAAAACATTTCAATTACACATGCCTTAAGCTAGTATTAAACTGTTTGACCAAGTGGTCAAATTGCAATAATAAGCAATGCAAAATAGCGAATTTGACCGTGCGGATATTGCGAGAATAATTGGAATTCACTATTTCGCATTGCGTATTACTGCAATTTGACGACTTGGTCAAACAGTTTAATACTAGCTTAAGGCATAAAAAAACGGACGGCGAAAATAGCCTACCGAGTAGATTACTAGCATTTATTATCAGTTCCTGAGTGACCACCGAAGTAGGACAGTGCTTCTCCACATTAATGTGAATGGAGGGGTTATTTCGACTTAAAAAAGTTAAAATAACCGAAGGAAAGGTAAAGATTTGGGAAACAATGGGTCAATTTCATGCTTGCTGGCTTCCGGGCGAGCTGCGGCAACGTACCACACCCACCGGGGTGGGTAGTAGACAGAGATAAAAATACTGGAGAGGACAAGACGCCGTTTTTGAAGCACTTTGAAGCATTTTGAAGGCAAGAACGTTTTTTTATGGAGCGTTTGATGAAAGATGGCAGCGAATTGCAAATAGTAGCCTAGTATTCAAATGTTTGGCGTTTTTTGTGTTCAAGACCGGAGTATAATATAAATGTGAGTAAGATGCTAACAGTAGCATTGTGTTTATTGCCGGGCCTTTGCGAGGAATCGTCCGGCTTCAAAACAGTCGCTGCTCGTCATCTCCAGTACATATATCTCTATGGTAGTAGATAACACTCTGCGAACTGGACTGCAATCTTCCGAGAAATGCTAATTTTGGCGCTCGTGCGCGCCAAAAACGAAAACCTTGACCTTCTTAAAGTTCGTCCTAGCTGTCAGACAAAACCCTTAATCGAACTAACTGTTGTGGGGAATCAGTGTGGAGATCCAGTAATACCAAATGCATTTCTTGATCTCCGCACCAATTCCCACAGATGACACTATAATTTTAGTTTCAATTCGCATTTTCAAATTCGAACTTAAACTTTTTTGCAATATTAAATATTGAAACCGTGGTCGAAGAGGTCAGGATAACACTGAAGAGTCGAGACCCAAGTTAATTTTTTGCAGCCTGCCAACGTAAAAATATAAATAAATTAAAAGTTAAATGCCCAGGCATTATATCTTGAACGATCTACTTGGCACTTTCTCGTACATTTTAGAGATAATTTATCATTACTAACGCGAAACATAAATTACGACGGCTGTCCCAGAGGTACCCGATCTGTTGTATAGATGGCGGTTTTTCTTTGAAGGACTAGTACTGTATTCCGAGCGAAACGAAATGAACTGTTAAATCCAATATAAAAAAAATTAATATTTCGCTCACTTTTCGCGACGAAATATTCCGTTCGTTTTTCAGTACTGTGTGGAATGGACATTTGCAGTAGTCACTAATAGATGGTGTTCGATTTCGTTTCAGAGTGAAGGGGACCCTTTTATGACAAGCGAAATATTTGACAATTCGAAATGTTTAACCGTTCGCTGTCAGTTCAGTTTGTTTGTTCTCGGGAAATTTTGTATGTGTTATATTTTATTGTCTGTGTTGTCGGAATTGTAATTTCTCACCAATATTTTATTTTCTTGCCGATTTTGCGCACTTTTATATCACTAACATCTAGTAGCGAACTATAGAATTTATTTCACTCTACTTCGAAGGTACTTTTTTGTTCGATTTTGTTTCGCCAGAACACAGTACTATACTTAAGGCTTAAGGCCTAAACAGAACACGGACCTCGTCTGCGACTGCCATGCCAATAACGTTCCAAATAGCCTCCTGGTTATTTTTTTGGTTGTCAGTCGCATAGTACCCAACACCGTATCTCATCATTAAACATGTTTCGGACTTCTACCCATAAAATAATAAAGTTGTGCCCAGACTGTTGGCAGATTTTTTTTATTTATTTACGTATTTTTTTTATCAATAGAATAATTCATAGTAGTAAAAGCGAATTCGATCACATTAAACCTAAGAGATTTTCGGAATCAGTGAAATCCTGAACAATACCCCCAGGGGGTTTAATAGAGAAAAATACTTAAATCGGGGTTTTCCCCGACTACGTTTAAAGCTTATAGAAGTAAACGTGAATTCCAAGTCTCAATATACCTTAGGAATATATCAGAATTTGTTACGAATGCAGCCCGTCTAAATTTTTTATATATAGATGTTAATTTCTTTCTCATGCAAATGGTCTCAAACTCAAAATGTGTTGTGGTTGTGGTCATACAGTGATCGTTTCGATATAATATTGCCTCTGGACCTTTTTTGACGCGACCGCTCCACAAGGCATGTTACCTTTGTATTCCAGTACACATGTAAAATAATAATAATAAAAACCATCGAGCGAAAATTTGGATTCGGATCTTGGATACTCTACTGGCGGCATCTGGGGGTACGAGGAGAAAACGAAGAGAACATCGCTTCCCGCGTAAATGATACATCGCATTCGTCATGAAAAACCGTTTTTTTTCACGGCGATCGTGAGATGAAAATTTCTGTTTCTTCTGGGTGTGACGGCTGAAGTGGGTGGATAAAAACTCAAGAACGATCGAAAAGTGCACTTTGACATAATTTCCCGAAAAAATATTAAAACTGAAAAAGTGAAACCCCTAAAACTAAATTTGAGTGGCGCCAGCGCACTCTGAGTGATAGAAACAATTTGAATTACATTCGCAAGTGACTCAAGTGAAAAATTTTAAAAAACTAAAGCTATATAACTATTCGCACAGTGGCTGAAGTGCTAAATTATAAAAACTAAAACTAAAAAACTTTTGTGTGGTTCAACCTAATAGCAAAATCTCGGCTGAACTCAGTGCATCACTTGTTAAGAGGTGAAAAAAATCGCAGAGACAATTTTCTAATCAAACGGAAAGCAAGAAAAAAAACCCTGCAGGTAAAAATTTTCGTTGTTAAACATACATGTAACCGCCGTAAAGATAAATGTAAAGGGCCCCAGCGATGCAGCGTTCATCGATCGACCAACACGATCACTTTAATAAAATTCATATAAATTACTAAATACGTTAATCATAATTTTTTTTCCTTTGAGTTATTGAATTATATATTAATTGACGAACTATACATGAATTTTTTTTCTCTTGCATGTATAACTTATAATTTTTATTCCAAGTAGCGTTTTGTACAGGTTCCTGTCTAGTGGAGAAGCGAAGACGACAGCGTGTTGCATAATTTTTTTATTTTTTTTGTTTCTTCGTTCGCTCATATAATTTTGGTGGCATAATGGAGTAGATCTCCTAAGAAGGGAGCCCTGGGGCTCCATCAGGCAGGGATGGCTTTGGTATTTCCGATCTCTCCTCTCTTCCTCTCTCTCGGGCCGCGGTTCTAGATGTGTAAATGAGTCGCGACGGTAGCGGTGCGGCTATGTTCCTTTTTTTTTTTGTTTTGTTCCCCTTGGTTTTCTTCCTCATTCTTTTCCTTATAGGTTTTTTTTTCTTCTTTTGACAGCATCAACAAGGATGGTGCCCCTTTTGGACACATTTTTTTTCAAACCCCCCCCCATCGGCTCCTGAGCAGTCGGCGAAATATGCTGTCTAGGTCCAAAGGGGCCCATTATTCTGGAAGCGAAATGGAGGCTGCCCAAGCGGCCGAAAACCTATTCGTAACAGTGGCGCCCAAGTTTGTGTGTGTACAGGTATACCTTTCTATTGCCATAAAAATTTCCAATTTCCTACATATACAATTAAAATCAATTTCATGGTCTTTCTTTCTTTTGATTGTAATATCCCAAATCCCGTTCTAATTATACGGATCCAGTGTCATATCAAGCAATATCAAATACAGGCTTTAGGAAATTTTCCGTTCTAGCTGAGAGGCGAATGACTTCGCTTAACTTCATTAAATTTTTTTTCATTAAAATTCTTGGTGTTGTTGCAACCGGATTTGCTTTCTACTTTGGATATTTTTGTATAGCGCCTGCCTATCCAGCGATGTCATTGCATATTTCCGAAAATTCTTAAATAAAAAAATCGGTCCAGTTGAGGATTCGATCCAGGTTCACCCGCGTGATGGTTGCCATGAGTTGACTTGAAGCTACTGCTTAGGTAACTTAGTACATGGCTGAACAATCAATACAAATCGCAATATCCTAGAAATATGCAATTCAATACCTTCAACCTTCTCACAGCTGATTGCCTTTGTTGTGACTGGAATTTTGCATACAATATGCAATGCCTCGTTTGCTAGGTGGTACAGCAACACTTTGGAGTTCAATTAAGAATAATTCTACGATTCATAATGAGTAACGTCGTACATAAATGTGCGTGTTCATTATTTTTTTCCTGTAAATTTTTTTTCTATTCCTCGTAAAAAGTTATTGTAATTGTTTGGAGTTATGGTTGAACATTTTCAATTATTCTCGCGCGTTCCTTTCTTCAATTAGGGGATACAAGTGCACCTTAAGTGCCGAGCTATTTTGAAGCCGAATATACTTGTTTTTATTTAACCCCTGCTAAAATCACATTGTTTAGGGGTGTGCGCACAAGTTATCCGCATCTGCGTCGGTTTCGTATGACCTATCGAATAACTGTGTAAGTACAAAACCACTATTCAATGTCGCGAACTAAGACTCGATTTGATTTCTCGCGGAATTTAATCCGGGCGGTCCCGTCAGTTGTAGCAATTGTTGTGCAGCTTCACGAATAATTTCGTTTGTTGAAACAGAAATCACATCGATGAGCTTCCCGGAATTTTTTTGTAATTCTAAAATAATTTAATATGGTCAGCTATAGCACGTCGTACCCTCTACCGCACTCATCGGTTGGGAGCGAATTGTTTATTTGGGGTTTTCCCGAATTTCTTTTATACAAAGAGAGAGAGAGAGAGAGAGTAGGTTGCATTCCGAAGTCTGGTGGATCCCAGGACCCACCTTTGATTTCTTTACGATTACACAACACACTTGGTTATTCACTATTCGCATGTACGTAATTCAAGGATATACGCTTTAGGATTTCGTACATTATTATATTTTTTTTGGTGCACCTTTATTCCGCACATTGGTTTTTATATTTTTTTTTATTTTTTTGGTTTATTACTATATATATTTGCATTCAATACAATGAGTTTCACCGTGGATCATTTGGAACCCGACGAGTTCCAGATGGAATGCATCATTCGTGGCATTAGTGGGACGGGTCTGGGCCAGTTGGAAAGTCTTGAGTCGCAGCTGAAGTTGGAAAAGGAAAGACCGGTCTTGAGACCAAGCTCCAATTTGCCGGAAATCATTCTTAGAGATCTACCGAGAGAACTCGAAAATTGTCAAGAGGGCTTAGACGACATTTCCAGTATTTTAAGGGACTGTAAGGCGGGAAGATCTGATGACTTGGATAGGTGTCTCTCTCGTCTCAAGCACTATACTGGTCGTTTAACGCGGCTAGGGAAATGTTCGTCGGGGTCAATTCAAGCTACGGGTCGGGAATATCTAGGAAAAATCAAAGAGCTAAATTCGGTGATTGAGGATCTTTTAGCTAAACCTGATGAGGCAGCCCTGGAAACTTTTTATCAAAAGCTTTCCGAGATAAATTTTAGTACCACCTCTTCTCCGGATGGAGGGGCTACATTTCTTAAGTTCCAAGGAGGGGCTCCTGGAGTAGAAGCTCCAAACAGTATCGGCGAGTGTGATGTTCCGGAAAGAGGACTGAAGGCTCATGATGACATTTCTCCAGCACAAGTACAGGAACGCGAACAGGCACCGCTAAATTGTCAAGCACCTGCTTGGCCTTTTTCAAGCACTCGTCAGGATTTTATCCCTGTTTCGCGCAATACGAACCTTGCAGCACATGGCCAAAAGCGCTCTATTCCGATGTCAAAGTGGAGTGTTACTTTTGATGGATCTAGCACGAGCATGAATGTCAATAGGTTTCTCTTCAGGGTTGAGCCATTGGGCAGATCAAATGGGATTTCCGAATTGGAATTGGTTTCAGAAATTTTTGTTTTATTGAGAGGTTCAGCTGCTGAGTGGTACTGGACTCTGCGGGAAACTATACCTGATATTATATGGCCTGAATTTTGCCATTCATTACGAGAGCGCTTTGACACACAAAACACAGATTTAGATGTCCGTAGGCTAATAGACGGTCGCTTTCAGAAAGCTAAGGAACCATTTCGGGATTTCGCGGATGCAATTGATAACCTTGCTCTTCAGCTGTGTTCACCTTTGTCAGATCAGCAGCTGCAACAAATTCTGTGGCGCAATATGCGTCCGGGATTACAGGCACATTTAGCTGGGATCGATTTTGAAACTGTAATGCAGTTGAAGAGAAGGTACGTCACTATTGAGGATACTTGGAAGAGGATTGGGTATGATGGTGACTCAAATTGTTCTGGTCGAAAACATGTCAGCGAAATCCAAGTTGATGCTCACGTAAGCACGGCGCAAAGGTCTAAAGGTGCCGTACAACAGAAACCCGGTTCAGCGAGAGGGATGGCAATCTGTTGGAATTGCAAAGATATTGGACACGTATTTTCCGATTGTGCAAAGGAAATCACCCATACACCAAACGTTGTGAAACCAAACTGCGCGATATGTAAGCGGAAGTCGGAAAACGGTCAGAGGAGTGCGAATCAAACTGGGACGAGTCGCATCCAATCCACGAAGAGTCCCAATCAGAATCAGGCTACCAATATGGACACGCCACCCAAACCCACAATATAGGAAAGATTTCAATTCCAACTAAATTTAAATCCCAGGTATGTCTGACTAGTCCACCAAATCATAAACGCTCACGCTTATCACGTTCCATTCGTTACTGGCAAATTCGTCGACAATTAAAACAAGCCGATGTGTCATCAATTTTTCAAATAAATGGCGATAATCGCCCATATGCTGAGATATTCATAAAAGGGCATCGTTTTCAAGGGTTACTTGATAGTGGTGCCAGCTCAAGCGTACTCGGGGCTGAAGGGTCTAAACTCATCACAGATCTCTCATTACTGGTTCATTCTCTGCATTCACACTTATCCACGGCATGCGGTCAAAAGTGCGAAGTGTTGGGTTATGTTCGCGTTTTAGTTTCATTCGCAGGAAAGAGTCGAATGATGCGGTTCCTAGTTGCTCCATCACTGAAGAACCCTCTATACTTAGGTATAGATTTCTGGGATCTTTTTGGACTGGCCCCAACGCAAGTTGGAGAAATAGTGTGGCAACCACCCCCTACAAATTCCTTACAACATAATTTGAGTGAAGAAGACAGTAAAACTAAGAGAGGTCGCAGATTCGTTTCCATCATTCAATCGCATGGGTTTAGGGAAAACCAATCTAGTTTCACATGAAATTGATGTGGGTTCCGCAGCACCGGTTAAGCAGCGTCATTACTCCGTATCCCCGGTCGTCCAAAAGCAATTCTACGATGAACTGGACCGGATGCTAGAGCTAGGCGTAATCGAGGAGAGTTCAAGCTCTTGGTGTTCTCCAGTAACGTTGAAGAGCAAGGCCAATGGAAAAGTTAGGTTGTGTTTGGACGCTCGGCGGATCAATGAGGTTACGTGTAAGGACGCTTACCCCCTTCCGTTAATTGACGGTCTTCTCTCGCGTTTGCAAGCTACTAAATTCATCTCGAGTCTGGACTTAAAGGATGCTTTTTGGCATATACCATTGAGTCCATCTTCGCGCGATAAAACGGCGTTTACGGTACCTGGGCGACCGCTCTACCAATTTACGGTCATGCCTTTTGGGTTGTGCAACGCGCCACAAACAATGTGCCGTCTAATGCATAAAGTCATTCCCTATCAGCTTCACGACAAGGTATTCGTTTACTTGGATGACTTGCTCATCACCTCCAGCACATTGGAAGAACACTTTGATCTTCTTCATCATGTTGCTCAACTTTTGCGAACTGCCAATCTCACAATAAATGTGGAGAAAAGCAAATTCCTCATGAAGGAAATAAAATACTTAGAGTATGTTGTTAGTGACGGCATACTTAAGACTGACCCGGAAAAAATCTCTGGTATTACGGCGTACCCGATCCCCAAAAGCACACGGGAAGTGCGCAGATTCTTGGGTATGGCCGGCTGGTACAGGAGATTTATACCAAATTTTGCCTCAGTCACTTCACCGGTAACTGACCTACTCAAGGGAAAGAAAGCATTCATGTGGAATGGCTCTGCAGATCAGGCCTTTAAGGCGACGAAGGAACTCCTCACAACCGCGCCGGTATTGATAAATCCGGACTTTTCAAGACCATTCTTCATTCAATGCGATGCAAGTGCCACAGGCATCGGGAGCGTCCTGTTCCAAAAGACGGACTTAGGTGAAGAACATCCGATAGCCTTCATGTCTGCAAAACTCAACGCTGCACAACGTAACTACAGTGTGACAGAGCTAGAGTGTTTGGCTGCTGTCCAGAGCGTGAAGAGGTTTCGGGCCTACGTCGAAGGACTTGAGTTCACGATAATTACGGATCATGTAAGCTTAAAGTGGCTCAAGCAGCAACAGGATTTGTCTGGGCGCTTAGCACGATGGAGCTTAAAACTGCAGGGTTTCAAATTCCAAATTGAGCATAGGAAAGGCACGCTAAATGTTGTTCCGGATGCACTTTCGCGAGTGTTTTGTAGCGAATTAGAGCTGGAGGAAGATTTTCCGTTCCATGTCGATGAAGCCGTACCAATGACAGCTTTCGATGATGCGTCGTACACGGATTTAGTCTCTCGAATATCAGAGTCCCCGAACCGCTATTCGAATCTCAGTGTTTTGGATGGGAAAATTTTTATCTGCACTAACCCCAAAACCGTGGCAAACACTGACATCCCAATGCATAAACTGTGGGTGCCCCATTCAGCAACTGAAGAACTGATTTCGAAGGCGCATGATGCCCCAATTTCATCTCATTGCGGGGTACAAAAGACGGTGGAACTTTTACAGAGGTACTACTATTGGCCGAAGCTACGACAGGACGTTGCTAATTATGTTGCATCCTGTGTAGTTTGTAAACTAAGCAAGCCCGCGAACCATACCATGCGTCCCCCAATGGGTGAAAGAGTTGAAGTCGTTCGTCCCATGCAACGTTTGTACATTGATTTCTTGGGTCCGTATCCTCGGTCAATTGGCGGAAACAAGTTCATTTTTGTTGTGCTGGACAAATTCACGAAATTCGTTTGGTTGAAATCAATGCCGAGTGCCACATCAGATCGTGTCATTAAGTTTCTGGGAAATGAAGTATTTCTAACCTACGGTATTCCCGAATATATCCACTCAGACAATGGCGGACAGTTTACTGCCAGAGCGTTTAAAACGTTCTTGGATAATTTTGGTGTAAAGCACACACTTTCTCCTTTCTATGCACCACAGGCTAATGCCTCCGAAAGGGTCAACCGAACCATCTTATCGGCCATACGCTCGTATGTGGGTTCTGATCACCGAAATTGGGATGATCATCTCAGCGAGACATCGTCAGCACTTCGAAATGTGGTACACGCTTCGACTGGCTACTCACCGCATTTCTTGATAATTGGCTATCACGCAATACGCCATGGATCAGATTATGAGCTCCTCCAAGCTTTAAACTCTTTAGGAGAGGGGGATATATCCATAACGCCCCATATCGAACGTACCCGAATGTTACAGGACAAAATATGCCAAAATCTAGAATTAGCTTCCAAAAAGAGTGCGCATACCTACAACCTGCGTAGTACACCCAAATCCTTTGTACCAGGGCAAACAGTATATGTAAGAAACTTTGTACAAAGTAGTGCCGTCAATCGCTTTGCAGCTAAGTTTGCTCCGAAATTTATTGAAGCCAAGATAAAAGAAAAGATAGGAAATATTTCCTATCAACTTGAGGATGGAACCGGAAACATTATTGGCATATACCACAGTAAGGATATTAAGACCTAATTATTAGACAACCATCCCTTTCAGTTGGTTTTATGTACGAAGCCCGGCTAATTTTATGAGTCGTCTCTCCTGGGTCTGGGTCGTCCCCACGATTGTTACGAATGCAGCCCGGCTAAATTTTTTATATATAGATGTTAATTTCTTTCTCATGCAAATGGTCTCAAACTCAAAATGTGTTGTGGTGTAGTCATACAGTGATCGTTTCGATATAATATTGCCTCTGGGCCTTTTTTGACGCGACCGCTCCACAAGGCATGTTACCTTTGTATTCCAGTACACATGTAAAATAATAATAATAAAAACCATCGAGCGAAAATATGGATTCGGATCTTGGATACTCTACTGGCGGCATCTGGGGGTACGAGGAGAAAACGAAGAGAACATCGCTTCCCGCGTAAATGATACATCGCATTCGTCATGAAAAACCGTTTTTTTTCACGGCGATCGTGAGATGAAAATTTCTGTTTCTTCTGGGTGTGACGGCTGAAGTGGGTGGATAAAAACTCAAGAACGATCGAAAAGTGCACTTTGACATAATTTCCCGAAAAAATATTAAAACTGAAAAAGTGAAACCCCTAAAACTAAATTTGAGTGGCGCCAGCGCACTCTGAGTGATAGAAACAATTTGAATTACATTCGCAAGTGACTCAAGTAAAAAATTTTAAAAAACTAAAGCTATATAACTATTCGCACAGTGGCTGAAGTGCTAAATTATAAAAACTAAAACTATAAAAGTTTTGTGTGGTTCAACCTAATAGCAAAATCTCGGCTGAACTCAGTGCATCACTTGTTAAGAGGTGAAAAAAATCGCAGAGACAATTTTCTAATCAAACGGAAAGCAAGAAAAAAAACCCTGCAGGTAAAAATTTTCGTTGTTAAACATGCATGTTACCGCCGTAAAGATAAATGTAAAGGGCCCCAGCGATGCAGCGTTCATCGATCGACCAACACGATCACTTTAATAAAATTCATATATATTACTAAATACGTTAATCATAATTTTTTTTCCTTTGAGTTATTGAATTATATATTAATTGACGAACTATACATGAATTTTTTTTCTCTTGCATGTATAACTTATAATTTTTATTCCAAGTAGCGTTTTGTACAGGTTCCTGTCTAGTGGAGAAGCGAAGACGACAGCGTGTTGCATAATTTTTTTATTTTTTTTGTTTCTTCGTTCGCTCATATAATTTTGGTGGCATAATGGAGTAGATCTCCTAAGAAGGGAGCCCTGGGGCTCCATCAGGCAGAGATGGCTTTGGTATTTCCGATCTCTCCTCTCTTCCTCTCTCTCGGGCCGCGGTTCTAGATGTGTAAATGAGTCGCGACGGTAGCGGTGCGGCTATGTTCCTTTTTTTTTTTGTTTTGTTCCCCTTGGTTTTCTTCCTCATTCTTTTCCTTATAGGTTTTTTTTTCTTCTTTTGACAGCATCAACAAGGATGGTGCCCCTTTTGGACACAATTTTTTTTCAAACCCCCCCATCGGCTCCTGAGCAGTCGGCGAAATATGCTGTCTAGGTCCAAAGGGGCCCATTATTCTGGAAGCGAAATGGAGGCTGCCCAAGCGGCCGAAAACCTATTCGTAACAAATTCGTGAATATGTACACAACCACTTTACACCCCTTTAGGGGTTGAATATCAAAAAATTTTGAAGACCGTTAGTAGGCACTTATATAAATATCCCGCAGAAGTAAAATTGCTTTGATAGCTCGACATGTCTAAAAGTTTTAACGAAATTTGTGAATATGTGGATTCACGGACATTTTTTTTACTCAACCTCTGAACGCCAATAAAAATATGAACTTTTTTTTGCTTTAATTACTCTAATAGTACATCTACATATACGTACTAAGTTTCAACTTTCTAGCATAAGCTGTTTCTGAGATATAAAAAACCACCCCTCACCCCCGTACCTTGATACCCCTATCAAAAATTGTATTTTTCTAGGATGTCTCCATAGTGGCTCTATATAATCCAAAATTTTTAGCTTTCTATTCATTATGGTTTTCGAGAAATAAAAATCAGAATGTTTTCTACCCCCTTTCACCATCACCCCCAACACCCACATTACCAAAATTTTTTTTCCTACTAGAAGTTTACCGACCCCAACTCCTGTAAAATTTTCAAGATCATATCTGATACGATTTCTGAGATATAAAAATGACATTTTTTTAGAAATTGCTATCCCCCCACTTTCGTGCTCCACCTCCCCCCTCAAAAAATTTAGTTTTGGTAGACTCCTCTTGTGATCCCATATACAGAAACTAAATTTTATATTCCTGGTGTAATTGGTTCGAAAGATATTGTAATCCAAAGTTTTTCACCCCCACCCCCACACCCCACCTACCCTCTTAAAAATGTTAGCCCTTGTCTAATCTTGAAGTATCCCTAAGGACAACAACAAAGTTTCAATCTTCTGACATCAATGGTTCAGGAGATATCGATTTTAGAATGTTTCAATCTCGGCTTTCATGCGTTAAAGACTCATTGTTTTCCCCCCCACTTCCACACCCCTTAACCAATATCGACCATTTTTTTGCAATTGAGTCTATTATCATAGTACTACATAAGTTCCAAGTTTCAGCCTCCTAGCATAAGCGGTTCCTGAGATCTAGAAACCAAAATTTTTCGTCTAAAACACTCCCCTCTCCTCTCCCCTTGTACCCCCACCCCACAAAAATATACCAGTCGTAGGGGTTCACCCAATCTACCCACCGTAAAAATTTCAATTTAATATCTCAACGGGTTTGGGAGCTACGCGCTTTCAAACGATTTTGCGTACGGCGTCTACGGCGGACAGACGGACATTTTTTTTTTTTTGCTTTTTTGGGGTTTACTAGTCCTAAAACGTGTAAATACAAAATTTCAGGGTAGCAAACTTTTTTGAAATTTCAGGTCGATCACAATACTTTATTATTAAAAAATAATAAAGTAAAAATGTGCAGTTAAATTGCTTATTTTTTGAAAGTTAATTTTTGTTATATGAAACACATTGCATATAGCTATGATTCTGAATATTTGTTATTCAGCATCTACCCTAGAAGGTTCATTAATTCTAAAGTTTTGTATTAAAACAGCTGCCATTAGGATTATAAATTATTGTTACGTGTCAGTTCCTAAAAAGGTTCTCCAATGAATTGGTATATTTTCTAGTTTCGATCCGTGACGTCACACATCAGGTAAAAACTGAGGCAGTTCTCGCAACGAACTGTCATATGTGCGGCTTGAGTTGTAGTCGGCGTTGACAACATCGACCAAATTAGGTGACCATGTGGGGATATGTTTTGCGGCCAAACAACTCAGGACGAAAACACTTCTCACAAATTAGACACAGATCTAAGGACTCTGGTTGTCACCTCGATTCCTATATAAGGACGAGAAATCGAAGTGACAGCCAGTAGTTCGCAGACTGGCGTTACACACCACAGATGCACTGCCGCCGTAAAGTCGCGGCAGCAACCAGCCGTAGCCACGACAGTTGCATCTTGCGCTCCAGCACACAACACCACAGATGAGAAAGACGTCGGCACCGAACTATGCCGACACAACAACCGTACGACACTGCGGGCAATCGCTACGACTCTGCGGTCAGCCGTCACCGGCATGCACAACTAGTGCATTCAGGCACGAGCCAGCAAGGGTGACGGCAGCGAACAATTCTATCGCCGCAAAGACGACGGCTACGACATTGCCAACGCAGCGAACTGCACACCCCCCAAACATCCGACGGCACCGAATACTGTCGTCACGACACGAGTTATCAAAGTAGAACTCCCGGCATAGCTGCGAGAGCTCCAGCACATAAGGTCGTGACGAATGTCCTTAACAACCACGCCAGAAATGATGAAGAAAATAGAAAAAATGATAATAGAGTACATCGCATATTGACTGAAAATTTGGACATTTATTCCATCACAATGGAACAAAACAGCGTCGTGAGGATATTTCAATCGATTGTTTGGTAATATTTCACAGCAATAAAGCCAAGTTTTTGAGTCGATTCATAACCATGGACGAAATATGTGTCCATCACTTCATACCTGAGACGAAGGAACAGTCAAAACAATGGACTAGACAATCTGTCTCCGTCTGCAGGCAAGGTCATGTCGTCAGTTTTTGGGATGAGCGTGGGATAATTGTCAATAATTATCTTAAAAAAGGAAAAACAATTAACGGTGAGTATTATGCAAACTTATTGCCGCGTTTGAGTGATGAAATCAAGGAAAAACTGCTGTATTTGGCGAAAAAGAAAGTATTGTTTCATCAACACAATGCACCGGTTCACACATCTGTTATTGCGGCGGCCTAAATCAATGAGTTATAAAGTTCGAATCGCTTTCTCACGAACCCTATTCGCCAGATTAAATTCACTTGGATTATTTTTTCATTTCGAACTTAAAAAATGGCTCGGTGATAAAAGATTTGTCAACAGAGAAGAGGTGGAGTTTGCTGTTGACGATTATTTTGAGGAGCTCGACAGTTCACACTATAAAAAGGGTATCGAAGCTAGAAGCTACCTAACTTCGCTCGGAAAAAATTTATCGACTTAAAAGACTTATGTTGAGAAAAAAAGATTTTTTCCTGAAATTTTTTGGGTTTTCTTGGTTAGGTTGGATACTTCTGGGACTACCCTCGTAGATAGAATTGTAAGATTTGCCGAAGGTTTATGTAATGTGGTACTTTTTTCAATAATATTAAGATTTTTTCAGTTTCGACCAGTATTTTAGAAAAATTGTGAAACGATCTTTGAAAATGTGGAATACAACAAGTTCTAATTTAGACACATCTTATTTAGTAGTTGAACAATAGATAATATTATAAAAAAAAGTACAAAGATTAAAAAAATCAAGGACAAACCAAATAAAGGTGCATCCATCGTGAACCACGTTAGAATATATTTTTTAAAAGTAAGTAATCATATATTATAAAACTATTTATCTTCACTGGAGTTACTGTATACGAACTGACACAAACATCCATTATCTAGAGTGAAGATTATCGACTAAATTTCACACCATTTGTAGAAACGCAGGTTTTATTTAAAATTCGCAGGTTCTTAACTTGACTAAATTAAGCGTCTTAAACATATACAATGCAATGTGAATTTTGATTGTTGTATACATAATTCACCACTTTCCTGTTGCTTCGTACAGCAACTTTCATGGCGATTTTAACACAAAACTACGACAAATGAAAACATATTCAAGCAGAGTGAAAATTACTGATTTTCATCTAGAAACGCATTGACCGCTCGCAAGATAGTGAATTTTTGTGTTATTGCGTATAAAGGTGCGTTTCCATCTCCGCCGTTTAGCGTCGCCGACTACATTCTACATACATAAAAAACTAGCTCTGTGACGCGCCGAGGCAATCGTCGGGAGTTGACTCAACTTCAACTTTTTCGGCGAGAGCCGATACT
This sequence comes from Beris morrisii, assembly GCA_951812415.1. Taxonomy (NCBI): domain Eukaryota; kingdom Metazoa; phylum Arthropoda; class Insecta; order Diptera; family Stratiomyidae; genus Beris; species Beris morrisii. Next base: position 68,980,757 of record OX638313.1, read on the forward strand.
AATGTGCTTTTGATAGAGGTTGGTTTGGATCCAAACTACGTACCTATGGTAACGAAAAAAATACTTTATTATTATAAAATAATAAAGTAATTTAAAAGTCAAAAATGTACGATAAGCGGCTAATTATCTAGGTTGAAATCGGTTCACGATTAACAATTTATTATCTTTTCAATAGCAGGTTTAATTTTTTCCAATAATTCATCGAATAAGTCTATAGACATCCGGTGAACATTAAAAAATCCAGCACTGCCATTCAGGCGCATGACTGAAGGTGCGTTTCCATCTCCGCCGTTTAGCGTCGCCGACACGGGTGTCCCGTCACACTTTTGACATCGTCGTTTCCATCTGCGGCGAAACGGTCGACGCGACGCTAAAAACTCATCAGTCATGCGCCTGAATGGCAGTGCTAGATTTTTCACTCTCAACTCCTGACGATTGCCTCGGCGCGTCACAGAGCTAGTTTTTTATGTATGTAGAATGTAGTCGGCGACGCTAAACGGCGGAGATGGAAACGCACCTTGATGACTTTTTAGCGTCGCGTCGACCGTTTCGCTGCAGATGGAAACGACAATGTCAAAAATGTGACGGGACACCCGTGTCGGCGACGCTAAACGGCGGAGATGGAAACGCACCTTTAAGGTCGCCGACACGAGTGTCCCGTCACACTTTTGACATCGTCGTTTCCATCTGCGGCGAAACGGTCGACGCGACCCTAAAAAGTCATCAGTCATGCGCCTGAATGGCAGTGCTAGATTTTTCACTCGTATCGTACATTTTTGACTTTTAAATTACTTTATTATTTTTTAATAATAAAGTATTTTTTTCGTTACCATAGGTACGTAGTTTGGATCCAAACCAACTTCTATCAAAAGCACATTAGTATCGGCTCTCGCCGAAAAAGTTGAAGTTGACTCAACTCCCGACGATTGCCTCGGCGCGTCACAGAGCTAGTTTTTTATGTATGGAGAATGTAGTCGGCGACGCAAAACGGCGGAGATGGAAACGCACCTTAAATGTAACTAATACGCGACGCGTAAATTTGTCTGTAAACCCCCCCCCCCCTGCCCGAAATAATTTCCTACGTTCGGTCAAGGACATTGCGATCGAATAAGTTTGCAAATTTTTTTGGTGAATTGGTTGTATAATGAATGGGCTCTAAGTTCTTCGAATTCCGACTTGTCAATAATTCGACCACAAGGAAAACGTCAAATAAAATGTTCACTAAACGAGTTTGTGTCTGTTTTTTTTTCAAATTAAATTCTGTACGACAGTCTTTTGGCCTCGACTTTTGCGAGAAACTCTACTCTTCCACCTAGTGCACAATCCCCCCCCCCCCCCCCCGCCCAACTGTGTTATCTAGCAATATAGAACTTCCGTCCATCAAATTTCGCACACGTGTCATTTCGAAAATCCTTCAAGCTCTCAATATTAATAAATCCGCTGGCCCAGATGGCATTCCACCCATTACCCTTAAAAAATGCTACTTTTCCTTGGCTAAACCTCTTCGCAATCTTTTCTATCGTTCTTATTCTTCTGGTAAGTTTCCTTATCTATGGAAACTAGTTAATGTTTAGCCGATACCTAAGAAGGGTAGCAAAACGAACCCTGCAAATTACCGCCCCATTGCCATTACTTCTATTTTGTCTAAAGTGATGGAAACTGCTGTCAGCCGCAAGATCGTGCAATACCTGGAAAGCAATCGTCTCCTTGATGACTGTCAATATGGGTTTCGGCCACGAAGATCCACCGGCGATTTGTTGGTATACCTGACTGAACGTTGGTACGCTTGTATCCATAACATCGGTGTCGGTGAGGGTCAAGTACTTGCACACATTTGACAGAGTTTGGCACAAAGTCCTTATATCCAAACTCAATGCATTTGTTATTAATGCTACTTGTATTCGATGGATTGAGAGCTTTCTTTCTGAACGTACTATACAGGTTGTATTAGATGGCGTTTCATCATCCCTTTCCCCTATCAACTCCGGCGTCCCTCAAGGCTGTTTTATCACCTACCTTATTCTTAATTTTTATTAACGACCTTCTGTCGTCCACTCTCAATCCTATCCATAGCTTCGCAGATGATAGTACACTTGACAACACCTACAGCTCAAGTCGATTACAGAGGCACGCCAGTCTTCGGTACCCTCTCAACGAAATCAGTTATTTGGTTCTTTAAACTTCGATCTCATCTCAGTCCTGGAATGGGGCAGGGACAACCGAGTACAGTTTAATGCCTCAAAAACACAAGCCTGTCATCTTTCCCTTAAACACGACATGTCGGTGCCTGATCTTATTTTTGATGGTGTCACATTGAACACTTCGGAGCATTTCCACCTTCTAGGAATGAACATCAGTAAAAAACTTCATTGCAGTCAGCACATTTATGACGTAGCTCTTGACGCCTCCAAGCGCCTAGGTTTCCTCCGGAGGTGCAAGAAATTCTCATTTCTCACCATTAGATCTCGCAAAAATTTACAAGGCATATATCAGGCCCCGACTTGAGTACAATTCACATATCTGGGCAGGAGCTCCTAAAACGTATCTCTCTTTGCTTGACCGTATTCAGAGATTTGCGTGCCGACTTATTGGAGACAATGCCATTACGGCAACTAGACTCCCTCGAACTTCGTCGAAATGTCGGAGTACTCAGCATTTACTACAGATATTTCCACGGTCACTGAAATTGGTCGTCTTATCCCTCCTCCTGTTCACTTCCCACGTAATACTCGGTTCAGCTTTACGCGCCCACAAAAAAATTCGTACAGTGAAATTTAGACAGTCATTTCTTTGCCGAACAACCAGCATGTGGAACGCGTTACCTTCGACTGTGTTTCCTAGCGGATATGACTTACAGTCTTTTAAACGTAACATCCACCGATTGTTTTCCTCTGATCCCTTTTACTTTTAATCCTGGTTGGTTGGTTGGTATAAGTGGCAGCCCTGTCACCCAGACAGAGCTCAATTAGCTCAGAGGCCGTTTTGGAACCACAAACTCGTGTTAAACTCGGATGTTAAGGGTTGTTGATACTGGGGAATACAGAAGATGAATGTGAGAAAAATTGATTGAATTGAATCGCTATAACCGCTATAAAACTGTTCAGGAAAAGTAATAGCTCTCCAATTTTCTTCCCTGAAATCTCCATCAAGTGCCCGTAGAAGGGTTTGCCTAGCGCTCGCTCTCGGGCTCTAGCTAAAGCCGGACACTTTTAATCCTATTTTTCATTTGGTTTATTTATTTATTTATATTTTTATTTTGGTTTATTTATATTTAATTTTTTTTTGTTTTTCTCCCCATCCTATACTGACTGGACTGTACATATTGTATTAAAGGATGACCCCTAAGTTCAGTTCGGTGCTATCAAAAAAAAGACAGTGTTCCGAGCATCCACTAAATGTTCAACCATTCTACTTTCGCCTTTTCAAAATCAAAATGTTGCAAACTAGTAATTTAATAGATAGAGCGTAGATCTATTGACTACTGACCCTATTAATCTTTCCGCATTGGAACATATTTTACTAACATTTTAAATGGAAACACATCAACTATTAGCCAAAGAAAAATGATGAATTAATAATGTCACTAAAACGGAAAACTGTACCGTCAGCTTCACAGCCATGTAATACTATGAACAGTAGTCAATTCCAACATTCAACAATACCTTGGAACACAAACTTTTAGACCATTTCTAGTACATATTTGTATAGACATTAAACCCTTTATATAATTAGATCTTTTAAAATAGTTGTATAGAGTGCTTATTTGCAAAATTAACTTGCGAAGTGAAATTAACGAAATATCATTAAGGTGATTGGAGTTTCAGTCGTGAAGTTTGGTGCTCATACAAACGAATCTTCTAACCTCAGTTCCATTGACAATCTTTTGATTCTAATACAATTCCCAGTTTTTCATTCTGCTTATGTTAATATTCTTTAATTATGTAATAATTAATTATATTATAAAAGAAAATTTACCTTTTTTTACTACTTTTCTATCACCAGTCGATTTTTCAGTTCGTGCTCTTTTAATGGGCGTATTCCCACGCGATGAACTGTCTGAACTTGATGAATATGATGATTCGGATTCGGATCCACTTGATTCTGAAGATCCTTGAATAAAAAATGTATTTGAATAATTGCATTTCCCACTGCGGTACCGTAATCAATAAACTCCATGTACCTGAACCCGAAGAACTTGAACCGCCACGACGACGCTTCCTCACTTTATCTGTCGATGCTTTTCTGGACATCGGTGACATTTTCTTTCTTTTCGAAACAGGACTTAAAACGAGCCTCTTCTCTAAAATCGGTGACGGTGATACACGCCCACGTTTCTTAATAGGTGAACGTCGAATACCTTAGCAAAATTAAATAATAACAATATTTTAAAAAAAATTCAACTTAAAACAACTGGAGAGATGTAAACCTTTTGATGATTTAATTTCGGGAATAGGAACTTTCTTATTTCTTTGAATAATGAGAGGGACATTTGTTGGTGGAGGCATTTGAATTTTATCTTGATATTCTTTATCTTTATAAATTAAAATTATTATTTTAATTTTAATTTTAAACAATATAGAAAATAAAAGAAAAACACAAAATAAAAACGGTTAATTTGTACTTGAATACCTATTTCGTTATTCTTTTTCATTTTATGTTCCTTGAATTCATTGATTACGACATGAGCAGCTAGCAGTTGTTAAATTTTATCCATAGGTTAGTAATGAGTCGTGTAATGTGTATATTAGCGCGATGTATACTTACTTGGTGATCGCCTTCGTCTGGGACTTGGTGATCTCATTGCTTTAATATGACGCCTCGTGGGCGATTTATGTGAACTGTGTGTACTATTGTAACGTCGACGTCTTGTTTCTGGTGACGGTGATCTACTTGACTCAGAACTAGATCCAGATCGTGATGTACTTGAGCTAGAATATGATGAATTGCTGCTATAACTGCGACGATCGCGTCGCAAACGTTTATCTGGTCGCTCACGGCCTTCGGGGCCGACTGCACGGCTACTCGGAGATTTCGACCGCATCCATGGATCATTCCATTCGTCTCCACGACCGATTGGTTCTACCCTTTGTACAATCACTTCACGCGCTGGACGCACTCGTCGATCATCCTCATAGTGTGGCATACGATGTGGCGGGAGTTCTCGATAACGAGCTGTTCGGCCATAAGGATCTTCGTCGTACATTAACGGTGGACCGCGACCAAATTTAGCTGGTGGGCTGTATATGCCTGGTTCGAAATGTGGTGCGACTGCAGCAGGTGCAGGATGGCGACCAGGGAATGCTGGTGACACCTAAAAATATAACAAATAAAAAACGTAAACTGTTTTTTCTCAATTAATATGTCGTATATAATTACATCTGGTGGCGAAGCACGATCCCGTATATAAAAGTTGTCTTTTTCAAGTTCATCTTGGGACAACGACAAATTCATTTTTTTATCCTCAAAGTCCATATCTTGTTCTTTTCGTTTGTTGGCTTTTCGCATCATTTCTTTTGCAGTTCTTAATCCGCGCTCCCACGCACTTTCCACCATCGGAACCGGAGTATCAGCAACCACTACTGGAGGAAGAACACGAGCCTCATGGTGTGCTGCAACATAAGCGGGATGGTGATGAATTGGAGGACGATGATGTAATGGTGGTCTTTCATTTCTATAATCATGAAAATTGTGTGCTCCACCAAAACCACCAGTATGCGGTACCGGAACAGGTCGCACCATGTCAAACATTGTGTAGTTCCCTTTGTCCGTCACACCAGGATGTAGAAAGCGACAGCTCATTCCCCAGGTACATTGACCGCGAGTATAAAATCGACATACAGGTTTTGGCTCCGTTTCCTCAGGGCGCTTATCCTCCTCGTCGCTTACTTCACCTTCTTCCAATTCTTCGCCTTCTTCTACCTCTCCGTCTGAATCCTTTTTTTCTTTTTCTTTTTCATATAATTCCTTTTCGAGTTTTTCCTCTTCTTTACTTACATCTTGACATTCACCTTCTTCGGCTTCAAAATCAAGTGCATCTTCATCGTGCTTTTTTACTAAATCATCAAGCTCTTCGGATACAGACCCGTTACTTTTCGCAATCGTTTGTGTATCACCATTTTTATCTTTATTTTCCATAGCTTTTAATTGATTTTTCTTCTGGTCGAGCTTTTGCCTGAGATCAGTTATGGCCGCTTCTTCGTCGACCTCTTTATTGTTTTCATTTTCCTGTCGATCATCTTCCTCTTCGTCGTGATCTGATTCTCCATTCCTTTCACTTGGCTGCTCTTTAATTTGTTCCTCATCTTCAGAGTCCCGACTGTTACGAACTTCTTCCCTTTTTTCATTTCTCTCAATCTCCATGTCGCTCACATCACTGAGATCTTCATGACTCATATTCAGAGCAGACTCCTTATTTTCATCATCTGCCTCACCGTTGATATTTGATTCACGCGATACTACACTCGAGTTACTAGAATTTCTGGAGCTTCTTGATTTTCGAACGGGAGATATGCTTTGATTTCGGGAAACATTTCCAGCTCGATTGCTGCTGCTAACGTTGCTACTACTGCGGGATGAAACGGAACCTTCATTGTCGTTGCTTACTTGAGTTTCAACGCAATCTTTTTTGGGTGAACTTCGGTTGGCCTCTTCGTTTTCGCTTGATGACGAGCTTGATTTTGACTTCGATCTTGACGGCGATTTTGAATGAGATGGTGACTTTGAACGGGACTCGGACTTAGATCGGGATGGTGATTTTGATCGAGAAGCAGACTTAGATCGAGAAACGGATTTCGATTGCGACCGTGTTCGGGATCGTGACTTTCTTGAAGACGATCCTTCGCATGAACTCTGCTGTGACTTTTGACCGGGCGAAGGGTGCTCTGTAGGACTCGATTGACGCGAATTGTCTGAATTTTCTGAAGAATCGGACGAATTAGACGCCGATGAGCCCGGTCTCGACTCATCGGACTCCATGCTTCGAATGTAACGGAAATGTTACGTAAATCTTGTAGAGCAGGCTAGAATAATTTCACAAAGATTAGAGTACAGAATGACATATATTTTCATGATAGTGCTATTGTTAATTAATTACAAACCTATAGTTGAAATGCATCAAATTAATTCAATTAAACGCTCGGTAATCCAAAAATAAGAGCTCTTAGATTAAGTTAACATACGATACACTGAATACTAAATTGGAAATAGCACGATGGCAATCATATCTTATTTACGTCACAATCAGCCAAACCAAGGGAGATTTTGTGTGACGGAACGGGCCCATTCCCAGCGGCCATAAGATTCTCAAACAAGTGAAAAATCTACGAAAACCAAATCACTAGACCCGGTATACACTGTAGAGGATGGGAGAAAACATTGGAAAAGTAGAGAGTCACTGTTTAGGAGCTCCAGACTGTAAACGAAAACACGGTCGCGAATTAATATTAACCCGTAGATCACAATTTTACAAGAAAAAGTTTTGAAATTTCACCCACATAAAAAAGCTTCAGATAGGGGAGCAACACGGAGAAAAGGTTGCTAAAATTTATATTATAAGCTATATGGTTGCGCCCATAGAGATATATATATATACTGACAAGCAGCGATTGAGTTGAAAGCGGACGTCGTCGCATTCACTTGCACGCAAAACGACAACAATTGACATAACGAACCTGTTTTGTCTCACTCACTCTCACGCTAAAACAACAACAACAACGACCGTGTTTTGCCTCACGTCTCATCGTGTTTTTGGCTTCAAAGCGTTTTATACAAAACCGGTGGCTTGTCGTCTCCAATGTATGAAAAATGTCAGGGCAGTCCATTTTAAAATGCTACACTTTGATGATTATTATTTACTTCAATAGGAGCTCATAAAATATTAGGGAATGTGGGAATGGATGAACCTGTGAGCAGGAATAACGACAGATAAATAATTTTAGTCGATTAACGTAACTACCTGTCTCAATCGCACACTATGCCAAGAATTGAGCTAAAGAAATGGAAGTTTTCACTACTAACATTGATTAGTCTCAATCTTGAACTAAAGTGGACTCATCAAATTCGTTAGTCAAGTCCGAAAATCGCACTTTTAATGGAATTCTGCTTTGAACCGCTCATATGCATAAATGTTTTTACAACTGTAAAGATTAATATACCGTTATCCCTATATTTCAAATACTACTAGTCCAAAAACAAATTGAAATTATATTTTTTTTAATTCGTGCCCTGATTTTGTTAGAATGTGGAATTAGAATGTTCATAACGTTCAGGACATTATTCTTTTAGTCTTTGTCAATCATTCGATTCGAAGAAAATTTAGTTTTGTGCATTTAGTTTTGTGCCGTCATTCAATGTCTTACAATAAATGAAAGGAAATTACGGCAGTTTACAGGGATGCTGTTCACTTTACAAAACACAGTTTAGAAGTGACCTTTTGAAACAAGGCAGAGAGCTAATCGTAGATAATCCTCGCTTAGGATAAACGGAAGGGGTAACAGCATATGCAGTATTTAAATCCCAATAGATAGATCTTCTTGTGAGAAGCAGATGGGCGGACTCTTTTGTAAGTGAAGGATATTAAAAGCCTATTCCGTAACTATACCGATAACTAAAATTCACATGCGAGGTCCCAATTTCTGGTTTTATAGTATTGCATCCAATCAAAGGAAACTATTCAGCTCTTTGAAATGCTCGCATTCGATGATGTGTGTTTTATGGATGGAGATTTAATTTTATTAATTTTATTTAATTTAAAGCCATTGAACAAAAAATACATTTCACTTCTACAATACCTTAGGGCTATAACTAAAGGAAACAAGTTATACAATTAAAGACTTATAAATCAAAGTAAGTTGAAAATATCAGAATGAAAGAAGCAATCGTTTAAGTTTTAGGACGCAAAATTAATAGGAAGTGATAAGAGTTCCGAGCTGGAGTTCGTCGTGCAGCCTTTGGCGCCTAAAGTCTAGAACTGTGTTCCGAGCGAAACGAAATGAACTGTCAAATCCCATATAAAAAAAAATAATATTTCGCTTACTTCGCGAAATATTCATTGCTGTGTTGGTTCGATTGTATTTCTTGTGTAGTTTATTTTTTATGCTTAAAGCTTAAAGGTTTTAGGAAGTACAATGGGTTACATGCAGCTCCATTTTCCCGTGCAAGAGATTGCAAAAATCTGTTAAGGATTCTTCATATTATTTCCCGTCAAAGAGACTACCCCAGTCATCTTCGCTGAGTTCTGAACGTATTGCACTGAACTTAGATTTATAAAAGTTGAAATTCCTAGTGGTATCATGGACTAGTCTAAGGTTTTTTGGTAGCGTTAGCGGGGATATTTGTCGAGCGGTACAAGCTCCGAGCGTAGAGTCATCTTGAACAGGGGAAGAAGTGTCAAAAAAAAAAGTGATTTACGACTTGGTTCTGTTGGGAAAAGAAGCAGAGGTTTAAAAATGATAAAATCTAAGAATGTAATACCACACCCACATGGAACGTACAGGCAACGGATATATAAATAGCTAACATTAGATATTTTAATCTTAACAGTTACGCATTCAATAGGATGAGAATATAGATCACAACGCAACGACACAAGCTTATCCTTGACTGCTATAAGAAAACCACCACCATCTTTTTTAAATCGCGATCAAGCCGGTATACGTACTATGAGTTCGGTAGGAGCTAAGAATTCAAGAAGTTCATCCAGGATTGTGTAATGCAGATAATGTTGTAGGTAGCCTTCATAGCAGATAGACGGAAATCAATAAGCTTGGATCTGAGACCAAGCACATTTTGATAAAATAAGCTTAATTCTAATAGCGAGTTTGTCGAGTTGTTCTGTCATATTTACGGGAGTTGAGCGCAAGTACGCACAGTCAGAAAATATGAGATGAGATCTTTTCAAACTTCAGATCGGACACACGAAAATTGAACGAGACATTAGGTTCGTTCTTTTTGGCTACACTTTCCACACTTTTCTGCACTAACTCTTGAGCGAGTGCAGAAAAATGTAGAAAGTGAATGAAAAAAGAACAAACCTATTAGGTTTGTTCTTTTTTCATTCACTTTCTACATTTTAATTGTATTGATATGGTGTCCAGTACATAATGTAAAGTTTTTCCAATGGACCCGTGTTATGTACCATTCATACAGAATTCAAATTCGAACGTACTCAAAAATTTGTACTCGGCAGGCACGGAAGTTAAGAGCCGTCCTTATGAACATGTCAATGGATTCCAAAAAATACAAGACCCTACAAAACCAATGTTTAATGTCCTAAACTGCAAGCAATGTGCTTCATGTTTGTCTAATCACTACAGTAGGTTAATAAGGACAATGATGTGGAACAATGATATGCAATAATTTCTCAGTTGCTCTGCTTGTTCTGAATCTGGAATAGAAACTGATATCATTTCGACCGCTTGGTGGATGTACTGGGACTTTGAAGAACTTTATTAACGTGTCGAAGATTACTGATTAAAAGTTTCATACTAATGAGCGTACTGCCGCAATATTGCTATTGAACTCACGGTAACGCTAGGCACTTGATTTCGTTCAATTGTGACGAGTGAATTGATCGCAACGTGTTTAGTATCCATTCAGCGCAGCCAACCCGATCTGTGAGAGCACAAGTCATTTCCCCGCGTACTGTGAGGTAATTACTTTGTTTTATAAATGTTTCTTTACTTTTTGCAAATTTTCTTAATTTTTATTTTATATTTTGACGTGAATTTTCCCGTCAAATGTCCGGTCCTTACCTTCATCATGCGCACAAATCAATCAATCGCTGGAGATGCGTTCCACCAGATTTTAAAATTAAAATTTTCGGAAATTTTGCGGAAAATTTATCGACTTTCCCATACTTTAAAACTTTTAAAAGCGGACGATAAAAAAACGAAACTATTAAAAAATAAACTAACTGATTTTCACTGACTTCCTTTGAAAGAGGATCAGAGTAAACGAAACAGAAAAAATTAATTTTTCAACAAAATGAAACTTCCGCGACTTTTCAACTTTACGAGTCTTTTACACTTTTCGAATGAGTCTTAACTTTTACACAGAACTAGAGGAGGTTTTACTTTTTCACTTGGTTTAGCTAATTTGCAATAACTTCTTTGATTAAATACGATATATGTAACTAGGCAAATTAAGATTTTTTTTTAGATTTTCTTCTCTGAAATTATTTTCTTGAGATTTTTTGTTTGTTGTTGTTGTTGGATTACATCTTACCTGCGTACGAACGACGGGCAGCGCGTGTTGGGTACTTTAGTATTTCTCGCTTTTAATTTATTTCGATCGGGAGGAATTTCACTGTCGATGACTATCCAACTTGTCCACAATAGTTTCTAGAGTAGACTCGACGTTGAAACGACGGCTTTTGTCCAGTTTCTGACTGAAAGTCCCTTCAAAATTCGAAACAAAAACACACGCCGACGAGTGCCGCACAATATGGCCGCGATGACTTTCGCAGTGTGGAGACTGTTGTAAAGTGTAGAGAAATTACGAACGGAGAATTGGAGAACGCTGATGAGACTTTTTTTAAATGAACTGCACTACCGCTCGAGAAATTCAGGGTGACCACTGAGATATATCCACTGATATATCCCAGTTGGTCGCTTGTCTCTTTCGAGACATAATCTCGATGGTTTGAGCCTTAGAATCATATTGCATACCTTTCTTCAATACTAGATAGAAAGAAATAGCAATACAAACATGTGCTCCCACCACGATGTATTTGAAGTGCAGAAAACGACCGCAGAGAAGCGAAGAAATCGAAGACTTGAGATGACGTCTGCCGCTTAGAAAAGCCATGACAAACTAAATTCGGATAAATTTTGTCGTACGTATTTATTCAATTCGCACAGAGTACGTCTGAATAGTGGTATGTGATAATTTTATTCTGATAAGTTTATTTCAACTGGGTTTAATTTGAGTTTCCTCTTTTCAGATGATGTTACTCTTTTTGCATTTCACCACCTCTTGGTCGAATGTTGTGGGTAAAAGTGTTTTTGCATGCATTATAAAGTGAATTATTGTTGTTCTCAGTGATGTTTTTTTTAATTACTAAATGAGGAGTACTTTTCATTAAATATTTTGTTTTTTTACTTTATTATAAGAAGTATGAGCACAAGTAAATATAGAAAAATCTATTAATATATAGATGGCGCTGATTGTGAAAACATTTTGCTATCCCGACATTCAGCAGACATGTCTCCAAGATTTCGGGGTGCATTTGTCTCGATACCGTGTATTTTTCCTATAAGGCGTCTCGAAGAAATCTCGCAGACAGGCCGACATGTCTTCGAGAAATCTGCGAGAAATCTCGCAGACGCGACCAACTGGGATAATATATGGATACCTACTGATATATAATATATGGATACCTCATCGGCTCATTTCCCTATACGATTTGACATATTGAAATAGCCGACGAAATCGTACCCTCTCGCTCCTTCTTAAAAATTCGAACTTCGAAAAACATGGGCAACAACTTAAATAAAATTAAAAACTTTTCAATTTGAATTATTAGTTCTGACAATTCAAATTGTTCGATTTGATGGTGAGAAGTTGTGTTTTGCGCTCGAAATTCATAACACAACTCACAGTTTACTTCAATTTTTTTATTAATAAATTTCTTGGGAAATAAAAGCTTCAGGAATATTTATAACGGTTGAGCATGTAATACGTTATTTTTGAATTTGGCGCCATACCGATAAGTACATGGTATTATATTCGTACTGCAGTAGCCAATATTACCTGTACAATTTACACAGCTTAGTTGCAATTTTATGAACTCATTTTCTTTCAATACCTTGCATTGTTTATCCAAAAAAGTATTTATCAAATTCAAATTATTTGATAATTTTTCAATTCGAAATTACACCTAAAAATTCGGATTTCATTTTTCATGTTGGCTAATCTGATAGTTCTGTCATTGTTTTCCTTCTCGCCTTAATACATGCATACCGTGCTACTAACTCTTTCCTTCTTAAGATTCAGGTCATCCGTGGCTCAATCCTAATTTGTACCCCGGATAACTTTCGAAGTTTCTCTAAACTTAAAATGAATTGAATTTGTGAAAGAAACATAAAGAAATGTTTCAATCAAAAATTATTTTATTTGCATTACCAATTTTAAATCTAATGAATGTTTAAAATCATCAAAATTTTGTTCAATAGTGCAGAACCTCGGGTTATCATGGACACCTTTTTCGGATATTGACATTTTAAAAACGTCGGCCATGTGAGATAGCAAATCAAGGCCTCCATTTGATATATCTCAGTGATGGATACCTCATCGGCTCATTTCCCTATACGATTTGACATATTGAAATAGCCGACGAAATCGTACCCTCTCGCTCCTTCTTAAAAATTCGAACTTCGAAAAACATGGGCAACAACTTAAATAAAATTAAAAACTTTTCAATTTGAATTATCAGTTCTGACAATTCAAATTGTTCGATTTGATGGTGAGACGTTGTGTTTTGCGCTCGAAATTCATAACACAACTCACAGTTTACTTCAATTTTTTTATTAATAAATTTCTTGGGAAATAAAAGCTTCAGGAATATTTATAACGGTTGAGCATGTAATACGTTATTTTTGAATTTGGCGCCATACCGATAAGTACATGGTATTATATTCGTACTGCAGTAGCCAATATTACCTGTACAATTTACACAGCTTAGTTGCAATTTTATGAACTCATTTTCTTTCAATACCTTGCATTGTTTATCCAAAAAAGTATTTATCAAATTCAAATTATTTGATAATTTTTCAATTCGAAATTACACCTAAAAATTCGGATTTCATTTTTCATGTTGGCTAATCTGATAGTTCTGTCATTGTTTTCCTTCTCGCCTTAATATATGCATACCATGCTACTAACTCTTTCCTTCTTAAGATTCAGGTCATCCGTGGCTCAATCCTAATTTATACCCCGGATAACTTTCGAAGTTTCTCTAAACTTAAAATGAATTGAATTTGTGAAAGAAACATAAAGAAATGTTTCAATCAAAAATTATTTTATTTGCATTACCAATTTTAAATCTAATGAATGTTTAAAATCATCAAAATTTTGTTCAATAATGCAGAACCTCGGGTTATCATGGACACCTTTTTCGGATATTGACATTTTAAAAACGTCGGCCATGTGAGATAGCAAATCAAGGCCTCCATTTGATATATCTCAGTTCTTTTTGCGCGATCTACACCCTATACTTTCAGTGTAAGTTACACTAAAATGTGAACTTAACCTGGCAAAAAGAACAAACCTAATGTGATACAACTTACACTGAAAGTGTAGGATGTAGACCGCGCAAAAAGAACGGGTTAGTGTAGAAAAATGACAGCTAAGATTCCGAACTTTTTTATTTGTTTTATTCTTTCACTTCTATCAATGCAAATTTATTGCCATTCAATATTCTTGCATATATTCATTCAAAACAGTATTTTCATAAATGCACAAAGTCAATTTTACCCAGTTGGTCGCTTGTCTCTTTCGAGACATAATCTCGATGGTTTGAGCCTTAGAATCATATTGCATACCTTTCTTCAATACTAGATAGAAAGAAATAGCAATACAAACATGTGCTCCCACCACGATGTATTTGAAGTGCAGAAAACGACCGCAGAGAAGCGAAGAGATCGAAGACTTGAGATGACGTCTGCAGCTTAGAAAAGTCATGACAAACTAAATTCGGAATAAATTTTGTCGTACGTATTTATTCAATTCGCACAGAGTACGTCTGAATAGTGGTATGTGATAATTTTATTTTTATTTATTTATTTAGAAAATGAAGCCCCTTATACAATAAGGGGGCCCATGGATTTTCGGCCAAGCCAACTGGGGCATATGGCACGTCGCGCTACATTTTTTCTTAATTTTAGGTTACATCAAGTTTTGTTCACAATAATGATATGTATGTATATGTAAAATTAAGATAAAGTGTGTAATAGTGTGAGAATTCATAATGCGCAAGACTGATACAATTATGTCGAATTCAAAGCAATATCAAAGTGATCGTGTTAAATGGCTAAAGGCTAATGTACAGTAGTTCATGCTTAATGCTAGACAAAAATTATATGTATGTAAGTAAAAAGTAAAAATAAAAATTATAATAATAATAAGTGTGTAGATAGTGCAAAAGCGTGATAAACAAAACTGATACAATTCATGCTAATTTAACTAGTAATAAAGTAAAGAAAGGAATTATAAAATAACATGAGAACTAGGGGTAACGATAGAGCTAGATACAATATAATTCATTCTTGATTCAGGTATATGTAGATAACATAAGAGATAGTGCCAATTATTAGAAAATAGTGTGTAACATAATAAAAATTAGAATGATGAAAATAATAAAAATGATAGTGCAATGATAAAGTTACTATAATTACTACATGCTTAATTAGTACTTAATTCTAGTTAATTCAAGGAGAATGAAGGAAGGAGGTAATTCAAAGGATTGAAACTTATGTTAAATGAGGTATGTGATTCGATGGTGATTTAGGAGTTGAAGGAGTAGGTCTGGTTCGTTGGTGGATAGGAGGGTGGGGAGGGGGGGGACGGCGTTATGGAAATAGCGGTGGGTTTTTCCGCAGTGGACTAGGAGATGCTCCATGGTTAGCGGCATCTGGCATACAAGGCAGCCGGGTTGTGGTGTCTTGATTATTCGGTACTCATGGGTGAGTCTGGTGTGTCCTAGACGCACCCTGGCGATAATAACGGATTCTCTTCCCGGCTGGTCGGTATTGTAGGTTGGCGAGTCCGGGCTGCCCCAGTGGCTCGCCAGGAAGGTGGAGAAGGTTGTCCAGCGGCTGGTTAACTGCTGCTTCAGGTGGGTTCTGGCGGTTCGTCTCAGGAAGCTGTTACAGGACGGTATGATTTCCTCTACGTGCGAGGAGATGGGGCGATTGGCCAGCTTGTCGGCTTCTTCATTACCAGCTATGCCAACGTGGCCTGGGATCCAAAAAAGATCGGTTCCTGCCGGGTTGGCACGTATAATCTCTTGTAAGTACCGGGTCGTCGGATCTCCTGGGCGATGGTTCTGTAGGGCATCAACTGCCGATTTGCAGTCAGTGAATATAACTGCCGGGTGTACGGCCGTTCTAGCCAGTTCCGCGGCTTGTAGTATGGCGTATATCTCTGCCTCGTATATGCTGACATCCATGTGTAGTTTGTAGGACAGTTGTCCTTTTGGTGTCGTGGAGTCTGGTTCCATGGTGATGACGGCTGCTGTTGTATGTGAGGCGGTTTTAGACCCATCCGTATAGTACCGGGTGCGGCCGGTGAGTTCGTTTAGGTGGCTGTGGTGTAATTATTGGTACTGGGCCGCTGGTGTATTTGTTTTTGATGGATACCATGTGCTGCTAATCCTGCTTCGGTTGGAGTTTGTGGGTCTTGTATAGTGGGGGGGGCTAGGGATAGGAGGGGGGATGTTGGGGCAGTGTTTGAGGAGTGTGAGGCGGGCGCACCATAGCGCGGAGTTGAAGTTCCTTGGCGTTGGTCCATCGATGATTGAGGCTGGTGTGTTGTGGAGAGTCTGGAAGTGCGGGCTTCTTGTGTTGATGGTGTTCTTAGCGGCGATGTTGATTTCTGCTTTTTGCACTAGCGTGTCTACACTGTCGCACCCCGACTCAACGTGGAGAGCTTCAATGGGGGAGGTGCGGTAGGCGCCAAGAGCGGCTCTTACCACTTTGTTGGCTGCCACTTGTAGTTTGTCGGAGTTGGTTTTGGAGCTGACCCCGTATATGGATAGGCAGTAATTAATGTGTCCGCGTATGAGTGTGCGGGCGACGTGGAGTAGTGCTGCGGTGGATGCTCCCAGGCTTTTGGAGGCCAGTACTCTGACCAAGTTTGTTACTTTGTCCAATGCGGCGATAATGTGGCGGTAGTGCACATTCCACTTTAAATTCGTTGTGAATGTGACACCGAGGATTTTACACGCGGGGAGTGGTCGTAGCGCGGGTTCTTCGATAATGTTTATTGCGGAAGCGCGAGTTCGTTTTCTTGTAATGGTAATGCGTTCACCCTTGTCGAATGGCAATTTCGGTCCGGTCTTACGGCACCAAGCGTCGATGATTGTTTTGACTCGTCTATAGGTGTCATTGAGGAGGGGATGGGAAGAAGTGATCAGGATATTGTCGGCGTGGAGGTAGTGTTTAATATGCGGGATATCAGAGAGGAGTTAAGAAAGCGAGTGTGTGTATACGTTAAATAATACTGGAGATAGGGGAGATCCTTGAGGCAGAGCGTTGTCGATGCTATAATGTTTTGATGTGTATCCATTGACTCTCGCCATTATGGATCGAGCCGAAAGGAAGTTGTCAATGGTTTGGATGAATCGGGTATCAATACCCCAGATGGTAAGCTGTTTGGTGACTACTGTTTTGATTACCCGGTCAAAGGCCTTCTCGAGGTCAAGGGAGAGGACATGGTACTCCTGTTTGTTGGCAAGTGCCTGTCTGGCATAGTGTTCGAGCTCGAGCAGGAGAGAGGTTGTACCTCTCCCCGGTCTAAAACCGTGCTGCTCGTCCGACAGTACACTCTCCAGTAGGGCGCCAAGCCTCTTACCCAAGATCTTTTCAAAAACCCTTGACAGGCAGGGGATCAGTGAAATAGGAGATCCTTGGAGGTTATAGCTATAGAAGTTGAGTTCGATCGCTTACGGATTGGCACTTGAGTAACTCTCTTCCACATGTGTGGAAAGGAGCCCTGCGCCAGGATCATATTGAACAAGCCAACTATTCTGAACTTCAGGTTGTTAGATGATTGTCTGATCATCTCGTAAGTGATTCGGTCGTGTCCCGGAGCTGATCCCTTTCAGGAGCTAAGCACCGAAGTTAGTTCCGCAAAGGAGATATGGTAACCAAGTGTTCTATCTGGGTCCGGTGCGTGGACTGCGGGATTGCAGGGTGCCGACTGTTTGTCAGCGAGTTGTTCGGAGGAAAATTTAGAGTCCGATGAGTAATTAGTTCAGCATAGAGCCAGGTGTTCGGCTATATGCAAGGAGTTCGTGATGGATCCTAGGTCGGTAGTTAAATTGGGGATTAGACTGGGAGGTCTACCCCCGAAGATAGATTTAACTTTCCTCCATGCATCGGCTAGATTAGAGCTGGGATCGATGGAACAAGCAAAAGAGTTACCGTTTTCTCTTTTCGCAGCTTTAATCATTCTCTTGGTGATGGCCGCCTCGCGACGATACGCTACTAGGTTGGTATCTGTCGGGTGCCTGTGAAAACGTTTCCAAGCTCTAATTTTGGACTTAATTATGTGCAAGATATCCCGGTTCATCCATCGCGGTTGAGAACTGGGGCTTGGGGTAGACGTGGGAATAGTTGAGGCTGCTGCAGTGTGGAGTATCCTGACGAGGCGAGCCGCCTCCTGGTTCACATTTTCCGAATTCGGATATCTCTTTGCCGTTTCGTCCATGGAAGCTCTATACATGTCCCAGTCGGCACGTGAGGTGAGGTATCTGGTGGTTGGTCTATGGTTAGCCAATCCTTGAGTCGATCGTATGATGACTGGCAGATGGTCACGGCCTTCTGGGTTAGAATGAAGCTCCCATGTGAGAAACGGGACAAGCCTGGAGGGAGCGAGTGTCAAGTCGATGGCCGTCATGGTGGATCCGGTCGAGATGAGCGTGGGCGAGCCATCATTGAGAAGGACAAGGGATACGTCCTGAATCCAGTCCGCCACCAGCCTCCCCCTGCAATCCCAACGCCCACCTTCCCATAGGGGGCTGTGCGCGTTGAAATCGCCACCATAAATGGTGTTCTCGGGAAGCTGATCTGACAAACTGGACAGGTCAGCATTGGTAATCCCCCGTCCACACTCAAGATATGCCGACACCACGGTCAGCGAAGGATCACATCCAACCGTGACGGCACAAGCCAGAAAGTCGACATTCAGTTCAACCTGTTCGGAGGCTAGAGAGTTGTGAACCAAGATGGCGACGCCGCCATGCCTGGTGTCCCTGGGTGTGTTGTAACCAATATAGGAATAGGCTCCGAACCTACGAGGTTCTTCGCCCGGAAGAATATTAGTTTCCTGCAGTAGTATGATGTGGGGTTGGTATCGGGAAATAAGGATGTCTAGGTGAGGACGATTGGAGTAGAGGCCTCTGACGTTCCACTGAAGGATGCAGAGGCTACGGGATGGGTGAAAAGGAGATGGGGTCAATGGTGTCACGTTTGGGAACATTATAGCTCTAATTCTGGCTCAGATCCGTCCGATATCACGATAGACTCCATCGGAGTGGGCGTGGTGTCGGAGGGGATTGTTTGCGTGATCTGTTTATTCAGTACGAGGGTTTGAAAAATGAGGTTTGAGTGCGGCGATAGCCCAGAAGATATATCTTCCAAGACCAGCTGCTTCTCAGGTGTTTTCAATGTTTGTGTGGTTGCTGGAGTTATGTTTATGTTGTTGTTGGTGGTGGGAGTGTTGGGTTGATGTTGATGTGTTGGGGTAGTGGCGATGAAGGTGTTGGCAGAGGGGTTAGTAGGTGCGGGGGTGGTGTTGTTACTTGGTGTGGCGTGGAAGGTTGGTTCTTGGGGTAGGAGGTAGGTTTGTTGGTGGTTGTTTTTGTGATATTGTTATTGGTGGAGTTGGCAGGGTCATTAGTTTTGGAGTGGAGGGGTTTAGTGCTCTGTGGATGGGTATTGGTCTGGGGGGGGGGAGATGGGGAGTTAGGGGATGGGATTGTGTTGACGGTGGAGGGGGTGGGGTTGGTGTTAGTAGTTCTGATGGCCTGCGCGTAGGTGTTTGTGTTGGAGGCGGGTTTATTTTTGTAAAAGAGTTTCTTAGCCTCGTACTGGGTTCGAATCTTTAAAATTTCTTTTTGTTTGATGAATGCGGGACAGGATTTGTTGCTGGGTTGGTGCCCAGTGGCCTTGCAGTTAACGCAGAAGGGTGTCGTGCAAGGGGGGTCGTGGGTCACTGGCCCTGAGCAGTTGGCGCAGGCTTCGGTTTCCGTACAGTGATTTTTTGTGTGGCCAAGTTTCTGACAATTTCTGCATCTGAGCGGGTTGGGGAAATATTCCCTCACCTCCACTCGCTCGAATCCAACGTTTAGGTGACTTGGAAGAGAATACAAGTTGAAAGTCAGGATTAGAAGTCCTGAGGGTTTCTGGGTTTTAAGGTTTTTTAGCTGAGTGACTTCCGTTACATTTTGGTCCTGTAGACCGCCTAGGATTTCCTCCTGGGTAAGGTAGATCAACGAGGAAGCGTACACCATCCCCTTGCACGTGTTTAGCCTTCCATGGAGGCTGCATTCAATCTTGATATCGTGGATCTGAGTGGTGGACAAGAATTTTTGTGCGATGGTCTGATTGTCGCAAAGAATTAAAAGGCTGCCGTCTCTCAAAAACGATGAATTCGTATATTTGGTCGATATCGAGTCGACACCTTTTTTGACAATAAATACATTGTGTTGCTGTAAACTCTTTTGCTTTGGTAGCAAAGTTTGGATTACAACAAATTTTGGAGTTGGACCTAGAGGTTTGGCGACAGGTGTGGGCAGACTAGGATATACTGCGGCGAAATCGCTAGAAGTGGTGGTTTTTTCCAGGGCACGCGGTCTTTTCCCTTTGGGGGATGAGGAAGGGGAGGGGTGGTTGTCCGGGGCTTCCGCCAGCGGGGCAAACTTATTTCGGTTGGCCATCCGGCCATCAAGAGGGATTTGTAGGTTAGGTTGTTTGTATATTGTCTTTGCCTAAGACTTACCGTCCTTTGATTAGAATTTAATTAGTTTATTACGCGCGCGGGTATAAAGGGGGCGCTCGTGGCGCTTCACTGGTTTATTTAACTTTTGTCACTGTTTTATACTGTTTTGCACTTCACGGCTTGGATAGAAAAAAGTTGGGCCGACGGCCCTAACCTATAAACACTGTTTTTTTATGCACTTTGGGTGTAATTATTGGGGTTCACCGGGGGTGAAGACACTTGGAGGGGGCTTCCCTATCACTTTAGAAGATTCAGCTCGCTGGGGCGTTCGAATTTCGCTTTTGCTCGCAGACCAACTCGGGCACGTCAACCTAGGTTGACGTTTCGTGCGCGAATGGGATAATTTTATTCTGATAAGTTTGTTTCAACGGGGTTTAATTTGAGTTTCCTCTTTTCAGATGATGTTAATCTTCTTGCATTTCACCACCTCTTGGTCGAATGTTGTGGGTGAAAGTGTTTTTGCATGCATTATAAAGTGAATTATTGTTTTTCTCAGTGATGTTTTTTTTTTTACTAAATAAAGAGTACTTTTCATTAAACATTTTGTTTTTTTACTTTATTATAAGAAGTATGAGCACAAGTAAATATAGAAAAATCTATTAATATATAGATGGCGCTGATTGTGAAAACTTTTGCTATCCCGACATTCAGCAGACATGTCTCCGAGATTTCGGGGTGCATTTGTCTCGATAACGTGTATTTTTCCTATAAGGCGTCTCGAAGAAATCTCGCAGACAGGACGACATGTCTTCGAGAAATCTGCGAGAAATCTCGCAGACGCGACCAACTGGGTATCTGCATACAGCCATCAATTTTGACAGATGGTAAAGAAGAAGAACTTACACCTGCTCCCGACCCAGTGTAAGAAAGTGTACACTGAGTACACTACACTAGCAAAAAGAACAGCCACCTCTGACGTCACGCCGACTAAAAGAACAGCATTAGGGCAGAAAGTGTACACTGAGTACGCTACACTCGACAAAAAGAACAGACCTAGTGCAATACACCTTACCCTGAAAGTGTAGGGTGTAGATCACGCAAAAGGAACGGGTTAGTGTAGAAATGTGACAGCTAAAATTCCGAACTTTTTTATTTGTTTTATTCTTTCATTTCTATCAATGCAAATTTATTGTTATTCAATATTCTTGCATATATTCATTCAAAACAGTATTTTCATAAATGCACAAAGTCAATTTTATCTGCATACAGCCATCAATTTTGACAGATGGTAAAGAAGAAGAACTTACACCTGCTCCCGACCCAGTAGGTCTGTTCTTTTTGGCTACACCTTCTACACTTTTTTACAATGACTTTTGAGTGAGTGCAGAGAGGTGAAGAGGGTGAATGAAAAAAGAACAAACCTAATTGACGAATATACCATGTGCTCTGGTGGCAAATTTTGGAACCCTTTAAGATAGACAGAAACTGGCAGTTGCATGTGATATTCATACAAATTTGAGATTTAGCTCGAATAAAAGTATTTTACTCCAAAATATCGCTTAAAGTGAATTTAAATGAACCTCATAATTAAATAAGAATGACAAACGTATCATAACATATCAAAAACAAAATTTATTTTTTTCTGAAACCAATTTCAAGCACCAAAATGAAAGAAAAATGTAACGAAAAAACGGTTTATGTTCCTTATAAATAATTTAAAAATTATTCTATATTTCCTTTTCTCGGAATATTCAACATTTGTGAAGTTATTTCGAAGTTTATACCGCCCGTTCATAAAGAAAAAATGTTCATTTTATGACTTCGTTGTGCGGGTTTGAATCTAACATTTTCGGAATGTAGAACCGGAAATGAATACCTTACTATCAACCGCACCGATCGTTATCAATTTTTATTATGTCTTTCATAATGAAATTAAGAGAGAATCGAAAATTTCCCGAGCTCCAAATCACAAATTTACACACGAACCGCCATATAACAGTCAGCTGACAAAAATTTGTCTATCTTAAAGGGTTATTTTTTTGCCACCAGGTGGAGATTTCCAACTTTACCATTCGTCAATAGGTTTGTTCTTTTTTCATTCATCCTCTTCACCTCTCTGCACCCGCTCAAGAGTTAGTGCAGAAAAGTGTATTCTAGTGTAGAAAGTGTATGCAAAAAGAACAGACCTAGTGTAAGAAAGTGTGCACTGAGTACACTACACTAGACAAAAAGAACAGCCACCTCTGACGTCACACCGACAAAAAGAACAGCATTAGCTACTTCCCTAATGCATGGAAGGAGGCCACAATTATACCAATACCTAAATCAGGTACTCACTCAATTAGTGTTACAAACTATAGGCCAATCTCTCTCCTGAATTGTATGGGGAAGCTATTAGAAACATTTATAAGCAGAACACTTAACGCCTACTGTATAGATAACAATATACTACCAAAAACACAATTTGGATTTATCAAACAAAAATCAACAAGTCGGGCTCTAATCTTACTTCAGAAGACACTTCAAATAGTGAACCAACATTAGCCTGTTCACTGGACCTGTATGGACCAATGGCTTGATCTTTAAACTAATGGGGCTTAACATGCCCTCATACCTGATCAAAATGTTATATAATTTTCTATCAAATAGAATCATGCGAGTGATGGTCAATGGCTCCAGCTCACCCGTGGCAGGGGTCGGAGCAGGAGTTCCATAAGGATCAATACTTGGTCCCATGCTCTTCAATCTCTATATACACGACTTTCCCTTGGGAGAAAATTTTGAAATGCAAACGATCTTTTTTGCTGACGACATAATTGGTATGAAAACCAGCAAGGATATGGTTCAGGCAATTGAGCTAATGAATACCCACCT
The DNA here is from genome assembly GCA_951812415.1 of Beris morrisii. Lineage (NCBI taxonomy): Eukaryota > Metazoa > Arthropoda > Insecta > Diptera > Stratiomyidae > Beris > Beris morrisii. Next base: position 69,004,289 of record OX638313.1, read on the forward strand.
AATACAGGTCCAAAACTACTGCTCCTACTGGAGACTCAAATTTAACTATGAGAAATGTGCATCTATTATCTTTAGAGCATATGAAAAGTTCTTCAAAGCTAGCCAAAAACACCTCAAAAATACCGAAAATGTCAAAGTAGTGCTTGATGGTAGGGAAATCAAAACTGTAAATGAACTCAAATACCTTGGGGTTATCCTGGATAAAAAAGGAGGTTGTATCAAACACATTGAAAACATATTACGCAAAGCCAACTATGCCTTCAGCCTTATCGGGAACCTGTTTAGAAAGACTAAATTAAAAACGGACCTAAAGCATCTATGTTATAAACAACTAATAAGACCAATTTTAACCTATGGCTTCCCTAGCTGGTGTATGATCTCCTCGGCTCAGATGAACAGATTGAGATTGTTTGAAAGAAAAATCCTCTATAAATCTCTCCCAACTAACGAGGCATTTATTAGACTTGAATCAGATCCTGAAATCTTTAAAAAAATCTCCAAAAACAAACTATACGCAAAATTTAAAAAATTCAAAACAATAGATGTTATATTAATCTCCAGCTTCATTAAGTGCTTCAGAAAATTGGAAGACAGTGATATCCCAAAACTGAACGAACTAATCTCTCACCAGAATCTAAAGCAGATCTTTGAATCACCCTCAGGGAAATTCCTCTTTAAAAACTTTCCACCCTCGTTCCTATACTACCTCCATCTGGAAAAGCGCCTGACAAACAGCAATAATAAGCTAGTTTTCTATAATAGAAAATTTAATGGAAATATTTTAGAAGAATCCATTTATGACATTAGTCCGCACGAATTGACACTTCAACAATAAATCGAAAGTAATCATAAAATAAAATAAAATAAACTACCGAAAATCATTCATCACTCTCCTTAAGTAAATTGTAACACAACATAATCTAGCTTTAATCACTTTAACTAATATAAATTTGATCGATCAGAAGATATCAATGATTGTATGTGGCCAATAACCAAGCCAAGCAGACTGCTGTATTTTTGGAATACTCCAGCTTCTAGCTATAAGGCGTAAGTTCAATTACGATACCTCCACAACACTTAATCATCAAACTTTTAAACTCTCAATAAATAATTGAAGTACTAAATAATTTGTTGAAGTATGAAGCTTTAAGCTTTCCGCCACCATCTTGTTTTTACATTTTCTGTTCATTTTTCTTTGTACTGTTACACTCGAATAAAGTCAGTCTAAGCAAGCGCACGCATTCTTATGATCATTCTCGTGTTCTTTACTAAAAATCATTTCTACTGGATTACCAACAGGTTATGGGCCCAGAGATTGTGTAAAGAAAATATTGTATTGATTTCAATCCCAATTGCCAGAATTCCGATTTTGTTTAGTCGAAGTGTCGTGATCCGCGAAACTGAGGTTAAAAATAAAAAACGTGCTTCGCAATGGGAAAAGATATTAATTTCGACAAATTAAAAGGCCGCGAAAACTATGCGCAGTGGGAATTGAATATGCTGGCGTTCTTGGGTACTCGCGACTTAATAAATTGCGTGAAATCGAGTCCAGACACCGAGACTGAAAATGGCAAGCTAGATCGTGCTATAGGATGGCTTTTTCTTGCGTGCGAGGATCACGTCAAGCATCATTTTGGAAAGAATGATTCGCCACTCAAAATATGGACAACGTTGCACAGGACATTCGCAGAGACGGGCCAAGATTTGAAGCTGAGCGCGGTCGTCGCTTTGACAACGACAAATTTAGAGGACTGTGATTCGATCGACGATTATATCGGGCGCATGATGGATGCGTGGCGTCGATGCACAGAAGCAAAGGTGATTTTTGACGACAACACAGTTGCGCTGTTCATGGTCGCGCATTTGGGCCCCCGATACGAATCGTTCAAACAGAGTCTCATCGGTAGCGGGCAGGATATCACAATTGATATTGTGAAGAAGGGCTTGTTAGGATTGACACCAGCGGGTGGCAACTCAGAGACGGCGTTTTACAGCGATACACGCCGGAGAGGGCCACCGGGCGCTACCAGTCGCGGCAGCAGAAAGCTACCCCGAGATATGAGCAAGGTCAAGTGCTTTGGCTGTGGCCAGTTGGGGCATTTTCGAAATAAATGTCGAAAGGAAGGCGGTGCAATGAATGACAGAGGAAATTCGATGGCCGGCAACAGCGGCAAGAAATCGAGCGATGCGAAATTCGCCCATGGTTTTCTGGTCGTATATGGAGCGAGAAACAGCGACGATTGGTTCGTCGACAGCGGTGCGTCACGTCACATGACATCGCGACGTGACATTTTGGCCGATTATCCCGACATTTCATTGGCAGACGACCGAAAACTGCACGCTGCTGGTTGCGGAACGGCACACATTGTTGTGAACGGAGTTGATATCACTGTTCGCAATGTTTTGTATGTGCCCGGCTTGAAGGCGAATTTGCTATCTGTCGAAGCTATCATGAACGCTGGGAACCGAGTAATTTTCGATGACGGACTGATGAACGTTTTTAGCCGTCAGACCGGTGAATTGGTGATGACAGCCAAGCCGTCAAATGGAACATTCAAGATCGATGCGAGCCACATAAAATGCATGCTCGCCAAGGACAACGAGCTAGTCGATTGGCATCGAAAAATGGGTCACATGAGCTACGGAGGCCTGGTGACGATGCAGAAAGCGGCTAGTGGCATAAAATTCAACGGAACGAGAGAGTCAATCAGCGGATGTGTTAGTTGCGCTGAGGGAAAGCAGCCACGTGCAGCATTTCACAAGAAAAAGGTCGTGATCAAGACGAAGTACATTCTTGAAATGATCCACATGGACGTATGTGGGCCAATGAGTACATCGCTTGGAGGAGCCAGGTATTTTCTTGTGATTATTGATGATTTCTCACGAAAAGTTTTTGTTACATTTTTGAGAGAGAAATCGGCTGTTGTTGACGCATTTCGGAGCTTCAAGGCGATGGTTGAGAACCAGACCAGACGCAAGATCAAGCGTCTGCGTTCCGACAACGGAAAAGAGTTCGTGAACAAGGAAATGGAGGATATCTGTGCCAAGGCCGGCATAATTCATGAAAAGACCGTTCCTTACACGCCACAACAAAACGGCGTCACTGAACGTATGAACCGCACACTGGTGGAACGTGCGCGCTGCATGTTGTCGGATGGCGAATTTGACAGAGAACTCTGGGCTGACGCTATTCATCACACAGCTTTCCTGATCAACCGATCAGTAAACCGTTCTGTGGGCGATTGTACACCGGAGGAGATTTGGTCTGGTCAAAAGCCCGACTTGTCAACATTGAAGATCTTCGGGAACCCATCAATGGTTCAGGTGCCGAAGGTGAAAAGGTCGAAATGGGATCCGAAAGCGATTGAGGTGCAATTTGTTGGTTATGCCGATAATCAAAAGGCGTTTCGCTTCTACGATCCATCAAACAAGAAAATCATCATCAGCCGAGATGCGACCTTCCTGACCCCAAGAGTCGCGAGAATCGGTTTGTCATTTGTTGTTGACAGTGATGACGATGAGCCCACGGTTTCAGTTGGGGTAACGAAGTCGACAGAGGTGGAAAAGGCAGAAGAGGCTGGAAACCTCGAGAGAACTCATGACAAAAGTCATGAGGGAAACTCGGCGGAAGAAAGCCCCTCGATAGTCGCCAGTCGACGCGATAAAATAGAGTCAGCAGACTCAATCGAGAGCCAGGGTAGAGAAACCTCCAACGTAAATATTTCATTTGGCGATTTCGAAGATGGTGAATTCGAGGATGCATACGGTGATGACAACTACGAACCATCGGTAAATGTCATTCCACTGGCGAATGGCGAAGTGCGACGTTCAACCCGAAACACGCGTCCCGTCGTTCGGGATAGCTTTATTTCATACTTCGCTCGCGACTGCGCGGCGGGTGATCCATTGACTCGTGAGGAAGCTCTTAATGCCCACGATGGTCGTCAATGGATGGACGCAATGAAGCAGGAACTGGAGTCGTTCGCAGAAAATGAAACTTGGACATTGGCGGACCTGCCAGAAGGAAGAAGGCCCGTGAAAACAAAATGGGTTTTCAAACGCAAACGTGCCGAGGATGGCACTATCGTACGGTACAAGGCTCGCCTAGTGGCGAAGGGATGTTCCCAACGATTTGGTATCGACTACAGAGAAACTTTTTCTCCCGTCGTTCGATACAGTTCGATTCGACTGTTGATCGCATTAGCCGCACAACGAGGAATGGGAATCGACCAAATGGACGCCGTGACGGCGTATTTACACAGTACGTTAAATGAAGACATCTACACTATGCAGCCCGAAGGTTTCGAGGATGGCTCGGGTAGAGTCTGTAAGCTGCACAAGGCCATGTATGGACTGAAGCAAAGCGGACGACAATGGAATCATTGTCTGGACACCGCCTTGTTGTCATTCAATTTGAAGAAATCGATAGAAGATCCATGCGTTTACTACACTGGCGACGGAAATTTGATAGTCGCGATATATGTAGACGATTTTCTGATTTTTTGGAAGGACGTTTCGGTTCGAGACGAACTGAAGGCAAAATTATCGAGTACATTCCATATGAAGGATTTGGGCAGGGCGAACACCTGCGTTGGCTTGACCATCGAATACGGTCAAGGGACCATCGGCATCAACCAGGAGTCGTACGCTAGAGAGGTACTCGAGAGATTCGGTATGGGAGATTGCAAACCTGCATCTTCTCCATGTGATATGTCACAGAAGCTAGTCAGTGGATCGGACGGGTTCAATTCTAACGTGCCATATCGCGAAGCGGTAGGAAGCTTGTTATTTCTTGTCCAAGGGACAAGACCAGACTTGGCATTTGCTGTCAGCAATGTGAGTAGATTCAATGACAAGCACGACGATTCCCACTGGACTGCTGTGAAGCGCATCATGCGTTATGTCAAGGGTACCATCGGATATCGCTTGGTTTATCATCGTGATTCATTGGTACCAATTCATGGATTCGTCGATGCGGACTGGGGAAACGACACGGACGAGCGTCGTTCATTCTCTGGTTACGCATTTTTAATGGCTGGAAGTGCTGTGACTTGGTCGTGCAAACGACAATCGACTGTTGCAGTGTCGAGCACCGAGGCAGAATACGTAGCAATGGTGTTTGCAGCCAAAGAAGCACTCTGGCTGGTGCGTGTGATTCGTCAATTTGAGGAATTGGAAAGCATCATCATCAGGTGCGATAACCAGAGTGCAATAGTCGTGGCAAGTCGCGAAGCGTTCAGCGCTCGTACCAAACATATCGACGTTGCACACCATTTCTACCGACAACATGTCACCAACGGAATCATCACGCTTGAATATGTTCCGTCCGCCAGCAATGTTGCCGACTGTTTGACTAAAGCTGTCGGCGGAGGAAAAATTATACGTGGAGCCAAGGGGCTTGGTTTGTTGTGTACCAACGGTGAAATTTTGAAGTAGAGTAAATGGAACGAATTTTTGTTTGGGCCTTAAGCCAGTTTATTGTTTTATCAAATAATTTGAATTAAAAATTTGTTCACCGATTGGCACAAGTTGGGGTGTTGAAGTATGAAGCTTTAAGCTTTCCGCCACCATCTTGTTTTTACATTTTCTGTTCATTTTTCTTTGTACTGTTACACTCGAATAAAGTCAGTCTAAGCAAGCGCACGCATTCTTATGATCATTCTCGTGTTCTTTACTAAAAATCATTTCTACTGGATTACCAACATAATTCTATATAATTTTATCTTATTTTATCTATTGAAGAAAGGAAACAATTTTGACGAACAATTAAAGAATTTCACTTCCTTTCAATTCAGAAAATGAATATTAATTTAATTAACCACCCTTAATTAATTATAACTTATACAGTAAACTTAAATCTACACAAACGTAAAGATTATATATGAATTATGTAAGCTCACCATGAGCAAAATTTAAATCATGATGCACTTCAAGCAATCAACATGTAAAAAAACTTTTAATCCTTGTTTTGTCCTATTTATCCATTAAGTGTAGTTAAGATTTGGCCAGGTTTTTTGGCTTTCCTGGTAACACGAAACCTAAGTTAAGAAAAAAATAAAGCTGTATATTTCAACCTAATAATTAAAAGATAAATGTTAATTAACTAAAAAACATTGACAAATTAGCCAAGGCTAATGTAATGTGCAAAATATTATTCTGTATTAACCAACAAGCTGTAACTTAATATGCCAATAAATCTTTGAATCTTGAATCTTGACCAATATAGAGAGAAAGATTTTAACAATAAAAAATACCCTTGCTGATGCTACCGGCATCTAGTAGACGAAATTAACAACTGATTTGTTATAAAAAATACTGATCTTAGCGCGTTTCATAACATAACATGACACTTTCCATAATTTATACATAACGAACTGTCAAAAACAAGTCTGTAGCGGCTGGAAAATCTAGCCGCCAGTGGATTTTTCTTGAATTAACTGCTAGAATGTTGCGAAACACTGCTCGAATGCGCTTTGTTGCCGCTTTTTTTTGACAGTTATGCTGTTATGACACTGGCTATTTCCTCGCTAGTTTCAAGTGCAATAAAAGTCAATCGTGCGACAAGGCGACCAATATAAAGAGAAAGAGATTACCGCTAAAAAATACCCTTGCTGATTCTACCGGCATCTAGTAGACGAAATTAACAACTGATTTGTTATAAAAAATACTGATCTTAGCGCGTTTCATAACATAACATGACACTTTCCATAATTTATACATAACGAACTGTCAAAAACAAGTCTGTAGCGGCTGGAAAATCTAGCCGCCAGCGGATTTTTCTTGGATTAACTGCTAGAATGTTGCGAAACACTGCTCGAATGCGCTTTGTTGCCGCTTTTTTTTAGACAGTTATGGATTGTTTTTTGACAGTTACCCATAGTTTGCTGTTCGGACTGTCTCTCTCACACCAATGTCTAAATTGTATGTTAAAGTCTCTATCCCTCTCCATTTGGATTGTCTAGCCGCTTTAAAGCCGCAAAAATAGCCAGTGTCATAACAGCATTATGGATTGTTTTTTGGTATTGATAGAAGTGAAAGAATAAAACAAATAAAAAAGTTCGGAATTTTAGCTGTCACGTTTCTACACTAACCCGTTCTTTTTGCGTGATCTACACCCTACACTTTCAGTGTAAGTTGTATCACATTTTTAGTGTAAGTTACACTAAAATGTGAACTTAACCTGGAAAAAAGAACAAACCTAATAATAGCTAATCGTGCGACAAGGCGAACAACATTAAAAGAAAGAGACACCTCTCTTTCCGACGCTAGCGGCATCTAGTAAACAAAATTAACAACTGGTTTGTTAAGAAAAATACCGGTTCTGGCGAGTTTCATGACATAACATGGCATTTTCCATAATTTATACGTACCGAACTGTCAAAAGCAAGTCTGTAGCGGCTGGAGAATTTAGCCGCCAGTGGATTTTTCTTGGATTAACTGCTAGAATGTTGCGAAACACTGCTCGAATGCGCTTTGTTGCCGTTGCTTTTTTTTGACAGTTATGGATTGTTTTTTGACAGTTATGGATTGTTTATTGACAGTTACTCATAGTTTTGCTGTTCGGACTGTCTCTCTCTCACACCAATGTCTAAATTGTATGTAAAAGTCTCTATCCCTCTCCATTTGGATTTTCTAGCCGCTTTAAAGCCGCAAAAATAGCCAATGTCATAACAGCATAAGCCTAGTACGGACCTCAATCAAAATTTTGATTCCCATATGAAATGCATGTAAAAAAAAGTGATGAAAATTTTGCTTACTCGATTTTTCCGTTGGCTTTCTGTTTGGTGGTACGGAGTTCGAAGCAAAATTCTACTACAGTTTAACAGTTCTCCCATCGGCCAATAGATGGCGCTCCAGCCGTATAGACTATAGCGTATAATAAAAGCATTATATTTTAATATTTAATTTATTTAAATAGGTACACAGTTTAAAGTACTTCCTTGCGGATGGAAATTCAACGACGGAATGAATCATTCCTTCATAAACAGAAGCTGAAGGTATTCAGTGCGACAGTCCTGTGGTACTGCCATGTAAAAGTTCTGCTATGCGATGGTGCTGCTACAAGACCAATTTTTGGCCACCATTAAAACCTAGTACGGACTAGGGATGTTCCGAATAACCGTATTCGTATTCGTTTAAGCGAATATTCGCCAAATTTTAAGTATTCGTATTCGAAACTGTATTCGACAAATTCAACCCAAATACTCGAATACGGTTCGAATACGAAACTAGTTAAAAATAAATAAAAAAACAGTTGTTGATGATAAAAAAATTAAAAGCATTCTTTGCTTATTATTGTTTCTTCTCCTATCTTTTTTTTGTTAAAATTACAAAATTTTCTTTGGCGAATTCAAAATTTTCTTTGATGAAATCAAATCACGAGGTAATAATTTTAAAAAGAAATTATCATGCTTATTCTGGAAAACGACGGATTTTTTGTTTCCGCCGACTATGCGGTTCACATTCGATTCCCATTCACAGCACATGCGATTATTAAAAACGTTCGGAAACTGCTTTATCGACATATTTTAAAAACGTCTTTTCCTTGTATTTGAAACCATATTTTAAGGCAGAAAAATGTCAAAAATTATAGTACCGTAAATGTGAGAGATTGACCATCTCAAATTTATCTTTATTTATTGCCAATTACTAATGTCCATCAATTTAGCCCCGCCATTTTCGAAAAAATATAATTTGGCAATTGTGCTGAGTTGTGCTAAATTTGTGCCGGTTGTGCCGTAAAAAGAAATTAATTTTACTTCAGTCAATAAAAAGTTACGGCCATGTACTAAAAATTATGTTAAGTTAGCCCCGCCATTTTCGAAAAAATATAATTTGGCAATTGTGCTGAGTTGTGCTCAATTTGTGCCGTTTGTGCCGTAAAAAGAAATTATTTTTACTTCAGTCAATAAAAAGTTACGGCCATGTATTACACTAAAAATTATGTTAAGTTAGCCCCGCCATTTTCGAAAATATATAATTTGGCAATTGTGCTGAGTTGTGCTCAATTTGTGCCGGTTGTGCCGCAAAAAGAAATTATTTTTACTTCAGTCAATAAAAAGTTACGGCCATGTACTAAAAATTATGTTAAGTTAGCCCCGCCATTTTCGAAAAAATATAATTTGGCAATTGTGCTGAGTTGTGCTCAATTTGTGCCGGTTGTGCCGCAAAAAGAAATTATTTTTACTTCAGTCAATAAAAAGTTACGGCCATGTACTAAAAATTATGTTAAGTTAGCCCCGCCATTTTCGAAAAAATATAAGGTCTGTTCTTTTTGTCGGTGTAGTGTACTCAGTGTACACTTTCTACCGTAATGCTGTTCTTTTTGTCGGTGTGACGTCAGAGGTTGCTGTTCTTTTTGCTAGTGTAGTGTAGGGTCACTATATACACAACAGTCTCTACCTAGGGTTTGGCAGATACGTCTAATTCGGTCGTTTCCACGGTCGTATATACAGGTCTGGAAACTACCGTGGTGGGGGTAGACACCTTTTTTGAAGAAAATGTGAAAATAAACTGGTACAGCTTCTCGTTATTATCAACAGAGTCGCTACTAGCGATTGGTTGCGCAAGCGCAAGAACGTGCATTCTAGACGTTGTGACAATATAAGTGTCAACCTTAAATTTTGAAAACTGAATTACAGCTTACGTCAATGTGGGGTTGCAAGAAAACTGAATCGAGAAGAATGCAATATACTATACAGAAATCGCTACGATTTCCTCTCTTCGGGATGTGCTGGACACTCGCTGCAGTCTTACGTCGTGTGCGGAGCAATCAGGATTCATATCAAAAATGAAATTATATTGGTTAACAATTTCTTTATAAAAAAACAACATGAACACGAAAAATTGTTAGCAGTTCATTGTGAACTCCTGAGCTTATGAATTTAAATTCCACACAGGACGTTGGGTATTTAGGAAATATGATTATTTGGGATTGTTTTATTGGGTATCATAGTTTTCTGATATCATAGGTCACTTAAGATCTGATGGAAGCAAAATATGATTCAAGTGAGAAAAATATTTTTTCTTTTGTACTACTACTACAAATTTTAATATGGTATAATAAAATCTGATCTGATCTCGAATTACTACCTATTCATGCACTGTCTTACTTCCATTTTGCAAATTTCTTCTTCCATCCGTCATTTAAACTAAACGTTTAGTGTGTAAATTCATCAACAAACACTGAACTATTATCGCAATGTAATCACATTTATTTCTTATTTTACATTACATAATGCAAACAAAGTTATTTGTTCTTTTAATTTAGCCTGTTCTAAATGTCGTTAAACTTTGGTGACTGAATATGAGGCGAAAAATCATAAGTGATCTTTGGTGCGACAAATCCGCCAAATTGATCCATTCCTTTGTGGTAAATTCCTACGCCAGATAATGATACCGGCGGGCTTGAAACTACTACTTGAATGTCGACAAAAGGTAATGGACTTTGTGCCGCATCCTTATCTTGAAAGAAATCCGTCCGGTATCGTCGTCATCGAAGAAACGGAATGCCTTCAGGATTTCCTCCTTGGTATCTTTTTCGGCCATTTTTAGCGACATCAGTTGCAGAAAGTCGCCAAACGAGAGTTTTCTCGTGCCGTTCTTGTCGATACGGCCATCATACGTTTGGTTTCTTCCTTTTTCGTTTTATAGTTCGAATTTTGGGCCGGACCTCTTGCGGCCCGGCGTCATCGCCTGTAGGAATTTTTTTGTGTTCGCCGACGAGGTGATAGATTCCGTGTTCGAGCCCTGCAAGAAGACACCAAATTTGATTTCGGTTCTAAAAAAAATAAAAATTCGTCATTTATATTGCGATATGTTTTTCTTTTACCTTTTTTACGCCGCAGCAGCTGAGGCAGAACAGACACCGGATCCAATGCTGATGATCAAGTCCTTGACATTGACACCTTCCTGGGCCTTGGCCAAAAGACCGGTCCAGTAGGGCTCGACTTCAACATTGGCGGCCTTCAAGATGGTCGAGATTTTTTCACCCTGCAAGAGAAATAATAAAACATTAAAAATCGCACCATTCGTTTGCAGGACACGACCGAAAGTCGGATTATTGCATCCGTACGAAACGATGGCGTTGAAGTTGACGTGATATTTTATTTATACTCACTTTAAAACACTAAATTTGTTCAGCACTCGTATCGCACACGTATTCTGTTTTGACATAAGACCGTGATTTTGACAAATTTTTATTTGTCAATCTGATAAAACCGTGAGAGCATGACGAACCTGGTGGTCAATACGACAACAACCAAATTTTTCTTCCCAAAAGGTGTCTACCCCCACCACAAAAAATTGCATTGAGTTTCCAGACCTGTATGTACGACCGTGGTCGTTTCTGTACTACAAATTGTAATTTAACCTCACAAAAATCGCCTGTTTATGTACTAGTTCGCCTGTTTTTGTACTACTGAGAATTGCTATCAAATTGCGTTTTTGAAGTGTGTTAGTGCGAATATGTGAAGAGTCGGAAAAAGAGCTGTCGGTTCCCTTCCACAATTCTAGTACGTGCTTTTCATTGACATGGAAGTGTGTGTGCGCGAAATTGTTGTTTTCAATGGTAAATTTCCCTATTTCTTTCATTTCTTCTATGGAAATTTACAATTTTGCAGCGAAAAGTCAATCATTTCGAATGTTTAAAAAGTGAAATCCCATAAACATGGAAAATATTTAAATTTACTGGTTTTTCACCTTGGTACGCATCTGCCAAACCCCTCTTAGAGGCTGTTTTGGTGTGAGTGTGTATACAGTAACCCTAGTGTAGTGTACTCAGTGTACACTAGGGTCACTAGATACACACACAACACTCTCTACCTAGGGTTTGGCAGATACGTCTAATTCGTTCGTTTCTGTACTAGAAATTGTAATTTAACCTCACAAAAATCGCCTGTTTATGTACTAGTTCGCCTGTTTTTGTACTAATGAACATTGCTATCAAATTGCGTTTTTGAAGTGTGTTAGTGCGAATATGTGAAGAGTCGGAAAAAAAGCTGTCGGTTCCCTTCCACAATTCTAGTACTTCTTTTTCTTTGGTATGGAAGTGTGTGTGCGCGAAATTGTGGTTTTCAATTGAAAATTTCCGTATTTCTTTCATTTCTTCTATGGAAATTTACAATTTTGAAGCGAAAAGTCAATCATTTCGAATGTTTAAAAAGCAAAATCCCATAAACATGAAAAAAAATTAAATTTACTGGTTTTTCATCTTGGTACGCATCTGCCAAACCCCTCTTAGAGGCTGTTTTGGTGTGAGTGCGTATACAGTAACCCTAGTGTACACTATCTTACACTGGATCGGGAGCCGGTGTAAGATCTTCTTCTTTGCCATCTGTCAGAATTGATGGCTCTATGCAGATAAAATTGACTTTGTGCATTTATGAAAATACTGTTTTGAATGAATAAATGCAAGAATATTGAATGGCAATAAATTTGCATTGATAGAAGTGAAAGAATAAAACAAATAAAAAAGTTCGGAATTTTAGCTGTCATTTTTCTACACTAATGCTGTTATGACACTGGCTATTTTTGCGGCTTTAAAGCGGCTAGACAATCCAAATGGAGAGGGATAGAGACTTTAACATACAATTTATACATTGGTGTGAGAGAGACAGTCCGAACAGCAAAACTATGGGTAACTGTCAAAAAACAATCCATAACTGTCAAAAAAAAAGCGGCAACAAAGCGCATTCGAGCAGTGTTTCGCAACATTCTAGCAGTTAATCTAAGAAAAATCCGTTGGCGGCTAGATTTTCCAGCCGCTACGGACTTGTTTTCGAAAGTTCGTTATGTATAAATTATAGAAAGTGTCATGTTATGTTATAAAACGCGCTAAGATCAGTATTTTTTATAACAAATCAGTTGTTAATTTCGTCTACTAGATGCCGGTAGCATCAGCAAGGGTATTTTTTATCGGTAATCTCTTTCTCTCTATATCGGTCGCCTTGTCGCACGATTGGCTGTTATTGCACTTTTTTCTAGCAAGGAAATAGCCAGTGTCATAACAGCATAATGCTGTTATGACACTGGCTATTTCCTCCCTAGTTTCAAGTGCAATAAAAGTCAATCGTGCGACAAGGCGACCAATATAGAGAGAAAGAGATTACCGCTAAAAAATACCCTTGCTGATGCTACCGGCATCTAGTAAACGAAATTAACAACTGATTTGTTATAAAAAATACTGATCTTAGCGCGTTTCATAACATAACATGACACTTTCCATAATTTATACGTACCGAACTGTCAAAAACTAGTCGGTAGCGGATGGAAAATCTAGCCGCCAGCGGATTTTTCTTGGATTAACTGCTAGAATGTTGCGAAACACTGCTCGAATGCGCTTTGTTGTCGCTTTTTTTTGACAGTTATGGATTGTTTTTTGACAGTTACCCATAGTTTGCTGTTCGGACTGTCTCTCTCACACCAATGTCTAAATTGTATGTTAAAGTCTCTATCCCTCTCCATTTGGATTGTCTAGCCGCTTTAAAGCCGCAAAAATAGCCAGTGTCATAACAGCATAACCCGTTCTTTTTGCGCGATCTAAACCCTACACTTTCAGTGTAAGTTGTATCCCATTTTCAGTGTAAGTTACACTAAAATGTGAACTTCACCTGGCAAAAAGAACAAACCTATAATTTGGCAATTGTGCTAAGTTGTGCTCAATTTGTGCCGGTTGTGCCGTAAACAGAAATTATTTTTACTTCAGTCAATAAAAAGTTACGGCCATGTACTAAAAATTATGTTAAGTTAGCCCCGCCATTTTCGAAAAAATATAATTTAGCAATTGTGCTGAGTTGTGCTCAATTTGTGCCGGTTGTGCCGTAAAAAGAAATTATTTTTACTTCAGTCAATAAAAAGTTACGGCCATGTATTAGTAGTGTGTATAGGCGGGTTCTGGACCGGAAGTGAACTGTCAAAATTGGTAATCGATCAATCGATGGGTGTGGGTTGTGGTTTCCGGTAGATGGCTCTGCTTATTAAGTTTGTGTCTGTGGTTTGCAGTTTCCGGTAGATAAGGTTTATGTCTGTGGTTTGTGGTTTACGGTAGATTTGGATAAGATGCGGTCGGGGGGATGATAAGGGCATGAGGGTGATAAGAATGGTTGTATGAGGCTGGAAGTGATTTTCCCAAGGTGAGAAGGAGGGTGAAGGTCAGGCAGGGTGATAAGAAAGTAGATAAGCGGTAAGGTGAAGGTCGGCGGAGGCTAACGGGGGACGCTAAATAAATATATATATATGGGGGATTTGGGCTAGATGAGTGGGCTAAATGGGGGAGGGGGGAGGGTAGGGGTTAGGCTAGATGGGGGGCGCTAAAATATTATTTTCTTTGCATGCTATTGCATAAAGTTGTGAAATTGTTCTAGAATGTTCTAATCTTAGCAGGAGAAAATTCAAAATGGCGGATAACTAAAAAATGGAAAATCCATTAATATTTATCACTGAAGGTCACATATTTGAGCCGAACCAGTCAATAATGAAGAATAGTCTAGCCAATTAATACATTTTGTCATTTCTATAACTAAAAACTAGAATTTTTCATGCTGAAGCTATCATGTATGGATTTGACTATTGCGTAATGTTATGAAATTGATCTAGATTGTTCCCAGGGGAACTTGACTATTGCATAAAGTTGTGAAATTCTTGGTGTGTGTGCATGTGTGTGTGTGTGTGTGTGTGTGGGAGAACAAGTCAGTCAAAAATCAGAAAAAAAGCTTTTAATATATGAATAGGGTCTGTTAATATCAGAAGAGGTCAGGTCAAAAAGCAGAACAGATCAGGTCAGGTCAAATAGCTGTTAATATAAGAACAGGTCAGGTCAATAAGCTGTTAATAGCTGTTTAGAGCTGTTCAATACCTGTTTCGAGCTGCTCAACACCACCAATAACGGTTCAAAAGCTGTTGAATACCTGTTTAGAGCTGTTCAATACATGTTTAGAGTTGTTCGATACCTGTTTAGTCTTGTTTAATATCAGAAAGGGTCTGTTAATATCAGAACAGGTCGGGTCAATAAGCAGTTAATATCAGAACAGATCAGGTCAATAAGCAGAACAGGGTCTGTTAAAATCAGTGAATAAATAACAACAATCAATTGATTTTATAAAAATTCTGATTTATTTATAATTCTTATACTATATTTACAATCTTATAATTAACTTATGTTTATCTTATTTTTTAAGTATTATTAACTATATTATAATTACCCCAAGCATACGTACTAATTAAGTCTTTTTTAATAGCTCTCTTATCATCCATACAACTTAAAGCTATCTTATTAATACTTTCGGTGTATAAATTATGTAGCTGCGTTCTAAATACATACATATTTCCCTTAAAAATTTTCTTCTTATACAAACAATCCCTATAACTATCTAAACTTAACCCATCCATTATAATTTTTTTAACCCCCCTAGATTTCTTAATTGTCTTATCATTAGCTATATCTATCGAGTACATTTTTGATCTTAATCCTATAAACTCTAATACCATTTTACCATTGCATTCATCCTTCATCATTCCCAACACTTTTTCATTTTTACGCGGAATATTATAGGGATTATCGTGAGCATAGCCAGAGGTATCGTAGTATCTATCAATATCGGGGAGAATATCATTATGGAAATCTCCTAATTCAATTGTGTATATAAAGGAATCTGTATCCATATAATTGAGTGTTATATTTTGATTATATTTTGGTTTCATGAAACTATAATGAAAGACGTACATTTTTAATTTGGAAATATCAAGTACTGAAAAGCCTAAATAAATTAGTTTATTATAAACCGTATATACTCTGTCTAGTTGAATAGCTACCATACTATCCCCGAAAATAGCCCTACTATGGAAATGGGGTTTCGCCTACCTTGACTTTCCCATTGCGAAACTATTCGAACATCTTGTTACATGCCAATTGTTGGGCAAGTTCTGGTCCCTTTCACTACACCCTCCTTTCCTTTTCAGATTAAGTTTGTGGCGAAAGGAATGGAGAGCGGCCTAATCAGCTTCAAATAGGCCCAGCTGAGGATGCGGCGGCTGTTGGATCAACGAATTTGTCGCATTAAAAATTTTAAAATTAATTACGAATAGTATACCGATCAGCTGAATCTCAGCCCCAATGTTGCGATGGGAACTGGGTCCCTCTACGTTTCCCGCGAAACGAATACGGCTTCTAAGCCGGAAGTAAAGCCTGGTAGGGAGACGGAAAGGGGAATTCGCGAGCGTCGTCCAATTTTCTTTTAAGCTTCCGACACCGCCGTTCACTACCGCCGTTCACTATAATGCCAGCCACAAGACACCACTTCACGTATATCATCGGTATTCCACAAGAACGAGCATCAATCCCCACAGACTCAGCTGCCGTACGTGAATTCCGGCAGCTGGTGGGACAGAAAGGATGATACCGACTGGAATCCGGACGCCAATCAGAACCGTCAATACTTGACAGATAGACGAAAACAACAATATGGACCCGGCTTAGAGCCCTGTCAAAATGAGTTCAGAGGGCTCTGGAGTAGAAGATGTATAATGGGAACGTCTGAAACGAAACAGGAAAATTATCCGAAGCGCAGCCTACTTAAGGAGAAAACTCGTGCTGCCCAAGGCCTTTTTTTTGGATTCCCTTCGAGAGTGAAGAACGGCTGAGTAGATATTCCGTTGGAAGTGCGATTTTTTTTAAGAGTGACCGTTGGAAGTCCGGTTGAAGTGGAGAACAGTGAAGTTTTTTGGAATAGGAAGTTGGCAAGTAGTACTAGCGGGGCGATAGCACTGGCTAACAATACTGGCAAGGATAGCAGTACTGGCAAGGATAGTAGTACTGGCAAGGCGATAAACGAAAGATTGGAAAAGAACGAGGAGTAACGGCGGTGTCGGAGTGCGCGCCAAAATTATTCGTGGTAGCTATCACTATCAAGAAAACCAGGTACTTTTCACCCCC
Source organism: Beris morrisii (assembly GCA_951812415.1). Lineage (NCBI taxonomy): Eukaryota > Metazoa > Arthropoda > Insecta > Diptera > Stratiomyidae > Beris > Beris morrisii. Next base: position 69,021,219 of record OX638313.1, read on the forward strand.
CTATTAGGCTTTTCGTGGTAAAGGACCTCGAGATTAAGACGGAACGTAGAGGTTCGCATCCGATGAGATCCAGCTGATTGGTTTGTATTTCAGTCATAAATCTTGGTTCTCATTTCTATATTTTTTGCATTTTTTGTATATCTCAACCTTATCTTTAATACATATTTTTCCTGTTTTTTTATATATACCTATATGTGTTTGTTTTATTGAAGAGATTTCCCAATTTCCTCATAGTGTAAATTGGGTGGCGCCCGGTAAGGAAGTGGTCTTCGGACAGGCCCATCTTCGACTGAGCGAAGCTCGGCGCGTGCTTGGTGTTGGCTCGAGGAGCAAAGACAAATAATCATACTGTGGTGGAGGAGAGAGAACCGACGGCTTGAAGACAGCGGAGCTCCGGTTCGATCCCGTAACCCAAAACAGTTTTTTTTATCTTTTTTTTGTCCCGCAACTCCAAGAATTCCCCTTTTGGAAAGGGTAATAATCTTTTACTCTCCATAGTTTTTCCATAGACTGCATTATTTAATAATTTGAAGAAATCTTTCTTAAATGTATTTTTGGCAAGTTTACGATAATGAACATTTAAATCTATATATTTTTTCAACCAGGCAGACTGTTTAAACTGTAATATTCTATGGACACAATTGAGTTTCATACAATGTTTTACACATTGTTGAAGATTTCTATAATGAATGATATATTTATATTTATGTGTTAAATCTGCTATTAGTTTGTTACATTTGGAATCTTCTACTCTTTTATTTTCCGGACAAAAAGGTATTCTAAGTCTACTTCTAATATATAACCTATTTCAGAATTTTCGGGAATATTAAAGATAGATGTCAATATCCTGAACATTTTCAACCCATTTAAAATCAGCATAGGGAAGAGGTTGCGACATTGCCCAGCCATATAAGTTATTCGCGTCAAGATATACTAAATATTTTGATTTTTTACTCGCATCATAGTTTTCCATATATTTGTTATTTGCAACTGAATGTCTATGGGAGCATTGTGTAAGACTTCCTCTGATACCTCGTTTAATGAAATTGTACATATTAACATCGGTTAATAACTGAAGTTCAATATCTGTTATTTTTAACATGGCATCCCACGATAATCCCGGAGCAGTATAATATTGACAGGGGTCCAGACCATAAATATTCTTACAAACATGTCTAAAGTTTTCGGAAACATCTGTTAAAAGTAAAAAATTTTTTTGATTTGGCTATTTTGTTTGATCAAGTTCTGTGTGAATTTAGCTACATAGACTGCATTTGGCAAAAACGGGATCATATTGTTTTCATCTTATTATGGGTCATTCCATCAAGAATCGCCAAAGTTGTGACCTTACCATCTCTGATTCTTTTGAAAATCTTTGTACTTGAAGAACTAGTAAAAAAAATAATTCAAATTCAAGTTTTTGTTTCTATCTCATTTTTTAACTAACAAAAACAACAATAATCTTTAAAATAAGCCCTACTTTATTATTCAAGGATAAAAATTACCAGAGATGTGAATTTTCAAAGAGGACCCGGACATCTTTTTTGGGAAATATTTAACATACTATAACAAAAAAAAAAAATGAGATAGAAACAAAAACTTCATTCATATTTTTTTTCACAAATTCTTCAAGCACACAAATTTTCAAAAGAATCGGCGATGATAAGGTCACACTTTTGGCGATGCTTGATTAAATAAATATAATATAAAATAATTAAGAACGACTATAATGTTCTTCGATTTTTTTGACCCCGATCCCATTGAGATCCCAAGTTAATTTTTTGGTATGTTTTGAAAAACAGTATAACCTACAAAATATAAAAAAATAAAAAAAAACCGTTTTGAGATATTCAAGGATAAAGGACAAAATCATTATCCTTGAAAAAAAATTTCAAGGATAATTTTTATTGCGATAACCTTCCCCTTTAAAATAAGCCATATTTTATTATTCCAGGATAAAAATTACCAGAGATATGAATTTTCAAAGAGGACTCGGACACCATTTTTGCGAAAACTTTAACATACTATAATTAACAAAAAAAAATGAGATAGAAACCAAAAATTTAATTTTAATTATTTTTTTCACTAGTTCTTAAAGTATAAAGCATAAAGTGTAAAGTATAAAAGTATAAATTTTCAAAAGAATCGGAGATGGTAAGGTCACATATTTCGTCATTCTTGGCGGTTCTTGATGGAATGACCTTATTACCTACGCAGTATGTTGTCTTGTAGTCTTTTTATCATAGTGCGTTTACACTCACCCTTGAGGCTCGCCTCGAGGCGAGCCTCTACTCCCATCAGGCCATTGCAAACCGGTTTTCGTCGGCTGTGCTCTTTGCTGTGTTGAAAGCAATTTACATTCAACATGCCTTTGCGGCGCAACTTACCTATAAGTGCGAAACGACAGAAATACGACGAGCTGCGAATTGTGGGGTACCACAGTTCATTGCATGTGTGTACACATATGGAAACGTGCGTCGGAGAAAAAGTTGAAGAATGTTAGACTCTTGCGACTGCACGAGCCATCTGATTGGTTGATGTTATGGTGGGAATAGAGGCGCGACTCAAACGTTGAGTATATGGTAAATCCACCATCATGGTTCTGTTCTGTGCTTTGCATTGCACCGCAGAACTACAGTAAAAGCTAATTACAGTCCACATTGCAGTGGAGTAAAAAAAATCGGGGAACGGTTGAAGTATGTATGTTTAGAAAATTTGGAATTGGTCTTGGGGAGGGCGGCCGCCCCCTCCGCCCCTCCCTGTATCCGCCAATGCTAAATTGCTTACTAGTGAATCTAAACTTGATTGCATGAATCGAAAAGAGTCTAGAAACCTTAGTTCAATAGTTTCATTATCATCAACGAAAATTCGTTTTGATATTGACACATATAATTCCTTATTTAAAGGAATCACATTAATCTCACCCTCAAATTCGTTCAGCTCTTTAACAAATAAATGGCAGTCATAGCCCGAAAAATTATGGAAGAAAATGGGGAAAAATTAAGGAACTCTAAATAATAAATTACATTTGTTATGGGCTGGACCCCTATATTTGCCCGTTAAATGACAGTGATCGATAACTCTATCATTACCTAGTGGTTTTTCACAAATATGACATAATTCGGAGTAGTTTTGTGTTCTTTGATTTTCAAATGAAAAGTCTTTCATGGAACAAGGCTTCATAATAATATCTTTGTAGATGTTTTTAACATCTTCTATTACCGAAGCTACAAATTTTTTTCCCGAGTCTTGCCCCTTATATAATCTAAATATATCTAAACTAGAATTATAAGAACACTTAATGTAATAGGAAAACGCACATGGTATATGTTCCTGGATAACTGTTGTCGATGAGAGCGAAGGATCTGGAATACAACTATCAAAATTCTGCAGCAGGCACTCAAAATCTGCATAGATAACAAATGGAACGTCTAACTGCCGATGATATTTGTCGTACTTCAGTATGGACTTTTCCGGATTCACCATTGCTGACACCACCTTCCCACATTCATTTTTATGGATTATATAGGATACTTCTGTACGGAAATGTTGAAGACATGTATTACAAATTTGAAAAGCACTCTTTTTTAACAATTGTTGACTGCCAATAAGCCTGTAAAGAAAAACATTATTGTTTATACATTTTATTTATATATTTAAATTACCTACCTTGATATATTTTTTATCCAAACATAATAGGATTTTTCATCGGACTGCAACAATAATAAATTAATATGCGTTTCTTTTTCATCTTTTGTATGGTGATATGGCCCGACAACTTTTTTCAATTCCGAATCGTATCCAAACACATTGATACTTAAAAAGGGGTTCAATTCTTCAAATTTCTTCACATCTTTTATTTTCAATGGAAATTCCAAGTTTCCAAATTTAAGATAAATTCTATTCTTTAAAGTTAGCTCGTTTTGTCTGATATCATCAACTTTATACATTGACGGTCTATCAACATGTACATTTACTGGACAAAGGGCAGAAATAACACTCCATTTAAAACAGTAATCATCATAATTTTTTATGTTTACACATGCTTGTTTACTTGTGATGAAACTTGGTAAAGGTATATATTGCGATCCTCTTAACGGTTTGTATTCGTTAATGTTAATTTCACAATGAACGATTCTTTTGAGGCTCCAACCGCTATCCCTTTCTTGGAAGAATTCCAAGAAAGGGATAGCGGTTGGAGGTTCTATTGATTATTTGATCAACCATGATGATGATGAATGATGATTTTAGGTTAGCTGACTTTAACACTACCATTATTTTCGATTGGAATGATTTAATGCTTATTACCCATTCTTCATCCACTTGATTGGCGTTCATTTTTACATATTCTCCGAAAAGCTCAAGATTGATTTTCAATGATAAATGCCTCATCAGAAACTCTTCTAAGACATTCTCAAACGGTCTTTCTAGTTTTTTAAAAAATTCTTCTGGGTTCAGAATATTTTCATCTTGATTTTTGAAAAGAATAGTTTTTAGTCGCCCATTGAAACTATTTTTAACTATTTGAAACTCTGAATTGATCGATTGAAGAGAATTTTTCTTGTGAATATTTGTACGTAAATGATAACTCCATTCGGTGCTATTAACATTTATATTACATCCACCACAAAAAATAGTTGAAGATGTTGTCGGTAATGTTTTAACTTTAGACTCACCATGTTTACGGGCGATATGTTTCTTTAAGGCGCAGTTGGTTGAAAAATCTTCTCCGCAATATTGGCACAATAACCCTTCATATTGACCTTTTTAAAATTAATAATAATTAATTTCACTTTAATAAATGTTTTTCATTTTAATTGATTTTCACTTTAATAATTGTTTTTCACTGATTATTTCTATCACGTAACTTGTTATTAATTGTTTCACGGTACTTGACAATAAATGTTTACGATAATTAATTTTTCACTTTAATAAATGTATTCGATATATATTTCACGTCACTTGTTTTTCACTGATTGTTTCTTGTTTTTCACTGATTATTTCTATCACTTCACTTCAATATTTCAATAACACAAGAAAAATTTAGATCTTACACGTTTGGATTCACTGGATGAATTAAAATTTTTAATCAATGCGCCCCCTTGATATACCATCGATAATGGGGAATTTGCACATATCACCAACAAAATTAAGAATTGTTCATTGTTATTAGATTGTTCTTATCATTTCCGGTCGGTGGTAAGAATTGACTAATCCCCACACACACACACACACATACACCCAAGAATTTCACAACTTTATGCAATAGTCAAGCTCCCCTGGGCACAATCTAGACCAATTTCATAACATTACGCAATAGTCAAATCCATACATGATAGCTTCAGCATGAAAAATTCTAGGTTTTAGTTCTGAAAATGAGAAAATGTATTAATTGGCTACACTATTCTTCTTTATTGACTGGTTCGGCTCAAATGTGTGACCTTCAGTGATAAATATTAATGGATTTTCCATTTTTTAAGTTATCCGCCATTTTGCATTTTCTCCTGCTAAGATTAACTGTTAAGATTGGAACAATTTCACAACTTTATGCAATAGTCAAGCTCATCAAACAACCAAGAATTTCAAAACTTTATGCAATAGCCAAGTTCCCCTGAGAACAATCTAGATCAATTTCACAACTTTACGCAATAGCATGAATAAACGAAATTATAAACGATAGAGACACAGGTTAAGATACTGATAAAATAGAAATATAACTATAATATAAATTCCAATCTCTAGTTTTTAGTTATAAAAATGACAAAATGTATTGATTGGCTAGACTATTCTTCTTTATTGAGTGGTTCGGCTCATTTATGTGACCTTCAGTGATAAATATTATCGGATTTTCCATTTTTTAGTTATCCGCCATTTTGAATTTTCTCCTGGCAAGGTTAACTGTTAAGATTAGAACAATTTCACAACTTTATGCAATAGTCAAACTCATCGAACAACCAAGAATTTCACAACTTTATGCAATAGTCAAGTTCCCCTGGGAACAATCTAGATCAATTTCATAACATTACGCAATAGTCAAATCCATACATGATAGCTTCAGCATGAAAAATTCTAGTTTTTAGTTATAGAAATGACAAAATGTATTAATTGGCTAGACTATTCTTCATTATTGACTGGTTCGGCTCAAATATGTGACCTTCAGTGATAAATATTAATGGATTTTCCATTTTTTAGTTATCCGCCATTTTGAATTTTCTCCTGCTAAGATTAGAACATTCTAGAACAATTTCACAACTTTATGCAATAGCATGCAAAGAAAATAATATATTAGCGCCCCCCATCTAGCCTAACCCCTACCCTCCCCCCCTCCCCCATTTAGCCCACTCATCTAGCCCAAATCCCCCATATATATATATTTATTTAGCGTCCCCCGTTAGCCTCCGCCGACCTTCACCTTACCGCTTATCTACTTTCTTATCACCCTGCCTGACCTTCACCCTCCTTCTCACCTTGGGAAAATCACTTCCAGCCTCATACAACCATTCTTATCACCCTCATGCCCTTATCGCATCTTATCCAAATCTACCGTAAACCACAAACCACAGACATAAACCTTATCTACCGGAAACCGCAAACCACAGACACAAACCTTATAAGCAGAGCCATCTACCGGAAACAACAACCCACACCCATCGATTGATCGATTACCAATTTTGACAGTTCACTTTCGGTCTAGAACCCGCCTATACACACTACTAATACATGGCCGTAACTTTTTATTGACTGAAGTAAAAATAATTTCTTTTTACGGCACAAACGGCACAAATTGAGCACAACTTAGCACAATTGCCAAATTATATATTTTCGAAAATGGCGGGGCTAACTTAACATAATTTTTAGTACATGGCCGTAACTTTTTATTGACTGAAGTAAAAATAATTTCTTTTTACGGCACAACCGGCACAAATTGAGCACAGCTCAGCACAATTGCCAAATTATATTTTTTCGAAAATGGCGGGGCTAACTTAACATAATTTTTAGTACATGGCCGTAACTTTTTATTGACTGAAGTAAAATTAATTTCTTTTTACGGCACAACCGGCACAAATTGAGCACAACTCAGCACAATTGCCAAACTATATTTTTTCGAAAATGGCGGGGCTAGCTTGATGGACATCGTCGAATTTCAGTTTCTTGCTGTGTAGACTGGGCGGGGAGAGGAAAGTGGGGGCTCATGTCTCGCATTATGTTTTTTTTCATCGTTTGGACGAATATTTTTGCCAGACTATCATTTTCCCGGAAATTTTTGAACTTTAGAAATTTCGATATTTCGGTTTTCCAATCTTGCAAAATAATTTTTTTTGCAATGATGTTATTTTTTGTAAGGAAAATAATAATTAGACTGGTCCAATGAGAAATATTAACTCTGTTTGCAACAATTCTGTGTAAAATCGTAGTGAAGTGGAGCAAGATCGGGTCAAAATCCCGTTTTTTGAAATACCGACTTCACTCAATTTGTGGAAATGATAGCATTTAGCCACGAAGTCGAAATTTTGTACAAATTAGTTTTAAGTGAAATTTAATTTCAAGTTTATTACTTAGCGAAACCCCTTTACTTCTTCCGATAACTAACATACAAAAAATCCTTAAAGCACGTGTTCAAAAATATTGGCCGATAAATTCAGAATGCTAAAAGCAAGAAATTTTTTTCCAATTACGCATAATAAACTACCTAAAAATAATATAGTTGCGACCAGACTGTTGGCAGATTTTTTTATACGACTACCATTTTGTTCGACTTGCGCGCAATTTCTCGACGGAGTGAAGTCGTAATGTACTGAAGTGTAACGAGATCGGGTCAAAATCTCATTTTATAAAATACCGACTTACGAAACTAAGTTAGAGCAGCGCATGTTAACGGTTAGGTTGATCATTTTCCCCGTTACCCAAAATCACTATTGCCAAAATCCCGTTTTTATGGATAATATAAATGCTAGAGCCCGGGGCCGAACGCCCGAATTGATAAACATTAATTTTATACATTACATTTCTTTTTCATTTTCACCACTATTTTAAATTTTTCACAAATATGTTTTTTATTCACACACAGTTGAGGCAAGTAGAATGACATCCCAAGTGTTAAAATCAGTCAGGTCTCGTACAAACTAAGAATGAACATACAAATTTTTGGTGAAACAATAATAAATAAATAATAAACACATCTTTAGTGGAATAAAAAACAGGGATATAATTTTAAAAAGAAAACAATATTTTCGAAATAGAATCTTGGGAAACGGTTTTTTTTAAGAGCGGTATTTTGGAACACGTGATTTTGACTCGATCACTCGAATGACACCTCAAGTGTCAAAATCTGGATGATTGCTCACATATTTCGACCGAATAACTCAATGAAATTTGGATCACATATCTACAACTAAAATACAAAACCCATTCCTTAAGATGTGCTGCGCAGCTTTAGTTGGGCAAAAAAAGCGGAATTTTTAATTTTAATAAGAAAACGAGATTTTATTAAACAGGATTTGGCTTAACGAGTTTTTTCGAAACGGGATTTTGGGACAACGGGATTTTGGGACAACGGGATTTTGGATCTACGGGATTTTTGGAGAACGGGATTTTAGAGCACGGATTTTAACCCGACCCCTTAGTAGTTGGCAATAAAATGATCCACGAAAACACATTTTTTCCGACTTTGCAACGAAGTCGGGCTCTCAAGCAAGAACTTTTCAGGAAAATGATATGTACTTATGTACTGATTATATAGTGCTGACAAGAGGATGTCATAGTTTAACTTTCCGGAAGATCAAATATCATTTTCCTGAAAAGTTCTAGCTTCAGAGCCCGACTTCGTTGCAAAGCCAGAAAAAATGTGTTTCGTGGATCAATTTATTGCCAAGTAATGGGTCGGGTTAAAATTCGTGTTCTAAAATCCCGTTGTCCCAAAGTTCCGTTGATCCGAAAATCCGTTGTCTCAAAATCCCGTTTCATAAAATCTCGCTTTCTTATTAAAATTAAAAATTTCGCTACAATACTTTTTGTAAATTGCACTATAGTAAATTTAAGTGTAATCGTATAATACTTGTAAATAAATAGTTATATATTATTATTCTTCGTCGGCGTACTCAGGCATTTTGAAATTATTTTTTAAATTCTACTGACACCTTCTTCTTTTAGCAGCGGAACTAAAACTGATAAAAATATGAAGGTAGTTTTGTTTTTATAGGCTTTTTATTTTGTAAGGTACTCCACTAAAAAAGGCAAAGTACCGCACCCAGTATTACCTACCACATCCAGGTAAAGGCATCAATTATGTTGAAACTCACTTACATTTCATTGATTTCCTCCATACTTCAAATAGTAATAGTAAATGGGAAATAAAAATACTTCAGTACTACCGACAATTTAAACAGGTTTTTAAACGAGGTTCACTTTATGGCACTGACTTTTTAAATATTTAATTTTTTCTATTACTTCCAAAATGTTATTCGTAACTAATATATGTATGCAGCTTCTGTAGGTAATAATACGGTTCATAAAAAATAAAATTAAAATGACATTTCTATGATGGGATTTTTTGAGAAAAACTACAAATATCTCAAGATTGGGTGCAGTTACAATTTAGTCTGTTACATCAAATGAAAGGTATTTCAATTCCCTAAAAAACAAGTTATAACACTTTGCTTTGTGATTATTCGTTTTCAAGATATAACGTTTTAAGTGAGTGAGGGTGCCGGTCAAAAACACTTTTCTTAACCACCCTGTATCTCCACTGATATTAAAAATTGACACACCCTGTAGAACAATTTTTTTCTCCAAATATATCAAGGAGTAACCCTTGACAAGGTGGCACATGGAGTACCAAAAACATTGTATATATTGAAAATATTATTTTCTTTTTTAAATTATATCCCTGTTTTTTTATCCGACTAAAGAGGCGCAAAGCAGCTAAGGAGATGTGTGTATTGTTTGAGTCGTAGATGTTTCACAAAAACTTTATAGGTATGTATGTTCATTCGACCTGACCGATTTGAATACTTGAGGTGTCATTCTACTCATCGCAGCTGTGTGTGTGAATAAAAAATATATTTGGGAAAAATTCAAAATAGTGGTGAAAATAAAAAAAGAAAAGAAGCACTTACGAGTAATGTATAAAAATCTGCCAACAGTCTGGGCGCAACTTTATTATTTTTTGGGTAGAAGTCCGAAACGTGCTTAATACTGAGATGCGGTGTAGGTCACTATGCGACTGATAACCTAAAAATTAACGTTCCAAATAGCCACCTGGTTATTCTTTAGGTTAAAATAACGAAATTCATGAAAATGTTGGAAAAACCCCTTTTCAAGCACATTTGTTTTACTCCAGCACTGTACATCAATAAAATTTTAAACTGTTTTTTTTGCTTTAACTACTCCTGTAATACTTCTACATATCCATACTAAGTTTCAACTTTCTAGCATAAGCCGTTTCTGAGATATCAAAAACCACCCCCACCCCCGACCTTGATACCTCTATCAAAACGTTTTTTTCTGTGATGTCTCTATAGCACCTCTATACAGTTATCAATTTTTAGAGGTCTACTGGTCCTAACTCCTCTAAAAATTTCAAGATCATATCTGACACGGTTCATTAGATATAAAAATTAAATTTTTTAAAAATAGCTTCAGCGCTTCACCTCCCCCCTCAAATATTTTACATTCAGTAGACTCCACTGGTAATTATATACACAGAAACCAAATTTTATCTTCCTAGCACAATTAAGTCGGAAGATATTGTAGTTCAAAGTTTTTCACCCCCACCCCCATACTTTACTACTCCCCTTAAAAATGTTAACCCCTTTCTAATCTCCTAGTATTCCTTAATACAGCTGCAAAATTTCGGCCATCTGACATTAATCGTTCAGGAGATATGGATTTTAGAATGTATCAATCCCAGCTTTCAAGCGTTTTGGACGTATTGTTTCACTCGCACACCTCTCAACCCCTATCGACTATTTTTTTGCAAATGGGTCCACTATCATTGTACTTCATAAGTTCCAACTTTCAGCCTCCTAGCATAAGCGTCTCCTGAGATCTAGAAACCAAAATTTTTCATCTAAAACGCTCGCCCCTCGTCCCCCTTTACACCCCCACCCGTCCAAAAGGTACCACTCGTAGGCGTTTACCCGCTCTACCTACCATAAAAATTTCAACTTAATATCTCAAGGGGTTTGTGAGCTACGCACCTTCAAACGGTTTTGCGTACGGCGGACAGACGGACATTTTTTTTTTTTGCTTTTTTGGTGTTTACTAGTCCTAAAACGTGTAAATACAAAATTTCCGGGTAGCAAACTTTTTTGAAATTTTAGGTCATTCGGGCTCGGACATTTATATTATCCATAATAACGGGATTTTGGGAAACGGGATAAATTTTCAACCTAACCGTTAAGATGCGCTGCTCTAACTTAGTTTCGTAAGTCGGTATTTTATAAAATGGGATTTTGACCCGATTTCGCTCCACCACTACGATTTTACACCGAAGTGTTGCAAACAGAGTTAATACTTCTCATTGGACCAGTCGAATTATTATTTTCCATACAAAAAATAATATCATTGCAAAAAAAATTATTTTGCAAGATTGGAAAACCGAAATGTCGAAATTCTTAGGTTCCAAAATTTCCGAGAAAATGATAGTCTGGAAAAAATATTCGTCCAAACGATGAAAAAAAAATATAATGCGAGACATGAACCTCCACTATTCGCTACTTCTATCTCCATATCTTTCACTCCTAGTTAATGGTACCCGGTAGCTAGCCGGTAACTTAACCCAATCGCATAGTGCAAATTACAAAGCGAGGGCAGTACGATTTAACGGGTAAATTACAGGGTAATGGTACCCTATAAATTAACTACATGAATGCATGAAAATTTGGAAGCGAAGCCAGTACGATTTAACGGGTAAATTACAGGGTAATGGTACCCTATAGTTTAACTACATATCCGTTTTAATTCAAAATGCGTCTTCATTTTCCATCCCAGGTACCCTGGTACCTGGTCGGGCTGATTAAGGTGTAGAAGAAAAAAATCCTTTTTCAATAAGAAAACCCTAAAAACAACAATGATAAATATGAAATAGGAAATAAAGCAAGATGTTTAGAAATATCCAAAAACTTCAGGTTACGGCGTTGCGGGATAGGTCCGCTCGACTAATTTACGCGAAAATTTGATGGCACATAAGACTAGAAAAGGGCCATGTACTCCTAAGTTTAAATGTATCGCATACAATTAAACAATTTTGATGTCAGGGTGTTGGAATCAATGCATGTGTTTGTACTTTCGGTAGCGCTTTCTTGCAGGGTTTGTTCTTTGTTTGGCACTCCGTCCGCAACCTTGTAAGGGGTTATTCCTTGATATATTTGGAGAAAAAAAAAATTTCCACAGGGTGGGTTAATTTTTAATATCAGTGGAGATACAGGGTGGTTAAGAAAAATGTTTTTGACCGGTACCCTCACTCACTTAAAACGTTATATCTTCAAAACGAATAATCACAAGGCAAAGTGTTATAACTCGTTTTTTAGGTAATCGAATTACCTTTCATTTGATGTAACAGTCTAAATTGTAACTGTACCCAATCTTGAGATATTTACTCGAAAACACAGATTTTTGCTACGTCAACCCTAAAAATTCAGTGATCAATGTACTTTTTCTCAGAAAACCCCATTATAAAAATGTCATCTTAATTTTATTATTTTATGAACCGTATTATTACCTACAAAAGCATACATATGTATGCGTTACGATTAACATTTTGGAAGTAATAGGTAAAAATACATATCGCATAAAAATTAAATATTTCAAAAGTCAGTGCCATAAAGTGGACCTCGTCTAAGAACCTGCTTAATTTGTCGGTAGTACTGAAGTATTTTTATTACACATTTATTACTATTTAAAGTATGTAGGAAAACAATAAAATGTAAGTGAGTTTCAACATAATTGATGCTTTTACCTGGATGTGGTAGGTAATACTAGGTGCGGTACTATGCCTTTTTTAATAGGGTGCCTTACAAAATAAAAAGCCTATAAAAGTAAAACTACCTTCATATTTTTATCATTTTTAGTTACGTTGCTTAAAGAAGAAGGTGTCAGTAGAATTAAAAAAATAATTTCAAAATGCCTGAGTACTCCTATGAAGAATATGCTGACATTGTGTTAATTTATGGAGAGTGTCGCGGAAATGGACGAGCCACGCGAAGGCTTTACCATCAGAGACATCCTCATCGACGGACACCTGACAGGAGAGTACTTCAAGGCGTTTACAGGAGAATTAGGGAAACTGGCAGCGTTAAAACAAGCAGAGTAAATGCAAATCCTGCGCCAATAATCGCTGTTCAGATTGATGAAAGAATACTGCAAGCAGTTCAAAATGATCCATCGATCAGTATCCGACGCTTGGCATTGCAGTTTAACATCTCTACTTGGAAAGTTTGGAGTATTTTAAAAGTAGAACGCTTACATGCCTACTATTACACACCAGTACAGGAGCTGCTACCCATTAATTTCCCCAAACGGATGGAGTTTTGCAATTGGCTCCTTGAACGACAAATAGATGACGATAATTTTTTCAACAATATTCTGTGGACGGATGAGTCCCAATTTACCAGAGACGGTATCACAAACTTCCATAAGCAAGAGCAATCCACACACAAGAAGAGCGGTATCATTTCAGTACAGATTCAGCGTCAATTTATGGGCAGGTGTGATTGGTGACGATTTAATTGAACCTATTAGGCTTCCGCCTCGTTGTATGGCAAAGCTTACTTTTTGGTTGCTTTTAATTAGAGATGGGAAATTCGGATCTTTTCAATGAACCGGTTCACCGGATCTCGCTCTTTTCATTGAACCGGCTCTTTGAGCCGGTTCAGAAGATCCAGGTGGATCTTTTGCACTGCCGTAAAAGGGGACTGCAGAATAATATTGAAAAACCGAAAACTAATTTAAAAAAAAAAATTATGAATAAATTATGAGCTTTAATGAAAATACTCAAAGTTGAGTATTTTAAGGCAATGCTGGGGGTATTGCGGGAAATAATAGGAAACTAGTTTTAAAAAATATTGGCTCTAGTTCTGGATTTGACGGCATAACAATTGAATGTCTAAAAATATTAAAAGATTTTATCGCAAAGCCTCTTACACACTTAATTATTTTTAACCTTTCGAAGAGTATATTCCCTAAAATTTAGTAAACACTCAACAATTATTGACTTATTTCCTTAATATATATCGTTGGAAAAATAATTGAAAAGGTTGCAAAGTAGAAATTAATGAGTTTCTTTAAAAGACATAGAATATTAAACTAAAGTGAAAATATTTCTATGGCAAGAGCGAAGCGCACGTCAGTCAAACATGAACGCGAAAAGAGAGTTTTAATCCTTTTAGCCACGCAGGGCTGCGCAAAAGGTAGTTGGAGCGTAGCGCGCGTCAGTCAAACATGAACTCGAAAAAGGAGTTTTAATCCCTTTAGCCCTGCAAATTTTGAGATAGCGATATCTTTTAATTTCAAGTCGAGCGGAGAGTGAAACAAATTGAAATTGACTTAAAAGTGGAAATACCATAAATGAAAAATGTAAATTTTCATTTTGGAGTTTTGGTGTCCAGTAATTCTTTTTGCTTAAATCTATCTTCCATCTCCTCTTTTCAATTTATAATCTTTAATCTTTAATATTCCATCTTTAATCTTCAATTTTCAATCTTCAATCTTCAATTTTCCATCTTCAATTTTCAATCTTCAATCTTCAATCTTCAATCTTCAATCTTCAATTTTCAATTTTCAATCTTCAATCTTCAATCTTCAATCTTTAATCTTCAATTTTCAATCATCAAACTTCAATCATCAATCATCAATCATCAATCATCAATCATCAATCATCAATCATCAATCATCAATCATCAATCATCAATCATCAATCATCAATCATCAATCATCAATCATCAATCATCAATCATCAATCATCAATCATCAATCATCAATCATCAATCATCAATCATCAATCATCAATCATCAATCATCAATCATCAATCATCAATCATCAATCATCAATCATCAATCATCAATCATCAATCATCAATCATCAATCATCAATCATCAATCATCAATCATCAATCATCAATCATCAATCATCAATCATCAATCATCAATCATCAATCATTAATCATTAATCATCAATCATCAATCATCAATCATCAATCATCAATCATCAATCATCAATCATCAATCATCAATCATCAATCATCAATCATCAATCATCAATCATCAATCATCAATCATCAATCATCAATCATCAATCATCAATCATCAATCATCAATCATCAATCATCAATCATCAATCATCAATCCTCAATCCTCAATCATCAATCATCAATCATCAATCATCAATCACCAATCATCAAGCATCAATCATCAATCATCAATCATCAATCATCAATCATCAATCATCAATCATCAATCATCAATCATCAATCATCAATCATCAATCATCAATCATCAATCATCAATCATCAATCATCAATCATCAATCATCAATCATCAATCATCAATCATCAATCATCAATCATCAATCATCAATCATCAATCATCAATCATCAATCATCAATCATCAATCATCAATCATCAATCATCAATCATCAATCATCAATCATCAATCATCAATCATCAATCATCAATCATCAATCATCAATCATCAATCATCAATCATCAATCATCAATCATCAATCATCAATCATCAATCATCAATCATCAATCATCAATCATCAATCACCAATCATCAATCATCAATCATCAATCATCAATCATCAATCATCAATCATCAATCACCAATCATCAATCATCAATCATCAATCATCAATCATCAATCATCAATCATCAATCATCAATCATCAATCATCAATCATCAATCATCAATCATCAATCATCAATCATCAATCATCAATCATCAATCATCAATCATCAATCATCAATCATCAATCATCAATCATCAATCATCAATCATCAATCATCAATCATCAATTTTAATCTTTAATCTTTAATCTTTAATCATTAATCTTTAATCTTTAATCTTTAATCTTTAATCTTTAATCTTTAATCTTTAAGCTTTAGCTTTAATCTTTAATCTTTAATCTTTAATCTTTAATCTTTAATCTTTAATCTTTAATCCTTAATCTTTAATCTTTAATCTTTAATCTTTAATCTTTAATCTTTAATCTTTAATCTTTAATCTTTAATCTTTAATCTTTAATCTTTAATCTTTAATCTTTAATCTTTAATCTTTAATCTTTAATCTTTAATCTTTAATCTTTAATCTTTAATCTTTAATCTTTAATCTTTAATCTTTAATCTTTAATCTTTAATCTTTAATCTTTAATCTTTAATCTTTAATCTTTAATCTTTAATCTTTAATCTTTAATCTTTAATCTTTAATCTTTAATCTTTAATCTTTAATCTTTAATCTTTAATCTTTAATCTTTAATCTTTAATCTTTAATCTTTAATCTTTAATCTTTAATCTTTAATCTTTAATCTTTAATCTTTAATCTTTAATCTTTAATCTTTAATCTTTAATCTTTAATCTTTAATCTTTAATCTTTAATCTTTAATCTTTAATCTTTAATCTTTAATCTTTAATCTTTAATCTTTAATCTTTAATCTTTAATCTTTAATCTTTAATCTTTAATCTTTAATCTTTAATCTTTAATCTTTAATCTTTAATCTTTAATCTTTAATCTTTAATCTTTAATCTTTAATCTTTAATCTTTAATCTTTAATCTTTAATCTTTAATCTTTAATCTTTAATCTTTAATCTTTAATCTTTAATCTTTAATCTTTAATCTTTAATCTTTAATCTTTAATCTTTAATCTTTAATCTTTAATCTTTAATCTTTAATCTTTAATCTTTAATCTTTAATCTTTAATCTTTAATCTTTAATCTTTAATCTTTAATCTTTAATCTTTAATCTTTAATCTTTAATCTTTAATCTTTAATCTTTAATCTTTAATCTTTAATCTTTGATCTTTAATCTTTAATCTTTAATCTTTAATCTTTAATCTTTAATCTTTAATCTTCAATCTTCAATCTTTAATCTTTAATCTTTAATCTTTGATCTTTGATCTTTGATCTTTGATCTTTGATCTTTGATCTTTGATCTTTGATCCGTCGTCCATCATCCATCCTCCATCCTCCATCCACCATCCTCCATCCTCCATCCTCCATCCACCATCCTCCATCCTCCATCCTCCATCCTCCATCCTCCATCCTCCATCCTCCATCCTCCATCCTCCATCCTCCATCCTCCATCCTCCATCCTCCATCCTCCATCCTCCATCCTCCATCCTCCATCCTCCATCCTCCATCCTCCATCCTCCATCCTCCATCCTCCATCCTCCATCCTCCATCCTCCATCCTCCATCCTCCATCCTCCATCTTCCATCCTCCATCCTCCACCCTCCATCCTTCATCCTCCATCCTACATCCTCCATCCTCCATCCTCCATCATCCATCCTCCATCCTCCATCCTCCATCCACCATCATCCATCATCCATCCTCCATCATCCATCCTCCATCCTCCATCCTCCATCCTCCATCCACCATCCTCCATCGTCCATCCTCACCCCTTCATCCTCCATCCTCTATCCTCCATCCTCCATCCTCTATCCTCCATCCTCCATCCTCCATCCTCCATCCTCCATCCTCCATCCTCCATCCTCCATCCTCCATCCTCCATCCTCCATCCTCCATCCTCCATCCTCCATCCTCCATCCTCCATCCTCCATCCTCCATCCTCCATCCTCCATCCTCCATCCTCCATCCTCCATCCTCCATCCTCCATCCTCCATCCTCCATCCTCCATCCTCCATCCTCCATCCTCCATCCTCCATCCTCTATCCTCCATCATCCTTCCTCCATCCACCATCATCCATCCTCCATCGTCCATCCTCACCCCTTGATCCTCCATCCTCACCCCTTGATCCTCCATCCTCCATCCTCCATCCTCCATCCTCTATCCACCATCATCCATCCTCCATCTTCCATTTTCCATCATCATCATCTCAAAGATCCGCGAACCTTAAAGATCCAGGAGCCCTGATGATCCGCGATCCGCAAAGATCCGTCAAGATCTGTGTGCTGTGAAGATCTGCGAACCGCAAAGATCTGCAAAACACAAAGATCCGTAAAGATCTGTCGAGCCGTCGAGATCCGCGAGCTGCAAAGATCCGTAAAGATCTGCTGAGCCGTCGAGATTCGCGAACCGCAAAGATCCGTAAAGATCTGTTGAGCCGTCGAGATCCGCCAACCGCAAAGATCCGTAAAGATCTGCTGAGCCGTCAAGATCCGCGAACCGCAAAGATCCGTAAAGATCTGCTGAGCCGTGCAGATCTGTTGAACCGTCGAGATCTGTTGAACCGTCGAGATCTGTTGAACAGTTGAACCGTAAAGATCCGTGGAGAAGATCTGGCTCAGTTGGATCTTCTGCTTGAGCCGGTTTATTGAGCCGGCTCAGATCTGAGTTACCCATCTCTAGTGCAGAGTGGAAGACATAAGACGATCTACCCGATACGGCTACTCGAGTCATACCCGAGTTGCTGATGTCGTGGAGCCTCCTACAGAGGTTTGTAACGAGCGCGATGGTTCCGAAGCCGTGGCAGCAATTACATCTGGGGCTCCACTAAAATGTTGGAACTGTGAGCGTACAGGTCACATTTACCGACTATGTGCAGAAGCTCCCAGGGGTATTTTCTGCTATGGCTGCGGAAAAAAAGACGTTTTGCGACCGCATTGTGCTCGTTGCAATCGGGAAAACTCCGGAACGGAACGAACCACTTCGGAAAATTCTCGTCCTTTTCGGAGCAACCCACATCAGCCACCCAAAAAGTAGGAGACTCTTCGATCTCCGCAACTTGTGGTGATGACGACGCATCACCAGCCAAAATAACGGATTTGACAAATGCCACGACTTCCCAAATCCCTACCTCCTGTTCGCAAAGCGTCTGTACCTCGGAAGCCTTACCATGTAAGACTGAAGGAGTACATGGAGGCCCGCGACAGGATTTTTAATGATTCCAATTCACCTTTTGTTAATATTTCTTCTTGTTCCACATTTCAACCTTCCCCAGATCCAACTCCTAAAAAAGCGATTTTACGTTTACGCGTATTTTGGCGTAAAGTTCGTGAGAGAAAGAAGGCAGTAATGTCGACTATTATCTCCGAACCTTTTGACGTTGGTCCCTATGCTATGGTCTCCCTTTTTAATGTAAACGTTAAAGGTCTTTTAGACAGTGGTGCGAGCATTAGTTGCCTAGGAGCCAATGCACTAGAACGCAAGTTCATTGGAAGACGATTTGCCACGAGGTGAAGACAGCTGATGGTGCTTCACAGAGGGTAGTGAGAAGTGTGACGACCGAAATTAAATTTCGTGGAGTTACACAACCTATTACCATTATTTTTTTTATTACATCGTGCCGAGTTTATCTCAGGATTTATATCTTGGGGTAGACTTCTGGCGAGCCTTCCACCTTGCTCCATCCATCATCAGTTGTGTCAACACACAAACCACCTCTTCGAAACATGATGCTACTGCGATGCACTCTTTAACGAGCAAAGATGTTCCAAGTTCCCTTCTTTCGAACTTCACGGTTTGGGAAGGACTAACGTTCTCGAACACGAAATCGACGTAGAAGAAGCGCGCCCCATCAAACAGAGACACTATCCAGTATCGCCTGCGATTCAAAACCTCATGTATGGCGAGGTCGATCGTATGCTGGCAATGGGAGTGAGAGGTTAGTTTGAGTGCGTGGAGTTCGCCGGTAGTGCTCGTGAGGAAACCAGGGAAAGTCAGGTTGTGTTTGGATTCTCGAAAGGTGAATAATGTGACGAAAAAGGATGCATATCCACTTCCACATATCGACGGAATCCTTAGTCGATTACCACGAGCCAATTACATAACCAGTCTTGACCTGAAGGACGCCTTTTGGCAGATTCCTCTCGAGGCTAAGTCCCGTGAAATGACGGCGTTTACCATTCCCGGACGACCCCTCTACCATTTTACCCGGATGCCATTTGGGTTGTACAATGCACCCCAACGTATGTGCCGTTTAATGGATCGTGTTATCCTACCCGAACTGAAGGACCAAGTATTTGTTTATTTGGACGATCTATTGTTGATCTCGGAGGATTTCAATTCCCACTTGGTTTTATTGGCGAAAGTTGCCGAATGCCTAAGGAAGGCTGGACTTACAATCAATGTTGGAAAAAGTAAGTTCTGTCTGAGGGAAGTGAAGTACCTCGGATACATTGTTGGAGATGGAAGCCTGAAGACAGATTCGGAAAAAGTCTCGGCCATAGTCGATTACCCTTCGCCGAAATCCGCACGTCAGGTTAGACGCTTTCTTGGTATGGCTGGATGGTATCGACGATTCATTTTCAACTTTGCAGCCGTGGTCTCACCGATCTCAGACACGCTGAAAAAGGCCGACAGATTTACTTGGACTTCAGAGGCGGAAACTGCGTTTCAGTCTGTGAAGGCCATGTTAACTGCGGCCCCTGTATTGGTAAATCCAGACTTCACTAGACCATTCGTAATACAATGCGATGCTAGCAAATCTGGAGTGGAGAGTGTTCTTTTCCAAGAGAACAATGATGGATCGGAATCTCCTATTGCATTCATGTCCCAGAAACTCAATTCCGCTCAACGCAACTACAGTGTTACAAAGCTTGAATGCTACGCCGCTGTGTTGAGCGTGAAAAAATTCAGAGCGTACGTGGAAGGGACATCGTTTAAGATTATAACGGACCATGCGAGTCTCAAATGGCTGATGTCTCAAAAGGATCTTAGTGGACGTTTGTCTCGCTGGAGTTTGAAGTTGCAAGGCTTCGACTTCGTGATCGAACATCGTCGTGGGAGCCTGAATATTGTACCCGACGCCCTCTCTCGCGTATACGACGACGGATTAAATGCGCTGATCGAGTTTCTGAATCCGGAGTATGAGGATCTAACGTCAACTGTGGAGGCAAACGCCGCTCGGCTTCCTGACGTATGCGTTAGAGATGGCTACGTGTACAAGTGTACAGAGCCCTATAACGGTGACCCGATCACAGAAGATTGTGCCTGAAAACTTTGGATTCCATCGAGCTTAGCGCCTACTGCGATCGCTCAGGCCGATGAAGCGGATACCATGGTTCACGGTGGGTTCGCCAAAACGCCAGAGCGCATTAGGCGATACTTGTATTGGCCCGGTATGTCTACACAAGTCCGCGATTTCGTGTCAGACTTGTAAAGAAACGAAGTCCCCGAATCGTCCGCTTAAAGCTGCAATGGGAGAGGCCTTCAGAACGCAGAAGCCCTTTCAACATCTGTACATTGATGTATTAGGACCATACCCTAGGACCAAAAGTGGGAAAATCGCTATCCTTGTTGTTTTTGACCATCTGTCAAAATTTCCCATCCTTCATCCCCTAAGAAGAATTACGGCGGGTGAGATCACGATGTTTTTGGAGAGGGATGTCTTTCATATGTTTGGTACCCCCGAGACAATTCTCTCCGACAATGGGTCTCAGTTCAAGTCGGCGACATTTAACTCCATGCTTTCCAAGTATGGGGTTAAACACCCTTATACCCCGAAATACTCGCCTCAAGCGAATGCTTCAGAGCGAGTCAACCGTTCAGTTTTAGCTGGACTCCGTGCGTTCATCGTGGAGGACCAGACTCGATGGGACGAACTTTAGAGAAACTTTACCCTGTCCACAACAGCACAAAATTATAACGCCAAACTGGCTAAAAAGTTCTTGAAGTGCAGGATTCATCGTGTGCTAGGCAACTCGCGATATGAGCTAGAAGATCTCGGAGGCAAACGTGTGGGAGTGTACCACTCCAAAGACCTTCGTCAGTGACTGGAGCGAGTGACAAACTCCGAGAGTGCCCGGTCACTGCAGTCGTGAGCATGAGACGCTAACGGAGCTCACAGCTGCCTTTTTTAGCCTGTTCGGCGTTGTAAACAACGGCGATCAGTCTATGTTGTAGTGTCATCTGTGGGAATTGGTGTAGACCAATTAATGCAGTTGGCATTACTGTGATCCACACCAATTCCAGACAACAATCAGTTCAGTGGCGGGGAGTTTTCTGACAGATAGAGCGAGGAGGTTAAAAATTTTTTTGGCGCGCACGGGCGAAAAAGTTGAAAAAAGTCGGTTTTGGCGTGGACGAGAAGTTTTTTTGGCGCGCACGGGCGATTAAAGAAAAAGAGAAACAAGGGTTGTTTTTGGCGCGCACGGGCGATGAGAGAAAAGAGTTTGTGTGATTAAAAAAATTAGGTCGAAGTGAAGTTTTGGTGAGCAGTCGGAAATATTAGTAAATCGGAAAGTTAAGTGAAAATTTGTCGCGTGGACGAGAAAAGAAAAAATGGTTGAGTTCTTGGCGCGTACGGGAAGAAAATAAGAAAAAAAAAAACCGCCCGGAAATCGTCGCATTTCGATGCAATTTCGTATACCCGCGACGAGTTTCGAATTCGTCTAGTCGGCCACGGTCCACAAGTCGACGTATTCTGTATGTTTTTTTGGTCGGAGGAAAATGATGACAGCGCAATTAGTGCAAATACAGTGACCCACAGAAGTTTTTGGCCATAATACAAACCAAACAAAATAAGTAAAAACAAACGAAATTAAATAATTTATAAACATAAAAATAAGTAAATAAATAAATATGCAACACAACAAATAAATAAATAAAATTATAAAATAAAATTAAAATAAAATCACAATGAATTAAATTATAAATAAAAAATGATGACAAGACTCAAACAGGACAGAAACTAACTTGGACTAAAGTAAATAAACAAAGAATTTGCATTAACATCAAACAATGAAAAAGGAAACAAAACGGTTTTTTTTTTTATTAGTTTATGTTTTTTTTTCTTCTTTGGTTTTTTTTTTTTTTTATAGTATGTATTATTTAAATGGCTAAATAAGAAAGCCTGTAAGATGGATCTTCTCGGTTGAAGACCTTCCGCCTCCTCATTTATCTCTTTAGGGTGGGCTGGACGGCGCACAACATCAACGCCCGTCGAGTTGAAGGGAGTTTTCTCGGTCTCTCATGACCGATTGGGAATCTTATCCCAATTTTATCACCCGGGTAAGACGGCGTGAAATTTTTGTTGTACAGGCCATATGTTTTATGGTCTGAAATACGAACAACGTACCCCCCCACAGCCGCAGCTAGCCCGGAAGCCAGCAAGCACGTCGCTCCAGTTTGTATTTCAGACACCAATTCGGACGTAGGCGGAATTGGACCCCTGTTTCCCGATCCCAACCTTCCCTTCGGTTATTTTGACTTTTTTTAGTCGAAATAACCACTCCAAGGCCTCCGTTCACAACAACTGCTATACAAACACTTGTGTTTCAAATAATTTAGAAACCATAAATTTGCTAATGAAACACAGCTAAATATCTACTTGTCAAAACAAATCACGACAAGCTGTCATGTATCAAAATAAAACGAGTTGCTTAGTGTGAACACTACTTTTAAACTCGTTTAAAATGCATAGTCTGTACAGGGTATTACAATTATTTAAAGTTCTAATTTCTTTTCAGTTCTGTCTTTTAAATTTGGAAGGTAAGGAGCTGAAATTTGACACTAGGTCTATGTCATATGCAACAGGGCTTATGATGTTGAAGTCCGTATACTTTCTTTCTGTATATAAGAGACAGAAATGAAAATATGTCAGCACATAATGTACTACCGTATTACATAAAAGGGGGCGAACGGGGCCTTGACCGACCAACCCAGAGAAGGGTCGTAGGCGCCAGTGATCCCTATTTTAGATCTCGTTCATATACATCTTTTTCCGACCGGATCACTAATCGAAAAAAGGAAAACTATCGCGCGACACAAATTCCAAATTACGCTCAACGGAAGAAGGAGCTGAATCACGTCACACTATTTCCAATGCACGAAACGAACTAAAAGTTGGCGTTATTTCGTTAAACTGGATCACAATTTATTTAAATTTCAATTCAGTCAAATGTAAATCCTAATATTATAAAATTGCCAACCAAAAGTAAATGTAGCTATGCTTATATTGCCCTTAGGGGGACTTCTATTGAATACCTAATCTACAGAAATACCTTATTACTAGGGCACCTCGTCGTTCCTCGGACTCTAGAACTCAAAGATTTAGGCTTC
Organism: Beris morrisii; assembly: GCA_951812415.1. NCBI lineage: Eukaryota > Metazoa > Arthropoda > Insecta > Diptera > Stratiomyidae > Beris > Beris morrisii. The sequence continues at coordinate 69,045,394 of OX638313.1, forward strand.
TATTATTAATCTTATGTTGATTAATCTCGTACGACTCGCTGCTAGAGACCTGCACTCCCGCTCGTAGAGAGTAACGCCAGCAAAGTCGCCAACTCGTATTTCACTCCAGTTCTGCATTTCGAATTTTCACCAAGTTCTCGACTTGGAACTAGAAGAAATATTTTCTACTGCACTCGGTATTTTGTCCGGGGTTAACTACTCCGATCGAGATGTAACGACTTTTTTGGACACTATTCCAAGATACCGTTTCTCAGCCTAGTACCTTCCGCGAAACCTCGGGCCAGTTAAACTCACGCTTAATCCCCGTTTTAGTAGGTCGACGTTTCCTTTCTCCCGGTCATTGATCCTTCTTTTTCTATATTTCCAGCAAGCGGTCACTTTTTATTTTCTTTCCAACTTTCTAGCCGGGATCCAATCCTCGCTGATCTGCTTAAAGAGCCGCAATCGCAGTCGGATTGCAGTGTCAAAATAACGGAGGGGAAAAAACCAGTTTCAAATGCATGTGATTGTATGTAGCTAAACAGAATGAACGCTATGGGTCGCAGAGAGTCGCAAGCAAGTTCGTAATATTTAAAATTATCGCAAATGAACTCATCGAAATGTCAAATGTGACATTATCATAACCTAAAACGCACTGTATTATTTAAAGAGGAAAATAATAAAATGGAAAATGAAAGAGATTTTGATGAGCATTAAGAATAATTCACCGATTTTTGCGTCCATACCAATTTCGCTTTGATTATTGACACTGATAGAACTGCGAACTCAATCCGGTCATTGTGTTCATGCAGCGTTTACTTGCGGTGTACAGCGTTTCATTGCATCTCGTTGCGACATTTTGACATTTCAATCCGACTGCGATGCGTTCATTCTGTACGGCTCTTTATCATTCTTCGAACATACTTTTATTCGTGCAGTGTCGGCCATGATTGTTATGCAAATTCGAATGTCACTTGACATTTCTCGGATGAAGTGTTGTTTACGTCTTGTTTGATGTGGTATTTTGTTTACGTTTCGTCTGTTTATTATATTTTTTCGGTATTCGTGTTGTGAGGTGTTCAGTTGCTGTTTCCGGATGTGTTTGATGTTGTGTTTTGACTTCGGTGTTCAATGTTTCAAATTATGTGTTTGTAATCCGAATGGAAACCTAACCAACTAACCCCACCTAACTCTAATAAATATTCTTAACCTGTATAATGTACACAAGCATGTTTTTGGCGTAGTAATGCTGAATTGATTTGGTGCGCTATGATATGAACTGAATCATATCATAGTATCCGTCCAACCAAGCCATCAACAACCTCACTACCCAAGTAATCGTCTTAAACATCAGCATGTATTCTATCTCTCAGCCCGCCTTGAAACAAATGATGGGAGATTGTCTCCATCATCATCTATTCCAAATTGGACAGGACAAAATACACACTGCGAAGACGATTGTCAGCCGGTGACCAAGCCACAGTTGGGTGACTTTAGTCCCATGGTTTCCCGATAGGTAGCGTGCATCTAGCTTTAGCACGTGCGTAGCTCGTCGGAAGGGGAGTGAGTGGCTACCTTTAACCATGGACAAAAACGTATTTATGCACGGTTTGGGCTGAAAGTTCGAATTGAGGAATCCGAACTCTATCTTCAGCGGGCTGGAAGGTGGAGGATAAGGGAAGGAAGGAATAACAGACTGTGGAAATGAAAACGGAATAGAAAAGAAGGAAATGAAGGCGGAAAGCACAGAAATGTAGACTTTTCGACGGGAAGGCCGAGGTCATTCTCAATCACACATCATCTTGAGATGACATAAAATTAACTCACAAGAGTTGAAGTTCTTTGAAAGCCATAAGGCTCATGGAATATGACTTTTGACACAGTCTATATTCGAGATGGATAGAATTATTATTATTTCCAGTACAAGTTAACATATATACAACTCTGAAAAGAAGTCTTTGGCTTAGTTCCGAGTATAAACCTCCCGACGCCTGAAGCGGTAGGGGCCATATGTGCATCGAGGTGCAAAATCCCCTTGGTATCTTAAAGGTGCCCTACCAAAGTATCCCTAACCAACACCAAAAGAACTAGTCGTTGCCATTGGAGATTCCTTTAAGCTACGGAGCCCGATATTGAACCGATGAATTAAATCATATGGAGTCGGGGCCGTATATTGCTCGGCTCCGTCTTCCGATGCCATACGTTGGCCGTCATATAATGTATGTTGTGCCCTGACGACGCAAAACACGTCGTTGGGAACCCTATATTGGACCCTATATCTGGTTTGGCGCAGCAGTTTGCCGTCATAGCGTAGTGCGCCGTACAATGGGTGACACTAGGTAATGACGAAAAAAAAAAACTTGCAAAAAAGAAAATCGATGGGGTACCAAACCATATGGGCCCTGAATGACTGCACGTCGCCGGAAGGCACCGACTATGCACTCGTACTCAAACAAACAAAAAAAAAAGGAATCTTAGCCCGCGATCTTCCGCTCTGCTAACTACAAAAAGCACTATGGACCACATGATTTGTGTTCTCGGATTTTCTCAAAACAAAAAAAAACGATAAACCATACAATTGATCAAAATCGACAATTGATTGGAAATGCCATAACCACCAGAATAGGTGCTATCGTACTGTAAAGGCCAACCTGGTCCGGCACGTGCTGGGACTTAACCTATGATTGTGGCCAAAGATATTAAAACCCCACCAGTATCCACAATGGTTTTCTTATTCTTTCCGTTCTGGTTCCCTAACCTTTTTCTCACAGCTGATCGCGAAATGGCTTATGGCGGCGGTTTTTTTAAAAAAAAGGTTTGAATAAAGATATGTATGTACTTGTGGGTATCGTCGTATTGCCAAATTATTTCCTGCATACTTCCTTCATGCGTCCGGATCCTGGGTACCTGGCAAAAAAAAAACTTGCACCTAAAGACCAGAAGAAAATCGATTTGGGGCATATGTCCTAAACAGGAGTGTGAGTAATCGGTCAGAGCAAAAAAAATAAAACTGGGGTGGCTAATCTTGATCCAGCCGTTGAAAATGCCTCAGCTTGGTCCACTTGGCTATAACACCTACATTCAGTCCAGAAAATTAAAAAGGTAACACTCGCAACGAAGAGGCCAGAAGAAGAAAATTCCCTTATCACAAACTATCAATCACATTGCTCTAAAATCGAGTCACCGAAGAAAAAAAAAGCACGCGGTTGCGCGTCAGTTAGCTGCACTTCTGGCATGGCTAACGGTACCGACTAACGGGCTGAAGCCAAGCTTGAAAGAGGTACTGTTAATTGGCCACAATTTCCACGCGCCTAGTGACACTGAAAATTCCGGTAAAGAGCCGAAAATGGAAAAAGGAACGTCGCATCCTTGCCCCTTTCGTTTGTGAAATCAAAAAAAAAATATTAAAACTCGCGATCTTAGGTTTGAGATTTTGCGGCGGATATTTTTAGTTGGGGGCCACGGAGCCTGCAACATGCCGTATGTAGTTGAAAATCACTAGTTTCCGCGAACTATAAATAACTACATAAGAAAAGGGAATTGTTGCATCAACAAAAATCCGACTCCTGTCCGCGCATACTGTAATAAAGGGGCGCTAGCGCTTTTCTGACATGCTCTGAGGCTCCAACAGGGCTGTCAGCTCGCATGTCCCCAGTATAACCTCAATTACCTACACCCCTTACGACCGAATGGGGGTTTTGGTATCACGGCAATATACGGCACAAAATCCTCCCAACGTACGTGAACAAAAAAAAAAAAAGGAAAGTGGGCACTTCGCGACATACCGGAAACGACGCATAAAAACAACAACAGGCACAAACAACCAATCAAAAAAAAAGGATAAAGGTAATTTCCTTGACTTACATGACTTTTTATTTTTTCTTATTTTCTCTCTCCAATTCTTCGACAGCAACCAAAAAAAACTTCCGGGTGCGGGCTAGATTTGGTCCGGCTGCGCACGGCTTCCACTCCTATCCAAAAATTGCGGACTCCTTCTGGTTTTCGTGCCGTTGTGGCACCACACTTCAAAAAGGCACCGTACCGGCTCGGTCTGTGGCTGGAACCAACTCACAACAAAAAAAAATGCGACCGTCTCGGCCGGTCGTTGAAACAAGACTTTTTTAAGAAAACACCACAACTGTCCTCGTCGGAGGTTGAAACATAACTTAACTCTCGGGCACCTGATCGTGGATGACAGGTCATTCTTCAAAAAGAAATCTGCAGCGCGACGTCTGTTTAGCGGAATAGCCTGTCGTGCATGCGTACTTGACATCTGCAGTTTATTGCCCAGTAGGCAAATTTCTCGCGCCAGTGTTAGGTGAAAATACCGAACATTTTTTTTTTTTCATGCCAGATGAAACATTTTTTCTAGGCGTTCGTTACACCTGGTTACCCCTTTTTCCTTTCCTCGTAATCCAGCGCCTCTTCCGTTTTACCAAATTTATTTAATTTAAGGTTTCCGATCCGATTCTTATGTTTGCTTTTAGGCGAACAGTGAAAACGGTAAGCAGCTTGATACTCGAATATTTCATTAAAACAATATAATCTTAATTTTAATTATTTTCTTCTTTTGCATATTGAGCCTCTGATCGGAACGGGCACAAAGTCGGCCGTAACAAATATTCTACCTAAATGAAAGCTTATGCACAACTATCTCTTTTGTATGTTAAAGGAATCATAATTTTACGTATAAAAACGTGAAAAATTATGCGTAGAATCATTATCAATATTTCACGTATAGTGCTGTGACATACATATAAACATATACGGCTACCGCGGAAATCGTTCCCAAAAATTGTACATGGGTTTGGTGACCTTTATACTGTCCCGTTTCGTCGTATAGTATACGAAACTTTGCCTGCTGGGCAACTGACAGTTTATCCAATGCATTTACCAACAGGATTGTTAACCCTGCTAAATTAGCTTTTAGCATTGTATTTATATATTATATACCTCGTTCACGTGGTAGCGTAGTGTAGTGTATTATGAAATCCGGTTGATATATGAGTGTTCACGTGAAGTGAATTGACGTTTCGCACTCTTGATTATTAATTGACAGCTGTCACAACTGGTATTTATTTTATTAAAAAAAAATTACATTCGTCGTTTTATTTCTTAAATAACCTTTTTTCTTTTATTTTTCAGCGAAATGGAGTCATTAAAGGCACTGGTATTAGAATCGTTGAGAAAATCCAAACAAATAAAGTTGTCTGTCAATACAGTTTTTTGACAATTCACTCGAAAAGTAATACGGAGCGCAACGGCAAGTGTTCTCGTGTGAAGGATTAGCAAATCCACTACACTACACTACGCGGTTTTGCTACGTTGTAGAAAAACCGCTCCGTAGCAAAATTTCGTGTGTTCACGTGGTATTACGAAGTGCTACGTAGCGGTACGTTGTTGACCACGTGAACGAGGTAATAGTAGTATCACGAATAACTTCACCTCAGCTCAAAAGATGGCGTAACATGTGCCGATTCTCGAGCTTTTTGCTGTTCCTTTCCACACATCATTCTTTTCTCATCTCGTCTGTCTTTTCAATGTTCTTTGCGGAGAAAGGTGCTGCATGTGCTTTGCCAATTCCCTCTTATCCTACGCGTTCGTTTCATCAGTTCATTCATTTGCTCGTTCTACTATCCAAGAGGTTGATTGGTTCCGGTGCGGCGCGTGGGGAAATTGTGTGGTGGAATCTTTTTCTGTCAGTCAGTCTCATATAGCTTAGGTGACGTCGAATTTCATTTTCTTGCTGTGCAGACTGGGCGGTGAGAGGAAAGTGGGGGCTCATGTCTCGCTTTTATATTTTTTTTCATCGTTTGTACGAATATTTTTGCTAGACTATCATTTTCCCGGAAATTTTTGAACTTTAGAAATTTCGACATTTCGGTTTTCAATCTCAGAAAATATTTTTTTTGTATGGAAAATAATAATTCGACTGGTCCAATGAGAAATATTAACTCTGTTTGCAACAATTCTGTGTAAAATCGTAGTGAAGTGGAGCAAGATCGGGTCAAAATCCCGTTTTTTGAAATACCGACTTCACTCAATTTGTGGAAATAATATCATTTAGCCACGAAGTTGAAATTTTGTACAAATTAGTTTTAAGTGAAGTTTAATTTCGGTAAAGGTTCGTTATATAAGGGGCGCTCCAAAAGTTTTTTTTTTATTTTTCTTTAATAGGTTTTGCATTTTCAAACCAATATCAGTTGTTTTCAATACCGGGTCGACCTGAAATTAAAAGATATACGTATTTCAAATTTGCGAATTTACTTACCTTTTTGATGTCAGCTGGACTTCATTATGACATTTCGCATGGCGCTAGAATTGGAACATGGCGGGAAAAGACACGAAAAGTTTGAAAAAATTTACAAAAATGATTGTTTTTGGGTGATTAAAACTCCCTTTTCGCTCCAACTACCTTTTGCGCCGCGCAAATACTCGTTCTTTAATATGCTCTCCTGTAAGCCGACTGCGATTATTTGGCACCACAATATTTATTGCCGACGCAACTCTTTCGGGTGACACCGATGAGGCAGGGACAATCAGGTATTTCTGATAGTTGCCTGGTTGCCTCGTCGTACATATATTTGTATTGGCGCCTGAAGTGAAGATTTGCGTGCATGTGCCCGTATATATCACGTGCCTTGAACCTAGTTTCGACAGATATGGTTTCCGTGATCGTAATTTGTTTTTCTACTTTCAACGTTTCTGGCATCCCTCATAAATAATCAGAAATGCGGATTAAATGCAAAAAACCCGTTCGATTTCTAAAAGTCCGGTAGCCGGATTTCAATATCGATATATCGCTTTTTACAATATCGGCCGATATTATCGATATATCGTTAAAAAAAATTCGCAATTTCGATATATCGAAATTTTTTTAACATCCCTAAGTGATGGTACCGGTCAAAAACACTTTTCTTAACCACCCTGTATCTCCACTGATATTAAAAATTGACACACCCTATAGAACAATTTTTTTCTCCAAATATATCAAGGAATAACCCCTGACAAGGTGGCACACGGAGTACCAAAAACACTGTATATTGAAAATATTATTTTCTTTTTAAAATTATATCCCTGTTTTTTTATCCGACTAAAGAGGCGCAAAGCAGCTAAAGAGATGTGTGTATTGTTTGAGTCGTAGATGTTTCACAAAAACTTTATAGGTATGTTCATTCGACCTGACCGATTTGAATACTTGAGGTGTCATTCTACTCATCGCAGCTGTGTGTGTGAATAAAAAATATATTTGGGAAAAATTCAAAATAGTGGTGAAAATAAAAAAAGAAAAGAAGCACTTACGAGTAATGTATAAAAATCTGCCAACAGTCTGGGCGCAACTTTATTATTTTTTTGGGTAGAAGTCCGAAACGTGTTTAATACTGAGATGCGGTGTAGGTCACTATGCGACTGATAACCTAAAAAATAACGTTCCAAATAGCCTCCTGGTTATTCTTTAGGTTAAAATAACGAAATTCATGAAAATGTTGGAAAAGCCCCTTTTCACGCACATTTGTTTTACTCCATCCAGCACTGTACATCAATAAAATATTAAACTTTTTATTTGCTTCAACTACTCCTGTAATACTTCTACATATCCATACTAAGTTTCAACTTTCTAGCATAAGCCGTTTCTGAGATATGAAAAACCACCCCCACCCCCGACCTTGATACCTCTATCAAAACGTTTTTTTCTGTGATATCTCTATAGCACCTCTATACAGTTATCAATTTTTAGCTTTCTATCCTTTGCGGCTTTCGAGAAATTAAAATTAGAATTTTTTTCATTTCCACCCCCTCCCACCATCACTCCCTACACCACACCTTCAAAATTTTTTTCTCCGCTAGAAGTCTACTGGTCCTAACTCCTCTAAAAACTTCAAGATCATATCTGACGCGGTTCATGAGATATAAAAATTAAATTTTTTAAAAATGGCTGTCCCCCACCTTCAGCGCTTCACCTCCCCCCTCAAATATTTTACATTCAGTAGACTCCACTGGTAATTATATACACAGAAACCAAATTTTATCTTCCTAGCACAATTAAGTCGGAAGATATTGTAGTTCAAAGTTTTTCACCCCCATCCCCATACCTCACTACTCCCCTTAAAAATGTTAACCCCTTTCTAATCTCCTAGTATCCCTTAATACAGCTGCAAAATTTCAGCCATCTGACATTAATCGTTCAGGAGATATGGATTTTAGAATGTATCAATCCCAGCTTTCAAGCGTTTTGGACGTATTGTATCACTCGCACACCTCTCAACCCATATAGATTTTTTTTTTGCAAATGGGTCCACTATCATTGTACTTCATAAGTTCCAACTTTCAGCCTCCTAGCATAAGCGGTTCCTGAAATCTAGAAACCAACATTTTTCATCTAAAACGCTCGCCCCTCGTCCCGCTTTACACCCCCACCCGTCCAAAAGGTACCATTCGTAGGCGTTTACCCACTCTACCTACCATACAAATTTCAACTTAATATCTCAAGGGGTTTGTGAGCTACGCACCTTCAAACGGTTTTGCGTACGGCGGACAGACGGACATTTTTTTTTTTTGCTTTTTTGGTGTTTACTAGTCCTAAAACGTGTAAATACAAAATTTCAGGGTAGCAAACTTTTTTGAAATTTCATAATAAAGTAAATTAATGTTTATTAATTCGGGCGTTCGGGCTCGGACATTTATATTATCCATAATAACGGGATCTTGGCAATAGGAAACGGGATAAATTTTCAACCTAACCGTTAAGATGCGCTGCTCTAACTTAGTTTCGTAAGTCGGTATTTTATAAAATGGGATTTTGACCCGATCTCGCTCCACCACTACGATTTTACACCGAAGTGTTGCAAACAGAGTTAATATTTCTCATTGGACCAGTCGAATTATTATTTTCCATACAAAAAATAATATCATTGCAACAAAAATTATTTTGCAGGATTGAAAAACCGAAATGTCGATATTCCTAAAGTTCCAAAATTTCCGAGAAAATGATAGTCTGGAAAAAATATTCGTCCAAACGATGAAAAAAAATATAATGCGAGACATGAACCTCCACTTTCCTCTCTCCGCCCAGTCTGCACAGCAAGAAATTGAAATTCTACGTCACCTAAGCTATATGAGACTGACTGACAGAGAAAGATTCCACTACCAGTGGCGAGGCGTCCATATAACCCGGATCACTTTGTGAGTGCGCTAAGAGCGATATATGCGTAAATTGAACCGAGGGCAAAAGAGAAACAGTTTGTGTGAAACAAACGCATAACAAGTGTTCGCCTAGGTGTTTGCAGGTGAAAAAGGTTAAAGTGTTAAAAGTGAATTTAAAAAGTGTGAATTACTTAAACTTTAATTAAAGTATCGTAAATGGGTAAGGAGTTATTTTTCATCGATTGGTCGCATTATTGCATTTTGATTGCTGTCTCACGGATTTTTTGCTTAACGAAGCCACGACATTTTCGAAGTTATCCTTTGAAAATAAAAAATATATTATTCAATTGGGCCGTGCTCGTCCAGACATGAAAATAGATTATAAACGTAAAGACGGGGTTTTCAAACTTTTTCACAGTTCTTTTTACGATAAATATAATTGGTTGACGGGAAGTTGCAAAACAAATAAGATGTTTTGTTTCCCATGTTTATTATTTTCCGATTCAAATAGCGTATGGAATCGCACAGGTTTCTCAGATATAAATAATTTGGTAAATTCTGCAAAGAAACATGTTCAAACTGAGAAACATATACGTAATTGTTTGTCCTCGCATGAATTCGGTAGTACCAGAATTGAGACATTTTTTGATAATACGTTTGAAGCAAACAATAGAAAAGTAAAACGTAATCGTAATTTGATGAAGAGATTTATAGACACTGTGCTATTTTTAGGTAAGCAAGAGCTGCCATTCCGTGGTCATGATGAAAATCCGGACTCCGATAATCGCGGTATCCATATCGAATCCTTGTTGTTTTTAAGTAGGTACGACACAGTCATGGATTCTCATCTAGATCAATGTTCTACAACACAAAATCCAGTATTTTCAGGACTTTCGAGTGATATTCAAAATGATTTAATCCATTGCGTTGCTTCAGTAGTACGTGATGAGATCAAAACGGAAATTAAGAATGCCAAGTTCGTATCGGTTATGATCGATGAAACTCCTGTTGTAAGTCATAGGGAACAGCTTACTCTTATTTTTCGGTATTTGTCAGAATCTGGTGTCGAGGAAAGATTTCTTGGATTCTTTGATGTTAGTGGTAGCCGTACTGCTGATGTCTTATCAGAAAAACTGTTGGAAATCCTTCAACAATTTAATTGCAAGGAAAAGTTAATCGGGCAGTCCTATGACGGAGCTGCAGTTATTCTGGTGAGCACGGTGGTGTCCAAGCAAAGATTCGTGACACATGTCCTTTGGCAATTTTCATTCCTTGTAATGCACACGTTTTGAACCTAGTTTTGGCTCGTTCATTAGAAAATATTGCCGAACTTAAAGTTTTTTTTGGTCATATAAGCATCGTCCGATTTTTCAATAAATCAACGAAGCGTTCAAATCGTTTGAAAGAAATAGCCAACCGTCGTTTACCTGGAGTATCGGAAACACGGTGGCATTATCATTCTCGAATAATAAACGTAATTTTCAATTGTAGACTTGATATTATTCAAACCTTCTACTCAATCCTTGAAAATCCGGAATCTTGGGACAATGACTCTCTTTCTCTGGCAGAATGCTTCCAAAGTAAGTTGGAAGATATGCAATTATGTTTCTTACTTCATGTTTTTTCTGAAATCTTTGAAAAAACTGATGTTTTATTTGCAATGCTCCAAAGTAAACAACTGGATATCGAAGCTGCAATTCTCGGCAAATAGAGTCGTTCGAAAACTGGATCGCTCAAAATTTTATCAATGACTTTGATTTCATTTATGACAGCATCCAGGAATATTCTGAACCTCCACGACGCCGTCAAAGGTTTAATACTCACCTGGACTTGAAAACCACTTACAAGAGTCTTTTTGTAGAAATTATTGACAATATAAAGTCACAAATTAAAAACAGATACCACTCTTTCTCGCGTTTGTCATTTCTTGATTTAGTTAATAAATCAAAATATTCATTGTATAGTCGATCATTCCCTGATGAAAAATTATCTGCTTTATTATCATTGTTTCCTGGAATATTTGAATTTACACCTTTAAAAAATGAACTGAAAGTCTTGTACACGACTCCATCTTTAAATAACTTGGATGTGCATGAACTTTTTCTTAATTTCAAAAATTCAGTTTTGAGTAATACTTTTCCTCAAATTTTGACCTCATGCAATCTCTGAAAGGTCATTTTCTGCCTTGAAGCGTATACAAACTTTCACTCGAAATTCACAAAAAGAGGAAAGGTGGTCAGATTTGGCCATTCTTTCTGTGGAAAAGCATTTGCTTGAAAAATAAAATGTAAAGCAAGTTTCTATGATGAAGTGTTGTCGCATTTCGTTAAGAAAAATCGCAGAATTGCTCTGGAATACAAATAGATACTTCCATATAACTTAAGTACCGATGATTTCAGTAAAAAAATTTGTGTAGAGTGTAGAATGTCGGAAAAAGTTGTGATATAGTTTTTCGGTTTGTGAAACTAGTAGCAGGCAAGTGGATCAAATCATATCACATACAACATCACTTTTCCTACTCCACAAATCTAAGTGAGTATACTATATACCAGTGTTTTGAACCGGCTTCCCTTTGTAAAATTTTCACTCCTCGCCACTGTCCACTACACAATTTCCCCGCGCGCCGCATCGCAATCAACCTCTTGGATAGTAGAACGAGCAAATGAATGAACTGATGAAACAAACGCGTAGGATAAGAGGGAATTGGCAAAGCACATGCAGCGCCTCTAGTGTAAGCCGGTTAAAACGTCGAAGCGAGCTTCGTGATACTACTATAATATATAAATACAATGTTTTTGCATTGACGAATATACCATGTGCTCTGGTGGCAAATTTCGGAACCCTATAAGATAGACAGAAACTACACAGTTGCATGTGATTTTCATACAAAATTGAGATTGAGCTCGAATAAAAGTGTTTTACTCCAAAATATCGCTTGAAGTGAATTTAAATGAACCTCAAAATTAAATAAGAAGGACCAACGTATCATAACATATCAAAAATACAATATTGTTACATGTAAACCTGGCAACCGCGCAACCGTGCAACTCGATCGTTTCACATAATGAAAACAACAACAACCGAATACCTAGTTGCAAAATAACCCAATCAGAAACCTAGCTGAAGATAAGGCGAAACAACACGATTGTATCTCCCTTCTTATCGAATGCTCTCCAATGTACTAGAACAACACGATTGTATCTCCCTTCTTATCGAATGCTCTCCAATGTACTAGAACTAGAACAGTGAGAATTTTGTGAAACCGAATATTCTCGAGTGCTCTAGTGAGCAGTAACTGTAATTAGTGAAGTGGAAAGTTCTCGTACGGACAAAAAGAGAATTTGAGTGAATTTGCATCGCGAAAAAATAAAAATCTTCAACTGACAAATAATCGATAGTGAAAATACCGCGTTATTTAAAAGACTTAAAACTAATGGAGCTGAAGGAAGAGCTCGGTAGACGCGAATTATCTACAGTAGGGAACAAGTCTGAACTTGTCAGTCGAATGATCGAGGTACTGGAGGCTGAAGGTAAAAACGCAAACGATTACGAGTTTACAACCGAAGAAGTTGCTGTAGCAAGTAATGACAAAAGTCCTGAAACTTCTGACATCCTTATAAATTTATTGCAACAGCTATCGAAAGATCTCAGCCAGAAAATGGACCAACAAAGTCAGAAAATGGACCACCAAAGTCAACTATCAATAGACCTCAATCAGAAACTGGACTACCAAACTCAACAACACAATCAACTATCAATAGACCTCAACCAAAAATTGGAACAGCAAAGCGAACAGACGAAAGATCTAAAAGAAGACTTAAATAATTAAATTAAAGATCTGAGCCAGTCGATGGACACCATAGGTAAGACAATCGAAGAAAATGTCGAGAAGAAACTTCGAACTTTTAAAGAACAAATTACGGAAAAGACATCTGAGATTGTGGAGGAAGTTGAACGCCTTAAAAGGGACTTTGATAACGTGAAAGCAACTGGAGTCATCAAAACAGAACACGTTACACACAAAGATATCAAAGCTCCAATCTTCGATGGGCAAACACCGTGGGCTATCTACAAGACCCAATTTGAGGCGGCCGCGAGAAATAATCATTGGAATGATTTAGAACGAGGAACGGCTTTGATATTGGCGCTAAGAGTCCACCAGCAGAGGTTCTTCAAACAATTCCTCAAGAGCAGCAACAAGATTTTTCGACGTTGGTACAGACATTGGATCTTCATTACGGCAGTGACCACATGCGAGAGATCTACAAAACACAACTCTACAACCGAACCCAAAAGAATGGTGAAACTCTTCAAGAGCTGGTGCGCGATATTGAACGACTTACACTATTATCGCTTCCAAATGCGCAAACAGAGCAACGTAACGATACAGCTGTTTTCGCATTTAACAATGCTGTACAGGACAGAGAGCTCCAGCAGGCGTTAAAATTGGCAGGAAAGAAAACAATTGGCAAAGCCTTAGTATATGGGATTACGTTCGAAGCTGCCAAGCAAAGCTCTCGAAATAACTACTGAGTTCGAGAAATAACGGAAGAGTGTGTATGTCAGAGGGCCGAATACACCAAACGGAGCGAAGGATCTGGTGCACCCCGGTGTTGGAATTGCGGACAGGCAGGACACTTAAGACGCGACTGCCAAAAACCAAGAAAAGCTACCAACTATTGTTCCGGCTGCGCTGCTAAACAAAAGGGAGAACGAGGCGAACCATCACGAGAGAACGCTTCGCCTAATAACAGTCCGGGAAACGAGTAAAAGCCAACTTCATGGGGCAGAAGTTGGCTGGTGGAATCGACGCCCCCGGAACCATCATCGCAGTTTCTCGACTACATCGTGGTGAAAACGACTTATGCATGAGTGGTCGAGTCGACAAATTATACTGCATAATAACAATTGACACAGGCGCAACACGATCAGTGCTAAGATCTGACCTCGTAGACCGTACTTGGCTTCACAACACCAAAAAGTACGCACTTCGCACAGCAACAGGAGAGACTACTACAGTCCATGGGGAAATATCACGTGACATCCAGTTTGGAGATTTGACATTCTCGCATGTATTCGTGGTAGCTGATATTACCGACGAGTGTATTCTTGGAATGGATTTTCTGAAACCACACGGTATCCAGCTGGACCTAGGACAACGAATAATGAAGTGGCGGAACATCGAAATCCCAATGGAAATAACATCCTCCAACACAACCAAGCTGCGAGTTATATTGTGCGAAGATGCGGATATACCAAAGTTATCAGAGAACGTTATTTGGGCAGAGCTCGATGATGATCCCGGGGACCACCGATTCTACCTCATCGAACCAGAAACGACACCTGCATTACGAAGTCTAATATTGGGAAAAACGCTAGTAAAAAGAAATGAGAGGATGGTTGTACCAATAAGAGTGCTCAACGTTTCGGACAGCATTACCAGCGTAAAGAAAGGAGATGTAATTGGCAGCTGTGAACCAATATCGGCGGTGACGAGTATAGACACTGAAGAACATCATGACGTAGCCTCTAAAAATAATTCAAGAAGGAAGAATAGTGTAACATCAGCAGTTCTTCAGTCAAGCAACCTTAGAGGAAAACAACACAAGCAAGCAGTGGATTTGATCGAAAGATTCAGCGACGTCTTCTCCACCGGTGATGAGGACTATGGCAGAACAAACCTAGTGAAGCATCGTATAGACACCGGAAGTGCTACACCAATACGTCAACCCCCAAGAAGAGTACCACTAGCGAAACAAGGAGAAGTGAATTCAATGGTCAAAACCATGGAGCATCAGGGAATAATCGAAGAATCAAAGAGTCCGTGGATATCGCCAGTGGTGCTGGTTAAGAAAAAGGATGGCAGCACCCGTTTTTGTGTGGACTACAGACAACTAAATGATGTTACGAAAAAGGATAGCTATCCACTACCTAGAATCGACGATATCATCGACACCCTGACAGATGCTAAATGGTTCTCAACGTTGGACCTGAAAAGTGGCTACTGGCAAGTGGAAATAGACGAAAATGATAGAGAGAAAACAGCATTCTCTGTCGGCAGCGGACTGTGGCAATTCATCGTGATGCCGTTTGGCCTGTGCAATGCTTCAGCTACATTCGAAAGACTAATGGAATTTGTTTTGCGTGGCCTTAGTTGGAAAACTTGTCTCGTTTATCTGGACGATGTGATCGTTATCGGCAAAACCTTCGAGGAACATCTGAAAAATCTACAGGAAGTCTTCCAGCGACTGCGAGCAGCAAAATTAAAGTTGAGTCCGAAAAAGTGCACTTTGTTTAGTGCAGAAGTAAAGTACTTGGGTCACATCGTTTCAGCTGATGGTGTAAAGACGGATCCGGAGAAAATACTGGCGGTGAAAAATTGGCCTACTCCGAGTGATAAACACCAGCTGCGCAGCTTCCTAGGACTAGCGACATATTACCGTCGATTCGTAAAAGACTTTGCCAACACGGCAAAATGTCTTCATCAGCTAACAGAAAAGGGAAAGACATTTACTTGGAATCAACAGTGCCAGGAAGCATTCGAGAAAATAAAAGATGAACTTTGCGATTCTCCAGTTCTGGCGTATCCAAAACCAGGTCATAGCTTCATCATAGACACTGATGCCAGCAATGTCGGTATCGGCGCAGTACTATCACAGGAGATCGACGGGCAAGAGAGAGTGCTATCATACTACAGCCGAGTACTCTCAAAATCAGAAAGGAACTATTGCGTAACTCGCCGAGAGCTATTAGCCATTGTAGAAGCTACAAAACATTTCCACAAATATCTCTATGGCCAAAAGTTCCTTCTTCGAACGGATCACGCATCGCTTAAATGGCTACTTCAGTTCAAGAATCCCGAGGGCCAAGTAGCAAGATGGATAGAAAGGCTTGAATCCTACGATTTTGAAATTGTTCACCGAAGAGGGAGAATTCACGGTAATGCCGACGCGTTCTCACGTCGTCCTTGTCCACCAAACTGCAAGCATTGTCACCGCGTAGAAGAAAAAGAAGTCGGAGAAACCATTCAGCGAATAACGACCGAACCAAAGGATGGATGGAATCAGCAAGAACTGGAAGATGCCCAACTAAAAGATCCACATATTTCACCGATCATGGCATGGAAGGACAAAATGGAGCGGCCTGAGTGGAAAGACATCTCACAATTCAGCGAAACTTTAAAGAGTTATTGGGCACAATGGAACTCCCTCCACCTATACGGTGGGTTATTAAAACGGAAATGGGAAACCGCTGACGGAACATCGCATCTCATACAAATCATCGTCCCGCATTCTAAAGTCGAGGAAATTCTGAAGGAGTATCACGAAGGTACTTCCGGTGGACATTTAGGTATAAATAGAACCTTGGCAAAGATACGAGAGAGGTTCTATTGGATCCATCTCCGAGATGACGTCGAAAATTGGTGTCGTAAGTGTACTACCTGTGCATCGAGTAAAGGCCCGCAACGCAGATCAAAGGGAGAAATGCAGCAATACAACGTGGGAGCTTCATTCGAGAGAATTGCTGTGGATATTGCTGGACCATTTCCGGAATCGGAAAATGGTAATCGCTACATTCTTGTGGTCATCGATTATTTCAGCAAGTGGCCCGAAGCTTACGCAATTCCGAATCAAGAAGCAGTTACCGTCGCAGAACAAATTGTTACCAACTGGGTGAGCAGATTTGGAGTTCCACGTGAACTACACTCCGATCAAGGGCGCAACTTTGAATCTCAAACATTCAAACACGTGTGTCAAATGCTGGGAATAAATAAAACGAGGACAACTCCACTACATCCACAGTCCGATGGAATGGTGGAACGTTTCAATAGAACACTGAATTCGAGCCTATCCAAACTCGTCAGCGAAAGGCAACAGGACTGGGATCAACACATTCCTCTATTTTTAATGGCCTACAGAACATCGGTACACGCAACAACAGGAGAAACTCCATCCCGAGTCCTCTTCGGAAAGAACATTCGAGTCCCCGCGGAAATAATGTTTGGAGTGCCACCAGACCAACCGACCCATCCAAAAGATTACGTATCGGATCTTCGACATCGACAACACACAATTTACAACCTGGTCAGAGATAAAATTAATTTGGCGACCGATCGAATGAAGACGAGGTATGATCAACGGGCGAATTCATCAGGATTCCAAGAGGGCGATTTAGTTTGGCTATACAATCCCAAACGACAGAAGGGCAGGTCACCGAAACTACAGCGCAATTGGGATGGACCTTACCAAATCATCAACCGGCTAAATGATGTTGTGTACCGTATTCAGTTGCATCAAAAACCTCGTACTAAAATGAAAGTGGTACACCTCGCTAGACTAACGAAGTACCATGGCGCCCATGACGAGGGGATCGACTCTGTTCGGGACGAACAGGAACTAAGGAGGGAGTAATGTTACATGTAAACCTGGCAACCGCGCAACCGTGCAACTCGATCGTTTCACATAATGAAAACAACAACAACCGAATACCTAGTTGCAAAATAACCCAATCAGAAACCTAGCTGAAGATAAGGCGAAACAACACGATTGTATCTCCCTTCTTATCGAATGCTCTCCAATGTACTAGAACCCTGTACATAAACCACTGAACGAAGATCAAAATCGAAAGCTCTAAAGCTTTATAGAACAATCCACACGCATCAAGTACATCCTAGACTGCAACCGGCTAGTATATAAGCAGGCGAAGCTCTCAGCAAAGACACAGTAATTTTGATTACGTCGACTGTGACAGCCAGCGGGTACACGCGACCGTGTTGAGAGAGAACGAAAGTGAACGAGTCAAGCGATATATGGTATAAGCGGGCGGTACTGCCATACAGTGCGAATTATTGTGCGAATAGAATTTAAAGTGCGATTAATAAATAATCACTTATTTTTATTTTAACCGAATTGTGTTTTACTTGAAATCCCGACGAACCCCTCGCTCGCAACAATATATTTTTCTCAGAAACCAATTTCAAGCACCAAAATGAAAGAAAAATGTAACGGAAAAGTGGTTTATGTCCCTTTTAAATAATTTAAAAATTATTCCATATTTCTTTTTTCCGGAATATTAAACATTTGAGAAGTTATTTCGAAGTTTTTACCGCCCATTCATAGGGAAAAATTGTTCATTTTCTGACTTCGTTGTGCGGGTTTGAGTATAACATTTTCGGAATGTAGAACCGGAAATGAATACCTAACTATCAACCGCACCGATCGTCATCAACTTTTATTATATCTTTCATAATGAAATTAAGAAAGAATCGAAAACTTCCCGAGCTCCAAATCACAAATTTACACACGAACCGCCATATAACAGTCAGCTGACAAAAATTTGTCTATCTTATAGGGTTGTTTTTTTTGCCACCAGGTGGAGATTTCCAACTTTACCATTCGTCAATAGTAGTATCACGAAGCTCGCTTCGATGTTTTAACCGGCATACACTAGAGGCGCTGCATGTGCTTTGCCAATTCCCTCTTATCCTACGCGTTCGTTTTATCAGTTCATTCTTTTGCTCTTTCTACTATCCAAGAGGTTGATTGGTTCCGGCGCGGCGCGCGGGGATATTGTGTAGTGTAATCTTTCTCTGTCAGTCAGTCTCATATGGCTTAGGCGATGTCGAATTTCAATTTTTTGCTGTGCAGACAGGGCGGGGAGAGGAAAGTGGAGGTTCATGTCTCGCATTATATCTTTTTTCATCGTTTGGACGAATATTTTTGCCAGACTATCGTTTTCCCGGAAATTTTGGAACTTTAGTAATTTCGACATTTCGGTTTTTCAATTCTGCAAAATTATTTTTTTTGCAATGAAATTTTTTTTTGTATGGAAAATAATAGTTCGACTGGTCCAATGAGAAATATTAATTCTGTTTGCAACATTTCTGTGTAAAATCGTAGTGAGCGAGATCGGGTCAAAATCCCGTTTTCTGAAATACCG
Source organism: Beris morrisii (assembly GCA_951812415.1). Lineage (NCBI taxonomy): Eukaryota > Metazoa > Arthropoda > Insecta > Diptera > Stratiomyidae > Beris > Beris morrisii. The sequence goes on from OX638313.1 coordinate 69,064,456, forward strand.
ACTTTACTCAATTTGTGGAAATGATATCATTTAGCCACGAAGTTGAAATTTTGTACAAATTAGTTTTAAGTGAAAATTAACTTGAAGTTTATTAGTTAGCTAAATCCCTTTACTTTTTCCGAAAACTTACATACAAAAAATCCTTAAAATACGAGTTCAAAAATATTGTCCGATAAATTGAGAATGCTAAAAGCTAGAAATTTTTTCTCAATTACGTATAATAAACTACCTAAAAATAATAAAGTTGCGCCCAGACAGGGCGATTTGGTCGGTTGGCAGATTTTTTTATATGACTACCATTTTGTTTGACTTGCAAAGTCGCGCAATTTCTCGACGGAGTGAAGTCGTAATGTAATGAAGTGTAAACAGATCGGGTCAAAATCTCATTTTATAAAAAGCAGCGCATCTTAACGGTTAGGTTGATCATTTTCCTCGTTTCCCAAAATAAATGCTCGGGCCCGGGGCCGAGCGCCCGAATTGATAAACATTAATTTTATACACTACATTTCTTTTTCATTTTCACCACTGTTTTAAATTTTTCACAAATATGTTTTTTATTCACACACATAGTTGAGGCAAGTAGGTAGGTCGCGTACAAACTACGAATGAACATACAAATTTTTGGTGAAACAATAATAAATAAATAATAAACACATCTTTAGTGGAATAAAAAACAGGGATATAATTTTAAAAAGAAAACAACATTTTCGAAATAGAATCTTCGGAAACGGTTTTTTTTAAAGAGCGGTATTTTGGAACACGTAATTTTGACTCGATCACTCGAATGACACCTCAAGTGTCAAAATCTGGATGATTGCTTACAAATTTCGACCGAATAATTCAATGAAATTTGGATCACATATCTACGACCAAAATACACAACCTATTCCTTAAGATGTGCTGCGCAGCTTTAGTTGGGCAAAAAAAGCGGAATTTTTAATTTTAATAAGAACACGAGATTTTATTAAATGGGATTTTGGCTTAACGAGTTTTTACGAAACGGGATTTTGGGACAACGGGATTTTGGGAGAACGGGATTTCAGAACACGGATTTTAACCCGACCCCTTAGTTGGCAATAAAATTATCCACGAAACACATTTTTCCCGACTTTGCAACAAAGTCGGGCTCTCAAGCAAGAACTTTTCAGGAAAATGATATTTAATCTTCCGGAAAGTTAAACTATGACATCCTCTTGTCACCACTATATAATACAGTACATAAATATTATTATGTACTATAAATTAATGTATACATATACTTTGTGTGTATACAATATACATAATCGCAACATAACGCTCCACCGTTGTTATGCTCTGCTCTCTGCGTCTGCACCGCCGGTATTTTCTCGTGCGAGTCGCGACCAAATCAAAGTAATGAGGTCAACGAACAAGCATTTTGCAATCTATCAATGCGGGTTCGTTGAAGAAGATAGAAGACGCAAGAAAATCAGTCATGGCTCACTCCGCTCTCCACCCCGCAATGAAAATTAAAAACGCAAAAAATTCATTCATAGCTCACTCGTTTCTTCGCTCTATACACCGCAAAGAACATTGAAAAGGCAGACGAGACGAGAAAAGAATGATTTGTGGAAAGCAACAGCACAAAGCTCGCGAATCGGAACATGCAACCCCATCTTTTGAGCTAAGGTGAAGTTATTCGTGATACTACTATAAGATATAAATACAATGCTTTTAGCATTGTATTTATACAGGGTGTTTGGCACTCCGTGTGCCACCTTGTAAGGGGTTATTCCTTGATATATTTGGAGAAAAAAATTGTTCTACTGGGTGGGTCAATTTTCAATATTATTGGAGATACAGGGTGGTTAAGAAAAGTGTTTTTGACCGGTACCCTCACTCACTTAGAACGTTATATCTTCAAAACGAATAATCACAAGGCAAAGTGTTATAACTCGTTTTTTAGGAAATCGAATTACCTTTCATTTGATGTAACAGCGTAAATTGTAACTTCACCCAATCTTGAGATATTTACTCGAAAACACAAATTTTTGCTACGTCAACTTTAAAAATTCAGTGATCAATGTAGTTTTCTCAAAAAATCCCATTATAGAAATGTAATTTTAATTTTATTTTTTATAAACCGTATTTATTACCTACAGAAGCCGAATAATATTTTGGAAGTAATAGAAAAAAATACATATCGCATAAAAATTAAATACAGTAGAACCTGTTTAAAGTGACCACTGTCGGGACCACGCAAAATTGGTCACTTTACATAGTGGTCACAATACACAGCTTAAAAAAAATTAATTGATCAAATTTATATAGTTTTATTATATAAAAATTAAACAATAAAAAAAAAAAATAATAATAAATCATGACGTTAACTGGATGGGTAGGGCAATTATCGATGATCATTAAAATTTTCCTTTTTTGCATTTTGAATTTTCTGTTTACATCCTCCAGCCACTCTGTGAATTACTCTGAAGTCATCCATGCCTTGTTACTAGCTTTCCACTGCACAGGAAGATTTCTCATTTGTACGTTTTTAAAACACCTGGGCTTTTGGGACTTTCCTATGACCAGTGCTTTTAGTTTTTGTCCTGTTGCACTAGCTGCAAGAAAAACCATGAGGTGCTCTTCGGACATTTTTCGACTCTTACAGGTATCTCCTTTGATAGCCAAAGTTCGATTCGGCATTGTCTTGAAGAATAGGCCACATTCATCAGCGTTAAAGATATTTTCGTGACTGACACCACTAACAAGTCCCGAAAATTTATCGCGAAAATCATTAACGACATCTAAACTCACCTCATTCGCATCACGAATGAGAACTTTTTGTGAAATACAGTTACGTTTTTTGAAACTATCAAGCCAGCCGGACGACGCTTTGATTTCGAGAAAATTTAATTCCGCAGCGAATTTCAAGGCGACTTCTTGCAACATTGGTCCGGAAATTGGTAGATTGATACCGCGCATTTTCGTGAACCAAGCTAACGTTAATTTATTAATTTCACTAAAATCAGTCGCTCGTCTTTTACCTTGGAAATCTGATTGATATTCTGATCGGCTCAAATACTCAATCTTTCTTTTCTTGCTATTGTTCACGCAAGTTTTCTTTGAATTTTCATCGTTTCTTCTAAACAATGTCGAACAAATGAAAAAATTTTTGTCCCATTTGATGGTCACATTACAAGATATGAATCGAAAGCGCATAAAGGACAATTGTGCAATAAAAAGTGGTCAATGGTCACAATAAGCAGATGGTCACTATATACGAGTTAATTTATGTGGAAAATGTGAATGTCGGACTGTGAGAAGAGGAAATTTGGTCACTATAGGCAAATGGTCACATTATGAAGGTGGTCACTTTTGCAGGTTCTACTGTATAACGTTTTAAGTAAGTGAGGGTACCGGTCAAAACACTTTTCTTAACCACCCTGTATCTCCACTGATATTGAAATTTGACCCACCCTGTAGAACAATTTTTTTCTCCAAATATATCAAGGAATAACACTTGACAAGGTGGCACACGAAGTACCAAACACCCTGTAGAGTCTTGGGAAACGGGATTTTGGAACACGTAATTTTGACCCGATCACTCGAATGACACCTCAAGTGTCAAAATCTGGATGATTGCTTACAAATTTCGACCAAATTATTGAATGAAATTTGGATCACATATCTACGACCAAAATACACAACCCATTCCATAAGATGTGCTGCGCAGCATTAGTTGGCCAAAAAAACGAAATTTTAAAAATAAAGCGAGATTTTATTGAACGGGATTGTGGGAAAACGGGATTTTGGATCAACGAGATTTTATGAAACGGGATTTTGGATCAACGAGATTTTATGAAACGGGATTTTGGATCGTCGAGATTTTATGAAACGGGATTTTGGATCAACGAGATTTTATGAAACGGGATTTTGGGACAACGGATTTTTGGATCAACGGAACTTTGGGACAACGGGATTTTAGAACACGGATTTTAACCCGACACCTTAGTTGGCAATAAATTGATCCACGGAACACATTTTCTTTTTTGAGCTCGATGCAATATAGCAGTTTTTTTAACTTCATTAGGAGTAGAGAACTTTGGTTCCGAGATAGGTGAGAATGAGAACGATTGTACCATCTCATGGGCAACAAGATCGTTAATCGGATGGCCGAGTCTTTCCGTAAGAGTGTGGTGAGTATGGAATTGGTCAGCGAGAATAGATGCTTTTTCTTATTCATTCGTGCAGAAATATTTATTATTAGAAGTTAATACGGGCAGAGGTTATATTTCTGTGATTGGCTCCAAATTGTTAAACCGTAAGTTGTATAGGTCTCCCTTATGTCTGTATGATCGGTGCCACTTCGACCGCGAACTGCGCAGTCATAGTCTTTAGAACACTCACGATCAGCGTTACCGTTTTACTACATATGTAGCAGATTTACTACCTTTTTTAATTTTAAAATTTACTGCACTACTATTTCAAGTCATGAAACATTACGTTTTTGCGATAATTCTCGAAAATTAAATTGAAAACAGAAAAATGTAACGCACAAGAATGTAATCCATTATTATTTTACATTACTATATGTTAATAATATTGTAAAATATTATTATCAAAAATCGGTTTCTACTACCTCTTTTTTGAAAAAGGTAGCAGATTTTGCTACCCCAAAAAACCGCCTCGCTCTGCTTACGATTACATGCCAATGCCCAAAATACCCTGCAAGAAAGCGCTACCGAAAGTACGAACACATGCATTAAATCCAACACCCTGACATCAAAATTGTTTAATTGGATGCGATACATTTAAAATTTGGAGTACATGGCCCTTTTCTAGTCTTATGTGAGTAGTATGGACGACACCACACCAGGTAAAAAGCCCAAAAACGATAGGGACAGCATGCTAAAAAGTAACTTTCCCCGACACCAAGAAGATCACTCCCTAAAAACTGCCACCAGTCTATGTAAAATTGGATATTTTTAAATTGCCGACACCAAGGGGGGCTGGCCAATTTTGCCTGACACCAGACCCTTTGCTTGATGTGTATGATAAAGAGGAATGTATAAATTTAAACTTGGTAGAAGATAGTGACATGATGCTTTGTGCTTTTATGACCTCAGAGCCACACTCCACTTTCCACCGGAAAAAATTTACGAAATCCAATGGTAAGTGTTGTTTCCCTACCGCCTTAGCAAAACTCGCGAAAAGGTCTTGTTTGCTATTCGAATGAAGGGGATAGCTGATCTTTGCAACTTCCTCCACTACCAGATAATTAGCAAACGAAAAAGTTTTTCTGGGTTATTTGCAATTCTCTTTTGCCGATCATAATCGTATAACTTTTAATTCCACTTCTTCAATTCTGGGCGTCGTCTTAATTAAGAACTTGAACTTGAACATGCGTATATTTACATATTTTTCCGGAAACAAATGCTTACCTTTTCGTTTGTTTACTTTCGGTGACCGGTTTTATTTTTCAGATGTGACTTTTCGTTTGTTTACTTTCGGTGACCGGTTTTATTTTTCAGATGTGAGATTAAGGTCAGTGACCGATCATAATCGTACACTATAACTTTTTGGTTTCTGTGCATTGCATATATCCCAAACTAGACTACGGCACTTTTGCTTTTCTGTGATTTGTGACCGATACCAAATATAATTGCAAACCGACAACCGGTAAATGTTGTAATGGATGTATTTTGGTTTAGCTCAATGACCTGCTTAAGTGATTTGAAAGATTTTTGAAATATCAGTACACGTATTTTTTATTTGTATATAAGAAAAGTTAGTTGATAACATGAATTTACTTTTAGAGTTTATACATAATAAAAATATGATACAGTTAATTTTTATAAGAGTATATCTTTATTTTTAATACATAATTCTTGTTTCTTAAGTAAAATATTTTTTAGTAATTCGTCCATTTGTAAAATCCTGCGCTGAAATCTTAATCGGTCTAATGCATACGTTTGCCAAGTACCCTTTCTGCTGGATCTATATGCGTACCCCCAGGCAATCATATATTTGACCGAAACATAATCACAAAAACGGACATGTTTATAATCTAGCGAAGGCATTGTACAGATTGAGTAATTCGACGATCAAGAAAAATATCACAATTATCAGCAGAAGATATTTTAGCACTGTAGGTAATGATGACGACCAACGTGATTTTTTAACCGGCTTGTTATACGGTCCACAAGGGGTAGAAAATGCGCTCATTATCAGGGAGCAGAAGAAGCACCTGACGAAATCCTTCAAATTGGTGTAAAAAAAGCCGCTTTTTACCAGCTTAAGAACTTTCCTCTCCTCCAAATCCAAATTTTTGAATGTCTTTAGACGATCGTATTCATGTCTTAAGTTCAGCATATTGACTAAAATCCGAATGTTATAGCACGTCTTTTATATCGATCCAAGAATTATGGGTTGATGGAAAACCAAGCCATTTTACGTAAACTTGATTGCCCCTCCTTTTTAGAATCTCTTCTACAAGGTATACATCAGGATGTTTGACTCTTATTAACTCTAGTTCGTAGAACCCTCCTTGTATTATATTTCCCTGATAGTCTTTGAGTATGTAAGTACGTGGTTCTGTACTCTTTACTTCGTTTATCTGAAATATTTCGGTGGACTTTCTCGAATACGTGCTTGTACTTGCTTACACGTACATGATCTCCTTTCTTGAATTTAGGTCTTGACGTAACCTTCAACTTACGGTAGGCATCTCCAAGAATCTGAATTTCATTCGATGGCCCAACGTCTATAGGACGCATTTTTATGGTACAATGTTTTGTCCTATTGTATTTGTTTATTAGCCCTTTTAGTAACCCAGTCCACTTATAGTTTCCGTTCATACTAAACTCTTTCCACATCATGTTTTTTAGGGTTCGATTGAACCGTTCTACAATTGAGGCTTTCAATTGACTAAAGGTAGAGTAGTGATTGATTTCAAATTTTTTCATCACGTTATGAAATGCCTTATTAAAAAACTCTTTTCCATCATCAGTTTGTAAATTTTTTGGGAAACGTCGTTCATTAAAAATTGACTGCATTGCCTTGATAATCTCCCCAGCACTTTTATTTTTAAGGGGTAAGGCCCACGCATATTTGGAGAATGTGTCTATTACTGTTAGAAGAAAATTAAAGCCCTTATTCTTAGTTGAATAAGAGCTCATATCCACTAAATCGGCCTGCCATAAGTCATCTATTCCACGAATGGTCACACGACGGCGCTTAAAATTTCTACGAGCTGTCTTATGCAGTTCGTTAATAACCTGTCTTCTACTTATTTCATCATGTGTATAAATAGCGGATTTGTTTGCACCTATTTTATATAGAATCCAGTATAGAAAAATGATACAGTTTGATCACCCCTTTACCATGATGGTTGCGGGACCGTCAGGAAGCGGCAAGACGACATTTGTTGAAACATTCCTGGAAAATGTATCGCTAATTAACACTCAGATAAAAAAGATTATCTGGTGTAATGCTGAGTAGCGAGCGATACCGTCACAACTAGCATTTAAAAATATTGAATATTTAGGCTTCATACCGGAAGAATTTATAAACGAAACCAATGAACCTACATTAATCGTACTAGATGATATGATGCTAAATGCATTTTCAAAGCAGGTTTGTGAACTTTTTACAAAAGGGTCGCATCATAGGAATTTTTCAGTAATACTTGTAACACAGAACGTCTTCCATCAGGGTAAGTTTTGTCGAGATATTTCGCTTAACTGTAAATATATGGTGGTTTTCAAAAACCCTCGCGATAAAACTCAGTTCCTTCATTTAGCCAAGCAGATTTACCCTGAAAATAGTGCAGAGCTGGTGAGAATATATAAAGATATTACTCAGGCTCCACACGGGTATTTGTTAATAGATCTGACTCAGTCTACTAACGATTTATTTAGATTCAGAACAGATATCTTTAATAAAAGATTTGTGACGTGCTATTGTGCAGCGACTGATTTAAACAGTAAAAATGGTGTCACGAATGAAACGATTGAGGGACAACAAACATATGCTATATGTTCTCAAAAATGCTAGTCCATGTTTAAGAAAGGCTATCATGAAAAAGGCAAATCCTGAAGTGGTTAAGACTATTTGTGAAATCACATTAAACACGTTGAAGGGGAATCATGTGCCAGGTCGTAAAATTTTGAACAATCTATGTAAGTATAAAAAGAGCATGCGAAGGTTAGTTGAAGCAAGACGATCTGTTCCTAGACAGCGTAAAATCTTAGTACAGCAAGGTGTTTTTCTACTAATCCTGGTAGGAAGTGTACTTTCAAGTGTTATTGGGTCGTTGATTGAAAAATATGCATGGAAAGAGCGCTCTTAATAAAATGCTACTTCTTTCACCAGAAGTGTATGAACAGTTAAAGGGTCAGATAGAAGGTGGAAATCGCCTGTCTATATTCGATAAGACGATACACGCCATTTTGAGGAATAAAAAGCTGTCTGACGACGACAAATGGTATAATTATAGGAACACGCTGATAAAGTTTCTTAATGCTAAGCGTAAAGGAAGACAGTCTCGTGAAGAAAAATCTATCGCGTTTACGCCACAAGTAAAGTTAGGAAGTCAGAAAAATTTACGAGACAATGCGACACAGACAAGGATTGCATTCAAAGAGGAGATGTCAACGCAAACCTCCCCGATGAAGAACCCTGACCCATTTTACAGTACGGCCGAAGATGTCTTTGAGACAGGCGACGTGAGTTTACCAAAGTATCATAGTTCCAGTGCCGAAGAGATAACACCGCCAAGACGATCGCTAACGCCTCGGTTCAAAAGACGATTATCTGTAAGCGGTATAGCAAAAACTTTGAAACCGGCTGCAAAGTTTCGCAAAACTACGCCTGAAGTCAAGAACATGGAAAAAGAATATCGGATTATAACGGCTGATGACGGTATAACTCAGTATACTATACCAAATGAGATGGATCTTGATGAAGCGGCACAGCTTATAGAAGAACTAGAGCAGGGAGAAGGGGTGGATAAAACCGAACAGAGAACCCCTACCAAACAGACTATATTAAAGGCTTCACGACTAGAATATCCTTCAGTAAGTACAGACGATCGGTACCCTATACCTGGACGTTTAAAAAGAAGAACGGAACGGGCCGGAAGTGCACCAAATATTTTCTGGGAAAGAGTTTAAAAATGCCTGTAAACATAAGAGAAAACGATTTTTACATATGCCTTCTAAGCAACAATTCCATGCGCATATACAATGAAAATACACTGTCGGCCTTCACGAATATGCTTCCTAGTGCCTGTAAGTTGGACGGCGGATGGAGTGTCGGAATGACTGAAATTGCATTAGCAAATCGAAAAACGAGATCAGTTGGGAAGAAAGATGGAAAACGTGTGAAAGATGATGAAAAAGCAAAAGGTACTACTAAAAAGGTGAAGAGAGCTGCGACAGATGTACTAAAGATTAAGGCTTTTGTAAAAAAAGTACATGGTATTTCTATTTATCTTAAATGGAGTTACCAAGAGTTATTAAATTTATGTTACAATAAACATGATATGAACTTTTCTACTTTCTTATCTTCGTTCAACGATGCAATCAAGCCATATTGGTATGCTCATGCTCATCCGGATTTTAAAGAGATTTTATATGCCTCCTTAGAATCTGATGCAATTCGTAAAGATATCCCTGACACCAGTAAAGATGAACGACTTACAAGACCAGAAGATCTCTATTTACACATTTATCAGGATAGCGAAGTTGCGGATATTGTAACTTTAGGACCTTTCGAATATAAGTCTTTACATTATCTTTTCAATAGTATAATTGAGCAGATTCCTAGAGAAAAACGTAATTATAAAGCCCTAAAACGCATGATAGACTATTACATACCCCCAGTGCTTAGCATAAGTGAAAAGCTCGGAGAAAGTGTCCCGAAGAAGCTTGACTCTTTAGATTTAGCGATAAAAGACTTGGCTATTAAAATAAAGATAAAGTATCCGCTACCAACGCCCATTAATATTAATGATCTAGTGGGACTTTTTGTCTCGAATATACAGTTTGATGATGAAGCTGAATCTATTGAAGCTCGGAGGAAAAAATCATTTGAGCTCAGGAAGGTAATTCTTCAAACTCTAAATGATTTGGACGCAGAGGCCTCTACCTTTGAAATACCGAACAGACGCACAAAGGCAGATAAGAGTATAATATTGGATGTTCTCTATAAAAAAACACCCGAGGGTATCCTGTTAATGACAGGTGTGCCTATAGATTTGAAAAAGAAAGACTTATTTACTATTACCGATATATTCTTTCAATTACCGCCGGAGAAGCGTGATGCTAGTCTCCTTACTAAGGAGGTGGGCAAGTCGTTTGATAAGATTTCAGTAGAAGAGCAGAAGAAGGATACTTTAGACAGAATCGCCGTATTAGAAGAATCTGTTCTCGAAATAAAGAACAGATTTCCGCGAGATCTAACAGCTGTAGTTGCAGAAGAATGTAAGGCTTTAGGAATAATCCACATTTACGCTGATATCATTCGCCCCCAAATAGTAGGCGACAAATTAGTGAGAAATCTACGTATGATACCTGTGAAAGAGTGCGATAATATCTTTAGGTTTGAGCATGTAGAATACTACCCTCTGGAAAAGACTTACATTGAAAGTATCTCCATAAAGATAACCGATGATCAGGGTGAACTGATTGACTTCATACCGGGCTATACCCCAACATTTGTGATGCTTCACTTTAAAAGACAATAAAGTATAAATATTCAGACGTGAATAAAGACTTTCATAGTGTACATTCAAATCGAAATGAATTCATATTACACAAGGTATTATTTAATCCAAAGCGGTGCTGGTTTGTCGGATATAGGGGATCTTTATCGATCCCCACTTATATACCAGCGTGGAAGAGGTATTGGCAGCTTCTTCAGTGGATTACTACGTTATTTACGACCTTTAGTTTCGTCAGGAGTAAAAACTATAAAGGAGCAAGCTATAAAGACTGGAAAAACAATATTATCAGAAGTGGGGAGTAAACCTCTCAAGAACATTTTAAAAGAGCAAGGACAAGCTGCTACTCAAGAGCTGATGCAAAAGGGCGTGAAAAAACTCTTTGACAGTATGGGTGGTGAGGGTATGAAAAGGCGCATGGCTATAAAAAGGGCTAATCCGTTTTCAACAGCACAGTTAAAAACGGCTCCTAAACGTGGAAAACGTACCAAATCAAAGAGAAAATCTATTAAGAAAAGACCAGCAACCAGTAAAAATAAAAGAGTTAAGAACAATAAGCGTAAGCGTGTATTGGATATATTCGATAAGTAAGGAGAATGGCCTCGTACAGAGAATGTATGAAATCTGAATTAGATTTATTTAAAGCACCACCGATACAGGCCAATATTTTAAAAACAGAAGAAGTTTCATACAAGCCGATAGCATCTCTTGATAACTCTTCAGTTCTGGAATTCGTCTCGCTAGGACATGGGGACACGTACCGTGATTTATCCAGTATCTACCTTCGCCTAAAAGTTCAGCTAATTAAGGCAATAGGTGGGAAAGAAGAATTTTACACTGGAAAAGAAAAAACCAAAGTTAAGGATGCAAAAGGTGTTGAACATGAAGAGGAAAGTGATCCAATCGGCGTAGTTAACAACCTGATGCATTCACTTTTTAGGCAATGTACAATACAATTAAATGGCAGACCGATTGCTCAAACTGACAACAACTACCATTACAGAGCTTACATTGAAAACTTATTGAATTACGGTAGAGATGTATCAACAACACATTTAGAATCCGTAGGATGGTACCTCGACCAAGATGGTATGGAAATGATTGAAGAAGGAAGCAAAAGTGGGCGTCCTAGTGAATTTAATGCAGGATATCTCAAACGATCTGAATTGCTTTCGAAAAGTAATGTGGTAGAGTTTATGGGAAAGATTCATGGTGATTTACTTAATCAGGATACGTTACTTCTGAATGGGGTAGATTTTAGACTCTCACTTTCTCTGGAAAAACCCGAATTTTATCTATACTCAAAAGAAGACGGATACTCACCGCAAATTAAAATTATAGATGCAACAATGTATATGAATCATGTAACTGTTAATCCCAATATTTTAATGGCACATGAAACTATTCTTCAGCGCTCCAACGTGATATATCCGTACAAGCGTGTCGAAGTAAAAAGTTATACATTACCGGCTAACAGTTCAACACTATCTTTAGATAATGTCATAATCGGACAGCTACCGAACTTGTTAATTTTCGGTATGGTAGATAATGATGCCTACAGCGGTAAACAGACGAAGAATCCATTTAACTTTAAACACAATAATATCTCACGATTCAATTTATCCGTCAATGGAGTCCAAGTTCCAAACCAGGCTTTAGAGTTTGATTACTCTCAGGAAAAACCTATAAGTACTCGGGGATACCTTTCACTATTTAAGGGAACAGGCATCCATTACTTCGACAAAGGCAATCAAATCTCAAAGGAATTCTTCGATAATGGATGCTTTTTAATGGCGTTCGATTTAACTGCAGACAATTCATACGGGTCATCTTGTGGCAGTTTATTAAATCAAGGAACAGTGAGGATCGAGGGAAGGTTTAAGAAAGCGCTGGAAAAAAGTGTAACTTGTATAGTATATGCAGAGTATGATGGAAGTCTTGAAATAGACAAACTTCGTGGAGTTCATACTGATTTTTGAAAAGTATAAATACAGCCTTTTAATCTCGCACTCTTCATATTACTCAGCAGACGAGGAAGAACAACAAAGATGGCCTATTGTGTTGTAAATGTCGAATATTTTAATGAAGGTAATCTAACCTTCTTTAAAAAGGTTTCGTTTGCCGGTTTCACATCACAAAATAAATTATTCTCGAAGGAAATAACGTATAAATATCCCACATCATCGGCTACCACAACAGATCAGACAGGCGCATTTGGAAATTTGGAACTTAAGCGTTTGGATGAAAATCTTATTATGACGCTAGCAAAATTTGCAACCGTTTTTGTTTATAGCGCTACAACAAAGGAATTCTTAGAAAGTTACACCACCAGTCACACCAAGATCATCGACATTGATGCTATCGCTTCGAAAGAGCAGATATGAACACGATCGAACTTGTTAAAACATTAAGGAAAAACACAACCACAAGGAGATTTTTCAAAGGCGTATTCCCATGCGATCGTTTACCTTATAAAATTAAAAAGCCAGCATGTGTTATTGCAAATACCGACCCCGCAGACAAAAAAGGCGTTCATTGGGTAGCTTTCTATTTCCCGAGGACAGGCCCTGCTGAATTTTTTGACTCCTTCGGTAGATACCCCAGCAATAAATATTTTAAAAGATTTTTGCATACTAACTCTAAGGTTTTTATAAATAACAAAAAACGATTACAGAGTGTATACTCTTCGACATGCGGAAACTACTGCTGTGTATACATATATTCTCGCTGCAAGGGGAAGGATCTAAAGCTATTTCTTAAGCCAGAAATACATGTGCATATTTCTGCATGCAGCGCAGCAAAACGGATTTAGAACGCTTGAGTTTAAATGCGACGAAACACACGCTTATTCTGCATGCAGCGGAGCGCTGCAACATGTCTCTACTTCTACTTTTGCTGCGCAGCGGCAGTATTGCCACAACTTGAGATTGAAATTTATCAACACAGAAAAAGAAAAAAGTGGTTTGACAGGTTATTTTTTAGTTGTAGTTGTGGAGTGGAGTAGCAATGGAGGAGCGTTTTATATGACAAATACAACTAAGAGATCTGTCTAAAACTATGCACGTCTGTTTCACATGCAGAGATGCATGCACCGCTGCGTGCATATATTCTGCACATGTATTTCTGGCTTTAAGCACTTTTCGTCAAAAGATTTTGCAGATAATGACGCCAAGGTAATTAGTTTATACCACCATATATTTTCATCGGGCGCTACACAGAATGGTGGGGTTTTTCGTAGCCAGTATTGTAAATCGGAGGCAGAGAGTATAAAAGCACCAGTCTAAAACTAGCACGTTTCAGTTTTCATTTTAAAACCTTCTAACGAATATGTTGTCAGCTAATGTAAAAGCAGAGTGTAATAAGTCTAGCAAAAGAAAAAAGTCAGACGATCTCCGTGAAAATACTAATAAGAATCAAAAAAAGTCTATGATTCGCGGTGAAAACGCACTACTGAACTACACCTACCATCTGGATGACGCTCAAAATCGAAAAGTTGTTCTTGGATTTGACCCGTTCACGTTTGAGGGGAAAATAATATTCAGTTATCCTGGACGGTTTCCTGTGTCAACGGGATATACCGGGTGGATTTCAGTCTTCAATTACCTCACCCAGTTCAAGAATGAAGTTGAGGAAATACCAGGTAACCAACTTGGATTGCTGAAGAAATACAGAATACCTGTAGGAGAAAGCAGTATCAAATTGAAACATCTCGAGCTATTCCGTTTGTTTGAAATGATGGAATTCTTCAATATCGTCATGTTTCACTATAACAGTGCTTCGGAAAGTGTACAGGAATACTACAACCAATATGTAGACAGATGTAAGCAGAAGGATGTGTTCAAGTTATCAGCCGAAGACTTTTTCATACCAGTCCGCAGCTCTTACGATCACGTAAACTACTCTCGACTTTTTCATGAGCTTCCTATCTTTTGTAACACTAATATTATTTTCAGTGTAACGGTTTCGTAATAAAAATAAGAAAAAAGAAAAAACATCGTCTTTTTATTTAATGAATCCATTTATTAACATATGTAGGTAAATGTTGATACAGTTTTGTACAGCACATCTGTCGGTTAATCCCCCGCCGTGTACTTTACAGAATGTTTGAAATTTTTTTAGATCACTTAATCTCGGTATTTGAAGTTGTTTTATCTCAGCGGTTGGTATGTATTTCCTGAGAAACTTTTCTTTCGTATCACCCTTAATATATATTTTACAGTCTGTATAATTCCTCAATATCTCCGGAAGAGTGTTGTAACTGGAGTCACCATCATCCCACTTTAAACCGTTTATATTCTCCACATCGAATTGATTTTGTCTGCAAGCCCTCGGCATCATCTCCTGATATGGGTACGGAGGGGCGAAGTGATAAAGCAATGGGCAGACTGATCCGAAAGGTAAGATAGCAAGTTCCTTAATAAAGTATTGGCGGTTATTTCCACACACAAATTGAATATCAATTATTATCTCGCTCATGTTCACTGTCAGACCGTCTTGAATAAAAGAGAAGCGAATGATTTTACTTTGATTATTTATACATTTTTCAGAACTGCTTTTCTTATATACAAATATAAATTTACATACAAATAAAAAATGATATTAAACCAAAATACAAAAAATAAATCCGTTACAACATTTACCGGTTGTCGGTTTGCAATTATATTTGGTATCGGTCGCCATAGTCCGGTGGATATATGCATTGCACAGAAACCAAAAAGTTATTGTGTGCGGTCACCGAAAGTAAACAAACGAAAAGGTAAGCATTTGTTTCCGGAAAAATATGTAAATATACGCATGTTCAAGTTCAAGTTCTAAATTAAGACGACGCCCAGAATTGAAGAATAGGAATTAAAAGTTATACGATTATGATCGGCAAAAGAGAATTGCAAATAACCCAGAAAAACTTTTTCGTTTGCTAATTATCTGGTAGTGGAGGAAGTTGCAAAGATCAGCTATCCCCTTCATTCGAATAGCAAACAAGACCTTTTCGCGAGTTTTGCTAAGGCGGTAGGGAAACAACACTTACCATTGGATTTCGTAAATTTTTTCCGGTGGAAAGTGGAGTGTGGCTCTGAGGTCATAAAAGCACAAAGCATCATGTCACTATCTTCTACCAAGTTTAAATTTATACATTCCTCTTTATCATACACATCAAGCAAAGGGTCTGGTGTCAGGCAAAATTGGCCAGCCCCCCTTGGTGTCGGCAATTTAAAAATATCCAATTTTACATAGACTGGTGGCAGTTTTTAGGGAGTGATCTTCTTGGTGTCGGGGAAAGTTAGTTTTTAGCATGCTGTCCCTATCGTTTTTGGGCTTTTTACCTGGTGTGGTGTCGTCCATACTACTTATGTGCCATCAAATTTTCGCGTAAATTAGTCGAGCGAACCTATCCCGCAACGCCGTAACCCCTGCTGCACTACTATCATTTCCGTTCTACTGCACTTAGGTACCTGACGTTTTTGGATATTTCCAAACTTCTTGCTTTATTTCTTTTTTCATACTTATCATTGTTTTTTTTAGGTTTTTCTTATTGAAAAAGGATTTTTTTCTTCTACACCTTAATCAGCTCGAACAGGTACCAGTGTACCTGGGATGGAAAATTAAGACGCATTTTGAATTAAAACGGATATGTGGTAAAACTATAGGGTACCATTACCCTGTAATTTACCCGTTAAATCGTACTGGCTTCGCTTCCAAATTTCTATGCATTCATGTAGTTAATTTAGTATGCAGCTATAGGGTACCATTACCCTGTAACTTACCCTTTAAATCGTACTGGCCTCGCTTTGTAATTTACACTCTGGGATTGAGTTAATTTAACGGATAGCTACCGGGTATCATTAACTAGGAGTTAAAGAGATGGAGACAGCGAATCACACGTATGTACACCGATACGAAGTATACAGGGTGTTTGGCACTCCGTCCGCCCCCTTGCAAGGGGTTATTCCTTAATATATTTGGAGAACAAAATTGTTCTACAGGTTGGGTTTGACCGGTACCCTCACACACTTAAAACGTTATATCTTGAAAACGAATAATTACAAGGCAAAGTGTTATAACTCGTTTTTTGGGGAATCGAATTATCTTTCATTTAATGTAACAGTCTAAATTGTAACTGCACCCAATCTTGAGATATTTACTCGAAAACACAGATTTTTGCTACGTCAGCCCTACAAATTCAGTGATCAATGTAGTTTTTCTGAGAAAACCCCATTATAAAAATGTCATTTTAATTTTATTTTTTTATGAACCATATTATTACCTACAAAAGCTGCATACATATTTATGAGTTACGATTAACATTTTGGAAGTAATAGGTAAAAATACATATCGCATAAAAATTAAATATTTCAAAAGTCAGTGCATGTGAATGTTGATCTACACTACTTGCTTGAACTGAAAGAATTTAATAATGGTTTTTATGTTTTATTTAAAAAAAATTTATAATAAATGTTCAAAATGGCCACCTTCATTTTGAATGCACGCTAAAGCTCGTTTGGCGAGTGTTCTCTTGGTATTCATATTCCTCAACTGCTGCCTTACTTCTGTTGCTGCCGCATCGATCCTTGTATTTAGATCTTTCAATGTTACTACTGCCGTTGCGTAGACAAGGTCCTTCATCCGTCCCCATACAAAGAAATCCATAATAGTAAGATCAGGAGATCTTGCAGGCCAGTGTATTGGTCCATATCTACCGATCCAGCGATTGCTATAATTGGAATTTAACCAATCTGTGATCTGTCGGCCGTAATGAGCTGGAGCACCATCGTGTTGGTAAAACATGGTAGCCAATCGAACCAGTGGAATATCATCCAACAAGTCCTGTAGATCATTTGATAAAAACTGTAAGTAATTGGAGCTATTTAGAGTAGGCGGAAGCCTAATAGGTTCAAGGAAATCGTCACCAATCACACCTGCCCATAAATTGACGCTGAATCTGTGCTGAAATGATGCCGCTCTTCTTGTGTGTGGATTGCTCTGAGCTCACGTATGTAGGTTGTGGATGTTTGTGATACCGTCTCTGGTAAATTGGGACTCATCCGTCCACAGAATATTGTTGAAAAAATTATCGTCATATATTTGTCGTTCAAGGAGCCAATTGCAAGACTTCATCCGTTTGGGGAAATCAATGGGTAGCAGCTCCTGTACTGGTGTGTGATGGTAGACATGGAAGCGTTCTACTTTTAAAATACTCCAAACTTTCCAAGTAGAGATGTTGAACTGCAATGCCAAGCTTCGGATACTGATCGATGGATCATTTTGAACTGCTTGCAGTATTCTTTCATCAATCTGAACAGCGATTATCAGCGCAGGATTTGCTTGTTCTAACGCTACCAGTTTCCCTAATTCTCCTGTAAACGTCTTGAAATACTCCCCTGTCAGGTGTCCATCGATGAGGATGTCTCTGATGGTAAAGCCTTCGCGTGGCTCGTCCATTTCCGCGACACTCTCCATAAATTAACACAATGCCAGCATATTCTTCATTGGAGTACTTTTGAAATTATTTTTTTAATTCTACTGACACAAAAGGAGAGTTATTATGGTAAATTCTGGATACTTAGGGTATACCTGATTGGAGATCCGGGGCGAAGACCAACGGACGCTCTTCCTCCGGAACCTGGGTTAAGTATGCAGAAAAGAATAAATAAGAGAATGGAATACGGAAATTATAATATTGTATCTTACCGCAAAGCCAGCTGGCGATTTGCCCCCCAGGAGACTCGTTTCGTCTCGTCCCCACTTCTGACGCTGCTTACCTAAAATAACGCAAATAAATTTATATTAGAACTTTGTGAATTACGAGAACAAGCTGAAATCGGAAGGCAGAGACTACTTTAGATTTTCCTAAACAAAAATTGAACATAACGTAACACTAGTATAGGGATATATTTTGGAATTTCGAAAAAGCTAATATGGATTAGGAATAGGATTAAGGAGTAGACAAGGATTACACTGTCACAAAACCATACCGCAATACAAAATTACCAGTTCGCGGAGTGCCGGAATTAGACATTTACGCGGTCTAAACGAAGATCGGAATCGTCCGACATGCGCGAGTGCCGTCCGACTTGCTAAGTCTCCCATAATAAAACGAAAATAAACTTACCGTCATCGTCTCATGACCTGGAGATCACAACCTGGAAGCACTTCGGACTCAGAACAACTTCGCGACGTCGAGTGACAGTTCTCGCGAAATAAACATAAACAATGGGGGCCGCCATGTTTTGCTGAACAGCATTTTACGTGGAAACTTTTAACACTCCAAAATTAGTGATGTGTTCGAATGCAACAAAAGATTCGTACTAGACGGGGGTTCATGACCGAGAATGGAAGTTTAAAACCCCTAACCGTGCGCGAGGGCTGTTAAAAGTTTTCGTCGGGAGGAAAGCAGAAAAATCGTTCTCTTTTGGGATTGATCGAGGAATACGTGAGGTTGTCGGTGAACGAAAAATTCGGAAAGTGAAAAGTCAAATGGAGAAAAACGAACAATTTGGTGCGAGAACGTAAGACATAGGTTGGCGGCGACGAAAAATTCGGAAAAGTGAAAAGTTAATCGGAGTGAAACGATCAAATTGGTGCGAGAACGTAAGACATTATCCGAAACAAAACGTAACCTATCGGGAAGATCAATTTGGTGACATATTGGTGCGTGATCGCGAGCTAACTCCGTCATTAAGCTACTTAACGGTGAGCGATAGTTGTTGAAACCGACCGAAAGAATCTTACCGGCGTAGGTTCCCGAAGAATTTGAAGGAGAAGAGTTCGAGATAGGCGGTGACGGCATACGACTAGGAGCGAGCAACAGTGGTACCCTAGGCTTAAGAAGAACTTTATAAAATGTATTCTATATTTCTTTTATTAAGTCAAGCTCACACTAAAAGCTAAACATTAGGGATTACCATACTTAATAAAAAAATAAATTATCGAGTTAACTTAAATCGTTTTAAGTGTAGTAATATTGTAAAGATTGGTGGAACGCCCTCCCATTTCAGGATCCGTCCGCGGTTGTGTGAACAATTAACCGCATTCCACAAAAGTAGTAAGATACCCACCTTTGTATCAAATCTCAGCAGGTGCGATAGGGACAGGGCATCGAAAGTGGCATAGCGCTGACAGTTCAAAGTGGGTATAGAAATTGTATAGAAAAACCAGTTTGGAAACTTGAAAGTGGGTATACACGTGGCCTGTGGGCTGGCTGCTTGGGCATGGAACCATGTGCGTGGTGGCTGGAACCGGTCTTGGTTTGCGCTAATTGGTCGAGAGCTGGCTTGACGTAATCGAAGTGAAGTACTGTATTCGGATAGAGAGGAGTATACGTGTGTTTATATCGAAAGTGAGAAAACTGCCATGTGTTTACGTTGAAAGTGTCTTTAAAAAAAAACACGTATATGCGAAGACGAATTAAAAAACAAAGCATGTGCGTCTTCCATGCAACTATAATGCAGTGTGTATTTTTTCATTTTTATTTTATGCGATCTTCTCGAATCTTTTGAACTTGTAAGATGACATGAGTGACGCGATTTTTTTTTACACTTTCATTTTTCCGGTCCGTGTGGGGTATATCAGGGACTATTGTCGGATTTGTTTTTGCGTCAATTTTCGCCCAGACCGCCGCGACGTCATCGCCCCTGATCTTGTGTGTGAAGCTATCGGCGGACAGCTGGCGTACGGATATACGTCGGATTAAAGACATGATATGCCTTTGGTGTGATAACGAGATTTTTGATTGTGAGAGATCAGGTTTGCGGTAATCTCGTATTCCGTTTAGGGTCTGGTCTTCTTTGTAGTGAAGGTGTACTATGATCGAACTAGAGTCAAGTTCAATGTGATACATACGTGTATATATGGGAGGTTATTGTTGACTTCCTTTATGCACCAGATTTCGTGTGTCGGTAATTATTTCGCGTCGTTTTGTGGTTATTGTATGGTAATGTAGCCGGTCTTTCGACGGTATATAAACGAGGCACGATGTGCGTATGTTTTGATTTAGGTAATCTCGTATTCCTCCTCTGGTTTTCTTTTTAAATCTCATATATCCAATGCGAGTAATGTGTTTCCGAGTCAAGTTCGAGGTGATGCTGTTTTGTGATGATATTTATAAGTGTGAATTACCGTGGGAATTTTAAAAACAAGTTTCCAGATTGTTTCATTCAAGGCGATCGTTTTGTTGTTGTGATTATTCTTATGAATGATAATATGGGTGAGGTGTTGGGCGATAATGATGGGAATTAAAGTACAAGTTTTCATTTGTTATTATTTATTCAATTTGATATAGAATTTACACACAGTGAACAGTTTGATACAATTATTATGCAAGAGTTTTAACTTTATTTTGATTACAGAATAGATTGTTTCTTAAGTAAAATAGGCTTTAGTAATTCTTCCATTTTTAAAATCCTACCTTGAAATCTTATTCGGTCTAATGCGTCGGATTGCCAAGTGCTCTTTCTACTAGATCTATATGCATACCCCCAGGCAACCATGTATTTAACAGAAACCTGATCACAAAAACGGATATGTTTATAATCTAGCGAAGGCATTGCACAGATTGAGTAATTCGACGATCAAGAAAAATATCACAATTATCAGAAGAAGATATTTCAGCACTATAGGTAATGATGACGACCAACGTGATTTTTTAACCGGTTTGTTATACGGTCCGCAAACGTCTTTGTCGTTAGCGAACATACAATCAGGAGACAGGCGTAGATGTTCAGCTTCCACATCAGAAGGGGTAGAGAATGCACTCATTATTAGAAAGAAGCCGCTTTTTACCAGCTTAAGAATTTTCCTCTCATCCAGATCCAAATTTTTGAATGTCTTTAGACGGTCGTATTCGTGTCTTAAGTTCAGCATGTTGACTAAAATCCGCACGTTATAGCACGTCTTTTATATCAATCCAGGAATTATGAGCTGATGGAAAACCAAGTCATTTTACGTAAACTTGATTGCCCCTTCTTTTTAGAATCTCTTCTACAAGGTATACATCGGGGTGTTTGACTCTTATTAACTCTAGTTCGTAGAACCCTCCTTGTATTATGTTCCCCTGATAGTCTTTGAGTATGTAAGTACGCGGCTCTGTATTCTTTACTTCGTTTATCTGAAATATTTCGGTAGGCCAGTTGGGGGTATATCATTTCTCGAATACATGCTTGTATTTGCTTACACGTACATAATCACCTTTTCTGTACTTGGGGGTCGACGAGACCTTCACCTTACGGTAGACTTCTCCAAGAAGCTGAGCCTCATTCGATGGCCCAACGTCTATAGGACGCATTTTTATGGTGCGATGCTTTGTCCTATTGTATTTGTTTATTAACACTGCATTGAACCGTTCTACAATTGAGGCTTTCAATTGGCTAAAAGTAGAGTAGTGGTTGATTTCAAATTTTTTCATCAAATTACGAAATGCCTTATTAAAAAACTCTTTTCCATCATATGTTTGCAAATTTTTTGGGAAACGTCGTTAATTAAACATACTGCAGTCACGATCGGCTGCAAGCCAATCGTATAATACTCTAGATGAATACTGAACTCCGATTTATATTGTAGTTGGGGATAAAGTAGAATTACGTGTGTGCATGTTGTATGTAATTTATTAAGGACTGCCATTAGATTGCTACTCAAAACTAAAAGACAATATTCTGTGTTTAATTTCATATCTTGAACTGGGTTAGTCATCGAAAAGAAATATCCTTTTTGAAGGACTTACACATGGGAGGTGCATTAAGGACTCACTTGATTTCTTACATATTTATCCTTTTTCTTGGAACCATTCAAAAATAAACGTGTACAAAATTTGAAATTCGTAGCTTGAAGCGTTCAAAAGTTATCGAAAAATATTGATGAACACGTGTCTTAAGGACATTTTGTATGGCAGCTACCAGAAGGAGTAAAAGGATTTCGCTGATTAGTAAACTCCAACTTCGTTTTTACTCAAAACTAATTTGTACAAAATTTCCAATTCATAGCTAAAAGATTACTTGAGTTGTAGTAAGTTCCGTAAATTAAGTGAAGACATTTTGACAGGATATTTGTATGGCAGCTACACGAAGGACTAATAGGATTTTCTTCATAACCATACATTTAGCTCCAACTATTGGAAAAATAACACCTACAAAATTTCAAAGACGTAGCTTAAACAATTCTGAAGTTATCGGCCAATATTCTTAAACACGTGTTTTAAGGACATTTTGTATGGCAGCTACCAGAAGGAGTAAAGGGATTTCGCTGACTAGTAAACTCGAACTTTCTTTTCACTCAAAACTAATTGGTACAAAATTTCGAGTTCGTAGCTAAAAGATTACCTGAGTTATAGTGAGTTTCGTAAATTAAGTGAATACATTTTGACAGGATATTTGTATGGCAGCTATACAAAGGACTGACAGGATTTTCTTCATAATCATATATTTAGCTCCAACTATTGGAAAAATAACACATACAAAATTTCAATGTCGTAGCTTAAACCCTTCTGGAGTTATCGACCAATATTCTTGAACACGTGTTTTAAGGACATTTTGTATGGCAGCTACCCGAAGGAGTAGGACGATTTTGCCCGTTGACGAACTTAGCCTTACAAATTCAACCAAACAACCAGATTCAAAATTTTAAGGTCCTAGGTGAAGGCGTTCTTGAGTTATCCTGCTAACGGACAGACGGACGGACGGACGGACGGACGGACGGACGGACGGACGGACGGACGGACGGACGGACGGACGGACGGACGGACGGACGGACGTCAAGCGGATTTGGGGTTTTTGGCCACAAATAAACAAAAAATAATATATAACTTTTTTTCGTCCGAGGCTTGGTTCTATGCGTTACAAACTTTTGGGCTGGATTAAACTTATAATACTCTATATGATTTCATCTAGAGTATAAAAATTGACTGTATTGCCTTGATAATCTCCCAGCACTTTTATTTTTAAGGGGCAAGGATCACGCATATTTGGAGAATGTGTCTATTACTGTTAGAAGAAAATTAAAGCCCTTATTCTTAGTTGAATAAGAGCTCATATCCACTAAATCCGCCTGCCATAAGTCATCTATTCCACGAATGGTCACACGACGACGCCTAAAATTTCTACGAGCTGTCTTATGCAGTTCGTTAATAACCTGTCTTCTACTCATTTCATCATGTGTATAAATAGTGGACTTGTTTGCACGTGTTTTATATAGAATACAGTATAGAAAATGATGCAGTTTGATCATCCATTTACAATGATGGTTGCGGGACCGTCAGGAAGTGGTAAGACGACATTTATTGAATCATTCCTGAAAAATACATCGCTAGTTAACACTCAGATAAAAAAGATTATCTGGTGTAATGCTGAGCAGCGAGCGATACCGTCACAACTAGCATTTAAAAACATACTGCAGTCACGATCGGCTGCAAGCCAATCGTATAATACTAGAGATGAATACTGAACTTCGATTTATATTGTAGTTGGGGATAAAGTAGAATAATTGATTGCTGCTCAAAACTAAAAGACAATATTCAGTGTTGAATTTCATATCTGGAACTCGGTAAGTCATCGGAAAAAAATTTCCTTTTTGAAGGACTTTCAGATGGGAGGTGCAGGAAGGACTCACTCGATTTCTTACATATTTATCCTTTTCCTTGGAATCATTTAAAAATGAACGTGTACAAAATTTCAAATTCGTAGTTTAAAGCGTTCAAAAGTTATCGAAAAATATTGCTGAACACGTGCCTTAGGAACATTTTGTATGGCAGCTACCAGAAGGAGTAAAAGGATTTCGCTGATTAGTAAACTCGAACTTTGTTTTTATTCAAAACTAATTTGTACAAAATTTCCAATTCATAGCTAAAAGATTACTTGAGTTATAGTAAGTTCCGTAAATTAACTGAAGACGTTTTGACAGGATATTTGTATGGCAACTACACGAAGGACTAATAGGATTTCTTCATAATCATACATTTAGCTCCAACTATTAGCCTTACAAATTCAACCAAACACCCAGATTCAAAATTTCAAGATCCTAGGTGAAGGCGTTCTTGAGTTATCGTGTTCACGGACAGACGGACGGACGGACGGACGGACGTCAAGCGGATTTGAGGTTTTTGGGCACAAATAAACAAAAAATAATATATAACTTTTTTTCGTCCGAGGCTTGGTTCTATGCGTTACAAACTTTTGGGCTGGATTAAACTTATAATACTCTATATGATTTCATCTAGAGTATAAATATTGTTGAACACGTGTCTTAAGGACATTTTGTATGGCAGCTACCAGAAGGAGTAAACGGATTTCGCTGATTAGTAAACTCGAACTTCGTTTTTACTCAAAACTAATTTCTACAAAATTTCCAATTCATAGCTAAAAGATTACTTGAGTTATAGTAAGTTCCGTAAATTAAAAGAAAACGTTTTGACAGGATATTTGTATGGCAGCTACACGAAGGACTAATAGGATTTTCTTCATAATCATACATTTAGCTCCAACTATTGGAAAAATACTACGTACCAAATTTCAATGTCGTACCTTAAACCCTTCTGAAGTTATCGGCCAATATTCTTGAACACGTATTTTAAGGATATTTTGTATGGCAGCTACCAGAAGGAGTAAAAGGATTTCGCTGACTAGTAAACTCGAACTTCATTTTCACTCAAAACTAATTTGTACAAAATTCCGATTTCGTAGCTAAAAGATTACTTGAGTTATAGTGAGTTTCGTAAATTAAGTGAAGACATTTTGACAGGATATTTGTATGGCAGCTACACGAAGGACTAACAGGATTTCCTTCATAATCATACATTTAGCTCCAACTTTTGAAAAAGTAACACATACAAAATTTCAAAGTCGTAGCTTTAGGCGTTCCGAAGTTATTGGTCAATATTCTTGAACACGTGTTTTAAGGACATTTTGTATGGCAGCTACCCGAAGGAGTAGGACGATTTTGCCCGTTAACGAACTTAGCCTTGCAAATTCAACCAAACATCCAGATTCAAAATTTCAAGATCCTAGGTGAAGGCGTTCTTGAGTTATCGTGCTAACGGACAGACGGACGGACGGACGGACGGACGGACGGATGGACGGACGGACGGACGGACGGACGTCAAGCGGATTTGAGGTTTTTGGGCACAAATAAACAAAAAATAATATATAACTTTTTTTCGTCCGAGGCTTGGTTCTATGCGTTACAAACTTTTCGGCTGGATTAAACTTATAATACTCTATATGATTTCATCTAGAGTATAAATATTGAATATTTAGGCTCTATACCCGAAGAATTTATAAACGAAACCAATGAGCCTACATTAATCGTACTAGATGATATGATGCTAAATGCATTTTCAAAGCAGGTTTGCGAACTTTTTACAAAAGGGTCACATCATAGGAATTTTTCAGTAATACTTGTAACACAGATCGTCTTCCATCAGGGTAAGTTTTGTCGAGATATTTCCCTTAATTGTAAATATATGGTGGTTTTCAAAAAACCCCGCGATAAAAGTCAGTTCCTTCATTTAGCCAAACAGATTTACCCTGAAAATAGTGCAGAGCTGGTGAGAATATATAAAGATATTACTCAGGCTCCACACGGGTATTTGTTTATAGATCTGACTCAGTCTACTAACGATTTATTTAGATTCAGAACAGATATCTTTAATAAAAGATTTGTAACGTGTTATTGTTCAGCGACTGATTTAAACAGTAAAAATGGTGGCACGAATGAAACGATTGAGGGACAACAAACATATGCTATATGTTCTCAAAAATGCTAGTCCATGTTTAAGAAAGGCTCTCATGAAAAAGGCAAATCCTGAAGTGGTTAAGACTATTTGTGAAATTACATTAAACACGTTGAAGGGGAATCATGTGCCAGGTCGTAAAATTTTGAACAGTCTATGTAAGTATAAAAAGAGCATGCGAAGGTTAGTTGAAGCAAGACGATCTGTTCCTAGACAGCGTAAAATCTTAGTACAGCAAGGTGGTTTTCTACTAATCCTGGTAGGAAGTGTACTTTCAAGTGTTATTGGGTCGTTGATTGAAAAATATGCATAGAAAGAGCGCTCTTAATTAAATGCTACTTCTTTCACCAGAAGTGTATGAACAGTTAAAGGATCAGATAGATGGTGGAGATGGCCTGTCTATATTCGATAAGACGATACACACCATTTTGAGGAATAAAAAGCTGTCTGACGACGACAAATGGTATAATTATAGGAACACGCTAATAAAGTTTCTTAATGCTAAGCGTAAAGGAAGACAGTCTCGTGAAGAGAAATCTCTCGCGTTTACACCAGAAGTAAATTTAGATAAACAGAAAAATTTACGAGACAATGCAACACAGACAAGGTTTGCTTTCAAAGAGGAAATGTCAACACAAACCTTCCCGATGAAGAATCCCGAACCATTTTACAGAATGGCCGAAGATGTCTTTGAGACAGGCGACGTGACTTTACCAAAGTATCATAGTTCTAGTGCAGAGGAGATAATGCCGCCAAAGCGATCGCTAACGCCTCGGTTCAAAAGACGATTATCTGTAAGCGGTATAGCAAAAACTTTGAAACCAGCTGCAAAGTTCCGCAAAACTACGCCCGAAGTCAAAAACATGGAAAAAGAATATAGAACTATAACGGCTGATGACGGTATAAATCAGTATACTATACCAAATGAGATGGATGTTGATGAAGCGGTACAGCTTATAGAAGAACTAGAGCAGGGAGAAGGGGTGGATAAATCGGATCAGAGAACCCCTATCAAGCAAACTATATTAAAGCCTTCACGGCTAGAATATCCTTCAGTAAGCACAGACGATCGGTACCCTATACCTGGACGTTTAAAAAGAAGAACGGAATGGGCCGGAAGTGCACCAAATATTTTCTGGGAAAGAGTTTAAAAATGCCTGTAAACATAAAAGAAAACGATTTTTACATATGTCTTCTAACCAACAATTCTATGCGTATATACAATGAAAATACACTGTGAGCCTTCACGAATATACTTCCTAGTGCCTGTAAGTTGGACGGCGGATGGACTGTCGGTATGACTGAAATTGCATTAGCAAATCGAAAAACTAGATCAGTTGGGAAGAAAGATAGAAAACGTGTCGGAGATGATGAAGAAGCAAAAGGTACTACTAAAAAGGTGAAGAGAGCTGCGACAGATGCACTAAAAATTAAAGCTTTTGTCTTTACAGTACATGATATTTCTATTTATCTTAAATGGAATTACCAACAGTTATTAAATTTATGTTACAATAAACAAGATCTGAATTTTTCTACATTCTTATCTTCGTTCAACGACGCAGTTGATCCCTATTGGTATGTTCATGCTTATCCGGATTTTAAAGAGGAATTGTATAACAGCTTGGTAGTAGATTCAACTCATCGAAAAATCTCTGATACCAGCAAAGATGAGCGACATCCAAGACCAGAAGATCTCTATTTACACATTTATCAGGAAAGCAAAGTTGCAGATATTGTAACTTTAGGAGCTTTTGAATATAAGTCTTTATATTATCTAAAAGCGCAATTATAAAGCCCTATTACGCATGATAGACTATTACATACCTCCAGCGCTCAGTATAAGTGAAAAGCTCGGGGAAAGTGTCCCGAAGAAGCTTGACTCTTTAGATTTAGTGATAAAAGACTTAAAGATTATTAATGATTTAGTCGGGCTTTTTGTCGTGAATATACAGTTTGATGACGAAACTGAATCTGTTGCAGCTCGGAGGAGAAAATCAGATCAAATTAGGCAAAAAATTCTTCAAACTCTAACTGACCTGGGGAAAGAGGCATCTACCTTTGAGATACCACGCAGCCGTACAATTACGGATAAAAGTATAATATTGGATGTTCCCTATAAAAAACATTCCGATTGTACCCTGTTAACGACAGATGTGCCTATAGATTTGTAGAAGAAAGACTTATCTGGATACATTATCGATATATTCTTTCAAACGCCTTTGGAGAATCGTGATGCTAATCTCCTTACTGAGGAGGTGGGCAAGTCGTTTGATAAGGTTTCAGTAGAAGAGAAGAAGAAGGATACTTTAGACAGAATCGCCGTATTAGAAGATTCTGTTCTCAAAATAAAGAGCAGATTTCACCGAGAACTAACAGTTGTAGTTGCAGAAGAATGTAAGGCTTTAGGAATAATCCACGTTTACACTGATATCATTCGCCCGCAAATAGTAGGCGACAAATTAGTGAGAAACTATCGTAGTATATTAAACACGATTTTATCGTGGTATATTAAACACGATTTAAATTTATAATAAACTCGTAGGTTTTACTTAATTATCAAGTAATACATTATTCAAGTAATACATTATTTTTAAAAATGAAAATTAAACATATTATTTTTTAGACCGACTTTTTGAAATTCTATTTATCAACTGTTTTTCTTTTTTCCTCTCTCTGACTTTTTTTTATTTTTTTTACCGGTTGCTTGATTTCTATTTTTAATTGAAATCAAACAACCGGCTAATTGATTTTGACAATGTGTGGAGTGTTTGAAACAAGTGTGTTTATTAAAGTCGTACTCCCCACACACCCCCTTCCTAGAGAAAGGCTACTGGACTTTCTCGATTGTTTTTCGTCCTGAACCCGTCCGTGACCTGGTTCGAATTATGGATGTGGCAGCTGCATCTTGAACGCAATGTGTTTGATCGGTTTCGAAGGGAGATAAACCGAAGCTTCGAATGAGGGCCTTGAGGCGGTCAATTGAGATATTCTTCTCTTTGCCCTTAATACTCAGAGTGAAAAACTTCTCGTGACGCTTAATAACCCTGTATGGACCTCCATACGGTGGTTGAAGTGATTTCCGAACCAAGTCCTGACGCACAAACACATGATCACAATCCTTAAGTGAATTAAAGACGAATGTGTTCATGGCTGTGTGTGAAGAAGGTGGTTGAGGTTTCACCGAACGCATGACCTCCCGCAGCCGTTGCACATAGTAACTAGGTGAAATTTGTTGTGTTGTGTCAGTAGTAAGGGTACAACTTTGCTATCTTACGCTTAACGTGCGACTAGGACATCCGCACTAAACTCCTCCTATTTTGGCATGGAATTCCGGGAATTCACGTCTTTGAAAGTGTTACCTTTTGATCGTGAAACCTGTTTTCGTATGGACTTAAATTGGCCCCAAAGTTGTACCTTTTGAGTGGGTGCCGTAGTGAATGCAAAAGTCTTTGGTGTGAAGGGTTCGGTAGTAGCGATAATTTTCTCGCAATTTTCTGATGAAATGTATTGACGTGGATGAAAATCTGCAACTTGGGTGAACTGAAGTAACCTTTGAAGAGAGTAAGTAATATTGGTTGATGATGCTGTTATATTCATGCGTGCATCACGTGGGGATTAAGCCAGGGTCAATTGTGGTGGAGATAAGCCGCAATGGAGTTGGCTTGTAGAGATTTTGATCGGGCTCAGTGTGTTGGGGGGTAACTGGGAGTCTTGTTAATTGGAGCCTCGGTTCCAATTGGTTGGTTGCAAGATGCATTTTGATTCTTCTTTACGCCATGTTTTCTAGAAACTAGAGCCTCGGTTGCATGTAGATAATTTGCGGGAAGCCGGTTCTTGGGTTGGTTGATTTTTACCTTTTGTTGGTAGAATGTAGGTTACAAGTGCACATGTTGGCCGGATGATTCGTGTTTACATTTTTGTTGGTAGAATGCATGTCGGTTCTTGTGCATGGTGTGAATGTAGGTTGCAATTGTACATGTTACTAGGTGTCTGGAGCCTCGGTTCCGAATAGGCAGGCTTGTACATGTTATGTAGGTAATTATTACTTTCATGATATTGATGGGTGGATTATCAAGAATCTTTTTGCACGTTTGTGGGGGGACTAGTTTTTCTTTACGACGATCTCATGTGTTTCGTACTTGTTCTTATTGTAGTTAACCGGCGATGGATATTTTCTGCAGTACATTCTACTGCTGTAGTCGCGGATGGGAAAGACACTTTCGATTGTGTGAAGAGTTTGCGAGAAAACAGCTGACGTTCGTTGTCGGGTTGATTTTTGTATCTGCCTGAGACATGCGTAAGTTTTGTTTTCGTATTCTTTTTTGGGCTCGGAGGTGCATTAAGTTCAATGTTATGCACCAGATTTCGCGTCGTTTTGTTGTTATTGTATGGTAATGTCGTCCAAAGACGATGCATGATGTGTGTATGTTTTGATTATCTCGTATTCTTCTTCTCAAGTTCGAGGTGATTTTTATATGGTTGAATTGCCGTGGGAATTTTAAAAACAAGCGATCGTTTTGTTGTTGTGATTATGATAGGTGTTGGGTGATAATGATGGGAATTAAAGTACAAGTTTTCATTTGTTATTCTTTATTCAATTTGGTATAGAATTTACACACAGTTTTAACTTTATTTTGATTACAGAATAGATTGTTTCTTAAGTAAAATAGGCTTTAGTAATTCTTCCATTTGTAAAATCCTGCGTTGAAATCTTAATCGATCTAAAGTATCGGATTGCCAAGTGCCCTTTCTACTAGATCTATATGCATATCCCCAGGCAACCATGTATTTAACAGAAACCTGATCACAAAAACGGACATGTTTATAATCTAGCGAAGGCATTGTACAGATTGAGTAATTCGACGGTGAGGAAAAATATCATAATTGCCAGTAGAAGATATTTCAGCACTATAGGTAATGATGACGACCAGCGTGATTTTTTGGTTTGTTATACGGTCCACAAACGTCTTTGCCGTTAGCGAAAACAGAATCAGGAGACATGCGTAGATGTTCGGCTTCCACATCAGAAGGGGAAGAGAATGCACTCATTATCAGAGAGCAGAAGAAGCACCTGACGTAATCCTGCAAGTTGGTGTAAAAGAAGCCGCTTTTTACCAGCTTAAGAACTTTCCTCTCATCCAGATCCAAATTTTTCAATGTCTTTAGACGGTCGTATTCGTGTCTTAAGTTCAGCATGTTGACTAAAACCCGCACGTTATAGCACGTCTTTTATATCAATCCAGGAATTATGAGCTGATGGAAAACCAAGCCATTTTACGTAAACTTGATTGCCCCTTCTTTTTAGAATCTCTTCTACAAGGTATACATCGGGGTGTTTGACTCTTATTAACTCTAGTTCGTAGAACCCTCCTTGTATTATGTTCCCCTGATAGTCTTTGAGTATGTAAGTACGCGGCTCTGTATTCTTTACTTCGTTTATCTGAAATATTTCGGTGGACCAGTTGGGGGTATATCCTTTCTCGAAAACATGCTTGTATTTGCTTACACGTACATGATCTCCTTTTCTGTACTTGGGGGTCGACGAGACCTTCACCTTACGGTAGACTTCTCCAAGAAGCTGAGCCTCATTCGAAGGCCCAACGTCTATAGGACGCATTTTTATGGTGCGATGCTTTGTCCTATTGTACTTGTTTATTAACCCTTTTAGTAACCCAGTCCACTTATAGCTGCCGTTCATACTAAATTCTTTCCACATCATGTTTTTTAGTGTTCGGTTGAAACGTTCTACAATTGAGGCTTTCAATTGGCTAAAAGTAGAATAGTGGTTGATTTCAAATTTTTTCATCAAATTACGAAATGCCTTATTAAAAAACTCTTTTCCATCATCTGTTTGCAAATTTCTTGGGAAACGACGCTCATTAAAAATTAACTGTATTGCCTTGATAATCTCCCCAGCACTTTTATTTTTAAGGGTCAAGGCCCACGCATATTTGGAGAATGTGTCTATTACTGTTAGAAGGAAATTAAAGCCCTTATTCTTAGTCGAATAAGAGCTCATATCCACTAAATCCGCCTGCCATAAGTCATCTATTCCACGAATGGTCACACGACGACGGCTAAAGTTTCTACGAGCTGTCTTATGCAGTTCGTTAATAACCTGTCTTCTACTCATTTCATCATGTGTATAAATAGTGGACTTGTTTGCACATGTTTTATATAGAAAACAGTATAGAAAATGATGCAGTTTGATCATCCGTTTACAATGATGGTTGCGGGACCGTCAGGAAGTGGTAAGACGACATTTATTGAATCATTCCTGAAAAATACATCGCTAGTTAACACTCAGATAAAAAAGATTATCTGGTGTAATGCTGAGCAGCGAGCGATACCGTCACAACTAGCATTTAAAAATATTGAATATTTAGGCTCCATACCCGAGGAATTTATAAACGAAACCCATGAGCCTACATTAATCGTACTAGATGATATGATGCTAAATGCATTTTCAAAGCAGGTTTGTGAACTTTTTACAAAAGGGTCGCATCATAGGAATTTTTCAGTAATACTTGTAACACAGAACGTCTTCCATCAGGGTAAGTTTTGTCGAGATATTTCGCTTAACTGTAAATATATGGTGGTTTTCAAAAACCCCCGCGATAAAAGCCAGTTCCTCCATTTAGCCAAGCAGATTTACCCTGAAAATAGTGCAGAGCTGGTGAGAATATATAAAGATATTACTCAGGCTCCACACGGGTATTTGTTAATAGATCTGACTCAGTCTACTAACGATTTATTTAGATTCAGAACAGATATCTTTAATAAAAGATTTGTGACGTGCTATTGTTCAGCGACTGATTTACACAGTAAAAATGGTGTCACGAATGAAACGATTGAAGGACAACAAACATATGCTATATGTTCTCAAAAATGCTAGTCCATGTTTAAGAAAGGCTATCATGAAAAAGGTAGATCCTGAAGTGGTTAAGACTATTTGTGAAATTACATTAAACACGTTGAAGGGGAATCATGTGCCAGGCCGTAAAATTTTGAACGGTCCATGTAAGTATAAAAAGAGCATGCGAAGGTTAGTTGAAGCAAGACGATCTGTTCCTAGACAGCGTAAAATCTTAGTACAGCAAGGTGGTTTTCTACCAATCCTGATAGGAAGTGTACTTTCAGGGGTTATCGGGTCGTTGATTGAAAAATATGCATAGAAAGAGCGCTCTTAATAAAATGCTACTTCTTTCACCAGAAGTGTATGAACAGTTAAAGGGTCAGATAGAAGGTGGAAATGGCCTGTCTATATTCGATAAGACGATACACGGCATTTTGAGGAATAAAAAGCTGTCTGACGACGACAAATGGTATAATTATAGGAACACGCTGATAAAGTTTCTTAATGCTAAGCGTAAAGGAAGACAGTCTCGTGAAGAAAAATCTATCGCGTTTACGCCACAAGTAAAGTTAGGAAGTCAGAAAAATTTACGAGACAATGCGACACAGACAAGGATTGCATTCAAAGAGGAAATGTCGACGCAAACCTCTCCGATGAAGAATCCCGACCCATTTTACAGTATGGCCGAAGATGTCTTTGAGACAGGCGACGTGAGTTTTCCAAAGTACCATAGTTCCAGTGCAGAAGAGATAACACCGCCAAGACGATCACTAACGCCTCGGTTCAAAAGACGATTATCTGTAAGCGGTATAGCAAAAACTTTGAAACCGGCTGCAAAGTTTCGTAAAACTACGCCCGAAGTTAAAAACATGGAAAAAGAATATCGGATTATAACGGCTGATGACGGTATAACTCAGTATATTATACCAAATGAGATGGATGTTGATGAAGCGGCACAGCTTATAGAAGAACTAGAGCAGGGAGAAGGGGTGGATAAAACCGAACAGAGAACCCCTACCAAACAAACTATATTAAAGCCTTCACGGCTAGAATATCCTTCAGTAAGCACAGAGGATCGGTACCCTATACCTGGACGTTTAAAAAGAAGAACGGAACGGGCCGGAAGTGCACCAAATATTTTCTGGGAAAGAGTTTAAAAATGCCTCTGGCCATAAGAGAAAACGATTTTTACATATGCCTTCTAAGCAACAATTCCATGCGCATATACAATGAAAATACACTGTCAGCCTTCACGAATATGCTTCCTAGTGCCTGTAAGTTGGACGGCGGATGGAGTGTCGGAATGACTGAAATTGCATTAGCAAATCGAAAAACGAAATCAGTTGGGAAAAAAGATGGAAAACGTGTGAAAGATGATGAAAAAGTGAAAGGTACTACTAAAAAGGTGAAGAGAGCTGCGACAGATGTACTAAAGATTAAAGCTTTTGTAAAAAAAGTACATGGTATTTCTATTTATCTTAAATGGAGTTACCAAGAGTTATTAAATTTGTGTTACAATAAACATGATATGAACTTTTCTACTTTTTTATCTTCGTTTAACGCCGCAGTTGATCCCTATTGGGCTGCTCATACCTTTGCAGATTTTAAAGAGGGCTTGTATAACAGCTTGGTAATAGATTCAACTCATCGAAAAATCCCTGACACTAGCAAAGATGAACGACTTTCAAGACGAGAAGATTTCTCTTTGCACATTTATCAGGATAGTGAAATTGCGGATATTGTTACTTTAGGAGCTCAGGAATATAAGTCTATATATTATCTTTTCAATAGTATAATTGGACAGATTCCTAGAGAAAAACGTAATTATAAAGCCCTATTACGCATGGTAGACTATTACATACCTCCAGCGCTCAGTATAAGTGAAAAGCTCGGGGAAAGTGTCCCGAAGAAGCTTGACTCTTTAGATTTAGAGATAAAAGACTTGAAGATTAAAATAAAGATTCAGTATCCGCTGCCAACGCCAATTAATATTAATGATTTAGTCGGGCTTTTTGTCGCGAATATACAGTTTGATGACGACACTGAATCTATTCTAGATCGGAGGAGAAAATCAGGACAAATTAGGCAAAAAATTATTCAAACGCTAAATGATTTGGACGTAGAAGCCTCTACCTTTGAGATACCAAACAGGCGCATAATCACGGATAAAAGTATAATATTGAATGTTCCCTATAAAAAAACACCCGAGGGTATCCTGTCAACGACAAGAGTGCCTATAGATTTGAAGAAGAAAGACTTATCTGGATTCATTATCGATATATTCTTTCAAACGCCTGTGAAGGAGCGTGATGCTAAACTCCTTACCGCGGAGGTGGGGGAGTCGTTTGATAAGATTTCAGTAGAAGAGAAGAAGAAGGATACTTTAGACAGAATCGCTGATGCTAAACTCCTTACCGAGGAGGTGGGGAAGTCGTTTGATAAGGTTTCAGTAGAAGAGAAGAAGAAGGATACTTTAGACAGAATCGCCGTATTAGAAGATTCTGTTCTCGAAATAAAGAACAGATTTCCGCGAGAACTAACAGCTGTAGTTGCCGAGGAATGTAAGGCTTTAGGAATAATACACGTTTACACTGATATCATTCGCCCCCAAATAGTAGGAAACAAATTAGTGAGGAATTTGCGTATGATTCCATTGAAAGAATGCGATAATATATTCAGGTTTGAGCATGTAGAATACTACCCTCTGGAAAAGACCTACATTGAAAGTATCTCCATAAAGATAACCGATGATCAAGGCGAATTAATCGACTTCATTCCAGGCTATACCCCGACATATGTGATGCTTCACTTCAAAAGACAATAAAGTATAAATATTCAGACGCGTATAAGGGATCTCCATAACTAGACCACATTCAAATCGAAATGAATTCATATTACACAAGGTATTATTTAATCCAAAGCGGCGCTGGTTTGTCGGATATAGGTGATATTTATCGATCGCCACTTATATACCAGCGTGGAAGAGGTATCGGTAGCTTCTTCAGCGGATTACTACGTTATTTACGACCTTTAGTTTCGTCAGGCGTAAAATCTATAAAGGAGCAAGCTATAAAGACTGGAAAAACAATATTATCAGAAGTGGGGAGTAAGCCTCTCAAGAACATTTTAAAAGAACAAGGACAAGCCGCTACTCAAGAGCTGATGCAAAAGGGCGTAAAAAAACTCTTTGACAGTATGGGTGGTGAGGGTATGAAAAGGCGCATGGCTATAAAAAGGGCAAATCCGTTTTCAACAGCACAGTTAAAAACGGCTCCTAAACGTGGAAAACGTACCAAATCAAAGAGAAAATCTATTAAGAAAAGACCAGCAACCAGTAAAAATAAAAGAGTTAAGAACAATAAGCGTAAGCGTGTATTGGATATATTCGATAAGTAAGGAGAATGGCCTCGTACAGAGAATGTATGAAATCTGAATTAGATTTATTTAAAGCACCACCGATACAGGCCAATATTTTAAAAACAGAAGAAGTATCATACAAACCAATAGCTTCTCTTGATAACTCTTCAGTTCTGGAATTCGTCTCGCTAGGACATGGGGACACGTACCGCGATTTATCCAGTATCTACCTTCGCTTAAAAGTTCAGCTAATTAAGGCAAAAGGTGGGAAAGAAGAATTCTACACCGGAAAAGAAAAAACCCGAGTTAAAGCTGGTGACCCTGAAGAGGAAAGTGATCCAATCGGCGTAGTTAACAACCTGATGCATTCACTTTTTAGACAATGCACAATACAATTAAATGGCAGACCGATTGCGCAAACTGACAACAACTACCATTACAGAGCTTACATTGAAAACTTATTGAATTACGGTAGAGATGCGTCAACAACACATTTAGAATCTGTAGGATGGTACCTCGACCAAGATGGTATGGAAATGATTGAAGATGGAAGCAAAAGCGGGGGTCCTAGTAAATTTAATGCAGGATATCTCAAACGATCTGAATTGCTTTCGAAAAGTAATGTGGTAGAGCTTATGGGAAAGATTCATGGTGATTTACTTAATCAGGAAAAGTTACTTCTGAATGGGGTAGATTTTAGACTCTCACTATCTCTGGAAAAACCCGAATTTTATCTATACTCAAAAGAAGACGGGCACTCACCGCAAATTAAAATTATAGATGCCACAATGTATATGAATCATGTAACTGTTAACCCCAATATTTTATTGGCACATGAAACTATTCTTCAGCGCTCCAACGTGATATACCCGTACCAGCGTGTCGAAGTAAAAAGTTATACATTACCAGCTAACAGTTCAACACTATCTTTAGATAATGTCATAATCGGACAGCTACCGAACTTGTTAATTTTCGGCATGGTAGATAATGATGCCTACAGCGGTAAACAGACGAAGAATCCATTCAACTTTAAACACAATAATATCACACGATTCAATTTATCCGTCAATGGAGTACAAGTTCCAAACCAGGCTTTAGAGTTTGATTACTCTCAGGAAAAACCTATAAGTACACGGGGATACCTTTCACTATTTAAGGGAACAGGCATTCATTACTTCGACAAAGGCAATCAAATCTCAAAGGAATTCTTCGATAATGGATGCTTTTTAATGGCTTTCGATTTAACTGCAGACAATTCATACGGGTCATCTTGTGGCAGTTTATTAAATCAAGGAACAGTGAGGATCGAGGGAAGGTTTAAGAAAGCGCTGGAAAAAAGTGTAACTTGTATAGTATATGCCGAGTATGATGGAAGTCTTGAAATAGTCAAACTTCGTGGAGTTCATACTGATTTTTAAAAGTATAAATATAGCCTTTTAATCTCACACTCCTCATATTACTCGGCAGACGGAGAAGAACAAACATGGCCTATTGTGTTGTAAATGTCGAATATTTTAATGAAGGTAATCTAACCTTCTTTAAAAAGGTTTCATTTGCCGGTTTCTCATCACAAAATAAATTATTCTCGAAGGAAATAACGTATAAATATCCCACATCATTGGCTACCACAACAGATCAAACAGGGGCATTTGGGAATTTGGAACTTAAGCGTTTGGATGAAAATCTTATTATGACGCTAGCAAAATTTGCAACCGTTTTTGTTTATAGCGCTACAACAAAGGAATTCTTAGAAAGTTACACCACCAGTCACACCAAGATCATTGACATTGATACTATAACTTCGAAAGAGCAGATATGAACACGATCGAACTTGTTAAAACATTAAGGAAAAACACAACCACAAGGAGATTTTTCAAAGGCGTATTCCCATGCGATCGTTTACCTTATAAAATTAAAAAGCCAGCATGTGTTATTGCAAATACCGACCCCGCCGATAAAAAAGGCGTTCACTGGGTAGCATTTTATTTCCCGAGGACGGGCCCTGCTGAATTTTTTGACTCCTTTGGCAGATAATCCAACAATAAATATTTTAAAAGATTTTTGCATAACAACTCTAAGGTTTTAATAAATAACAAAAAACGATTACAGAGTGTATACTCTTCAACATGCGGAAACTACTGCTGTGTATACATATATTCCCGCTGCAAGGGGAAGGATCTAAAGCTATTTCTTAAGCAGTTTTCGTCAAAAGATTTTCCAGATAATGACGACAAGGTGGTTAATTTATACCACCATATATTTTCATCGGGTGCTACACAGGATGGTGGGGTTTTTTCCAACCAAAGTTGTAGATCAGAACTTGAAGGTATAAAAGCACCAGTCTAAAACAAGCACGTTTCAGTTTTCATTTTAAAACCTTCTAACGAATATGTTGTCAGCTAATGTAAAAGCAGAGTGTAATAAGTCTAGCAAAAGAAAAAAGTCAGACGATCTCCGTGAAAATACTAATAAGAAGCAAAAAAAGTCTATGATTCGCGGTGAAGACGCACTACTGAATTACACCTATCATCTGGATGACGCTCAAAATCATAAAGTTGTTCTTGGATTTGACCCGTTCACGTTTGAGGTGAAAATAATATTCAGTTATCCTGGACGGTTTCCTGTGTCAACGGGATATACCGGGTGGGTTTCAGTCTTCAATTACCTCACCCAGTTAAAGAATGAAGTTGAGGAAATACCAGGTAACCAACTTGGATTGCTGAAGGAATACAGAATACCTGTAGGAGGTAGCAGTATCAAATTGAAACAACCCGAGCTATACCGTTTGTTTGAATTGATGCAATTTTTCAATATCGTCATGTTTCACTATAACAGCGCTTCGGAAAGTGTAAAGGAATACTATAAGCAATATTTAAACAGGTGTAAGCAGAAGGATGTATTCAAGTTGTCAGCCGAGGACTTTTTCATTCCAGACCGCAGCTCCTACGTTCACGTAAATTACTCTCGACTTTTTCATGAGCTTCCTATCTTTTGTAACATTAATATTATTATCAGTGTAACGGTTTCGTAATAAAAATAAGAAAAAAGAAAAACACATCATCTTTTTATTTAATGAATCCATTTATTAGCATATGTAGGTACATGTTGATACAGTTTTGTACAGCACATCTGTCGGTTAATGCCCCGCCGTGTACTTTACAGAATGTTTGAAATTTTTTTAGATCACTTAATCTCGGTATTTGAAGTTGTTTTAGTTGGTATGTATTTCCTGAGAAACTTTTCTTTCGTATCACCCTTAATATATATTTTGAAGTCTGTATAATTCCTCAATATCTCCGGAAGAGTGTTGTAACTGGAGTCACCATCATCCCACTTTAAACCGTTTATATTCTCCACATCGAATTGATTTTGTCTGCAAGCCCTCGGCATCATCTCCTGATATGGGTACGGAGGGGCGAAGTGATAAAGCAATGGGCAGACTGATCCGAAAGGTAAGATAGCAAGTTCCTTAATAAAGTATTGACGGTTATTTCCACACACAAATTGAATATCAATTATTATCTCGCTCATGTTCACTCTCAGACCGTCTTGAATAAAAGAGAAGCGAATGAGTTTACTTTGAATATTTATATATTTTTCAGAACTACTTTTCTTACATACAAATATAAATTTACATACAATACATGTAATAATATTTCACAATCCTTTCAAATTACTTAAGCAGGTCATTGAGCTAAACCAAAAAAACAAAAAACACATCCATTACTACATCTACATGTTGGTTGACAACTATATCTGGCATCGGTCACAAATCATAAAAGCAAAAGTGATCCCGCATCCATAGTCCGAAAGTATATGCACAAAAAAGCAAAAAACCCATCGATTGTGTACGATTATGATTTGTACTTTAATTCCCATCATTATCACCCAACACCTATCATAATCACAACAACAAAACGATCGCTTGTTTTTAAAATTCCCACGGCAATTCAACCATATAAAAATCACCTCGAACTTGAGAAGAAGAATACGAGATAATCAAAACATGCACACATCATGCATCGTCCAAAAGACATTACCATACAATAACAACAAAACGACGCGAAATCTGGTGCATAACATTGAACTTAATGCACCTCCGAGCCCAAAAAAGAATACGAAAACAAAACTTACGCATGTCTCAGGCAGATACAAAAATCAACCCGACAACGAACGTCAGCTGTTTTCTCGCAAACTCTTCACACAATCGAAAGTGTCTTTCCCATCCGCGACTACAGCAGTAGAATGTACTGCAGAAAATATCTATCGCCGGTTAACTACAATAAGAACAAGTACGAAACACATGAGATCGTCGCAAAGAAAACACCAATTCGAAGCACATGTAATCATGAACATATCTGCCCGCCGAAACAAGTACGAAACACATGAGATCGTCGTAAAGAAAAACTAGTCCCCCCACAAACGTGCAAAAAGATTCTTGATAATCCACCCATCAATATCATGAAAGTAATAATTACCTACATAACATGTACAAGCCTGCCTATTCGGAACCGAGGCTCCAGACACCTAGTAACATGTACAATTGCAACCTACATTCACACCATGCACAAGAACCGACATGCATTCTACCAACAAAAATGTAAACACGATTCAACCGGCCAACATGTGCACTTGTAACCTACATTCTACCAACAAAATGCAAACATGCCGAACCGACATGCATTCTACCAACAAAAATGTAAACACGAATCATCCGGCCAACATGTGCACTTGTAACCTACATTCTACCAACAAAAGGTAAAAATCAACCAACCCAAGAACCGGCTTCCCGCAAATTATCTACATGCAACCGAGGCTCTAGTTTCTAGAAAACATGGCGTAAAGAAGAATCAAAATGCATCTTGCAACCAACCAATTGGAACCGAGGCCCCAATTAACAAGACTCCCAGTTACCCCCCAACACACTGAGCCCGATCAAAATCTCTACAAGCCAACTCCATTGCGGCTTATCTCCACCACAATTGGCCCTGGCTTAATCCCCACGTGATGCACGCATGAATATAGCAGCATCATCAACCAATATTACTTACTCTCTTCAAAGGTTACTTCAGTTCACCCAAGTGGCAGATTTTCATCCAAGTCAATACATTTCATCAGAAAATTGCGAGAAAATTATCGCTACTACCGAACCCCTCACACCAAAGACTTTTGCATACACTACTCCACCAACGCAAAAGATACAACTTTGGGGCCCATACGAGAACAGGTTTCACGATCAAAAGGTAACACTTTCAAAGACGTGAATTCCTGGAATTCCATGCCAAAATAGGAGGAGTTCAGTGCGGATGT
The DNA here is from genome assembly GCA_951812415.1 of Beris morrisii. Classification (NCBI taxonomy): domain Eukaryota; kingdom Metazoa; phylum Arthropoda; class Insecta; order Diptera; family Stratiomyidae; genus Beris; species Beris morrisii. The sequence continues at coordinate 69,106,372 of OX638313.1, forward strand.
CCTAGTCGCGCGTTAAGCGTAAGATAGCAAAGTTGTACCCTTACTACTTGTGTCTGAATGTATAAGTTCGTATGGCAAACGCAGATTCTGACCGTAAACTAGTTCAGCCGGTGTGGCATCAGCATCTTCTCTGATGATGGAACGAAGTCCTAAAAGAATGAATGGAAGTTCGCGGGTCCATCCTTCTGAAACTTTGCACATCAAAGAGTCTTTGAGTACTCTATGCCATCGTTCGAGCATACCGTTTGCTTTGGGGTTGTATGCAGTCGTTCTGCTACGCTTAAACCCCAAAACCCTGCCCAACTCTGCGAACAGTTGAGCTTCGAATTGCGCTCCTTGATCAGTCACAATTGTGAGAGGAGTTCCGTTACGTGGAATAAACTCTCTGACCAGAGAGGTAGCAACGGTTGTTGCACGAATGTCCGCAATTGGATATGCTTCTGGCCATCTTGTGAAGCGGTCAATGACGGTAAGACAGTAAGTGAAACCTTCCGAAGTAGGAAGTGGACCAACCAAATCAATATGTATTGTGGTGAATTTTTCTGTTACTGGCTCGAACTTACCGAGAGGGCTTTTCACATGACGTGAAATTTTGACCTTACGACAGGCTGTGCATTCTCTGCACCATCTGTATGAATCCTTGTTGATGGATGGCCAGATGAACTTCCGAGCTAAAAGCGTAGTTGTCGCTTTAGCACCTGGATGAGCCGTACCATGAACCACATCGAAAATCTTCCTACGCAACATCGCAGGTATGTAGGGTCGCAAAGTACTTTGCGAAGCGTCACACCATAGTTGCTGGGAGGAGTTCTCAATGTCAATAGGTAACATTTTAAGGCTCGTTAGTTTTTTAACGGTAATTAATTCTTCATCGGTCAGCTGTGCATTCGCTATCTGAGCGTAATCCACAGTTGGTGGAATTACAAGCTCATCGATACGTGATAATGCATCAGCGACAACATTGTCCGTGCCAGATATGTGGCGGATATCTGTTGTAAACTGACCAATGAGATCCAGATGTCTAAGCTGACGTGGAGATGCTTTTTCAGAATTTTGCCTGAAAGCGAAGATTAGGGGTTTGTGATCGGTGAAAAGAGTGAAAGTTCTGCCTTCCAGCATGAACTTGAAGTGCTTTATGGCAATGTAAGCTGCCAACAGCTCGCGATCGTATGCACTATATTTTCGCTGTGCTGCAGAAAGTTTTCTCGGAAAAAATGCCAAAGGCTGCGAGGCACCTGAAACTTTCTGCTGCAACACAGCTGTGGCTGTGTCTGAAGCGTCAACCACAAGCGAAAGTGCTGCCATGGAAGAAGGAAAAGCTAGAATCGCAGCTTTTGCTAACTGCTTTTTACAGCAATCGAAGGCTTCCAAAGATTCAGGGTTCCATTGTAGTTCCGTCTTATCCCTCTTTTTCTTACTACCCTCAGTGAACTTGTCTAAAATAGACTGAGATGTGGCAGCATGAGGTATAAATCTTCGGTAGAAGTTGATCATACCGAGAAAACGCCTCATCTCGTGAACGGTAGTCGGTTGCGGATAGGAGATAATTGCTTCGACTTTAGAAGCGATTGGACGTACACCACTCGAGTCAATGGAATGTCCCAAAAAATCAACCTGATTCTTAATGAAGTGGCATTTCGTGAAATTGATCACCAAACCGTGGTTTTCAAGACGTTGAAAAAGTGTGTCGAGGTGAACGAAATGCTCCTCTTCTGATTTTGAGACGATCAAGATGTCGTCAATGTAGACGAAACAAAAATCTAGATCCCTCAAAATTGAAAAGATGAACCTTTGAAAGGTTTGTGCAGCATTGCGCAATCCGAAAGTCATTTGTACGAACTCATAAAGACCGAAAGGTGTTGTGATTGCCGTTTTTGGAACGTCATCCTCGTTCAGAGGTATCTGATGATATGCACGTTCCAAATCGACCGTTGAAAATACAGAACAGCCATCTAGTTGTTGGGCGAAATCTTGAATGTGCGGGATCGGATATTTATCCGGGACTGTTTGCGCGTTGAGCGCCCGATAATCCTCACAAGGTCGCCAACTTCCGTCCTTTTTGCGGGCCATATGAAGTGGTGACGCCCAAGGACTATCTGATGGTCTACAGATGTCGCGATCCATCATTTTGCCAAACTCAGCCTTTGCAATCGATAAACAATTGGGTGAAAGGCGTCGTGGTTTGGAAAATGTTGGTTGCCCTTCCGTAACAATGAAATGACGGACCGTGTGCATCTTTAGTGAATTTTTTGTGCTTGAGTGTAAAATGTCTTGGTGCTTGTGTAAAAGTGCTGTAACCCGAGGGTTCTCGTGCATGGCTGCAAGAACAGAAAGTGCTGTTGAAGGTCCCTTCAAAACTTGACCCATGGCTGAACTGACATTTGTGAGTGGGTCGATCAGACAACGTCGTCTGAGATCAACGACCAGACCAAAATGCTTTAGGAAATCACCACCTAAAATTGGCCGCTCCACGTCAGCAACAATAAAGTTCCACTCAAAATCTCGTCGTAATTTGAGTGAAACTTTAATTGTATGCAAGCCATAAGTCATAATTTTGGTGCAGTTCGCTGCGCTCAGGACCAAGTTCGGATTCGCGTTTCGACGATCATTCGAATGTTTTGGAATCACCGAAATATCCGCGCCTGTGTCAATTAGAAAACGTAAGCCGGATGTTTTGTCCGATAAAATTAGGCGACTAGAGGTCGGACTTGTGCCGGAAGTCGCCATTTCCAACACTCGACTTAGTTTTTTGATTTTGGGAAGGTGCATTTCCCTTGACATTTGATAGCTTTATTACCAAAACGTTCGTGATAAAAGCAATATCCCTTTCCCGATCGCGACGAACTTCTCGATCGAGCACGAAATTTACCACGTGAATGTCCGTTGGAGTTCGGTACAGTGCCTCTGCCTTGTCTATAATTTCGCATAAGGTCGCTGACAGAATTAGTTAACATAGCAATTTGATTCTGAAGTGATTCCAAAGTCAATTGTTGTGCATTAGTCGGTATCGCGGAAGAAATGCCAGCAAGTTGTGTAGGCATTGACACAGCTAAAATTTCTTTTGTAGATCTAGAAGTTTCTTCAATTCTGTCAGCGATCTCGCTCAACTCTTCGAGGGAACCTGAGGATGCAGACAAAATTGCTTGTGTCTGAGATGGTAGACGTTGAAGCCAAAATTTTTTTAAAATATCGTCAGTGAAATTATTACCGGCTAAGGATCTCATTTTACCGAGTAGCTGCGACGGTTTACAATCGCCGAGATCCAATCCGCTAACTAACCGTTTCAATTTGGCATCCTCAGACTCCCCGAATCTTCGGATCATCGCTTCTTTCAAGTATGTATATGGAGTTGTTGGCGAAATGTGTTCAATGATATCAATAGCGTTCTCACATTCCGCCGCAGTTAACATTACTAAGCGCATGATTAAATTTGGTTATTTCGACTGTTATGTAGTTTCTGAATAGAGACTGCAGCTATTTGCGAAAAAGATCTCGAGGACCCATCAGAATCGAGTCGAATTGCTGTCGATTCACTATTGACCTGTGTCAAAATATCGTTAACGTTTTCATTCAACATTATGCAATTAATGTGTTTGTTAGTGATTATATAAGTCAAGAGAGAAAAAAAAAAAAATATAGAATATACAGGGTGTTTGGTACTCCGTGCACGACCTTGTAAGGGGTTATTTCTTGATATATTTGGAGAAAAAAATTGTTCCACAGGGTGGGTCAATTTTCAATAACAGTGGAGATACAGGGTGGTTAAGAAAAGTGTTTTTGACCGGTACCCTTACTCACTTAAAACGTTATATCTTGAAAACGAATAATCACAAGGCAAAGTGTTATAACTCGTTTTTTAGGCAATCGAATTATCTTTCATTTGATGTAACAGTCTAAATTGTAACTGCACCCAATCTTGAGATATTTACTCGAAAACACCAATTTTTGCTACGTGAACCCTTAAAATTCAGTGATCAATGTAGTTTTTCTCAGAAAACCCCATTATAAACATGTCATTTTAATTTTATTTTTTTATGTGCCGTATTATTACCTACAAAAGCTGCATACATATGTATGAGTTACGATTAACATTTTGGAAGTAATAGGTAAAAATACATATCGCATAAAAATTAAATATTCCAAAAGTCAGTGCATGTGCATGTTGATCTACACTACTTGTTTGAACTAAAAGAATTTAATAATGGTTTTTATGTTTTATTTAAAAAAATTTTGTTATAATAAATGTTCAAAATGGCCACCTTCATTTTGAATGCACGCTAAAGCTCGTTTGGCGAGTGTTCTCTTGGTATTCATATTCCTCAACTGCTGCCTTACTTCTATTGCTGCCGCATCGATCCTGATATTTAGATCTTCCAATGTTTCTACTGGCGTTGCGTAGACTAGGTCCTTCATCCGTCCCCATACAAAGAAATCCATAATAGTAAGATCAGGAGATCTTGCAGGCCAGTGTATCGGTCCATTTCTACCGATCCAGTGATTGCTATAATTGGAATTTAACCAATCTGTGATCTGTCGGCCGTAATGAGCTGGAGCACCATCGTGTTGGTAAAACATGGAAGTCAATCGTACCAGTGGAATATCATCCAATAAGTCCTGTAGATCATTTGATAAAAACTGTAAGTAATTGGAGCTATTTAGAGTACGCGGAAGCCTAATAGGTCCAAGTAAATCGTCACCAATCACGCCTGCCCATAAATTGACGCTGAATCTGTGCTGAAATGATGCCGCTCTTCTTATGTGTGGATTGCTCTCAGCCCACGTATGTAGGTTGTGGAAGTTTGTGATACCGTCTCTGGTAAATTGGGACTCATCCGTCCACAGAATATTGTTGAAAAAATTGTCGTCATCTATTTGTCGTTCAAGGAGCCAATTGCAAAACTCCATCCGTTTGGGGAAATCAATGGGTAGCAGCTCCTGTACTGGTGTGTGATGGTAGGCATGGAAGCGTTCTACTTTTAAAATACTCCAAACCTTCCAAGTAGATACGTTAAACTGCAATGCCAAGCGTCGGATACTGATCGATGGATCATTTTGCACTGTTTGCAGTATTCTTTCGTCAATCTGAACAGCGATTATAGGCGCAGGATTTGCATTTACTCTCCTTGTTCTAACGCTGCCAGTTTCCCTAATTCTCCTGTAAACGTCCTGAAATACTCTCCTGTCAGGTGTCCGTCGATGGGGATGTCTCTGATGGTAAAGCCTTCGCGCGGCTTCTCCATTTTCGCGACACTCTCCATAAATAACCACAATGTCAGCATATTCTTCATTGGAGTACTCAGACATTTCGAAATTATTTTTTTTATTCTACTGACACCTTCTTCTGTTAGCAACGTAACTAAAACTGATAAAAATATGAAGGTAGTTTTGCTTTTATAGGCTTTTTATTTTGTAAGGCACCCTATTAAAAAAGGCATAGTACCGCACCCAGTATTACCTACCACATCCAGGTAAAAGCATCAATTATGTTGAAACTCAGTTACATTTCATTGTTTTCCTACATACTTTAAATAGTAATAAATGGGCAATAAAAATACTTCAGTACTACCCACAAATTAAACGAGGTCCACTTTATGGCACTGACTTTTGAAATATTTAATTTTTATGCGATATAGATTTTTACCTATTACTTCCAAAATGTTAATCGTAACTCATACATATGTATGCAGCTTTTGTAGGTAATAATACGGCTCATAAAAAAATAAAATTAAAATGACATGTTTATAATGGGGTTTTCTGAGAAAAACTACATTGATCACTGAATTTTAAGGGTTCACGTAGCAAAAATTGGTGTTTTCGAGTAAATATCTCAAGATTGGGTGCAGTTACAATTTAGACTGTTACATCAAATGAAAGGTAATTCGATTGCCTAAAAAACGAGTTATAACACTTTGCCTTGTGATTATTCATTTTCAAGATATAACGTTTTAAGTGAGTGAGGGTACCGGTCAAAAACACTTTTCTTAACCACCTTGTATCTCCACTAATATTGAAAATTGACCCACCCTGTGGAACAATTTTTTTCTCCAAATATATCAAGGAATAACCCCTTACAAGGTCGTGCACGGAGTACCAAACACCCTGTATAAGAGAGAAAAATAGAATATATCAGAGCACTATTCAAAAGAAAAATAAAAATATCGATTTACTAAATGTTCAGATGCTGTTGATTGCTAATCCTGAATCTTCTGATGAAATAGATTTTATTTAGATGATATAGATCTTCTGATTATGTAGATTTATATTCTTGAGATTTATATTTCTTCTGATTTTCTTCTATTCTATTCTTCTGATTTTCTTCTATTAATAATTAATAGCAGCTGTTTCGGCATAACCGATAGTTGAAATAGTGAGACAAATAAAATTATGTATATAAATATACACTTTTATTTCGTCGCTGAATTGAAAATATTTGTATTTGCGTGGTTGTTGTTGTCGGGGTCACCATTTATCGTGTATGTTAAACGCGATTTTATCGTGGTATATTAAACACGATTTAAATTTATAATAAACTCGTAGGTTTTACTTAATTATCAAGTAATACATTATTCAAGTAATACATTATTTTTAAAAATGAAAATTAAACATATTATTTTTTAGACCGACTTTTTGAAATTCTATTTATCATTTGTTTTTCTTTTTTCCTCTCTCTGACTTTTTTTTATTTTTTTTACCGGTTGCTTGATTTCTATTTTTAATTGAAATCAAACAACCGGCTAATTGATTTTGACAATGTGTGGAGTGTTTGAAACAAGTGTGTTTATTAAAGTCGTACTCCCCACAAAACCTCCGTATGATACCCTTGAAAGAGTGCGATAATATCTTTAGGTTTGAGCATGTAGAATACTACCCTCTGGAAAAGACTTACATTGAAAGTATCTCCATAAAGATAACCGATGATCAGGGTGAATTAATACCAGGCTATACCCCAACATTTGTGATGCTTCACTTTAAAAGACAATAAAGTATAAATATTCGGACGTGAATAAGGATCTTCATAGTGCACATTAAAATCGGAATGAATTCATCTTATACAAGGTATTATTTAATCCAAAGCGGTGCTGGTTTGTTGGATATAGGGGATCTTTATCGATCCCCACTTATATACCAGCGTGGAAGGGATATTGGCAGCTTCTTCAGTGGATTACTGCGTTATTTACGACCTTTAGTTTCTTCAGGTGTAAAAACTATAAAGGAGCAAGCTATAAAGACTGGAAAAACAATATTATCAAAGGTGGGAAGTAAACCTCTCAAAAACATTTTAAAAGAGCAAGGACAAGCTGCTACTCAAGAGCTGATGCAAAAGGGAGTGAAAAAACTCTTTGACAGTATGGGTGGTGAGGGTATGAAAAGGCGCATGGCTATAAAAAGGGCTAATCCGTTTTCGACAGCACAGTTAAAAACGACTCCTAAACGTGGAAAACGAACCAAATCAAAGAGAAAATCTATTAAGAAAAGACCAGCAACCAGTAAAAATAAAAGAGTTAAGAACAATAAGCGTAAGCGTGTATTGGATATATTCGATAAGTAAGGAGAATGGCCCCTTACAGACAATGTATGAAATCTGAATTAGATTTATTTAAAGCACCACCGATACAGGCCAATATTTTAAAAATAGAAGAGGTATCATACAAACCAATAGCATCTCTTGATAACTCTTCAGTTCTGGAATTCGTCTCGCTAGGACATGGGGACACTTACCGTGATTTATCCAGTATCTACCTTCGCTTAAAAGTTCAGCTAATTAAAGCAAAAGGTGGGAAAGAAGAATTTTACACTGAAAAAGAAAAAACCAAAGTTAAGAATGCTAAGGATGTTGAACATGAAGAGGAAAGTGATCCAATCGGCGTAGTTAACAACCTAATGCATTCACTTTTTAGACAATGTACAATACAATTAAATGGCAGACCGATTGCGCAAACTGACAACAACTACCATTACAGAGCTTACATTGAAAACTTATTGAATTACGGTAGAGATGCATCAACAACACATTTAGAATCTGTAGGATGGTACCTCGACCAAGATGGTATGGAAATGATTGAAGGTGGAGGCAAAAGCGGGCGTCCTAGTGAATTTAATGCAGGATATCTCAAACGATCTGAATTGCTTTCGAAAAGTAATGTGGTAGAGTTTATGGGAAAGATTCATGGTGATTTACTTAATCAGGATACGTTACTTCTGAATGGGGTAGATTTTAGACTCTCACTTTCTCTGGAAAAACCCGAATTTTATCTATACACAAAAGAAGACGGATACTCACCGCAAATTAAAATTATAGATGCAACAATGTATATGAATCATGTAACTGTTAATCCCAATATTTTAATGGCACATGAAACTATTCTTCAGCGCTCCAACGTGATATATCCGTACAAGCGTGTCGAAGTAAAAAGTTAATCATTACCAGCTAACAGTTCAACACTATCTTTAGATAATGTCATAATCAGACAGCTACCGAACTTGTTACAGGTAAACAGACGAAGAATCTTTTAACTTTAAACACAATAATATCACACGATTCAATTTATCCGTAAATGGAGTCCAAGTTCCAAGCCAGGCTTTAGAGTTTAATTACTCTCAGGAAAAACCTATAAGTACTCGGGGATATCTTTCACTATTTAAGGGAACAGGTATTCATTATTTCGACAAAGGCAATCAAATCTCAAAGGAATTCTTCGATAATGGATGCTTTTTAATGGCGTTCGATTTAACTGCAGACAATTCATACGGGTCATCTTGTGGCAGTTTATTAAACCAAGGAACAGTGAGGATCGAAGGAAGGTTTAAGAAAGCGCTGGAAAAAAGTGTAACTTGTATAGTATATGCCGAGTATGATGGAAGTCTTGGAATAGACAAACTTCGTGGAGTTCATACTGATTTTTAAAAAGTATAAATATAGCCTTTTAATCTCGCACTCTTCATATAACTCAGCAGACGGAGAAGAACAACAAAGATGGCCTATTGTGTTGTAAATGTCGAATACTTTAATGAAGGTAATCTAACCTTCTTTAAAAAGGTTTCGTTTGCCGGTTTCTCATCACAAAATAAATTATTCTCGAAGGAAATAACGTATAAATATCCCACATCATCGGCTAGCACAACAGATCAGACAGGAGCATTTCGGAATTTGGAACTTAAGCGTTTGGATGAAAATCTTATTATGACGCTAGCAAAATTTGCAACCGTTTTTGTTTATAGCGCAACAACAAAGGAATTCTTAGAAAGTTACACCACCAGTCACACCAAGATCATTGACATTGATGCTATCGCTTCGAAAGAGCAGATATGAACACGATCGAACTTGTTAAAACATTAAAGAAAAACACAACCACAAGGAGATTATTCAAAGGCGTATTCCCTTGCGATCGTTTACCTTATAAAATTAAAAAGCCAGCATGTGTTATTGCAAATACCTACCCCGCGGAAAAAAAAGGCGTTCATTGGGTAGCATTTTATTTTCCGAGGACAGGCCCTGCTGAATTTTTTGACTCCTTTGGTAGATACCCCAAAAATAAATATTTTAAAAGATTTTTGCATACCAACTCTAAGGTTTTTACAAATAACAAAAAACGATTACAAAGTGTATACTCTTTGACATGCGGAAACTACTGCTGTGTATACATATATTCTCGCTGCAAGGGGAAGGATCTAAAGCTATTTCTTAAGCACTTTTCGTCAAAAGATTTTGCAGATAATGACGCCAAGGCAGTTAATTTATACCACCATATATTTTCATCGGGTGCTACGCAGAATGGTGGGGTTTATTCCAACCAAAGTTGTAGATCAGAACTTGAAGGTATAAAAGCACCAGTCTAAAACAAGCACGTTTCAGTTTTCATTTTAAAACCTTCTAACGAATATGTTGTCAGCTAATGTAAAAGCAGAGTGTAATAAGTCTAGCAAAAGAAAAAGGTCAGACGATCTCCGTGAAAATACTAATAAGAAGCAAAAAAAAGTCTATGATTCGCGGTGAAAACGCACTACTGAACTACACCTACCATCTGGATGACGCTCAAAATCGAAAAGTTGTTCTTGGATTTGACCCGTTCACGTTTGAGGTGAAAATAACTTTCAGGTATCCTGGACGGTTTCCTGTGTCAACGGGATATACCGGGTGGATTTCAGTCTTCAATTACTTCACCCAGTTAAAGAATGAAGTTGAGGAAATACCAGGTAACCAACTTGGATTACTGAAGAAATACAGAATACCTGTAGGAGAAAGCAGTATCAAATTGAAACATCTCGAGCTATTCCGTTTGTTTGAAATGATGGAATTCTTCAATATCGTCATGTTTCACTATAACAGTGCTTCGGAAAGTGTACAGGAATACTACACCCAATATGTAGACAGATGTAAGCAGAAGGATGTGTTCAAGCTATCATAAATAAGAAAAAAGAAAAAACATCGTCTTTTTATTTAATGAATCCATTTATTAACATATGTAGGTAAATGTTGATACAGTTTTGTACAGCACATCTGTCGGTTAATGCCTCGCCGTGTACTTTACAGAAAGTTTGAAATTTGTTTAGATCACTTAATTTCGGTATTTTAAGTTGTTTTATCTCAGCGGTTGGTATGTATTTCCTGAGAAACTTTTCTTTCGTATCACCCTTAATATATATTTTATAGTCTGTATAATTCCTCAATATCTCCGGAAGAGTGTTGTAACTAGAGTCACCATCATCCCACTTTAAACCGTTTATATTCTCCACATCGAATTGATTTTGTCTGCAAGCCCTCGGCATCATCTCCTGATATGGGTACGGAGGGGCGAAGTGATAAAGCAATGGGCAGACTGATCCGAAAGGTAAAATAGCAAGTTCCTTAATAAAGAATTGACGGTAATTTCCACACACAAATTGAATATCAATTATTATCTCGCTCATGTTCACTGTCAGACCGTGTTGAATAAAAAAGAGGCGAATGATTTTACTTTGATTATTTATACATTTTTCAGAACTGCTTTTCTTACATACAAATATAAATGTACATACAAATAAAAAATACATGTAATAATATTTCACAATCCTTTCAAATTACTTAAGCAGGTCATTAAGCTAAGCCAAAAAACAAAAAAACACATCCATTACTACATTTACATGCTGGTCGACAACTATATCCTGTATCGGTCACAATACACAAAAAGCAAAAGTGACCCCGAATAAGATTTCAACGCAGGATTTTAAAAATGGAAGAATTACTAAAGCCTATTTTACTTAAGAAACAATCTATTCTGTAATCAAAATAAAGTTAAAACTCTTGCATAATAATTGTATCAAACTGTTCACTGTGTGTAAATTTTATATCAAATTGAACAAATGAAAACTTGTACTTTAATTCCCATCATTATCACCCAACACCTCACCCATTTTATCAGTCATAAGAATAATCACAACAACAAAACGATCGCCTTGAATGAAACAATCTGGAAACTTGTTTTTAAAATTCCCACGGTAATTCACACTTATAAATATCATCACAAAACAGCAAAACTTGACTCATTACTCGCATTGGATATGAGATTTAAAAAGAAAACCAGAGGAGGAATACAAGATTACCTAAATCAAAACATACGCACATCGTGCCTCATTTATATACCGTCGAAAGACCGGCTACATTACCATACAATAACCACAAAACGACGTGAAATAATTACCGACAAACGAAATCTGGTGCATAAAGGAAGTCAACAATAACCTCCCATATATACACGTATGTATCACATTGAACTTGACTCTAGTTCGATCATAGTACACCTTCACTACAAAGAAGACCAGACCCTAAACGGAATACGAGATTACCGCAAACCTGATCTCTCACAATCAAAAATCTCGTTATCACACCAAAGGCATATCATGTCTTTAATCCGACGTATATCCGTACGCCAGCTGTCCGCCGATAGCTTCACACACAAGATCAGGGGCGGTGACGTCGCGGCGGTCTGGGCGAAAATTGACGCAAAAACAAATCCGACAATAGTCCCTGATATACCCCACACGGACCGGAAAAATGAAAGTGTAAAAAAAAAAATCGCGTCACTCATGTCATCTTACAAGTTCAAAAGATTCGAGAAGATCGCATAAAATAAAAATGAAAAAATACACACTGCATTATAGTTGCATGGAAGACGCACATGCTTTGTTTTTCAATTCGTCTTCGCATATACGTGTTATTTTTTAAAGACACTTTCAACGTAAACACATGGCAGTTTTCTCACTTTCGATATAAACACACGTATACTCCTCTCTATCCGAATACAGTACTTCACTTCGATTACGTCAAGCCAGCTCCCGACCAATTAGCGCAAACCAAGACCGGTTCCAGCCACCACGCACATGGTTCCATGCCCAAGCAGCCAGCCCACAGGCCACGTGTATACCCACTTTCAAGTTTCCAAACTGGTTTTTCTATACAATTTTTATACCCACTTTGAACTGTCAGCGCTATGCCACTTTCGATGCCCTGTCCCTATCGCACCTGCTGAGATTTGATACAAAGGTGGGTATCTTACTACTCGCAAATAAGTGCGAAGACATAAGAATCGACATCCTGTCGGATCTCACGGCTGATACGGTAGGGTGAGAACGGGTGGCGCCCACCCCGTCTCGACGGGCTAGTCGGACTCGTCGTCGTTCGCCCCTAGTTGGTAGGGGTTGTAGAGAAAATTTTCCTAAAACACCTTCTTCTTTTAGCAACGTAACTAAAACTGATAAAAATATGAAGGTAGTTTTGCTTTTATGGGATTTTTATTTTATAAGGCACCCTATTAAAAAAGGCATAGTACCGCACCCAGTATTACCTACCACATCCAGGTAAAAGCATCAATTATGTTGAAACTCACTTACATTTTATTGTTTTCCTGCATACTTTAAATAGTAATAAATGTGCAATAAAAATACTTCAGTACTACCGACAAATTAAACAGGTTCTTAGACGAGGTCCACTTTATGGCACTGACTTTTGAAATATTTAATTTTTATGCGATATGTATTTTTACCTATTACTTCCAAAATGTTAATCGTAACGCATACATATGTATGCTTTTGTAGGTAATAATACGGTTCATAAAAAAATAAAATTAAGATGACATTTTTATAATAGGGTTTTCTGAGAAAAGCTACATTGATCACTGAATTTTTAGGGTTGACGTAGCAAAAATTTGTGTTTTCGAGTAAATATCTCAAGATTGGGTGCAGTTACAATTTAGACTGTTTCATCAAATGAAAGGTAATTCGATTCCCTAAAAAACGAGTTATAACACTTTGTCTTGTGGTTATTCGTTTTCAAGATATAACGTTTTAAGTAAATGAGGGTACCAGTCAAAAACACCTTTCTTAACTACCCTGATATTGAAAATTAACCCACCCTGTAGAACTATTTTTTTCTCCAAATATATCAAGGAATAACCCCTTACAAGGTGGCGTACGGAGTGCCAAACACCCTGTATAAGTTAATTTTTGTCCCGAGGCCTATATGTTTTAACTGAAAGATTACCAGTTAATGCTACGGCGGAGCTCCGGCGGACTTATCCGGTAATTTTCTTGCAGGGTAGCCACAAATGAAACACACATTTTCAACGGAACTATAACTTCATATTTGATGGAGACAGCATGTAGTAGTAGTAGTAGTCCACCCTACATGGCGATGCGATTTCCAACGCTAATTGTATTCCCACCAGATCATACGAAACTTTGCCTGCTGGGTTGGTGTAGGTCACGGTCGTACATACAGTTCTAGAAACTCAATACATTTTTTGTGGTGGTGGTAGATACCTTTTGTGAATAAAGATTTGGTTTATGTCTTATTAACCACCAGGTTCGTCATGCTCTCGTGGTTTTCTGTCAGATCGATATAAAAATGAGAACAAATGAAAATTTTTCAAAACTACGTCAACTTCACAAAATAAATTTACAGTTGACGTTTCTTCTTGTCATGGCTGCATGCTTGGCGTTGTTGCACTTGCTCAACCAATCGCAAGTAGCGACCCTGACGAAAATAACGAAACAAAAAGAACGCGTTAGTATAGAAAAAATTTCAAACTTTTTATTTTCTTATTTCTTAAAAATCTGTCAATGCAAAATTTGCACATTTAATGTAATGCTATTGAATATCCTTGCAAATGTTTATTTGAGACAAATAACCTAAATGGATTTAACATATATTTATTTACAAATTAAATTTAAGAGATCTGAGTGATTTGAAGTAACTCAATTTTCTAACAAAATTCATTTCTTTTCCAAACTCTCAGCCTATTCAGTTAGGCTGGAAGAATAGTAGCATATGCTACAAAGTATAGTAGCATATACAACATCTCCCTCCTTTTAAAAAGTGATGAAGTTTCCTCAACACGATGGATGTCTTTTTCCATGGTGGGTTGGTTGGAGTCGTCTAGGTGCTACTCGGAGGGAGATGTTATCCAGGAGTTTATAGATATTTGCGTGATTCAAACAATTTAATACCACTGCATCCAAATTATTTTAAAAATTTTACCACAGGCAACTTGAATTCCGGTGTTGCTCTTCAGTACCTGTACAAACTGCAATATACCACTTTACACTATCAAAAGTTCTTCGGGTTTTATGAATTTTCTAAGTATTTATCACACTAGAACCGTTAGTTGCTTAATATTTATTTTTATTATGTACAATACAATATCATGGTCTATTGCAGAAACTTTTTCATTTGTTTATTTTGCGCAGTCATAGCTAGCGCTGCATTATCAGCTTTGCTTATCAAGGAATCTAAAGTGTCTAAGTGTGAAGTCATTTTATTTTGTATATCCAGAGACGCATTTTTAATTACAGGGCCTTTAGTTTGCAGTTGCATTTTAGTTAAACTATTTTCAACTAATATATTTGATTGACACCCAGAGCTTAAATCACGTTGCAAGGCGTTTCCGTCAGATGCGTTAGAAGTGGAAGGCGAATCAGTTGATTTTCTTTGAAAAATGTTTGTCAAACTGCCACACGCATTTTTCTTGTTAAATAACGAGCAAATTATTCAATAATTTGATTAATATATAATTAACATATAAGTTTAAATTTAAGTATACCTTGAACCTATTGAGTTTATTCTGTGTAGATAAAAGAATACTATTTAATTCATCTAATTTACCACCTGAACTATTCAGAGCAGAATTGTCGTCTTCCAACTCCTGCACAATAAGTGAAAATAAATAAAAATATTGTGTTACTATGTCATAAAATTTATCATACATTAGCGGCTTGTGCTTCTACCGTTTCTTGTTTTGCTTTAATACGATCATTTTTTAATTCAAGCTCTTCTTTATTGGGGTTTTCCAATCCTAGTAGTTCCGCTCGCATGCACTCAAACTCGTATGTACCCTCAGCCATATTTGACGATTGAAGAAAAATCGATTTAGCCTGGAATCAACTATAATAACACTTCTTTCTTTTGAACTGCTATTCTACTATATTAATAAGTAATTCACTACTTAGTCGGTAACTGAAGTCTTTGTTTTCAACATTGACGATGTTATATGTAATTACCACTTATATTTTCCCTACACTATGAGTCCACATGCAGAGAAACTTGAAAAATCAGTACTCATACACTAAATACACACACTGACATTTTTTTTAGTTAATGTCGGTGTTTCCTTAAATGTTATTTAATGTTTTTCAAATCAAACATCAGCGATAATTTTCGCTAACTGCTGATTTTCTAGAAAGAAGGAATTTGCTAAGATTTTTCCATTTATTTCCAACAAAAAACCTGACAGTATAGGCATTGAAAACCAGTTGGTAAACTCTGCAAGAGTCTCGCAGATATCTCTGAGACATGTCGGCTTGTCTGCGAGATTCACATATCGAGACAAAACTACGTTTACATGGAGGATCGAAAGATCCAAATTTGAATCGCGTATATGACTACACCGGATTGAAAGATCGAAACACGGGCAGATCGAAATGAGATCGAAATGACAAGTAACATAACCTGAAATCTTTTTTTTAATCGTACAAGTTCGAAGTGCAGTGCATAAAAATGTCAAAATTAGCAGTTTTGTGTGCTAATACTATGAAAATGATAGAAAATAAATTTTTATTGTTAATGAATTTGCGACGATCGAACTTTCGATCTTCCGATCCGCGTTTACATGAGAAGTTCGATCCGATTTCGACTCGATCCACGTCGAGAAGTTCGTTCGGATCGAGTCGATCTCATTCCAATCCGATCTGCGTTTACATGAGATTTTAGAGGATTGAATCCGGATTCAATCCTCCATGTAAACGTAGTAAAATAGCACGGTAATAATATGGGACCTACAAAAATTAAATTTTAATAATACATCCCATGGATCTCTACCTTGTTGTGGTGGAGTGGCTTATGTTGCAAATCTGGAGATATAGTACGTATACATGGAGAATCCAAAGATTGAAAGATCGAAAGATCGAAATTTGAATCGCGTATATGACAGCACCAGATCGAAACATGAGAAGATGAGAGAAATGACGAACGATATAACCGGTTTCGATTCGATCCAAGTCGAGAAGTTGAGACGGATCGAGTCGATCTCATTCCAATCCGATCTGCGTCTACATGAGATTTTAATGGATTGAATCTGGATTCATTCCTCAATGTATACGTAGTAATAGTTGGCGATTCACACTCTCTGCCTACTTTAGAGTAGGGTTACTGTATACGCACTCACACCAAAACAACCTCTAAGAGGGGTTTGGCAGATGCGTACCAACATGAAAAACCAATGAATTGAAATTTTTTTCATGTTTATGGGATTTTGCTTTATAAACATTCGAAATGATTGACTTTTCGCGACAAAATCGTTTCCATAAAAGAAATGAAAGAAATATGAAAATTTTTCACTGAAAGCCACAATTTCGCGCACACACACATCCAAGGAAAAACAAGTAACGAAAAGTGGTATATTTCCGACCACCTTCCTAATTCCGACCATTTTGGTTTTTTATTAATATATTTTACTTTATTATTTTTTAATAATAACGTATTGTGATCGACCTGAAATTTCAAAAAAATTTGCTACCCTGAAATTTTGTATTTTCACGTTTTAGGACTAATAAACAGCAAAAAAGCAAAAACTTGGAACCAATTACACCAGGAAGATAAAATTTAGTTTCTGTATATGGAATCACAAGATGAGTACAATGAACGTAAATTTTTGGAGGGGAAGCTGGAGCACGAACGTGGGGGGATACCAATTTCTCAAAAAATGTAATTTTTATATCTCAGAAACCGTATCAGATATGATCTTGAAAATTTTACAGGAGTTGGGGTCGGTAGACCTCTAGTAGGGGAAAAAAAATTTAGAGGTGTAAGGGGTGATGGTGAAAAGGAGTAGAAAGGAAAAAAATTTTGATTTTTATTTCTCGAAAACCGTAATGAGTGGAAAGCTAATTATATAGAGCCACTATAGAAACATCCTAGAAAAATAAAATTTTTCATAGCGGTAGCAAGATATTGTGGTGAGGGGTGGTTTTTTATATCTCAGAAACGGCTTATGCTAGAAAGTTGAAAGTTGGTACGTGTATGTAGATATGCTATTAGAGTAACTAAAGCAAAAAAAAAGTTCAGATTTTTATTGGCGTTCGGAGGTTGAGTAAAAAAAATATCCGTGAATCCAAATTTTCACGAATTTCGTTAAAACTTTGAAACAAATCGAACTATCAAAGCAATTTTACTTCTGCGGGCTATTTATATAAGCGCCTAGTAACGTTCTTAAAATTTTTTCGATATCCAACCCATAAGGGGGTGTAAAGTGGTTGTGTACATATTCACGAATTCTTATATATTCCTAAGTGTTTCGGAGGGAGAGAAATATTAAATCCAGCCACACCAGCTGTTTTAATTCTAAGTTGCAGCCGATGAAGTAGCTTCAGTCGAGAACGAGGGAATAGAACTCGACTGCGGTTGTTTAAAAAGGAAGGATTTATAGGAACCGTCTTGTGAACGGAGGTCTTGGAGTGGTTATTTCGGCTTCAAAAAGTCAAAATAACCGATGGGAAGGTTGGGGTTCGGGAAACAGGAGTCCAATTCCGCCTACGTCCGAATACAAACTGGAGCGACGTGCTTGCTGGCTTCCGGGCTAGCTGCGGCTGTGAGGGGGTACGTTGTTCGTAAAACATAAAACCCATGGCCTGTACAACAAAAATTTCACGCCGACTTACCCGGGTGATAAAATTGGGATAAGATTCCCAATCGGTCATGAGAGACCGAGAAAACTCCCTTCAACTCGACTGGCGCTGTTGTTGTGCGCCGTCTAGCCCACCCTGCCGTAACCATATCTGTCCTCAGAATAAAATATTTGAATATGGCCCCTAAAGAGAGGAATGAGGGGGCGGAAGGTCTTCAACCGAGAAGATCCATCCTATAGGCTTTCTTATTTAGCCATTTTTTCTAAAACAAACTCAGGACAAAAAAAAAACAATTCATACAAAAATAAGAAAAAAAACAATAGATAATAATAAAAAAAATTACCCTTTTTTTTCTTATCACATCATAAATAAAGTCGTATTTTAATTTTATATTATTTATTGTCTGTCCATGTCAATTTCTGTCCTTGTAACGTCTTGTCATATTTTTTTTTTTATGATTTAATTTATTTAATTTTCTTTATTTTTAACTCTTAATCATTTATTTATTTTATTTATTTTTGTGTTTCCTTTCCTTAAATTTTTATTTAAAATAAATTGTGGTGGCCGAAGACTTCTGCGAGTCACTCCAATTCACTAGCTGTCAGAAAAAAGCAAAAATAAACCCAACCACCATCGAACTAATTGTTGTCTGGAATTGGTGTGGATCACAGTAATGCCAACTGCATTAATTGGTCCACACCAATTCCCACAGATGACACTACAACATAGACTGATCGCCGTTGTTTACAACGCCGAACAGGCTAAAAAAGGCAGCTGTGAGCTCCGTTTGCGTCTCATGCTCACGACTGCAGTGACCGGGCACTCTCGGAGTTTGTCACTCGCTCCAGTCACTGACGAAGGTCTTTGGAGTGGTACACTCCCACACGCTTGCCTCCGAGATCTTCTAGCTCATATCGCGAGTTGCCTAGCACACGACGAATCCTGCACTTCAAGAACTTTTTAGCCAGTTTGGCGTTATAATTTTGTGCTGCTGTGGACAGGGTAAAGTTTCTTCTGTACACTTCCTGTCCTTCTCTAAATTGAGTTTGAGCCGCACGCATATTAAAACGCCTACTGTTGTTCTCGTGTACGACCTGAATATTCGCTTGTGCCAGTTGCCTCACGATAGGAGTACCTTCTCAGGGACCCAGTTGCAAGTCTACATCACCTAGCGCTTTCGAACGATGCAACAGAGCGTAGTCATCCCCATGCGCCATCATGTGAGTCCCAAACAAAACCTGATAGGGCGAAAACTTAGTGGCTTGGTGAATTGAACTCCTAAGAGAAAATCCTATTTGCTTAAGTTTTCGTCCCATCGAGTCTGGTCCTCCACGATGAACGCACGGAGTCCAGCTAAAACTGAACCGTTGACTCGCTCTGAAGCATTCGATTGAGGCGAGTATTTTGGGGTATATAGGTGTTTAACCCCATACTTAAAAAGCATGGAGTTAAATGTCGCCGACTTGAACTGAGACCCATTGTCGGAGAGATTTGTCTCGGGGGTACCAAACATATGGAAGACATCCCTCTCCAAAAACGTCGTGATCTCACCCGCCGTAATTCTTCTTAGGGGATGAAGGATGGGAAATTTTAACAGATGGTCAAGGACAACAAGGATAGCGATTTTCCCACTCTTGGTCCTAGGGTATGGTCCTAATACATCAATGTACAGATGTTGAAAGGGCTTCTGCGTTCTGAAGACCTCTCCCATTGCAGCTTTAAGCGGACGATTCGATGACTACGTTTCTTTACAAGTCTGACACGAAAGAACGAAATCGCGGACTTGTGTAGATATACCGGGCCAATACAAGTATCGCCTAATGCGCTCTAGCATTTTGGCGAACCCACCGTGAACCATGGTATCCGCTTCATGGGCCTGAGCGATTGCAGTAGGCGCCAAGCTCGATGGAATCCAAAGTTTCCAGGTACGATCCTCTGTGATCGGGTCACCGTTATAGGGCTCTGTACACTTGTACACGTAGCCATCTCTAACGCATACGTCAGGAAGCCGAGCGGCGTTTGCCTCCACAGTTGACTTCAGATCCTCATACTCCGGATTCTGAAACTCTGAAGAGTTCAAGTCAACCATGGGTGCAACGTCGATCAGCGCATTTAATCCGTCTTCGCATACGCGAGAGAGAGCGTCGGGTACAACATTCAGGCTCCCACGACGATGCTCGATCACGAAGTCGAAGCCTTGCAACTTCAAACTCCAGCGAGCCAAACGTCCACTAAGATCCATTTGAGACATCAGCCATTTGAGACTCGCATGGTCCGTTATAATCTTAAACGATGTCCCTTCCACGTACGCTCTGAATTTTTTCACGCTATTTATTTAGTCGAATGGATAAGCAAGTGAAAAAAAGACAAAAAACTTAATTGACGAATTTAACTTTATTTATTACTGTTGAACTACTGATCGCTTTGAGGGTCTCGAATCAACTGCCTATCATTCGGTCTTGCATTTTACATTTTACAAAATGCTGACAGTACATTATTCTTCGTGGGAAAATTTGGTTTTCAAATTTTCCGACGATTACATTTCTCATGGGAATTATGTTTAATCATTTTTGCTGACCAAATGTCTGCATTGAGCCTCTTGCCGTAGAAATGGCTGTCGGTGTTTGTTTCAGGTGTTTCGTTAGTATGTGTCTGGGGAAGATGTTGATGAATACATAACTCGCTCAACACAGCGGCGTAGCATTCAATCTCTGTAACACTGTAGTTGCGTTGAGCGGAATCATGTTGCGAAGAGGTGGTTTGTGTGTTGACACAACTGATGATGGATGGAGCAAGATGAATGGCTCGCCAGAAATCTACCCCAAGATATAAATCCTGAGATAAACTCGGCACGATGTAAAGGGTAATAGGTTGTGTAACTCCACGAAATTTAATTTCGGTCGTCACACTTCCCACCACCCTCTGTGAAGCACCATCAGCTGTCTTCACCTCGTGGCAAATCGTCTTCCAATGAACTTGCGCTCGTTTACATTAAAAAGGAAGACCATAGCATAGGGACCAACGTCAAAAGGTTCGGAGTTAATAGTCGACATTACTGCCTTCTTTCTCTCACGAACTTTACGCCAAAATGCGCGTAAACGTAAAATCGCTTTTTAGGAGTTGGATCAGGGGAAGGCTGAAATGTGGAACAAGAAGAAATATTAACAAAAGGTGAATTGGAATCATTAAAAATCCTGTCGCGGGCCTCCATGTACTCCTTCAGTCTTACATGGTAAGGCTTCCGAGGTACAGACGCTTTGCGAACAGGAGGTAGGGATTTGGGAAGTCGTGGCATTTGTCAAATCCGTTATTTTGGCTGGTGATGCGTCGTCATCACCACAAGTTGCGGAGATCGAAGAGTCTCCTACGTTTTGGGTGGCTGCTGTGGGTTGCTCCAAAAAGGACGAGAATTTGCCGAAGTGGTTATGTCCGTCCCGGAGTTTTCAAGATTGCAACGAGCACAATGCGGTCGCAAAACGTCTTTTGTTCCGCAGCCATAGCAGAAAATACCCCTTGGAGCTTCTGCACATAGTCGGTAACTGTGACCTAATTGCTCACAGTTCCAACATTTTAGTGGAGCCCCAGATGTAATTGCTGCCATGGCTTCGGAACCATCCCTCTCATTCCTCTCTCTAGGGTCCATATTGAAATATTTTATTCAGAGGACAGATATGGCTACGGTAGGGTGGGCTAGACGGCGCATAACAACAGCGCCAGTCGAGTTGAAGGGAGTTTTCTCGGTCTCTCATGACCGATTGGGAATCTTATCCCAATGTCGGCGTGAAATTTTTGTTGTACAGGCCGTGGGTTTTATGGTCTGAAATGCGAACAACGTACTCCCCACAGCCGCAGCTAGCCCGGAAGCCAGCAAGCACGTCGCTCCAGTTTGCATTTCAGCCACCAATTCGGACGTAGGCGGAATTGGACCACTGTTTCCCGATCCCCAACCTTCCCTTCGGTTATTTTGACTTTTTGAAGTCGAAATAACCACTCCAAGGCCTCCGTTCGCAACAACCGGCCATACCAGCCGTTACTATAAAATATAAGGTTTAGTAAACTTTGGAATGACAAAGAAAATACTTTTCGTTTGCCGGTTTTTGGTGAAGTTATACGCACGGCTGGTAGTGGTAGATTACCCATTATCTGCTGGTTATTCTTGTTTGCGTACTTGCAGCAGGTTATGAATCGATGGATTTCGTACCGAATAACCTTTTGGTCATTTACTATCCAGTACCTCATCCTCAAGTAGTTACGAACGAGTTGCAAACCTCCATGCATGGTTCTTATATGGGCTTATTTTACAATCAGGTAGGTTATATGATGTCGTTGTGGCAATAAAATAGGATGTTTGACTTCTTGCGAAATGTCTGCCTTTCGCAGTCTGCCACCAACTCGAAGGATGCCAGAGGCGTCGATGAAAGGAGCTAGACACCTTAACCTAGTGTTTGATTGCTTGTTCGCTCTTAAGTCAGCTATGTCTTGAGAGAACTCTGTCTTTTGTATCAGCGATATGATTCTTAAATCAGCTCCTTCAAATTCCTTGGGCTGTATTCTTCCAACTTTTCTTTCTTGACGTGGCTTCCTGACGTTGTGAATGAATCGAAGGCAGAAACCCATTATTTTCATGAGTTTCGTTAGATCAGAGTAACGTTCCAAAAGTTCAATTTCTTCTTTTGTTGTACTGATTAATGTAACTGCGGCAGGTGTTTCTATATATCCTACGTCTTGTAGCCATTCCGGTCCATTCCACCATAACGTATGATTTTGCAATTCTTTAGGAGTGATTCCTCTTGAGGCACAGTCGGCTGGATTGTTCTTTGATTTTACGTGACTCCATTGCCATTTTCCGCCATCTAAGTTCTGAATCTTTGAGACTCTATTTCCAACGTAAGTATCCAGAGAGGCTGGGTCTCTTTTGATCCATCCTAGCGTTATCATTGAGTCACTCCAGGCAAAGATTTGTGTATCCTCTATAGACATCGAATTCGCTGTTTGGTGAAGCAAATTTCTTAGTAGTACGGCTGCGTTTAGTTCAAGCTTTGGTAGCGATATCTTGGCCTTTATGGGAGCCACCTTAGTTTTAGCACAAAGAAGTGTGATCCTAATCGATCCATCAGAGCTAGTAGATTTACAATAGACCACTGCTGCATATGCTGCTTCTGAAGCGTAGGCGAAGCCATGTAGTTCAACTTTACAGTTGTTAGCATAGTGAATCCAACGTGGGATTCTGATATCTTCTAAGCTTCGTAGTTCGCCTTCGAAGTTAATCCAGCGATCTAATATTTTGTCGGAGGGAACTTGGTCCCAGTCCAGTGCTGTCGTTTTATTATTTTGGACAGTAGTGCATTTAAGCGAGAAACAGTAGTATTTTACAAAGAATAGTAGTACATACATGACTTTTAGGTCCGGAATCGCATAATAACATTGAAAAGGAGGTATATATGGGGTCATTCCTTTAAAAATCGCCAAAAATAACGAAATTTGTGACATTTCCATCGCCGATTCTTTTAAACTTTGTGTACTCGAAGAATTATTAAAAAAATTATATTATAATTTATTTGTTTTCCCAGTATAAAATTTTTTGTTAGTTTTAGTACGTTAAAGATTTTGTGAAAATGCTGCCCAAAGCCTGTTTCAAAATTCATATCTCCGATAGTCTTTATCATAGAATAATGATTTGAGACTGATTTTAAAGGGGAAGGTTACGAAAATTTAAAAAAAAATGATGTTAACAAATTTTTTTCAAAGATAACGGTTTTGCCCGTATTCCAATTTTTATTTATTTTTTTATAAATTGTTTTCTTTAAGTTATATATATTTTCATTATATTGTTTTTCAAAACATATCAAAATACTTTATTATTAACATAATAAAGTAAAATCAACTTTAGAAGAAGGAGACTAAAAAAATCATCAATTATTTCGCAGCAAAATTACAATTGCTTTGATTACTTGCACGTAAATGTAATACATTTATTCTGAAAAATTTGATATTTTAAATTTCAGCGGACTATTTTATTTGTACATTTCCCCTTAAAATAAGATATGATGTTAAAAAGAGGAGGCAAACACCAACAAGGAATCACAACACAAGAAATATTTAACATACTAAAACTAACAAAAACAAAAAAAGACAAAATTAGATGCAGTGGAGACAATGTGAATAAGATTAAACCAAGGCAATTCACGTTTATCGGGTTGTTATATACGGGGGGCGATGAATATGTTCTCTAATGTGTAATATATGTATGTTATATTTACATTAATTATAATTATTATAACATAATACTAAAAAATAAAAAAAAAACCGATTTCTCCTTTTATATAATGTATTTTTACTTATCTACGTATCGAATACTTACATCGTTATGCGGTGTTTGTAAAATAATTGGTAATTTTGATTTGGGTTTAGTAGTGTGGATGTACCAATTCTGGCTATGCGGAGGAGGGTGAAGGAAGCTTTTATATGGATGACGTCATAGTCTTGTATGGAGCTGATAAGGAATTCACTCCGCCGGCGGAGGAGCTTTTGCCTGGTGACGTCATAGTCTTGTATGGAGCTGATATGGAATTTACTCCACCAAGATTTTTGCATAAATTTAGGTGTTTTTTGAGAAGATTTTTTCTGTTTTTTGAGAAGATTTTTTTTCCATTGCATAAAGTTGGGCGTTTTTTGAGAAGATTTCTTCTGTTTTGTTGCATAAAGTTGGGCGTAGCTTTTTTCGTAAAGTTCGGCGTTTTTTCACGAGCTTTTTGAAATGGGGCACGAGCTTTTTAACATAGCTTTTTGATAGTGCGAGTCCAGGCTTATGGTAGTGGAGGTCCGGAGCTTAGGCTAGTGGGGTGATCTGAGGCTTAGGTGATCTGTGGCTTAGGTTTAGGCTATCCGGGGCTTAGGCTAGCGGGGGCTTTTTTTGCAGTGAGGCATTAGCTTTTTGGCAGTTCCAAGCTCTTAGACAATTGCATAAAGTTGTGAAGAGGACGACGGAGGAGATGGGGGGAGCTTTTCGTATGGATGACGTCATAGATTTCACTCCGCCAGAGATTTTTCGTAGTTTTCTCGGGACTTAGGTGATCTGAGGCTTAGGTGATCTGGAGCTTAGGTCTTAGGCTATCCGGGGGCTTAGGCTAGAGGGGGCTTGTATGAGCTTTTTGGCAGTTCCAAGCTGTTGTACTCTATAAAGTTGTGAAGGATATAGGTTATAATAATAATAAAGGTTGACTTAAACGGGTTTAATACAAATAAAGGTTAACTTAATCAAGTTCACTACTAATACTAATAAAGACTGACTTAAAGAGGCTCAGCTAATTATCTTCACCAGAGTAATATAGGTTAAAATACTAATAAAGGTTGACTCAAACAGGCTCAGCTATAGACTCAGATTCTTAATAAATGAAACTAAGAAAGTCTGACTTACACATTCTCAGCTAGATATGGTTAACTCAGATAAATGTAACTAATAAAGGTTGTCTTAAACAGGTTCATTTGACTCAGATTCTTAATAAATGTACGGGGTGATAATAAAGGCTGACTTAAACAGGCTCACCTAATTGACTTTACTAGTCAGATTCTTAATAAATGTTAGGCTCTTAACCATTAGGCTCAGCTAGATATGGTTGACTCAGATTCTTAATAGAACTAGGGTATAATACAAATAAAGGCTAACTTAATCAGGTTCACTACTAATTCTAATAAAGGCTGACTTAAAGAGGCTCAGCTAATTGCCTTTATCAGAGTAATATATGTTATAATAATAATAAAGGCTGACTTAAACAAGCTCACCTAATTGACTTTACTAGTCAGATTCTTAATAAATGAAACTAATAAAGGCTGACTTAAACAGGCTCAGCTAGTTGTCTTTATCAGAGTAATATAGGTTATAATAATAATAATAAAGGCTGACTCAGCTAGATATCGTTGACTCAAATGAATGTAAGGATCCGGGGGGCTTAGGCTAGGGGCTTAGGTTAGCGGGGGGCTTAGGCTAGCGGGGGGGCTTAGGCTAGCGGCAGCATAGTAGACAAGTCGAGCAGGTGGTCTGTTTTATTAATATGTTTATTTTTTCAGGCACGACCATGGTTTATGTTGTGAAATTGGTCCGACAGGTTTAGACATGTTTTATGACCTTATGGTTTTCTTCGAGCAGGTGGATGGTTTTGTTTGTATATTTCTTCATATTTCATAACAGAATATTTATGCTTCAACATATTTTTTAGGCGATTTGGGGCTTAGACTATCCGGGGCTTAGGCTAGCGGCAGCATAGCACGACCATGTTTTATCTTCGAGCTGGTGTCCGACATGTTTTAGTCAGTCAGCATATTTCTTGTTTTATGGCATTCAGTATTCAAACTTAAAATCTTTTATTATAAATTATATCTCTATGCTCACTATTAAATCTAATATTTTAAATAAATCTAAAATTCTGGCTCTGTCTCTCTCTTTCTCTCTCTCTATATGAGGATCTGTCTCTATCTGTGTATTGGTGTCTCTCTCTATCTGTATCTGTCTCTCTCTCTCTCTCTCTCTTTGTATATCTATCTCTCTATCTCTCTCTATATCTCTCTCTCTTTCTCTTTCTCTATCTGAGGATCAGTCTCTATCTGTGTATTGGTGTATCTCTCTATCTGTACCTGTCTCTCTCTCTCTCTCTCTTTGTATATCTATCTCTCTATATCTCTCTCTCTTTCTCTCTCTCTATCTGTCTGTGTATTGGTGTCTATCTCTCTATCTCTGTATGTGTGTGTATGTATATAAACGATGCGCGATGTTTTCGAAAATTTATTGTATCAAGTGAAGTCGGAAGTGCAACATCAAGTGTCGTTTTAATAAAACTTAAAAAAATAGTTAAAATAATCAAGTGAAGCCTGAGTGTTGTTTTTATAAAACTTAAAAAAAATATCGAAAATAATCAAGTGAAGCCTGAGTGTCGGTTTTTTTTATAAAACTTAAAAAATTGTGAAATTGAAAATAAGCAAGAGAAGTGAACTTAAAAAGAAATAGTGAAAGTTACATCAAAAATGAACTCATTTATTTGTGAATATTGCGGTCTAAGCTGTTCACGCAACGATAGTTTAAATAGACATATAAGAAGTATGCATCTAAAGGATAGTCCTAAATGTGAATTTTGTTCGAAAATATATTCGCGAAAAGATAAATTATTAGAACATCTTAAAAAGTGTAGTGTACCATCTACATCAGTTACGCAACCGACTACAACAAAAATGGAACCGTTAAAGAAATGTAACGCTTGTGATCTAGAAGTGTTAAACAAAAACTGGAACTATCATATTCGAACAAATTCCCATAAGAAAAACTCTGCCGTCTCGATAAGTAAACATTTTAAAGTTTTGAACAGTTCTTTTAAAGGAAAAGTTGTAACATTATTGTTAGAAAATAAAAATCGTGAAGTAATAGATCCAATGAAATTTTTTGAAATATATGAAAAGCCAGTGATTGAACTTTTAAAAGAATATTTAGTGAAGCTTACAGGCTTCAAATTTAATATAGAACTATTTGCTGTGTACGTAAAATATATTAAAAACAATAATGATGATAATATTGATGTAGCATCAGATATAAAATCGTTTCAAACAAAAATGTGTATTGTACGGAGTGAGGAAGATATAGCTCCTATCTATAAAACAATGATGGACGAAATTTGTGTGAAAAGTGAAGAATTTCAAGAACGTGATAGTGGATGGACAATAGTGGAAATAATCCATCTTGAAATAAGTGTAAACCAATATAAACCGATATGAGGGTAAAGTATTATATATTCTTTTTTAAAAATAATATTTTAATTTTATGTATCTTCTACAGATTGATCAAAAGACAGGAAAAAGAGAGAATGGGGTAGAAACATATGCTTAGGTTCATTATAAAATAGAAAATAATAATATGTTAATAGATTAAGAAAAAAATTATTAAAACATATTAAAAAAAATCGATAGATTGTTGTTATTAAAAAAAATATCAGAGAATGGAATTTAGATATCAGGTGGTCAGTCATGCTTTCGTTTGCTTTTGTCGATGACTCATAACCGGAAAAGCCTAATCGGATGAGTACGAAAAGACGTAAGTTCTGGAAGGCGTTTAGGAGCTAGTAAAACCAATTGTCTATAGTATATCATAATTTATGAAGTCATACTGGATGTTTAATCTAAGTATATTCAGTTGATCGATTCGATTACGTTATAAATGTGCTAAGAACAATAATTTTACCATAAACTGAAACGATTTGAAAACAGATGTATTGTTGCTGGCTGATGTATTTGAGAATTTATGACTTAGATATTATACAATACCTGGGATGCTATGTTAAAAACTACTAAAATTACTCTAGAGCAATGTCACAACCCCTTCTTTGTGTGGAATTCAAATGTTTACAATTTCGAAGTTTTCAATATTCTGAATATGGCTACATATTAGAGAGTATCCAGAAGCTATACACATACTCATCACCGTTCACTAGCTAAAAATGAATTTGAAAATAACTTCTTTAAATTATTAAATAATGCGGTAAAACAATGGAAAACGTGGATAAACGGAAAGATGTAAAAATTGTTTAAAGTTGGGAAAGTTCTGGAAGGCGTTTAGGAGCTCGAAACCTAATTTCCATAGCATAACTCAATTTAATGAAAATATGTTAGCCATACAAATGCAACGAGTACATAATAAACCAACATATATAGGATTCACAATACTCGAATGGAAAATGTATGACTTTCACTATAATTACATGAAGCCCAAGTTTCGTAGTTTAAACTATATGGATACCGATTCTTTCATTTATACAATTTTTTTAACGATATTCTAGGGAATTGAACCCCTATAACAATGTTTTCAAGACCTAGTACACTACCACTAGACTACACCCGACCCACTATTGCATATAGTTGTGAAAGTTTTTAATGAATGTTCTATATATCTAATACAAGAAATTCTTATGAATCTTTGGTGATTTACCAAGGTGGTGACGTAACGATTATGGATTTTATCGATGAATGTTCTAGATTGTTTTCTGGATATTATAGTCATTTGTTTATAAAAGAACTTTCATCTATTCCTGGTGATATTCCTCTAAACAAAGTATCGCTATCAAAAAGAATTTTTATAACTATGTCTACTCTATGCTTTTTGACAGTTGTATAGGGAATTTACTCCAAGCTTTTTGACAGCAATTTACTCTATATTACATAAAGTTGTAAAGAGGAATTATGGTGACAGTTGAAGGATATAGGTTATAATAATAATAAAGGTTGACTTAAACGGGTTTAATACAAATAAAGGCTAACTTAATCAGGTTCGGCAGGCTCAACAAGATATGGTTCACTCAGATTCTTAATAAATGTAACTAATAGCAGACTCAACTAGATATGGTTCACTCAGATCCGTAATAAATGTAAGGTATAATACTATAATAATAAAGGCTAACTTAATCAGGTTCAGCTTCAGGTTTCTAATAAATGTACGGTATGATAATAACAAGCAGACTCAACAAGATATAGTTCACTCAGATTCTTAATAAATGTAAGATATAATACTAATATAGGTTGACTTAATCAGGCTCAGCTAATTGCCTTTATTAGAGTAATATAGGTTATAATAATAATAAATTCCGACTTAAGAAGGCTCAGCTAGATATGGTTGACGCTACCAGTCAGGTTATAATACTAATAAAGGCTGATTTAATAAGGTTTGGCTAAATATGTTTGACTCTACCAGTGAGGTTATAATAATAATAAGGCTGACTTAAACAGACTCAACTAATTGCCTTTATTAGAATAATTCATATTAAATATAGGTTATATTAGTAATAAAGACTGACTTAAACAGGCTTAGCTAGATATAGTTGACTTTACTAGTTAGATTCTTAATAAATCTAAGGTATAATACTAATAAAGGCTTACTTACAGACTCAGCTAGATATGGTTGACTCAGATTCTTAATAAATGTATGGTGTGATAATAACAAGGCTGACTTAGAAAGGCTCAGCTAATTGTCTTTATTAGAGTAATATAGGTTATAATAATAATAATAATAAAGGCTGACTTAAACAGGCTCAGCTAGATATGGTTGACTCAAATTCTTAATAAATCTTAGGTATAATAATAAAGGTTGACTTAAACAGGCTCAGCTAATTGCCTTTATCAGAGAAATATAGGTTATAATATTAATAAAGGCTGAATTAAACAGGGTCAGCTAATTGTCTTTATCAGAGTAATTCATATTGAATGTCCTTACATTCAATATGAATTATATAATACTAATAAAGGCTGACTTAAACAGGCTCAGCTAATTGCCTTTATCATATTAATATAGGTTATAATAATAATAAAAGCTGACCTAAGCGGGCTCAGATAGATATGGTTGACTGTGATTCTTAATAAATGTAACTAATACAGGCTAACTAAATCAGGTTCAGCTATATATATGTTTGACTCAGGTTTCTAATAAATGTACGGTGTAATAATAACAAGGTTGACTTAGACAAGTTCAGCTAATTATCTTTATCAGAGTAATATAGGTTATAATAATAATAAAAGCTGACCTAAGCGGGCTCAGATAGATATGGTTGACTGTGATTCTTAATAAATGTAACTAATACAGGCTAACTAAATCAGGTTCAGCTATATATGTTTGACTCAGGTTCCTAATAAATGTACGGTGTAATAATAACAAGGTTGACTTAGACAAGTTCAGCTAATTATCTTTATCAGAGTAATATAGATTATAATAATAATAAAGGTTAACTTAAACAGGCTCAGCTAGATATGGTTGTCTCAGATTCTTAATAAATGTAAGGTAAGGCTGATTTAATAAGGTACAGCTAAATATGTTTGACTCTACCAGTCAGGTTATAATAGTAACAAGGCTGACTGAAACAGGCACAGCTAGTTGTCCTTATCAGGCTCAGCGTAAGTGGGGAGGGGAAGACCGTCAGGCTAGCGGGGTGAGGGGGGGCTACAGAAATATTGGTAAGTTATTGCATAAAGTTGTGAAATTCTTAATTAAAGTTATAAAATTGTAGATTAGGAACAGGTCAGATCAAAAAAAAGAACAGGTCAGATCAAAAAGCAGAACAGGTCAGGTCTAAAAAATAACAGGTCAGATCAAAAAGCAGAACAGGTCAGGTCTAAAAAATAACAGGTCAGGTCTAAAAAATAACAGGTCAGGTCGAAAAGCAGAACAGGTCAGATCAAAAAGCGGAACAGGTCAGGTCTAAAAAATAACAGGTCAGGTCTAAAAAATAACAGGTCAGGTCGAAAAGCAGAACAGGTCAGGTCTAAAAAATAACAGGTCAGATCAAAAAGCAGAACAGGTCAGGTCTAAAAAATAACAGGTCAGGTCTAAAAAATAACAGGTCAGGTCTAAAAAATAACAGGTCAGGTCTAAAAAATAACAGGTCAGGTCGAAAAGCAGAACAGGTCAGGTCTAAAAAATAACAGGTCAGGTCGAAAAGCAGAACAGGTCAGGTCTAAAAAATAACAGGTCAGGTCAAAAAGGTGTTAATAACAGCACAGGTCAGGCGCTAATATCAAAAAAAATTTTATTAAATTCAAGTTTGTGTGTGTATAAGGAAATATTACTAATGATATTCTTATTGTATAAAGTTGTGAAATTCTAGTTTGTCCAGTTGAAGTGTGTGTTAGTTAATTAGTGTAATAAACCAAACCAAACATAATAATTCCGATCAGGCATTTTGCTATCTAAATTTCATAGGAACAGGCCAGATCAAAAAAAGAACAGGTCAGATCAAAAAGCTGTTAATAACAGAACAGGTCAGGTCTAAAAAAGAACAGGTCAGATCAAAAAAAGAACAGGTCAGATCAAAAAGCTGTTAATAACAGAACAGGTCAGGTTTAAAAAAGAACAGGTCAGATCAAAAAAAGAACAGGTCAGATCAAAAAGCAGAACAGGTCAGGTCTAAAAAATAACAGGTCAGGTCAAAAATCAGAACAGGTCAGGTCTAAAAAATAACAGGTCAGGTCTAAAAAATAACAGGTCAAGTCAAAAAAAGAACAGGTCAGGGGCTAAAAAGAACAGGTCAGGTCAAAAAAATAACAGATCAGGTCTAAAAAAGAACAAGTCAGGTCAAAAAAGGACAGGTCAGACGCTAATATCAAAAAAAATTTTTGTTAAATTCAAGTTTGTGTGTTTATAAGGAAATATTACTAATGATATATAAGTTGTAAAATTCTTGTTTATCCAGCTGAAGTGTGTGTTAGTTATTTAGTGGAATAAACTAAACCAAACAGAATAATTCCGATCAGGCATTAAATTTCATATTGTTTTTTAATAAGAAAAATTATTCAGTTTTTAAAATATGTTTTATTAATTTAATAATTGTTTTTCTTAATCTAATAACATATTACTATTTTCTATTTTATAATGATCTTAATCATATGTTTGAGACGATAGAGTTTCTCATGATAGTTTCAGTTTTTTGTTTAACATTTATTAATAATAATAATAATTCCTAATTTATACGCATCACTTTTCTTCGACGGTTCCATTATTGTTGTAGTCGGTTGCGTAACTGATGTGGATAGTACACTACACTTTTTATGATGTTCTTTTCGCGGATATATTCTCGCACAAAATTCACATTTAGAACAATCTTTTGGATGCATACTTCTTATATGTCTATATAAACTATCTTTGCGTGAATAGCTTAGACCACAATATTCACAAATAATTGATTTCATCTTTAACTCACAAAACTTTTAAACAAACTGATAGTGGGATAAAAAACTTTCTGTCTTATATAGTAATATTTCTCCTCCCCACTCCAATTAATATTTCCCCTCCCCACTCCTTTTCAGTTCATGATAGTTGTTGTTACCTAATTTACAATTGATGCTCGTTATACTAGATTATTATTGATATACATATTCTCAAATTTAACACGATCCGTTTTTAGATATACATTTTTTTTCGCGCATGTCCACACAACACTTTTGAACGAACTGATCAATTTTTGCTGGAGGCGAATACACCAGAACAAACTAAATCCAACTCTAACAAACTAAAATCAAGCCATATATTCCCAGTGTTTAATCTACAATTTCATAACTTTAAATAAGAATTTCACAACTTTATGCAATAACTTACCAATATTTCTGTAGTCCCCCCCTCACCCCGCTAGCCTGACGGTCTTCCCCTCCCCACTTACGCTGAGCCTGATAAGGACAACTAGCTGTGCCTGTTTCAGTCAGCCTTGTTACTATTATAACCTGACTGGTAGAGTCAAACATATTTAGCTGTACCTTATTAAATCAGCCTTACCTTACATTTATTAAGAATCTGAGTCAACCATATCTAGCTGAGCCTGTTTAAGTTAACCTTTATTATTATTATAATCTATATTACTCTGATAAAGATAATTAGCTGAACTTGTCTAAGTCAACCTTGTTATTATTACACCGTACATTTATTAGGAACCTGAGTCAAACATATATAGCTGAACCTGATTTAGTTAGCCTGTATTAGTTACATTTATTAAGAATCACAGTCAACCACATCTATCTGAGCCCGCTTAGGTCAGCTTTTATTATTATTATAACCTATATTACTCTGATAAAGATAATTAGCTGAACTTGTCTAAGTCAACCTTGTTATTATTACACCGTACATTTATTAGGAACCTGAGTCAAACATATATGTAGCTGAACCTGATTTAGTTAGCCTGTATTAGTTACATTTATTAAGAATCACAGTCAACCATATCTATCTGAGCCCGCTTAGGTCAGCTTTTATTATTATAATAACCTATATTAATATGATAAAGGCAATTAGCTGAGCCTGTTTAAGTCAGCCTTTATTAGTATTATACCTTACATTCAATATGAATTACTCTGATAAAGACAATTAGCTGACCCTGTTTAATTCAGCCTTTATTAATATTATAACCTATATTTCTCTGATAAAGGCAATTAGCTGAGCCTGTTTAAGTCAACCTTTATTATTATACCTAAGATTTATTAAGAATTTGAGTCAACCATATCTAGCTGAGCCTGTTTAAGTCAGCCTTTATTATTATTATTATTATAACCTATATTACTCTAATAAAGACAATTAGCTGAGCCTTTCTAAGTCAGCCTTGTTATTATCACACCATACATTTATTAAGAATCTGAGTCAACCATATCTAGCTGAGTCTGTAAGTAAGCCTTTATTAGTATTATACCTTAGATTTATTAAGAATCTAACTAGTAAAGTCAACTATATTTAGCTAAGCCTGTTTAAGTCATTCTTTATTACTAATATAACCTATATTTAATATGAATTATTCTGATAAAGGCAATTAGTTGAGTCTGTTTAAGTCAGCCTTATTATTATTATAACCTCACTGGTAGAGTCAAACATATTTAGCCAAACCTTATTAAATCAGCCTTTATTAGTATTATAACCTGACTGGTAGCGTCAACCATATCTAGCTGAGCCTTCTTAAGTCGGAATTTATTATTATTATAACCTATATTACTCTAATAAAGGCAATTAGCTGAGCCTGATTAAGTCAACCTTTATTAGTATTATATCTTACATTTATTAAGAATCTGAGTGAACTATATCTTGTTGAGTCTGCTTGTTATTATCATACCGTACATTTATTAGAAACCTGAAGCTGAACCTGATTAAGTTAGCCTTTATTATTATAGTATTATACCTTACATTTATTACGGATCTGAGTGAACCATATCTAGTTGAGTCTGCTATTAGTTACATTTATTAAGAATCTGAGTGAACCATATCTTGTTGAGCCTGCCGAACCTGATTAAGTTAGCCTTTATTTGTATTAAACCCGTTTAAGTCAACCTTTATTATTATTATAACCTATATCCTTCAACTGTCACCATAATTCCTCTTCACAACTTTATGTAATATAGAGTAAATTGCTGTCAAAAAGCTTGGAGTAAATTCCCTATACAACTGTCAAAAAGCATAGAGTAGACATAGTTATAAAAATTCTTTTTGATAGCGATACTTTGTTTAGAGGAATATCACCAGGAATAGATGAAAGTTCTTTTATAAACAAATGACTATAATATCCAGAAAACAATCTAGAACATTCATCGATAAAATCCATAATCGTTACGTCACCACCTTGGTAAATCACCAAAGATTCATAAGAATTTCTTGTATTAGATATCTAGAACATTCATTAAAAACTTTCACAACTATATGCAATAGTGGGTCGGGTGTAGTCTAGTGGTAGTGTACTAGGTCTTGAAAACATTGTTATAGGGGTTCAATTCCCTAGAATATCGTTAAAAAAATTGTATAAATGAAAGAATCGGTATCCATATAGTTTAAACTACGAAACTTGGGCTTCATGTAATTATAGTGAAAGTCATACATTTTCCATTCGAGTATTGTGAATCCTATATATGTTGGTTTATTATGTACTCGTTGCATTTGTATGGCTAACATATTTTCATTAAATTGAGTTATGCTATGGAAATTAGGTTTCGAGCTCCTAAACGCCTTCCAGAACTTTCCCAACTTTAAACAATTTTTACATCTTTCCGTTTATCCACGTTTTCCATTGTTTTACCGCATTATTTAATAATTTAAAGAAGTTATTTTCAAATTCATTTTTAGCTAGTGAACGGTGATGAGTCTGTGTATAGCTTCTGGATACTCTCTAATATGTAGCCATATTCAGAATATTGAAAACTTCGAAATTGTAAACGGTTATGAGTCATCGACAAAAGCAAACGAAAGCATGACTGACCACCTGATATCTAAATTCCATTCTTTGATATTTTTTTTAATAACAACAATCTATCGATTTTTTTTAATATGTTTTAATAATTTTTTTCTTAATCTATTAACATATTATTATTTTCTATTTTATAATGAACCTAAGCATATGTTTCTACCCCATTCTCTCTTTTTCCTGTCTTTTGATCAATCTGTAGAAGATACATAAAATTAAAATATTATTTTTAAAAAAGAATATACAATATTTTACCCTCATATCGGTTTACACTTATTTCAAGATGGATTATTTCCACTATTGTCCATCCACTATCACGTTCTTGAAATTCTTCACTTTTCACACAAATTTCGTCCATCATTGTTTTATAGATAGGAGCTATATCTTCCTCACTCCGTACAATACACATTTTTGTTTGAAACGATTTTATATCTGATGCTACATCAATATTATCATCATTATTGTTTTTAATATATTTTACATACACAGCAAATAGTTCTATATTAAATTTGAAGCCTGTAAGCTTCACTAAATATTCTTTTAAAAGTTCAATCACTGGCTTTTCATATATTTCAAAAAATTTCATTGGATCTATTACTTCACGATTTTTATTTTCTAACAATAATGTTACAACTCTTCCTTTAAAAGAACTGTTCAAAACTTTAAAATGTTTACTTATCGAGACGGCAGAGTTTTTCTTATGGGAATTTGTTCGAATATGATAGTTCCAGTTTTTGTTTAACACTTCTAGATCACAAGCGTTACATTTCTTTAACGGTTCCATTTTTGTTGTAGTCGGTTGCGTAACTGATGTAGATGGTACACTACACTTTTTAAGATGTTCTAATAATTTATCTTTTCGCGAATATATTTTCGAACAAAATTCACATTTAGGACTATCCTTTAGATGCATACTTCTTATATGTCTATTTAAACTATCGTTGCGTGAACAGCTTAGACCGCAATATTCACAAATAAATGAGTTCATTTTTGATGTAACTTTCACTATTTCTTTTTAAGTTCACTTCTCTTGCTTATTTTCAATTTCACAATTTTTTAAGTTTTATAAAAAAAACCGACACTCAGGCTTCACTTGATTATTTTCGATATTTTTTTTAAGTTTTATAAAAACAACACTCAGGCTTCACTTGATTATTTTAACTATTTTTTTAAGTTTTATTAAAACGACACTTGATGTTGCACTTCCGACTTCACTTGATACAATAAATTTTCGAAAACATCGCGCATCGTTTATATACATACACACACATACACAGATAGAGAGAGAGACACCAATACACAGACAGATAGAGAGAGAGAAAGAGAGAGAGATATAGAGAGATAGATATACAAAGAGAGAGAGAGAGAGAGACAGGTACAGATAGAGAGATACACCAATACACAGATAGAGACTGATCCTCAGATAGAGAAAGAGAAAGAGAGAGAGATATAGAGAGAGATAGAGAGATAGATATACAAAGAGAGAGAGAGAGAGAGAGACAGATAAAGATAGAGAGAGACACCAATACACAGATAGAGACAGATCCTCATATAGAGAGAGAGAAAGAGAGAGAGAGAGACAGAGAGAGAGAGACAGAGCCAGAATTTTAGATTTATTTAAAATATTAGATTTAATAGTGAGCATAGAGATATAATTTATAATAAAAGATTTTAAGTTTGAATACTGAATGCCATAAAACAAGAAATATGCTGACTGACTAAAACATGTCGGACACCAGCTCGAAGATAAAACATGGTCGTGCTATGCTGCCGCTAGCCTAAGCCCCGGATAGTCTAAGCCCCAAATCGCCTAAAAAATATGTTGAAGCATAAATATTCTGTTATGAAATATGAAGAAATATACAAACAAAACCATCCACCTGCTCGAAGAAAACCATAAGGTCATAAAACATGTCTAAACCTGTCGGACCAATTTCACAACATAAACCATGGTCGTGCCTGAAAAAATAAACATATTAATAAAACAGACCACCTGCTCGACTTGTCTACTATGCTGCCGCTAGCCTAAGCCCCCCCGCTAGCCT
The DNA here is from genome assembly GCA_951812415.1 of Beris morrisii. NCBI lineage: Eukaryota > Metazoa > Arthropoda > Insecta > Diptera > Stratiomyidae > Beris > Beris morrisii. Next base: position 69,144,293 of record OX638313.1, read on the forward strand.
AAGCCCCCCGCTAACCTAAGCCCCTAGCCTAAGCCCCCCGATCCTTACATTCATTTGAGTCAACGATATCTAGCTGAGTCAGCCTTTATTATTATTATTATAACCTATATTACTCTGATAAAGACAACTAGCTGAGCCTGTTTAAGTCAGCCTTTATTAGTTTCATTTATTAAGAATCTGACTAGTAAAGTCAATTAGGTGAGCTTGTTTAAGTCAGCCTTTATTATTATTATAACATATATTACTCTGATAAAGGCAATTAGCTGAGCCTCTTTAAGTCAGCCTTTATTAGAATTAGTAGTGAACCTGATTAAGTTAGCCTTTATTTGTATTATACCCTAGTTCTATTAAGAATCCGAGTCAACCATATCTAGCTGAGCCTGCCTTTATTATTATTATACCTAACATTTATTAAGAATCTGACTAGTAAAGTCAATTAGGTGAGCCTGTTTAAGTCAGCCTTTATTATCACCCCGTACATTTATTAAGAATCTGAGTCAAATGAACCTGTTTAAGACAACCTTTATTAGTTACATTTATCTGAGTTAACCATATATAGCTGAGAATGTGTAAGTCAGCCTTTCTTAGTTTCATTTATTAAGAATCTGAGTCTATAGCTGAGCCTGTTTGAGTCAACCTTCATTAGTATTTTAACCTATATTACTCTGGTGAAGATAATTAGCTGAGCCTCTTTAAGTCAGTCTTTATTAGTATTAGTAGTGAACTTGATTAAGTTAACCTTTATTTGTATTAAACCCGTTTAAGTCAACCTTTATTATTATTATAACCTATATCCTTCAACTGTCACAATAATTCCTCTTCACAACTTTATAGAGTACAACTGCTTGGAACTGCCAAAAAGCTCATACAAGCCCCCCTCTAGCCTAAGCCCCCGGATAGCCTAAGACCTAAGCTCCAGATCACCTAAGCCTCAGATCACCTAAGTCCCGAGAAAACTACGAAAAATCTCTGGCGGAGTGAAGTCTATGACGTCATCCATACGAAAAGCTCCCCCCATCTCCTCCGTCGTCCTCTTCACAACTTTATGCAATTGTCTAAGAGCTTGGAACTGCCAAAAAGCTAATGCCTCACTGCAAAAAAAGCCCCCGCTAGCCTAAGCCCCGGATAGCCTAAACCTAAGCCACAGATCACCTAAGCCTCAGATCACCGCACTAGCCTAAGCTCCGGACCTCCACTACCATAAGCCTGGACTCGCACTATCAAAAAGCTATGTTAAAAAGCTCGTGCCCCATTTCAAAAAGCTCGTGAAAAAACGCCGAACTTTACGAAAAAAGCTACGCCCAACTTTATGCAACAAAACAGAAGAAATCTTCTCAAAAAACGCCCAACTTTATGCAATGGAAAAAAAATCTTCTCAAAAAACAGAAAAAATCTTCTCAAAAAACACCTAAATTTATGCAAAAAGCTTGGTGGAGTAAATTCCATATCAGCTCCATACAAGACTATGACGTCACCAGGCAAAAGCTCCTCCGCCGGCGGAGTGAATTCCTTATCAGCTCCATACAAGACTATGACGTCATCCATATAAAAGCTTTCTCCACCCTCCTCCGTTGGTCCAGAACTCTCATATCCCCACTACTGGGTTTGTTTTATTTCCAAATTAAGAAACATCGCTTAATACATTTTGACTCTTAGCAAAGGATAATTAAATTTCAGAGGTTGAGTAGTTTTGGGTGTTTAAGTTCTGGAGTCATCTTCTTCAATCCGTGGCGGTTTCAAAATATTCAATGAAATCATCTTAATTTAGTTGTGATAAATTGTCGAGACCTCCCAATTCTAACATTTGGGTGGAACTTGTTTCAACTCGTGTATTACATTTAGAACAACTTATTTTATTTAGAGCTGTTTCAAAGCTAAACAAAATCTGATCCGTTAGCAACCACTGATGATAAGATTCATCCTGTAATACAACTTCATGAGTCTAATGACGTCAGTGGTGTCACATTATTTAACATAAACATTATTATTATCTTTTCACCATCGGTTTTCAACTGGTCTATTAGAGGATGAGCTGGAGCGTTCTCCAAAAGGAGGATACCTTTCGGCTCAAAAGAAAATCGTTGCTCTCAAAAAATGTTAAACATGGAAGATTATGGTTTATTTTCAAAGAATATTTATCAGGTACAAGACTTATACCATTCCTTAAATATTGCAGCCTGTTTTTTTTTTTTATATTTATATTTAGCAGGACATGCAAAATTCTTAAAAAAGCGTGTGTTTTTAGCTCGACCTATTACAAGTGGCTTTATTTTATTCATGCCATTTCCATTAGTACAGGCAAGTTCCACTGGGTATTGTTTTGCCTGGAAGAAACTTCCGGAAGAGTTCACTGTCATCTACGATATAAAGCTGCTCTGTAGGCACTTGCATTTCCTGAAATTTGTTGTTGACATTTTTTTTTAAAATGCTCAATAAGTTCCGTTTGCGATGAAAGTTTTTCACTCCTTACTTTCAAGGAACACACTCCATAGCGCGTCTTAAATCGTTGTACCATCCTTCGCTAGCGTTCAAAGAATGACTATTTTTCTTCAATAGGGAATGCAGCTGTATTGCCTTTTCCTTTAGCATTACGACACTCGTCCAAAATATCACATTTTACCTTCAAGGGTAACACGTTTAGTGCAGTCACTCGGCTCCGCGTCCAATGCAAATTTCGACATCTTTAAATAGAATTGTCAAAATTTTCGGAAAAAAGTTTGGCACTTGGTTTAATTTTTTTCGTCATAAAAAAAAGTTGTTTACATTTTCGTAGTTTTCACTGTCCATGTTATGAGGTGGTCGATATTAAGAATCTGAAGTCCATGTTGTGCGGTGGTTGATGTTAGATGGAGTTCCCATTATCGCGAATTCATCAAGTGCAGTTCATGTTTTCTCTTCATCGAGTGAACAAGTCCCTTCTCATTCTGCTCGTACCTAAATAACCAAAACACAACAAAAGTAGTACCGCGATTGTATTTGATTTACCTATCAAAAGTCACAAATTTCTTCATCGAATTCAAACAAACGGAGCCGGGAGGTTTCCCCGGCCGAAATGTTCCTAAGGGATAAAATAAAACTGCCGCGGCATGAAAACAACAGTTCATTACCGAATTACACCAACCGTTATCAGTCCCTTGCAAAGCAGAGTGACGCAAACGAAGACGGTGACGACCAGCAGCAGCAGACGTCACAACCAAAACCAGTTAAAAAGGTAAAACCTCCACCTTTAATTTTTCCCGAACTACCGCGCGAAACAATAACAACAATTCTGGCCGCTTTGGAAATCACCGATCACGATTTAAAACTAATGTACACCGGTATAAAAGTCTCCGTACAATCAATAGAATCATACGAAAAACTCTATAGCCATCTGACTCAAAAAAAAGTTAAATTCCTTACCCATGCCCGTGCTGATAACCGGCCGACAAAAATTGTGCTTTCTGGCCTTCATGACCTATCGTGCGAAGAGTTGGCTAATCATTTAAGAAACACCCTCAAACTACAACTTGTGGATATCAAAAAATTCAGTGCAGGCGACAACAGAGCGCGGCGTAACACCTCACCGTACTACATAATCTTCTTTGTACGCGGCACAAAGCTTAATGACCTCCGAGCAATTAAAACTATTATGCATACAGTCGTTCAATGGAACTTCTATTCGAGAAGTAAAATCGGGCCCACGCAGTGCCGTAACTGTCAGCTATGGGGTCATGGCTCTGACCACTGTCACCTACCGACAAAGTGCATGATTTGCAGCGAAACTCCCACTTGCCCACTGAAAGAAGACCAAATAGACAAAATTAAATGTGCGAACTGTAGTCTTGCTCACTTATCAAATGATCGGCACTGTAAGAAACGCCAAGAATATATCGCGATAAAGGAAAGAATTAGCAAACAACACAACAAGCCAAATCACAATCCAAAGCCAGCGTTCAATACTTTCAGTGGCAACTTGGATAAAAATTTTCCGGCAATCGGAAACCCATCAAATTATGCCACGAATTATCAACAGACCTCCAGACCACTGTTTAGCAATGTAACAAGGAATACTCCAACATCATTTAACAAACCTCCGACAGACAACGCTCAGGAATTATTCACTCCAGAACAACTGGTTCAAATCTCCGCTGAACTAATAAATAAACTATCGTCTTGTCATTCGAAACAAGAACAATTCAATGTTATCGTAAATTTAGCTGTTAAGTTTCTATCTGGATAAGTTAAGTAGTATTAAGACTGTCCTCTGGAATGCACAGAGTATTAGAAATAAGTCTATTGAATTTTTTGATTTCGCTGTAGCAAACAATATTGATTTGATTCTTGTCACCGAAACATGGCTAAGTAGTAGGGATAAGCTGTATCACCCCAATTACATAATTCACAGAAACGATAGAAGCGATAGAATCGGTGGCGGCGTAGCTATATGTATCAATAAAAAAATAAAGCATACCCTTCTACCAAACGTAGATACGAAAGAAATACAGAACATTGCTATTAAAATCGAAGAAATTAACACTATAATTATAACCGCATACTTTCCAGGCACCAAGTTATCCGCGAATAAACTTAAAAATTTCAGAGATGACATGGAACTTCTAGTGGGAAGAAAACAAAATTACTTTTTATGTGGAGACCTTAATGCGAGACACAGACTGTGGAATTGCTTTAAAGCTAATCAAGCCGGTAAAATCTTGTTCGACTTGATGTGCAAGAGAAACTTTACCGTCCTAACCCCGAACGAGCCTACCTATTACCCCCCCAATGGAAGACCCTCGACTCTCGACCTTATCATTAGTAATGGCGGCTTGTACACATCACAACCCATTACCCTAAATGAGCTATCCTCACCGCATCTTCCGGTTTCCTTTACTTTAGAGAGCGAGATTACTCTTAAACCTTGCAGGGAAACTCTACTCTACAAAGAAACTAACTGGCCTAAGTTCCAAGCAATCCTTAACAGGAAAATGTCTACCGCATCCTTAAATCTCCTCCACATCACTCACAACCAGCAAGTCGATGAACTACTGGAAACCTTCTTGAAAAACCTTAGGGAAGCGATCGAGTCAACCACGCCAAAGAAACCCGTTAATTCCCCCCAACAACTATCAATAGGTGAAGACATTAAAGAAATCATTAGAGAAAGGAATAACCTTCGACGTCAATGGCAGAGAAATAGAAACCCGAACATAAAATACCGTATTAACTTCCTCACCAAGTCAATACAGGTCCGACTAATAAAACTGCGAAATTCCAACTGGAACTCCATGCTAGCCGATCTTGGGAAAAGCGATGGTAAAGTCTGGCGTTTAAACAAATGTTTTAAACGTGGACGGGCAAATCAAATTCCGCCTCTTAGGAACAAAAACAACGCTCTGACATACGACGACCCAAATAAAGTGAAAATTATTGCCGACCACTTCGAAGCGGTACATCACATCTCAGAAAATATGGGTAATACTATCAATAACTTTTCGGTCCACAACACCGTAAATAACATCCCAGACTGCGTCGAGTTACAAGAAATTTCCCTGTGCAAGCCCAAGGAAATAGTTAGGATAATCAAAAGGCTCAAAATCAAAAAAGCACCAGGTTTGGACGAAATTCCCAATTGCGTGTTAAAACGACTCCCTCGCAAGGGGGTGATAACTCTTAACTTTATATACAATGCTTGCCTAAAACTTCTCTACTTTCCTCCTACCTGGAAACAAGCCATAGCTATCCCCATTCCGAAACCGGGTAAAGATCATAGCTACCCTCAAAACTTTAGACCAATAAGCTTACTGCCAGTTATTAGCAAAATATTCGAAAAGATTATACTCCAGCGTATACAAGACTTTCTGGACTCAACCAAAACTATCCCAGATTTTCAATTCGGATTTAGAAAAGGTCACTCAACCTGTCACCAGCTATTTCGAGTCACGAAATTCGTTAAGGAAAGACTCTATGAAAGAAAATCTGTGGGAATGATAACGCTTGATATAGAAAAAGCTTTTGATACAGTCTGGCACGAAGGGTTAATATTTAAATTAATTAAACTATCACTCCCGATGTATCTAGTGAAAATTGTTCAGTCTTTTCTATCAAACAGATCATTTACAGTTAAAATCAACTCTTCCTACTCTGATAGTCGCCAAATCTCTGCGGGAGTCCCACAAGGATCATGCCTAAGTCCAACGCTGTTCAATATCTACACGGCAGATATCCCATCACATCCAAATTGCGAACTAGCAACCTTCGCAGATGATACATGCGTCTATACCAGCTCAATTGATCCAGACACGATATTAGCAGTACTCGAACTTTATACTCAAAGACTTTACCAATTTTACCACCGGTGGAAAATTAAAATTAATACAGCAAAAACACAAGCTATGTTTTTCACTAAAAAGAGGAAACGCTCAAACCTTCCAAGTCGCAAAATCAATTTTATTGGTCAAAAAATTCCGTGGTCTGATAACCTAAGTTACCTTGGTGTTCTACTTGATAAAAAACTCTCCTTCCGTTGTCACATAGATAACATATGTTTCAAAGTCAGCAAGGCCATGTATGCCCTGTATCCTCTTATAAATAGAAAATCCCAACTTTCTGAGGAGAACAAGATCTTATTGTTCAAAATGGTAATCCAACCCATTATCGCATATAGCTCTCCAGTTTGGGGTCATTGTGCAAAGTCACATATTAAAAAGCTCCAGGTCTCACAAAATAAGTGCCTCAAAATAATAATGAAGAAACCATTCTTCTTCTCCACTAGAAGTCTCCACGCAGAAGTTAAAGCGCAAACCGTTTTTGAACTAATCTCAACCAGATACTCATCTTTTGTAACAAGACTGGAACTAGTCGACAATCCGATAATACTATCACTCATATAACATCCTACTACTTGACATGTATTGGTGTCTAAATTGTTTTTCTTCAGTTAGTTAATTACCCTTTTACTTTTTGTTTTCCTTTAATTTAAGTTAGTTTGTAAGTTAGTTTTAAACTCACTACACAAGGTTTTTTGTATAAATTTTTCCTTGAATTTATTTCACTAATATTCACGTAGATGCTTCGCTTTGCTGTGCTAACTAGATTTAATTTAGCTGTTAAGATATTGAATTATCTGTTCTCTAAAGTATTAATTATAAGATGGTAGACATAAGTGGAAAAACTAATAAATGTTGATTGAATTGAATTGAATTGAATTCATCAAGTGCACGAAGTTTCTACGGAATTAGGAAAAGTGAAATCACGCCTGTGGCCGATTTTTGATGGAATGACCCTAAAATGATTTAAATTTAAAATAAAAAATATTATGTCTCACGCAGTCGCAAAACAAAAACAAGAAAATCGAAATCATTCGCAACTCCGGATACCGCGCATTTTTCTTGTAAATTGTAAAATCCTCTTCTAAAGTTTTTGAGAATTTAATTTTTGAGAAAAGAGTTGTACAAAATTTAAAGGAGTAGTACAGTAGTACATGAAGTACAATAGTAGTACAAACACTACTATAGTTGTACAAACGACAGCGCTGTCCCAGTCTATCGCTGACTTCCAGATGTCCTGCATTAATATTTTAGCTCGAATTGTCACAGGGCCAAGCCATTGTTGCTATATTGGATAGCAACTGCCGCTTCGTTCGTTTTTTTGATTTGTCAAAGTCTGCAATCTTAAATTGGAATTCATCTCGGGCCGGATTCCAGATTATACCCAATGTTTTTAACGAAGCGTCCTCGGTAATATGTAGCAAACCCTTTTCTTTCACTTCTTCGGGTATGTTGGCTAGTAATTCTGCGTTGTTACTCGTCCATTTTCTTAGATTGAACCCGCCTTTTCTGAGCAGATCTGTTATTTCCGTTTGTAGAATCATGGCTTGTTCTTTCGTGGCAGCATGTATTCAAGGCAAGCGGATATTTTTCTACCTTATCATCTGCTAGTTGTACCAAGCATCTCACGGCTAGATATGTGGCACTAGCCGTTTCATATGTGACAGTGTTGAGTCGATATTCTTCTACCGGTAGGGTTTTATCCTTTCGCCATAGGATACGATGAAAATCTCGGTCTTCCACTGCAAGGCTTATTTGGCGAAACATTTTTTCGATGTCGGCAGTATAAACGTACTTATGCTTCCTCCATCTCAACAAAATTTGCGATAGATCCTGTTGCAACTTGGTTCCGGTATAGAGTAAGTCGTTCAAACTGCTTCCGTCTGATGTTTTGGCTGAAGCATCGAAAACAACTCGAAGCTTTGTAGTAGTGCTGTCTTCTTTGAGAACCGGATGATGAGGTAGGTAAAAAACGTTTCGAGTATCACCAACATAAGGTGGAACTTTGTCCATATGCCCAAGCTCAAGATACTCCTCTAGGAACTGATTGTAGGCTTTTCTCAAATCTGTATTTTTTTCAAGCCTATTTTCGACTTGCCTGTATCTTAACAACGCCCTGTTTCTAGACTCTCCAAGTGGTTTTAAGTACTTCTCGTCTTTAAATGGTAGTTGCACTGTATATCTTCCATCGGTATTTCTACTATGGGTTGTTTGAAAGTGTTCTTCGCATCTGATTTCCTCTATTGCATGTGCCCTCTCGCCTTCTTCATTATCCATCTCAAAAAATCATTCCACGGTCTTATGGAAATCTGTTATTGATATGTGAGATGATATCGTTTTTGATTTTAGTTCAGCATTGGGTCTGGTTTTTTAAGTGAGTCGTGAGTCGACTGGAATTGCTTATGTGCACCCGTTGATCTGGTATCAACGTAGTGAGTTTGGGCATGATCAGCGCCTCAATCAGCAGAGTAAAATTCGATGAAAATCTTGGCGAAGCCGTAAGCATGCCTTGCTTCGAACTGTTGAGGAAGTAGTTCCACCGATACCAGATATGCTGGCCAAAAACTTTGGGTTGGAAGTCCAATTTGTTTAACGGTTTTTGAGGTCACAAAGGATGATTGTGAACCAGGATCAATCAAGGCTCGTAGTAGAAGTTTCTGCCCAGAGTTTGTTGATACGTTAACTTGAGCAGTGGCAAGGAGAACATTCGTATCATTATGCGCTACAGCTGACTTTTCAGTTTGGTCACTAGTGGCAACGTTAGCATTTATTATCTTCGAGCTGGCGTAATGCAGTAATGTATGGTGAGGTTTATTGTACTCGAAGCAATTGCGCTTACTTTTGCATTTTGTGTCTATTGCATGAATCAAGCAGTTTTTACATAGATTGTTTGCGGAAACGAATTTCTGGTGTTCATCGACGGTCATTTTCATAAATTTTTCACCACGATATACAGAATGTTGTTCTTTGCAATATGTGTAAGAAATTTTTGTCATTGATGTGAATGATTTTTTACTGATATGACTTTATTGTTGTCAAGACTTGATGTCTTTTTAATAAGAAGTCGTATAGCTGTTGTATGACTGGCATTTCTCTACTGTTTCCTAAACTTCGAACATACGCATGCTTTCACTATCGAGTTTTCGCATAGCCATGTGAATTATAACTGGGTCCCAATATTCGGTATTGTAACCCATGTTTTTTAGGGCAGCAAGACAGTTGCGCAGCACATTATACAGGTTAATGATTCCTGCCGCACTTCTATGTTTGACTTTCTTCATGTCCAACATTGTGTCTAAGTACGACATTGTCATCTTTTTATTGTTTGCGAATCGTTCTTGTAATATTATTACGGCCATATCGTAATTTAGTGCATCCAGTTGAAGATGGGAGATAGCATTCCTTGCTTCTCCTTGCAAATAGCTTACCAGATACTGCATCTTCTGGATCGATCCTAGGTAGGGGTTGTTATGTATGACCGTCTTGAATAGGTTAATGAAAACCCTCTATTCCCTGTAGTCGCCGTTGAACATAGGAATGGTTATGGGCGGCAGTTTTGGCTCGCTGTGGTCTGGTGCATTGAAGTTCGGAATCGCTCCTGTTAAATGATTCGATGTGCGCCATGGCATCGTGTTTGTTGTTGAACCTAGCCTCACGGTAGGATCTACCGTTCCTGGCCATACTACCGATTTCGTTTCGTGGGTACTAGTCGTAGAAGGTGGCCAAGCTAAGGTATTGACTATGGAAGTAGCCGGTGTTCATGTAGTTACAGCAGGAGCGTGAGCAGTGATAGGCTCAGCAATATCTTGTTGGAATAGCAGACGCTGTCCGTCATACGTGGCTTTCGTCGCCTCGTGTTGGATTCTAGTGGCCTCATACAATTCTTCTCTAAAATATGGGTGTTCGCCACTCAATGTGGCTAGAAGATTGTCATGATTTGCCTGGAAACTCTTCCAGAGCTCTTCAATACTTCTTAGTTTCTTATTGAAGTACTCTCTGTCTTTTCTGGAACTGCTGTCTTTCTTGAAGTTCTTCTCCAAATTCAACAAGGATTCAGCCACCTTTTGCTGATCCACAAGAAGGACCTCAGTATTCATAGTGTACGGTGTTGTCGACGACGCGACGATACTTTTTTTGCAGTCAAGAACGATATTGGAACTTAAGTGCAAAATTCAAATACTGATGGTATTGTATGGCTCGACGACGGCAGCTTCTACAACGATGTCCGGTATATTGCAGTCAAAAACGATTTTAGAATTTGAGTGCAAAAAATAACGAACAGCGCAAACGGACTAATGACTGTCCTGAAGACTCGACGGACTGCAGATCAATCAAATATCCGGCTCGACGGACCAATGTTTCGGCGGCAGAGAAGTATTAAATCCAGCCACACCAGCTTTTTTAATTCTAAGTTGCAGCCGATGAAGTAGCGTAACTTCAGTCGAGAACGAGGGAATAGATCTCGAGTGAAGCGGTTGTTTAAAAAGGGAAGGATTTATAGAAACCGGCCACACCAGACGTTACTATAAAATATAAGGCTTAGGAAAGGTATGTTGAGATTTGGAATTCACTTTTACTTCTATAAGCTTTAAACGTAGTCGGGGAAAACCCGATTTAAGTATTTATCTCTATTAAACCCTCTGTGGGTATTATTCAAAATTTCACAGATTCCGAAAATCTTTTAGGTTTAATGTGAACGAATTCGCTTTTACTACTATGAATTATTCTATTGATAAGAAAAATACGTAAATAAATAAAAAAAATATGCCAACAGTCTGGGCGCAACTTTATTATTTTATGGGTAGAAGTCCGAAACGTGTTTGATGATGAGATGCGGTGTAGGTTACTATGAGACTGACAACCCAAGAAATAACCGGGAGGCTATTTGGAACGTTATTTTTATTAAATGTTTAATTTGTCGGTAGTACTGAAGTATTTTTATTGCACATTTATTACTATTTAAAGTATGTAGGAAAACAATGAAATGTAAGTGAATTTCAACATAATTGATGCTTTTACCTGGATGTGGTAGGTAATACTGGGTGCGGTACTATGCCTTTTTTAATAGGGTGCCTTACAAAATAAAAAGCCTATAAAAGCAAAACTACCTCCATATTTTTTTCAGATTTAGTTACGTTGCTAAGAGAAGAAGGTATCAGTAGAATTTAAAAAATTATTTCAAAATGCCTGAGTACTCCAATGAAGAATATGCTGACATGATGTTAATTTATGGAGAGTGTGACCAAAATGCACGAGCCGCGCGAAGGCTTTACCACCAGAGACATCCTCATCGACGGACACCTAGCAGGAGAGTATTTAAAGACGTTTACAGGAGAATTAAAGAAACTGGCAGCGTTAGAACAAGGAGAGTAAATGCAAATCCTGCGGCTATAATCGCTATTCAGATTGATGAAAGAATACTGCAAGTAGTGCAAAATGATCCATCGATCAGTATCCGACGCTTGGCATTGCAGTTTAACATATCTACTTGGAAGGTTTGGAGTATATTAAAAGTAGAACGCTTCCGTGCCTACTATCACACACCAGTACAGGAGCTGCTACCCATTGATTTCCCCAAACGGATGGAGTTTTGCAATTGGCTCCTTGAACGACAAATAGATGACGACAATTTTTTCAACAATATTCTGTGGACGGATGAGTCCCAATTTACCAGAGACGGTATCACAAACTTCCACAACCTACATACGTGGGCTGAGAGCAATCCACACACAAGAAGAGCGGCATCATTTCGGCACAGATTCAGCGTCAATTTATGGGCAGATGTGATTGGTGACGATTTACTTGGACCTATTAGGCTTCCGCGTACTCTAAATAGCTCCAATTACTTACAGTTTTTATCAAATGATCTACAGGACTTGTTGGATGATATTCCATTGGTTCGATTGGCTTCCATGTTTTACCAACACGATGGTGCTCCAGCTCATTACGGCCGACAGATCACAGATTGGTTAAATTCCAATTATAGCAATCGCTGGATCGGTAGAAATGAACCGATTCACTGGCCTGCAAGATCTCCTGATCTTACTATTATGGATTTCTTTGTATGGGGACGGATGAAGGACCTTGTCTACGCAACGCCAGTAGAAACATTGGAAGATTTAAATATCAGGATCGCAGCAGTTGGCAGCAGGCAGGAGTTGAGGAATATGAATAAGGCAGCAGTTGAGGAATATGAATACCAAGAGAACACTCGCCAAACGAGCTTTAGCGTTCATTCAAAATGAAGGTGGCCATTTTGAACATTTATTATAATAAAAATATTTGAAATAAAAATATTTGAAATAAAAACCATTATTAAATTCTTTCAATTCAAGCAAGTAGCGTAGATCAACATGCACATGCACTGATTTTTTAAATATTTAATTTTTATGCGATATGTATTTTTACCTATTACTTCCAAAATGTTAATCGTAGCTCATACATATGTATGCTGCTTTTGTAGGTAATAATAGGGCTCATAAAAAAATAAAATTAAAATTACATTTTTATAATGGGGTGTTTCGGCGGCAGAGAAGTGTTAAATCCAGCCACACCAGCTGTTTTAACTCTAAGTTGCAGCCGATGAAGTAGCTTCAGTCGAGAACGAGGGAATAGAACTCGAGTGAAGCGGTTGTTTTAAAAAGGGAAGGATTTATAGGAACCGGCCACACCAGCCGTTGCTATAAAATATAAGGGTTTGAGGAAACTTTAGGAGTGACAAATGAAAATACCTTTCAGTTGCCGGTTTTAGTTGGAGTGTTTATTATTTCGATATTCTTTAATATTTATAAACTAATTTTGCTTACTATCTATAATTACGTTAACAATAGAAAATGAAATAATTTTGCCTATGTGCTAAGTTAAATGACCGCAAGAATAATGCAGGTCAGGTGAGTGCATTCATATAATCATATTTATGCTGACTAAAAGTGTCAGCACTAAATATCGATACACTGAATGACTACCCGACACACATTATTTCTGCGATCCAAAGTTCTTATGAACTCAAATGACCGCGACAATAATAATGCAATCTGCATTATTCAGGCGGTGCATTGCACTTGTTCAGGTACTGAACATCTTGGGTGGCCGAAAGTAAAAACCCTGCTGAACTTTTCCATGAGTGATGTTGGATCGTCGTTGTCAGTCATAGTAATAGCGACTTCGTCCTTCCTTCTTGCGATGTATCCTTTAAGTCTCTTCCATAAGATATTGGCAGCTACCAGTACTATCAGTGTGATAAAAATGGTTCTTGCTGCTGGAGTGACGTGCTTCTTGATTTCCCGAAGCACCGTTGTAGGCGGTTTGATTTCGGAGAACTCCTTCGTAAAAAGTTGTTCGGAGACCTTGGTTATGGGATCCGAAATAGCTGAAGGATGTTGGAGCTCTGCTGAGAACCTCTCTGGTGCTACATCTTTAATAAAGCTGCTGGAAACTATCTTTTCTTCGTCGAGTGTTGATTGAAGCGATATCTCCTGAGCTTGAATTATGCAGTTTCCCGTCAGACGTATTCATCCTTAAGCCGGATTTCTTCTCTTTCGCCATTACATACGATGTGTGCTGCGATTGGTTTATCTGCTACAAATAGCCAGGTGTTTTTCATCATTAGTTTTTTCCACAATGTTCGGGTGGTCGTGGTCTCGAATACTGGACATAGCGCTCGATTATGTCTGTTGTAGATTTCGTCAACGATGCAACTTGGTCGACTATTCATGTTGCTGATCAGGCCAGGAGAGCATATATATAGCTCTTCTTCCATCGTGCAGCTGGTTTTCGTCTAATGTAAAGTAAACTTGCTGATTGAAATTTACTGCCAATGTTGGAGTACCGGTGGCGAGCATTGAATAGTGATTCTCTTGCAGCTTGTGTGGTATTGCTGTCACATGCATTAAATCATAACTGCTCCTATCGATTATTGTAAAATAACCGTAGACGGATATTGCGTTTCTTTCATGTTTCATCGTTATTCTTTTCTGTGGAGTCCGAAGTATTTTAAAATTAAGGCCGATCTTGTTTGAAACGCTTTGAATTGTCAAGCTCACCGTGCTTAAAGGGAGAAAGTTCAAAATGCTTTCGTGTCCATATAGGACCCTGGCTAGAATTGAATATCTTTGTTGGACTTCATCATAGTAATCCATGGCCGTGAAGTAGGTGGAAATCACTTGGATACTCAGCTTATTGTGGTCGACTTGAGTGTACCATCTTTTCATCTCGTTAATTGAATCAATTACTTGATTTACCTTTTCTCCAAAGTTGTTGAGCTTGTTTGCTATTACCGTGTTTGAGCTTGAAATTCGTGTATTTAAGAGCATGTTTTGTTGGTTAACAGCCTTCAGCATACTGTTTTGATTATGCTCTAGCGCGTCAATGTCAGTATAGACCACGTCGTTTACTCCGAATACAGCTGTGAGAAATTTCCCAAAAAGACCTCTTCTCTTTCTCGAATATGGAGCAGATTTGACTTCCTGTATATGACCAATTATATCCTTCAGTCTTGATTTCATGTGTTGAGTAAGGGTGCCACAGTGCGTTATAGCTGATAATTCGCTCGTCTTGAGACACATATCTTCGATTTGTTTCAAGGTAGATAACACATTTTCCTCATCTTTTAACATATTATCGATGGGAAAGTTTACTTCCAGTCTTAGATTTCCACGAAAGACTTGAGCATGTCCTAATCTTTCAATATAGAATCCTCCATTTGGCGAGAAAATATTGTAGGTAGAGTTACTACCTAGCTGAATCCTTGGGTTTTTTTTTTTTTTTTTTTTTTTTTTTTTTTTTTTTTTTTTTTTTTTTTTTTTTTTTTTTTTTTTTTTAACGAGGAGTAAAAGCATCGAAAGTCAGTGCGGGACTTTAACCCGCTAAACATCTCCTCAGTCGTACGGATGGATCTTCCCGGAACCACCGTTAGGTATTGCGTCGGGAGGCCGTCATAGCAATATTGCTAAAATCGTCAGTTATTGTCTGTCTAGTCTAGTCAGTCGTCTCCTGTGGTGCGTTGCGTTGGATGTTTCTTATTCGCTCAAAGCGGCGAAGTGTCGACATAATCCGTGCTGCTGCAGTCTGGAAAACTTGCCACTTGAGGGCTGTGTCACAAATGTGTCTAACGAGGTTTTCCACGGTCGGAGCTTCTCCGAAGGCCTCCGCAACCTCGGCTTGGTCGACGTCGAAGCGCGGACAGTGCAGTAAGATATGCCGCGCGTCCTCAATCTCGTGGGGGCAGTTGGGACAGAACGGGTCTTCCTCATGCTTAAAGCGGTGAAGATACTGCCTCAAACAACCGTGTCCGCTGAGCAGCTGGGTCACATAAAAGTCCACTTCTCCGTGTTTGCGGCTTATCCAGCTGTCTATGTTTGGGATCAATGTGAATGTCCATCTCCCTTTGTTCGCGCTTTCCCAGCGTCCTTGCCATTCCTGGATACTGCGCCGTCGCTCGTCCACTTTCGATGCTTCATCTGCTGCTACGTAGAGTCGCTGAAGTTCACACGCTATTATGTCAATTGGTAACATTGCCGATATTACTTCGATTGCTTCATCGGACACTGTTCGAAAGGCACTAGCAATCCTTAGTGCGCTAAGACGATAGATTGATCGGATTCCGGCTATGTACGATTTCTTCTTCGTTGCATCTGCCCAGATCAGTGCAGCGTATAACATTACGGAACTCGTGACCGTTGCTAATAGTTTTCGCCTGCTGGAGCGTGGTCCTCCAATGTTTGACATGATGCGTGAGAGTGCACCATTCACCTTTGAAGCCTTTTCGCTGATCGCCAGAAGATGGTCCTTGAAGGACATCCGGGTGTCTATTAACACCCCAAGATATCGCAGATTTGGCTGCGAGATGATCTCGTGCTCTCCGGCTCTGAACGTAAAAACTTCGCGCACTTTTCAAGAGCTCAAAAGAACCGCCTCCGTTTTATGCGAAGCCAACTCTAGGTCCGCACTACTTAACCAGTTCATAATTCTATTGATCGCCTCACTGCACAGAACTTCCAAGGTGTGGATATGTTTCGCTACTACCACTAGTGCGATATCATCCGCGTAGCCACCCAATGTGGTGTCCGTTGGAAGCTCGATGCAAAAAAACGTCATTATACATGATGTTCCATAATGTGGGGCCAAGCACTGAGCCCTGTGGGACTCCTCGTGAAACGTCGTAGTGCTTGACGCCGTCCTCGGTGTCATACAGAAGAACTCTTCCTTCGAAGTAGTTAGCTATGATTCGCTGTAGGTATCCCGGTATGTTGAAACTATTTACTGCTTGCATTATTCGCAACCAGCTCGCTGAGTTGCAGGCATTCTTGACGTCAAGTGTTACCACTGCGCAGTACTTTTTGTCGCCGTTTTTCCATCTTTCACCGGATGTCGCATCACGCGCAATTCTCATAACAGCATGGATGGCGTCGATGGTGGATCTCCCTCGGCGAAATCCAAATTGTTGCTCAGATAGACCTCCAGGTCTCTCGAGTGACTCCTGCAGTCGGTTACTGATAATGCTCTCCAATACTTTCCCCAATGAGTCCAGCATACATAGTGGCCGGTATGCCGATGGCTTTTCAGGTTGCTTCCCGGGCTTCAATAGCAGCACCAGTCTTTGCAGCTTCCAAAAAGCGGGGAACACTCCTTCATTGAGACATGCTGTGTACATCCTAGCGAACGTCTCGGGATCCTTCCGGATGGCCGTTTTCATCGCTACGTTAGGGATGCCGTCCAGACCAGGTGCCTTGTTGTCGGTCACTTTTCGTAGTGTCAGTAGAACCTCCTCAGCTGTCACGGGAATAATATTACCCATATCTGCGGGTAGATGATATATTTGCGTCCGTTCACTCTGTGGTGGAAAGAGTGCCGCCACTACGCTGTCCATAAGCGCAGGATCCGAGGGTTGCGGTGCTCTGGGTCCTCTTACTCTTTTCATCACTACCTTGTACGCCTTGCCCCAGGGGTCGATATCCGAGTTATCGCGCAGGTCTTGGAATGCGGAGTCCTTGGCGTCTTGAATCGCTCTCTTAAGCTGTAGTCGGCACACTTTGTAGCTAGAATGCAATGATTGCCACGTGGTACGATTTCGCGCACGCTGCGCTTTCCTGCGCGCATGGTTGCATCGCCTTCTGCATTCGGCAATGTTCTCATTCCACCAGTAGACTGGGGTTCTTGTTGGTGCACCCGACCTTCTTGGCATTGCTGCGTCGCATGCCACGCTCAATCGCTGCTTGATATTTGTCGCCATATTGGTGGCTTTGTCGTCCATTGTTTGTGCCTCGTTCCACACCAACTCAAAAACTTCCGCGTCGAAGGCACGTTGTTTCCATCCCTTGACTTGTGCAACAGCTATTCGCCTCTGACGTCTATTTTGCTGCAGCTCGATGACAATAGCGCGATGATCACTATGCGAGTAAAAATCTCCGACGCTCCATGTAGCGTTTCGGGCGATCGAGTTGTGGGCGAACGTTAGATCCACCACCGACCGCCTGGTCCCAGCCTCAAATGTGTGCTGTCCATTATTTAAAAGCTCGAAGTCTAGTGTCGCAAGATATTCCATGAGAAGCCAGCCCCTGCGATTCGTATTCCTGCTGCCCCATGTCGACCATGCGTTAAAGTCACCACCAATAAATGCCGGGAACTTTGATCTGGCCTCCGTCACCAGCTCCGTTAGCATCCGCTCATATTGAACTATGTCCATACTAGGTGGAGCGTAGCATGAGAAGAAGTAAATGCCGTCATATTTCACCCAAGTGAAGCCAGTGTAGGTTACTGAAGCTCTACTTTGGTAGACCCTACCACCAAGTGTCCATATCGCTGCTTTGCTGGATGCATCCGTCGTCCACTCGCATCCGTCCACGTTGTGGTGTTGCTCGCACAAGATTGCGAGGTCGAACCGTTGCTCGAAAATCGTCTGCTGCAGGAGGTCCTGTGCTGCAATACAGTGGTTGAGGTTGAGTTGTACAATTTTCATCGTCCAAGCTTCTTGACCGCCTTTTGATGTGCCGGACAGCGAGAGCTGCCAGCTGCATGATAGCCTTCGCACAATGCGCATTTCGTTTTATTCGTACATGCAGTCGCAAAGTGCCCGTCTTCGCCGCATTTCCTGCATATATTTCTCCGATCTATTGGCTCCTTACAGTTCTGTGCCAAGTGGTTATACCCCCTACACTTAAAACAACGTGTAGGCGAGACGCTCTCGCGTACTCGGCATGACACCCAGCCAATGCGTATCCGCTGCATATTTACAACTCTCACAGCATCTTCGGCCGGTAAGTTGACATAAGCCGTCTGTGTGCCTTGATGCCCTTTCCGCATGTTACGTACCAATGCTTCATCCGGGCGTCGTATTTCACACTGTGCGTGGAGCGCATCGCACACATCTGCTGGCGTTGTGACCTCATCGAGATCTCTTAGCTGGATTGTTATGGTATGGGTTTTCGCCGACACCTTAGCCGACTCGCATAATACCTTCTCCACTGCTGTCTGGTACTCTCCGGTATTCCGCTCTGGTGCGCGCTTAAGTTCAAGCAGCAATTCATTTTTAGCGGTTCGTCGAACTGCACGTACGTTTTCGCCAAGTGACTTGAGGGTGTCATTTGTCTTAATCGTCCGCAGAATGTCCGCGTACGTAAGATCACCGGTAGCCGAAATAATGAGGGCGTCGGGTTTTGACCTTATACCCTTCTTCGTCTTCTACTTCTTGGACTGCACTTTTGTCCATTTCTCCGTCTCCTTCGGCAGCGCTTGTGGTTGCACTGTATCTCCTTGTGCTGCCTCCATTGTGTTCTGCGCGTTGTTATTTTTTGCGAAGAGAAGGGATTGTCTCTTCGGTAACAAAGCTGTCTCAGCCTTCTTCTTCTTAGCAGACGTATGCGCTACATTCATGCGCTTCGTTGGTGGCGTCTCAAGATCAGACTCCTGTCTTCTCTTCTGATTCAGTTTGAACTATGGTGATGTTTGCGAGGAGTTGTTTTTCCTAATTACTTCTTTCGCAGTGTCATATTGCTGCTCTTTTGCAAATACCTCATATAGCGCTCTGATTCTATCGATTGTATCACGCATTGGTTGATGAATCGAATGCCTTCCATCCTTGAGCATGTCCACGAGTGAGTTAATCTGCTCACCAAGAAGGTGAAACGACGATTTCACCGATTCTGGCTCCTTGCTGCTGTCAGCTGCTGTTGGCGTTTTGATGATGTTATTTTTAGAACCCTCACTTATCTGTTTTCCTCCTGTCGTAGAAAGTTCTCGTGCGCCGGCTGGGGATCTTTGTAGCCTTGCGCATCTCCGAAAAGGGTTTTGATTGCCGTTGTTAACATTTATAGCGCCATCGTTGTCATTACTGTTTCGTCGTCTGTTGTTTGGTTTGTTGCTGTTTTTATCATTATTCATGTTTTTGAGGTCCCAACTCAAAGCCGTTATCCCCGTTCGAATGTGTAGTCACCTAGGATCCCATGGTTATCTTTGCAAGCAGTGAGGCCATGCAAGGGTTGACGCAAGCCCTTATGGGGTTCTGCGTTCAGAGCCAGATCAGTGTTAGTCAGGAATGTTACATCTGAGCCTACACCACTAACTTAATGGTGACAAACGCGGAGCGTTCTTTGAGACCTGCCAAGGTTTTACCGGGACGGAGGCGATTACTGCATTAGCCTGAAAGCCATTTCTGCTCGATTTCACTCTTGCATACTCAGGTAACAGAATACCGCAATCGTCAGCCCAAATGCCATCATTTTGTTTCGTTGTTTCCAGTATTCATTATCAAGACCTTACGGGACTCAGTCTTAATATCTACGGCCGGGGTTAGTTTCGATGTTACTGTCGGCTGATATGGACACAGTCGTAGATTGCGATGTTGTCCCTCGTTGCTACCCATAGGTAGAAGGCACATTTGGAGGACGGTGCCGATTCGTCCTGTCGCTAAAGTTTCACAGGGTTCTTGGGACCTTTTAAGTCCCACCCTCCTCTTCGGCCGCTCTTGGTCGGGGACTGCTTATTGATTATTCGCAGCTAACCTACATTTGCATGCAGGCCGTCCAGCTATCCGCCACCTTGCTGACCCCCACAGTAGCCTGAAGCTCAGCCCGACCTTGGGTCGGCAAGTCCTAATGTTAGAAGTGACAGTAATAGTATGACCATGTTCAGTATCTTGGTGGCCCATGTGCACGGCGCGATCCTCGTTCTTTTTTGCTGAGCTCTTGGTTGTTCGACTGGCACTTCTTCTTGTTTTCGTTTTTGCGGAAGATATTTTGGGACTGATCGCTTGAACGTTTGTGTGTGAAGTGATACTACCGGCGCCGCAGTAGGCTCTTCAGAAATTTCGACTGGAAGTTGACATAGATTTACAACTCCGACTTGTTTGAGCTTATTGCCGTGGTATCTGACTGTTGCAGTTCGTACCTTACCATCTGACCCGGGCTGCACCTCGTGAATTCGTGCTAGCGGCCACTGTGTTGGAAGCGTGTTATTTTCTTTTATGAGGACTAGTTCTCCTACTCTAGGATTTTCGGCGTTCTTAATCCATTTCGTTCGTCTCTGAAGGTTATGAAGATATTCAGTCGACCATCTTTTCCAGAATATCTGATGCACTGCTGTGAGGATCTGCCAACGTTCGTGTAGAGTCCTGCTTGACTTGTCTGGTTCAGAAAGTGCTAATAGTGGACGACCAATTAAAAGATGTCCTGGCGTCAAAGCTTCTAGATCGTTGGGATCGCTAGATATCGGTGTTATTGGCCTAGAGTTGAGACAGGCTTCGATTTGACATAAAACTGTTGCAAATTCTTCAAAAGTTGGAACTATTTTTGACTCATCAAAGACACGTTTGATATGTCCTTTAACAGATTTCCAAAATGCGGTGTGCCGACTGGTATGAACTTCCATGTAACACCATCCTTTGCTGTGATACGCGCTACGTCGTTCGTTGATCGTTCAATGGCTTCTTGAATGTCCTTGTCCATTTGATTATTTGCACCAACAAAGTTTGTTCCATTGTCGCTGAATATTTCCTGACAAAGTCCTCTTCGGCTGATGAACCGCTTGAAGGCTGCAAGGAATGCTTCTGTTGACATATCACTCACCAGTTCTAGATGAATAGCTTTCGTTACCATGCATACGAATAAGGCAATGTATCCTTTCAATGTGGTCGTTCCACGTCCTTTGGACATTCTGGTTTTAAACGGACCAGCATAGTCGACTCCGCAATGTGAAAAGGCGTCTGATGGAGTTATACGCACGGCTGGTAGATTACCCATTATCTGCTGTTTATTCTTGTTTGCGTACTTGCAGCAGGTTATGTATCGATGGATTTCTTACCGAATAACCTTTTGGTCATTTACTATCCAGTACCTCATCCTCAAGTAGTTACGAACGAGTTGCAAACCTCCATGCATGGTTCTTGTATGGGCTTCTTTTACGATCAGGTAGGTTATATGATGTCGTTGTGCCAATAAAATAGGATGTTTGACTTCTTGCGAAATGTCTGCGTTTCGCAGTCTGCCACCAACTCGAAGGATGCCAAAGACGTCGATGAAAGGAGCTAGACACCTTAATCTAGTGTTTGATTGCTTGTTCGCTCTTAAGTCAGCTATGTCTTGAGAGAACTCTGTCTTTTGTATCAGCGATATGATTCTTAAATGAGCTTCTTCAAGTTCCTTGGGCTGTATTCTTCCAACTTTTCTTTCTTGACGTGGCTTCCTGACGTTGTGAATGAATCGAAGGCACAAACCCACTATTTTGATGAGTTTCGTTAGATCAGAGTAACGTTCCAAAAGTTCAATTTCTTCTTTTGTTGTACTGATTAATGTAACTGCGGCAGGTGTTTCTATATATCCTACGTCTTGTAGCCATTCCGGTCCATTCCACCATAACGTATTATTTTGCAATTCTTTAGGACTGATTCCTCTTGAGGCACAGTCGGCTGGATTGTTCTTTGATTTTACGTGACTAAGTTCTGAATCTTTGAGACTCTATTACCAACGTAAGTATCCAGAGAGGCTGGGTCTCTTTTGATCCATCCTAGCGTTATCATTGAGTCACTCCAGGCGAAGATTTGTGTATCCTCTATAGATATCGAATTCGCTGTTTGGTGAAGCAAATTTCCCAGTAATACGGCCGCGTTTAGTTCAAGTTTTGGTAGCGATATCTTGGCCTTTATGGGAGCCACCTTAGTTTTAGCACAAAGAAGTGTGATCCTAATCGATCCATCAGAGCTAGTAGATTTACAGTAGATTCTGATATCTTCTAAGCTTCGTAGTTCGCCTTCGAAGTTAATCCAGCGATCTAATATTTTGTCGGAGGGAACTTGGTCCCAGTCTATCGCTGACTTCCAGATGTCCTGCATCAATAATTTAGCTCGAATTGTCACAGGGCCAATCCATTGTAGAGGATCATAAATTGTTGCGATATTGGATAGCAACTGCCGCTTTGTTAGTTTTTTTGATTTGTCAAAGTCTGCAATCTTAAATTGGAATTCATCTCGGGCCGGATTCCAGATTATATCCAATGTTTTTAACGAAGCGTCCTCGGTAATATGTAGCAAACCCTTTTCTTTCGCTTCTTCGGGTATGTTGGCTAGTAATTCTGCGTTGTTACTCGTCCACTTTCTTAGATTGAACCCGCCTTTCTGAGCAGATCTGTTATTTCCGTTTGTAGAATCATGGCTTGTTCTTTCGTGGCAGCACCGCTCAGCATATCGTCGACGTAGAAATAATTTTTTAATGTATTCGAGGCAAGCGGATATTTTTCTACCTCATCATCTGCTAGTTGTACCAAGCATCTCACGGCTAGATATGTGGCACTAGCCGTTCCATATGTGACAGTGTTGAGTCGATATTCTTCTACCGGTAGGGTTTTATCCTTTCGCCATAGAATACGATGAAAATCTCGGTCTTCCACTGCAAGGCTTATTTGGCGAAACATTTTTTCGATGTCGGCAGTATAAACGTACTTATGCTTCCTCCATCTCAACAAAATTTGCGATAGATCCTGTTGCAACTTGGTTCCGGTATAGAGTAAGTCGTTCAAACTGCTTCCGTCTGATGTTTTGGCTGAAGCATCGAAAACAACTCGAAGCTTTGTAGTGGTGCTGTCTTCTTTGAGAACCGGATGATGAGGTAGGTAAAAAACGTTTCGAGTATCACCAACATAAGGTGGAACTTTGTCCATATGCCCAAGCTCAAGATACTCCTCTAGGAACTGATTGTAGGCTTTTCTCAAATCTGTATTTTTTTCAAGCCTATTTTCGACTTGCCTGTATCTTAACAACGCCCTGTTTCTAGACTCTCCAAGTGGTTTTAAGTACTTCTCGTCTTTAAATGGTAGTTGCACTGTATATCTTCCATCGGTATTTCTACTATGGGTTGTTTGAAAGTGTTCTTCGCATCTGATTTCCTCTATTGCATGTGCCCTCTCGCCTTCTTCATTATCCATCTCAAAAAATCATTCCACGGTCTTATGGAAATCTGTCATTGATATGTGAGATGATATCGTTTTTGATTTTAGTTCAGCATTGGGTCTGGTTTTTTAAGTGAGTCGTGAGTCGACTGGAATTGCTTATGTGCACCCGTTGATCTGGTATCAACGTAGTAAGTTTGGGCATGATCAGCGCCTCAATCAGCAGAGTAAAATTCGATGAAAATCTTGGCGAAGCCGTAAGCATGCCTTGCTTCGAACTGTTGAGGAAGTAGTTCCACCGATACCAGATATGCTGGCCAAAATACTTTGGGTTGGAAGTCCAATTTGTTTAACGGTTTTTGAGGTCACAAAGGATGATTGTGAACCAGGATCAATCAAGGCTCGTAGTAGAAGTTTCTGCCCAGAGTTTGTTGATACGTTAACTTGAGCAGTGGCAAGGAGAACATTCGTATCATTATGCGCTACAGCTGACTTTTCAGTTTGGTCACTAGTGGCAACGTTAGTATTTATTGTCTTCGAGCTGGCGTAATGCAGTAATGTATGGTGAGGTTTATTGTACTCGAAGCAATTGCGCTTACTTTTGCATTTTGTGTCTTTTGCATGAATCAAGCAGTTTTTGCATAGATTGTTTGCGGAAACGAATTTCTGGCGTTCATCGACGGTCATTTTCTTGAATTTTTCACAACGATGTACGGAATGTTGTTCTTTGCAATATGTGCAAGAAATTTTTGTCATTGATGTGAATGATTTTTTACTGATATGAGCTTCGTGCGTATGTGGCTTTATTGTTGTCAAGACTTGATGTCTTTTTAATAAAAAGTCGTATAGATGTTGTATGACTGGCGTTTCTCTACTGTTTCCTAAACTCTCTTCGAACATACGCATGCTTTCACTATCGATTTTCCGCATAGCCATGTGAACTATAATTGGATCCCAATATTCGGTATTGTAACCCATGTTTTTTAGGGCAGCAAGACAGTTGCGCAGCACATTATACAGGTTAATGATTCCTGCCGCACTTCTATGTTCGACTTTCTTCATGTCCAATATTGTGTCTACGTACGACATTGTCATTTTTTTATTGTTTGCGAATCGTTCTTGTAATATTATTACGGCCGTATCGTAATTTAATGCATCCAGCTGAAGATGGGAGATAGCATTCCTTGCTTCTCCTTGCAAATAGCTTACCAGATACTGCATCTTCTGGATCGATGAATAGGTCAATGAAAACCCTCTATTCCCTGTAGTCGTTGAACATAGGAATGGTTATGGGCGGTAGTTTTGGCACGCTGTGGTCTGGTGCATTGAAGTTCGGAATTGCTCCTATTAAATGATTCGATGTGCGCCATGGCTCGGTTGATGGCATCGTGTTTGTTGTTGAACCTAGCCTCACGGTAGGATCTACCATTCTTGGCCATACTAGCGATTTCGTTTCGTGGGTACTAGTCGTAGATGGTGGCCAAGCTAAGGTATTGGCTATGGAAGTAGCCGGTGTTCATGTAGTTACAGCAGGAGCGTGAGCAGTGATAGGCCTAGCAATATCGTGTTGGAATAGCAGACGCTGTCCTTCGTCATACGTGGCTTTCGACGCCTCGTATTGGATTCTAGTGGCCTCATACAATTCTTCTCTAAAATATGGGTGTTCGCCACTCAATGTGGCTAGAAGATTGTCATGATTTGCCTGGAAACTCTTCCAGAGCTCTTCAATACTTCTTAGTTTCTTATTGAAGTACTCTCTGTCTTTTCTGGAACTGCTGTCTTTCTTGAAGTTCTTCTCCAAATTCAGTAAGGATTCAGCCACCTTTTGCTGATCCACAAGAAGAACCTCAGTATTCATAGTGTACGGTGTTGTCGACGACGCGGCGATCCTTTTTTTGCAGTCAAGAACGATATTGGAACTTAAGTGCAAAAATCAAATGCTGATGGTATTGTATGGCTCGACGACGGCAGCTTCTACAACGATGTCCGGTATATTGCAGTCAAAAACGATTTTAGAATTTGAGTGCAAAAAATAACGAACAGCGCAAACGGACTAATGACTGTCCTGAAGACTCCATGGACTGCAGATCAATCAAAGATCCGGCTCAACGGACCAATGTTTCGGCTCAACGGACCAATGTTAAATCCAGCCACACCAGCTGTTTTAACTCTAAGTTGCAGCCGATGAAGTAGCTTCAGTCGAGAAAGAGGGAATAGAACTCGAGTGAAGCGGTTGTTTTAAAAAGGGAAGGATTTATAGGAACGGACCACACCAGCCGTTACTATAAAATATAAGGGTTTGAGGAAACTTTAGGAGTGACAAATGAAAATACCTTTCAGTTGCCGGTTTTAGGTGGAGTGTTTATTATTTCGATATTCTTTAATATTTATAAACTAATTTTGCTTACTATCTATAATTACGTTAACAATAGAAAATGAAATAATTTTGCCTATGTGCTAAGTTAAATGACCGCAAGAATAATGCAGGTCAGGTGAGTGCATTCATATAATCATATTTATGCTGACTAAAAGTGTCAGCACTAAATATCGATACACTGAATGACTACCCGACACACATTATTTCTGTGATCCAAAGTTTTTATGAACTCAAATAACCGCGACATTAATAATGCAATCTGCATTATTCAGGCGGTGCATTGCACTTGTTCAGGTACTGAACAGGGATTTTCTGAGAAAAACTACATTGATCACTGAATTTTTAGGGTTGACGTAGCAAAAATCTGTTGTTTCGAGTAAATATCTCAAGATTGGGTGCATTTACAATTTAGACTGTTACATCAAATGAAAGGTAATTCGATTGTCTAAAAAACGAGTTATAACACTTTGCCTTGTGATTATTCGTTTTCAAGATTTAACGTTTTAAGTGAGTGAGGGTACCGGTCAAAAACACTTTTCTTAACCACCCTGTATATAATAAAAAAATGTATGTTTGTTTGTTTGTCCCGTATGAGTTCCTGTACCATTCATCTGATTCTGATGAAATTTTGGTGGTTTGTTATGCGCACGCCTGCGAAGGTTTCTGAATTAGTAAAATAATTTTATAATTGGTGGTACGCGAGTCGTTTCAATAATTGAGTGTCATTCATATATTGTTGTTTAGCGACAACCGCTCGTATTGCAACGCATGTCGGGGTATTATTTTGTTGTGCTCGCGGTATTATTTTGTTGTGCTCGCAAAAAAAACATAATGATGTATGGGGAAAGCTGTACCATAATGCAGATCGTGGGAGAATGTTTTTTAATTCAGTTTTCGAGGTGTAGCACCATACACACGTGAGCTTAGCCAGGGAACGCGGCTAGTATAGTATATTTGGAATTGCAGTTACCTCACAATACCACAGAATGTGTTCAGGTTTCTACCTCCGTTTGGCAGAACCTGCACAGACTATCAGTTACCAACGCTAACATGGGATTTCAAATTCGCATACTCGATATCACTGTTAAATTTTCCATTTTTGATAATTCAACGAAACAGCTGAACATAATTTTAATCTGTGTCAAACTAACAGTTTGTGTGTACCTGTTATTGTGTGTTTTGTCGACAAAGTGGAACCCGAAAAAATAGACGATCTAAACGACACGATAGAACTCACAAATATTTTTAAAATAATAGTCGCACTACTCTTTAAAATATTTTTTTAAGTTATGTACTCTGTTAAGAAGATATGCGACTACAAAATTGGGATCGCAAAATCCCAAGTGTTCAAGAGTTCTTGGTCTCTCGGAAACTGGACCGTGTAGCCTAGTATTGGCATTTATTTTTTTCTCCCATAACCGTATGCCCCTCTTGATGGAGCAAGTTGAGATTCCACAGAAAGGTCCACTTGGGCGAACAGCGGATCCTTCTCTTGTCTACTATTTCATTGGTCTCTATGCCCTCAAGACCGGTATCCAGTATTACGAACGTATCCAATATTTGGCCCGCCTCCCCTAGTGGCTTTTTCAAAATCTTGTTCAAAAGGTCTTGAGCCACGTGTTCCCCTTATCTGATACAGATAAAACTTAAAACATATTTTTTTACATTAATTGGAATCATTTGAAATATATTATATATTCCTATCTATATAAAGTTTATTTACATTTTATGTTATTATAATCTTATATACTCAATTAAAAAAATTAATGGAATCTGCATTAATTATTTTATTATCCTGTTTATATCGTTAATAATGTGCCATAATAATGTTGTTTTATATGATATAACACCTAGGTCGGAAATAGGCTAATGTGCGGTCGGTATAAGAAAAGAATTGTTTACGTGGTCGGAAATAGGAAGATTTCATCATTATGCAATTAATTATTTTCAACCATGTTTTCATATCAATATATAAATATATCATACCAAAATTTAATTTTTTGAGTATCGGTAGCACGTTATGAAACCGTAAAAAAAAATTTAAGAAGAAACAAATAATGGTTTGCTTTATATGAAAAAAAATATCTGAAGGGTCTGGGTGGTCGGAAATAGGTCATTTTACGTTACTAGAATTGTGGAAGGGAACCGACAGTTTTTTTTTCCGACTTCCTATATTCACACTAACACGCTTCAAAAACGCAATTTGATAGCAATGTTCAGTAGTACAAAAACAGACGAACTAGTACATAAACAGGCGATTTTTGTGAGGTTAAATTACAAGTTCTAGTACAGAAACGACCGAATTAGACCAAACCCTAGGTAGAGAGTGTTGTGTATCTAGTGACCGTACTTTAGAGAAGCTCAAGCTAAGGTGTATTCGTGCCGAAGGCTGCATTGTACCAAGATCTCCTGGGGGTACTGGGCGAAACCCCTTTCTAACCTAACCTTACATCCGTAATGGGAGCTCTGCGAGTGCGTACCTTCTTTTCTCGCCATACTCGTGGGATCAATATCGACACAGTATCTAATAAAACCGACGAAGTGTCCTCTGTAATTAACACCCTCTTTGACATAGTATTTGCTGTGATCAAGAGATGGATGTATAGTCCGAAGACTACTCACACCGCCGGACCATCATAAAGAGGGGAACCTGCTCCCTCCATCTCTCTGCAAAGCGAACGACATCGGCATTCAGGAGCCAAAGGTTTCAAATGCAGAAAGAGGTTGCTCTTGTGGACCTTCCGCAAATTGAATCGGAAAGGCAGCATGAATACTTCTCTGAGGTCTCTGAGAGGCGTATCAAGGCCAAAATTTCCAATGACGTGGAGCCGAATGAAGCGCGGGGATTTAGAAGGTGCCGAAACACACACTGGCAAAAGAGGCAGATCTGATGGTAGCACACCAGAACCAGTGGCGGATCCAGACTTTGCTGTTGGGGGGGGGGGGGGCGGAAATTTTTTTGATTTGGCTATTTTGTTTGATCAAGTTCTGTGTGAATTTAGCTACATAGACTGCACTTAGCAAAAACGGGATCATATTGTTTTCATCTTATTATAGGTCATTCCGTCATGAATCGCCAAAATTGTGACCTTACCATTTCCGATTCTTTTGAAAATGTTTGTACTTGAAGGACTAGTGAAAAAATTAATTGAAATTCAAGTTTTTGTTTCTATCTCCATTTTTTAACTAACAAAAACAACAACAATCTTTAAAATAAGCCCTACTTTATTATTCAAGGATAAAAATTACCAGAGACATGAATTTTCAAAGAGGACTCGGACACCTTTTTTGGGATATCTTTAACATACTATAACTAACAAAAAAATCTGCCAATAGTCTGGGCGAAACTTTATTATTTTTAGGGTCAAAGTTCGGGAGCGGTAAAAGTCGGAGTGTATCATGAGTTGCTTCGAGATTTTTAGATTTCTTATGGAAAATTAATTTTGTTCTTAATATAAAAATATTTAAAATAGAGATTTTTAGACGATTAAACATTGAAAAAGTTCGTGTAGACTATTCGAATTTCAGTATATTATGTACACTAAAAGCCCATAGAAGCAAAAACGCATTTGTTGCCTTATCAGAATTAAGAGATATGACGAATTGTTAAAACGTATACAAACCCATTACTTCCACTTGGGGTTTGAATTTCGAAAAAATTGTGAAACAGGTTTTTAGACGATTTCATAAGAAGCAACCTGAAATCTCATGAGACAAGACGGATTTTGAAAAAATTCTGAAAACGTAAGCGAACCCTTTACATCTCCTTGGTTCTGGAAATTCGAAAAATCGTGAATTGGTTGGCCGTAATAATCAATTTTACATCTCATCAGAACTAAGGAATGGCAAAAATTGTGAAAACATATACAAACCCTTGGGGGTTGAATATCGAAAAATTGAGAAATGGGTTTGTAGGCGATTATATAAAAAGTCTGTGGAAATAAAAAGCGATCTAATATCTCATCGAACCTAAGAAATATGTCGAAACTTTGAAAAGCATACAACCCCCTTACACCTTTTTGGATTGAATATCTAAAATACTGAAATTGACTTTTTGGCTTTTTTACATAGGAAACCTTAGGAAGTAAAAATGAATTCGATATATCACCAGATATGCAACCTCCTTACACCCACTTGGGGGTTGAATGTTCAAAAATCCTGAAAGGAGTTAATAAATAAATATGAAGACAGCACGAGAAAGTAGGAACAATTCAATTTCTTATCACTTCTAAAAGAAATGACGGAACTCGTGAAAACGTGTTCAACCCGTTTATACCCCCCTAGGTGGAAAAAGGAAAAAACTTAAAAACAAGTTTTAGGCGATTATTACACAAGCCCATGAATATGAAAAGATATTCAATATCTGATAAGACGTGGATATAGTAGAATTCGTGAAAAAGTTTACAACCCCCTTTGCACCCCCTTAGGGGTCGAATTTTAAAAAATCCTGAAAACACTATCTAGGTATTTATATGAAGAATCCATAGAATAAAAATGAATTTAATATTTGGGAAGACCTAATAGATATGACGAAAACCGTGAAAATATATGCATTCCATTTTCACTGATAATTTTTTTTGCCCCCCCTCCGAACGCCAATGTATATTTGAAATTTTTTTTTATCTAAATTAGTTTTCTAGTTGATTTACATAAACGTACCGAGTTTCAGCTTTGTAGCATAAGCCGTTCTATAGATAGAAAAAACACCCCCCACCCCCGTACCATACTACCCCTATAAAAAATTATATTTTTCCAAGATGCTACTAATATAGCTTTATCTAAATACGAAGTTTCAGCTTTATATCATTATAGGTTGTCGAGATATTAAAATCGGAACTTTTTCCTTTTCACCCTCCCCCACCCTCACCCTTTACACCCACACTTCCAAAATTTTGTTTTCTACTAGGGGTCTATTAGGCCTACTTCTGGTAAAAATTTGAAGCATCTATCTTACACTGTTCTTGAGATATGAGACGTGATTTTTTAGAAAAATTCTTATCCCCTCCACTTTCATGCTCCACCGCCCCCTTCAAAAGTTTTACTTTCAGCAAACTTCATTTGTCAACCTTTATACAGAAACCAAATTTTATTTATCTAGTGCAATTGGTTAGTAAGATATCGCAATCTAAAGTTTTTCACCCCCCACCCCCGTACGCCACTGCCCCCACTCAAATTTTTGTTTCCGATCTATTCTCCTAGTATACCTACAGATATTCATAAAGTTTCAATTTTGTGACATTAACCGTTTAGGAGATATGGATTTTAGAAAGTGTCGATCTCACCTTTTTTGCGTTTCGGACGCATTATTTTTCCCCCCACTCCCAAACCCCTTCACCTATATCGGCAATTTTTTTGCAAATAGGTTCACTACTGAAGCTCTATATAAATTCCAAATTTCAGCCTCCTAGCATGAGCGGTTGCTGAGATCTAGAAACCAAAATTTTCCGTCTAAAACACTTCCCCCTCCTCCCCCCTCACACCACCACCCCTCCAAATTTGGCCACTTCAAGTGGCCTACCCAGTCTATTCATAAAAAAAATTTTAATTTAATAGCTCAAAGGGTTTGGGAGCTACGAGCCTTCAAACGATTTTGCGTACAGCGGTCGACGTACGGCGTACGGCGTACGGCGTACGGCGGACAGACGGACTGAAGTTTTTTATTGCTTTTTTCGTGTCTACTCGTCATGAAACGTGAAAAAAAAAATTTTGAGGGTAGCAAATTTTTTTTTTTTAAAAATCGAAAACAGTACTGTATTATTAAAATAATAAAGTAATACTTTATTATTAAAAAATAATAAAGTAAAATGAGATAGAAACAAAAACTTGAAATCATATTTTGTTTTCACTAATTTTTCGAGTACACAAATTTTCAAAAGAATCGGCAAGGATAAAGTCACACTTTTGGCGATTCTTGATTGAATGACCCTTTTTCTATAAAATAATTGAGAACCACTATAATGTTCTTCGATTTTTTTGACCCCGATCCCATTGAGATCCCAAGTTAATTTTTTGGTATGTTTTAAAAAACAGAATAGCCTAAAAAATATAAAAAAATAAAAAAAAACCGTTTTGAGATATTCAGAAAAAAATTTCAAGGATAATTTTAATTGCGACAACCTTCCCCTTTAAAATAAGTCATATTTTATTATTCCAGGATAAAAATTACCAGAGATATTCATTTTCAAAGAGGACTCGGACACCATTTTTGCGAAAACTTTAACATACTATAACTAACAAAAAAAATGAGATAGAAACAGAAAATTAAATTTCAATTATTTTTTTCACTAGTTCTTAAAGTACAAACATTTTCAAAAGAATCGGAGATGGTAAGGTCACAAATTTCGTCATTCTTGGCGGTTCTTGATGGAATGACCCTATTACCTACGCAATATTTTGTCTTGTAGTATTTTATCATGGTGCGTTTACACTCACCCTTGAGGCTCGCCTCGAGGCGAGCCTCTACCCCCATCAGGCCATTGCAAACCGTTTTTCGTCGGCTGTGTTCTTTGCTGTGTTGAAAGCAATTTACACTCAACATGCCTTTGCGGCGCAACTTGCCTATAAGTGCGAAACGACAGAGATACGATGAGCTGCGAATTGTGTGGTACCACAGTTCATTGTATGTGTGTACACATATGGAAGCGTGCGTCGGAGAAAAAGTTGAAGAATATTAGACTCTTGCGACATCACGAGCCATCTGATTGGTTGATTTTATGGTGGAGATAGAGGCGCGCCTCAAACGTTGAGTGTATGGTAAATCCACCATCATGGTTCTGTTCTGTGCTTTGTATTGCACCGCAGAACTACAATAAATGCTAATTACAGTCCACATATTCTACTAAATCATGTGCCCTATGCCTGGAGAAGTGTCCGGGTAGTGTTTATTCCGAAGGTTGGCAAGAGAGGTCACGAACTCGCGAAGGATTTCAGACCTTTAGCCTAACATCATTCGTGTTGAAAACACTGGAGCGCATTATAGATATACATGTGAGGCAGACCCTGGAAAGGTCACCGCTATCCAAATCTCAGCATGCTTACCTCAGAGGGAGATCCACGGAGACGGCTCTCCACGAAGTGGTGCGCACGATTGAGCACACGATAAACTACAAGCAATACACTTTAGCAGCCTTTCTAGATATAGAAGGGGCATTCAACAACGTCCACACCGAAGCTATCCAGGAATCTCTTACCGAACTGGGTGTGACCGAAAGCTTCAGAAATTGGATAATATCCATGCTACAGACCAGAATTATCCATTCAAACCTAGGAAAGAGCAATTTGACCAAGCACGTGCGTAGGGGAACACCACAGGGCGGTGTTATCTCACCTCTACTCTGGCTATTGGTCATGGATAAAATCCTAGTAAGACTAGACAGGGAGGGAATCAAAGTGATTGCGTACGCGGATGATCTGGTGATTTTGGTCTCGGGATTATTTCCTTCCGTAATCAGTGAGATTATGGACAGCGCTCTGGGTAAGGTAAGCACCTGGGCTACCGGCTGTGGCCTTGGTGTAAATCCGGATAAAACTGAGTTGGTACTATTCACCAGGAAAACCAAGATACCAGACTTTAACCTTACCCCGCCTGAACGGCCAACCGCTCCAGCTCTCCTCCAGCGCAAAGTATCTTGGTGTTATCCTTGATTCAAAGCTGAGCTGGAAACTCAACATAGAAAACCGGGTGGAGAAAGCCCGTGTGGCCTTCTACGCCTGCAAAAGAACCTTCGGCAAGAAGTGGGGACTCAAACCAAGGATGGTTTTGTGGCTGTACACTGCTGTAATACGTCCAATTCTCAACTACGGGTCACTAGTCTGGTGGCCCGCTCTGAGTAAGGACTATAACATAACTAAACTCAGTCGAGTTCAACGAAGTGCGGCCATAGGCATTACAGGTGCTATGCGGTCATGTCCGACCGATGCTCTAAACGTGCTACTCTACCTCCTACCAATCGACCTTTATATAAAAAACACCGCATCAAACAATGCCGTCAGGCTCAAAGAATCTGGGTGCTGGACTACGAAGCCATACGGGCATAGTAATATCCTGGGACAGTTACCAAAGGAATTGGTTACGTCACCGACTGACTACATCACCCCCAAACTGAGCTTCACGAAACGATTCTCTGTTGGTTTCCCAACTAGAGAGGAGTGGAAGAACGGTGCGGTGGAAGCAGACTTCGACACGATAATATTTACCGACGGTTCGAAAATGGACTGCGGGGTCGGGGCAGGAATATTCTCAGATACACATAATATCGCTAAATCCTACCGCCTCCCGGACCACGCTAGCGTCTTCCAGGCAGAGATACTGGGGATCCGGGAGGCTTGTCGTACACTAAAACACGACTTATCGCCAAAACACAACATCGTCATTTTCACCGACAGCCAAGCCGCAATCAAAGCACTAGACTCGGCTACCACCTCCTCTAAACTAGTTCAGCAATGCCGTAACGAACTAGCCGGTCTGGCGGAACGGCTCAAAGTCACTGTGCTCTGGGTCCCGGGGCATAGAGACATAATGGGAAATGAGCGGGCTGATGAACTGGCCAGGGAGGGCTCCGCTCTTCCCGGCTCTCTTGCGGAACTAGTTCATGTTCCTTTAGGAGTCGTAAAGAGGGTCATACTCTCACACTTCCAGACAGTGGCTAATTCCAGATGGAAAAGCCTAACTACCTGCGCCATATCTAGGAAGATGTGGCCATCTTACAACCGAGCCAAGTCAGACGAACTTCTATACAAGACCCGGGCAGACGTCTCCAGAATCACGGCGATCAGTACAGGTCACTGGCCGATTGGGGATCATGCGGCCAAACTGGGCATTCCATTCAATGTACACTGCCGTAGCTGCCAGGACACTAATGAGCGAGAGTCGCTTGTTCATTTCCTTTGCAAGTGTCCGGCTCTAGCTAGAGCCCGAGAGCGAGCACTAGGCAAGCCCTTCTACGGGGACCTGATGGAGATTTCGGGGAAGAGCCGATGAAGTAGCTTCAGTCGAGAAAGAGGGAATAGAACTCGAGTGAAGCGGTTGTTTTAAAAAGGGAAGGATTTATAGGAACGGACCACACCAGCCGTTACTATAAAATATAAGGGTTTGAGGAAACTTTAGGAGTGACAAATGAAAATACCTTTCAGTTGCCGGTTTTAGGTGGAGTGTTTATTATTTCGATATTCTTTAATATTTATAAACTAATTTTGCTTACTATCTATAATTACGTTAACAATAGAAAATGAAATAATTTTGCCTATGTGCTAAGTTAAATGACCGCAAGAATAATGCAGGTCAGGTGAGTGCATTCATATAATCATATTTATGCTGACTAAAAGTGTCAGCACTAAATATCGATACACTGAATGACTACCCGACACACATTATTTCTGTGATCCAAAGTTTTTATGAACTCAAATAACCGCGACAATAATAATGCAATCTGCATTATTCAGGCGGTGCATTGCACTTGTTCAGGTACTGAACAGGGATTTTCTGAGAAAAACTACATTGATCACTGAATTTTTAGGGTTGACGTAGCAAAAATCTGTTGTTTCGAGTAAATATCTCAAGATTGGGTGCATTTACAATTTAGACTGTTACATCAAATGAAAGGTAATTCGATTGTCTAAAAAACGAGTTATAACACTTTGCCTTGTGATTATTCGTTTTCAAGATTTAACGTTTTAAGTGAGTGAGGGTACCGGTCAAAAACACTTTTCTTAACCACCCTGTATATAATAAAAAAATGTATGTTTGTTTGTTTGTCCCGTATGAGTTCCTGTACCATTCATCTGATTCTGATGAAATTTTGGTGGTTTGTTATGCGCACGCCTGCGAAGGTTTCTGAATTAGTAAAATAATTTTATAATTGGTGGTACGCGAGTCGTTTCAATAATTGAGTGTCATTCATATATTGTTGTTTAGCGACAACCGCTCGTATTGCAACGCATGTCGGGGTATTATTTTGTTGTGCTCGCGGTATTATTTTGTTGTGCTCGCAAAAAAAACATAATGATGTATGGGGAAAGCTGTACCATAATGCAGATCGTGGGAGAATGTTTTTTAATTCAGTTTTCGAGGTGTAGCACCATACACACGTGAGCTTAGCCAGGGAACGCGGCTAGTATAGTATATTTGGAATTGCAGTTACCTCACAATACCACAGAATGTGTTCAGGTTTCTACCTCCGTTTGGCAGAACCTGCACAGACTATCAGTTACCAACGCTAACATGGGATTTCAAATTCGCATACTCGATATCACTGTTAAATTTTCCATTTTTGATAATTCAACGAAACAGCTGAACATAATTTTAATCTGTGTCAAACTAACAGTTTGTGTGTACCTGTTATTGTGTGTTTTGTCGACAAAGTGGAACCCGAAAAAATAGACGATCTAAACGACACGATAGAACTCACAAATATTTTTAAAATAATAGTCGCACTACTCTTTAAAATATTTTTTTAAGTTATGTACTCTGTTAAGAAGATATGCGACTACAAAATTGGGATCGCAAAATCCCAAGTGTTCAAGAGTTCTTGGTCTCTCGGAAACTGGACCGTGTAGCCTAGTATTGGCATTTATTTTTTTCTCCCATAACCGTATGCCCCTCTTGATGGAGCAAGTTGAGATTCCACAGAAAGGTCCACTTGGGCGAACAGCGGATCCTTCTCTTGTCTACTATTTCATTGGTCTCTATGCCCTCAAGACCGGTATCCAGTATTACGAACGTATCCAATATTTGGCCCGCCTCCCCTAGTGGCTTTTTCAAAATCTTGTTCAAAAGGTCTTGAGCCACGTGTTCCCCTTATCTGATACAGATAAAACTTAAAACATATTTTTTTACATTAATTGGAATCATTTGAAATATATTATATATTCCTATCTATATAAAGTTTATTTACATTTTATGTTATTATAATCTTATATACTCAATTAAAAAAATTAATGGAATCTGCATTAATTATTTTATTATCCTGTTTATATCGTTAATAATGTGCCATAATAATGTTGTTTTATATGATATAACACCTAGGTCGGAAATAGGCTAATGTGCGGTCGGTATAAGAAAAGAATTGTTTACGTGGTCGGAAATAGGAAGATTTCATCATTATGCAATTAATTATTTTCAACCATGTTTTCATATCAATATATAAATATATCATACCAAAATTTAATTTTTTGAGTATCGGTAGCACGTTATGAAACCGTAAAAAAAAATTTAAGAAGAAACAAATAATGGTTTGCTTTATATGAAAAAAAATATCTGAAGGGTCTGGGTGGTCGGAAATAGGTCATTTTACGTTACTAGAATTGTGGAAGGGAACCGACAGTTTTTTTTTCCGACTTCCTATATTCACACTAACACGCTTCAAAAACGCAATTTGATAGCAATGTTCAGTAGTACAAAAACAGACGAACTAGTACATAAACAGGCGATTTTTGTGAGGTTAAATTACAAGTTCTAGTACAGAAACGACCGAATTAGACCAAACCCTAGGTAGAGAGTGTTGTGTATCTAGTGACCGTACTTTAGAGAAGCTCAAGCTAAGGTGTATTCGTGCCGAAGGCTGCATTGTACCAAGATCTCCTGGGGGTACTGGGCGAAACCCCTTTCTAACCTAACCTTACATCCGTAATGGGAGCTCTGCGAGTGCGTACCTTCTTTTCTCGCCATACTCGTGGGATCAATATCGACACAGTATCTAATAAAACCGACGAAGTGTCCTCTGTAATTAACACCCTCTTTGACATAGTATTTGCTGTGATCAAGAGATGGATGTATAGTCCGAAGACTACTCACACCGCCGGACCATCATAAAGAGGGGAACCTGCTCCCTCCATCTCTCTGCAAAGCGAACGACATCGGCATTCAGGAGCCAAAGGTTTCAAATGCAGAAAGAGGTTGCTCTTGTGGACCTTCCGCAAATTGAATCGGAAAGGCAGCATGAATACTTCTCTGAGGTCTCTGAGAGGCGTATCAAGGCCAAAATTTCCAATGACGTGGAGCCGAATGAAGCGCGGGGATTTAGAAGGTGCCGAAACACACACTGGCAAAAGAGGCAGATCTGATGGTAGCACACCAGAACCAGTGGCGGATCCAGACTTTGCTGTTGGGGGGGGGGCGGAAATTTTTTTGATTTGGCTATTTTGTTTGATCAAGTTCTGTGTGAATTTAGCTATATAGACTGCACTTAGCAAAAACGGGATCATATTGTTTTCATCTTATTATAGGTCATTCCGTCATGAATCGCCAAAATTGTGACCTTACCATTTCCGATTCTTTTGAAAATGTTTGTACTTGAAGAACTAGTGAAAAAATTAATTGAAATTCAAGTTTTTGTTTCTATCTCCATTTTTTAACTAACAAAAACAACAACAATCTTTAAAATAAGCCCTACTTTATTATTCAAGGATAAAAATTACCAGAGACATGAATTTTCAAAGAGGACTCGGACACCTTTTTTGGGATATCTTTAACATACTATAACTAACAAAAAAATCTGCCAATAGTCTGGGCGAAACTTTATTATTTTTAGGGTCAAAGTTCGGGAGCGGTAAAAGTCGGAGTGTATCATGAGTTGCTTCGAGATTTTTAGATTTCTTATGGAAAATTAATTTTGTTCTTAATATAAAAATATTTAAAATAGAGATTTTTAGACGATTAAACATTGAAAAAGTTCGTGTAGACTATTCGAATTTCAGTATATTATGTACACTAAAAGCCCATAGAAGCAAAAACGCATTTGTTGCCTTATCAGAATTAAGAGATATGACGAATTGTTAAAACGTATACAAACCCATTACTTCCACTTGGGGTTTGAATTTCGAAAAAATTGTGAAACAGGTTTTTAGACGATTTCATAAGAAGCAACCTGAAATCTCATGAGACAAGACGGATTTTGAAAAAATTCTGAAAACGTAAGCGAACCCTTTACATCTCCTTGGTTCTGGAAATTCGAAAAATCGTGAATTGGTTGGCCGTAATAATCAATTTTACATCTCATCAGAACTAAGGAATGGCAAAAATTGTGAAAACATATACAAACCCTTGGGGGTTGAATATCGAAAAATTGAGAAATGGGTTTGTAGGCGATTATATAAAAAGTCTGTGGAAATAAAAAGCGATCTAATATCTCATCGAACCTAAGAAATATGTCGAAACTTTGAAAAGCATACAACCCCCTTACACCTTTTTGGATTGAATATCTAAAATACTGAAATTGACTTTTTGGCTTTTTTACATAGGAAACCTTAGGAAGTAAAAATGAATTCGATATATCACCAGATATGCAACCTCCTTACACCCACTTGGGGGTTGAATGTTCAAAAATCCTGAAAGGAGTTAATAAATAAATATGAAGACAGCACGAGAAAGTAGGAACAATTCAATTTCTTATCACTTCTAAAAGAAATGACGGAACTCGTGAAAACGTGTTCAACCCGTTTATACCCCCCTAGGTGGAAAAAGGAAAAAACTTAAAAACAAGTTTTAGGCGATTATTACACAAGCCCATGAATATGAAAAGATATTCAATATCTGATAAGACGTGGATATAGTAGAATTCGTGAAAAAGTTTACAACCCCCTTTGCACCCCCTTAGGGGTCGAATTTTAAAAAATCCTGAAAACACTATCTAGGTATTTATATGAAGAATCCATAGAATAAAAATGAATTTAATATTTGGGAAGACCTAATAGATATGACGAAAACCGTGAAAATATATGCATTCCATTTTCACTGATAATTTTTTTTGCCCCCCCTCCGAACGCCAATGTATATTTGAAATTTTTTTTTATCTAAATTAGTTTTCTAGTTGATTTACATAAACGTACCGAGTTTCAGCTTTGTAGCATAAGCCGTTCTATAGATAGAAAAAACACCCCCCACCCCCGTACCATACTACCCCTATAAAAAATTATATTTTTCCAAGATGCTACTAATATAGCTTTATCTAAATACGAAGTTTCAGCTTTATATCATTATAGGTTGTCGAGATATTAAAATCGGAACTTTTTCCTTTTCACCCTCCCCCACCCTCACCCTTTACACCCACACTTCCAAAATTTTGTTTTCTACTAGGGGTCTATTAGGCCTACTTCTGGTAAAAATTTGAAGCATCTATCTTACACTGTTCTTGAGATATGAGACGTGATTTTTTAGAAAAATTCTTATCCCCTCCACTTTCATGCTCCACCGCCTCCTTCAAAAGTTTTGCTTTCAGCAAACTTCATTTGTCAACCTTTATACAGAAACCAAATTTTATTTATCTAGTGCAATTGGTTAGTAAGATATCGCAATCTAAAGTTTTTCACCCCCCACCCCCGTACGCCACTGCCCCCACTCAAATTTTTGTTTCCGATCTATTCTCCTAGTATACCTACAGATATTCATAAAGTTTCAATTTTGTGACATTAACCGTTTAGGAGATATGGATTTTAGAAAGTGTCGATCTCACCTTTTTTGCGTTTCGGACGCATTATTTTTCCCCCCACTCCCAAACCCCTTCACCTATATCGGCAATTTTTTTGCAAATAGGTTCACTACTGAAGCTCTATATAAATTCCAAATTTCAGCCTCCTAGCATGAGCGGTTGCTGAGATCTAGAAACCAAAATTTTCCGTCTAAAACACTTCCCCCTCCTCCCCCTCACACCACCACCCCACAAAATTTGGCCACTTCAAGTGGCCTACCCAGTCTATTCATAAAAAAAATTTTAATTTAATAGCTCAAAGGGTTTGGGAGCTACGAGCCTTCAAACGATTTTGCGTACAGCGGTCGACGTACGGCGTACGGCGTACGGCGTACGGCGTACGGCGTACGGCGGACAGACGGACTGAAGTTTTTTATTGCTTTTTTCGTGTCTACTCGTCATGAAACGTGAAAAAAAAAATTTTGAGGGTAGCAAATTTTTTTTTTTTAAAAATCGAAAACAATACTGTATTATTAAAATAATAAAGTAATACTTTATTATTAAAAAATAATAAAGTAAAATGAGATAGAAACAAAAACTTGAAATCATATTTTGTTTTCACTAATTTTTCGAGTACACAAATTTTCAAAAGAATCGGCAAGGATAAAGTCACACTTTTGGCGATTCTTGATTGAATGACCCTTTTTCTATAAAATAATTGAGAACCACTATAATGTTCTTCGATTTTTTTGACCCCGATCCCATTGAGATCCCAAGTTAATTTTTTGGTATGTTTTAAAAAACAGAATAGCCTAAAAAATATAAAAAAATAAAAAAAAACCGTTTTGAGATATTCAGAAAAAAATTTCAAGGATAATTTTAATTGCGACAACCTTCCCCTTTAAAATAAGTCATATTTTATTATTCCAGGATAAAAATTACCAGAGATATTCATTTTCAAAGAGGACTCGGACACCATTTTTGCGAAAACTTTAACATACTATAACTAACAAAAAAAATGAGATAGAAACAGAAAATTAAATTTCAATTATTTTTTTCACTAGTTCTTAAAGTACAAACATTTTCAAAAGAATCGGAGATGGTAAGGTCACAAATTTCGTCATTCTTGGCGGTTCTTGATGGAATGACCCTATTACCTACGCAATATTTTGTCTTGTAGTATTTTATCATGGTGCGTTTACACTCACCCTTGAGGCTCGCCTCGAGGCGAGCCTCTACCCCCATCAGGCCATTGCAAACCGTTTTTCGTCGGCTGTGTTCTTTGCTGTGTTGAAAGCAATTTACACTCAACATGCCTTTGCGGCGCAACTTGCCTATAAGTGCGAAACGACAGAGATACGATGAGCTGCGAATTGTGTGGTACCACAGTTCATTGTATGTGTGTACACATATGGAAGCGTGCGTCGGAGAAAAAGTTGAAGAATATTAGACTCTTGCGACATCACGAGCCATCTGATTGGTTGATTTTATGGTGGAGATAGAGGCGCGCCTCAAACGTTGAGTGTATGGTAAATCCACCATCATGGTTCTGTTCTGTGCTTTGTATTGCACCGCAGAACTACAATAAATGCTAATTACAGTCCACATATTCTACTAAATCATGTGCCCTATGCCTGGAGAAGTGTCCGGGTAGTATTTATTCCGAAGGTTGGCAAGAGAGGTCACGAACTCGCGAAGGATTTCAGACCTTTAGCCTAACATCATTCGTGTTGAAAACACTGGAGCGCATTATAGATATACATGTGAGGCAGACCCTGGAAAGGTCACCGCTATCCAAATCTCAGCATGCTTACCTCAGAGGGAGATCCACGGAGACGGCTCTCCACGAAGTGGTGCGCACGATTGAGCACACGATAAACTACAAGCAATACACTTTAGCAGCCTTTCTAGATATAGAAGGGGCATTCAACAACGTCCACACCGAAGCTATCCAGGAATCTCTTACCGAACTGGGTGTGACCGAAAGCTTCAGAAATTGGATAATATCCATGCTACAGACCAGAATTATCCATTCAAACCTAGGAAAGAGCAATTTGACCAAGCACGTGCGTAGGGGAACACCACAGGGCGGTGTTATCTCACCTCTACTCTGGCTATTGGTCATGGATAAAATCCTAGTAAGACTAGACAGGGAGGGAATCAAAGTGATTGCGTACGCGGATGATCTGGTGATTTTGGTCTCGGGATTATTTCCTTCCGTAATCAGTGAGATTATGGACAGCGCTCTGGGTAAGGTAAGCACCTGGGCTACCGGCTGTGGCCTTGGTGTAAATCCGGATAAAACTGAGTTGGTACTATTCACCAGGAAAACCAAGATACCAGACTTTAACCTTCCCCGCCTGAACGGCCAACCGCTCCAGCTCTCCTCCAGCGCAAAGTATCTTGGTGTTATCCTTGATTCAAAGCTGAGCTGGAAACTCAACATAGAAAACCGGGTGGAGAAAGCCCGTGTGGCCTTCTACGCCTGCAAAAGAACCTTCGGCAAGAAGTGGGGACTCAAACCAAGGATGGTTTTGTGGCTGTACACTGCTGTAATACGTCCAATTCTCAACTACGGGTCACTAGTCTGGTGGCCCGCTCTGAGTAAGGACTATAACATAACTAAACTCAGTCGAGTTCAACGAAGTGCGGCCATAGGCATTACAGGTGCTATGCGGTCATGTCCGACCGATGCTCTAAACGTACTACTCTACCTCCTACCAATCGACCTTTATATAAAAAACACCGCATCAAACAATGCCGTCAGGCTCAAAGAATCTGGGTGCTGGACTACGAAGCCATACGGGCATAGTAATATCCTGGGACAGTTACCAAAGGAATTGGTTACGTCACCGACTGACTACATCACCCCCAAACTGAGCTTCACGAAACGATTCTCTGTTGGTTTCCCAACTAGAGAGGAGTGGAAGAACGGTGCGGTGGAAGCAGACTTCGACACGATAATATTTACCGACGGTTCGAAAATGGACTGCGGGGTCGGGGCAGGAATATTCTCAGATACACATAATATCGCTAAATCCTACCGCCTCCC
Organism: Beris morrisii; assembly: GCA_951812415.1. Lineage (NCBI taxonomy): Eukaryota > Metazoa > Arthropoda > Insecta > Diptera > Stratiomyidae > Beris > Beris morrisii. The sequence continues at coordinate 69,187,802 of OX638313.1, forward strand.
GGACCACGCTAGCGTCTTCCAGGCAGAGATACTGGGGATCCGGGAGGCTTGTCGTACACTAAAACACGACTCATCGCCAAAACACAACATCGTCATTTTCACCGACAGCCAAGCCGCAATCAAAGCACTAGACTCGGCTACCACCTCCTCCAAACTAGTTCAGCAATGCCGTAACGAACTAGCCGGTCTGGCGGAACGGCTCAAAGTCACTGTGCTCTGGGTCCCGGGGCATAGAGACATAATGGGAAATGAGCGGGCTGATGAACTGGCCAGGGAGGGCTCCGCTCTTCCCGGCTCTCTTGCGGAACTAGTTCATGTTCCTTTAGGAGTCGTAAAGAGGGTCATACTCTCACACTTCCAGACAGTGGCTAATTCCAGATGGAAAAGCCTAACTACCTGCGCCATATCTAGGAAGATGTGGCCATCTTACAACCGAGCCAAGTCAGACGAACTTCTATACAAGACCCGGGCAGACGTCTCCAGAATCACGGCGATCAGTACAGGTCACTGGCCGATTGGGGATCATGCGGCCAAACTGGGCATTCCATTCAATGTACACTGCCGTAGCTGCCAGGACACTAATGAGCGAGAGTCGCTTGTTCATTTCCTTTGCAAGTGTCCGGCTCTAGCTAGAGCCCGAGAGCGAGCACTAGGCAAGCCCTTCTACGGGGACCTGATGGAGATTTCGGGGAAGAGCCGATGAAGTAGCTTCAGTCGAGAAAGAGGGAATAGAACTCGAGTGAAGCGGTTGTTTTAAAAAGGGAAGGATTTATAGGAACGGACCACACCAGCCGTTACTATAAAATATAAGGGTTTGAGGAAACTTTAGGAGTGACAAATGAAAATACCTTTCAGTTGCCGGTTTTAGGTGGAGTGTTTATTATTTCGATATTCTTTAATATTTATAAACTAATTTTGCTTACTATCTATAATTACGTTAACAATAGAAAATGAAATAATTTTGCCTATGTGCTAAGTTAAATGACCGCAAGAATAATGCAGGTCAGGTGAGTGCATTCATATAATCATATTTATGCTGACTAAAAGTGTCAGCACTAAATATCGATACACTGAATGACTACCCGACACACATTATTTCTGTGATCCAAAGTTTTTATGAACTCAAATAACCGCGACAATAATAATGCAATCTGCATTATTCAGGCGGTGCATTGCACTTGTTCAGGTACTGAACAGGGATTTTCTGAGAAAAACTACATTGATCACTGAATTTTTAGGGTTGACGTAGCAAAAATCTGTTGTTTCGAGTAAATATCTCAAGATTGGGTGCATTTACAATTTAGACTGTTACATCAAATGAAAGGTAATTCGATTGTCTAAAAAACGAGTTATAACACTTTGCCTTGTGATTATTCGTTTTCAAGATTTAACGTTTTAAGTGAGTGAGGGTACCGGTCAAAAACACTTTTCTTAACCACCCTGTATATAATAAAAAAATGTATGTTTGTTTGTTTGTCCCGTATGAGTTCCTGTACCATTCATCTGATTCTGATGAAATTTTGGTGGTTTGTTATGCGCACGCCTGCGAAGGTTTCTGAATTAGTAAAATAATTTTATAATTGGTGGTACGCGAGTCGTTTCAATAATTGAGTGTCATTCATATATTGTTGTTTAGCGACAACCGCTCGTATTGCAACGCATGTCGGGGTATTATTTTGTTGTGCTCGCGGTATCATTTTGTTGTGCTCGCAAAAAAAACATAATGATGTATGGGGAAAGCTGTACCATAATGCAGATCGTGGGAGAATGTTTTTTAATTCAGTTTTCGAGGTGTAGCACCATACACACGTGAGCTTAGCCAGGGAACGCGGCTAGTATAGTATATTTGGAATTGCAGTTACCTCACAATACCACAGAATGTGTTCAGGTTTCTACCTCCGTTTGGCAGAACCTGCACAGACTATCAGTTACCAACGCTAACATGGGATTTCAAATTCGCATACTCGATATCACTGTTAAATTTTCCATTTTTGATAATTCAACGAAACAGCTGAACATAATTTTAATCTGTGTCAAACTAACAGTTTGTGTGTACCTGTTATTGTGTGTTTTGTCGACAAAGTGGAACCCGAAAAAATAGACGATCTAAACGACACGATAGAACTCACAAATATTTTTAAAATAATAGTCGCACTACTCTTTAAAATATTTTTTTAAGTTATGTACTCTGTTAAGAAGATATGCGACTACAAAATTGGGATCGCAAAATCCCAAGTGTTCAAGAGTTCTTGGTCTCTCGGAAACTGGACCGTGTAGCCTAGTATTGGCATTTATTTTTTTCTCCCATAACCGTATGCCCCTCTTGATGGAGCAAGTTGAGATTCCACAGAAAGGTCCACTTGGGCGAACAGCGGATCCTTCTCTTGTCTACTATTTCATTGGTCTCTATGCCCTCAAGACCGGTATCCAGTATTACGAACGTATCCAATATTTGGCCCGCCTCCCCTAGTGGCTTTTTCAAAATCTTGTTCAAAAGGTCTTGAGCCACGTGTTCCCCTTATCTGATACAGATAAAACTTAAAACATATTTTTTTACATTAATTGGAATCATTTGAAATATATTATATATTCCTATCTATATAAAGTTTATTTACATTTTATGTTATTATAATCTTATATACTCAATTAAAAAAATTAATGGAATCTGCATTAATTATTTTATTATCCTGTTTATATCGTTAATAATGTGCCATAATAATGTTGTTTTATATGATATAACACCTAGGTCGGAAATAGGCTAATGTGCGGTCGGTATAAGAAAAGAATTGTTTACGTGGTCGGAAATAGGAAGATTTCATCATTATGCAATTAATTATTTTCAACCATGTTTTCATATCAATATATAAATATATCATACCAAAATTTAATTTTTTGAGTATCGGTAGCACGTTATGAAACCGTAAAAAAAAATTTAAGAAGAAACAAATAATGGTTTGCTTTATATGAAAAAAAATATCTGAAGGGTCTGGGTGGTCGGAAATAGGTCATTTTACGTTACTAGAATTGTGGAAGGGAACCGACAGTTTTTTTTTCCGACTTCCTATATTCACACTAACACGCTTCAAAAACGCAATTTGATAGCAATGTTCAGTAGTACAAAAACAGACGAACTAGTACATAAACAGGCGATTTTTGTGAGGTTAAATTACAAGTTCTAGTACAGAAACGACCGAATTAGACCAAACCCTAGGTAGAGAGTGTTGTGTATCTAGTGACCGTACTTTAGAGAAGCTCAAGCTAAGGTGTATTCGTGCCGAAGGCTGCATTGTACCAAGATCTCCTGGGGGTACTGGGCGAAACCCCTTTCTAACCTAACCTTACATCCGTAATGGGAGCTCTGCGAGTGCGTACCTTCTTTTCTCGCCATACTCGTGGGATCAATATCGACACAGTATCTAATAAAACCGACGAAGTGTCCTCTGTAATTAACACCCTCTTTGACATAGTATTTGCTGTGATCAAGAGATGGATGTATAGTCCGAAGACTACTCACACCGCCGGACCATCATAAAGAGGGGAACCTGCTCCCTCCATCTCTCTGCAAAGCGAACGACATCGGCATTCAGGAGCCAAAGGTTTCAAATGCAGAAAGAGGTTGCTCTTGTGGACCTTCCGCAAATTGAATCGGAAAGGCAGCATGAATACTTCTCTGAGGTCTCTGAGAGGCGTATCAAGGCCAAAATTTCCAATGACGTGGAGCCGAATGAAGCGCGGGGATTTAGAAGGTGCCGAAACACACACTGGCAAAAGAGGCAGATCTGATGGTAGCACACCAGAACCAGTGGCGGATCCAGACTTTGCTGTTGGGGGGGGGGCGGAAATTTTTTTGATTTGGCTATTTTGTTTGATCAAGTTCTGTGTGAATTTAGCTACATAGACTGCACTTAGCAAAAACGGGATCATATTGTTTTCATCTTATTATAGGTCATTCCGTCATGAATCGCCAAAATTGTGACCTTACCATTTCCGATTCTTTTGAAAATGTTTGTACTTGAAGAACTAGTGAAAAAATTAATTGAAATTCAAGTTTTTGTTTCTATCTCCATTTTTTAACTAACAAAAACAACAACAATCTTTAAAATAAGCCCTACTTTATTATTCAAGGATAAAAATTACCAGAGACATGAATTTTCAAAGAGGACTCGGACACCTTTTTTGGGATATCTTTAACATACTATAACTAACAAAAAATCTGCCAGTAGTCTGGGCGAAACTTTATTATTTTTAGGGTCAAAGTTCGGGAGCGGTAAAAGTCGGAGTGTATCATGAGTTGCTTCGAGATTTTTAGATTTCTTATGGAAAATTAATTTTGTTCTTAATATAAAAATATTTAAAATAGAGATTTTTAGACGATTAAACATTGAAAAAGTTCGTGTAGACTATTCGAATTTCAGTATATTATGTACACTAAAAGCCCATAGAAGCAAAAACGCATTTGTTGCCTTATCAGAATTAAGAGATATGACGAATTGTTAAAACGTATACAAACCCATTACTTCCACTTGGGGTTTGAATTTCGAAAAAATTGTGAAACAGGTTTTTAGACGATTTCATAAGAAGCAACCTGAAATCTCATGAGACAAGACGGATTTTGAAAAAATTCTGAAAACGTAAGCGAACCCTTTACATCTCCTTGGTTCTGGAAATTCGAAAAATCGTGAATTGGTTGGCCGTAATAATCAATTTTACATCTCATCAGAACTAAGGAATGGCAAAAATTGTGAAAACATATACAAACCCTTGGGGGTTGAATATCGAAAAATTGAGAAATGGGTTTGTAGGCGATTATATAAAAAGTCTGTGGAAATAAAAAGCGATCTAATATCTCATCGAACCTAAGAAATATGTCGAAACTTTGAAAAGCATACAACCCCCTTACACCTTTTTGGATTGAATATCTAAAATACTGAAATTGACTTTTTGGCTTTTTTACATAGGAAACCTTAGGAAGTAAAAATGAATTCGATATATCACCAGATATGCAACCTCCTTACACCCACTTGGGGGTTGAATGTTCAAAAATCCTGAAAGGAGTTAATAAATAAATATGAAGACAGCACGAGAAAGTAGGAACAATTCAATTTCTTATCACTTCTAAAAGAAATGACGGAACTCGTGAAAACGTGTTCAACCCGTTTATACCCCCCTAGGTGGAAAAAGGAAAAAACTTAAAAACAAGTTTTAGGCGATTATTACACAAGCCCATGAATATGAAAAGATATTCAATATCTGATAAGACGTGGATATAGTAGAATTCGTGAAAAAGTTTACAACCCCCTTTGCACCCCCTTAGGGGTCGAATTTTAAAAAATCCTGAAAACACTATCTAGGTATTTATATGAAGAATCCATAGAATAAAAATGAATTTAATATTTGGGAAGACCTAATAGATATGACGAAAACCGTGAAAATATATGCATTCCATTTTCACTGATAATTTTTTTTGCCCCCCCTCCGAACGCCAATGTATATTTGAAATTTTTTTTTATCTAAATTAGTTTTCTAGTTGATTTACATAAACGTACCGAGTTTCAGCTTTGTAGCATAAGCCGTTCTATAGATAGAAAAAACACCCCCCACCCCCGTACCATACTACCCCTATAAAAAATTATATTTTTCCAAGATGCTACTAATATAGCTTTATCTAAATACGAAGTTTCAGCTTTATATCATTATAGGTTGTCGAGATATTAAAATCGGAACTTTTTCCTTTTCACCCTCCCCCACCCTCACCCTTTACACCCACACTTCCAAAATTTTGTTTTCTACTAGGGGTCTATTAGGCCTACTTCTGGTAAAAATTTGAAGCATCTATCTTACACTGTTCTTGAGATATGAGACGTGATTTTTTAGAAAAATTCTTATCCCCTCCACTTTCATGCTCCACCGCCCCCTTCAAAAGTTTTGCTTTCAGCAAACTTCATTTGTCAACCTTTATACAGAAACCAAATTTTATTTATCTAGTGCAATTGGTTAGTAAGATATCGCAATCTAAAGTTTTTCACCCCCCACCCCCGTACGCCACTGCCCCCACTCAAATTTTTGTTTCCGATCTATTCTCCTAGTATACCTACAGATATTCATAAAGTTTCAATTTTGTGACATTAACCGTTTAGGAGATATGGATTTTAGAAAGTGTCGATCTCACCTTTTTTGCGTTTCGGACGCATTATTTTTCCCCCCACTCCCAAACCCCTTCACCTATATCGGCAATTTTTTTGCAAATAGGTTCACTACTGAAGCTCTATATAAATTCCAAATTTCAGCCTCCTAGCATGAGCGGTTGCTGAGATCTAGAAACCAAAATTTTCCGTCTAAAACACTTCCCCCTCCTCCCCCTCACACCACCACCCCACAAAATTTGGCCACTTCAAGTGGCCTACCCAGTCTATTCATAAAAAAAATTTTAATTTAATAGCTCAAAGGGTTTGGGAGCTACGAGCCTTCAAACGATTTTGCGTACAGCGGTCGACGTACGGCGTACGGCGTACGGCGGACAGACGGACTGAAGTTTTTTATTGCTTTTTTCGTGTCTACTCGTCATGAAACGTGAAAAAAAAAATTTTGAGGGTAGCAAATTTTTTTTTTTTAAAAATCGAAAACAATACTGTATTATTAAAATAATAAAGTAATACTTTATTATTAAAAAATAATAAAGTAAAATGAGATAGAAACAAAAACTTGAAATCATATTTTGTTTTCACTAATTTTTCGAGTACACAAATTTTCAAAAGAATCGGCAAGGATAAGGTCACACTTTTGGCGATTCTTGATTGAATGACCCTTTTTCTATAAAATAATTGAGAACCACTATAATGTTCTTCGATTTTTTTGACCCCGATCCCATTGAGATCCCAAGTTAATTTTTTGGTATGTTTTAAAAAACAGAATAGCCTAAAAAATATAAAAAAATAAAAAAAAACCGTTTTGAGATATTCAGAAAAAAATTTCAAGGATAATTTTAATTGCGACAACCTTCCCCTTTAAAATAAGTCATATTTTATTATTCCAGGATAAAAATTACCAGAGATATTCATTTTCAAAGAGGACTCGGACACCATTTTTGCGAAAACTTTAACATACTATAACTAACAAAAAAAATGAGATAGAAACAGAAAATTAAATTTCAATTATTTTTTTCACTAGTTCTTAAAGTACAAACATTTTCAAAAGAATCGGAGATGGTAAGGTCACAAATTTCGTCATTCTTGGCGGTTCTTGATGGAATGACCCTATTACCTACGCAATATTTTGTCTTGTAGTCTTTTTATCATGGTGCGTTTACACACACCCTTGAGGCTCGCCTCGAGGCGAGCCTCTACCCCCATCAGGCCATTGCAAACCGTTTTTCGTCGGCTGTGTTCTTTGCTGTGTTGAAAGCAATTTACACTCAACATGCCTTTGCGGCGCAACTTGCCTATAAGTGCGAAACGACAGAGATACAATGAGCTGCGAATTGTGTGGTACCACAGTTCATTGTATGTGTGTACACATATGGAAGCGTGCGTCGGAGAAAAAGTTGAAGAATATTAGACTCTTGCGACATCACGAGCCATCTGATTGGTTGATTTTATGGTGGAGATAGAGGCGCGCCTCAAACGTTGAGTGTATGGTAAATCCACCATCATGGTTCTGTTCTGTGCTTTGTATTGCACCGCAGAACTACAATAAATGCTAATTACAGTCCACATATTCTACTAAATCATGTGCCCTATGCCTGGAGAAGTGTCCGGGTAGTGTTTATTCCGAAGGTTGGCAAGAGAGGTCACGAACTCGCGAAGGATTTCAGACCTTTAGCCTAACATCATTCGTGTTGAAAACACTGGAGCGCATTATAGATATACATGTGAGGCAGACCCTGGAAAGGTCACCGCTATCCAAATCTCAGCATGCTTACCTCAGAGGGAGATCCACGGAGACGGCTCTCCACGAAGTGGTGCGCACGATTGAGCACACGATAAACTACAAGCAATACACTTTAGCAGCCTTTCTAGATATAGAAGGGGCATTCAACAACGTCCACACCGAAGCTATCCAGGAATCTCTTACCGAACTGGGTGTGACCGAAAGCTTCAGAAATTGGATAATATCCATGCTACAGACCAGAATTATCCATTCAAACCTAGGAAAGAGCAATTTGACCAAGCACGTGCGTAGGGGAACACCACAGGGCGGTGTTATCTCACCTCTACTCTGGCTATTGGTCATGGATAAAATCCTAGTAAGACTAGACAGGGAGGGAATCAAAGTGATTGCGTACGCGGATGATCTGGTGATTTTGGTCTCGGGATTATTTCCTTCCGTAATCAGTGAGATTATGGACAGCGCTCTGGGTAAGGTAAGCACCTGGGCTACCGGCTGTGGCCTTGGTGTAAATCCGGATAAAACTGAGTTGGTACTATTCACCAGGAAAACCAAGATACCAGACTTTAACCTTCCCCGCCTGAACGGCCAACCGCTCCAGCTCTCCTCCAGCGCAAAGTATCTTGGTGTTATCCTTGATTCAAAGCTGAGCTGGAAACTCAACATAGAAAACCGGGTGGAGAAAGCCCGTGTGGCCTTCTACGCCTGCAAAAGAACCTTCGGCAAGAAGTGGGGACTCAAACCAAGGATGGTTTTGTGGCTGTACACTGCTGTAATACGTCCAATTCTCAACTACGGGTCACTAGTCTGGTGGCCCGCTCTGAGTAAGGACTATAACATAACTAAACTCAGTCGAGTTCAACGAAGTGCGGCCATAGGCATTACAGGTGCTATGCGGTCATGTCCGACCGATGCTCTAAACGTGCTACTCTACCTCCTACCAATCGACCTTTATATAAAAAACACCGCATCAAACAATGCCGTCAGGCTCAAAGAATCTGGGTGCTGGACTACGAAGCCATACGGGCATAGTAATATCCTGGGACAGTTACCAAAGGAATTGGTTACGTCACCGACTGACTACATCACCCCCAAACTGAGCTTCACGAAACGATTCTCTGTTGGTTTCCCAACTAGAGAGGAGTGGAAGAACGGTGCGGTGGAAGCAGACTTCGACACGATAATATTTACCGACGGTTCGAAAATGGACTGCGGGGTCGGGGCAGGAATATTCTCAGATACACATAATATCGCTAAATCCTACCGCCTCCCGGACCACGCTAGCGTCTTCCAGGCAGAGATACTGGGGATCCGGGAGGCTTGTCGTACACTAAAACACGACTCATCGCCAAAACACAACATCGTCATTTTCACCGACAGCCAAGCCGCAATCAAAGCACTAGACTCGGCTACCACCTCCTCTAAACTAGTTCAGCAATGCCGTAACGAACTAGCCGGTCTGGCGGAACGGCTCAAAGTCACTGTGCTCTGGGTCCCGGGGCATAGAGACATAATGGGAAATGAGCGGGCTGATGAACTGGCCAGGGAGGGCTCCGCTCTTCCCGGCTCTCTTGCGGAACTAGTTCATGTTCCTTTAGGAGTCGTAAAGAGGGTCATACTCTCACACTTCCAGACAGTGGCTAATTCCAGATGGAAAAGCCTAACTACCTGCGCCATATCTAGGAAGATGTGGCCATCTTACAACCGAGCCAAGTCAGACGAACTTCTATACAAGACCCGGGCAGACGTCTCCAGAATCACGGCGATCAGTACAGGTCACTGGCCGATTGGGGATCATGCGGCCAAACTGGGCATTCCATTCAATGTACACTGCCGTAGCTGCCAGGACACTAATGAGCGAGAGTCGCTTGTTCATTTCCTTTGCAAGTGTCCGGCTCTAGCTAGAGCCCGAGAGCGAGCACTAGGCAAGCCCTTCTACGGGGACCTGATGGAGATTTCGGGGAAGAGGATTGGAGAGTTATTACACTTCCTGAACAGCACAGGGTGGCTATAGCGATCCAATTCAATCAACCTTTCTCACACTCATCTTCTGTATTCCCCAGTATCAACAACCCTTAACAGCCGAGTTTAACACGAGTTTGTGGTTTCAAAACGGCCTCTGAGCTAATTGAGCCCTGTCTGGGTGACAGGGCTGCCACTTAAACCAACCAACCAACAGTCCACATTGCAGTGGAGTAAAAAAAATCGGAGAACGGTTGAAGTAGGTATGTATGTTTAGAAAATTCGGAATTGCTCTTGGGAGAGGGCGGCCGCCCCCTCCGCCCCCCCTGTATCCGCCAATGACCAGAACCGATCTTAAAAAGCTACAGAAAACGGAAAAATTTGAGGCAGTCGTCGATACGGTTGTAGGATACTAAAAGCAAACCAGTTGTTAATGATAAGTTTCAGGTCTCCTCGACAAAGACCAAACTAGGCACTGAAGATCGCTCAAAAATAGCAAAAGGAATGCCGGTGAAAGGACAGAGCTCGCTTAACTCAACGCCAAGCACTTTCCAGATTTCATATAGACGTAGCGTCTCATATGCTGTTATGCATTCTTTGCACTCTGAGGTCACTCTCACCAACGACCAATTGAGAGACGTCACGAGATCAATTATGGACGAGGTGGACAAGATTGTAGATGGCGGATCGCATCCATAATTTATGGCACAAAGTCAGACTAGTGGCTGGCTCTCCATCACGTGCAATAACAAATCAACCTAAAACTGAATCATCAGGATCGCATCTATGTTGAAGCCCTGGAAGGATGCGCAGCTCGTTGCGGTAGATGGGTTCGAACTACCAAAGGCAACTAACTACCTGCGTAGCTTATATCCCACCAGGAATAGAATTGTAAACTGCGAAGTGCAAAGATGCCAAATTTAGAGACATCAGCTCTCAACCAGGACCATCACAACCAGCAGGAAAAGCAGTTGTCCAGGTCAGAGAAATCAACAATCAACCTGCAACATCACAAGCTCCTATACCTATGGATGTAGAGTCTAGAACTGCCACAAAACTAAAATTTTCAGGACAACTGCAACACGTCCCAACCCGGACCGGCATAAGGACCCTTGGAGTCCAGCGCAGAGATAAAATCCACGCAGGTTCTTCCAACATCTGGTACAAAATCATTTGTAAAAAAGCATCTCACCCACAGCGCAACTCACCCAAAGGTCTAAAAACATAACCGTAGTTTTAGCCCCTTAAGCCTAGTACTGTGTTCCGAGCGAAACGAAATGAACTGTCAAATCCCATATAAAAAAGATTAATATTTCGTTAATTTTACGCGACGAAATATTTCGTTCGTTTTCCAGTACTGTGTTCATGAGCGGAATGGATATTTGCAGTAGTCACTAATAGATTGGTTTCGTTAAAGTTTCGTTTCCAAGGGTAGGGTACCCTTTTATGACAAGCGAAATATTTGTCAATTCAAAAATTTCAACCGTTCGCTGTCAGTTCAGTTCGCTCGTGCTCGGGAAATTTTGTGTGGGTTATATTTTGTTGTGTTGTGTACCGGAATTGTAATTTTATTACAGTTTAACTCTCGTAAGCGGTCTCGATACCGCAAGTAGCGGGTGTTTCTGCTGGAAACCGCAATAAGAAACCTCTTGAACCAAAGGATCGAACGAGGCCTTGTCCGGCTGAACCAAGAGAAGGGTCGTGGGCACCAGTGATTCTTTTCTAAGAACCCGTTCTGACATCTTCCACGATCGAATCACAAATCGGGGAAAATTTACCGTGCTAAATATAAATTTCGTATGAGCGAAAACCGAGCTAAAACATGTCACAACACAAATAGAAATAAATAATCCGAAATTAGTATCACGATCACAATTCTTTTATTCAATATTAATTAATTCGCGCGGTGTTGCAAAAATTAACCCTTTACATTCTATCCTACTTAATTTAATTGCTGATTCAAAATTTAACTGGCCTAATCCGATTCTACTTAGCCTGTTCTACCTTCTGCTCTAAGGATTATAAACTAGGGTGCCGCTGGTGTAGAAGAATCACTCGCTGATCCTCGACCGTCGGGCTTCTCGTTTCACTTGCTGTTCTCCGGATACTGGTGAAAGGCTCGCCGCTATGTCTTTGACGAAGCCACCCGTCGTTGATGTTGAACTCGTAGGTAATTGTCGTAGGCTTCGCTGACGAGGCGCTAGTAGCTTGTCGTCCTTCTTTTATGGGCTACGCTCACCGTGCCGTAATTGTAACTTCGGCCAGTCGTTTCTCGCTGTACGATCACTACATTTCTACCGTCACCGACTTGTGACTATAAAGTACAGACTTCGCGCACTATTTTTTTAAAATTCTCCTCTGACTTCCTTGTTTGACTCTCTCCGAAAAACTGCCCGTTTTCGGGTCCGCCACCTCCTAGGAAAACTTTGGTCAGCTTCAAAAACGGTTACCTCAGCTTAAATGATGCTTTTGGGTCAACGATCGCTGACGCTCGGTCGTTGATCCCGGCTTCCAAACTTAAATCCACGGATAACTTTCTCCTCGGATTCGACGACTTTCCTCGATTCATAATTTCTCTAATTAATTCCTAATCCTAGACCTAACTAACTCTAATAACTCATAATCCTAAACCTAACTAATTCTAGTAATTCATAATCCTAAACCTAACTCATTCTAATAATTCACAATCCTAAACCTAATAGTCGGAGAGCTCGCGACAAAAAATCGCAAGAGTTTTAGGAAAGCTAATATTTTGGTATTTGGTTACATTTCGGGTATATGTAAATATACTAGAGTCAGCAGGTCTGACGTCGGGACACCTGGCTCTGGTGAGCTGTCAAAGATGTCAAAAAAATCGGAAAATGAAAGAGTTTTAGGAAAGCTGAGAATTTGCCAGGACGTAGTTTTTACAATGAAAAACTGAAAAAAAATGGTCAGACACCCCAACAGCGGGCCCCCCCAGTCAGCCCCCCCCAAACATGTAAAAAAAATCGGGTCCTCAAAAGAGTTTTCTTGCTGATGAGCAAATATTTTATTGGTGTAACTCCAAGATAGTTCTCAGCTGGATAAGTGCAGAGTCGTCATCATACAAAACGTTTGTGGCAAACAGAATAGCTTCCATTCAAAGATCAAGTGTGAGAAGTCATTGGAGGTATGTGAACACCAGCCTCAATCCTGCAGACCTAGTATCCAGAGGAATGACACCGAGTAAGTTAATGCAGTCAGGTTTATGGCTTTCCGGGCCTGAGTTTTTAATGAAATCCCCTTTCGAGTGGCCTTCAGAGGAAACTATAATGGAATGTGATCAGCCTGAAATGAAACAACGCATATCGTTGCTTACAGTTCACCATGGGTCTCATTTCGTTGACACTATTGACCATCGAAACTCTTTGAAACACCTGCTTCGCGTTGTAACCTACCTTTACAGATTCACGCGAAACCTGCGAAATAGTCGACTTCTAAGCGGACCCCTGGCAATCGAAGAAATCAATGAAGCTTTATTCATAATTGTGCGTCATATTCAAGCTCAGAGCTTTGCCGAGGAGTTAAAGGAGCTGACTAAAGGAAATCAATTAGGGAGGAACAACAGCATTATAAGCCTGACACCGTTTATTGACGACAATAAAGTTATAAGAGTGGGCGGAAGGCTTCAAGCAGCGAGCATATCTTACGACGCCAAACATCCAATGCTTCTACCAAAGAATCATCCACTAGTTCAGCTGTTGGTAGCTGACATGCATAAAAATAATTGTCATGCAGGGCCACAGGCCCTGTTAGCAATTGTTCGACAACGTTTCTGGCCACTAGCTGGCCACTAGCTGGGAAGCTTTTGGTCCGGTCAGTAGTACAGAAATGAGTACGGTGTTTCAAAGCTAAGCCGATGTTAATTTCCCAACTCATGGGAAATTTACCTGGACCTAGGATTCAACAAAGTCGCCCATTTTTACACTCTGGAGTCGATTTTTGTGGACCGATCTGGATTCTTTGACAGTCTTTGTCTGTTTCGCCACGAAAGCAGTGCATCTGGAAGTCGTTTCCGATTTAAGTTCAAGTAGTTTTTTGGGAGCCTTAAAACGCTTTTGTGCTCGACGAGGAAGTTCAAGGAGCATCTATTGCGACAATGCAACTAATTTTCTGGGAGCTTACAACCAACTAGAAGAAGTCAAGAAGATGTTGCAGACGAAGGAGTTTCAAGGAGAGTTAACGTCACTTTGTCTTTCAAGAGGCACTGACTTCCATTTTATTCCACCACGATCACCGCACTTTGGTGGTCTATAATAGAAATTGAGGCAATACTCAATTCGAGACCATTAACTCCTTTGTCAGCAGACCCAAATGACCTAGCTGTGCTTACTCCAGGTCATTTTCTAATTGGTGAGCCACTGACCAGCGCGCCGTAAGTTAGCATCTCGACGGATCGCCCAAATCTTCTGACACGCTGGAGATTGGTTCAATACGTCAAGACGGAGTTTTGGAAACGATGGACAAAGGAGTACTTATGCGAGCTTCAACGTAGGACAAAATGGACTCACTCTTCTCCTAACGTCTCACCAGGAACGTTGGTACTAATCAAAGAAGATAATCTTCCCCCTTTGAAATGGCACATGGGCCGAGTTATTAAGGTGATTGAAGGGGAAGACAAGCTTGTTCGAGTAGCAGACGTCAAAACAGCAGAAGGGATCTATCGCAGACCAATACATCGGTTATGTCCACTACCAATGGATTCACATAATAATTCTTTAAACATAACTAGCGAAGAGAATAAACTAGTCAGATCAGGTACGACAGAAAAACATTGCAGCTCAACATTGCCAACTGATTCTGCGCCCAAAAAGCGACGTCGTCGCGGTGGTTTTTGAAATACAATCAACTTAATGCTTTTCGTGTTAACATTTCCAGTTTTATCGAAAGCAATCCAGCTCTTTCCATTTCAATCTCCACCAGGGCTTTATTTTGAAAATATCGGGAGAACAAACATTATCTCAGATGAATGGAAGATAATCGTCTACTACAATATGCAGTCCTATTGGCAGGAGGGTAAAGACCTTGCTACAGAAATCACAAATTTAGGTTTACTTTGCAAACGCCCCGAAAGTGACAATTATTGTACGGCGATTTCAGACCAACTTCAGCAGAAATTTAAACAAATACAGGAACTCAACAGCCTTCTGATCAGCAGCGACCAAAAGACTCGAAAGCGAAGAGCTCCACTTGAAATTATTGGCAGTATCTCCAACTCATTGTTCGGGCTACTGGACCAGGACTACGCTAAGGAATTAGTCCGGAAAATTAAGGCTATGCAGGACAATAACAACCATCTCAAGGATATGATGGCTTCACAGACCCTCATAATCGAATCAACTGCGAATATATTTAAAAAAAGCGGGGAAAATATAAAGAACTACCAGGATATCCAGTCTACCTTACTAGATGTATTAACCAACATTCATCACGGACGAATCAGTCCACTACTCATAACGCCTGAGCAATTAGAGTCCGGAATGCACAAAATTCGGCCTCATTTGCCCCTTGCAAGACGACTGCCTGAGTATGAGAACCACATAGATCTATTGCAGCTTTTCCGTTTAATGACGCTTCAAGGGCGTGCAACAGAAGAATATATTATAGCTGAAATTAAAATTCCGCTACTCGCTAACGAGCGTTTTGACACATTGCAAGTAATTCCGGTGCCGATGTGCATAAACAACACTAACTTTCACATTGCTCAAACTACAGAAATATTGGTGATTAATCCACACAGGGATCAATATTTGCCTATCACACACTCAGAGTTCAACAAATGCACACAACTTTTCAATGGCGAATATTTTTGCAGGCAAGCACATCCCATTTATCACAAAGGTTCCAACCAAAGTCGATGCGAGATCAATCTTTTAAATTATGAAGACTTCTCAACAAGCGGTTGCAGATCAATAGTTACGGATGACCTGCGAAGATGGACCCCGCTTCATAGCCCAAACAATTGGATCTACTCGGTCAACTCGAAGACCACAGTCAACATCGTTTGCAATGCGAAATTGACTCAAACCGTTCTTGTCAATTCCGGTATTATCGTTCTCGACAGCAACTGCATCATAAAAGACGATCATCTTACTATATCGTCAAGAAACACTGTGACTACGCAAATAAATTCAACCGCTATTACAGTGTCTAGTCACAATTTTAACTTCTCTACGAATATCTTCACATCACCAGAGAAAGGTCGGACAAAATTTCAGTCAGAAGGAAAGGCCATCGCCGCACTCCAGAAGCAAATAACGCAGCTCAAGCTTAATGAAGCTACACCTCTAGAAGACCCTATCCAAGAAATTCACCAATTTTCGATTGCATATGTCGCGCTTATTCTATTAATAGCATTAATGGGATATCTCGGATGGACCAGATGCAGAACGAAGACAATTGCGCCAATACCTGCGCCAATACCTGCACCAAGAGCTACGATTGAAACTAGTTCGGACTTTTCCTTCCAAGTAGATAATTTCAAGGCGCGGGAGAATGTTGATGCTTCACATCAAATCCAAAATTAATTGCTTAATCAAATGCACTTGGCATTATTTAGCGTATTGGCATTTTATGTTTATGGCCTAGTTTCTATGCGCTTGGCATAATTCTTAAGTTTCATAAGCATAAAATGCAATTTATTCATTTCCGTAAATTTATTTTGCTATTTCCGTACATTGTCATTATTTCCAAATTGTAAACATGAAATATGGGCTAGCATGTCATGTATGCAGCTCTAAATTGTATTTAAGTCTAAGCTTTTATAATAAAGATAGTATTCTACACTGAACAGCAGAGTAACTTAGAACCTTTTCGTAAAATTACAAGGAGAAGCCCTTGTAGCAACAGTTTCCATGATCGAAAATTTTTTTTCTACTTTCAACGTTTCTGGCATCCCTCATAAATAATCAGAAATGCAGATTAAATGCAAAAAACCCGTTCGATTTCTAAAATATGCTATACTTAAAAAAAATATCGAGTCCGATAGTCGGATTTCTATATCGATATATCGCTTTTTACAATATCGGCCGATATTATCGATATATCGTTCAAAAAATATCGCAATTATATATATCGAAATTTTTTTTAACATCCCTATTATCAGGTAAACGAAACTTTTTCATAAACTATATTTAATAGATTTGTACGAAATTTTAGCTTTCTTAAAACGATTTCTGCGACATCTTTGCGGAGTGGGTCCCACTGTTGGGGTGTCTGACCATTGTTTTTTTGTTTCTCGTTGTAAAAACTACTCCGTGGTAAATTTTCAGCTTTGCTAAAACTCTTTCATGACAATTGTATTGATTGTTGCGCACATAGTAGCAGAAACCACGAGCACGCGATTTTTGCGACACCTTTGCTCCCCCGGCTGACTGGGTGGGTCCCACTGTTGGGGTGTCTGACCATTGTTTTCTTGTTTCTCGTTGTAAAAACTACTCCGTGGTAAATTTTCAGCTTTGCTAAAACTCTTTCATGGCAATTGTATTGATTGTTGCGCACATAGTGGCAGAAACCACGAGCACGCGATTTTTGCGACAACTTTGCGGGGGTGCTGACTGGGTGGGTCCCACTGTTGGGGTGTCTGACCATTGTTTTCTTGTTTGTCGTTGTAAAAACTACTCTGTGGTAAATTTTCAGTATTGCTAAAACTCTTTCATGGCAATTGTATTGATTGTTGCGCACATAGTAGCGGAAACCACGAGCACGCGATTTTTGCGACAACTTTGCGGGGGCTGACTGAGTGGGTCCCACTGTTGGGGTGTCTGACCATTGTTTTTTTGTTTCTCGTTGTAAAAACTACCCCGTGGTAAATTTTCAGCTTTGCTAAAACTCTTTCATGGCAATTGTATTCATTGTTGCGCACATAGTAGCAGAAACCACGAGCACGCGATTTTTGCAACAACTTTGCGGGGGTGCTGACTGGGTGGGTCCCACTCTTGGGGTGTCTGACCATTTTTTTTTCGTTTCTCATTGTTAAAACTACCCCGTGGTAAATTTTCAGCTTTCTTAGAACTCTTTCATGACACTTGTATTGATTGTCGCGCACATAGTAACAGAAATCGCGCTCGTATGACATTTATACTTTCGGCACCTGCTGACTGGCCCCCTTCTAACCAAATGAAGTCTGACTGTTATTTTCATAAATTATATATAATAGATATTTACTGAACAAAATTTCAGCTTTCCTAAAACTCTTTCGAGGACCCGATTTTTTTGACAAATTTGGGGTGGGCTGACTTGGGGGTCCCGCTGTTGGGGTGTCTGAGCATTGTTTTTCAGTTTTTCATTGTAAAAACTACGTCCTGGCAAATTCTCAGCTTTCCTAAAACTCTTTCATTTTCCGATTTTTTTGACATCTTTGACAGCTCACCAGAGCGAGGTGTCCCGACGTCAGACCTGCTGACTCTAGTATATTTACATACACTCTAAATGTAACTAATTTTGTAATTAGCTATCCTAAAACTCTTGCGATTTTTTGTCGCGAGCTCTTGGACTATAACTAATTCTAATAATTCACAATCTTAAACCTAACTAATTCGTAATCATAAAATTCATTACTCTCTCGAATGCTTGCGTTATAATTCCGGGTTCTGAATGAGAGTGAGGGCGCAACACCGTGAGCGTCTCATCGAGCGCATCCAGGCCATAGAAAAACAATAACTAAATACTAGCAAAACTAGAAACTAATTACATCGGCACCGAGTTCATTCGTGTGTTTCTTTCTTTTCCTTTAGGGCACCTGTAACACTCCCCCCTTACTAAAAAAAGAATTCCCTGAATTCTGAGTGGAACCGACTAAGAAAACCGTCCGACCGCTTGGTAAGAATAATTGATGTAGATTCCCCAAAGTTTTTTTTATTCCCTTATGTAAAAGATCTGGTTCCTACTCGTAAACGTCTTATTAAATAAATCTAGTTCGGTATCTCTTTTCCAAACAGCTTTAAATCCTTGGCATGCCACACGCACCGGTTTTACCGCCGTCCGTTCCCAATTCGTATGTCCTCGGTGACACTTTCTTTAATACCTTAAATGGTCCGATGTATTTCGGTGCGAGAGTCGCAGAGAAATACCGTGCTGCGTCTGAATGAACATAATTCTTTCTCATTTGGAAGAAAACTTAAATCACGCTTGCGTAAGTCATATCTCCCCTTACTACGCTGTGCTGCTCTTTTCAACCTTTCCAGAATATCTTCTTGCAGTTTCTGTATCGCCTCAGCCCATATTAAAGGATCTATTATTCCCTTCACCCCATCTGGTTTTTGCCTCTCTTGACCACTGACCGCCATTTCCCGACCAAAATTCAAAAAGTAAGGAGTGACTTTCATCACTTCGTTGACGTACGAAGGGCACATTCATTATTATTATTTATTATTATTATTTGGAAGCTAACTTTATAAGCGGGCTTAAAGAGTTAACTGGTTCGGCTTTTATTTTGTGTATTTTTTTTTGTATGCGTATATGGGAACAGGATAATATTTTTATGTAGATTGTATTAGTTTGTTTGTTTTTAAGAAGGAAAAGATAATTTTAAGATTAGCGATATTCGTAGGATTTCTTAAATATTGTGAAAGGTGACGGTTAGTTGTCGTTCCAGTTGTAGAAATTTGGTATTGGGTACATTCATCTAGTATATGGATAATGGTTTGGGGGGCTTGGCAGGTTGTGCAAATGGGAGGGGGTTTCCCGTTGAGCAGGTGTTCGTGTGTTAATTTAGTATGTCCTAATCTTAATCTGGTGATAACTTTTAATCCCAAGATTTTCAGCTTCTTTGTGCTGCTGATGGTGATATTGTTTATTGAGATAGGTTGGGGGTTGCAGTTTGTTTTCCGGCAAACGTGTATTTGTTGGCATTTTGTTTCTGATATTTTTGCGCCAGTTTTATTGGTATATTCAAATATGTCTGAGAAGAGTGTTGTTGTTTGGAACTTTGAAGAATATTATGAGATCATCGGCGTAGAGGCTATGTTTGAAGAATGTATGTTCTTTGATCAGTTTACTTAGTTGGTTAAATGCGATTAGAAACAAAATGGTAGATATGGGTGAGCCTTGTGGTATGCTGTTGTGTAGCGGAAATAGAGAAGTGAAATGTCCATTGAGACTAACGCGAAATTTTCGGCCTGACATAAACTCTTTAATGTAGTTCAGTATTTTTGGACTAATATTCCATAAAAGGAGCTCTTCTACTATAGTGTGTAAACCTATTCGGTCGAAGGCTTTTTCAAAGTCTATAGATAAAATTGAGGCGGGAGGTGAGATATACAGGGTGTAACTAGTACTGAGGTTCAAACAAAAATGGGAGATAGAGGAACTTATCCTGAGTAGAAAATCGTTCTACACATACTCCCGTTTTTGCACCGTTAAGGAGATAGCGCGATTTTAAGGACGAAGGATTTTCATCATACCTGTGATCACTGTTTGATCTCTAACTTCTGCTGTACTTAGCGTAACGTAATAATTCTGGGCTCGTTGGAAAGGACACAAATTTTTCTTTCTAATTGCTATCAACTGTGTCAATCAGTGTTATGCTTTTTGAGAAAAATTCATTTAAATGACACAAAAATAATAAAAAATTAAAAAAAAATACAAAAAAGTCCTGTTTTCTCCAAGAAGGACCTGATTAACCACCAAATTTTATTACATTTTCGGAAAGCCCATAAAATTTCACTATACGTTAATAACAGAATTTCTTCATATTTGCAACAACAAGTGAGTTCCCTGCACATGTTGAAAATACTGCTAAACATAGAATTTACCGCAAAACAGATGCAGTAATGAGCAACCATGTTAACAACACGTATTGCTCTTATGTGTGGAAATTATGTTACAGGTACGTAAAAATATGACAACTAATTAGATAGCGTCCATTTAAGTAAATTAACTAACATCCATTTAAGTTAATTAAGTAATATCCATTTAAGTAGGGCGTGGAGTTTACCTGCTCCCTTAAGGAACAGGAATGACTTCGTCCTACGTAGATTTTTCTGCGATAAAAGCATCGGGAGGAAGCAGCAGCAAACAGAATGTCATAGACATCATTACGAGCAACATGGCAAGCAATAGGAGGTCTTTTACAATGGAAGAAATGGCAGACATGCACTTCGTGTATGGGTTGTGCGACGGGAATGCTAGGCGAGCCGAAAGAGTTTACCGGGAACGGTATCCGGACAGATCTTGGTACCCCCATTATCGGATGTTCATCAGCATTCATCGGAACCTTCGTGAACGAGGTACACTGCAGCCGTGGCGGGAGACACAACATCCAGGACGGCGACACTCGGTACCTGTGGCCACGGAGGAGTGCATACTGCGCATCGCGGCTAGGGACCCCACGGTAAGCACCCGGCGCATCGGCCATCGATTAGGCATCAACCACATGCAAGTGTTCCGAATTCTGCAAGGACAAGGACTGTATCCCTATCACAATACACCGGTGCAACAACTGTTGCCCGGTGATCGTGAACATCGGCGAGACTTTTGTCGTACCATGTTACTGCGAGCAGACGAACATCCAGCGTTTTTCGGAAGAATTCTCTGGACCGACGAATCGCAATTTACCCGCGATGGCATACAAAATTTCCACAATATGCATCTGTGGGCACGTGAAAATCCCCATACCAGCCGAAATACCTCCCATCAACATCGCTTCAGTGTGAATGTCTGTTTGACGCGAATTTTCGGGATCGATGGATTGGTCGTGGCGGTCCCATTGCATGGCCTCCACGATCTACCGACTTAACTCCCATGGACTTTTATGTCTGGGGGTATTTGAAAAGCATCGTCTACGCAGAGGAAATTCGTACACGAGAACAGCTCATTTCCCGTATCACCGAAGCATGCGATCAGTTACGAGCACAACTACTGCGTGTGAACCCCACCAATGCCATTCGTCGGCGATACCACTTCTGCTTGCTCCACAACGGCGGACATGTTGAAAATTATTTGTAAACTTAATAAACTATACTTCAACTCTTTTATTTCGTCCTCACTATTATTAATCATACTCCTTCGGCGAATGACGGGTGTCAAACCAGATTTACTTGAAGGGAACGTGCTTGATAACTGTTAGCCCCGCTCCTTTACAATTCAACCTATGAAGAAATTCTGTTATCAAACGTATATTGAAATTTTATGGGCTTTCCGAAAATGTAATAAAATTTGGTGGTTAATCAGGTCCTTCTTGGAGAAAACAGGACTTTTTTGTATTTTTTTTTAATTTTTTATTATTTTTGTGTCATTTAAATGAATTTTTCTCAAAAAGCATAACACTGATTGACACAGTTGATAGCAATTAGAAAGAAAAATTTGTGTCCTTTCCAACGAGCCCAGAATTATTACGTTACGCTAAGTACAGCAGAAGTTAGAGATCAAACAGTGATCACAGGTACGATGAAAATCCTTCGTCCTTAAAATCGCGCTATCTCCTTAACTGTGCAAAAACGGGAGTGTGTGTAGAACGATTTTCTACTCAGGACAAGTTCCTCTATCTCCGATTTTCGAAGATTCGAATGTTTGTTGGTGGGTTGTTTTGGGAAAGATTTCGGAGGTTTCTCCAAATTTCAGTTACTGGTGTATTTTTGTTTATTTTCGCAGTAAAGTTGATAAAATTATTTCTTTTTGCGTCTTTTTTGTGCTTTCTGAAAATAGCATTCGCTTTCCTGTAAAGTATGTTGTTTTCGGGTGATGGGTGTTTCTTTAGGGTATTCCACTTGCGCTTTCTCTCCTCGTTTAGCTTTGAGAGATTTTTGTTCCACCAAGTTGTTGACTTTTGTTCGGTTGGAGGTCTGCTTGTTTGAGGTATGTTTTGATGTGCGCTGCGAATTATGACTGTCTGGATGATTGCTGCTTCATGATTTGGATTATCTTTTTGGGGTTTCCTTGATAGATAGTCTGTAACTGTGATTTCATAGCCCGTCCAGTCTGCTTTCGACGTTAGGAATTCACGAGTTGTTCGCAGGTTGGAGGGATTGGGGATATCAATGATAATTGGGAAATGGTCGCTACCAATGAAATCGTCTAGGATATTCCAGTTGCAGTGTGATGCTATTGAAGCTGAACAGATTGAGACATCAATGTGTGTGAAGGAGTTGTGTGTCGAAAAATGGGTTGGAGAACCGTCGTTGTGAACTACGCAGTCGGTTGTTAGGAGGAAGTCGGCGATATATACTTGGCATACGATGAAATCATTTTTAATTAATTTTCACTCTATTCGTTTGGGAATCGTTTGGGAATATTTGGGAAAAGGTTTTTTAGATTTAGGAAAGCGTTATTTATTTAATATAAAATGTAAATTTTTTGAGTGTATAGATAGCAGACACTCATATGAAAAAAATCAAATTATGGATAATTTGATTTGAAATCGTTTGGGAAACTTGTTAAATTTATCAATTTTATTTCGGAAAGAATTCTATTCATTCTGTGTTAATTATGCTGTTATGACACTGGCTATTTTTCTCGCTAGAAAAAAGTACAATAATAGCCAATCGTGCGACAAGGCGAACAACATTAAAAGAAAGAGATACCGCTCTTTCCGACGCTAGCGGCATCTAGTAAACGAAATTAACAACTGGTTTGTTAAGAAAAATACCGGTTCTGGCGCTGTTATAAAACATTACATGGCACTTTCCATAATTTATACGTACCGAACTTTTTTGGATTAACTGCTAGAATGTTGCGAAACACTGCTCGAATGCGCTTTGTTGCCGCTTTTTTTTTGACAGTTATGGATTGTTTTTGACTGTTACTCATAGTTTTGCTGATCGGACTGTCTCTCTCACACCAATGTCTAAATTGTATGTAAAAGTCTCTATCCCTCTCCATTTGGATTTTCTAGCCGCAAAAATAGCCAGTGTCATAACAGCATAAAAAATGCCATTCTTATTGAAACTAATAGTTCAACCATTCAATGCTCGTCCATCAAAACCATTTACAACTAATTTTATGTAATTTTTCAAAAGTGTATAAAAGATACATTATTTACAGCTAATTTTTAGTAAATCCATTTTATGGGTGATTTGTTAATATGATGGTTTGGAAGAAACTTTATAAAAGCTAAGTTTCCTTAACAATTTAGGTAGCAAATTCAGAAATTTCAACAATGTCGAAACCTAAGGCCGGCTGTTTTCATAATACCAGACCTCATTATTTTTAGTTAATTAAGAGTTACATTTCTATAAACAAAACTAATATTTTAATATAAAAACTGCAATTCACAAGAGAGGAGCAACAAGGTAACAAATATTAGAGTTCAACATTTTTGAAATTATTTATCTAGTCTTTTGTTACAACACTAGGTGTGTTTTAATGCTCTCCAGAATAGAGCACCTAATCGGCAGACGACAAAAAACGATCCAGGTTATTATGTGGAGTAAATTTCATTGGTAAAGTTTGGCAGCCCTGCGTTATCAAGTTTGAAGTTAGATGTCATCTCCGTTTCGTTGAGTTACACTTACGTAATTCTTTTCCCTTCCTTTGTTTTAAAACAAACGGCAATAAAACTGTCACCGGATTGGATTTTATTGCACTTCTGTTGCATTTGTGTTGTGATAAAGACAAATGCTGCCAGTCATTCAAATCGAAACGAGTAAAGCGAATTGAAGCGAAATGATCCTAGACTCACACCATTTCATTCTATCCGGTATAGGATTTATAACCCAGTAAAATTAGTAGGTTGACTATTCTGGATGTTGCTGTTGTTTCACGTATACTTATGCTGTACTATCCTACTCTGGAGAGCATTAAAACGCACCTACTATTATCATTCAATCGTAGATAAGCAGATTTTTTTTAGAAAGCACAGTATCATATGACACCTGTATCTGTCTTTTTATGTATAGTATACGAAACTTTGCCTGCTGGGTACTTGTGACTGTTGACAGCTAGCATGGACACATTATTCCGTGCTTCTACCTTCGGTGGCAGTTAGCTTGGACACATTCTTCTCTGCTTCTGCTTTAATCGACATGGAACTTTATGACTAATTAACACAGAATGAATAGAATTCTTTCCCAAATAAAATTGATAAATTTAACAAGTTTCCCAAACGATTTCAAATCAAATTGTCCATAATTTGATTTTTTTCATATGAGTGTCTGCTATCTATACACTCAAAAAATTTATATTTTTATATTAAATAAATAACGCCCAAATATTCCCAAACGAATAGAGTGAAAATTAATTAAAAATGATTTCATCGTCTGCCAAGTATATCGAGCTGAGGAAGTCTTCTATTTCTTTACCTCTTTTGTTTGAGGTTTCTGAACCCCATAGGGTACTCCAGCTATTTAGATCTCCAAGAATTAAAGAAGGCAGGGATGAAGATTGTGTTATCGACTGGAGAGAGGAGGACGTGAATAGCTCTTGTGGATGGATATACAGATTGTGGATTTGTAAATTTATGAAGAAATTTATTTGAAGACCTAGGTGAAGGTTATTTGATGAATGATTTAGTACATTATTTGGGATGCTTGATTTAATAAGGATTGCAATGCCGCTTTTGCTAGAAGTTATTGATGAGTGGTTTTGAAGTGGGCTTGATATTGTTTTGAGACTTTCGGAGTATGGCCATATGGGCAGTGGGTCTCCTGAAGTACTATAATATCAGGATCGAATTGTTTTATAAGTAATTTTAGATCGCAGAGATTATTATAAAATCGTTTCATATTCCATTGAGGCTTTTCTTTACTACATTCGAAAAGGCAAAAACTTCTTATGAGTTTTTCGCGACATTAGACATTGTGAATAGTTTGGTCGTTTTGTTTCGGAGTTATTTTGGGGGTTTGTGTTTTTATATTTGTTGATGCTGATTGTGTTGGTCCTGTACTTTCATTATTTGTACTTTCTGTGGTTGCATGGGAAAGTGTATCCAGTAGTTCGTTTTCTGTTGTTCGTGGCTTGTGTGGAACAGAGTGTTCCTGGTTTTTGATTGTGTGCTGGTTTGTTTGGTGGGTCCTACTTTTTCGTGTGAGAATCGCGTCTTCTAAAGTTTCTGTAATGGTTTCTATGTTCGTATTGGGTTTATTTTGTATGTTGTAAGTCTCCGTTGCTTTGTGGAATGGGATTTTGTTTATGGTTGATAGTTCAATTATATGATTTTGTTTGACAAAGTAGGGACAATTTTTATTTGTGGATCTGTGTGGACCGCTGCAGTTGATGCATTTGACGGTTGGGCATGGTGTTGGGTCGTGGATCGGGTTTGAGCAAACGTCGCATGAGGGTGTAGTACGAGGGCATCTCTTTTTGGTATGATCCAGTCGGAGGCAAGTTTTGCAACGCATCGTTTGTGGAATATATATTTCAACTTTCGTTTTAAGGAAGCCAATATTTATCTCTTTCGGGATTTTATATCGGGCGAAGGTTATTATATGGACTGGTGTGTTTACCGTTGTTTTTGTTTCAGGGTTGAATCACTTTATTTTGTAGCAGTCTAGCACTTGTTGTGCTTCTTGTCCCTTAATTATTTCCTGATTTGTCATGTTTGTAAGTTCAATTACACCTTTTTAAGAATGGAATTTTTTCATGGTAAGCTACCATAGAACCAAATTTGATGCAATGTTAGTTGTTTTCCGGCATCAGTAGGGTTTCTGGTGGGAAACCCCAACACGAAATCCCCGACTGTTGATTAATCGCTGTCCTTGAGGACATGACAGTTGGAAACCCTTCACTGGATACGCCAGTTTTATAAGATTGTGTTGGACTAGGTCCGAAGGAGCTGTTTCGTCATCGGATGGCATAGACTCGTCAGAGGGTGTATCATGCCTACTATCCGCAACACCCTTATAGCTGGTGGAATTGCTGAGCATAATTTCTATATAGCGCACTCGAAATCAAATAAATCATCGTCACTGAATTTGGCAATGGTGCCGTCTATATCGGAAAAATCGAAACGTCTCAGCTGTGCAGGTCTCAATTCAACAGCTGACTCATTCTGCTCCAATGCAGTAATTTCACGACGCAATATTAACAATCGACGGCGTTTTTCTAGACGATCCAGCTCTCGATCCAGCTCGTCATCTTCTGCATCCTACAAAACTGATGGCGCACCGTCACCATCATTTGCGTCTACCGTTGGCTCGCTAACTTTCGGCACAATAATGGGATGCGAAAACACTTGCTGTGGTATTGCAGCCGACGTCTCTCCTAACGGACCGTCGCCATCATCAAATACTGGCACTACAGAGTTCGAACAAGCACGCACGTGTCGATCATATAGACCACGCAATTGTTTTAAAGTGGCCGTGGACGGAAAATCAACTTTTTCGGTCACCATAACCTCGACCAATTCTTTTCTGAACAGTTTTTCTATGTCCCACGCACTCATGATCGGAAATATCGGAATGCTAACAACGGAAAATAGCGAAATACAACACCGAATTCTATACAATATTCGCTTGGAATTTCGGAATGGTAACCACGGAAAACGGTACAATACAACACCACACTGCGTATAGTATTGGCAATATCGCGGAAACTCTAAATATGTGTCTATCGCGTCTCGATGGTGATCTTCAACTGCCTGCCTTTTCCAATAGTATTGCCAGGTATTCTCTACATTAAATATGCTTACAATCGCCAATAAGTGTTGCCAATATACAAATATCAACATTCAGGAAAAACGATTCCCAACACATAACAATTTATATATTATAGTAGTATCACGAAGCTCGCTTCGATGTTTTAACCGGCTTACACTAGTGGAGCTGCATGTGCTTTGCCAATTCCCTCTTATCCTACGCGTTCGTTTCAGCAGTTCATTCATTTGCTCTTTCTACTATCCAAAGGGTTGATGGGTTCCGGTGCGGCGCGCGAGGTAATTGTGTAGTGGAATATTTCTCTGTCAGTCAGTCTCATATGGCTTAGGCGATGTCGAATTTCAATTTTTTGCTGTGCAGACTGGGCGGGGAGAGGAAAATTCTTTTTTCATTCACCCTCTTCACCTCTCTGCACTCACTCAATAGTTAGTGTAGAAAAGTGTAGAAGGTGTAGCCAAAAAGAACAGACCTACAGAGTACACTACACTCGACAAAAAGAACATCCACCTCTGACGTCACACCGACAAAACGAACAGCATTAGAGTAGAAAGTGTATGTAAAAAGAACAGACCTATTGTGTGCATATACTCGTATGTGATGTGTCATTTTAAACTGAAAGCTCAGAAAAATTAACGGAATCAAAAGGTTTTTTAGATTTAGGAAAGCGTTATTTATTTAATATAAAAATGTAAATTTTTTGAGTGTATAGATAGCAGACACTCATATGAAAAAAATCAAATTATGGATAATTTGATTTGAAATCGTTTGGGAAACTTGTTAAATTTATCAATTTTATTTGGGAAAGAATTCTATTCACTCTGTGTTAATTAATCACAAAGTTCCATGTCGCTCAAAGCAGAAGCAGAGAAGAATGTGTCCAAGCTAACTGCCACCGAAGGTAGAAGCACGGAATAATGTGTCCATGCTAGTTGTCAACAGTCACAAGTACCCAGCAGGCAAAGTTCCGTATACTGTACAAAAAAAGACAGATACAAGTGTCATATGATCCTGTGCTTTCTAAAAAAAAATTTGCTTATCTACGATTGAATCACTGATATATAATATATGGATACCTCATCGGCTCATTTCCCTATACGATGTGACATATTGAAATAGCCGACGAAATCGTACCCTCTCGCTCCTTCTTAAAATTTCGGACTTCGAAAATCATGGGCAACAACTTAAATAAAATTAAAAACTTTTCAATTTGAATTATCAGTTCTGACAATTCAAATTGTTCGATTTTATGGTGAGAAGTTGTGTTTTGCGCTCGAAATTCATAACACAACTCACAGTTTACTTCAATTTTTTTATTAATAAATTTCTTGGGAAATAAAAGCTTCAGGAATATTTATAACGGTTGAGCATGTAATACGTTATTTTTGAATTTGGCGCCATACCGATAAGTACATGGTATTATATTCGTACTGCTGTAGCCAATATTACCTGTACAATTTACACAGTTTAGTTGCAATTTTATGAACTCATTTTCTTTCAATACCTTGCATTGTTTATCTAAAAAAGTATTTATCAAATTCAAATTATTTGGTAATTTTTCAATTCGAAATTACACCTAAAAATTCGGATTTCATTTTTCATGTTGCCTAACCTGATAGTTCTGTCATTGTTTTCCTTCTCGCCTTAATACATGCATACCGTGCTACTAACTCTTTCCTTCTTAAGATTTAGGTCATCCGTGGCTTAATCCTAATTTGTACCCCGGATAACTTTCGAAGTTTCTCTAAACTTAAAATGAATTGAATTTGTGAAAGAAACATAAAGAAATGTTTCAATCAAAAATTATTTTATTTGCATTACCAATTTTAAATCTAATGAATGTTTAAAATCATCAAAATTTTGTTCAATAATGCAGAACCTCGGGTTATCATGGACACCTTTTTCGGATATTGACATTTTAAAAACGTCGGCCATGTGAGATAGCAAATCAAGGCCTCCATTTGATATATCTCAGTGGATTGAATGGTTAAAATATTAATCTTAATTATAGAAGTTTAGTTTGAAACTAGCTGAAAATTATGGATAATAGTATTGTAACAAAAGACTAGATAAATAATTTCAAAAATTTTTAACTCTAATATTTGTTACCTTGTTGCTCATCTCTTGTGAATTGCAGTTTTTATATTAAGATATTAGTTTTGTTTACAGAAATGTAACTCTTAACTAACTAAAAATAATGAGGTCTGGTATTATGAAAACAGCCGGCCTTAGGTTTCGACATTGTTGAAATTTCTGAATTTGCTACCTAAATTGTTAAGGAAACTTAGCTTTTATGAAGTTTCTTTCAAACCATCATATTAAGAAATCACCTATACAATGGATTTGCTGAAAATTAGCTATAAATAATGTATCCCTTATACACTTTTGAAAAATTGCATAAAATTGGTTGTAAATGGTTTTGATGGACGAGTAATGAATGGTTGAACTATTAGTTTCAAGAATGGAATTTTTTCATGGTAAGCTACCATAGAAGCAAATTTGATTTAAATGTTGGTTGTTTTCCGGCGTCAGTAGGGTTTCTGGTGAGAAACCCCAACACGAAATCCTCGACTGCTGATTAATCGTTGTCCTAGAGGACATGACAGTTGGAAAACCTTCACTGGATACGCCAGTTTCATAAGATTGTGTTGGACTAGGTCCGAAGGAGCTGTTTCGTCATCGGAGGGCATAGACTCGTCAGAGGGTGTATCATGCCTACTATCCGAAACACCCTTACAGCTGGTGGAATTGCTGAGCATAATTTCTATATATTGCACTCGAAATCAAATTTACGATCCGAGACTTATAAACTTAGCTAAATTTCCGCCATAGCAATCCTATACTAAAGGAAGGTGGCGCTGAAGATTACATAATATTTGATCATCAAATATTTCAACCAATTTGGTGGAATTTTTGGTTGTAAGCCAGGATATATAGAGCTAAACGCTGAGAGCGCGACTTCGAAACCCGCCAACAGCAATTTTATTTTTTCGCTAATTTAAAGAATGGAATTTTTTCATGGTAAGCTACCATAGAAGCAAATTTGATTTAAATGTTGGTTGTTTTCCGGCGTCAGTAGGGTTTCTGGTGAGAAACAACCAACATTTAAATCAAATTTGCTTCTATGGTAGCTTACCATGAAAAAATTCCATTCTTAAAATTAGCGAAAAAATAAAATTGCTGTTGGCGGGTTTCGAAGTCGCGCTCTCAGCGTTTAGCTCTATATATCCTGGCTTACAACCAAACATTCCACCAAATTGGTTGAAATATTTGATGATCAAATATTATGTAATCTTCAGCGCCACCTTCCTTTAGTATAGGATTGCTATGGCGGAAATTTAGCTAAGTTTATAAGTCTCGGATCGTAAATTTGATTTCGAGTGCAATATATAGAAATTATGCTCAGCAATTCCACCAGCTGTAAGGGTGTTTCGGATAGTAGGCATGATACACCCTCTGACGAGTCTATGCCCTCCGATGACGAAACAGCTCCTTCGGACCTAGTCCAACACAATCTTATGAAACTGGCGTATCCAGTGAAGGTTTTCCAACTGTCATGTCCTCTAGGACAACGATTAATCAGCAGTCGAGGATTTCGTGTTGGGGTTTCTCACCAGAAACCCTACTGACGCCGGAAAACAACCAACATTTAAATCAAATTTGCTTCTATGGTAGCTTACCATGAAAAAATTCCATTCTTAAAATTAGCGAAAAAATAAAATTGCTGTTGGCGGGTTTCGAAGTCGCGCTCTCAGCGTTTAGCTCTATATATCCTGGCTTACAACCAAACATTCCACCAAATTGGTTGAAATATTTGATGATCAAATATTATGTAATCTTCAGCGCCACCTTCCTTTAGTATAGGATTGCTATGGCGGAAATTTAGCTAAGTTTATAAGTCTCGGATCGTAAATTTGATTTCGAGTGCAATATATAGAAATTATGCTCAGCAATTCCACCAGCTGTAAGGGTGTTTCGGATAGTAGGCATGATACACCCTCTGACGAGTCTATGCCCTCCGATGACGAAACAGCTCCTTCGGACCTAGTCCAACACAATCTTATGAAACTGGCGTATCCAGTGAAGGTTTTCCAACTGTCATGTCCTCTAGGACAACGATTAATCAGCAGTCGAGGATTTCGTGTTGGGGTTTCTCACCAGAAACCCTACTGACGCCGGAAAACAACCAACATTTAAATCAAATTTGCTTCTATGGTAGCTTACCATGAAAAAATTCCATTCTTAAAATTAGCGAAAAAATAAAATTGCTGTTGGCGGGTTTCGAAGTCGCGCTCTCAGCGTTTAGCTCTATATATCCTGGCTTACAACCAAAAATTCCACCAAATTGGTTGAAATATTTGATGATCAAATATTATGTAATCTTCAGCGCCACCTTCCTTTAGTATAGGATTGCTATGGCGGAAATTTAGCTAAGTTTATAAGTCTCGGATCGTAAATTTGATTTCGAGTGCAATATATAGAAATTATGCTCAGCAATTCCACCAGCTGTAAGGGTGTTTCGGATAGTAGGCATGATACACCCTCTGACGAGTCTATGCCCTCCGATGACGAAACAGCTCCTTCGGACCTAGTCCAACACAATCTTATGAAACTGGCGTATCCAGTGAAGGTTTTCCAACTGTCATGTCCTCTAGGACAACGATTAATCAGCAGTCGAGGATTTCGTGTTGGGGTTTCTCACCAGAAACCCTACTGACGCCGGAAAACAACCAACATTTAAATCAAATTTGCTTCTATGGTAGCTTACCATGAAAAAATTCCATTCTTAAAATTAGCGAAAAAATAAAATTGCTGTTGGCGGGTTTCGAAGTCGCGCTCTCAGCGTTTAGCTCTATATATCCTGGCTTACAACCAAAAATTCCACCAAATTGGTTGAAATATTTGATGATTAAATATTATGTAATCTTCAGCGCCACCTTCCTTTAGTATAGGATTGCTATGGCGGAAATTTAGCTAAGTTTATAAGTCTCGGATCGTAAATTTGATTTCGAGTGCAATATATAGAAATTATGCTCAGCAATTCCACCAGCTGTAAGGGTGTTTCGGATAGTAGGCATGATACACCCTCTGACGAGTCTATGCCCTCCGATGACGAAACAGCTCCTTCGGACCTAGTCCAACACAATCTTATGAAACTGGCGTATCCAGTGAAGGTTTTCCAACTGTCATGTCCTCTAGGACAACGATTAATCAGCAGTCGAGGATTTCGTGTTGGGGTTTCTCACCAGAAACCCTACTGACGCCGGAAAACAACCAATATTAGTTTCAAGTTAGAATTAGCTTCCAGTTTTACATGTTTTTCTTATAAATTACAATTAATTTAGTTAATTTTTTTTTTCTTGTCTGAATAAAATAAAATTCTTTTATATTACATTTTTTTATATTAATTTTTTTTATATTAATATTTTTATATTACATTAAGATTTTTAGCTTTTGGAGTCTACTCCTCTATATAAATCACTCCGTGAGGTATGACTGTCGTTGACGCCGAGGAAGGGTAAGTTTTATCAAAGGCAGTAGAAACTATAAGATGTCCCAAGTTTTAAAATTTATGTTGTGACCCACTGTATGTTGGAGTGAAAGCTCGCCAACTAACAACAAATAATCAATCAAAGGCAGGTTTTTTGTATCGGATTGTTAATGGGACATCATTTTTAGCTATATACGAGTACATATGTGAATATGAGGCGTATGGCGGTAATATTCATAGTGCTAGTTCAAATTTCGCGATATTTTTGTTCATTTCCTAGAATGTTCTAAAAATTCTACGTCCAAATGAAACCAGCGTTTCTATGATCATTTAATTCATTAGATAAACTACAAGAATAAATTGTTCTGCTCGGCCTATGAAAATTTGGTGTTTATAGTAGTTTTGTTCAATTGTAGCCAAATACCCCAAATCTTCTTTTCCGAACACACGAATTTAGAATCTGAATACAGAATACTGAATTAAAAATGCGAATAATGACCTTCTCCTTCAAGTAGCCACCAAACGATAGCTAAACATGCCAGTATTTCTGAAACTGTAGGTAGATGGCATATCACTGTAATCCTATGAAACTTTCTCTTTTCAAAGACTTCAAGTTCCTGGCTGAAGCATACTGAAGATATCTACACACGTGTTTGAAGTACTTCTATATGACAGTATATCAAAATATTGTTATTACTGATGTAATATTCTCAGTATAGAATTTCTTTTTAAATTTGTTCACTCTTTCGTTTTCCATGAACAATTCTTGCGCAGAAGAACCAACAACATAAAATCTAAGACTTCTCGCCGATGGTCATGACATAACAAACATTAAAAAAAGTGTTTCTTTAGAAATTTTAATTAGTTTAAAACACTTGTTACGTTTAGAATAGCCAAGGCCCGCAAGGCTCGAATATGGTACCCGGGAAGATGGGTTTCGCGTGCCGACGGCTGCTACGGTAATTTGCTTTACGTTTGGCTCAATAAATTAGTTTTTTTTTTCATTTTGAAGTATTTTTTTTGCTGAGAGTAAGAATTGGCACTCGAACTTGAGCGGATGAAGGTCCGCTTTTAAAGACATGATAACGTTACCAACACCTGAGAACCGACCCGCGCATAATTCAGCGCGAAAACCTGACTAAGGAGCAGCGTTGGCGCATGCCATTAAGTAGAGGGCCATGGAACTTTATTCAAGAAAATCAATACCAACATTAGGCCAATTGGACCAAATACTGCAACGCTGGCATGGAGAACGAGTGAGGGTTTGCAGGAAACGAGGATTCCTCGAAGCCTCTTTTGCCACTGGACTGTCGAGGACTGAGGCTGGCTGATCCGAAGCCGATTGCGACAAGTTGTCGAAATTTTCCGCAAAATTGCGCCCAAGTACTGTTGTCCTGTGACATTTAGTTTTGTTGGTACCCAATACCTTCGCCACGCCCGTCTCTGCAGCTCAACCGGGAGTGAAAAAAAAAAGACATAACACACTTTCTATTATTTGAACACTGATCGCAAATAAGAGCACGAATATTTAACCCGATGTTAAATATTAAACACAATTTTTTTCCAATTATTTCTTGCAGTTTTTCGCCTTCCATAACTAGTTAATAATGACAAATAAATGTAAAGATCCTGTTTTATTCAAATTTACCGATTTCGGAATCGGTGACGTTTACTTTCCAAACAATATAATATATTTGGATTCATGTTTACAGTGGACTACAAATATTAGTATAAAAAGCTCTAATAGCCACCAGAGTTTGGTCGCCAATCGTAAAGCTTTATTGATTGATTTTATATTGGTTGGGACATCTTATACAGGGTGTTTGGTACTCCGTGCACGACCTTGTAAGGGGTTATTCCTTGATATATTTGGAGAAAAAAATTGTTCCACATTGTTCAATTTTCAATATTAGTGGAGATACAGGGTGGTTAAGAAAAGTGTTTTTGACCGGTACCCTCACTCACTTAAAACGTTATATCTTGAAAATGAATAATCACAAGGCAAAGTGTTATAACTCGTTTTTTAGGCCATCGAATTACCTTTCATTTGATGTAACAGTCTAAATTGTAACTGCATCCAATCTTGAGATATTTACTCGAAAACACCAATTTTTGCTACGTGAACCCTTAAAATTCAGTGATCAATGTAGTTTTTCTCAGAAAACCCCATTATAAACATGTCATTTTAATTTTATTTTTTTATGAGCCGTATTATTACCTACAAAAGCTGCATACATATGTATGAGTTACGATTAACATTTTGGAAGTAATAGGTAAAAATACATATCGCATAAAAATTAAATATTTCAAAAGTCAGTGCCATAAAGTGGACCTCGTTTAATTTGTCGGTAGTACTGAAGTATTTTTATTGCTCATTTATTACTATTTAAAGTATGTAGGAAAACAATGAAATGTAACTGAGTTTCAACATAATTGATGCTTTTACCTGGATGTGGTAGGTAATACTGGGTGCGGTACTATGCCTTTTTTAATAGGGTGCCTTACAAAATAAAAAGCCTATAAAAGCAAAACTACCTTCATATTTTTATCAGTTTTAGTTACGTTGCTAACAGAAGAAGGTGTCAGTAGAATAAAAAAAATAATTTCGAAATGTCTGAGTACTCCAATGAAGAATATGCTGACATTGTGTTAATTTATGGAGAGTGTCGCGAAAATGGAGAAGCCGCGCGAAGGCTTTACCATCAGAGACATCCCCATCGACGGACACCTGACAGGAGAGTATTTCAGGACGTTTACAGGAGAATTAGGGAAACTGGCAGCGTTAGAACAAGGAGAGTAAATGCAAATCCTGCACCTATAATCGCTGTTCAGATTGACGAAAGAATACTGCAAACAGTGCAAAATGATCCATCGATCAGTATCCGACGCTTGGCATTGCAGTTTAACGTATCTACTTGGAAGGTTTGGAGTATTTTAAAAGTAGAACGCTTCCATGCCTACCATCACACACCAGTACAGGAGCTGCTACCCATTGATTTCCCCAAACGGATGGAGTTTTGCAATTGGCTCCTTGAACGACAAATAGATGACGACAATTTTTTCAACAATATTCTGTGGACGGATGAGTCCCAATTTACCAGAGACGGTATCACAAACTTCCACAACCTACATACGTGGGCTGAGAGCAATCCACACACAAGAAGAGCGGCATCATTTCAGCACAGATTCAGTGTCAATTTATGGGCAGGCGTGATTGGTGACGATTTACTTGGACCTATTAGGCTTCCGCGTACTCTAAATAGCTCCAATTACTTACAGTTTTTATCAAATGATCTACAGGACTTATTGGATGATATTCCACTGGTACGATTGGCTTCCATGTTTTACCAACACGATGGTGCTCCAGCTCATTACGGCCGACAGATCACAGATTGGTTAAATTCCAATTATAGCAATCGCTGGATCGGTAGAAATGGACCGATACACTGGCCTGCAAGATCTCCTGATCTTACTATTATGGATTTCTTTGTATGGGGACGGATGAAGGACCTAGTCTACGCAACGCCAGTAGAAACATTGGAAGATCTAAATATCAGGATCGATGCGGCAGCAATAGAAGTAAGGCAGCAGTTGGGGAATATGAATACCAAGAGAACACTCGCCAAACGAGCTTTAGCGTGCATTCAAAATGAAGGTGGCCATTTTGAACATTTATTATAACAAAATTTTTTTAAATAAAACATAAAAACCATTATTAAATTCTTTTAGTTCAAACAAGTAGTGTAGATCAACATGCACATGCACTGACTTTTGGAATATTTAATTTTTATGCGATATGTATTTTTACCTATTACTTCCAAAATGTTAATCGTAACTCATACATATGTATGCAGCTTTTGTAGGTAATAATACGGCACATAAAAAAATAAAATTAAAATGACATGTTTATAATGGGGTTTTCTGAGAAAAACTACATTGATCACTGAATTTTAAGGGTTCACGTAGCAAAAATTGGTGTTTTCGAGTAAATATCTCAAGATTGGATGCAGTTACAATTTAGACTGTTACATCAAATGAAAGGTAATTCGATGGCCTAAAAAATGAGTTATAACACTTTGCCTTGTGATTATTCATTTTCAAGATATAACGTTTTAAGTGAGTGAGGGTACCGGTCAAAAACACTTTTCTTAACCACCCTGTATCTCCACTGTTATTGAAAATTGACCCACCCTGTGGAACAATTTTTTTCTCCAAATATATCAAGGAATAACCCCTTACAAGGTCGTGCACGGAGTACCAAACACCCTGTATAAAGAGATTCTAATATCTTTGGTTTTATCCATTATATCATTACATTCCTGCCACTTTCCATTATTCCTCAAACAATAGGCAATAAAATGTTCGGGAGTATAACCAATTACGCCTGCCAAACTATAAAAAAATCACATTTAATTTTTTACTAAAATTAGTTATTATGAGATTATTCCTTGTAAATGAACGAAACTTACCGAAAGTTACGATCCATCTTGAGAGTAGTGGGAAAGTTTCCTAAGTTAGTTGCCAAGCCGTATCTTTCGTGAATGCTTACGTCTAGCTCAATAAAGACATGTATATTGCATGATGTAGTCTCTGTCCGTGTTCCATTACAATGCTGTTGACGACATGTAATATTGTGAATGGTAGGATGAAAATCAACACATTGTCTGAGCGCTTCAAATTAGAGATGGGTAACTCAGATCTGAGCCGGCTCAATGAACCGGCTTAAGCAGAAGATCCAACTGAGCCAGATCTTCTCCACGGATCTTTACGGTTCAACAGATCTCGACGGCTCAACAGATCTCGACGGTTCAACAGATCTGCACGGCTCAACAGATCTTTACGGATCTTTGCGGTTCGCGGATCTCGACGGCTCAGCAGATCTTTACGGATCTTTGCAGCTCGCTGATCTCGACGGCTCGACAGATCTTTACGGATCTTTGTGTTTTGCAGATCTTTGCGGTTCGCAGATCTTCACAGCACACAGATCTTGACGGATCTTTGCGGATCGCGGATCATCACGGCTCCTGGATCTTTAAGGTTCGCGGATCTTTGAGATGATGATGATGGAAAATGGAAGATGGAGGATGGATGATGGTGGAGAGAGGATGGAGGATGGAGGATGGAGGATGGAGGATGGAGGATGGAGGATGTAGGATGGATGATGGAGGATGGAGGATGGATGATGGAGGATGGATGATGGATGATGGATGATGGTGGATGGAGGATGGAGGATGGATGATGGAGGATGGAGGATGGAGGATGGAGGATGGAGGATGGAGGATGGAGGATGGAGGATGGAGGATGGAGGATGGAGGATGGAGGATGGAGGATGGAGGATGGAGGATGGAGGATGGAGGATGGAGGATGGAGGATGGAGGATGAAGGATGAAGGGGTGAGGTTGGACGATGGAGGATGGATGATGGATGATGGAGGATGGAGGATGGATAATGGAGGATGGAGGATGGAGGATGGAGGATGGAGGATGGAGGATGGAGGATGGAGGATGGAGGATGGAGGATGGAGGATGGAGGATGGAGGATGGAGGATGGAGGATGGAGGATGGAGGATGGAGGATGGAGGATGGAGGATGGAGGATGGAAGATGGAGGATGGAGGATGGAGGATGGAGGATGGAGGATGGAGGATGGAGGATGGAGGATGGAGGATGGAGGATGGAGGATGGAGGATGGAGGATGGAGGATGAAGGGGTGAGGATGGACGATGGAGGATGGATGATGGAGGAAGGATGATGGAGGATGGAGGATGGATGATGGAGGATGGATGATGGAGGATGGATGATGGATGATGGATGATGGATGATGGATAATGGTGGATGGAGGATGGAGGATGGAGGATGGATGATGGAGGATGGAGGATGGAGGATGGAGGATGGAGGATGGAGGATGGAGGATGGAGGATGGAGGATGGAGGATGGAGGATGGAGGATGGAGGATGGAGGACGGAGGATGAAGGGGTGAGGATGGACGATGGAGGATGGATGATGGAGGAAGGATGATGGAGGATGGAGGATGGAGGATGGAGGATGGAAGATGTAGGATGGAGAATGGAGGATGTAGGATGGAGGATGGATGATGGTGGCTGGATGATGGATGATGCAGGATGGAGGATGGAGGATGGAGGATGGAGGATGGAGGATGGAGGATGGAGGATGGAGGATGGAGGATGGAGGATGGAGGATGGAGGATGGAGGATGGAGGATGGAGGATGGAGGATGGAGGATGGAGGATGGAGGATGGAGGATGGAGAATGGAGAATGGAGGATGGAGGATGGAGGATGGAGGATGGAGGATGGAGGATGGAGGATGGAGGATGGAGGATGGAGAATGGAGGATGGAGGATGGAGGATGGAGGATGGAGGATGGAGGATGGAGGATGGAGGATGGAGGATGGAGGATGGAGGATGGAGGATGGAGGATGGAGGATGGAGGATGGAGGATGGAGGATGGAGGATGGAGGATGGAGGATGGAGGATGGAGGATGGAGGATGGAGGATGGAGGATGGAGGATGGAGGATGGAGGATGGAGGATGGAGGATGGAGGATGAAAGGGTGAGGATGGAGGATGGAGGATGGAGGATGGAGGATGGATGATGGTGGATGGAGGATGGATGATAGAGGATGGAGGATGGATGATGGATGATGGAGGATGGATGATGGATGATGGTGGATGGAGGATGGAGGATGGATGATGGATGATGGATGATGGAGGATGGAGGATGGAGGATGTAGGATGGAGGATGAAGGATGGAGGGTGGAGGATGGAGGATGGAAGATGTAGGATGGAGGATGGAGGATGTAGGATGGAGGATGGATGATGGAGGATGGAGGATGGAGGATGGAGGATGGAGGATGGAGGATGGAGGATGGAGGATGGAGGATGGAGGATGGAGGATGGAGGATGGAGGATGGAGGATGGAGGATGGAGGATGGAGGATGGAGGATGGAGGATGGAGGATGAAGGATGAAGGATGGAGTATGGAGGATGGAGGATGGAGGATGGAGGATGGAGGATGGAGGATGGAGGATGGAGGATGGAGGATGGAGGATGGAGGATGGAGGATGGAGGATGGAGGATGGAGGATGGAGGATGGAGGATGGAGGATGGAGGATGGAGGATGGAGGATGGAGGATGGAGGATGGAGGATGGAGGATGGAGGATGGAGGATGGAGGATGGAGGATGGAGGATGGAGGATGGAGGATGGAGGATGAAGGGGTGAGGATGGACGATGGAGGATGGATGAGGGAGGAAGGATGATGGAGGATGGAGGATGGATGATGGATGATGGATGATGGATGATGGATGATGGATGATGGATGATGGATGATGGATGATGGATGATGGATGATGGATGATGGATGATGGATGATGGATAATGGTGGATGGAGGATGGAGGATGGATGATGGAGGATGGAGGATGGAGGATGGAGGATGGAGGATGGAGGATGGAGGATGGAGGATGGAGGATGGAGGATGGAGGATGGAGGATGGAGGATGGAGGATGGAGGATGGAGGATGGAGGATGGAGGATGGAGGATGGAGGATGGAGGATAGAGGATGGAGGATGGAGGATGGAGGATGGAGGATGGAGGATGGAGGATGGAGGATGAAGGATGAAGGATGAAGGATGAAGGATGAAGGATGGAGGATGGAGGATGGAGGATGGAGGATGGAGGATGGAGGATGGAGGATGGAGGATGGAGGATGGAGGATGGAGGATGGAGGATGGAGGATGGAGGATGGAGGATGGAGGATGGAGGATGGAGGATGGAGGATGAGGATGGAGGATGGAGGATGGAGGATGGAGGATGGAGGATGGAGGATGGAGGATGGAGGATGGAGGATGGAGGATGGAGGATGGAGGATGGAGGATGGAGGATGGAGGATGGAGGATGGAGGATGGAGGATGGAGGATGGAGGATGGAGGATGGAGGATGGAGGATGAAGGGGTGAGGATGGAGGATGGAGGATGGAGGATGGAGGATGGATGATGGTGGATGGAGGATGGATGATAGAGGATGGAGGATGGATGATGGAGGATGGATGATGGATGATGGAGGATGGAGGATGGATGATGGATGATGGAGGATGGAGGATGGAGGATGTAGGATGGAGGATGAAGGATGGAGGGTGGAGGATGGAGGATGGAAGATGTAGGATGGAGGATGGAGGATGTAGGATGGAGGATGGATGATGGAGGATGGAGGATGGAGGATGGAGGATGGAGGATGGAGGATGGAGGATGGAGGATGGAGGATGGAGGATGGAGGATGGAGGATGGAGGATGGAGGATGGAGGATGGAGGATGGAGGATGGAGGATGGAGGATGGAGGATGGAGGATGGAGGATGGAGGATGAAGGATGAAGGATGAAGGATGGAGTATGGAGGATGGAGGATGGAGGATGGAGGATGGAGGATGGAGGATGGAGGATGGAGGATGGAGGATGGAGGATGGAGGATGGAGGATGGAGGATGCAGGATGGAGGATGGAGGATGGAGAATGGAGGATGGAGGATGGAGGATGGAGGATGGAGGATGGAGGATGGAGGATGGAGGATGGAGGATGGAGGATGGAGGATGGAGGATGGAGGATGGAGGATGGAGGATGGAGGATGGAGGATGGAGGATGGAGGATGGAGGATGGAGGATGGAGGATGGAGGATGGAGGATGAAGGGGTGAGGATGGACGATGGAGGATGGATGAGGGAGGAAGGATGATGGAGGATGGAGGATGGATGATGGATGATGGATGATGGATGATGGATGATGGATAATGGTGGATGGAGGATGGAGGATGGATGATGGAGGATGGAGGATGGAGGATGGAGGATGGAGGATGGAGGATGGAGGATGGAGGATGGAGGATGGAGGATGGAGGATGGAGGATGGAGGATGGAGGATGGAGGATGGAGGATGGAGGATGGAGGATGGAGGATGGAGGATGGAGGATGGAGGATGGAGGATGGAGGATGGAGGATGGAGGATGGAGGATGGAGGATGGAGGATGGAGGATGGAGGATGGAGGATGGAGGATGGAGGATGGAGGATGGAGGATGGAGGATGGAGGATGAAGGATGAAGGATGAAGGATGAAGGATGGAGGATGGAGGATGGAGGATGGAGGATGGAGGATGGAGGATGGAGGATGGAGGATGGAGGATGGAGGATGGAGGATGGAGGATGGAGGATGGAGGATGAGGATGGAGGATGGAGGATGGAGGATGGAGGATGGAGGATGGAGGATAATTAATAAAAATTAAAGATTAAAGATTAAAGATTAAAGATTAAAGATTAAAGATTAAAGATTAAAGATTAAAGATTAAAGATTAAAGATTAAAGACTAAAGATTAAAGATTAAAGATTAAAGATTAAAGATTAAAATTGATGATTGATGATTGATGATTGATGATTGATGATTGATGATTGATGATTGATGATTGATGATTGATGATTGATGATTGATGATTGATGATTGATGATTGATGATTGATGATTGATGATTGATGAT
This sequence comes from Beris morrisii, assembly GCA_951812415.1. NCBI lineage: Eukaryota > Metazoa > Arthropoda > Insecta > Diptera > Stratiomyidae > Beris > Beris morrisii. The sequence goes on from OX638313.1 coordinate 69,230,212, forward strand.
TGATGATTGATGATTGATGATTGATGATTGATGATTGATGATTGATGATTGATGATTGATGATTGATGATTGATGATTGATGATTGATGATTGATGATTGAAGTTTGATGATTGAAAATTGAAGATTAAAGATTGAAGATTGAAGATTGAAGATTGAAAATTGAAAATTGAAGATTGAAGATTGAAGATTGAAAATTGAAGATGGAAAATTGAAGATTGAAGATTGAAAATTGAAGATTAAAGATGGAATATTAAAGATTAAAGATTATAAATTGAAAAGAGGAGATGGAAGATAGATTTAAGCAAAAAGAATTACTGGACACCAAAACTCCGAAATGAAAATTTACATTTTTCATTTATGGTATTTCCACTTTTAAGTCAATTTCAATTTGTTTCACTCTCCGCTCGACTTGAAATTAAAAGATATCGCTATCTCAAAATTTGCAGGGCTAAAGGGATTAAAACTCCCTTTTCGAGTTCATGTTTGACTGACGCGCGCTACGCTCCAACTACCTTTTGCGCAGCCCTGCGTGGCTAAAAGGATTAAAACTCTCTTTTCGCGTTCATGTTTGACTGACGTGCGCTTCGCTCTTGCCATAGAAATATTTTCAGTTTAGTTTAATATTCTATGTCTTTTAAAGAAACTCATTAATTTCTACTTTGCAACCTTTTCAATTATTTTTCCAACGATATATATTAAGGAAATAAGTCAATAATTGTTGAGTGTTTACTAAATTTTAGGGAATACACTTTTCGAAAGGTTAAAAATAATTAAGTGTGTAAGAGGCTTTGCGATAAAATCTTTTAATATTTTTAGACATTCAATTGTTATGCCGTCAAATCCAGGACTAGAGCCAATATTTTTTAAAACTAGTTTCCTATTATTTCCCGCAATACCCCCAGCATTGCCTTAAAATAATCAACTTTGTAATTTCGGATATAAATAATGACCGTTTTGCAATGGGATTTTATTTATTTTTAATGATTTGATCAGAACACGCGCGCGCTTCTTGTTTTTCGTATTTTTTTTATCTGTCACTTACTTTTTCTCTTTTTCTTCTTCTTCCTACGACGCTGTTGGTTTCACCCTTCTGCCAATAACGCCATCTATTGGCACTTCTATAACTACCGCGACGTTACATTTGAATCTATTAAATTGGTTATTACAACTCGGCCGACCTGACGCTTTGTCGTCCGCGACAAAGGTCTTTGTACAACTCATCTTCGGGCTTCTTGTGAAATCATCAGCTGCGTTTACATTTACTTCTAGTATAAATTGTTAATTCATGTGTGAGGATTAAGTCCTCTTAATTCAATACATTACTATTTAGACTTTAAGGCAAAAATGCGAGTCTTCAAAATATATTCATTGTGAATTGTGCTAGGATTAAGTATTGTTAACGTTATCAGTCAATAACGCTTTCGCGACTTATAGGATCGGCAAACTCTCTGTCCCGTACCCTCCACATTCGAATTCTTGACGAATCCACTATTCCGTCATAGGGAAGTTGAGTCAGTTGGCAATTTTCGATATCACATATCTGTCGTTAGGTAGGATTTTATAAATAATGTAGGGTCCTCGATATTTTGGGATAAACTTTTTATTGGTTCCAATAGTTGTGCCAATGTTTTTAATAACTACGTAATCACCTTTTTTAAAAACTACAGCAGGTGCATGATGCTTTTGGAAGTATTGAAGGTTATGGATCTGTGTTTTCTTTATCGCAAGGGAGGCTTGTGCCCGGGTTTCGTCAACATCTCGTCTTGTGTCTTCGCCAAACTTTTCGCTTAAATATTCAGTGAGTTCATCTATTATCTCTCCTCGCTGTTCTACTCCAAATAATAGTTTACTTGGGGTCTGTTTGGTAGTACTGTGGACAGTATTATTAAGGCCATATTCGGCTTTGGATAACACATGGGACCAGTCAGCGTGATTTATAGGTTCGCTTAGTTTACTAAGCATCCCCTTTATTACCCGATTTACCCTTTCCACCTGTCCGTTAGCTTGTGGGGACGCTACACCAACTTTCACGTGTGACACGTTTGTTTTCGTCAAGTAGTTGCTAAAGTCGGCAGACGTGAAACAGGTTTCTCTATCTGTGATTATACGACGGGGTCGACTATAATAGCTAAAGTATTTCTCAAGACAGCAGATAACCTCTCGCGTACTAGTGGAACTAACAGGATATAATTTGGTAAATTTCGTAAATCCATCTACAACAAGCAGTATATGCTTTCGCTTCGAATTTACAGCAGGAAGTGGACCGAAATGATCCAGATGAACTGTGTCAAAAGGGACTGGTTCCTTGGGTATGTTGAAGAGATTACGTTCATTTGATCGAGAGGGTGCAGAATACATTATACACTTGATGCAATTTTTGATAAACCGGTCAACCATCCCTCTCATGTTAGGAAACCAGTAGTTTTTTTTTTATTTGATCACAGGTTTTGTCTATCCCTAAGTGAGCTATTTTCTCATGAGTCAATCTAATAATATTTTCTTCCATCTCGGAGGGGACATATAAACGTGGTCTTCCGGAACTATCCGTTCGTGACACTAATCCGTCAAACAATTCGTACTTGGCTATTGGACCAAAACTCAGCAGTTCACCTAATGAACGTCATCTCGATTCTGGGTAACCTGAATCAAAAGGTCTAATTCATCGCTATCAACAGAAGCAAGTTGACTGTTTGGACTAGCAATGACAGTAGTTGTAAAAGGTGCATCAGTGGGAGCAGCGTTGGCCGTGTTCATCAATTGCAGGAGATTACTATCATTTGCATCAACATCAGTGTCATGAATGTTACTTATAACGACAGCATTTTGGTTGGCATCCGGGGACTGCAGAAAATTAACATCAGTTTTGTGATTCAGGACGTCTTGATATTGAATATCGGTAACAGCAGTGTTTTATTCATAAATTCAGGACGAACTTCATCAGTGATTTCTTTCTCTAGGGTGAACCCATCTGGATGACATCGGCTTAGAGCATTGACGTGTCCCATGGACACACCTGCTCGATGCTGTATGGTATAATTGTAATTCTCCAACTCAAGGGCCCACCTAGAGATTCGCGGGTTGACCTGCTTCTTACTCAATGTTTGTGTGAGAGAATTGCAATCAGTAACGATTTTGAAAGGGACACCTTCGAGGTACACACGAAAACGTCTCAACGCATAAATTATTGCTAAGGTTTCAAGTTCGAAGCTATGGTATCTGGATTCAGCTGGGGTTGTGGCTTTGGAAAAGAAAAGGACTGGATGAAACTTTCCATCGTCTTGTCTTTGCATCAGAACGGCCCCATAGCCCGCCGCGCTCGCATCACAGTGTAATTCTGTTTCTTTCACTGGATTGTATATTGCTAGCAGGGGACTGGAGGCTAACTTGTCTCTCAGTTCTTCAAAAGCAGCAGTGCATTCATCATTAAACTTATAGGGTACACCCTCACGTATCAGATTCAGTAAAGGTCTGGCTATTTTTGAAAATGAGTATATAAACCTACGGAAATATGAAAACAATCCCAGACAAGCTTTTAGCTCTCGTAAATTCTTAGGTACTGGGTATTGTTTTATAGCTTGTACATGTGAATTTCCTGGACGTATTCCCGAAGCACTGACAGAATATCCTAAGTATTCGATCCTTTCATACCCAAATCGACATTTACTCAACTTAAGTTCTAGACATTTTTCCGTTGCCCTCTTCAAGACTTCACCAACTAATTTCTAATGTTCGTCGTAAGAAGCGGTTGCTATCAGTATATCATCCATATAAATAATAATGGCTCTCGCATCTAGCATATCTCTAAAAATTTCGCAAATAAACCGTTGAAAGACGGCAGGGGCATTCTTAAGTCCAAACGGCACTCGCACATATTCGTACTGACCAAGTGGTGTGACAATAGCCGTGTATTTAATGGATTCAGGGGACATCTTGATCTGATGAAACCCATTTCGCAAATCCAGCGTCGTGAAGTAACGCTTTCCTTCCAGGTAATCAATGCAGTCTTCTATCAGCGGCAGTGGATAATTGTTACGAATCGTTAGCTTATTAAGAGCTCTATAATCCACGCACATTCTTAATTCGCCATTCTTTTTTTTACCAATACAATGGCTGAAGCGTATGGAGAACTACTGGTTCTTAGAATTCCCTGGGACAGCAGGTCTTCAGTAATTTTTTGCACTTGCAAGCGTTCACTGTAAGCAAGTCGGCGAGGGGCACAATGAAATGGGGCTTCGCTGGTCAGGTGCATCTTCATCTCATACTCATGGGGTTTCTGCACCAATTGCTTCGGACTTAGGTAATTATCTTCAATTATTTTTTTTAAGCTAACACTGCATCTCTTACTTAAATACGGGTTTATATCAATAGTCTCAGAGGCATCCGTCGGACATAAATTCAGAATTGACTGGGGACTGCATATGGCTGATTCGGCACAACAGTTGTTAGTGGTTTGATTCAACGCAATGTTGTTAACCTCACTTCGCCTGAGAGTGTCTGCGGCGCATAAATGCAACCGTTTTTCAATTGATAACTCGTGAGGTTTCGAACTAAAACAATTTCTTTTATTCAAAACAGTAGACAAATAAATATCAAAGCTAGACAAAAAGTCGCGTCCCAGGATCAGAGGCATCATCATGGTTTCATCTGGCATTACAAAAAGTGTTATTATTTTACATGCATTGCGGAATTTTAGGAGACAACTGAGCCTACCATGAGTTTTCAATTGTATGCTTCCTAGGCCCAAATATCCGGCATTCATTAGTTTATCAGGCACAGGAAAGGGGACCGCCGACCGTCTAACTAAACTAACGGGGCTGCTGGTATCAAAGAGAGACACATATTCAATTGGTTCGGAGCGTTATTGTTGACTAGTAACATATACAACACTCACCTTATTTATAATATCGATTGCAGCATTGGGGTCGGCAGGGTCTTCGTCATCATCCGAGTCTAGCAAGACTGAAGGGACAGCAGGCGACTTCATTGTTACAGCAGCTGACACATACTTGACAGCAGTTGGGGCAGCAGATCGGGTAGGTACCCGAGTGGTGGTCGTCGGGGCAGTAGCTTCCGTGGTTTTCCTTAAATTTGGACATTCGGTATGACGATGTCCTGTTTTCCAGCATTTGAAACAGCTTTCTGGCGGTCTCTTTTCGTACGGGCAGTGTGATTGATAGTGTCCCAACCTTGAACAGTTGAAACACCTGATGTTGACTTCCCCTTGTTCACCGACAGCAGGTTTAGCAGGTCCTCGGACAGCAGTTACATATGAAGGAATTCGTTTTGGTACAGCAAAACTGTCTTTACGAACAGGGACTGCCTGTTGAACTGGCTCCGGGTTACTTAACAGTCGTCTTTCATGCATGTCCATGAGACTTTTCAATTGTCGAATAGACTGAGCACTTAACAGCAAATATGTCTCTGCATTTCGTAGGCGAAGCCCGTCCACAATGAAATTGATTAACTCAATTTCGCTCACCGGTGCCCGCTTAGCAATGGCTTGCATCTCTATGGTGTACCTCTGGTAGGTTTCACTTTTGCGGTTCCACGTCCGACTCTGCAACTGTTGGTACACCTCTTGTACCGTGAACCGACGGCTAAATTCCTGCCTCAGCTCCAACCGCAACGTATTATAAGACGTAGCTGCAGATAAGCGAAGATACGCTAGCGCAGTGCCCGCAAGTAAGCGTCTCAGGCATATAAGTTTGAAGGGCTCGCTATAATCGCCTTCTCCGAATAAGGCATCTAGATCGCCAAAGAATGTCTCGACGTCTCGGCAGTCGTCACCACTGAACTCAGTAACTAGGTGCTCGACATCCTTGAACTCCATTCGTTCAGCAGAGGGTATTTTGGTCGCAGAAACGCTCGATTCTAGGCATCGAATGTGTTTTTGCAACTCCAGCAATTCTTTTTTCTTCCTCAGATTGCTTAGCATAAGGTCTTAGGCCTCGTTCTCGACATCTGTGTTAGTACTCGCACTCGATGGGCAATCGGGATGGACAGCAGTGACCGAATAAACGGCTTGAGTGTCAATTTCGCCATGGACGGAACCGAAGGCAGCAGGGACATCAGAGGCAACAGGGACTTCAGAGGCAGCAGGGACTTCAGAGGCAGCAAGTACAGCAATTTCATCATCCGTTGCGACAGTAGGCAGGCTTAATGATGTGTATAACATACGCAATTGCGATACGCTGGCAGCAGGTGGAACATCCACTCCCGCCGCTTCAAGGGCTTCGACAAGTTGGCCTTTTGTTAAGCGCGACGCCATTTTGTCCAGTAACAAACGTGATTACGCACTTTTACGCGTATTTTGTTTACTATTATATATTTTGCCGAAAGGGTATTGTTGAGATATACCCCACACCTGAGATGTAATTTCGGATATAAATAATGACCGTTTTGCAATGGGATTTTATTTATTTTTAATGATTTGATCAGAACACGCGCGCGCTTCTTGTTTTTCGTATGTTTTTTTATCTGTCACTTACTTTTTCTCTTTTTCTTCTTCTTCCTACGCCGCTGTTGGTTTCACCCTTCTGCCAATAACGCCATCTATTGGCACTTCTATAACTACCGCGACGTTACATTTGAATCTATTAAAGTGGTTATTACAACTTTGAGTACTTTCATTAAAGCTCATAATTTATTCATAATTTTTTTTTTAAATTAGTTTTCGGTTTTTCAATATTATTCTGCAGTCCCCTTGTACGGCAGTGCAAAAGATCCACCTGGATCTTCTGAACCGGCTCAAAGAGCCGGTTCAATGAAAAGAGCGATATCCGCTTCATTGAAAAGATCCGAATTTCCCATCTCTACTTCAAATCCTTTTATTTTCAGATTTCTGTGATTTACCGTAAAAAATGGAACATGGCTTCTGTGTGGGGGGCAACTGAGGTTACTACATTGAGAACTTCTGGTTGCAGATGGTTCTGAAAGAAAAAACTGAGACCATATAGTAGCCACTCCACTTTCTGCATTTAGGTAGTCCAGTGGCAATGGTGTTGGAGGGTTATCTAGTGCACCAGATTGTAAGATTTGCAAAATGGCATCCACAGCACATGTATTATAAATGGTGACTGTTTTACCATTGAATACTTCGTTCGAGTCATTTTTCAACAAAAAAGCATTTTTCTGTGGAGCTTTTCTTTTATTTATAATTTTTTGCTCTTCATAGGGTTGGAAGTAATACCCTGTTGCTGTTACACGTTTTTGGCTCTTAAATTTTTCCGTGATATCTTCAGAGCATACTTTGGCTATGTTTACCATAAATGACGTTGTTTCAGCAATGATTTTTCCGGCATTCTGCTCTGAGTACTCATTTTGATCTTCTAATCTTTAATAGGAATGATCTGTAAGTGAGGTACTGTTAAACAAAGGTTTCTGAGCATGAAGATTTGAAATACCAAAATCAGCGATTGAAGTACTTATCTTGCAATTGTCTGAATCACTTTCATGCAATGATGGATTATCCGCCACGTTACAGCGATTAAACATCTTTTTAGTGTTTTTCGACGCTACATTGCTCCCGGCAGGAAGAGTAGAGGTAATATGTGGACATACTGCATTTTGTTTTCCTTTCTTACTTTGATTTTTCGAGTTGTATGTGATGAATGGAGAAACTGTGTCATCATTTACTCCTAAGTCAGCCATGGAAACTTCGCACCTTCCTTTCTCATTTTTCCTTCTAGGATGATAATTCAACTTTGGTGAGAAAGTGACTTGATTGCGGTCAATATTCAGCATTGGCGATGTTTTTCGGTTATCCATTTTATCGTCACTGTTAACATTCCCTTTTGGTGACGTCACGGTCTCATTGAGATCTTCTTCATTTTCAGTCCAATTGTGAATAAGTAGACTTTCATTAACAAGACCGCCCCAATTCTCATATGCATTCATATCTGAATCATCAATAGCATAACCCTTTTTCTGTAGAGGTGCGAGTACTGATGGAACTTTGTTATCCAACTCATTGAACACTGTGGTGGTAAGTTTAGCCCATTATTTCGGTGACCAAAGTGGTTTAATTTGGAACCCAACGCTTTAGTTCCACTGCTTAACCCATTACTGCACAAACTCCGTTTAAACGGATATTGTGCTTAATAAACTTTGTGCACTAATGGGTTAAATGCAACAGATGTGTGCGCAAAAACTGATTTGCTTGGCAAAGCAAATGTTCTCCTGCGAAAACTCTCTCTCGTAAATAAGCAAAGTATACCCCTTGGTACGCGGTCGAAGCATGGTTTTGTCTGTGAAATTCCTTCGTAATACTTTCCAACTGAATAACAAAGTCAGGACAATAAAACAAATTTCTGGAATTTCCTTTCAGTGTCTTCAAATCCGATTTTGAGGTTTTGATAGTTTTAATGAGATTTTTAATCCATTGATGAGTCAACGTGCCATTGTCTTCTTCCTCAAATGAAGCTGAACTGTCTTCGTCTTTGCTGGTCTCGTGTATGTGGATCGATTGCTCCAAATCTTCAATGACGTTTTCACGAGATGCAATAATATTTTCTAGTCGCTCTTTGACCTGTAATACTGTTAGTTTAATTTTTGCAGTCTCGATGTAATCGTCTTCAGAAGGATATAACGTAACAATGCAAGTTCGTGAAAAAACCGATTCAAATTCTTCAAGGCTTCTACAGTCGATCATTAGAGCTGAGCATCGAAGTAGAAATGGTCGGACAAAAGAGTGAGGATGATCCTTCAGACATTTCCAGCGAGCGATCATGGCCATCACATGAGACACATCTAGTAAAATAAGAGTAGGCGCTGGTCTGGGTTTTTTGTGTTTTTCTTCTGGCGATAATTTGCCTAGAGAAAACAATCATCAATGTAGGTTTTATTCGTTCTGTTATTGAAAGTCATACAAAGAGAGAGAAGAAGCGCTCTAGCCCAATCGGATCGACATTATCTAGGTGTTGGAGCACCCAGTCGCTTCCACAACATTAACCAATCTGTAATAAACTCCTGCGTATGTATCTCAGAGATCATTTGCCAAACGCAAATCGGTGTTTTCTCAAAATTAATTGCCACTGAATACAAAAAAATTTTGCCAACTTTTCTTACCCCATTAACGAAAAATCTTCTGACAAATTTTCCAGTTGCATCGATTGCGATGGCTGATTTAACCCCCAGGCGCCTGCAGTATTCTTTTATAACATGCATTTGTTCTGGAACACTGTACCAGACATAAAATCAAAGACCACCAATCTGATGAAAATATCGGCTATACCGGGCATCTCCCGATACAATTAAAAGTGAATCTAGAACTGTCAACTTTTCTTTTGGACCGATGCAAAGTTCTAGTTTTTTTCATTCCATTATAGCTTGTCGATATACGTCGGTATACGATAAAGTCTTTTTGAGAAAAATTCATTTAAATGACACAAAAATAATAAAAATTAAAAAAAAAATACAAAAAACACTGATTGACACAGTTGATAGCAATTAGAAAGAAGAATTTGTGTCCTTTCCAACGAGCCCAAAATTATTACGTTACGCTAAGTACAGCAGAAGTTAGAGATCAAACAGTGATCACAGGTACGATGAAAATCCTTCGTCCTTAAAATCGCGCTATCTCCTTAACGGTGCAAGAACGGGAGTATGTGTGGAACGATTTTGTACTCAGGACAAATTCCTCTATCTCCCATTTTCGTTTGAACCTCAGTATTAGTTACACCCTGTATACAGGGTGTTTGGCACTCCGTGTGCCACCTTGTAAGGGGTTATTCCTTGATATGTTTGGAGGAAAAAATTGTTCTACAGGGTGGGTCAATTTTCAATATTAGTGGAGATACAGGGTGGTTAAGAAAAGTGTTTTTGACCGGTACCCTCACTCACTTAAAACGTTAAATCTTGAAAACGAATATTCACAAGGCAAAGTGTTATAACTCGTTTTTTAGGCAATCGAATTACCTTTCATTTGATGTAACAGTCTAAATTGTAACTGCACTCAATCTTGAGATATTTACTCGAACACAGATTTTTGCTACGTCAACCCTAAAAGTTCAGTGATCAATGTAGTTTTTCTCAGAAAACCCCATTATAAAAATGTCATTTTAATTTTATTTTTTTATGAGCCGTATTATTACCTACAAAAGCTGTTACGAAATCCATAATAGTAAGATCAGGAGATCTTGCAGGCCAGTGTGTCGGTCCATTTCTACCGATCCAGCGATTGCTATAATTGGAATTTAACCAATCTGTGATCTGTCGGCCGTAATGAGCAGGAGCACCATCGTGTTGGTAAAACATGGAAGCCAATCGAACCAGTGGAATATCATACAACAAGTCCTGTAGATCATTTGATAAAAACTGTAAGTAATAGGAGCTATTTAGAGTACGCGGAAGCCTAATAGGTCCAAGTAAATCGTCACCAATCACACCTGCCCATAAATTGACACTGAATCTGTGCTGAAATGATGCCGCTCTTCTTGTGTGTGGATTGCTCTCAGCCCACGTATGTAGGTTGTGGAAGTTTGTGATACCGTCTCTGGTAAATTGGGACTCATCCGTCCACAGAATATTGTTGAAAAAATTGTCGGCATCTATTTGTCGTTCAAGGAGCCAATTGCAAAACTCCATCCGTTTGGGAAAATCAATAAGTAGCAGCTCCTGTACTGGTGTGTGATGGTAGGCATGGAAGCGTTCTACTTTTAAAGTACTCCAAACTTTCCAAGTAGAGATGTTAAACTGCAATGCCAAGCGTCGGATACTGATCGATGGATCATTTTGAACTGCTTGCAGTATTCTTTCATCAATCTGAACAGCGATTATCGGCGCAGGATTTGCATTTACTCTGCTTGTTCTAACGCTGCCAGTTTCCCTAATTCTCCTGTAAACGTCTTGAAATACTCTCTTGTCAGGTGTCCGTCGATGAGGATGTCTTTGATGGTAAAGCCTTCGCGTGGCTCGTCCATTTCCGCGACACCCTCTATAAATTAACACAATATCAGCATATTCTTCATTGGAGTACTCAGGCATTTTGAAATTATTTTTCTAAATCTACTGACACCTTCTTCTCTTAGCAACGTAACTAAAACTTATAAATATATGAAGGTAGTTTTGTTTTTATAGGCTTTTTATTTTGTAAAGCACAAGGCATAGGCATAGTACCGCACCCAGTATTACCTACCACATCCAGGTAAAAGCATCAATTATGTTGAAACTTCATTGTTTTCCTACATACTTTAAATAGTAATAAATGTGCAATAAAAATACTTCAGTACTACCGACAAATTAAACAGGTTCTTAGACGAGGTCCACTTTATGGCACTGACTTTTGAAAAATTTAATTTTTATGCAATATGTATTTTTACCTATTACTTCCAAAATGTTAATCGTAACTCATACATATGTGTAGTAGTAGAACATCGCAGCAAATCATTTGCGATGTAAGTTCTAAAATAGGCATGATCGAAAAACACAAAGTGACCTCGTCCTCTTTTCATCGTCAGCCGTCACCGGACTACTGCTACTCTACTATTGTATTTTTATTATATTGTATAACTTATATTTTGAACTTAAACTTGAATTGCTTTTTTTAAATAAATATATCTACTACATATGTATGCAGCTTTTGTAGGTAATAATACGGTTCATAAAAAAATAAAATTAAGATGACATTTTTATAATGGAGTTTTCTGAGAAAAACTACATTGATCACTGAATTTTTAGGGTTGACGTAGCAAAAATCTGTGTTTTCGAGTAAATATCTCAAGATTGGGTGCAGTTACAATTTAGACTGTTACATCAAATGAAAGGTAATTCGATTGCCGAAAAACACTTTGCCTTGTGATTATTCGTTTTCAAGATTTAACGTTTTAAGTGAGTGAGGGTACCGGTCAAAAACACTTTTCTTAACCACCCTGTATCTCCACTAATATTGAAAATTGACCCACCCTGCATAACAATTTTTTTCTCCAAATATATCAAGGAATAGCCCCTTACAAGGTGGCACACGGAGTGCCAAACACCCTGTATACAGGGTGTAACTAGTACTGAGGTTCAAACGAAAATGGGAGATAGAGGAACTTGTCCTGAGTACAAAATCGTTCCACACATACTCCCGTTTTTGCACCGTTAAGGAGATAGCGCGATTTTAAGGACGAAGGATTTTCATCGTACCTGTGATCACTGTTTGATCTCTAACTTCTGCTGTACTTAGCGTAACGTAATAATTCTGGGCTCGTTCGAAAGGACACAAATTCTTCTTTCTAATTGCTATCAACTGTGTCAATCAGTGTTATACTTTTTGAGAAAAATTTATTTTAATGAAACAAAAATAATAAAAAATTAAAAAAAAATTCATAAAAGTCCTGTTTTCTCCAAGAAGGACCTGATTAACCACCAAATTTTATTACATTTTCGGAAAGCCCATAAAATTTCACTGTACGTTTGATAACAGAATTTCTTCATATTTGCAACAACAAGTGAGTTCCCTGCACGTGTTGGAAATACTGCTAAACATAGAATTTACCGCAAAACAGATGCAGTAATGAGCAACCATGTTAACAACACACGTATTGCTCTTATGTGTGGAAATTATGTTACAGGTAAGTAAAAATATGACAAATAATTAGATAGCGTCCATTTAAGTATTAACATCCATTTAAGTATTAACATCCGTTTAAGTTAATTAAGTAATATCCATTTAAGTAGGGCGTGGAGTTTACCTGCTCCCTTAAGGAACAGGAATGACTTCGTCCTACGTAGATTTTTCTGCGATTAAAGCATCGGGAGGAAGCAGCAGCAAACAGAATGTCATAGACATCATTACGAGCAACATGGCAAGCAATAGGAGGTCTTTTACAACGGAAGAAATGGCAGACATGCACTTCGTGTATGGATTGTGCGACGGGAATGCTAGGCAAGCCGAAAGAGTTTACCCCCATTATCGGATGTTCATCAGCATTCATCGGAACCTTCGTGAACGAGGTACACTGCAGCCGTGGCGGGAGACACAACATCCAGGACGGCGACACTCGGTACCTGTGTCCACGGAGGAGCGCTTACTGCGTATCGCGGCTAGGGACCCCACGGTAAGCACCCGGCGCATCGGCCATCGATTTGGCATCAACCACATGCATTTATTTCGTCCTCACTATTATTAATCATACTCCTTCGGCGAATGACGGGTGTCAAACCAGATTTACTTGAAGGGAACGTGCTTGATAACTGTTAGCCCCGCTCCTTTACAATTCAACCTATGAAGAAATTCTGTTATCAAACGTATAGTGAAATTTTATGGGCTTTCCGAAAATGTAATAAAATTTGGTGGTTAATCAGGTCCTTCTTGGAGAAAACAGGACTTTTTTGTATTTTTTTTTAATTTTTTATTATTTTTGTGTCATTTAAATGAATTTTTCTCAAAAAGTATAACACTGATTGACACAGTTGATAGCAATTAGAAAGAAGAATTTGTGTCCTTTCCAAGCGAGCCCAGAATTATTACGTTACGCTAAGTACAGCAGAAGTTAGAGATCAAACAGTGATCACAGGTACGATGAAAATCCTTCGTCCTTAAAATCGCGCTATCTCCTTAACGGTGCAAAAACGGGAGTATGTGTGGAACGATTTTCTACTCAGGACAAGTTCCTCTATCTCCCATTTTCGTTTGAACCTCAGTACTAGTTACACCCTGTATATAAACAAAAAGAGAATTTTTGATCACATTTTGAAGATCAAGGTTCTTGATCACAAAGATCAAATACCTTTCTAGGACAAATAATAACATTTGACGCAAAAAATCAGCTCTGTGGCAGAAAACGAAATATCGAAATACAGAAACAAAGCTTGAAACAGTTGCCCCCACACAAAAGTCATGTTCCATTTTTTACGGTAAATCACAGAAATCTGAAAACAAAAGGATATGTGTCGATTTTCATCCTACCATTCACAATATTACAGCATTGTAATGGAACACGGACAGAGACTACATCATGCAATATACATGTCTTTATTGAGCTAGACGTGAGACAAGCATTCACGAAAGATACGGCTAACTATCTAAACTAAATTAGAAAACTTTCCCACTACTCTCAAGATGGATCGTAACTTTTGGTTAGTTTCGTTCATTTACAAGGAATAATCTCATAATAACTAATTTTAGTAAAAAATTAAATGCGATTTTTTTATAGTTTGGCAGGCGTAATTGGTTATACTCAGGGACGTCATTTCAGTTTTTTCTAGGTGGGGCAAGATGTTATGCTTGTATATATTTTTATATATAAATATATCTATGTCAAAGGGTACATATGGGGTCTTTTTCGCATTCGTTTCATGCTCTAAGGGTACATATGAGGACATTTGGCACTTATGGGGACGGACCCGGTATTTTTCTATGTCAATCGGTGGATATGGGGTCCGGACCCCATAATTTTTCCTATGTCAAAAGGTGTTTATGGGGTCCTTAATTTCTTTCAGTAAATGGCACTTATGAAGACCGGTGTATATATCGAAATTTAATAAATTCAGTAACGTATTGGTAGATATCGGTACCGTTTCTGATTGATTGTCTATTACTGGAAACAAAAGATTACACCAGAAACACTACAAGGTATGCTTGACAGTTTGCTGTTATGAGCGTGACGTCAGCAAATACTCAGGCGAGAAGCAGATATTAACATACGCTTTGGAATTGAAAATGTATTTACGGTTGTTTGGTCCGAAAGTTTCTTATTCTAAAATATAATCTTAATCTAAAAAAAGTTGTTTCATTGCCATAGGGATATTTATATTTTCAGCTAAAGATAAATGACTTTTAATAAAATTTTTACTTCTTTTGAGATTTCCATCCTCATTTAGATTTTGAAATATAGTATGTGATTTACTCCAAAAAATCTTGAGAAGGTCGCCCTCTGACAACTCATCCACCCAAGAAAACGATTTCCCTTTCTGCTCAGTTTACAATTATTGATATTCGTCTTTTTGACATTCTGCTTTTACAATTTATCCCGTAAAATTTTCTATAGCGGCTTGATTAAGCTTATTGAAATCTATATATTCGAGTTGTGATTCAATATTTGGTGCAGTATCACAAGCCTCTCTGACAAAGCTATTTAATGCCGCGTTTCCACTTACGCCTTCATATACATTGGACGAGGCAAATTAGCGCGTATGCGTAAGTGGAAACGGCACATTCGCTTTAGCCATTCGCGTTCATCGCACATGCCCTACGCATATGAACGCGTAAGTGGAAACGCGGTATAAGAGTTTTCCGCTTAGAACTTCTTAATTCAAATCAATGGAAACGTCATTATCATTTCCCACATTTGAACTGTTCTTGAAAACATTGTTATGTTTTGTCTTTATATGGAAAATCAAAAGGGATAAGACAGAACAAACAGGAGTAGAAATTTTGATCAGCATATGTTTCAAAAATCTACTCATTAATAATTACCAAGTATAGAAACCGATACTTAAATTCAAGTGCTGTTGGGTGGTCGTGCAACGAATTGTACTAAAGAAGTTTACAACCACATCCTGGTTGAAACGATTGGTCAATAAAATCGATATATCGTATTTTTCTTTAGCGTATTAGAAGAGAATAACTGAACCTCCCTAATGGCTTAAGGTAATTAAGACATAACAAGCTTGTTAACAATTACATGTTTTTAAAAGCGAATTTTGGCCTGCTAGATTGGGAAAATGCTGCACTGTGCGACGAAAGAATAATTGCGAGTATTTGCCATGGATGTAGTGGTATAACTGGATCGGCGATAAATAAAATTTTGCCTAATGAAGTCCGATTGTGTTAGTTTCCAATTGCGTTTGTATGTGTTCAGTGCAGGCGTTAAAATAGCCAAATGTGCAGCGCAATATGAAAGGTATTTTATTTTTCAACGCTGACGCTGTTATGAAAACCACTCTAGAGCAAAAAAATTTGACAGGCTAGCACAAAATTATCATTGACTCTCTTTCATACCCGATGTTTTGTCCTTCTCTTAACGAATTAGTCTCATATACAGGAACTTTACACATTACATCCGATTCAGTTATAGGTACTACTATATCCATGGTATTTGCTGACGTCACTACGACAAACAATAGGTCTGTTCATTTTGGCTACACCTTCTATTCCGAACAGACAAGTGCTTGTGAAAAGTGTATATCCAGGTAAGTGAAACTAGGTTAATGTTTTTAGAAAACTTCTTATTACATATTTCTTTTCAGATCATTGCTGTCGGTGATATTTTATATTAAGATAATTTTTAAGTTTTTCTTTAAGAATTTGAATTTTACTGATTTTTTTTTTATTAGTTACGCATTTTTTATTTTTAAGGAAATAATTGTTTACTTTTTTTGCTATTAAATAAACTGTTATATATATAATTATATACATAATTAGAACGTTGTATTTGCGAATGAACAAAGTTAATCGCAAGATACGGTTCGCGATAAATTTGAGATCGAGCGAATATTCTCAATGAGAACATACACCGATTATTCGGCGGATATTACGCGCGCTTGTTGGGATTCAGTGTACACTACACTTTAAGTGTATTACACCTAGTATAGGATTACACCAAATTTGAAGAGCCAAAAAGAACGCGTTAGTGCAAAAATATGACAGATAAAATTTCGAACTTTTTTATTGGCTTTATTCCTTCAATTCTGTCAATGCATATTTATTGCCATTCAATATTCTCACATGTATTCATTGAAAACAGAAGGAAGGTTCCGAAATTTGCCACCAGAGCACACGGTATGTTCGTCATTATTTTACGAAACTTTGCCTGCTGGGCTGTTACCATTTCTCAAAAGTTAAAAACAAAAGACGATCATTTCAATAAATAAACTGTGTTGTAAAGATAATTACCGGGACCGATACCTTTTGCATTAGTTCCTGTAATTTCATTATATCATGTAAAGGTAGATATGGGTACCGACTTTGCATATATATATGTAAAACATATCCAAGGTCGGACCCAATATCTACCGTTACGTAAGATATATAAAAAACTTTTAAAATGCCCGGTCACCGTAAATACCTTCACAGGGTGTGTCAATTTTCAATATCCGTGGAGATACAGGGTGGTCATGAAAAGGATTTCGGACCTGTACCCTCACTCATCTTAAACGTTATATCTTGAAAACTAATGATCAGAATTCGAAGTGTTATAACTTGTTTTTTAGGGAATCGAATTACCTTTCTTTTGGTGTAACAGTTCAAATTATAACTGAACCCAATCTTGAGATATTTACTTGAAAACTCAAATGTTTGCTACTTTAACCCTAAAAATTCCGTGATCAATGTAGGTTTTCTCAGAAAACCCCATTATAAAAATGTCAGTTTAATTTAATTTTTTTATTTGCCTAAATAAGTTGCATACAAATCGAATCCCGATTCTTTTTTAGTTGGAACGATTTTAGGCCGTGCTCCCACATGATTGCTTATAGTCCACCCTCTCCTACATATTTGGCTAACATCGCCTTGTTATCGCCGTTGTTCCAATTGTCGGCCGTCATGTGTTTTTTTTTAACTAATCGTCACTAAGTTTATTATTTTTGCTTATGCCTAGTGTACGCTACACTTTAAGTGTATTACACTTATGCTGTTATGACACTGGCTATTTTTGCGGCTTTAAAGCGGCTAGACAATCCAAATGGAGAGGGATAGAGACTTTAACATACAATTTAGACATTGGTGTGAGAGAGACAGTCCGAACAGCAAACTATGGGTAACTGTCAAAAAACAATCCATAACTGTCAAAAAAAAAAGCGGCAACAAAGCGCATTCGAGCAGTGTTTCGCAACATTCTAGCAGTTAATCCAAGAAAAATCCGCTGGCGGCTAGATTTTCCAGCCGCTACAGACTTGTTTTTGACAGTTCGTTATGTATAAATTGTGGAAAGTGTCATGTTATGTTATGAAACGCGCTAAGATCAGTATTTTTTATAACAAATCAGTTGTTAATTTCGTCTACTAGATGCCGGTAGCATCAGCAAGGGTATTTTTTAGCGGTAATCTCTTTCTCTCTGTATTGCTCGCCTTGTCGCACGATTGACTTTTATTGCACTTGAAACTAGCGAGGAAATAGCCAGTGTCATAACAGCATTAGCGTAGGATCACACCACTTTTGAACAGCCAAAAAGAACGCGTTATGCTATTATGATAGTGGTTATTTTTCGCGCTTTAAAGCGCCAAAAATAACCAAATGGAGAGGGATAGAAAATGTAACATACAATTTAGACTTCGGTGTGAGAGAGACAGTTCAAATAGCTATAAAGTGAGTAGCTGTCAAAAAAACAACAAAGCAACAAAGCGCCTGCGAGCAGTGTTCGAGCAGTGTTTCGCAACATTTCTAGCAGTTAAGCCCAAAAACAACCACTGATGCTGTTATGACACTGGCTTTTTCTCGCTAGAAAAAAGTACAATAATAGCCAATCGTGCGACAAGGCGAACAACAATAAAAAGACAGAGATACCGCTCTTTCCGACGGCATCTAGTAAACGAAATTAACAACTGGTTTGTTAAGAAAAATACCGGTTCTGTCGCGTTTCATACTGTCAAAAACAAGTCTGTAGCGGCTGGAAAATCTTGCCGCCAGTGGATTTTTCTTGGATTAACTGCTAGAATGTTGCGAAACACTGCTCGAATGTGCTTTGTTGCAGCTTTTTTTTTTGTAAGTTACTCATAGTTTTGCTGTTCGGACTGTCTCTCTCATACCAATGTCTAAATTGTATGTAAGAGTCTCTATCCCTCTCAATTTGGATTTCCTAGCCGCTTTAAAGCCGCAAAAATAGCCTGTGTCATAACAGCATGAGCGCTTCATTTTCCAGCCGCTACACGTTTTTTTTGACAGTTCGGTACGTATAAATTGTGGAAAGGTCCATGATATGTTAAGAAACGCGCTAGAACCGGTATTTTTCTTAACAACCCAATTGTTCATTTCGTTTACTAGATGCCGCTAGCGTCGGAAAGTGCGGTATCTCTTTCTTTCAATGTTGTTCGCCTTGTCGCATGATTGGTTATTCCTGCGCTTTTTTTAAGCGCGAAAAATAACCATTATCATAATAACATTAGTGTAGAAACATGACAGATTAAATTTTGAACTTTTTTATTTGCTTGATTTTTTCACTTCTGTCAAGGCAAGGTTATTGCTAAACAAAAATTCTTGCATGTATTCATTGAAAGCAGTATTTCCCTAAATACTAAAAGTCAATTTTATCTGCATGCAGCCATCAATTTTGACAGATGGAAAGAAATTACACCTGCTCTCGAGCGAGTGTAGAAAGTGTGCACTTTCTACTCTACACTCGACAAAAAGAGCAACGGGCTCTGACATCACTCGTCAAAAAGAACAGTAAAAGTGTACACTTTATGCACTAGTGTAGATAGTATAGAGAAAAAGAATCCTTCTATTCTAAATGTAAGGCAGAAGTAATAAAAATGGGTATGCAAAGTTTAAGCTGAAATAGTACTTAAAAAATACAATGACAACTCGAAACCTTTGTCGCATTGCTAGCACGTGCTCCAAAGCTGAAAGTAAAAAAAACATGAATGCAGTTAAATAATGCCTTGGAATATCCTGAAACTTTCTAGAAAAAATATACGTAATAAAGTCCGTAAGAATACGATTTAAATTCGTACGTATCGACATGGAGAGTCGAATGATTAACCTTCACTGAAAATGAAAACTCAAACACGAAATGCGTCGCTATCAAAATGTCATTTGACTTGACGCATGTGTGTGGCTACGCAGGTGATATCCCTTTCTTTCATTTTGTGATAGATGTATGTTGAAAATGTATTGAACTTTCCTTACATTTATACGGAGTCTTTTGTAATAGCTGAGTATATGCAATCTCTTATATGTCCGTTGAAAATGTGGATTAGTAAATTAGTATAGTAAATTTCACGACTATTGGATAATCATGTTTCGCTGGTGAGGAACCTTACTCACATTTCTAAGGAGACGGTTTTCGTTCGCTGTCCCCTTCTTACACATGGAGCTCAATGGCTGTAGAAAATGTGTAGAATTTTTATTAGATTTCTACAGGTACAATCTGCCTGTTGGGTAGTATACGAAACTTTGCCTGCTGGGCTGTTACCATTTCTCAAAAGTTAAAATCAAAAGACGATCATTTCAATAAATAAACTGTGTTGTAAAGATAATTACCGGGACCGATACATTTTGCCTTAGTTCCTTTAATTTCATTATATCATGTAAAGGTAGATATGGGTACCGACTTTGCATGGATATATGTAAAACACATCCAAAGTCGGACCCAATATCTACAGTTACGTAATATGTATATATGAACAACTTTTAAAATGCCCGGTCACCGTAATTACCTTCACAGGGTGTGTCAATTTTCAATATTTGTGGAGATACAGGGTGGTCATGAAAAGGATTTCGGACCTGTACCCTCACTCACTTTAAGCGTTATATCTTGAAAACTAATGATCAGAATTCGAAGTGTTATAACTTGTTTTTTTAGCAAATCAAATTACCTTTCTTTTGATGTAACAGTTCAAATTATAACTGTACCCGATCTTGAGATACGTAATTTTTGGTTAATTGCGGAGCGTAGAGAACTATTGTTGTTTTCAGAAAGTCGTCAGCGCCTATTACTATAACTAGAATGGTCTCTACCTATTATGTCATTTAAAATATGTTGGCCGAGGTAGCGGTAGTTTTATAAGGATATATTAACTACGTACTAAACACTATTTCTAGGTAGGTATAATAGGTCTGTTCTTTTTGCATACACTTTCTACACTAGGTTACACTTTCTGCCCTAATGCTGTTCTTTTTTCGGCTTGACGTCAGAGGTGGCTGTTCTTTTTGTCGAGTGTAGTGTACTCAGTGTACACTTTCTTACACTGGGTCGGAAGCAGGTGTAAGTTCTTCTTCTTTACCATCTGTTAAAATTGATGGCTGCATGCAGATAAAATTGACTTTGTGCATTTATGAAAATACTGTTTTGAAGGAATATATGCAAGAATATTGAATGGCAATGAATTTGCATTGATAGAAGTGAAAGAATAAAACAAATAAAAAAGTTCGGAATTTTAGCTGTCATTTTTCTACACTAACCCGTTCTTTTTGCGCGATCTACACCCTACACTTTCAGTGTAAGGTGTATTACACTGAAAGCGTTAATTTAACCCGGCAAAAAGAACAAACCTAATGACTACTCTTTTGATAGTTTTCTGTGTGTCCCTGAAAAGGTCCTTTTGGTTTAGATTAGTTAGGCTGTTGAAAAATCGGAAAAAGCGAAATATCAAGGCCTGATCTTGGATAGGAAGCTAAATTGGAAAGACAATGTTGGAGAGCGTATTCAAAAGGCCAACAACGCGCTTTTTGCGTGTAGATATGCCGTTGGAAAGAGTTAGGGTCTGAAACCATGATTACACCAATTTTGAACAGCCAAAAAGAACGCGTTAGTGTAGAAACATGACGATAACATTTTGAGCTTTTTTATTTGCTTGATTTTTTCACTTCTGTCAAGGCAAATTTGTTGATATACTATATTCTTACATGTATTCATTGAAAACAGTATTTCCCTGAATACTAAAAGTCAATTTTATCTGCATGCAGCCATCAATTTTGACAGATGGAAAGAAATTACATCTGCTATGACGTCACTCGTCAAAAAGAACAGCAAAAGTGTACACTTTCGGTAAATGTAATGTAAAGGTAGATATCGGCACCGTTGCTGACGCGGTGAAAAAAAGGCAATTATTTCAATGACAGTGAAGGTGAAATAAAATTTTGCTTAATTCGCGTGTTGTAAGGATGATTACCGGGACCGGTGCCCGCAAACACCCTTACATGTCAAAATGTGGTGCCGATATCTACCATTACATAGAAGAAATTAAGTAATTTCATTTCTGAAATAAATAATTTAAGCGGTCTCCGTTTCTACCACTAGACATAATATCTCGGTCTTCGTATTAACTGTCTGACATACGAAAGCTAAAATCCTTTATATTTTCTTACGTGGCGTACACATAGTGTTTTAATTAAGTTTATATACTTCAATTTCCAAATGTAGATCGATGTATACTATCTGTGCCATATGTACACTCGGACCCCATATCCACCCTTTTACATATAAATATACATATGTTATATATAATCTATAAAAATTCATAATTCAGGGGGAGGCAAATGCCCCCCCTGCCTCCCACAAATGACGTCCCTGGTTATACTCCCGGACATTTTATTGCCTACTGTTTGAGGAATAATGGAAAGTGGCGGGAATGTCATGATATAATGGATAAAATTTACCCTTCCTCGGCGTCAACGACAGTCATACCTCAAGGAGTGATTTATATAGAGGAGTAGACTCCAAAAGCTAAAAATCTTAATGTAATATAAAAATATGTAATATAAAAAAATTTAATATAAAAAAGTGTAATATAAAAGAATTTTATTTTATTCAGACAAGAAAAAAAAAATTAACTAAATTAATTGTAATTTATAAGAAAAACATGTAAAACTGGAAGCTAATGCTAATGTTGTGCCCAGCAAAGCGGCAGCATCCAATGTTTGCATTTCCTCTCGACGGTCATTACTGTAATTCAGACCAGTCGTTCTTCACTTAACTTTTCCCATAAAAAATGCAACAACAACAACACAACAACTCGGTCATAAACTGATCAAGTTACTGTGGTCGGCCTGTACTACGGCGTTGTGACGTCACAGCGTGGGAATTCCATCGGATCCACCTCTAGTGCTGTGTCGTAACATGCCGCGCGCCACAGGTACTGGGAAATGTCCGAGTTGTTGCTTTGTTTGTGTTTCTTTTTTTTACCGCGCGATCAAATTGCAATTGGGCTAAAATTGCCGCGACCTGCAAATTAGTGTAATGCACTCCTACGAGTTTGCCCCATTTGTGGGTCAACCAAAACTGCCGACTTTCTTGATCGGCAACTTTTTTTTAATAAGCGAATTCCGCAATAGGTTGAACGACTGGCCTGTTTACCTTTACTTTAGTTAGCATTAATTTAGTATTTAAGTTATTGATCAATGTTATTCTTAGTCCAGTATTTTTATCAGTCTTACGAGGGAACTCTGTTCAAGCAAGAACACACCATTAAAAAGTTTTATTTCAAGCAGCAGATTTTTAGTTGTTCTTTTTTTTTATTTTAGGTAAATTACATTTACCAATCTAATCAACATTACTTTTCAGCATTTTCAAAACTCTGGGTAAATCTGCCTCCTCTTTTGGTGGCGATTACCTTCTTCTTCGGTTTCAACTGTGGACTTCTCACGAAGGCCGAAACCAAATTTCAGGTTTTTTACAAACAAATACCAGCTGTAATATCTTAGTGATATTGCAGCACCCAACATTGGCGCAGCCGGTCTTAATACTTGTTAGTAGTTATACTAACAAGTAGAACTTTACGAACTTCAATCCACGACGGTATTGGGACTTGTTAGTGGTAGTACTAACAAGTAGAACTTACATTCTCCGTTTTTAAAAGAAGATTTGGAAGTTTAAAACGAAAGATTGATCTACTTGTTGGTAATGATACTAGCAAGAGGAAGATTGTTTCGTTTTCATTCCACTCCTAAATCGTCTTTCTTTTAAAGTGTACTGAACTCTCCAAGAAGATTTAGAAGATTTTCCAGGAAGATTAGGAAGTTCAAACCAACCCCCAATATTTGCTAGACTCATAGCAGATATTTTTTTAATATTATTTTTATATCCTCTTTTTTTTATATACGGTAAAACTCTTGGGTCAAATTTTAAAATTATTATTTCTGCTGAAAAATGGGTTCAATTCGCTATCTTTTCAGTAGGTGCAACGGAAAACATTAGCAACAGTACGGAGTTCAAGCAATCCGACGTGGGGCCCGAAACCCTTGACAATACAGGAGTATCAAGCGCACATACAGCCACAACAGCCACAAAAGCAGCACCCAATCAAACAACCAATCAACAAAGAGGCCAAGAACCACAAACGAGGCGGTAGGCGTGTAAAACAACGACGCGAAAGAGCAGAACTCTACCGCGTAGTAACTTTGACAACGGACCCAGTCTTGAAGAAAAAATTATTGGAAAAAATAAACGACTCCAAAAAACAGGGGAAAGACAGGAAGCAGGAAGACTGGTCAAAGTTACTAGGAAACACAACGGATAAGAATCTAGAAGGACGGTTGAAAAAGAACCTTGAACTGATTAACAAAAAATCGTCATTATTTTAAACACATTTTTTTTTTTTATATATGAATTGAAAATAAATTACTATAAGTATACCAAAGTCATGGTCGTCCCATTTAATTGATGAATCTCAACTATTCCCAACTGCTATCATACCTTGATGGAAGAGTGTGAAGCATTGCGAGAATCAATAGCCCAGAATAAAAAAGAAAGAAAAGAGCAGGAAGATCTGGTGCGAAATTTTAATAATACTCTACTAAACGAGTGCAAGACATTAACATCTAGAGAAGTGTAGGAGTTATTAGTTAACGACGTTTCCACTCAGTGGGGTAAGCTCACACGACTAGAAACTACCGAGTTTATCCTAAGCAGATTAATCACTACGGTTCAGGATAAAAACTAAGCTTTATTAAACATTAACAAAACATTAAAGGAGCAGTTGAAGAACAGGGGAGAACAATTAAGAACTTGCGAACGTCGGCAACAAATTTCAAACGACGAATTAGAGGAAGAAACGCTAAAAACTGAGGAAACTTTAGCGAAACTACAGAAGTCAACTACCAGAGAAAGGGAACTAGAAGAAAAGTTATTAGAACAGAACTCAAAAGCGCTTTCAGTACAAAGCCGTTTAGATAGTATTACCAGGGAAAGGGAAGTGTCCACACGAATTGTTGAAGAAAAAATAAGCAAATTAGAGGGTTTAGTAAAGGCAGGTTCGCCGACTCAACCAAATCTGAGTCTAGCGCAGGAATTCCATCGGCCCAGTATCGAGTCAGGTTCTGTTTTGTCTAGCAGGAAAATCCCAGCCAACACCAAAATGTCGAAATATGAGGTAGTAGGGAAAACCGTGTCTCGTTTAGTACCCATGTTCAACGGTGCACGATCACCAGAGCTCACAGACAGGGTACATGAGTTTATTAACGCTTGTGAGTTGGCCTTCAAGTGTTTGGGTGAGGACAACGAGGACATCTTCGTGTCTCTTCTATCCACTCGATTGTCTGGTGACGCTTTTGAGCTCATCCGAACGAGGCAATTAAAAACTCTGAACGAGTTCAAACTGCTGATAAAAAATACATATCTGGCAGCCAGGACACTGGACGGGGTAATGGCGGAAATAAAAATATCACGTCAGGCACCAACGGAGGACATTAAAGCATTCTTCAGGAAGCTGAACCAGCTCATGGCAACAGCGCAGGAAATTATTGGGGCCCAGTACAAAGCGGTCGATTCTGTAGCCCTGCTTGCGGAGGTGCAGAAAGCGGTGGTAAACACTTTTAAGATAGGCTTAGTAGACCCAGTCCTTCGGCAATTCATGCTTACAAGTACCGATGATTCTCTGGACAAACTACTAGACATGGCTCTTAAAACCGCGCTAATGTTAGGAGCGCAATATAATACTATGCAAAGCGATCATAGTTCCACAGCCTTAATGAACTATAACATGACAAACATGTCCATACCACCAAATGAATTCCCTCGTCCTGTTAATCATCTTCAAACATATTCACACCCAGCTTTCACCCAAACAGTTTCTCAGTACAATTTGGCTCCATCAGCCCAAACGGCTCAATTGCCTCCCTTACAAACCTACAACGGTTATTCCGTACCGGTACAACATCAAATAAATTTCCCATTTCAAACGAACTCCGCACCGATGCCCAAGCAGCAGAGTACATTCCAGATAAACTGCGGTTTCTGCGGCAAATCTAATCACTCGTATGCTGACTGTAGGCAAATGAAGAATACACCCTACTGCGATACGTGCCAGATTTACAGACACGGCAGAAATAACTGCCCTCGGGGTCAAGTTTTCGTAACTAATTCGACATCCAGGGGACCCAAATTGAAATGCGATTGGTGCTCCCGTTTGGGGCATGTCGAGGAGACATGCTACAGCAAAAAACGGTACAATGAAAAGAAACAGGGAAACGGCCAGGGGGCCAGCAATTCCAACCAAGCTGCGCCCCACTAAAATCATCAACTATAAGTAAATTACGCCCAATAATTGATTCTTCCTCCTACGAGGGGAGGAACACAAAGTTATTAGGGAAAAATAAAGATGTGGAAATAGCCTCACTCAGAGAAAAGCCGAGTAATCCCATCAACACATCAAGCAGTGCACAATCTGCATTAGCATGTAATAAAAACGACGATGGGGAAGTAGCCTCGCCACAAGAAAAGACGAGTAAACCCATCATAGATATATGCAGCACACAATCTGCATTAGTATGTAATAAAAATAAAGATGTGGAAGTAGCCTCGCCACAAGAAAAGACGAGTAAACCCATCATAGACATAGGCAGTAAACAATCTGCATTAGTATGTAATAAAAACGACGATGGGGAAGTAGCCTCGCCACAAGAAAAGACGAGTAAACCCATCATAGATATAGGCAGCACACAATCTGCATTAGTATGTAATAAAAACGACGATGGGGAAGTAGCCTCACCACAAGAAAAGACGAGTAAACCCATCATAGATATAGGCAGCACACAATCTGCATTAGTATGTAATAAAAAAGAAGATGGGGAAGTAGCCTCGCCACAAGGAAAGACGAGTAAACCCATCATAGCCATAGGCAGTACACAATCTGCATTAGTATGTAATAAAAACGAAGATGGGGAAGTAGCCTCGCCACAAGAAAAGACGAGTAAACCCATCGAAAAGATAAGCAGTACAGTCGATCAGGGATCCAAAAATTCTGACGATGTGTTCATTGAATTTCCTTGCTCCCTGGCGAGAGCGGGAAAGATCACTGCGCTAGTAGACACGGGGGCGGACACTAGTATAATTAAACGGACATCATTAATACGTTTAAAACACCTATCCATAGATACGGATGATACGGATTTAGGTAGGGTATTTGGGGGCGTAAGCGCCACGTTAGGTTCGGTAAAATTCAAGATTCACCCACGATTGCCATTTAAAACGAAATGGCAGGTAATCAACGAGGGGCACGCAATCCTGGCGGATGGGATTATCGGTCGAGACATACTCTGGAATCGATCGATAATTAACGCTAGAACGAAAACGCTTACCCTTTCTGACGATAATGGCAAAACCAAGGATTTCCCTTTGATAAGCTGGGATAGGTCGATTCAGCCTGAGGGACTGTCGACACTACCGGCACGTATGAGGACATTACAAAAACTATGGGTCCCCATTAGAAAAGGTGAAATCCTTGTAGAAGCACAGGAAATAGATTCCGGCATCTACATTGCCAGTACGTTACCCACAGTAAACCAACACAAAGTCAGCGTACCCATTCTAAACGCCAGCACACAGGATTATGTTGAGTTCGATGTCTGAATGATGAAGAAAGAGATCGAACGCAGAGAACTTACCAGTGATTGTGAGCAGCTGGTCCCGCGGATGGCTTAGGCACTAATTGCCGAATACTCAACAAAGTTCTCGAAGCAGTGTTGAACTGCAGATTTGGATGGCACTAATTGCCAAAGTGTTTTAAAGCCAAAGAACAAATTTTACTTGTGTAAAGGCGTGTAGCCGAGCGTAAGTATATTGATCAAGTGGCCCCGTTTCTGAGCCAACGCATCTCTTTTATACAGTCTTAATTCTAAAGTCTATACATAAAAAATAGGTTTCTTAAAATTTACTTACTAGGTAATTTCCTATCCTAACTTATTCATAAAAAACGTTCTTACATTATCGCATATCAATCCGCACGAGTCATTGTAGTTCAAGTCCATAGGAAATGCATGGCCAGCAATTCTATGCGTGTGGCATAGTCCCATAGTAATTGCATGCATTTCCTATGCACAAGCAGAAGAAATCGGAGAACCGATTTCGTGTGCGGAAAAATGTCCAACAACAAAAGGCAAGCATAGGGAATTCCCATAGTGATGGCTCTATGCTCAACTTTTGTGTGGTCAAGAATCGTATTGCATAACATAGAGTGTCTTGTATTGTTTATATTAATATTATTTCTTTGACACTCGATGTTATGCTTTCTTTTGGTGTTGTTTATGATAAACATACGATCTTGTTTTGATGCTCGTGGAGATTTATGTGTTTTGGTTAAGGGTAGTGGCATGGTACACAACACCTCTGCCCCTAATAAAAATATATATATATTAATGTATATATTTTTATTTACAAGTTCTAAAATATTATTATTTAATTTTCTACAATATTAAAATTTTCTTTTTTCTTTTGTTGTGTATATTCTATGTTATTGTATATTTTTTAAGTCTATTATTATGTATCAATTTATTCTTATTGCCTATTTTTATTAGTGAGTTTACTCCTTTTAATTCTATTATACTATATGGTCCGTTGTAAGGACTCTCATGTTTCCTTCTATTCTCGTTTCTTATATATACTAAATCTCCTATTTCCAGTTTTATCTCATTTACATTTATATCATGCTTGTCTTTTCTTTTGATTTTTGATGCTAGCAACGCTTGACTTGCTATATGTTGTGCATTTTGTAATTTTGTTTTTAATTCAGCTAGATAGCTGTCATAGTTATATATCGGCGCAAAGTTTTCTTGTGAACCGTCGTTAGGAAGTGTTGCTAAACGACCGTATATAAGCTCAAAGGGGGTGTAGTTTGTGTCTGTATGTGGGGTTGTATTGTGTGCGAAAGTGTAATAAGGAATCCATGTATGCCATTCGTGATTATCGCAAAACGATTGAAGATATTCGTTTAGTACTCTGTGGTTACGTTCGAGCGAACCAATCGTTTCGTGATGATATGGGGTTGATATAGTGTGTTCTATTTTTAAAAATTCGCAAATTTGGTTGAATAGTTCATTTACATATTCGGTACCCTGGTCAGTTTTAATTACTCGGAAATGTCCGTATTTAATATTATGTTTTCAACTATCGCCTTGGCTATTTCCTTTGCTTCTTTTGTACATGTTGGTACTGCTATTATATATTTGGATAATTCGCATTGTGCTGTGACGATGTACCTGTACCCTTCTGACATCCGCAATGGTCCTACGGTGTCTATCTGTATTACGTCAAAGCATTTTGTTGGTGTGTCAGTTATTATAAATTTCTCTTTAATATGTCGTGTTATTTTATTCTTTTTGCATGATTCGCAATTTTGTATGTATTTTTTTTACCATCTTGTTCATGTTTTTCCACACGAATCTTTGTTTCAACTTTCTTATCGTTCTTCTAATGCCTGAGTGCCCTCCGTGTTTGGATTCGTGATATTCACTGATCAACCTTAGTTGATCGGTTACTGTTTTCACTCTTTCCGGCGGATTATATAATATTATTTTTATTTTTGTTTGCCTGTTCTTCATATTAACTTCTTTATGCACTGTGCTATAGGTTTCTATCAAGTTTTTGTGTGTTATATATTCGAATATTGTATCTCTCTTTGATAGTGCTATTTTATTGATTTTGTTAAACTGAAGTTCGGTTATAAGCTTCTCCAATGCCTGACCTAAGTCTCGGTGAGGATTATCGCCTAGTTCCGTAATTATCCGCTTATTATTCATCTCTTTAATTATTGGCAAATTTTTATGTGCGCGACTTTTATTCTTATTCTCTTTTTTCACGTGAAATTCTAGTTTCGGTAAGTTCCTAATATCTGATATGGATGTACCTTCCCACATGTAGAGTTGATCAGACTCATTAGTGTTTGGGGCTCCCGAATCTTTCTTGGCAACTTCCTTCTTTTTATTTTCTTCTTTCGTACGGCTACGGGTCACTACATTAATATTTTTCGGCATCATTTCTTTTAAAGCTTGCGAA
This sequence comes from Beris morrisii, assembly GCA_951812415.1. Taxonomy (NCBI): domain Eukaryota; kingdom Metazoa; phylum Arthropoda; class Insecta; order Diptera; family Stratiomyidae; genus Beris; species Beris morrisii. The sequence goes on from OX638313.1 coordinate 69,260,062, forward strand.
TCTATTTTTATTCGTGATAGTGCATCTGCATTGGTATTAATTCTACCTTGTTTGAAAACTATTTGAAAATCGTAGTCCATTAAATCTACTCTAATTCTGGTCAGTTTCGATGATGGGTTCTTGTGTGTAAAAAGCGATACTAGGGGTCTGTGGTCGGTTACTACGGTGAATTTCCGTCCGTACAAATATGGTCTAAAGTGGTTTATACCCCAGTGAATAGCTAGTAGTTCTTTCTCAATTATGGGTTTATTTAATTCGTGTTTATTCAATGAGCGGCTGGCGTAGGATATTGGTAAGTCCTTGCCTATTTCGCCTTGTGACAGAATTGCTCCTAATGCATAATCCGACGCATCTGTCGTTAGTATAAATTCTTTCTCAAAATTGGGGTATTGTAAAATCGGTGGTTGTGTTATGCATTTTCTTAGTTGTTTAAATGCAGTTTCGCACTGTTCCGTCCATTCGAACACCTTATTCTTCTTCAATAATTCATTTAGAGGTTTCGCTGTTGCTGCAAAATTTTTCACGAATCGTCTGTAATAATTGCAGAATGCTACGAAGCGTCGTACTTCGTCTGCATCTTTGGGGGTTGGGTAGTCATTTACTGTCCTACATTTGTCAGGATCAGCGGTTACGCCGTTTGCTGTAATGAGGTGTCCCAAGTAAACTACTTCTGTTTTGAGTAGATTGCATTTGCTAGGATTTAGTTTTAGGTTGTATTTCCTGAGACGTTCAAATACCTCGATTAGATTATGGTTATGGTGTTTTAATGAACATCCGAATACGATAATATCATCTGCGTATAGGAATGCTTTAGCATCGAGACCTGATAGTGCTATTGTTAACATTCGTTGAAAGCTGTTTGATGATATTTTAAGTCCAAATGGTAACCGTTTGAATTGGTAATGGCCATTATTAGTGGAGAAAGCTGTTAGTGGTTTTGAGTCATGCTCTAGTTCTATCTGATGGAAAGAGCTAGTCATATCCAAACTGGAAAAATATTTCGCTCTGCCTATACGGTCTAACATATCTTCTAAACGCGTGAGAGGGAACTTATCGTTCACTAGTTTTTTGTTGAGTTGTCTGTAGTCAACTACTAGTCTCCAACATTTTGTGTCGTCCTCGCTTCTTTTCGGTACGATAAGAAGTGGAGAGTTATGTGGGCTCACAGAGTGTTCAATTATTTTGTTGTCTATAAGTTCTTTTACCTGTTTATTTATTTCTTCGTAGTGTACGTGAGGTAATCTATAATTTTTTAAGTAAACTGGATTATTGTCGGTGGTTTGTAGATGCTGTTTGTAGAAGTTATTCGTTGTTAGCTTGTCGTCTTTGAGATAAAAAATGTCTTGAAATTCCTTGCATATATTCTCGATAGTTTCCATTGATTCTTTGTCCTTTGATTCTATTTTCAGTGCTTCTCGTAGTTTCTCCCATCTGTGGTTTGTCGGTATGCTTTTTGTTTTTAATAATTTAAATTGTGTAATAGGCTTTGTCTCTAGTTTTAGGTTCTTTATATCTATTTTAGCTTCTGACTCTCCGATATTTATTAGTCTTATGTGTTTTATACCATTGGTGGGTATTATAGTATTGCCTATAAAGACATACTGTGAAACTTGTTTTCCGCATACTAGGCTATCTACCGAGTTGTTAATTTCTATCGGGTGGATGATCTCTGTTCTTGGGGGTATCCTTATTTGGAATATTTTCGTTTGCATGGGTAGTGTATGCTCCTTTTCGCCTGTATTTATGGAAAACGTGTATGTTTCGTAATCTACTTTCGAATGGAATTTCGTGAGAAAATCTCGACCTAAGATTCCATCTGTCTTGATCGGGAAATCGTTGTCAACGATTTGCAGTTTGTGTGCTATGTTTTCTTCTTCTAATTCGAATTCTAATGTTATAGTTCCTAGTGTGTTTGTTTCTTGGTCGGTTATTCCTGACAGCTTGCAGTATTCGTGCTCATTGATGTTATATCTATTTATATTTTCATTTATTTTGCAAATTGAGATGTCCGCGCCTGTATCGATTAGCATTTTTATGGTTTTTCCGTCGTTTGTTTTTAAGTTTACGTAATTTGTCATCCCATCATCGAACTGTACTGTGTTTAACTTGTATTTGTTTATTTTTTGTCGTCGTTGTATCTCTGTTGTTTTCCCCAAATGTCCTGTTATTAAATTTCGTCGTTGGTTTCGGGGTCTTCCTCGTTTCCCTGTTCTTCTATTGTGTACATTCTGTTATTTTGTTGATTCCTTTGATTATTATTAGGTTGTTGATTTTGTTGATTCCCATTATTATTTCTGTTATTTTGTCTTTGTTGGCCATTATTGTTATTTTGTTGACTGTTACGATTGTTACTCCGGTAATTGTTGTAATTGCTCGATTGATTTTGATTGTTTCTGCCATTGTTGTTCTGGTAATTGTTGCAATTACGTGGTTGATTTTGATTGTTTCAAGTATTGCGGTGGTTATTATTGTTCCTGTTCTCCGTCATCGTACGGCAGGTCATATTCTTAATTTTCACTTTCCATTTCGTCGATTTCTTCAATAATTTCTTCGTCGTCGTCGTCGTCGTCGTCGTCGTCGTTACCGCCAGTTTCTCCCATTTTCGCTTTCTTTGATTCTGTGCTTTTGTCCTTTGTGGTCTTCCTTCCTTCTGATGTTTTCTTTAATGAATCTCTGGAATGCCTCTGTCCATGTTGTTGTGGAGTTCCTTTTTAGTTGTAGTTCGCTCTAACGGGAATGCATCCGAGGTTTGTATTTGCAGGATCGCCATGTTGAGTTCGATGTCTGAATGATGAAGAAAGAGATCGAACGCAGAAAACTTACCAGTGATTGTGAGCAGCTGGTCCCGCGGATGGCTTAGGCACTAATTGCCGAATACTCAACAAAGTTCTCGAAGCAGTGTTGAACTGCAGATTTGGATGGCACTAATTGCCAAAGTGTTTTAAAGCCAAAGAACAAATTTTACTTGTGTAAAGGCGTGTAGCCGAGCGTAAGTATATTGATCAAGTGGCCCCGTTTCTGAGCCAACGCATCTCTTTTATACAGTCTTAATTCTAAAGTCTATACATAAAAAATAGGTTTCTTAAAATTTACTTACTAGGTAATTTCCTATCCTAACTTATTCATAAAAAACGTTCTTACATTATCGCATATCAATCCGCACGAGTCATTGTAGTTCAAGTCCATAGGAAATGCATGGCCAGCAATTCTATGCGTGTGGCATAGTCCCATAGTAATTGCATGCATTTCCTATGCACAAGCAGATGAAATCGGAGAACCGATTTCGTGTGCGGAAAAATGTCCAACAACAAAAGGCAAGCATAGGGAATTCCCATAGTGATGGCTCTATGCTCAACTTTTGTGTGGTCAAGAATCGTATTGCATAACATAGAGTGTCTTGTATTGTTTATATTAATATTATTTCTTTGACACTCGATGTTATGCTTTCTTTTGGTGTTGTTTATGATAAACATACGATCTTGTTTTGATGCTCGTGGAGATTTATGTGTTTTGGTTAAGGGTAGTGGCATGGTACACTACAATTATTCACTGAGAAGCGATTTCGTACCTAACTATTCTAGGTTGAACCAATACCAAGTTTTGGCTCCGACATCAGGGAGATTGAACCTAATAACCTCTGCGCCACCCTCCGAGAGGCTGGACAAGTTATTAAAGGTACTGAGAACGGGAGGAAACCTAAACAGCGAAGAAAAGAACGCGCTAGAAAATATATGCGTTCAATATGCTGACATTTTCAATTTGGAAGGCGACCCTCTTACACACACCAACGTGCTCACCCACAAGATCCCCACGAAGGCGGAGCAACCTGCCATTAACCAGAAACAATATAGGTTACCGCAAATTCACAGAGACGAGATAAACGATCAGGTGGCGAAGATGGTCGCGGACGAGATAGTTTCCCCGAGCAAATCCCCTTGGAATTCTCCACTTCTAGTGGTTCCGAAAAAGGCGGGGGCAGATGGTAAGAAAAAATGGCGAGTGGTGGTAGATTTCCGGAAATTGAACGAAGTAACGATCAAAGACGCGTTCCCCTTGCCTAGAATAGAAGATATTCTGGACCAATTGGGGCATTGGCGCTACTTCTCCACTATCGACTTGGCCAGCGGCTATCACCAGGTCTTAATAGACCCGGAGGATAAGCGTTCAGCACGGGTTTGGGACACTACGAGTTCAATCGGATGCCATTTGGACTTACAGGAGCACCCGCCACGTTCCAACGAATAATGAATCACATCATGACAGGATTGCAAGGGCTAGACTGTTTCGTCTATCTCGACGACATCGTAATCTATGCCCGAAATCTGCAGGAGCACAACGATAAATTGTCACGGGTTTTCTCCCAGTTAAGGGAGCACAATTTAAAATTAAATACAGAGAAATGCAATTTCCTTTGTCGTGAGGTGATTTATTTGGGACACAAATGCTCAGAAGAGGGTGCATTACCGGACCCGGTAAAGACAAGTTGTGTGGACGACTACCCCATTCCGACTAGTGTTAAACAGGTTCAAGCATTTTTAGGGTTTGTTAATTATTACCGAAAATTCATTCCTAATCTGGCAGCCAAGGCGTCCCCCATTGTCAAACTACCAAAGAAGGATACCCCTTTTGCATGGACGGAGGATTGTCAAGAAGCTTTCGAATTTTTGAAAAAAGCGGTTACTTCTCCGCCCATTCTTATATATCCCGACTTCACAGAACCATTTGTATTAACCACGGATGCGAGTAACGTTGCGTTAGGAGCCGTTTTATCCCAGGGTAAGGTAGGTGAGGACAGACCCATAACCTCGCGAGCCGTACACTGAATGAGGCCGAAAAAAATTACTCAATGATAGAGAAGGAGTTGCTAGCCATCGTTTGGGCCGCGAACAACTTTCGTTCGTACCTCCTAGGTCGCCCATTTACGGTGTACTCCGACCATCGTCCATTAAAAGGCGTATTTAGTGTAAAGAACCCAACCTCTCGTTTGGTGCGCTTTCATCATAAATTGTCCGAATTTGACTACAAAATAGAGTACAAACCGGGCAAGTACAATGCAAACGCGGACGCCCTAAGTAGAATAGCCACTGAGAATGAAGGACTCGAAGAAATGGACGACAACAGCAACAACATGTTGTCCAGCGGGGTTATTGCGTTAGTGCAAACAAGAAGCACAGCTCGCGCTCAAAATGCCGACACAATCATCACGCCTTCGGCCTCACCTATTCAAGCAGAAGAGACAACAAGGCAGTTTGAAACCCTTATCGACCCTAGGGAGATCCAAGTAGTGTTGAAAGATTTTCACAACTCAGCGTTGGGAGGCCATCAGGGAATAAAGAGGACACATCTACGCATCAAACGACAGTTCCGTTGGAAGGGCATGCGAAAGGACATTGAGAATTTTATAAAAGCCTGTCCCAAATGTCAAGCCAACAAAAGTTCCAAGCTGACTAGAATGCCTATGATTATAACAGATACACCAGAGTTCCCATTCGACAAAGTGTACATGGACATGGTGGGACCATTACCCCTGACACACACAGGAAACCATTATATACTCACTTTTCAGGACGATTTAACCAAGTACATGACCTGTGCTCCAATGCCAGACGCAGAGGCAGTTACTGTCGCCAAAACCTTTTACGACGAGATAATCACCAGGTTCCGCATTCCCAAAATACTAGTCACGGACAACGGAACAAATTTTACCTCCAAATTATTTGCGGAGACATGCAAGATGCTCGGAATACGAAAGTTACACATAACACCGTATCATCCACAGGCGAACGGATCGTTGGAACGCAGCCATCGGCCGTTGGCGGAATACTTAAGAAACTTCGTGGGAGACGATGAGCGAAATTGGGATCAGTGGCTCAAACCGGCTATGCATGTTCACAATAATACATCACATGTAGCCTCAAAAATGTCCCCTATGAGTTGTCTATACGGTTTCCATTTCGATATGCCGACAAACTTAAAAAGAAAACCCAAACCTCGAACTCAATGCATTGATTATCCGGATCAATTAAAAGTACAAATTCAGAGGGCGCATGAACTAGCTAGAAAAAATTTGAACTGTGCCAAAAGCGCGTCTAAACATGTTTACGATCGCAACGTCAACCTGATAAAGGTCCAAGTAGGTCAAAAGGTTCTTCTCAAAAACCCTACGAGGAAAAACAAATTTTCCCCCATTTGGGTGGGCCCCTACGAAGTAATAGCAGTAGACGGGCCCGTCACTACGACAATTAAGATGGGGAATAAGATACGAAAGACTCATAATAACCGTATTAAAATTTTTCATGGTTGACCCAGCAGTTTTACCAACATTTCTGTTTATTTGTTCTCATTCTAGGTAACTACCTTCGTCAAACAGGCCTGAAGGGAACTTTAGCAGCTTCAACGAGCACACAAGGACGTCGTGTACTAACCTAATCACTAACACAAATGCACTAACCCCAACATCTTAACCCACACCACACCACAGACATAACAGACATATTTAAAGTTACTTAGTCATCAGAACATTTATTGTATAATAGATTTGCGAATCTTCTTTTTAATTGCATAACGGATTTGTGAACCTTCTATTTTTTGTATAACAGATTTGCGAATCTTCTTTTTAATTGTTTAACGGATTTGTGAATTTTCTTTTAATTGTACAACAAATTTGCGAATTTCTTTTAAATTGTATAACGGGTCTGCGTAACAAATTTGACCACAATCAGAATTTTAACGAAATTAGAATGATTGGCATTTTGCAAATTGTGGGTTTAGCGGCAAGTTTTAGGTTCCCTACAACCGCAGAGGTAATCTTACCATTCGTCAACACTCCGCTCAACAGCACTCCAGCAATATTCGAGAAATCGGGGAATGCAGTCTTCTTCAGACATACATGGACCATTTTCACGAAATTCACTCCGATGAACTACGCAGTGGTGTTGGACCTCGCGGATGAGTACGACGATCAAATTACCAAACTGTGCCGTTCGTTCCAGGAAAAAACCAGCGTCACCAGGGACAACATACAGCCAGCCCGGAGTAACGACGCGCCGGATGATCAGGCGAAAAGTTTCCAGAGGACATGTCAACAAATGGCACGAGAAACTTCGACCATAATTCAAAACATACGGACGACCAATGAAAAGATGCAACACCTTTTCAGTCCCCAAAGGATTCGACGGTCGTTAGATTTTATTGGGAAATTCTCGAAGTGGGCGTTTGGAACTATGGACAACGAGGATGCGCAGACCATATATGGCAAGCTTAATATGCTGGAGAAGCACGATGACCAGACATTCGATTTCTTGAAACGCCAAGTGACGGTGATGAACTCAAATTTCAATAAACTTAGCAAACCGGTGAAGGAGCTCATGACAGACTTAGGCCAAGTCTCGGACAATTTGCGAGAGCTAAACACTCTTCACGATACACTCGCGCAGTCAACGGATACTGAATTCTCTCGATTAAAACTGAGAATGGAGGTGTACGAGCTCCTGACCGTAGTGAATTCGAACCTATTGGGGATACAGGGTAGAGATGGGTAACTCAGATCTGAGCCGGCTCAATGAACCGGCTCAAGCAGAAGATCCAACTGAGTCAGATCTTCTCCACGGATCTTTACGGTTCAACGGTTCAACAGATCTCCACGGCTCAGCAGATCTTTACGGATCTTTGCGGTTCGCGGATCTCGACGGCTCAGCAGATCTTTACGGATCTTTGTGTTTTGCAGATCTTTGCGGTTCGCAGATCTTCACAGCACACATATCTTGACGGATCTTTGCGGTTTGCGGATCATCACGGCTCCTGGATCTTTAAGGTTCGCGGATCTTTGAGATGATGATGATAGAAAATGGAAGATGGAGGATGGATGATGGTGGATGGAGAATGGATGATGGACGATGGAGGATGGAGGATAGATGATGGAGGATGGATGATGGTGGATGGATGATGGAGGATTGAGGATGGAGGATGGAGGATGGCGGATGGAGGATGGATGATGGAGGATGGAGGATGGAGGATGGAGGATGGAGGATGGAGGATGGAGGATGGAGGATGGAGGATGAAGGATGGAGGATGGAGGATGGAGGATGGAGGATGGAGGATGGAGGATGGAGGATGGAGGATGGAGGATGAAGGATGGACGATGGAGGATGGATGATGGAGGATGGAGGATGTATGATGGTGGATGGAGGATGGAGGATGTATGATGGTGGATGGAGGATGGATGATGGAGGATGGATGATGGAGGATGGATGATGGAGGTTGAATGGTGGAGGATAGTGGGTTTAGATAAAAGATTAATGATCAATGATCAATGATCAAAGATCAAAGATCAAAGAACAGAGATCAAAGATCAAAGATCAAAGATTAAAGATTGAAGATTGAAGATTGAAGAATGAAGATTGAAGATTGAAGATTGAAGATTGAAGATTGAAGATTGAAAATTGAAAATTGAAGATTGAAGATTGAAGTTTGAAGATTGAAGATGGAAGATTGAAGATTGAAGATTGAAGATTGAATATTGAAAATTGAAGATTGATGATTGAAGATTGAAGATTGAAGATTGAAGATTGAAGATTGAAGATTGAAAATTGATGATTGAAGATTGAAGATTGAAGATTGAAAATTGAAGATTGAAGATTGAAAATTGAAGGTTGGAAATTGAAGATTCAAGATTGAAGATTTAAGATTGAAAATTGAATATTAAAGATGGAATATTAAAGATTATAAATTGAAAAGAGGAGATGGAAGACAGATTTAGGAAAAAGTATTACTGGACACCTAAACGCCAAAATAAAAATTTACATTTTTCATTTATGGTATTTCCACTTTTAATTCAATTTCAATTTGTTTCTCTCCACGCTCGACTTGAAATTAAAAGATATTGCTATCTCAAAATTAGCAGGGCTATAGGGATTAAAACTCCCTTTTCGTGTTCATGTTTGCCTGACGCGCGCTACGCTCCAACTACCTTTTGCGCAGCCCTGCGTGGCTAAAAGGATTAAAACTCTCTTTTCGCGTTCATGTTTGACTGACGTGCGCTTCGCTCTTACCATAGAAATATTTTCACTTTCGTTTAATATTTTATGTCTTTTAAAGAAACTCATTAATTTCTACTTTGCAACCTTTTCAATTATTTTTGAGTGTTTAGTAAATTTTAGGGAATATACTCTTCGAAAGGTTAAAAATAATTAAGTGTGTAAGAGGCTTTGAGGTAAAATCTTTTAATATTTTTAGACATTCAATTGTTATGCCGTCTAATCCAGGACTAGAGCCAATATTTTTTAAAACTAGTTTCCTATTATTTCCTGTAATACCCTCAGCATTGCCTTAAAATAATCAACTTTGAGTATTTTCATTACCTATTCATATTTTTTTTTTTTTTTAAATTAGTTTTCGGTTTTTCAATATTATTCTGCTGTCTCCTTGTACGGCAGTGCAAAAGATCCACCTGGATCTTTTGAACCGGCTCAAAGAGCCGGTTCAATGAAAAGAGCGAGATCCGGTGAACCGGTTCATTGAAAAGATCCGAATTTCCCATCTCTAATACAGGGGAGGCAATCCACGGAATTATCGATATTGGACGACCTCTATAGCAACCAGTTACATCCGTTTATCCTGGACGCGAAGGACGTCACCAAAATTTTGGAGGATCTGATCCTGTCAGCCAACGCAAAACCGTTTTTTCGCGATATGTACTTCCTACATCAAGCGGCAAGGACAACAGTACTACTAGGTGATCACACACTACTGATCAAGGTCGAAATCCCACTGCCAGAAGAGAATTTATATACAGTGCAGCGAATTCACTACATCCCCACACGACTAAACGAGCACTGGGACTTGCTGTTACAAAATCGGAAGGAATACATTGCCGAATCCGAATCGCAGAGGACATTCATAACCCTGTCCCAACGGGAATTCGACTTGTGCAGACAAGTGACATACAACGCCACGTCGACATTGGCTCTATGCGTACATAGCGGGGCTATCCTCACCAACGGGAGCCCGGATTGTCTGATAGAACTACTCCAACACTCCTCATCAGCGGAAACTAGCTGTCGACAAGTAGCGGTACCAGCTACCCAGCGTGCTTTTACGAAGATGGTGGCCCCAAATCAAAACTAATAGTTCAACCATTCATTACTCGTCCATCAAAACCATTTACAACCAATTTTATGCAATTTTTCAAAAGTGTATAAAGGATACATTATTTATAGCTAATTTTCAGCAAATTCATTGTATAGGTGATCTCTTAATATGATGGTGTGGAAGAAACTTTATAAAAGCTAAGTTTCCTTAACAATTTAGGTAGCAAATTCAGAAATTTCAACAATGTCGAAACCTAAGGCCGGCTGTTTTTATAATACCAGACCTCATTATTTTTAGTTAATTAAGAGTTATATATCTATAAACAAAACTAATATTTTAATATAAAAACTGCAATTCACAAGAGATGAGCAGCAAGGTAACAAATATTAGAGTTCTAAATTTTTGAAATTATTCAATACTATTATCCATCATTTTCAGCTAATTTCAAGCTAAACTTCTATAATTAAGATTAATATTTTAACCATTCAATCGTAGATAAGCAAATTTTTTTTAGAAAGCACAGGATCATATGACACCTGTATCTGTCTTTTTTTGTACAGTATACGGAACTTTGCCTGCTGGGTACTTGTGACTGTTGACAACTAGCATGGACACATTCCGTGCTTCTACCTTCGGTGGCAGTTAGCATGGACACATTCTTCTCTGCTTCTGCTTTGAGCGACATGGAACTTTGTGATTAATTAACACAGAATGAATAGAATTCTTTCCCGAAAAAAATTGATAAATTTAACAAGTTTCCCAAACGATTTCAAATCAAATTATCCATAATTTGATTTTTTTCATATGAGTGTCTGCTATCTATACACTCAAAAAATTTACATTTTTATATTAAATAAATAACGCTTTCCTAAATCTAAAAAACCTTTTCCCAAATATTCCCAAACGAATAGAGTGAAAATTAATTAAAAATGATTTCATCGTCTGCCAAGTTTATATCGCCCCTTTATTGTGTCACGGCCTTAATACTAAACATATATGACGAAACTTTGCCTGCTGGTTCGGTGAGTAGACATTTTATCTTTAATGTCACTGTCAGTACAAAAACTTTTTATATCGCTAACGCCAGTGTTCGAACTTAGGTTTTCCATTTTGCATGTGTTTAAATTTTTTTTTATCTTACATTGTCATACATTGCTTTAATAGAGATGGAAAAACAGAATAAAGTCTATTCTGAGTTCAGTGCTCCTGAAATACCGCAACGAAGGCTTACTTCTAGGAAAAGACAGATTGTTCTTTCTGAGGAAGACTACATTACTGTGAATATAATCGCAATTTCTAAATTAGACTGTTTATCAATTAGTTTATTTACAGCAATTGGGGAAAATAATTCAAAGGGACTTTTTTCCTGATCTGGAAAAACTTAAAGTCCAAAACGAATATCTCGATGCCTTCGAAAGAAATGACACAAGGAAACTTCATGCGTTGTACGCTAAATACAGTGGAAATCTTCCCAGAGCTACTCATGGAAGTAAGTATATAATAAATTTCAGGTAGTAACAGATAATTAACTCGTATAAATTAGGTAAAAGTCCAGCCACATTCGAAACTCCTAGCAGTATAGGCAATAATACACCTCGTTTTAGAGTATCAGTTACAGAGGATACTATGCGAGCAAAATACCAAAGCCAAAAAAATATACCGAATAATCATACGCTAGATACATTTCTTAGAATGTATACAAGTGAGGACAATGAGAGTTTTCAAAATATCATCGAAACTGCTAAGGAAAAACTAAGACAGCGACTCGTAACACTGTATAAAATTAAACCGAACGCTTTAACAAGTGGCACTGTGGAGGACATTTCGAAAGAGATACACACATATTGCTCGGTAAGACATAATTTTTATAAATTTACTAAATTTTATCAGTGTAAAATCAAATTTACAAAATTTGAAGGGAAGCACATTCGACAAAGTGAAAATTAGCATCTTGAACGTACGGTTATACTGCGCTCATACATAGTAGGTCTGTTCTTTTTGGCTACACTTTCTACACTTTTTTACACTGACTTTTGACTAATAGGTTTGTTCTTTTTTCATTCATCCTCTTCACCTCTCTGCACCCGCTCAAGAGTTAGTGCAGAAAAGTGTATTCTAGTGTAGAAAGTGTATGCAAAAAGAACAGACCTAGTTCTATGTTATTCTTTACTTATCATCAATATCCATTCTCAATTACTCTGGGCAACACCAAAAATCATAAAGGATGTGAATGCACATTTTATCAATTTTTGGCGATAACTTCGAACCCTTTTAAAGATTTTTTTTACATCTCTGTCCATTTCTTATTTATCCTCCGTTTTAAACATTTTTCTTTGTAAAAGGAAATCATCTTGGATATTCGGTCCTTTGTTATTTACTGTGTTCATTAATGGTCTGTCATAATATAGGTATGTAGGTACGCGTGGCTGCCCTTGAGGGAAAAGGTTGACCGTTTGATCCACCACCTGAAAAAAAAAAAATATTTTTCATTAAATGTGTCGATATTTTGAAACATATTGCGCTATGTTTCACTTGTGGCTTGTCCTGAAATAAAAAGTTATAGCCATTTGCAATTCTGATATTTTCTTACCTTTTGCACTACAAATTTACTTCACTATGACATTTCCGTAGCACCAGTATTGCCATATTCAAATTTTTGTGGAATTTGTTCCACATCAGAATTGCCGTGGCAAAAACTTAAATGGCGGAAAAAGTTTGAAAAAATTTATTAATATTATAGTTTTTGGGTGACAAATGCTTTGAAATAACTTAATTTGCTGGGGAATCCAAATAAAAGAGTTGCCATCCGTTCAAACCTGCTGCACGGCTAATGGAGAAATACAAAATGCAGATGCTAAATTCAAATTAAATTGGGAAAAACTTTCACTGATAACCACCCGCTTGAAAAGGAAAATTAACATTTTTTTATTAATAGTTCATGTCCATTTAAACCAATTCCAATAGGTTATATTCCCCGCTTGACCTGAAGTCAAAAGATATCGCTATTTAAAAACTTGAAATTTTCATACCATTTTAATGTGAGCTGGACTTCAGAATGACATTTCGCATGGCACCAGGATTGCCATATTCAAACTTTTTATGCTCCGACACTTTTTGCCTTGAGCGCGTACATATACGTAATTGTTCCGATATTTAAAATTACGAGCCCGAACACATGACTACAATATCAAAATTTAAATTTCTCTTTTATTACAGATTATTACGATGCAGTTGTAAAAAATGTTCTCCAATGAACTGGTATATTTTCTTGTTTCGATCCGTGACGTTACACATCAGCTAAAAATCGAGGCTTTTTCTCACGACGAACTGTCATATGTGCGCGGCTTGAGTTGAAGTCGCATTGGCCGCGCACATACGACAGTTCGTTGTGAAAAATTTAAATTTCTCTTTTATAACAGATTATTACGATGCAGTTGTAAAAAGTGTTCTCCAATGAACTGGTATATTTTCTCGTTTCGATCCGTGACGTTACACATCAGCTAAAAATCGAGGCTTTTTCTCACGACGAACTGTCATATGTGCGCGGCTTGAGTTGAAGTCGGCATTGGCCGCGCACATATGACAGTTCGTCGTGAGAAATGCCTCAGTTTTTAGCTGATGTGTGACGTCACGGATCTAAACGCGAAAATATACCAGTTTTAAGTAGTTTTTGTTGTTTCCCGGCGTCAGTGGAGTTTCTGGTGTGAAACCCCAACACGAAATCCCTGACTGTTGATTAAACATACTAGTTCCAGTATATACCAGTTCATTGGAGAATCTTTTTTGGAATGGATTCGTAACAATATTTTATTATCCCAAAGGCCGCTGTTTTAATACAAAACTTTGGAATTAACGAACTTTCTAGAGTCGATACTGAATAACAAATATTCAGAATCATAGCTACATGCAATGTGTTTGTACATTTTTTAAATGGCGAAATGCCGACATTGCTGAAAATTGCGATATTTTTGTCATCCTAATTTTTTCTATGAAAACTCAATAACTCTGTGATCTCTTGCCTAGCGCGCGTTCATGTAAAGTTTTCACCGGAAATCGATCATATTGTAGGGTATATTTTGTAGTGTTGTGTTATCAATATCGATTTTGTTTTATATGTTCCTTATACTTGAAAGTATTTTGCCTTGAGCGCGTACATATACGTAATTGTTCCGATATTTAAAATCACGAGCCCGAACACATGACTACAATATTAAAGACAATTTTTGCTAGAAAACTTTTTTTGTTGACGTATTTATGGTCTCGCCAGATTTTCTGCCACCCAGTAACTGTTCTTACTTAGAGACTGTGCGCATTCAGTCGTTCCGTTAGCGTTGTCCATAGCTCTTTCGATTTGGATGCTCCTTGCGATGAATACCGAAACACCTCTTGCAAGGTCCGTGTGTTGAGCCATGAACTCCACTAAATACTCATCTTGCATTTTATTGTTCATGACCGGGTTTCTTGGTTTAGACCTAAAATTAAATATATTTAACATATTTATGAACAGAAACATTTTCCGAATCGAAGGGTATCGACTCACTTTCAGTGAAAATGTTGCTTATGCTTGCATGAACATGAGAAGAAAACCTTCGGTCTAAATGAAGCTAATATCAATTTCTGGGGTAACATATAATACTGCTTTGCAAGCATAAAATGCTACGAGTATGTTACCAACCATAAAAATAATTTTTAATTACATTTTAACTATTTTTCAGCAGATATTTTGATTATAATGCTACGATTAGACGGTCACTCAAAACCGTCAATGCATTGACACTCTGCCGTCAAAATTACGTAGAATGTTGTCACAAAGTTGTCAATTCAGTGTCAATCCGTATGATCGTCATTTTTGTGACACGTCAATGCATTGATAGTAGAATTAACTACCGAATTGACACAAGTTTTTGTGTCAATGCATTGACAACTTTGAATGACCGTGTGTCACCCTGTCAATGCGTTTGCGACGAACTGGCAAATATTTTGGATGGGTCGTCAATGCATTCACACTGTCTCACGGATTAACACGACACGAAATTCTGCCCTATCCTTCTTCTACAAATTGACACATTGGCAACTTGTTCGAACGGAAATTATTTGATTGTGAGTCAAGACACAAACGCGTTGGGGTATTACGTTGAATTTATTTCTGTTTGTAAATTGGATAAGCCCCTACGAGTGGTATGAAACTTTGTGGTTGTCTTAAGGGATACTATCTGCCTAGACAGGTACTAAAATTCTTAAGACGGGAGTTGGGGTGTCGGGGTGGGGCTAAGAAACTTTGGATGGCAATATCTTCCGAACCGATTATATGAGGAAGATACAATTTGGTTTTTGTATACAGAATTACAAGTGAAGTCCATTAAACAAAAGCCAACAAGAACGGCTTGTTTCTATGTCGCAACCTATTTCTCATCTTTATTAACGACCCTCTGTCGTCAACTCACAATCCAATTCATAGTTTTCCAGATGATTGTACACTGCAAAATGTCTTTAATTTCGACTCTGTTGAAGAGGAACGTTCGACTTCGGTGGCCTCACACGGCACTGAGTTATTCGGTCCATTAAGCTGAACTCACACCTCAATCTTATTTTAGAATGGTTCGAGAAAAATAGAGTGTAGTACAATTCTTCCAAAACGCAGTCCTGTCATCTATCCCTTAAACGAGATGTTCCGACGTCGGTCTCAAATATATCCTTTGGTGGCGTACAAATTTCTCCTTCTGCTGACTTCAAATTACTAGTGGTATAAATCAACAACCACCTAAATTGGAGCCAACACATCGTTGATGTCCTAATTGATTCTTCCAAACGCCTTGGTATTCTACGGATGTCTAAGAAATTTTTTTCAGCGTTTGACTTAGCTACAATCTAACAGGCATATATCAAACTGCGTCTTGAGTACAATTCAAATATCTGAGTTGAGGCCCCAAAATCAAATTAAGCTTTGCTCAATCGTGTTCAAAAACATGCCTTCCGACTAATTGGAGACAAAGCCGTTTCAGCTTCTATAGACTCCCTTGAGCATCGCCGAAATGTCGGAGTACTCTGTATTTACTATCGGTAAATGTAGTAAGGAACTAAAAAATCGTATACCTCCACTCTTAGTCGTCGACCGTAACACTCGCCAAGCTTCACTCGCACACGAGTATACTGTTCAGCACCTTTTTGTGGAGAATATTGTAATTTATGCAGTCTCTTATCCTCCGAACATCAGTAATGTGGAACTCATTGCCAGCCGATCTGTCCCCTGATAAGTATAACTTTCAGCAGTTCGAAAAACAACGTTCACCGACACTTCAGACGCTTCCCTCCCGTTCCACCACCCTAAATCCCCTACCACCCTATTTTATCCCCAACCTATGTCGTTCTAGCTGTTCAATCGCATTAAAGGGTGACCTCCTAAGTTATTACGACGGACGTAAATAATGGTAAATTAAACAAATGTCCTCGAAACGGAATTTTTTCAACATTTTCATGAATTTCGTTATATCTCTCAGATATTTCTAGTTATCTCTTTAGGGTCCATCAAGAATCGCCAAAGTTGTGACCTTACCATCGCCGATTCTTTTGAAAATTTCTGTACTTGAAGAACTATTGAAAAAAAAATATAATTTAATTTTTTTGTTTCTATCTCATTTTTTTGTTAGTTATAGTATGTTAAAGTTTTTGCAAAAATGGTGTCCGTTTGAAAATTCATATCTCCGGTAATTCTTATCGTAGAATAATAGAGTAGGGCTTATTTTAAAGGGGGAGGTTGTCGCAATATAAAAAATCTGCCAACAGTCTGGGCGCAACTTTATTATTTTTTGGGTAGAAGTCCGAAACGTGTTTGATACTGAGATGCGGTGTAGGTCACTATGCGACTGATAACCTAAAAAATAACGTTCCAAATAGCCTCCTGTTTAATCTTTAGGTTATCAGTCGCATACTGACTGATTTCGTAGCCTTTTATATGCTGATCAAAATGACTAAGAAATGGAAAATAGTTATGTACCATATACAATCACCAATGGTGTTATAATATGGTCATTAGATAAACTCCGACCAACTCATTGTTGAAGTCGATTTATTAAAGATCAGTTGCAGAGTTAAAAAAATTGAAAAGTCTATTAAACATTTATGTTTAATAATGACCATTAGGCCGAACTTGCTAATAAAATAATTAGTTTATAAAATTGACCTTAAAGTTTTATTGAGCTGAGACTCTTTAGGGTACTCCAGGTAAAAATGTTAATGATTTTAAAAAGCTCTTACTCAAGATTTTCGCATATCGTATTTATGATGAGATGTTGGGACTAAGTGTACCCTGAAATGATTTAATATTATCCCTGTTCTGTGTTCTGTCGTTGGAACTTAGTGAGGCAATATACTTGTACTACATATTCCGAGTGCTGGAATAAAAATAGATGATTGCATCAATAAACCTCGCATACTTAAATGTTTCTTCATACGAAATATGATGCTTTTCAGTTTCAAATAAAGTTAAATTTTCTATTACCATATATTTGTAAAAAAACCTTTTCAATTGATTTGTAGAAAACTGTTCCTATTGTCCTCCATCCTCTATTCTGTATTCTCTATGCTTAATGCTTTATCATCTATCCATTCTACATTCATTCATCGTCCATCGTCCATTATCCAACTTCCATCCTCCAACTTCCATCCTCCATTTTCCATCCTCCATTTTCCATCCTTCATCCTCCATTATCCATCTCCATCCTCCATTATTCATCTTTATTCTCAATCCTTAATTCTTCATCCACCATCCTCTATCCTCCACTATCCACCATTCACCATCCACTATCCACCATCCTCCATACTCCATTCTCCATCCTACATCCTCCATCATTGATCCTCCATCCTCCATCGTCTATCATTCATCCTCCATCGTCTATCATTCATCCTTCATCGTCTATCATTCATCCTGCATCGTCTATCATTCATCCTTCATCGTCTATCATTCATCCTCCATCGTCTATCATTCATCCTACATCGTCTATCATTCATCCTCCATCGTCTATCATTCATCCTCCATCGTCTATCATTCATCCTCCATCCTCCATCTTCTATCCTCTATCCTCCATCCTCCATCTCTCATCCTCCATCCTCCATCTACCATTATCCATCTCCATTATCCATCTCCATTCTCAATCCTTAATTCTTCATCCACCATCCTCTATCCTCCACCATCCACCATTCACCATTCACCATTCACTATTCACCATCTACCATCCACCATCCGCCATTCACCATCCATCATTCACCATCCACTATCCACCATCCTCTATCCTCTATCCTCTATCTTCTATCCTCCATTCTCCATAGAGGATGGAGGATATAGGATGGATGATGGACAATGGATGATGGACGGTGGAGTATGGAGGATAGAGGATAGTGGACGGTGTCCATATTACCAAATACTGAAATCGGAGACATCGTTATCAAGAATACTTTCATAAGCTGTTGTTTTAGTATACAAAACTTTGCCTGCTAGGTAGATCTTGATCATAGAGATGTGCAAAGCAGTTCCTCTTAGTGAAGGAGTTCACTCCGAGTCACTCACTTGAAGGAACGAGTTCAGTGAACTAGTTCCAGTGAAAAAGGTCGTCGTTCTTCCTCACGAGGCGAATGGAACTACAGTTCACCAAAAGGAGTGACGTCCATCAGTCTGGGCGCAACTTAATTATTTTATAGGTAGAAGTCCGAAACGCCAGTACTATGACTGACAACCTACAAAATACCGTTCCGAAAACACGTTTCGGACTTCTACCCATAAAATAATGAAGTTGTGCCCAGACTGTTGGCCGACCTTTTTTTTAGTTTAAATAACCCTAGTAGCATATCTACATATAGGTTTCAACTTTCTAGCATAACCCGTTTCTGAGATATGAGAAACCACCCCCGTATCTTGCTACCCCTATCAAAAATTTTTCCGAGATGTCTCTATAGTTGCTCTATACAGTTTTAAATTTTTAGCTTTCTGTCCTTTGCGGCTTTCGAGAAATTAAAATCAGATTTTTTTCATTTTCACCCCCTCCCACCATCGCTCCCTACACCCACACCCTCAAAATTTGTTTGTCCGCTAGAGGTCTAACGGTCCAAACTCCTGTAAAATATTCAAGATCATATCTGATACGGTTGTTGAGATATAAAAATTTAATTTTCTGAAAAATGATTGTCCCCCCACTTCCGCGCTTAACGTCCCCCCTCAAAAATATTACATTCAGTAGACTCCACTAGTAATTCCATATACAGAAACTAAATTTTATCTTCCTGGGATAATTGAGTCGGAAGATATTGTAACTCCAAATTTTTCACCCCCCACCTCCGCACTTCTGTACCACCCTTAAATTGTTTAACTAGTTTCTAATCTCCTAGTATCTGTTAAGATAACTGCAAAGTTTCAGCCATCTGACATCAATCGTTCAGGAGATATGAATTTTAGAATGTTTCAATCCCAGCTTTCAAGCGTTTTGGACGCATTGTTTTCCCCCCACTCACACACCCCTTAACCACTATCGAAATTTTTTTTGCAAATGAGTCCACTATCATAGTACTACATAAGTTCCAACTTTCAGCCTTAAGCGGTTCCTGAGATCTAGAAACCAAAATTTTTCATCTAAAACGCTCCCCCCTTACATCCCCACCCCTACAAAATATATCACTCGTAGGGGTTCATCCATTCTATCTACCATAAAAATTTCAACTTAATATCTCAAGGGGTTTGAGAGCTACGCACCTTCAAACAGTTTTGCGTATGGCGTACGTAAATAATAAAGTCAAATTATTATTATTATAAAATATAAAGTAAAAGGGTCCTCCCGCCCTCGTTCTTCGTGTTTTTGACACGGAACTGCAGTCAAAAGCAGTGTCACTCGTTCACTTGAAAACTCCTGAACGACCCAACTCTATTCTGTAGTCAGTAGTCACTTCAATTGAAGTGTTCACTAAAATGGAACTCTTCGCTCCTTCGTTCCGGACTCAGTTCCACTAGTCACTTCAATTGAACTGTTCCTTCCTTCGTTTCGGACTCACTACCACAGTTGTGCTTGTGGTTTGGAAAATAGGAAGAAGAGCGGTGTATACATGAACATGTACATTTCCTCTTTCTTTTTTCATATGATGGTAAAATGGAATGTTACCGCGAGGCGGTTTTTTGGGGTAGCAAAATCTGCTACCTTTTTCAAAAAAGAGGTAGTAAAAACCCAATTTTAATAATAATACAATAACATTAACATATAGTAATGTAAAATAATAATGGATTACATTCTTGTGCGTTGCATTTCTCTGTTTTCAATTTAACTTTCGAGAATTATAGCAAAAAAGTACTGTTTCATGACTTGAAATAGTAGTGCAGTCAATATTAAAATTAAAAAAGGGTAGTAAATCTGCTACATATGTAGTAAAACGGTAACGCTGCATGATAGAATCTCGTACCGCGTCGCGTATACATACATACAATACAAAATACCACACGAATATAAAATGAATATGAATGAAATATATGTAAACTAAAAGGCGATACTGTTGACTTTAATTCACTTTAATCAATTCGTAATTCACTTTAATCAATTCGTAATTCCAAAATAGTATGTACAATAAAATAAAACTAGTGTTCAGTTAAAACCCGTATCCGTATTTCAGTGTTCTTTCCGGCTCAGTGATCAGGTTGCGACCCGTCCGCTCAGTGGTTGGGTCGCGACTCGTTCTGTTACTACTACTACATCTCTCGCTAGGATACAACCACTACATTCGGTCATCCTGAAACCCATTCGTCTCAGATGGGTATGGTACATAGAGCTTCATGTTGTCAGCAGACGTCGAGGTAGTCCTAGGTCCTTCGCCGTTTCCTTGATTTTCGACATCATAGCGGTCGTTAGGTTTTGCAGATGTGACTTTGTATGGGCCGAGAAAGTGGCCCCGTAGTTTAAGCCCCGTCCCGAATTGCGTCCGCTTTATCACGACTAAGTCACCAACTTGGTAGGTATGAGCCAATTTAGCTCGACGATTATACGATTTCTGGTTTTCTTGCTGTATCTTGAGGATTTGCTCCTTTGCATCCATTCTCGTCATTTCTCGTTCTTCATCATATTTGTTATAAGCTTCCTGTTGAAGCAACTCCAGAACTTCTGTATGTTCTTTCCTCCGCATCCGTACTCCGAACATAAGTTCAAACGGGCTTCTCTTAGTTGCTCTGCTATAAGTGCTATTTAAAACAATTTGTACTGTTGGTACGTGACGATACCATTTCTTCGGTTCGGCGAAACATAACTTTGTGAGCACAGCGATTACAGTCTGGTTCAACCGTTCAACTTGCCCATTTCCTCTAGGTACACCTGTAGTTGTGAGCACGTGTGTGATTTCAAATTCTTCGCAGTATTTTTTGAAATCGTCGGATTTAAATGCTGGTCCCCTATCTGATATAATACGAAGAGGGTTGCCAAATGCTTCCTGCTGCAGCTTCAGTTTGTCCAGTACTTCCTTACTGTTTGTGGTCTTTGTCGGGTAGAGCCAACAGAACTTTGTAAATCCGTCAATAACCACAAATATATAGCGGTATTGTTTATCCGTTGCGGTCATTGGTCCTAAATGGTCGACATTGTGAGTGTGGAATGGGATATCTTCTTTAAAAATTGGGTGAAGCAAGCCTTCCTTCTTACCCCGCTTCCTATATGCTAACAGGCAAACGATGCAATTTTTTACTCACTCCTTAATCAAGGTTTGGAGGTTCTCGACAAAATATTGGCGACTGATGAGTTCTCTTAATTTGTCTGACGCGAAATGTCCATTTTGTTCATGAATATGTCTTATGAGATTTGGGGCCAATGACTTCGGAATTAATAAGAGTCGTCTTCCTTCGGTTTCTCGATAAACAACTCCGTTTGAGATTATGTACTCTGAGCATGTTCCACTTTGTAGGCTTCTTATGATATTTTGTGTATCTTGATCACTGTCTGATTTTCGCTGTGAGGGGATCAGTAGTTGACAATAAAACTGTTGGACATCTGCTCAATGCATCTACATGTTTCATTCGATCTCCTGGTCGGTGTTCCAATTCGAAATCGTACTCCTGTAATTCTTTCGCCCATCTTGCTATTCGCGTGTAAATATTTTTTTTTTCATCGTTTGGGCGAATGCTCGGCAGTCGGTTACTAATTTGAACGGAAGGTTGAGGAGATAGACTCTGAATTTGCTGACAGCATTTATCACTGCAAGCGTTTCTAGTTCGAAACTACTGTAATTTTTCTCGGCTGGTTGTGTCTGCTTACTGAAGAAATACACCGGATGATTTGCGTTGTCAGAAGGGTTTGTTTGTAACAAAATAGCGCCGTAGCCCTCCTTACTGGCATCTGTGTGCAGTTCTGTCTTCCTAGTAGGATCAAATATCTGTAACGTTGGTTTACTGGTAAGAGCCTCCTTAAATTTCTCGAAAGCATCCTTCTGGTCTACCCCGAATACAAAAGGCACATCCTTCTTTAGTAAATTCGTTAGTGGTGCTGCGGTTTTTGCGTAACTTGGCAAAAATTTGCGAAAAAAACCTGTTAGGCCTAGAAAACTCTGTACCTGTCTGACGTTTTTTGGTTCTGCGAAATTCCTTACTGCCGTTATTTTCCCTGGTGATGGCCTGATTTTCCCATCCTCAACCTCGAATCCGAGATATTCTACGCATGTTCTCAAAAATTGGCATTTTGCCCATTTGTATTTGATGCCATTTCTCGCTGCGATGTCCAGAACAGCGCGTAATCTCTCTAATCCCTGTTGCTCATTAGATGATGGTATAATCAAGTCATCTACGTATACGATCACGATGTCCTGCTGTACGGCTTCCCGGAAAACATGATTGATAAAGCGTTGAAACGAGCTAGGTGAGTTGCAGAGCCCGAATGGTGTTTTGTTGAATTCAAAAACGCCACGGTAACAACAAAACGCTGTATACTGCTTGCTTTCGCTGTCCATCGGCACGTGAAAGAACCCATTCTCCAAATCTAGCGTAGTCTATAATTTCGCTGCATACAATTTATCCAGTTGTTCCTCGATGTTAGGAAATGGCACGCGATCCTTTATTATCTTTTGATTCAAACGGCGATAATCCACGCATAGTCGGATGGATCCATCTTTTTTTTTGGTTAGGACGATTGGACTGGCGTATTCGGCGCAACTCTCGGATATGATACCATCGCGCAACCATGTATCAATTTGCTGATCAACTACCCGCTTCTCAGATAATGCTAACCTTTTCGGGTTCTGATAAACTCTTTCGTTGTCCTTTAAAAGTATTGTTGTTTTTGTTGGACAACTTACTCTCGTTTCCGGTCGATACTGACATATCAGTTTGTTCACTTCATTTGTAGTGGCATCCTTGATTACTTCTACGTCGGTCTGAATCGCCATCAATGAGTTTATTACTTCCGTTTGTGGGTTTACCGGTGTGAACTGTATACCTCCCTGACCTACCGTAAGTTCCACAAACTGAAGAAATTCTTTGCCGAGGATGGCTGTCACAGATAGATCACACTGCCTTACGATGTGCATTTTCGTTTATATTTACAGGTTGCCCACAGCCACGCATGCCGAGATCGATCCCTTTGTTAGGATTGATGCACTTCCTATTCCGTTCAATCTTTGTGTTTCTTTCAGAACTGGTGTAAGTGATGGTAAAACATCTTCTCGGATCAAGTTTAGATCACTTCCCGTGTCTATGAGAGCCTCTACGGTGTACGAGTTAATTTTTACTGTCCTGCACATATTTCTGGTCGTGTCTTCTTCTCTGCACATCTTAACACTGGACTGGTTCTGTTTAGGATAAGCGCGAGATTTATGTCCCTTTTGTTTACAAATGTAACATTCGAGCATTTTTTGACGACATTCTGCTTCTGTGTGTCCTTTTCGCTTACAAGACGTATTGATTTTTATTTCTGGTCGTGAAGTTCTTCCTGGGTCCGTAGCAGGTTGTGGTTTACAGTTTCTTTGGGCGTTGCTTTTGAAGGATTCATATACCTTAAGTTTTGTCTTAAACTCGTTTAAATTCTTAGCTCCATACAGCAAAATTTTGTTTTCCGCGGTGTCTCTTATCCCATTTATTAAATACTGCAATAAGGATGGTATATCCACTGCGCCTTGGTTAGCCATCTCCTTCATTCGCGTAACATACGACACAAAACTTTCACCCACCTTCTTCGTTGATGATGACAGCAATTGATGTATGTCCGCACTATTTAAAGCCGCCTTAAATTCATCTAATAACAGTTTCTTCAACTGTTTATAATTTTTGGGTTGTTCTGTCCGTACCACATCTTTTGCAGTTCCGCACATGCACCGTTTTGCGTAAACGAATTTTTTCCAACGTATTAAACCCGAATAACTGACATATTTCATCGAAATCTGACAGCCATTTCTCCACTGACAGATGATCATCTCCTGAAAAGCCTCGGATGCTAGACTTAATGTCGTGAAATGAAAATACCGACCTGTTATGCTGGCTAACTGTTCCTGTAGCGCCACTACTCGTCGCCGTATTCAAAACTCCGACGTTCGTCTCACCGTATTCTGCTTTTTTATCCGATTCGCTGTCCGTGTTGTCGCTGCTGCTATCGTCACTTTCGACTCTGAATTGCATGCCTTCGTCGTCATAATACTTATACAAGCGCAACAAAAGTTCTGCCCGTTCACCATCATCCGGCTGCTGAAGTTTCCGTAAAGTTTTCTGCAACCGCACGGTGCTCATTTTTTTCAGCTTCGCCTGCACGTCACACATTGCTGATATTTTACACAGTAGTCGCTGTTGTACGAGTATTCGTTTGGTTATCCGCGCCGTTATTTTCGTTTTTTTCTTTTTGCAATATGTACACTTTCTGAGTTTTTGTTGCTTTTTTTAAACTGTTTAGTCAAGTTTTTGTGTCTTTGTAACTGCACTTAAACGAAATTCGGTTTCAGCTTTTGTTTCAACTTGTCCGTTATCGGCGCGAAATGGTTGAGCCCCCAAATGTAAATTAAAAGGCGATACTGTTGACTTTAATTCACTTTAATCAATTCGTAATTCACTTTAATCAATTCGTAATTCCAAAATAGTATGTACAATAAAATAAAATTAGTGTTCAGTTAAAACCCATATCCGTATTTCAGTGTTCTTTCCGGCTCAGTGATCAGGTTGCGACCCGTCCGCTCAGTGGTTGGGTCGCGACTCGTTCTGTTACTACTACTACATCTCTCGCTAGGTTACAACCACTACATATATGATAAGCCACTGAGAGAGAAGAGCTGATACTTGACGTTGCGGTGCTAGTGAAGCCGACAGCATTGTTTGTAATATACATGCAATGGAAAATACCACACGCATATAAAATGAATATGAACGAAATATATGATAAACTACTGAGAGAGAAGAGCTGACTGGTACTTTGTGAAGAATGAAGTTATGTCTTCGTTGTGTGTGTTTTTCGTCTGTGGAGACGGGCAAAACCAGAAGATTTTTGTTGGTTGATAATAAAAAAAAGGTCGTAGTCGTCACTGAAAACAACACTCAATGTGATGACCAAAAAAAAAAAGGTCGTGCGGCCGTCGTTCTTCACTTTTTGTCACGTGTCGAATGGAACTGCAGTTCACCAAAGGGAGTGAGTTACTTCACTCACTCACTTCAGTGAAGTGAAGTGTTCTTTTGGAACAGTTCACTCCATCGACCCATCTCTACTTGATCATATCCATTTTACAGTTCGCGAACGGCAAGGTATGAATGAATGAATTGAAACGAACTAGGAGCGGGACTGACTGCAAACTAGTTCGTTCATTTCACTTATAAAAAACAGATAAAATTGAAAGAACCAAGCCCTGAACGTTACACGTGAATTGAATGAGTAACGGTAGCTGGTTAAATTTGAATTTAAATTTAAGTTGCAATAATAAATGTTTGCATTTGATTTATTTTAATTTAGTCTAACTTCAATTAACAATTAGGAAAATAAAAATTTGCGTATACACGGCGCGACGATCGCGACAAGAAGAGAGAAAAAGTAAGTAGCTCGAACGGTTGGTTGGTCTGTTGCTCGTAGCATCCAATTCGAACGGTTGGTTGGCCTGGGGCTCGTAAGCATCGATGGTCAATAGCTGGTCCAGATGGTCCCAGTCGCCAATACGTCCTTCCAGCATTATCCATCCCGCCGCCTTTGAAAATACCTGCAAAGTTCAAGGGGTAGATCACAAGGTATTTTAAATTTTAATTTAATTATTTGGTAGTGGAGCTATCGAGTGTATCTGCCGACGGGACGTTTTTCCCTTGGATGTTACATCAACCACTCGAACTCGACCGTTTTTTCCTGGATACAATGATATAATTCGTCCCAATGGCCACTGCTGCGGAGGTGTGTTCGTATCTTCCATGAGAACAAGTGTTCCAACGGATATGCCAGTTGAACTGGTTCTCCACTTATATCTGTTTTGTTGCCCCAATATGTATTCGGAGGACCATCGTTTTTAAAAATGCTGTTGAATAAATGCTATTCGTTTATATCTTTTTAGTGCCGACATGTTTTGATTCGAAGGAAATAGTGTCTCGGGTATCGCTGTCATAGGCCTACCATTCAAAAAATTACCAGGAGTCAATGCCTGCTCATCATTGCGATCAGAGGAAATCGGTGCGAGTGGGCAACTGTTTAGTATGGCCTCCACTTGAGTCAAAAGAGTGGTCATTTCCTCAAATGTAACCAAAGTATTTTCTATACAGCGATCCAAGTGCCTTTTCGCAGATTTTACGGCAGATTCCCCTATGCCACCGAAGTGTGGTGACCGTGGGGGAATGTGATGGAATTGAATGCCGTGAGTAGTGCACCACTGGTGAATATTGTTCGCGAATGTTTGCTCTGCAAATAGCTGTGCCATCTCCTTTAGGTTTTCTTGTGCTCCAACAAAATTCGTTGCGTTATCGCAATGCAAGTGGCTCTTCTAGCGACAAACCGCTTTAGACATGCAATAAACGCATCAGATGTTAACGAAGACACGGGTTCCTAATTAACAGCATGAATTGAAAAACAGACCAAAACAGCAACATATGCCTTATAAGATTGTTTTGAGCGAAGTCCGAGAGTAATCTGAACTGACCCACAAAAATTAACACCTGTGTTGACAAAGGGTTGCGAGGGAACTACGCGACTTGTAGGCAAGTCGCCCATAATTTGATGTATTAGCTTTGGCTTATAGTGAAAACAATGAATGCATTTGCTGACAATACGAGTTATTGTTCGATGACGACGATCTTTGTCGTATGATAACAAGCAAGGCTTGTGGACCGGCATGGAGATGCATTATGTGCAGATGTCTTATTAGTAAGTCAACAAAGTATTCGTTGTTTGGTAGAAGTATGGGGTGTCGCGTTGCATGAGGAATATCCGCGTTCTTTAGTCGTCCACCAACCTGCAATAGATTTACATTCGATTCCTTCTCCATGAAGGGATTAAGGGACCTAATATTTGATTTTGAAAAAAACGCCTTGATCCTTTTGCAAAGAAGATATTTTAGAACAGAAATGAGTGTGCTGAAATAATTCAATTATTTTCAATAAAGCACAATCAAGTTCGATTGAGGTAAAAATATTAAAGCAAGAAGAGCTAAAGCGTTTAAGCTTACAATTATTTATAAATCTTAAAACAAAGGCAAAAACGTTCACCACGGTTTTGTAACTGTTTAATTTGTATGTGATTTGAAGTAGTTCGTTTGTGGGTCAGTAACGCCTATCAGTGCATGTTGTGCTGACGCACGTTGCTCAATAATATCGTTATTATCGAGTTTTCTTGTCCTTAATTTTGGCCAATTGTCCGGGGACCACTGCAGAAAGTCTGGTCCGGAGTACCAATCGGAACGCAACATTTCTTCGTCAGTAGCCACTCTGGACTCTTATGTCAGCAGCGTTGCGCTTGGAGGATATATGTCTCCAATAATAATTTTTGGTTAATTCCTGAATTCGTGGAACACGGTTTGCGACGAAAACAGTCCACCGTGATGAGTGCGCAGCCAACCAATCGAGTACGATTTCCGAATCAGTCCAAAGAAAAATGTCATCGAATTTGAAATCTATGTTTCCAATTACCTTTTTCATTAATTGTGACAGCAATAAGGCTGCACATAGTTCGAGACGTGGAATAGATTGCGTACTTGTGGGTGCCACCCTAGACTTGGCGGTAAGCAACCTTACGGAGATATTTTCGTCTGCATCCGTGCACCTTACATATACACAGCATCCATACGCTCTTAGGCTCGCATCAGCGAACCCATGAAGCTCTGTGCGTACACAACTTGAAGAAAATACAAACCGTGGTATGGCAATTCCGCTTAAGAGATGCAGTTGGTCCTTAAAGCACTGCCATTCAGAATGCAATTCCAATGGCAATGACTCATCCCAATCTAGTTTGAGCAACCAAAGTTTTTGCATGAAAATTTTTGCCCTGACTATTAAGGGATTAATTAGACCCAAAGGATCGAATAGCCGAGCGTGATCTGATAATTCTGTTCGCTTGGTTATTTTGTTATTGTCGAAGTAACCTTTTGGTGATACAAATTTGAATTCATCTGAGGAAGGTTTCCAAGCTATCCCTAAGGTTCTTATAATGTTAAATCCATCTATGAAAATAAGTTTTTCACAATCCTCTTCCGGTATACTCTTAACGAACGATGGACTATTGGAATAAAAATTTTTAATTTCTATGCCCTCTGATTTTAAAATTGCATCGACTTCAAATCGTATAGAAAGAATTTCATCAAGAGAGTTCCCGCCGGTTAGAAGGTCGTCCACATAAAAGTCTTTCGACATAACTTTAGCTCCAATAGCGTGAAGGTCCATGTTGCGAGCAGCGAGATATGATAGTGATTTTGTGGCAAGATATGAGGCAGAAGACGTACCTTAGGTGAGAGTTTTTAGTCTATAGACTCTGAATTCCTGTTTCGAATCATCTCTCCACAATATACTCGTACAGTGATAATAGAAATCATCTTCGCTTACTAGCTCCTGCCGATACATCTTGCAGATATCTGCTGTTAAGGCATATTTATGACACCGAAACCTCAAAAGTATTGCAATCAAGTCATCTTGAACAACAGGGCCAACCATAAGTGTTTCATTGAGTGATATATTGGAAGTACTCTTGCAACTTCCATCAAAAACTACCCGCAGTTTTGTCGATGAAGAGTCTGGCTTCATGACGCAATGATGCGGTAGATAATACTTTACAAAATACAACATGTTGTTAGGAACGAGCTGCATATGACCGAGCGCCGCATACTCTGCTAGAAACTCTAAATACATTGATTTCAACTTTGGTTCCTTCTGAAGCCTTCTTTCAAGACTGAGGAATCGTTTTTCAGCTATGCACCGAGAGCTACCTAATGCGTTCTTTCGATCATTAAACGGTAAATTAATTATTATTCTTCCATCTGAAGACCTACGAACATTTGAATAAAATAACTTCACAGGCTTTTTGCTCTTCAGTAAAACTAGACGAGTTTTCAACAAAGTGTTCTAGTTGCCAAAGTCTCGCCAGTTGTTCATTTAAAGAATATTCAGAATTGCCGATTTCGAGTTGAGAAATCAAAGAAATTTGATCGAACTCATGATGTGGCTTCGATGAGACGTATTTGCCAGAAACTATCCACCCGAATAAGGTTTTTTGAAGTACAGGCAGTCCCTGACCTAACTTGACTTGACCAACTGAAAGCAATTCAAAGAACGATTCAGCTCCAATTAAAAGGTCGACTTTCTGTTGTTTGAAGAATAATGGATCAGAGAGCTGAAAATTTTTGGGAATGTTCCAGTTTTTGAAGGGATGGCAAAATCATGATTTCTAAATTTGTCTCGAAATTGTTAACCCGCGATTTAATTGTTGTATTTGTGACGAAGTTGGCTTTAATATTATCCTTACCAATTCCACTAATGCTAGCGTGTACCTTAGTTTTCTTCAAACCTAAACATACCTTCAGAGATAAAATTCATCTGCGACCCAGAATCCAAAAGAACCCGAGCGGGTTTAAAAATGCCACACCTGTCTTGAATTTGTACCAGAGCGGTAGCTAATATGGCTCTGTCGTTCTTACAAGGTATACCTCGAAGAACCTTGAAGCGAAGAACCTACCAACGAAGTGCCTTCTAAACTAGGCGAAGTTAGGTGTGATTTGGGTGCAGTGATGTTATTCTCAGCTGCAGTCGAATTTTCTAAGTACTCGTATCTGTGAAGAAGGGTATGATGGGGCGACGAACAAACTCTACAATGTGAAGATTTACAATTTTTTACTGAATGTCCCTTGTTCAGACAATTTAAACACAACGATAGGGATTTAACCTTATTATAGCGATCAAACACCGATAGTTCTGTAAAACTTGCACATTTACTAATGTTATGATCAGAGTGGTTACATATAATACAATTTTCGTTCTTAGCAACCTGTGATGCCGACAAGGTTGTAGAATTTCGAACACCATCACATGATTCCGATTTTGTTTTGTGTTCCGAATTTTTATTGAAGTTGTCACAACCTCTAAATTTGGTTGTAAACTTTTCTGAGCTGTTGACGACTTCCAAAGTACGACAACGAGCTTCCAAAAATTGTGGAATATCTATGGATGATGCCAACCCTTGTTCCCACAAACTCTTGGCAAATTTTGCAATACTATATGGTTAATTATGACATCCCAATTTTCGGTTGGGACCTTAAGATTATTTAGCGAACATATAGTCTCACGAGTTATGTCTAAGAGAACCTTAAAAGATTTTGCACTTTCAGCATGTACTGAATGATGACTTAAAAAGCGATTCAAATGTTTGCTTATTAAGACTCGTTTATTGTTGAAACGTTTGTTTAAAATCTCCCACGCAATCTCGTAATTTGCTTCTGTCAGGGTAAAGCGCTTCAGGAGTTGCGACGGTTCTCTTGAGAGATTTGATATGAGATAGTGGAGTTTGTGAACCGAAGGCACGTCTGCCCTATTATGCATTAAGGAACAAAAAAGATCACTGAATGATTGCCAGTTTTCGAAACTGCTATCAAAATTGGGAATTACTATTCCTGGAAGCCCTAAAGGTTTGCCTAAGACAAGGGAGTGATCTGGGCTATCACCCTTCATTTCATTACTTGATATTTTCGGTTGTTGTAATGCATCTAAGAGATCACCAAGATCCGAAATGTGGTCGAAATAGGAAGCTTCCGTGGTGCTAAATAGTTCCTTTGTGAAATAGTTTTCTGTTTTTGATCCCTCACCAGAAGGCAGTTTCATTATTTTTGTATCCAAATTATTGAATTGTTCCCACAATTTTTCAGCTTCATCGATGCGTTTAGTTAAATAAAACTTGGTACGTCTAGCAGCACCAGTTTTCATAAAATTAGAAATCGCTTGCTGCAACTTCCCAATTAGAAACACTTGAGTGCGAATGAGGCTGTCCATATTGGAATATTAATTCTATTAATGATTTAGTATTATAATTAATTAATACAATTCCTTCGAAATCAATTGATCACTAGGCTATGGTTTCGGGTTTTAACACTTAATCTTTAATTTTAAGGCAATAGCTTAACGGAACTGTTGCCACGCACGTTTCAATAAATGTATAAATTAATTTATCACGTCCCGATGAATTTATGAATTAGTTTATCACGTCGGAGTCACCATATGGTTAAATTTGATTTTAAATTTAAGTTGCAGTAATAAATGTTTGTGTTTGATTTATTTTAATTTAGTCTAACTTCAATTAACAATTAGGAAAACGAACTAATTCGTTCGCGAACTATACAAGCCTACTTTGTAGCCCAGACATGACCAATAACATAAACACCAACCCAAATTGCGCATTAGACGAACTCTACAATAGACATAACTGAAAGCCATGCCCAACGATCGAAGTTGTGAACACACAAACTATTTGGAAGGAGTTAATGATGCCGAAAACAGACACCGCAGTGGCAGCGGCTATCATTTGCAAGGGTGACAGACAAGATACAGTTTTAGAAGAATTCGCAGCAACTGCATTCTTCAGACCGATCAAATCACACTTGGTCCTCTTTGACGGAGAAGCTTTTCGAGGCAAATCACACCGAAAAATCTACAACCTGGCTTATTTCACATCAAAGATCGTAAAATCATTGCCAAAATTTCTCAACAACTATTCGACGAAACCACAAACGAAGTCATACTACCTACAACCATTCTGACGCAAATCAAACAATATGCTGGACCAACAGCGCTCACCATCATCACCTTTGGCAACATTGTTTTCATACTTCTGAAATATAAGAAAATGATCAAACATCGCCAGCGGTCTAAGCGAATTTACACCATAGGAGACGACAACGACATCAACTTATCAGAAGCTCTACAGAACACCCGTTCAACGCTAGAAGAAAGATTCAATGCGATTCGTGCTGCCCGAGGCTAAAACTGTTCACAAGCTGAACATAGAATATAGTGCTATGAAAGTGTTGTGCCTAGCACCGTAGCAGCATCCCTATTCCCTTATCTTATCCAAATGCTTGGATTTCCCCTCATATCTTCATTGCCGGTAGGTCAGTTTCGTAATAATTAACGTAAATAACTCTGTTTGTTTACTGACCTACTGGAAATGCCGGTAGTGTTAAGTATGTTTAAGTAATATTGCTAACTTGCGGATTCGGACTTAAGCGCCGG
Source organism: Beris morrisii (assembly GCA_951812415.1). NCBI lineage: Eukaryota > Metazoa > Arthropoda > Insecta > Diptera > Stratiomyidae > Beris > Beris morrisii. The sequence goes on from OX638313.1 coordinate 69,292,805, forward strand.
TTCATATTGCCCGGTCGAGGTCGAATCTACAAACAAAATACATTGTTTGGAGCTTCAGATTTCGTCACGCAATGTGCGCCAGAGGCCAAGACCCGAAACCCAATGTTAGCAATATTTTGCCGAGTGACATGTAACTGAGTATTTTCCCACTCAGTTCCGTGTCAGTCGGCACTTTTTTAATATATAAGTTTAGTGATAGCTAGTAGTGAGCTCTCAGTACTCTCAGTATTCTCAGTATTTTTAAACCGACCATTAAACACATTAAATCAACGTATTGAAAGAGTTCATTTCTGTTTTTTTAAGGTAACTAAAACCTTCTTATTATTTTCAGCAATTAATTCGAAGTGTTCTCGAATAGAGTTGAGACAGGCTTAATTGCATCCTCGCTCTATTTGGACACTTAGAATATCGCTCCTACACCTGGATGAACTCCAGGAAGTTCACGAAGAAAGAGTTGATCAACCACATACGACTCAGGCGCTGTTCGCTGGATAAGGCCACGAACATGCATTGTCTACGTCAGTACTCACCTCTTTCAGGTCCCACCTCCTCTCGAGACTAACCGCGTGTTCTGGTCGGGTATCCCTCATACACACCAATAAACACAACATTGGCGCAGCCGGATTTCTATTCATCAGCATAAGGCTGATGGTAGACAAACCTACGCAGTCAACAATAAGACTGTATACAGGGTGTTTGGTACTCCGTCCGCCACCTTGTAAGGGGTTATTCCTTGATATATTTGGAGAAAAAAAATTTTCTACATTGTGTGATATTTTCAATATCAGTGGAGATACAGGGTGGTTAAGAAAAGTGTTTTTGACCGGTACCCTCACTCACTTAAAACGTTATATCTTCAAAACAAATAATCACAAGGCAAAGTGTTATAACTCGTTTTTTAGGGAATCGAATTACCTTTCATTTGATGTAACAGTCTAAATTGTAACTGCACCCAATCTTGAGATATTTACTCGAAAACACAAATTTTTGCTACGTCAACCCTAAAAATTCAGTGATCAATGTAGTTTTTCTCAGAAAACCCCATTATAAAAATGTCATCTTAATTTTATTTTTTTATGAACCATATTATTACCTACAAAAGCTGAATACATATGTATGAGTTGCGATTAACATTTTGGAAGTAATAGGTTAGGTTAGGTTGAGAAGGGTGGACTGAAGCAATGTGCCACGAGAGATCACTGTGGATTCATTGTGGTCCCCTCGTATAAAACCGGGCTCTAGACTACTGATTCCAAATATTGCTCTTCCTTATGAAGAGAGTAGTTCTCCATAAAGGAATCATCGCTAGTTCTGATAGATCGGTGAAGGAGAATTTCCCCAAGTACCGATACCTGGTACGTGCCAGGCTTTCACATTCACACACTAGATGCTCCAGTGTTTGCTCAACATTTTCATCACCACAGCGACACAGATCAGCCATGGGTATTCCCAGCCTTTCTACATGCCTCCCAAAGGGACAGTGTCCCGGTAGGACCCCTATAAGTTGTCTGCAAATGTCCCTGCCCAGAGACAAAATGAAGCTAGAGTTCCTCCTATCAAATTTCGGCCAGCAGATTCTTGCTTGGAATTAATAGGTAAAAAACATATCGCATTTCAAAAGTCAGTGCCATAAAGCGGACCTCGTCTAAGAACCTGTTTAATTTGTCGGTAGTACTGAAGTATTTTTATTGCACATTTATTACTATTTTAAGTATGTAGGAAAACAATGAAATGTAAGTGAGTTTCAACATAATTGATGCTTTTACCTGGATGTGGTAGGTAATACTAGGTGCGGTACTATGCCTTTTTTAATAGGGTGCCTTACAAAATAAAAAGCCTATAAAAGCAAATCCATCCGGTTGATGAAAGAATACTGCAAGCAGTTGAAAATGATCCATCGATCAGTATCCGACGCTTGGCATTGCAGTTTAACATCTCTACTTGGAAAGTTTGGAGTATTTTAAAAGTAAAACGCTTCCATGCCTACCATCACACACCAGTACAGGAGCTGCTACCCATTGATTTCCCCAAACGGGTGGAGTTTTGCAATTGGCTCCTTGAACGACAAATAGATGACGATAATTTTTTCAACAATATTCTGTGGACGTATGAGTCCCAATTTACAAGAGACGGTATCACAAACTTCCACAACCTACATACGTGGGCTCAGAGCAATCTACACAAAAGAAGAGCGGCATCATTTCAGCACAGATTCAGCGTCTATTTATGGGCAGGTGTGATTGGTGACGATTTCCTTGGACCTATTAGGCTTCTGCCTATTCTAAATAGCTCCAATTACTTACATTTTTTTATCAAGTGATCTACAGGACTTGTTGGATGATATTCCACTGGTACGATTGGTTTCCATGTTTTACCAACACGATGGTGCTCCAGCTGATTACGGCCGACAGATCACAGATTGGTTAAATTCCAATTATAGCAATCGCTGGATCGGTAGAAATGGACCGATACACTGGCCTGCAAGATCTCCTGATCTTACTATTATGGATTTCCTTGTATGTGGACGGATGAGGGACCTTGTCTCCGCAACGGCAGTAGTAACATTGGAAGATCTAAATACCAGGATCGATGCGGCAGCAATAGAAGTAAGGCAGTAGTTGAGGAATATGAATACCAAGAGAACATTCGCCAAACGAGCTTTAGCGTGCATTCAAAATGGAGGTGGCCATTTTGAACATTTATTATAATAAAAAAGTTTTAAATAAATCATAAAAACCATTATTAAATTCTTTCAGTTCAAGCAAGTAGTGTAGATCAACATGCACATGCACTGACTTTTGAAATATTTAATTTTTATGCGATATGTATTTTTACCTATTACTTCCAAAATGTTAATCGTAACTCATGCATATGTACGCAGCTTTTGTAGGTAATAATACGGTTCATAAAAAAATAAAATTAAGATTACATTTTTATAATGGGGTTTTCTGAGAAAAACTACATTGATAACTGAATTTTTAGGGTTGACGTAGCAAAAATTTGTGTTTTCGAGAAAATATCTCAAGATTGGGTGCAGTTACAATTTAGACTGTTTGTTTTCAAGATATAACATTTTAAGTGTGTGAGGGTACCGGTCAAAAACACTTTTCTTAACCACCCTGTATCTCCACTGTTATCGAAAATTGACCCATCCTGTAGAACAATTTTTTTTCTCCAAATATATCAAGGAGTAACCCCTTACAAGGTGGTGGACGGAGTGACAAACACCCTGTATACAATATATAAATAATTACCTATTTGATATAACCGTATTACTTATCATCGGCATAAGGCCGATAGTAAATAATACGAAATTAAAAACCCTGAGCGAAAATTACTGTAATCCGAGCTCGAGTGGTTGCTTGTCGGCATTGGGCCGAAAGTATACTCATATGACTTGGACAGTGATTTTTCTTAAATTTTTTCCTTCGTCTTGATAAATTCTATCTTATTCAGGAGTAGTTCTCATTTCGTTTACTCCCATCACCTAAGACATCAGTTATAACAAATTTCCGCTTTTTAACAAAAAAACATTTTTTTTTTATTTTGAAATCAGATAGATTTCTTTCTGTGAAAATTAAATACATTTTTGCTTCAAGTCCCAGGTACATTTTCAGAAGCTTCATAAATTCGTAAATGGAATCGTTTTCAAACCTAGCCACTGCTGAGAAAAATACACGCACCAGTTAAAATATCCGGTAAAAAAAATGGCCTTTTACGAAGAAATTAGTGAGACAGTGTCTCGAATAGTTCCCATTTTTAATGGAATCCAATTTCCAGATCAAACGGGGAGGATACACGAGTTTCTTAATACATGCGAATCAGCTTTAAAATGCATTAATAAAGCGAATGAAACCATTTTTATCACACTGCTCTCCACGCGTTTAAACGGCGACTTTTCTGACCTGATTCAAGGAACTCCTTTTAAGACCTTGAGTCAGTTCAAAACGGTAATAAGGAGTGCTTGCCTAACAACTTAAACTCTCGATAGCGTATTAGACGAGATCAAGATCACGCACCAGGCAACGCCGAAGGATATTATCGGGTTTTCAGGGCATTTGGGGAAAACTAGGAATCGTTTAAAGGTACATATGTTCCGAACTACCAGGCAAAGTCACATAACCAAACGGAAATGTGAATGGTGTGCCAGGCTAGGACATATTGAGGATACTTGTTTTAATAAGCGACGTTTTCTAGAAAAACATCGCAAACGTTTAGAGAGCCAGCTCAACAATAAACGCTGCGCATTAATAAATAGGACCCATACTTCAAACCTCCAAAACGTTCGTAACGACACTAATACCCTGTACAGACTATGTATTTTAATCGCATTTAAGTAGGTAAATTTAACATGTTAAAAAAGTAGTGTTCAGACTAGGCAACTCGTTTAAGTTTGATACATGATAGCTTGATGTGATTTGTTTTGACAAGTACAAGGGTGGTCCGATAAGTACTTAGCCTACAAAAGAAAAACGAAAATTTTGGAAAAGTGGCGATTTATTTCTCAACATAGTCTCCTTTTAGCTCGATACACTTGACCCAGCGATGCTCCAACTTCTTTAACCCGCCTGAAAAATACGTTTTCTCGAGGTCTGCAAAGTAGGCCTCCGTGGCGGCGATGACCTCCTCATTCGACTCAAATTTGCCCGGCGAGTGACTTTTTCATGTTTGGAAACAAAAAGAAGTCGCACGGGGCCAAATCCGGAGAATACGGTGGATGGGGCAGCAGTTCGTAGCCCCATTCGACCAATTTGGCCGTGGCGACGGCGGAGGTGTGAGCCGGTGCGGAAGAGTACTTTTTTCTTCGCCAAATGGGGCCGTTTTTTCTGCAATTCGGCGTCGAATCGGCATAGTAGAGCCCTGTGACCGGTTTGCCCTGCTCCAGGTAGTCGGTGTAGATCACACCTTGTGAATCCCAGAAAACGGTGGCCATCACCTTTCTGGCCGATAGGACAGTCTTCGCCTTCTTCGGAGCACGTTCGCCGGGTGAAGTCCACTGTTTCGACTGTTCCTTGGTCTCTGGTGTGTACCAGTGGATCCATGTTTCGTCGACGGTCACGAAACGACGCAGAAACTCCTTCGAATTGCGCTTAAACAGCGTCAAACACTGCTCTGAAGTGGTCTCACGGTTGCGCTTGTTGTCCGGAGTGCGCAAACGCGGCACCCATCGCGCCGACAGCTTTCTCATGCCCAAAATTTCATGCAGGATATGACCCACGCGATCTTTTGAGATGCCCACTGTCTCAGCTATCTCGCGCACCTTCAATCGGCGGTCTGCCAATACGAGATCGTGGATTTTTGTCACGTTATCCACCGTGGTAGCCGTTTTCGGGGGACCTGGGCGTGGCTCATCAAAAACCGACGTGCGACCACGTTGAAACTCGTTAAACCAATTTTTGACGGTCGCCATCGAAGGAGAAGAGTCACCGTACACAGCATCGAAGAGCTCTTTGATTTCGCTGCGCGATTTCCCTTCCAAAAACAAGAATCGAATCACCGATCGATATTGCTAAAATCCGCGGACACGCCCGCTTCCACACGCGGTCAATATAAAACTACGAGTCCGATTCGGCTGAAATTTTGACAATAGCCGTCTATGAGAATGTACTACACGATAGTAAATTTCTCTTGCGATAGTGGCACCATCGGGCGGTGAGGCTAAGTACTTATCGGACTGCCCTCGTAGATATTCAGCTGTGTTTCATTAGCAAAACCAATTAGTTTGTATAGCAGTAATGAAAAGGGAATTTATTAGCTAATGCAGTCGTTACACAAGCACAAAATTCAGTGTCTGCAGCATTAAATAGTTTCTTTTAAAGTTTACTTCGATTTCCGCGAGGATCGCAGTACATGTTTTCGGTTAAACGCGTAGTAGCTACGTGTTTACGTAAACGCGCCCGGGAAGTGTTTTCACCGCATTTAACTCGATTTGAACGCGTTAATCTCGTAGTCTGAAGTATAACAATAATAGTTAACAAGTAAGTATTATTACAATTAATTCAGTTAAGAAGAAAAACGCTCAGCGTAGGACCCGCAAATCAACAAGCGTTAGTAAAAAGGAGCAAATCAATCCCCGGAAGAGCACAAACTCAAGTCTGGGTACCAGCTTCCTATTTTTCTTGCATGGATAAACGTGAGAGAAGACAGTTGGGTGGAGTGTTTGGTGGCTTAAGTAGAACCTTATACCCTGTTCAGACTATGCATTTTAAACGCATTTAAGTAGGTAAATGCTCTTCGTCTTTCTACCTTGTCGTGGTGAGGGGGCTTACGACACTTGTGTCAAACTAAAGGAAAGACTTAACATGATGGGTAAGCCTATGGACATAGACTCTCCAAGTGGTAACCAGACCCTGTCTGGGAATCCACCCGCTGATGCGGCCGGGGCTCGGATTTTGGAGGCCCCAACATCATGTATGACTGCAATGGGTGATCCAGGTTGTAGTGGGAGCACACTACTGGATCTCAGTAACTCCTTGGAGGATTTACTGCTTGCCGATGAGGATAGTGCTGACTATGCAGGAACGGTTAATCCGATTCGGCCCTTGGAGGAGGAATATGCTGCAACCAAGGTGGGAGCGGTTATTCTGAATCCGATGTCTGAAGAGGAAAGTACCGGAAATGTGTTATCGGTTAATCTGAATCGGCCAATGATCGAGGAAAGTACCAGTGCCTTTGGTGCGGTTAATCCGAGATCGATGGTTACGGAAAGTACCTGTGCTCTGGGCGTGGGTGAGCCGAAACTGATGGTTAAGGAAAGTACATGTGCCCTTGGCACGGTTAATCTGAAACCATTGGTTAAGGAATTCGCCCGAGCTCAGGACGCGGTTAATCCGAAACCGACTAGCTCCTGTCCCGTTGAGGATAAGTTGAGCAAAGGCCAGAAGAAGAGAAGAAGGTTGGCAAGAGCCAAGGCAAGAGCTGGGGCAGTTATGACAGGTGTCATAGCGGCCAGTGGCAATGTCGTGGTACAGACAGCCTGTGAAAACGCTATTAAGCGCAATCGATCTGTGGAGGAATCACCCGAAACTAATCTTGTGGTTAATAGTGAATTCCTCGCTTCTACTTCTGGCAGGACGAAGAGGATGAGGAGGACGGAAGCCACTACAGCGGATGTCCCACCGTCTACTTCAGGAGTCGCTGCAGTGGATAGACCAGCCTGCTCTATTTTAGGAGCAACTGGTCCTAGACCGGCTGAGCGAATGCGCGGGGAGATTAGTGCAGCTGACTTAGCTGACGCTGGACCCTCAGGCGCGAAGACCAGTCCGACTGCTGCTAGCGCGGAGACTGTCACAGCAAAGAGTACCAAGACCTTCTCTGATGTGGCGGCCACTGCCTTGCAGGCGGTAATCGGTATTGGTCCGCAGGGCAAACAGCTGACCAAGGGTCACATTGCTGCCCTGGAGAACGGCCTATGGAAGCTCCTGGGTGAAGCTACCGCCTCACCTAGATTTGAAGGCATGGATGTCCGTGACGGGCTTATGCAAGTTCGTTGCGGAGATTCAGTAGCTTTTGAGTGGCTGACGGATGCCGTTGGGAAGATTTCGGCGGAGAATCGTGTCAACTTCGTGGTTGCGAAGGGTGATACGTTTCAGAAGCTGATTCGGGCAGTATGCTGGATTCCTGGTAAACCTAGGAAACCCCAGGAAATACTCGCCCGCCTTCGTATCCAGAACGCAGGACTTGACACCACCAAATGGCGAGTTTATGAACAGCGTAAGAGCAGCAGTCTCGACGGTACCGAGAGCTGTACTCTTGCGCTTGGCATAGATAGCGGTAGTGTAGAGGTCCTGCGGACTAGATATGACATGCGTCCATATCTCTTTCTTGGGAGGATTAAATTTAATCTTCCTAAGTAGCAGTATGTGGATGTAATGTGAGGGTGATTATCTTGAATGGCTAACTGCGGCATTATATTTACCCAGATCAACTTGCAGCATGCTAAGGCTGCTACTGCCTTACTAAGTAGGAGACTTAGCAAAATGCACACATCCCCTTATGTATCAATAATACAGGAACCATGGATTCGCAATATGCGAGTTAGTGGACTGGATTCGATCCAGGGAGGCCGGATCTTTTACGATGAAGGATCTGAACGACCGCGTGCCTGTCTATTCATATCAAATATGATAGAGGCGACGATGTTGAGGCAGTTCACCTGTCAAGATATTGTAGCAGTCAAAATGTCTAACGTACTGGAGGGTAGGAGACAAGACATAATAGTAGTGTCGGCTTACCTTCCGTATGACTCGTTATTACCTCCCCCATCCAAGGAGCTGACCGGGCTCGTTAGATTCGCGGACACCAACAACTTACAGCTTGTCATTGGATGTGATGCTAATGCTCAACACACTGTTTGGGGCAGCAGCAAATGCAATCCTAGGGGTGAGCGGTTATTGGAGTTCATTATGGCGTCGTGCCTTGTAGTAAACAACAGAGGCAACAAGCCAACGTTTGTTACGACGAGGCGGACGGAAGTGATAGATATGACGTTGTCGTCTTCTAGGATTGCGGAATCCATAATAGATTGGCGCGTCCTGGAAGAGGAAACTCTGTCGGACCACAGATATCTGGAATTTCGACTGGCAGCTGACAAACCTGTCATACCGGCTATACGAAATCCCAGGAATGCAGACTGGACTTTGTTTAGATCTCTCTTACAGGAGAGGTCTCAAATACCACGAAAGATGAGGACGCCTGATATGATTGAGGAAGTGACTTCTTGTCTAAGTCTAACCTTAAGTCAATGTTTTGCGGAATCGTGTCCTGTCAGCAAGAGTCGATGCGGAACCACAGTCCCCTGGTGGACTAGGAACCTGCAGAAGCTCAGAAAAACCACCAGAAGGCTTCTAAATCGTGCACTTAAGAGTGGTTCAGAGACCGACTGGGATTACTACCGGACAGCGCAGAGGGAATATAAGAAGCTGGTTAAGACATCAAAACTAGCCTCTTTTAGGAACTACTGCGAGAGTCTGGAAGGAACCAGGGAAACAGCCAGGTTGCACAAAGTCTTTCAGAAAGACAACACGGCCAGGCTCGACTCCCTGTTGAAACCTGATGGTACATATACCACTTCGAAAACGGAGTCACTAAGAACCCTCTTTGAGACCCATTTTCCAGGAAATCAGGTGATCGAAAGCGATCAATGCGTGGTTCAGACACTCTGTCCGACCAAGGACAGAGCGCCCAGGCGCAGTTGGTATACGGCGTCCGCTGTAGTGACTGCTGAGAGGGTGAAATTTGCAATTTCATCGTTTGACAGCTACAAGTCACCAGGAGTGGACGGTGTCTATCCGATAATGCTAAAAGAGGGAGCAGTTGTTCTAGTGCCGATCCTCAGAAAGATATTTTCTGCATGCTTGGCGCATGGATACGTACCATCTTCATGGCAACCGGTCAGAGTAGCGTTCATCCCGAAGCCAGGGAGAGACGACTATACTTTGCCCAAAAGTTTTAGGCCAATCAGCATAACATCGTTTGTTCTGAAAAGTCTGGAACGACTGGTAGAGAAGCACATTAAGGAAGTGGCTCTCAGAGCGCATCCTCTTTGTTCGGAACAACATGCGTATCAGAGCGGAAAGTCTTGTGATTCAGCGCTTCACTCTCTGGTATCCAGAATAGAAGGGGCGCTGGACCGGAAAAAGTACGCGCTGGGCCTTTTTGTGGACATTGAGGGTGCTTTTGATAGTGCGCCCTTCGAATCACTGTGTGATGCTGCCAAAAGACATGGGGTAGATGACATTTTAGTCAAGTGGATTCACTCCATGCTCACACAGAGAATGCTATTCACGGAGGCGGGGGATGGGCAATATGCTACAACGGGGGTCAGTAAGGGCTGTGCTCAAGGCGGGGTCCTTTCGCCATTGTTGTGGAGTATGCTCATAGACTCTCTGCTTCTCGAACTGCAGGATCTGAATATTCACGTACAAGCTTATGCTGATGACGTGGCTGCACTAGCTGTTGGGCTATCGCTCAGGGATGTCTGCGACAAAATGCAGAGAGTCCTATGGGTTATAGATAGCTGGTGTGAAAGGCACGGACTTTCTGTGAGTCCTAGCAAAACCGCACTAGTTTTGTTTACTAGGAAAAGAAAAACAGAAGGTTTAGTGTTGCCTATGCTGAAGGGTGAAACTATTCAGCTCTCGGAGAAAGTTAAGTATCTGGGGATTATCCTGGATAGCAAGCTTCTCTGGAAGGAACATGTAGATACAAAGGCAAACCGTGCGCTAGTAACATTCTGGCAGTGCCGGAGAGCTTTTGGAAGAACATGGGGTCTTAGGCCTTCAATGGTATATTGGCTATATACGGCCATTATAAGACCCATCCTAATCTATGCATCAGTGGTTTGGTGGACTAAGTCCGAATGTGCATACATTAGAGCTAGTCTCGCTAAACTACAGAGGACAGTCTGCATCGGTGTAACAGGTGCCTTGCGCACCACACCGGGTGCGGCACTCGATGCACTGCTCAATCTGCCACCGCTTGACATTGTTGTTCAGGCGGAAGCAATGAGAGCTACGCACAGGCTAATGAGATTAGGCTTGTGGAGGAAAGAGCATTGCACGGGTCATGGAGAAATGGCTCGAAGGTTGTCTGAGAACCCTATCTTCGATATGCCTTCGGATGCTATGACTCCGATCTGTATGCTCAATAGAAGATATCAGGTGGAGATCCCGAGTAGGGCGGAGTGGGAAAACCAGTCCGCATTGCTTAGCGGATTCACTGATATATTCTACACGGACGGCTCAATGACTGAAGACGGGTCGGGAGCTGGAATGTATCTGCAGACTGAAGATCTCAGGTACTCTTTCGCCCTAGGAAAACATTCTTCGGTATTTCAAGCCGAAGTTTATGCGATCCTTAAGGCAGTAGAATCGATTATAGAGGGAAGATGGAGAGGCAGGATGATCTGCATTTGCAGCGACAGTCAGGCCGCTCTACAATCCCTAGATAATCCAATCGTCTTTTCGAAGATGGTACGTGAGTGTAAAGAACGGTTGAATTCAGTTGGCAGATTCAATGACTTAAAGCTCATATGGGTTCCAGGTCACCAGGGTATAACTGGCAATGAAATAGCTGATGCATTAGCAAAGGCAGGATCGGAGTCAGCCATGGTCGGACCAGAACCAGTTTTCGGTGTGCCTGTAGCCTCTGTTAGGGCTGCCACTGCTGAGTGGGTGAGTAAATCACACATTGAGAGATGGCGGCTTTTCCCGGGTATGCGGCAGACCAGAAACCTTGTTGACGGACCAAGTGGACGAACCGCATCTTTCCTTCTCAAATTGAGCAGGAAAGAATGTAGTAGTATGGTTGGTGTCCTCACAGGGCATAACTCGTGTGGCCTACACATGGTCAGATTGAGAATCATTGACGACCCCATGTGCACTGCTTGCGACGAGAGCGACGACACAACGGAACATTTCCTTCTTGAGTGTCCAGCTTACTCTTTTGCGAGAGTGCACGTATACGGTGTCGATGTTATGAGGATGGAAGAACTTCGTTCTCGATCCCTACCTGAGCTCTTGAAATTCGTGAGGAGGACGAAGAAGTTCGGGTAGAGACTGGGGGACTCGAGTGCAATGGGCAATAATTGTCTGAGTGCTCAAGATGCGCGGCTTTGTTGCGTATCTTCCCCCACTACAAACAACAACAACAACAACAAGTAGGTAAATTTAACATGTTAAAGAAGTAGTTTTCAGACTAGGCAATTCGTTTATTTTGATACATGATAGCTTGATGTGATTTGTTTTGACAAGTAGATATTCAGCTGTGTTTCATTAGCAAATTTATGCTTTCTAAATTGTTTGAAACAAATTAGTTTGTATAGCAGTAATGAAAAGGGAATTTATTAGCTAATGCAGTCGTTGCACAAGCTCAAAATTGAGTTTCTGCAGCATTAAATAGTTTCTTCCAAAGTTTACTTCGATTTCCGCGAGGGTCGCAGTACATGTTTTCGGTTAAACGCGTAGTAGCTACGAGTTTTCGTAAACGAGTCCGGGAAGTGTTTTCAGCGCATTTAACTCGATTTAAACGCGTCAATCTCGTAGTCTGAACATAGTATTAGGCACCGTTCTAATTGGACTGCACCCTAAACAACGTTTTAGGGCAAAGTGGCACTTGGTAGATGATCTAAATGGAATTCCAGCGCACGGAATTTTAGGTCGGGATATTTTAGGAAACCGATCGGTAATAGACACAACTACCAATACCTTAACACTCTTCAACAATGAACACGAAGTAGCAGAAAAATTTCCGCTAAAGCGATTGGCGCAATTGAATAACCAAGACAGAGTCTTGTGCATTCGAGCTCGTACACAGATAATTACGCAGCCGCGCGTACCTGTCTCAAAGAGAGATTTATTAGAGAAATCGCAGGAAATAAGTTGGGGTATTCACATGGGAAACACTTTCGCAAAAGTAAAACCACATTAATTAAGGATACCCACTTTAAACTACAATCCTGACGATTATCCATCACATGCTAATCTTGTTCCAGTCTTCCCCAATCGTAAAAAAACTAAGACAGTGCCCAGGAGAGCAAGTGACGATGGAAAAGGGAATGGCAAGTTCACGTGAATTAAACGAGGACACCATAAAGTGCGCGTTTCCACTGGCCAGAATAGTAAATATTTCGGACCAGTTGGGTCATTGCCGTCTACTCCCCTATCCTCATCAACCAAGCCAGCGGCTATCACCACGATCTCATAGAACTGGTAGATAAGCTTAAAACAAGCATTGGTTCTGGTTATTTCCGAGCTAACATTAATTTTATTTTTTACTTACACAGGATATTACATAAGAAAACTACTCATTTCACATCAATTCAGTACTCACTCACACACATAAAAAAACTGAAAACTAATTAAATTCCGTTTACTAAATAACAAAAAATATTTTTTTTTTTACATTTTAAAAAGAAAAAGAAGTGAATCATAACGGGAGAAAACAATATCAAGACTAAATTAGTAGAAAATTTTTAATAAAAAAAATCAGTTCAAAACGAAAATTTTTCAGATAACGAAAAACAAAAATTCCGAAAGAAATAGGACATAAGAAAAATATGTCTTAAATTATGTAGAGAAATACATGTTAAGGATACAATGTAAAAAGGATGTTAACAACTTATTTTGTGCATGTAGATAAAAATATAAAAAAATATGTATATAATTAGAATAATAATTGTGAAGTAATGTATATAAAAATTCAATAATTTGTACGTGTACGTTTAAAAGAAAAGAAACTTCGTATGGCAACAACGCGGGTTATGTTATTGACAGGACATGTGTGTATGCTATTAACCACATCTAAATAATCAATGGGACTTTATTCTTCGAAATCGTGAAGAACGCTTAACGGAGGGAGGGAGGACGCTCTTAGCTTTCGTTATACACCGTACAGAGGATTTTCAACGCATAGATAGAAGGAAGTGTTCTGCAACGATATAACAACGAAATATGGATGTTTTTTATTCGTATACAACTGTAGCTCAGTCCTGAACGTTCAAACAAACACCGGTCGTCTAATTGAATTATCGCAACTTACTGGTACTAGGCCATTCAGGCAAATGAATAAGTGGAAACAAATTCGGTTCCGTCCAAAATGGCCAGTAACCATCGGGTGCGCAGGCTGAACCTCTCATTTATCCGAAGTGCCATGTGAAGCAACAGACGTCTACGACTTATGCGACTACGACCCCAGGAAACTGAACGAACAACGAAAAGTGATAATCTTGCATCACTCTCAACGACGTATTTGCGTCTCTCCATGAAATATCCAGGCTCCACAAGTAATCACGATCATCGCGCCCATCGTCGAATCCCGGAGAGCCGAGCTAGAACGCGAGAATCAACTTCTTGACGATAAAGAAAATGTCCAGTCAACATCGATATCAACTACGCTCCGATCATTCATACTGCATACGCACCCTCAATAATATAACATTAGCCTGTGTATAAGTACACCCAACATAACAACCAAATTGTTTACTCAATAAATTTCATATTTTTTGGCATCACTGTTTTATAAATAATTGTCACATTTTGGCACCACTTCTTTTATATTATGTAGAATAAGCTAACTATGTAAACATTATGAGGGTAAATCCAAACTCATCGGGTGGGGAGGGTGCCTAGCACCGTAGCAGCATCCCTATTCCCTTATCTTATCCAAATGCTTGGATTTTCCCTCATATCTCCATTGCCGGTAGGTCAGTTTCGTAATAATTAACGTATATAACTCGGTTTGTTTACTGACCTACTGGAAATGCCGGTAGTGTTAAGTATGTTTAAGTAATATTGCTAACTTGCGGATTCGGACTTAAGCGCCGGTTCATATTGCCCGGTCGAGGTCGAATCTACAAACAAAATACATTGTTTGGAGCTTCAGATTTCGTCACGCAATGTGCGCCAGAGGCCAAGACCCAGAACCCAATGTTAGCAATATTTTGCCGAGTGACATGTAACTGAGTATTTTCCCAAAGCGGAACACAACACTCAGTTCCGTGTCAGTCGGCACTTTTTTAATATATAAGTTTAGTGATAGCTAGTAGTGAGCTCTCAGTACTCTCAGTATTCTCAGTATTTTTAAACCGACCATTAAACACATTAAATCAACGTATTGAAAGAGTTCATTTCTGTTTTTTTAAGGTAACTAAAACCTTCTTATTATTTTCAGCAATTAATTCGAAGTGTTCTCGAATAGAGTTGAGACAGGCTTAATTGCATCCTCGCTCTATTTGGACACTTAGAATATCGCTCCTACACCTGGATGAACTCCAGGAAGTTCACGAAGAAAGAGTTGATCCACCACATACGACTCAGGCGCTGTTCGCTGGACAAGGCCACGAACATGCATTGACTACGTCAGTACTCACCTCTTTCAGGTCCCACCTACTCTCGGGACTAACCGCGTGTTCTGGTGTTCTATCCCTTATACCCACCAATAAACACAACAAAAGCAATGCCAATTGGGCGGTAAGGTCGGTGCACCTTTTGACCGACATAATTGCATTGTTTTGATGGCATTATGTCGGGCAAACGACCAACTATGCATTTTTATACTCTAGATGAAATCATATAGATTATTATAAGTTTAATCCAGCCCAAAAGTTTGTAACGCATAGAACCAAGCCTCGGACGAAAAAAATTTATGTATTATTTTTTGTTTATTTGTGGCCAAAAACGTCAAATCCGCTTGACGTCCGTCCGTCCGTTCATCTGTCCGTTAGCACGATAACTCAACAACGCCTTCACCTAGGATGTTGAAATTTTGAATCTGGATGTTTGAGTGAATTTGTAAGGCTAAGTCCGTTAACGGGAAAAATCGTCCTACTCCTTCGGGTAGCTGCCATACAAAATGTCCTTAAAACACGTGTTCAAGAATATTGGTCGATAACTTCAGAAGGGTTTAAGCTACGTCTTTGAAATTTTGTATGTGTTATTTTTCCCATAGTTAGAGCTAAATGTATGATTATGAAGAAAATCATATTAGCCCATCGTGTAGCTGCCATACAAATATCCTGTCAAAATGTCTTCACTTAATTTACGGAACTCACTATGACTCAAGTAATCGTTTAGCTATGAATTCGGAATTTTGTACAAATTAGTTTTGACAACAACATTGCTGTTTTTATGATTTTTTATAACTTTTTTTCCATAGATAGTAGGCTAGATTAGAGAATTTATCGCGAATAGCTGCCACAGTGTGCTTACTGGAAATTTTAATCACTACTCTGATCTGGATAGATGCGCAAAAAACAGCTATTGAAAACCCCATGAATATTGCTGTTTTTGTTATTTTTTATTGCTTTTCCCTGTAGATAATAGGCTAGAATATAGATTTTAACAGGAAGTAGCTGCCCCAGTGAGCTTACTTGGGCAGCTAGTCGCGATAAATTCTCTAATCTAGCCTGCTATCTATGGAAAAAAAGTTATAAAGAATCATAAAAACAGCAATGTTGTTGTTATTTTGTATAGAAATTTTCTAACCTACTCTGTTCTGGATAAGTGCGCAAAAAAACACACCTAATAATAATTTGATAACTAAATCAAAAGTTCAGTAATGTTTTGCAGTGGCACATTATATTACAAATTTGAAAATAAGGATAATCTAAATAAAATCGGCCAACAGTCTGGGCGCAACTTTATTATTTTATGGGTAGAAGTCCGAAACGTGTTTAATGCTGAGATGCGGTGTAGGTGACTATGGGACTCACAACCTGTAAAAAAAGGTTCCAAATAGCCTCCTGGTTATTCCTTAGGTTATCAGTCCCATAGCCACCTACACCGCATCCCAGCAATAAACACGTTTCGAACTTCTACCCGTAAAATAATAAAGTTGTGCCCCGTTGGCCGATTTTTTTTAGTTTTAATTACTCTAGTAGCACATCTTCATATAGGTACTAAGTTTCAACTTTCTAGCATACAAATATGAAAAACCACCCCCACCCCCGTACCTTGCTACCCCTATCAAAAAGTTACTTATCTGGGATGTCTCTATCTGGGATGTCTCAATTTTTAGCTTTCTATCCTTTGCGGCTTTCGAGAAATTAAAATCAGATTTTTTTCATTTCCACCCCCTCCTACCATCACTCCCTACACCCACACCCTCTCCGCTAGAGGTCTACTGGTTCTAACTCCTGTAAAATTTTCAAGATCATATCTGTTCTTGAGATATAAAAATTTAATTTTTTGAAAAATGACTATCCCCCACTTTTGCGCTTCACCTCTCCCCTCAAAAATTTTAGTAATTCTATATACAGAAACCAAATTATATCTTCCTAGCACAATTGAATCGGAAGATATTGTAATTCAAAGTTTTTCACGCCCACCCCATACCTCACCACCCCCCTTAAATTTTTTAACCATTTTCTAATCTCCTAGTATCTCTTAAGACAACTACAAAGTTTTAGCCATCTGACATCAATCGTTCAGGAGATATGGATTTTAGAATGTTTCAATCTCAGCTTTCAAGTGTTTTGGACGCATTGTTTTTCCCTCCACCCACACCGCCACCCCTCCAAAAGATACCACTCGTAGGGGTTCACCCATTCTACCTACCATAAAAATTTCAACTTAATATCTCAAGAGGTTTGTGAGCTACGCATCTTCAAACGGTTTTGCGAACAGACGGACATTTTTTTTTTGCTTTTTTGGGGTTTACTAGTCCTGAAACGTGAAAATGGAAAATTTCAGGGTAGCAAATTTTTTTTTAAATTTCAGATCGATAACAATAGGTCTGTTCTTTTTGGCTACACCTTCTACACTTTTTTACACTGACTCAAAACCTAATAGGTTTGTTCTTTTTTCATTCATCCTCTTCACCTCTCTGCACCCGCTCAGGAGTTAGTGCAGAAAAGTGTATTCCAGTGTAGAAAGTGTATGCAAAAATAACAGACCTAATACTTTATTATTTTTTAATTAAAAAATAATAAAGTAAAAGCAGAACTTTTATATAGTTACTTGGGATTTTGCCTTTCTGTTGACGAAATAAATATGTGTTATTCGCAAATATGTGTTAATAGCTCTAGGGGTTGAGTTTATAAAGCCAGAAATAGTTTAGATATGTTATGTAGTATATATTAAAAATTTACTTCTTTTTTATAATTTCAGAAAAGTGTTATGGATATCACGAGTACTAATTCTATTATGTTTATTCCCGACGGAGTGGAACTAACAGCTAATGAGAAATTAGATATGACTAGCCGTAAACAGGAAATATCTTACTTTAATACCAGACTCGCACAAAATCCATTTAATGAGAACCAGAATAAACAGACAATCACTGAACTTGCAAAAACACAGGCTAAAAATTTAACTGGCAAGATTGGTGTTGATGGGAATGTAGTCGTTCAGAATAACGCTCAAAACATTCGCGGCTTTGATTTTATAAAGACTCCTTCCCCATATCCAGGTGAAGTGTGTACGCCACTGATGACATGGGGTGAAATCGAAGGTACACCCTTTAAACTTGATGGTAGCGACACACCAGTTCGGACATCTGTAGGACCATCTTTTCGCATTAATGAGACCTCTAGGCGTGAAGCTATTGCGTTGGAGTTAGCAGAAAAGGCTGGTGAACGTATGCGCGGACAGAAACAAAAAGCCATCAATTGTGCAAGAAGAAATATTGCAACGCCACACATGAGATCAACAATGGAAAGATTAGCGTCAATGTCACCTGCAGCAAAAAGACTGGCCTCTATGAAATTAGGACTTCGTACAGCAATATTAACTCCAAGTCCCAGAACTTCAAGCTTAGTTACTCCTAGACGATATCTAAGAAATACTTTGTCACCTACTATTCGAAAAAAGACTCCGTTAGTAGTTACAAGAAGAGCTGAGGAGAATAAACCGGATTTAACGGATGATTTACTAAAAATACCAAGCTCACGACCAAAAGCTTCTGATTTTTTTTAATGACATGTTTGTTCGTATATAGATGAAAAAATAAAATAAATGGAGCCTTTCGGGCCTATTGCGAAACTCGAGCCGAGTAAGTAACGCGATTCACATTTGAAATCGAGTCGAACTTAAGTTGGTATTATGAGACTCGACACGTAAAAGTCACTTCACTTCCAGTAGTCGACTGAATTTGACATTTCATTCGAGTAATTACTCACTCGATCAACTGTTATTATGCAGTTATTTACTGCCACTTTTCTTTCGATTTAAAGTCGACAACTAATCACTCGAACGAGTCTCATAATTGCAGAATGTGAATCCTTTTGTCGAGTCGAGTTTCGTAATAGGCCCGTAATAAAGCGGGATAAAATGATAGCGTTTTTCCTTTTTTGATTTGAAATAAATCCCCCGTATTATGAGTGTTGTGACGATCGGTAATAGACGAACTTGTCGTGGCGATTGAAATTTGGTATTGTGAGTGTCGATCGAATCGCCTTGTTAGTAATTGCCACAGGAGAGTCGTATAAAATGTCTGGAAATTGTGTTGCTGTGAATAAAAGTGTAATTGTGAATAGGTTTAACTGTCAAAAGTGTTAAAAAACCGCGTTATATTTGAATTATCGGGATTAAAATGCACTGTTTTTTTATCGATTCGATGAAATTAAATTGAAATTCAAGTTTATTGTATGGTCTTTTTGCATAAACACAGAACGACTTATTTTAGAGAACAGATAATCAAATCTTAACAACTATATTCCTTAATTGTAAGCAATGTGTTAATATAAATTTTATAGTACCTCCGTTGAAAGTGAGAAACTTTAAATTTATTTCAGTGTTTCTGTAATTACAGAGGTTATACAAATTCAGGTATTTAATTCGAAAAAAACAGTTTTACCTTTAGTAGTTTAGCAAATTTATCAGAAAATTGATAGGATTGAGCACGATGCAGCTGGCTGGTAATATTGTTCCGTCGTCAAGAAGGAGCATCAAGAAAAGCGTCAAGGGAAGACAACCGAAACTCTTGTTCTTCCCGGTATTTTTTACTCTGGTTCCCGTGCGTTTCCGGGTGCGGGAGCACGGCTGCGTCATGCTCAACCCTGTACATTAATTTAATTGTAGCGGCGCCGCAACACTCCCTCCCAGTATGCCGATCGGAGTCAAGTCGGCCTACCTCTCGTCAGCGGCGACGCCCAGCACCGCCAGCTTCACTGCGGGGCGTAAAAGAACTCCACTTATCGTTTGGACTCTGGCTTGGCGTACTTGGCCACTTCTTCCGCAAGTAACTTCGCACACAATTCCTCGCTTCCAACAGTTGCGAGGGCTGGTGTCATCTACGATGAGTACCACATCGCCAACTTTGATCGGATCCGTGCGTCGGAACCACTTAATCCGCCTAGTGAGGTCGGGCAAATACTCACGGACCCAACGCTTCCAAAAACTGTCAGCTAGTTGTTGAGCTACTTTCCAATTTTTGCGTAGTAGAATTGGATCATCGCTGAATTTTCCAGGAGGTCGATATCTATTTGAGCACCCTAGCAGAAAATGATTCGCCGTTAGTGCTTCCTGATTGCAGTCGTCGATAGGCATATAAGTAAGAGGTCGGGAATTGACAATATTTTCCACCTCCATCATGAATGCCCTCAGAAGTTCGTCGTTCGGATTTCGGGATGGCATGATTCTTAGCAGGGTTGTCTTTACCGATCGAACGAGGCGTTCCCAGCTCCCTCCCATATGAGGAGCTGCTGGAGGGTTAAAGACCCATTTCAACTGTTCCCCTGGAAACGTTGTTTCCAGGGGAAAGAAAGTAGTAGTAGTAGTAGTAGGAGTAGCCGCAGCCATTTAGAGAAACGTTCTAATTTAATGAGTTCGTTTGTTGGCTTAAGATCATGAATAATTTGGTCGAATTTCAATAGCGGAATCCGTGTCGGGCTGGATTGTCATTGCATTTTCTGGCCATCGGCTCTCGTGTTCCAGTAAGAAAGGTGGTCCACTAAACCATCGGCTCGAAGAGTGAAATTTCGGAACGTTGGGCCATTTAGTTGCCTCATCAGCCACGTTCGATTTCGTAGGGACCCATCGCCATTCATTAATATCGGTGGTGTCCAGAATTTCTCCAATTCGATACTGACGATATCTTGGGTCCGATTTTAACCAGCCTAACATGGTTTTTGAGTCCGACCATAGGATACGCTGATGTATCTTCATTGAGTGGCCTTCGTGGATACTAGTAGCTAGCCGAGCGCCCATTACCGCCGCCTGTAGCTCGAGACGGGGAATCGATACCGGTTTTTGAGGCGCAACTTTCGTTTTCGCGCCTACAAGCGAGCACTCGACCTTATCTTCGCTTTCTATTCGTAGGTATGCGACCGCCGCGCAAGCGACTTCACTAGCGTCCACGAATATGTGCAGTTGAACACACTTGTGCAGCCTTGACGGATAAACTGAGTAGCATCTTGGTATACGGAGCTGCTCGATTTTAGGTAGTAGCTTCAACCATATAAGCCACTTCTCTCTAAGCCTATCGCTTAGTTCTTCATCCCAGTCGAGTGCCGAGCGCCAGAGTTCCTGCAGTAGTATTTTGACGTATATTAGAAACGAAGCTAACAATCCCAATGGGTCGAATACGGACATAAGTACTTTCAAGACTATTCGTTTCGTTGGGCAGCGCTTTCCTTGTAAAAGGTCACTGGTCCACTTGGATAGATTGAAGACGTACGTGAGTGTGTCCGTTGATGTATGCCACCACATACCGAGAATTTTCGTCGGGCTGAGTTCGGATTCCATGCCGAGGTTTTTAGATTCGTAATATTGCTGTCCAGTTAGTGCTGTTAAAACACGAAGGGAGTTTGAGACCCAATTTCGAATCTCGAATCCTCCGCTACGGTGAATATTTCTTACGTTGGTTGCTAATTTGATCGCTTCATCTTCTGTATCAGTACTATCGAGCATGTCATCAACATAGTGATTCTCGATTATGCTTTTTACTGCTCCGGGGAACTGATCAACGAATCGTGCTGCGTTTGAATTCTTGACAAACTGAGCAGAGCTCGGCGAACAGGTCGCTCCAAAGGTCGCATCATATAAACAGCAGGCTGTTGACATTGATCTTCTCGCCATAGGAACCGTTGAACATGCTGGTCCTCCTCGCGAATTAGCACTTGATGGAACATTTCCTTTATGTCTCCTGTGATAGCTATTTGGCGCTGGCGAAATTTATATAAAACAAATGGCAACGAAGTCAATTGATCCGGTCCTTTTAGAAGAACTGAGTTCAGAGACTCCATCGACTTTCGCTGCAGCGTCCCATACGATTCGGCGCTTTCCAGGTTTATTTCGATTAATCAATGTGAATATGGGTAAGCACCATATGCGTTCGTCACAAGTGTTAATTTCATCCGAGTCTAGCTTACGCGCGTAGCCCTTGCTGACATGATCGTGGATTGTTTGCCGAATGCTTTCAGCAAGCTCCTTGTCAGCACCCATTCTTTTTTCGAGGCAAAGAAGACGTTTGTAGGACATTTGAAAGCTATTTGGAAGGTGCACCTCATCCGATCTCCATAATAGACCAGTTTCATACCGGTCGCCTTTGAAAATGGTCGTCGAGCGCATAATTTCATTAGCTCTCTTGTCATCTGTTGACTCGCGTATTGAATTCGGTACTTCGAGGCCGAGATTCTCTATGGTGAAAAAATCCTTGACCAGTGTGTGGAGATCGTCATTATTGTTACAATCGCATGCATGAATGCCGCAATGTTGAAAACTCTCTTCCACTGTCGATAAGCCATACTCTTTGCATGGTCCATGGACCGTCCATCCTAATCGCGTCTTTGTGGCAACAGCTTGCTCTTCAGTTCCTTCTCGTATTTCGAGCGGTATGCCCAACCTCCAGTTGTCTATCCCGATAAGTAGCCTAGGTGCTGCTCTGCGATAAAACTGTAGTGGCACTCCCTCTAGGTGTTTGTGCGACTTGTCAAAGGTCGACGGTGTTACAGATTGTTCGGGGAGACCCAAACTTTTCACCGTCCGTACGTCGACGATCTTGTGTGCAGAGGCGCTTTGATACGTTCCGGATATTTTGAATGAGAGTCTTCTTGAGTCTGGTTCGATACGAGTTGTGCCGGCAGTCCACTTCAAACAGAAGCGCTCGTGAGTACCTGTTAAATTCAGCTCGTTTGCAAGATCTTCTTCGATAAGTGAGATAGAAGACCCCTCGTCGAAGAATGCCAGCCTCTACCGAATTGTTGTTACCGTAGATTGTTACGGGTATTACTCGGAAAAGCATCCGTGGCTTCGGTCTCAGTTGCTGGTGAGTGTTACAGTGCGATGAGGTTTCGGGAACTTCTGCCGTGATTTGATTGTTCGGACTTCCTTGCGTTGATGAGCGATCTTTCGCGGTATTATGCAGCATAGGATGGTGTTTGAAAAAACAACCATTCATTCCGCACGGCTTTTTGGATCTGCACATATTTTCGTGGTGAGGCCCCAGGCACTTACGGCACAGATCATGTTTTTTGACTTCGTTCCATCTGCCAGAGTGGTTTAATGTTTCGAACGCGTTGCAGTCTGCAAGCGGGTGTGAATCTTTCGAGCACACAATACAGTTCGCTTTCCTTTGTCCTCCTGCGGTAGGTGCTTGTGGTATCCTTAAGGACGCATTGTGATTGACATCGGGTTCGGTTGTGTGTGTGTGAAAATGGCCACGGCTTCTATTATTTCCTTTTTCCTCTTGAACCTGTTCCACAGATGGAAGTGTAACCTCGCTGGCCGCTTTTGCTAATTCGAACAACCAGTTACCAAAGGTTATGATTGTGGTTTCGGGAAACGTCTGCTTGTATAGAGCCCAAGCGAGTTTAAGATTCGCTGGTAATTTATCCATCAGCTCTTGTAGAAGCGACGGGTTGTAGATGTGTGCGATTAAACCAGACGCCTCCATCGTAGCACATAAATTTTGTACGGAAAGTGCATACGCGATTAGGGCGTCCAGCTTGTCAGGTTTCAAAGCAGGTTGACTCCTGACCGTGGCTAGCATGGTATTGATTATCACCTCCGGGCGCCCGTACAACATGCGTAAGGTACTGACGACGTTTGGCACCATATGAGGAAGAAGGAGACGGCTTTTTACGGCTTCCAGAGCTTTTCCTTTCAGTGACTTCTGTAGCCGCATCAAATTTTCAGCGTCAGAAAACCCGCATATTGAGGTGGAGCTCTCGAAGCTACTAATAAATAGTGGCCAGTCTGCCGGATTGCCAGCGAAAATGGGTAGTTCCTTTGGAAGCGACTGCCTAGCTGCCAGGTGGTGCGCGGTAAGTTGGACTGGGGAATTCACTTCACAGTTTCTCGAATTTCCATAATTCGGACCTTCCGATGAGGTGTGTGCTACCTGATTTCGCACAGTTGCAACCGGGACACTATTCGCAAAGGTAACAGATTGTCTGCTGGTGGATGAATTTGGTTGTTGTAGTTGCTGTATAACGGACGAAAGTACCGAAGAATTTCTCAAAGCTGATTGTGTTTGGAACGAAGATAGCGGTGCGCCGTTGCTGACTTGCGCTGTAGTCAAGTGCGGTCTTCCATATGAGGATAACCGCGAACTCTCGCCGATTATCCCTGGAAGCGTAGCAGGATGTTGCGCTGCGCCAGAGGGTGTTGGTAGAGGCGAATGCTTCGTGTCGCAGTGAGGCATGGGTATCAGTGATGTTTCGCCGAGAAACGTTGCTTTGTTTACTGCGTCTATTGGTAAACCTATGGGCGCCGTTTCTGCGTCGGCGATTTGAAGGTTTGAAACCCATTGCTTTACTGCTTGGGGATGCATGCCGCCGTTTGATATCACACTGCCATCGTCAGATTCGATCTCACCTAACAGCTGGTATTTCCTGTCAAGGTACTGTTGATCCCGTTTCTGACGTTCTTTTTCGCGTTCGATTTCTCGGTGCTCTGACATTCGGCGCACTTCCTCCAATTTGAGAATCCCGAGTTGTTTTTTCTTTCGAGATGATGCGCGGGATGCTTTCGTAGATGCGACAGATTTATTATCGTCGGCTCGTGAGGATTTTGTTGGCGGCAAGTTTGGGGTTGTAGCTCCGACTGATTGCGGCAATTTGCTGCAAATGGAGCACATATAGTCCTTTTCCGCGATCGTAGCTTCAACTTGCGCACACTCAAAGTGTAACCACATATCACACGAGTCGCATTGCACCATTTCCTCCGTATCTGGGGCGGTGCAGACTTGACAATGATGACTTGACGATAGCATATCGATATTACCATGTTCTCCCAGGGTCTGTGGCGGTGATCGTCGAATTCGGCTAGACCGTCTAAAGGGCTCCGTCATAGTTATTTCCAGCGATAAATGAGGATAAATTTAAAGGATGTTAATATAAATTTTATAGTACCTCCGTTGAAAGTGAGAAACTTTAAATTTATTTCAGTGTTTCTGTAATTACAGAGGTTACACAAATTCAGGTATTTAATTCGAAAAAAACAGTTTTACCTTTAGTAGTTTAGCAAATTTATCAGAAAATTGATAGGATTGAGCACGATGCAGCTGGCTGGTAATATTGTTCCGTCGTCAAGAAGGAGCGTCAAGGGAAGACAACCGAAACTCTTGTTCTTCCCGGTATTTTTTACTCTGGTTCCCGTGCGTTTCCGGGTGCGGGAGCCAGTGGCGGATCCAGACTTTGCTGTTGGGGGGGGGGGCGGAAATTTTTTTGATTTGGCTATTTTGTTTGATCAAGTTCTGTGTGAATTTAGCTACATAGACTGCACTGAAACGGGATGATATTGTTTTCATCTTATTATGGGTCATTCCATCAAGAATCGCCAAAATTGTGACTTTACCATTTCCGATTCCTTTGAAAATTTTTGTACTTGAAGAACTAGTGAATAAAATAATTGAAATTCAAGTTTTTGTTTCTATCTCATTTTTTAACTAACAAAAACAACAACAATCTTTAAAATAAGCCCTACTTTATTATTTAAGGATAAAAATTACCAGAGATATGAATTTTCAAAAAGGACTCGGACATCTTTTTTGGGAAATCTTTAACATACTAAAACTAACAAAAAAAAATTAGATAGAAACAAAAACCTGAAATCAAATTTTTTTTTCACTAGTTCTTAATGTACAAACTTTTTCAAAAAAAAACCGAGATGGTAAGGTCACAAATTTCGTCATTCTTGGCGGTTCTTGATGGAATGACCCTATTACATGTTGTCTTGTAGTTTTTTTTATCATGTTGCGTTTACACTCACCCTTGAGGCTCGCCTCGAGGCGAGCCTCTACCTCTATCAGGCCATTGCAAACCGGTTTTTGTCGGCTGTGTTGAAAGCAATTTACACTCAACATGCCTTTGCGGCGCAACTTGCCTATAAGTGCGAAACGACAGAAGTACGATGAGCTGTTAATTGTGTGGTACCACAGTTCATTGTGTGTGTGTACATATATGGAAGCGTGCGTCGGAGAAAAAGTTGAAGAATGTTAGACTCTTGCGACTGCACGAGCCATCTGATTGGTTGATTTTATGGTGGGGATAGAGGCGCGCCTCAAACGTTGAGTGTATGGTAAATCTACCATCATGGTTCTGTTCTGTGCTTTGCATTGCACCGCAGAACTACAGTAAATGCTAATTACAGTCCACATTGCAGTGGAGTAAAAAAAATCGGAGAACGGTTGAAGTAGGTATGTATGTTTAGAAAATTCGGAATTGCTCTTGGGGGGGGGGGCGGCCGCCCCCTCCGCCCCGCCCCCCTGTATCCGCCAATGGCGGGAGCACGGCTGCGTCATGCTCAACCCTGTACATTAATTTAATTGTAGCGGCGCCGCAACACAATGGCTAACATTATTAAAAGTTTTGAGGTATTTACTAATTAATCCAAGGAAATTTTTTATAAAAAACCTTGCGTGATTAAACTTACTTTCTAACTAAAACTAATTATTAATCTAACTTAACCTATAATAAAATTTTTCCTTTAGGAAGTAGTAAATAAAAACGAAGTTTTCATATCTATAGTTTAAACGATATTTGATAGATGATTTTGTATGGAGATGTGTACTAGACTGTAGTGTTATAATAGAGAGCAAATTAGCAGTTTGTCACTCATTTGGGATCTGCGTGAAAATGATAAAAATCGGTTGTCGGTTAGTTTCTGGACTACGTACGTTGGCAATTTCGTGGAGTCTTTTCATCGAGAAGTTGAAGTGTTTATTAAGGATCATTTTCAGGCATTTGTTTTGGGAGATCTGTAGTTTCTTTTTATTTGAGTTGGAACACTGACTCCAGACTGAAGAGCCGTATGATAATCTAGGCTAGAGGACTTGTTTGAAAATTAACATTTTATTTTCAGTGGGAAACTGCGATTTTCTGTTTAAAAGCGGTTAGAGTGCATAAATGGATTTCGAGATTTTGAAGCAGGTATTTTCAATATGGTTAATAAACGTGGGTTTTTTGTCCATTATCACCCCGAGGTAGGTGATAGTAGTGGACCAGGGAATATTTTGGCCAATGAAATTAAGATCTCGCTTTGGTAAATTTGAGAGCTTACTTTTCTTTGTGAAAATATGGGGGGGTTGATTTTTATCCTCCAACGGTGTAGTACGGTAGTATTGATAAAGTAGTTCCAAGTAAGCCTCGATCTATGATGTGATGTTGTCTGGATCTCTATCACTAACGTGAAGTCATGTATCTTCTGCGAAGATTGCTAGTTCTCATTGTGGATGGCTCGGTATTGTGACAAAATCAGTACACAGGGTGTTTGGCATTCCATCCGCCACCTTGTAAGGGGTTATTCCTTGATATATTTGGAGGAAACAATTGTTCTACAGGGTGGGTAAATTTTCAATATCTGTGGAGATACAGGGTGGTTAAGAAAAGTGTTTTTGACCGGTAGCCTCACTCACTTAAAACGTTATATAGTTACGTCACCATCAGTGACTGTACCCACAACAGTACCACGCCACTTCGGCATGGTAAATTAACCCACAGCATAATGTCATAATTTTAGCCTTCAGCACCCTTAATAAATAAAACAAGTTCAAACACTTAACTGAGCGACCGGCATTTTTTTTTTTTTTATATAAAAATGCTTTATTTATTCAAATTCAAATATTCTTAGTCTACGTATGCACTACTCCCCTCTTCTAAGGATATATCCTTGTGTTAGGGGTGAGGAGTCTCTACAATTTTAGCATTAAAAATTCATTTTAGTTCCAGTTGCAGGCAAGGTAATTGACATTACTAATAATTAATAAATAATTCCAATGTTATGTACAAACAGTAAAAAAATTAATATATAATAGAGTATTTCTACGTTATATAATGTTATGTACAAAAAATAAAAAAATTAATATATCATATATTAAGATATTTCTACGTTTTATCACGCCACTTCCGATAAGACAGTCCATATTTTGTATTAATGATTTCCTTTTAAATTCATTTTTCGCAATTTTATGTTTCTATTTATACTAATATGTTCCAATATAATACAATTTTTTTAAATTCGTTTTGAAGTTAATAAGACTAATGCTTTTTTTTATATAGCTTGGCAACTCATTGAAAAGTTGGCAGCCTTGGTAATAATATTGTCGTTGTCCTGTGCAAGTATTCAAGATGTCTATGAGAATCATTCCCTGGGTACCACCGCGTGTAGTATTAGTATTAAATTTGATTTCTCCAGCTTGGATCTCTTTGTATATTTGGATTGTGGATATAAGATTAAATATTTGTCGAATATTCAGAATGTCCAAAAGTGGGTAAAGGAGATTAGAGAGATATGTTCGTTCTTTCCTAAGTAATATTTTCACCAAAGTTTTTTGCATGATTTGAACGGGTTCTAAGACCGTGTTCGTAGCACTTCCCCATGAGATTATGCCATATTGTAGTATTGAATGAATCAATGCGAAATAAAATTGCCGTTTTGTGGTCTTATTCATAAAAGATCTCACCTCCATGCATATTGGGATCAGAGTCTTAAGTCTTTTAGTCATGTATTCGGTTTGTAAATCCCACTTCAATAGTTGGTCAAAAATTATACCTAAGTATCGTGTGTTAGTAACATGTGTTCAGTAAATCCGTAAATAGAATAATGCATCGTTTTTCTTAAGAACAGGAAACAGATGTTTCCTCATAGCTATAAGGGATATTGTGAGCACTTGTTAAATAACCCACTAACTGGAAACACGAATGCCCTAATATGTCCTAACAAGACGCGGCAATTAACAATTTAAAGAATAAACACATTAAGAAATAAGTTTAGAAACTTTGTTTAATCCCTCAACCTTTCTAATACTTAACTGGCGCAGCCGAATTCGGAACATTTTATTACGTTTCCACATTAACGTGATTGCAAATTTAAATAAAGTTAGTGATACGATTAAGTGTTCAAAATTACACGCGAAAGTAAAATTAAAATCACTTACGAACCCATAAATTCAGTGTTAAATTCAGTGTTATAAATTCAGTGACAGTTTAAACCTGCAAGGCTCAAAATTGCCAGATAAGCAGGCTAGTGAAAAATTAAAGTCAATAGCATGAACGCAGGCGTTAAATTCAATCGCCAAAGAGCCGCACTAACGTAAATAAGGTAATTTAATTGATAATGGTAGAACCCTTAGGACAGGTCCCGGTCCCGCTCCGTGCAGGACTCGGTATTTCATTTGAAGACCTCCAAAAGATGGCGCGACACATCCCATATTACGAAGGCGAACTCAATTCTCAAGCGTCATTAAGGAATTGGATCGCTGAAGCAGACGAAATAATTACTATACCTCAGCATGTTGAGCACCAACAAATGCTCTGTCACATAATATACAGGGTGTTTGGCACTCCGTGTGCCACCTTGTAAGGGGTTATTCCTTGATATATTTGGAGAAAAAAATTGTTCTACAGGGTGGGTCAATTTTCAATATTAGTGGAGATACAGGGTGGTTAAG
Source organism: Beris morrisii (assembly GCA_951812415.1). Taxonomy (NCBI): domain Eukaryota; kingdom Metazoa; phylum Arthropoda; class Insecta; order Diptera; family Stratiomyidae; genus Beris; species Beris morrisii. The sequence continues at coordinate 69,322,133 of OX638313.1, forward strand.
AAAAGTGTTTTTGACCGGTACCCTCACTCACTTAAAGCGTTATATCTTGAAAACGAATAATCACAAGGCAAAGTATTATAACTCGTTTTTTAGGCAATCCAATTACCTTTCATTTGATGTAACAGTCTAAGTTGTAACTGCACCCAATCTTGAGATATTTACTCGAAAACACAAATTTTTGCTACGTGAACCCTTAAAATTCAGTGATCAATGTAGTTTTTCTCAGAAAACCCCATTATAAAAATGTCATTTTAATTTTATTTTATTTAGGTAAAAATACATATCGCATAAAAATTAAATATTTAAAAGTCAGTGCCATAAAGTGGACCACGTTTAAAAACCTGTTTAATTTGTCGGTAGTACTACAGTATTTTTATTGCACATTTATTACTATTTAAAGTATGAAGGAAAACAATGAAATGTAAGTGAGTTTCAACATAATTGATGCTTTTACCTGGACGTGGTAGGTACTACTGGATGCGGTACTATGCCTTTAATAAAAAGCCTATAAAAGCAAAACTACCTTCATATTTTTATCAGTTTTAGTTACGTTGCTAAAAGAAGAAGGTGTTAGTAGAATTTAAAAAATTATTTCAAAATGCCTGAGTACTGCAATGAAGAATATGCTGACATGATGTTAATTTATGGAGAGTGTGACCAAAATGCACGAGCCGCGCGAAGGCTTTACCACCAGAGACATACTTATCGACGGACACCTAGCAGGAGAGTATTTCAAGACAGGAGAATTCGGGAAACTGGCAGCGTTAGAACAAGGAGAGTAAATGCAAATCCTGCGCCTATAATCGCTATTCAGATTGATGAAAGAATACTGCAAGCAGTGCAAAATGATTCATCGATCAGTATCCGACGCTTGGCATTGCAGTTTAACATATCTACTTGGAAGGTTTGGAGTATTTTAAAAGTAGAACGCTTCCATGCCTACCATCACACATCAGTACAGGAGCTGCTACCCATTGATTTCCCCAAACGGATGGAGTTTTGCAATTGGCTCCTTGAACGACAAATAGATGACGACAATTTTTTCAACAATATTCTGTAGACGGATGAGTCCCAATTTACCAGAGACGGTATCACAAACTTCCACAACTTACATACGCTCATCGACTCTCTGCTTCTCGAACTGCAGGATCTGAATATTCACGTACAAGCTTATGCTGATGACGTGGCTGCACTAGCTGTTGGATCGCTCAGGGATGTCTGCGACAAAATGCAGAGAGTCCTATGGGTTATAGATAGTTTCAAAGGATCGATTGACAAATCACCTGGTTGCGCCATCCTGTCCGGTTTTTTTTCTCTCTGCTTTTCCTTTTTCTTTCAGATTATGGTTCTGGAGGTTCTGGAAGTTTATTTTTAATGTAAATTCTAATTTCCTACATTAACTTTTTTATTAAGACCAGACTTTTATTCTTGGTCTGTTACGGTTAAAAGTTAATAGACCGTTTTGGCTAAAAGCACTTAAAAAGACGTGTGACTGCCTTTAGTTGTGTTTAAATATGCACTTCTTTATTTAACACTGTTTCGGATTTCGGTTCCGAGTGACCTTTTTATTGTTCTAAAACTTTGGTTAAACCCACCAATTAGGGTTTTTTTAAAAACATCCTGAAGATGTTTCCAAAGTTATTAACTAATTCCGATACCTCTGCAGTCTCACAGATGGTTTTAAAGGAAGGTTAAGACCTTAATTCTTCTTCCTTCGGAATTATTATTTTTCTTACAATTTCCGTTACACTGGAAATTGCGTTTTTAGTTCTTTTTAAATTACTTGCAAGTAATTAAAAAAAAAAATAAAAAAAATTACTTGAAACGTAATTAACTTATCACTTGCACGTAATAGCTTATTTTTTCTTTGCCGTGTATGCACGAGTTTTCCGACTGCGCCAGTTAAGTATACTATTTTTATTTAAAAATTCAAATTTCTTTATTGCCAGGAATAATATTTATGGACATGTATGTCTTATTTTAGAGATTAGACAAATATCTGTAGAACTACGTTATATTTTTAGTGCATGACTGTAGGATATTAATTTAAAAAAATTTATTGTGAGTTTATACAAGAAAAATTGCAAAAAAAACCTTGACTATTTAAACTTAAACTATTTAATCGATCTTATTACTAAAACAGATAAATCCACTGAAGTGCTTGTAGCAAATAATAATATAAAGGAATGCAAGTAAACATGTTGGCAACATTCGTTGACGCAAGAGTACGTCAGATTATGGGAAGGATGCTACAAGAGAGTTGTCTAGATTTCCTCAAGAAGGAGCTAAGTCTAGTTTCAGCAAGAGCCGCGATTTCAAGCACATTAGCTGTTTTGTGTAAACGCTTAGTTGAAAAATAAAATGGTAGGTCAAGTATGATTTTCAAGCATTTGTTTTGAACTATTTGTAGCGTCTTTTTGTGGATATTTGAAGTCTGATTCCATACAGGAGCGGCATAGGAAATTATGGGCTGAATCACCTGTTTAAAAATAAGGAGCTTGTTGTCCGTTGAAAGCTTAGATTTCCTGTTTATTAATGGGTACAGGGCATGAATGGATTTGGATACCTTGGAGCATAACTTCTCGATATGGAATTTTTTTTTTTTTATATTTTTATTTAAATAATACACGATTTATTTTCTTATATATGCTTAGATTTATTTCGATTTATTTAAAAATTGAACCTCGAGGGGTTTCACACATTTGTTGTCGAGTACCGGAATCAAAGAACATTCATCTCTCTGAAATTCGGGTTTTTATATAAATGTTTTTGTTGATTTTCTGATAATAAATCAATTGGTTTGATTTATATTTGGTTTGCGATAAACCTCGCCAAATACTGATGTTTTGATACTCATATTTTGAGATGGTTCAATATTTGATTCAAATATTGAATCTTTGGACTTTGCATCTTTCGATCCCATATCTGCTGCAGATGTGTACGTAACTTAGTGTTGTTTTCGAGTGATTGAGACAGCGAACAATTTGTATAAACGCCTCCGTCTGCATCACGGCCTGGTGCTCCAACATTTATATACGTAAATTTGTAATCTGCATCTGCTAATTCCATAAGAACAATGCTATGTGTGTGCTTGTAATTATAAAATATACTTCCACTATTTGCCGGTGCTTTGACAACGACGTGTTTCCCGTCTATGGCGCCTATACAATTAGGAAAATTTCATTTTTCTTCGAACTCTTTTGAAATTTTTAACCATTCCTCCGTCGTTTGTGGTACCTGTAATTGGTATTTGCTACATTAAAAAACAGTAAGAGTCATATCTTAAAACTTAAATATCATGAAATTAATGTTTAAAATCTTTAACAGGTATATTTTTCGTTGAAATTTGTTATAGGTTGGTGAAAGAAATGCAGCACAAAATAGAGAAGATTTTGCCAGTGTTAAAAGCGATGAACATCAACGATCAACAACTAATTGAATTGCCATCAACTGATCAAAGCAGTTCTGAAATGTTGTCTCCATCAACAAAATCGTGCCGAAATAGTAAAAAAAAAACGAAAGACAACGGAGCGTAGTGCTGAAATGGACGAAGACGCTGCCTTAAATCAATGTTTGAAAATTTTATCGCAAACCAAAACAAAGGATGAATTTGTAATGTTTCGCGAGTATGTTGGCAATGAGCTACGATTGCTTAGCAGCTTGCCCAACATTCAATTAAAATTGAAATATGACATACAGCAGTTAATTGCAAATGCAAATTTTAAAAGGGTCTCACGACAATGTGCAGCATCACCGTCTACGAGTGAAATTTATATTTCGCACCATTCTACGCCTACGCTACCACTTTCTTCAAGCTCCTGTTCCTCACTGATTTTGGAGAATGAAGCACCAGTGGTTGAAAATAACGACACAGCCTCCGAAGAAATTGATTTAGAGAACTTTATTTGTATTTCTTAAACTTTGTTAATGGCATACTATAGTAAGCGAAAAATGCTTACCATTAATAAAGTAAGCAATGAAATAAATTATATGCATTAGAATTATTATGTTACTATAACATCGGTAAGAATTCTGTGTAGCCACTAAGCGAAAAAAATGATGAAGGGAATTTTACATATTTTACATTTACCTTCTGAACGAAAGTTTGGTATGTTGTAGGCTGTGATAAATACAAATGTTTGGCATTCCTGAATGCCAAACACTTTCATTTACCACATCCTACAACATACGAAACTTTCGTTCAGAAGGTAAATGTAAATATGTAAAATTCCTTTCATCATTTTTTTCACTTAGTTGCTACACAGAATTCTTATAAATTTTATAGTAACATAATAATTCTAATGCATGTAATATATTTCATTTCTCACTTTATTAATGGCATACAAAACATGAAAATATATTCTTCACATACCTTTAAATATTCGTTTTTTAACACATAAAAAATTGCACTGCAGACCTCTGGTATTATGGTTGAAATTGTGTTAGACGGTATTCGAAACAAATACATCAGGGATTTATAACTATCACCTTAAAAAACACAGACACAAATTACTTATTATTTATTTTCAATAATTAACTGACTGACCTGTTGCTAAATACCTCAAAGTCAGTGTTAAACGCTCAGCCGGTGTAATTGCTTTTTGCATCTGGGTATCTCTTCGTTTTATTAACACTAAACCTACCACGACGGGTCAAATGACCCATTTTAAACTTTTTGTCAGAATTTCTTCTAAATAACATTATCCCATTTCTAAATTTAATAAATAAATATTTTTGAATCGTTATTTGGAAAAATTGCTTAATTCATGTACCAAATTGTGCTACATTTTTCACTATACATTGTATAATATATATATAACATTTTAAAGACGGGTCACTTGACCCGCTGTGGTAGGAATAGGTATACATGAAGTATCGGTAGGTTTAGTGTTAACGGTGTTACTTTTTCCAATAGATAATCGAAATCCGTTGCTGACATTCGCAAAAAGTTTTTGTAAAAACTTTCATCTCCTACTCGTAACTCTCGTAGCAAATTGTTAAATACTCCGCAGTGATCTCGATTACGTATCCAGGATCTAGCCCAAATCCGTCTTCTTCTTAAAGATCGTTGTCGTCTTCTTTTCCTTCTTGCCAATAAAACAATTGCCACAGAGGCTGCAACTTGAGCCACTACAGCACTGTCGAACAGGTTGTGACGACGCCAGTGAACTGCACAATTGTAGGTTATGACTACTGATGGGTTCATACCGATATAATAATAATAATAATAATCAATGGCACAACAGCCCAAATTGGGCCTAGGCCTTAAAGTAATGCTAGAGTTACTTCATTACTAGACCAACGGAACACTATTAGGTGAAGTGGTCAGCCACACGCTCGTCCCTGATTATTACCCCGATTTTAACTCAGGTATCTACTCATTTACAGCTGAGTGAACTGATAGTCCGGCACCCAATCCCATTCTCGAAAATTACTTGTCGCCAAGCAGATTCGAACCTGATACCAGGTGCACTGAAGGCAAGTGCTGTAGCCACTAAGCCACCCAGACTAATTCATACCGATATATGGTGATATTACCTATTACTAATATATTCATTCCGCAGTATATAACATCTAAACTAATATTTCAATATTACTAATATGTACTGTATCATATCGAAATGGAGCTTCTTGGAAAAGAATATTCCACGGAAGGGAGGACCTGTTTTTTAGGTCATCACATTTCATTAAAGCATGACGAAAGTGAGGACCTTTTTTTTAGGGCATCACATTTCGGGAAAGCGTTTATGAATTCTTTGTCGCAAACTAGTTCCTTCACCACGGAAGTGAGGACCTTTTTTATTTAGGTCGTCACATTTTCCTACACCATTTATCAATACGAAATATGTGAAATATAATTACGACAGAAAACCGAAACCAACATGAATATCATGATATTCGAATATCTCATATCGGCGTATTACTAATATCTAATATATCCAAATATTAGTAATATCCTAGCGAATACTAATATATTTGTCTCATCTCTAGTTATGACAGTTGACATTTCACAATTTCGGGGCAGCAAAACCAGCAAAAGCAGCACTCCAAGTGTGAGCAGCCATGCAACTTTTCTAAATACTTGCGACTTTTTTATACAGCCGCAGCACAGAAAACTGCGCAATGCACGCTACTTTTGCTATGTGTGTGAACACGACATGCAGCTTTTGCAGCACCAATCAAAAAACTGCGCAGCAAAAGTAGCTGTGTGTAGCCGTACCTTTAGTCTGCTGCTGTTGTTCTGGAAATTAAAAGTTTCTTATCAATGAAATTAATGTTTACTCTAAATCAAAACACTTACCTTTCGACGTTGACATTTCATGTGACATTTCTCGATTCCGTGAAATGTCAGTCAAAATCCATCGGCTAACACGTATACTCACTAACACTATGTCATTTTAGAACCCGCGAATTCTGAAATTCGCGGGTTCTAAATGTTCTAAATATGTATTTTTTAGGAAATTTCAGGATTACCTGTTTTTTAAGAAACTTCATTTTAACCGCAATTTTTTTTAATTATTTTATTATTATTGTGAACTAAAAAATAACAAAGTGAATTTATGTTCGTTATCATTTTTAATTTCGACATAATACATAGTTGAAAAATCGTACATTTTGAGTACGATGATGGGTTCTCATCGTACATCGTACATAAGGCGGGAAAATTGTACATGTACGATGAAAATCGTACGACTGGCAGCACTGGACATGTCACAATAAAAAAGAGCCAAGTTGTTTTATGCGCATGTCGAAGTAAAAGCTACATGGGCGTACTAAACTGTTTATTTTAGAGTCAAAAATTATGGCTCGCATTTTAAAAGTTGTTTGCTTATATTAAATATATTGCATAAGCACACTGCAGTCACGATCAGCTGCAAGCCAATCGTATGATACTCTAGATGAGGACGATTTTTCCCTTTACAAATTTTTAGCCTTACAAATTCGCCCAAACATTCAGATTCAAAATTTCAATGCTGACGAATGGGCGGACGGAAGTTTTGGCCCAAATAAGCACGAAATAATATATAACTTTTTTGTGTTCTGAGGCTTCGTTTGAGGCGTTACAAACTTTTGGGCTGGATTAAACTTATAATATTCTTTGATTTCCTCTAGAGTATAAAACTATCTCTCTTTGTAATCTATGTATGTATGCTTTACAGATGCATGTCCTTTTACCAGATCATAAGTAAATACTTATGATCTGGGGCCCTATTCTCGAGTTCATTCGACCAAGTTTCGTGCACGAATTTCATCAACTTTCGAATGACTTGAAAAGATTGCTATTCTCGAGTTGTCACACGGCGGTCGCATGCGAATCTTTTCGCATGATATGCAACGAGTGGTTTCTATCATTCGAATTAAACTTTCGTGCACGAAACTTTAGCCGTAACCATGTAAACTGTCAAACAATATTTGAAATGTTTATAAAAATTAAATTTAAATTTATAAAAAGTGAGTATATATTTTAAAGATTTTTGTATTTTAAATATTTTTTTATACATATTGTTACGACTATTTTAGGGCGTCCGGCCAGCTGCTGTCGGAGTGGGTGCGGGCGGATGGGAGAACGGCAGCCGGAACGAGATCTCTCCTTGTTTGGGCGCCAGGTATTTTTTCCTTTGGTGAAAATACCAAACCAAAACCCCTCCTGAGGTGCACGCCTGGAGTGGTCGGAAATCTGTGGATAATCAGAAGAGGAAACAAACAAACAGCCAAAAACCACACGTTACGTAATTCAAATACGACCTTTATTATTTTGTGTCGTTAAACCGATACACTTTGCCTGTCGTTAGGCGACGTTATTCGACTCTACGTTAATATTAATGCTCAAGCAAACAGAAAAAAAATTCAAGGAAAAAAACGCTGACGGTCGGTGTTGGTGATCTTTCTTCTTCGGCGGTCCAGATTCGAGAGCCAGATCGTGCTCTGCCAATTTCCTTGGCTGCTCCCTCGTACAGCGCAACCTTTCCAGGGCTTGCGGCCCCGTTGATCCTGGGTGAATGCCCGTCTCGGGAGCCAAGAAGCTCGCGCGTGCCGCGCTCTTGGGTTCTTTCGTTGCGTTGCGGCCATCGGCCGGTGAATCGAGGTGTCGCGCTGTAAAATACTCGGCGTCTCGTCCGCGTCATACCACAGCAACTGTTGTTGTATTCATCGCATTTCGTTCTTCGTTCATCGTTTTTCGTTGATTGTTCGTCGTCTTTCGTTCTCCGTTCATCGTTCTTCGTTAATTGTTCGTCGGTGCTTCGTTCAATATTCTTCGTTCTACGTTACTTCAAGTTCAATTATAGATCCTACATTTATGTAATGTTACTCGTTAAAAAAAAAACAATTCTTAAGAACAGTAAAAATATCATTTATTCAACAAACATTTTTTTTAAATTTTATTATAACACAACACACACGCAGCAAACAAAATAACACATCAAACAAAATAACGCAACAAACAAAATAAACCCATATAATTTTTACTGTAGTTTACTTTCCAGTAAACTCACGATGCTACTTGCAGCAACAGCAATTTTCATTTGAGCCTCGGATTGGATTTCCGTGGCAGCTGCAATTCGTTCTTGGGCCACAATTTGCCTCTCTTTTGCTGAAGCTATGCGCTCTTGAGCCTCTACTTTTCTTTCTAATAAAGACAGCTTCTTAGCATAATACTTCTCTCTAATATCGCAATCTGATTGAGACACTTTCAACATGTCATTACATTGTTGCTGCGAACACTCTTGCCTTTTCGATGGCGCAACCATTTTTCTTTTCTCTACAATTAGGGTTGCAATATATTATTTGAAATGTATGAATAAAATTTAATGACTTACTGTTCACCTGACTGCGTTGATGTTGTTCCTCCATATATTCTATTTCCTCATATTCCTTGTGGAGACTTGCATGCTTAGTACCATTTTCTACGAGAATTATGTCACCACCTTCATTATCATCAATATCATCACTCCGTAATATGGTGCGTTAGATTAAATAGCACGAAAGCATACGATAAAAGTGGAATGATGATACTCAAATTGACTTACAAATTCGACAATTGACTCAAAAGTCGTTTGATCACCGGTAACTGCTGTAGCGTCGAGCATGTTTGCTATCCTGTTGCTTGTTGCATCCAAACTTACGACACTTTGTCGTCCTCCACCCGTGGTTCGAATATCTTTAAGAATGCCCGCTTGCCACCCTTTTGTTTTGTTTTTCATATCCTGCTAAGTCTGTAAATTACATAAATAATTATCTTGATTGCTTGTTTATAATGAATAATCATACCTTGCGCCATTGCTTCCAATCCTTTTTTGCACTAGGAATACTATTTAAAACATCCAAAACGATACCCCAAGCTTGTTTGCGTTTGTATTGGTAAATTCCGCATTGAATCTACCTTTAATTAATTTTGGATTACTTTCCAAAAATTCTATTAATATCGTTTTCTCCTCCCCACTAATATTACCAACCCGTTTTGATTCATTTTTTCAAGTTTGAAACTAACGGATTTCTGTTCTGAAGTGTTTCACTTGTTAGTGGTCACAGTGGCTTACCAAATTCACATTAAATAGCAAAAAACTTGTCTGGCAATACTACTTCCAATTCGTGTACGACCATTCGAATGAGAAAGTTTCGCATGACATTCAAGAATACCAATTTTTATGGGAGTTGGTTCGTGTACGAAACTTATCATTCGAATTGATCGTATGCGACCAAAATTCGAATGAACTCGAGAATAGGGCCCCTGGATCGAATCGAAACCGGTTATGTCGTTCGTCATTTCTTCGATCTTCTCATGTTTCGATCTTTCGATCCGGTGTTGTCATATACGCGATCAAAATTTCGATCTTTCGAAAAACGAAAGCCTAGAAAATTTAACAAAAATAAATGTTTATTAAGTTAGTCAATAAAAAAATTTAAAAAATCACAACTTGAAACTGTAATCAAATAGATTAAAGTCTTTTGATATTTTACAAATAAGAAGCAATTAATATATTTTTAAAATTACTTTATTGAAGTTTACTACTTCTTCTGGCATGAAAGAGAAGATTGATATTACATCTATCTTTTTCCTTCTATATAGTATCTTGTATTGTAGTAATAAGAACTGGTAGCAAAACAGAAATTGAACTTCTAGAACTTCTTTTGACTTTTCCTCTTCTGTAACAGTAGCAATTTCTCCCAAATCAACATAATTTTCTCGATATTCTACTTTTGATAAGTCTTCGGTCTTACATATAATATCTGTTGTCATCGAATATTTTAGACTGGTGAAACTAAGGCCGAGAGACACTGAATTAAAATTTCTTAATAATAAACTTAAAACAAACATGAAATTTTCAGATTTCCTCGGACCACGTCACCTTCTTTTTGTAGCTGGTGCGAGGTCTTTCATATAGAAACTGGAGCTATATTGCAACAGAGAACGCCAATGCTATGTAGCCTTCATTTCGACGAGAAGGACATAACGCACTACGCATTCAAACGACCCTTCGGAAGTGCGCGATTCCGATGGAGGTCGAATATTTATCGGAAGTAAGTACTTAAATTGTTGTAGTTGTTGCCTTTAATTTAAAAAAAAATGATTTCATTGTTACCTTTTTTTTATTTTCTTTCTTTTATTTTCACATTATTTATATATATTAAACATAATACGAAGGTAGAAGAACTATCACTTGAAATGCTAAGCGATTATGTTGATATGGACAGGATAAACGACGAAGTAGTTATCTCGGAGGAATTAGTTAGCTTTGAGGAATTAGTTGTTTCCAAACCTCCAGAGGTTCAAATTCCAAAATACTATTGTTCCTCTGTATCCGAAATTGCCCCTGTATCAAAAAGAAAACAAAATAAAAATTTAATTTCAAGAAAAAAATATCAGAATGCGTTACATGCAAAATATAAAATTAAAAAAAAATTGTATTCGATTAATAAATCGCCGCGAGTCAAGCATCAAATCCTTAAATATTATCTTTACAGAATTGCAAAATAAGCAGCTTATTTCTTCTGAAATAAGTAGCTATTTGGAAAAGGCTGGGAATGAAATTCCCAATGCAATTCTTAAGAAACTACTAGAAGGTAAACGTGTCAAACTACTAAAATTAAAAATTTATCAATATACCCTTTTTTCAAAAAAATATAGGTACTCTATATTTACGGCATTTTGAGCTTGTAAAATAACCCATTTCTAACTGTACAAATTCACAAAAAGAAAAAGCATTTCGCGGTATTAAACTTTTTATCAAATTTCAAAATGAAAAATCAAAATCAATGTAAGGCAGAGATAACTGATAAATAGCTAGTATAGTTAAACAAAAAAATTATAGTTTTAAACATCAATGTAAGGCAGAGATGACTGATCAATAGTTAGTATAGTTAAAAAAAATAAAAAATTATAGTTTTAAAAAATTCCTTACTCACACTGATTTTAAAAATTCCATTTACCTAAATAAAGAAATAATATTAGTAGACAATATATCCATTAGTAGAGAAAAGGTTTTACCCATTGTCGTATTATTTTCACATTCGCCCAATGGCAGTCCCAAGATGATTTACCTTTGGTTCAAATTCGAAAGGAATCTGGAATCAATTGAAGGCGGTAATTAAATTATTATTTTTTATACATAATATTAATTTCATTTTGTGGTTGGGAGGCTTAATGATACTAACGATGAAATCGCGTCAATTCTAAATACATATGTGTCAATTGAGAAAAATGTGAATTTCTACAATTGATGCAGATGTAGGAATAAGTTTTGTTCGTGAAGATTTTAAGGGTGTGGATTCCTGATTAAATTTAATTAAGTGTTTTAAATTCCCTTCGGCAAACTAAATGCTATCCTGTAAATGAAATTCTTCATAACTAAATTGGAAATGAACGAATTTAGTATAAACGTATGAAGGTTTCCTAAACTAAAAACTTTTTAAATTAGTGCACTAAATTGAATTTAGCCGCGAATCCACACACACCCGTAGTGTCTAACTAATGCACTGCCACTTTTTTCAATATTAAAATAATAACTTACCTTTAGACCTGCAATAACTTCAGCGATCGTTCTTGGTAATAATTCTTCGCTGCCGGCGGAGCCCGCAAATCGTTAAAACTCGATGGCAACTGCTCGTGTACTTCCTTTCGTAACGCCGCACCATTTACTATACAAAAATTTTACTTTAATATAAAGTTTATCAAATAAATATCAAATTCAAAAGTGAAAACATTTACTTACCTGATTTGTTGTGACAGTTCTCATTTATGAATTTGCTTTTGTCACTTTGAAGTTTCGAAACTTTTCGAAAATCAAAAGTCCGCACAACAACAACACCGTGTAATTGAGCGGGAGAGAGAGAGCAATGTTTTTTGGCTCATCGTTGTCTGGGATATTGTATGGGAAAATCTGATATGGGTAGTCCATTTCTATTATCAGGGCCGCGATTCTGACGACAATTCGCAAATTTCCCTTGCGATTTTTTCGCTAATTTCGAATGTGTCAAAATTGATATTCGAACATACCCCATTTCGAAAATGGCTTCATTTGTATTTTGAACGTGCCGTTGGAAATCTCTACCTGGTGGCAAAAAAAACAACCCTTTAAGATAGACAAATTTTTGTCAGCTGACTGTTATATGGCGGTTCGTGTGTAATTTTGTGATTTGGAGCTCGGGAAGTTTTCGATTCTTTCTTAATTTCATTATGAAAGACATAATAAAAATTGATGACAATCGGTGCGGTTGATAGTAAGGTATTCATTTCCGGTTCTAGATTCCGAAAATTTTAGACTCAAACCCGCACAACGAAGTCAGAAAATGAACAATTTTTCCTTATGAACGCGCGGTATAAACTTCGACATAACTTCACAAATGTTTAATATTTCGGAAAAAAGAAATATGGAATAATTTTTAAATTATTTAAAAGGAACATAAACCATTTTTTCGTTACATTTTTCTTTCATTTTAGTGCTTGAAATTGGTTTCTGAAAAATTTTGTTTTTGATATGTTATGATACGTTTGTCCTTCTTATTTAATTATGAGGTTCATTTAAATTCACTTTAAGCGATATTTTGGAGTAAAATACTTTTATTCGAGCTCAATCTCAATTTTTTATGAAAATCACATGCAACTGCCAGTTTCTGTCTATCTTATAGGGTTCCGAAATTCGCCACCAGAGCACATGGTATATTCGTCAATTGACGAATGGTAAAGTTGGAAGTTGCCACCTGGTGGCAAAAAAAACAACCCTTTAAGATAGACAAATTTTTGTCAGCTGACTGTTATATGGCGGTTCGTGTGTAATTTTGTGATTTGGAGCTCGGGAAGTTTTCGATTCACTCTTAATTTCATTATGAAAGACATAATAAAAATTGATGACGATCGGTGCGGTTGATAGTAAGGTATTCATTTCCGGTTCTACATTCCGAAAATGTTAGACTCAAACCCGCACAACGAAGTCAGAAAATGAACAATTTTTCTTTATGAACGGGCGGTATAAACTTTGAAATAACATCACAAATGTGTAATATTCCGGAAAAAAGAAATATGGAATAATTTTTCAATTATTTAAAAGGAACATAAACCGTTTTTCCGTTATATTTTTCTTTCATTTTGGTGCTTGAAATTGGTTTCTGAAAAATATAAATTTTGTCTTTGATATGTTATGATACGATTGTCCTTCTTAGTTAATTATGAGGTTCATTTAAATTCACTTCAAGCGATATTTTGGAGGAAAACACTTTTATTCGAGCTCAATCTCAATTTTGTATGAAAATCACATGCAACTGCCAGTTTCTGTCTATTTTAGAAGGTTCCGAAATTTGCCACCAGAGCACATGGTATATTCGTCAATTGTCGTTGACAGAAACAGTCAGTAAAAACGACTGTTTCTCCGCTAGAGGTCTACTGGGCCGCAGAAAGCAGCGGCAGAAACTGCAGCGTCGTCAGTGCTACTTTTTGCTCTGCTTTATGAATTTAAATAAAAGCAGAAGCAGAGAAGAATGTGTCCATGCTAACTACCACCGAATGTAGAAGCACGGAATAATAGGTCTGTTCTTTTTGGCTACACCTTCTACACTTTTGAGCGAGTGCAGAGAGGTGAAGAGGGTGAATGAAAAAAGAACAAACCTAATAGGTCTGCACCCGCTCAAGAGTTAGTGCAGAAAAGTGTAGTCTAGTGTAGAAAATGTATGCAAAAAGAACAGACCTATTGTGTCCATGTTAGCTGTCAACAGTCATAAGTATTTTAGTCTCTTGTTTGAGCGGATGAAAATATTTTGTTTCCGTTGATTTTTCTGAGCTTTTCGCTTAAAATGATCATTAAATACGAGCATATGGAACCAATTTTGACATATTTAACATTTCCGTTGCTGACAACATTCCCAATTCTTAAGGGATTTACGTTGTCAGTACTGAAGCAGAGGCAGAATTTTGGAATTTAGAACGAAAAAGCAGCACTGTTTTCGTCTCTGCTTCTGCCGCTGCTTTCATTTAGACAGGCGCCATATGATCATGTGCTTTCTAAACCAATTCTGCTTCTACCGCTACTTTCTGCTTTTAATGTGTCACGGCCTTTACCCCTAAGTCACAACGGCAACGCAGTCCGAGGCAGACTAGCTGTCAAAAAGTTGAGCGCGGTGTATTTCCATTGTGGTAGTCACAACGAACGTAGACGAAGGCAGCCTTACGCAGCCATCAACAAATGTTCGTCAACTCTGAACTTTTCCGTAGCCTGTAGTTAACCTCGAAATCGACAAGTAACTTTTTTATCTTTAAAACATCGAATCGTTACTTGATATGAGCGGACTGAATTAAAATTAGCTTAAAAATCGTTTTTAATTGTTCGCTGCTTCGTATGCACGAATACGAACGCAATCTGTAGACGAGTCTGGTAGCTTTCAAGGTAAGCAAACTAACACCGGCATTAATCTAGACACTTTGAACACCAAGCTGGATTCAATGCTTGCTTACCAAACGAAACTAGAAGCAAAGATCAATTCTCTGCAGACGGTACTTGAGGATTACAAGTTATTGATGGAAGACCTGCAACAAGAAAATATCTCTATACGAAATAAAAATGTCCAGCTTGAAGCAGCGTTTAATAACCTGGAATATAGTATCGATGCGCAGAAACAGGACAAATTGTCGTCAACATTTGAGATCGCGGGAGTTCCAGTGGCTGAAAATGAAAATTGTTCAACCCTTTTTCAGAATCTCCTCACAAAACTCGACATTAAATCAGCTGATTCGGCTAATTTTGCTATCGAGTCGCGACGTTTGACCCGAGGAAGCCCGAAGTCTGGTTTCCCGCCAGTTTTAGTCAATAAAACTAATACAAAGTCACTTCACGATGAAATTCCAGCAAAAAGCCGAACTATAAAACTGACAGCGAACCAACTTGCCGTCACCGAGGACAAGCGTCCAATATATATAAATCCATCACTAACACCACGTAATAATTTTCTCCACAAGAAAGCAAGAGATTTAAAACGAAACAACACAATTCAATTTGTTTGGGTAAAACATGGCAGAGTTCTTATAAGAAAGGATCAAAATTCTAAAACTATTCACTTGAAACACCACTCACAACTAGATGCTTTTGAATAACTACACCCTGCCATTTTATCCAAACACGTACAACATAAATGAAAGAACACTTACGACACTGCACTTTACCGATCCTGATAACCTTAAAATTGTCTACTTAAATTCACGAAGTTTAAGAAACAAAATTTCGGATATAGAACACATTATAAATACCACACCAAATCGAATTCATATCATAGTAGTAGTTGAAACCTGGCTGAATTCAGACGTTGCAAAGTACTGCTCCATAAACCACTACAACAGCTATTTTGCCTGCAGACCCAACAGAGGAGGAGGCGGCGCAGCTATTTTTGTTCACGACTCTCTGCGCCATAGCCTAATTCTTGATAACAGCAATGACAACGACAGCTTCATCGGAGTACAATTACTCTCCAAAACAAAAACACTGACTGTGATAGGAATTTATCGAGAACCAATTACGACCACTACTGAAATAAACCATTTCCTAAACAGATTCGAGGAAATCCTAATGTCAACTAATACACCCACACTCATTGTTGGCGACATGAACTTCGATCTATTAAATCTGACACCGAATATAAAAAACTATATGGACCAAGTCAATAGTAACAACTACTACTTTTGTAATTACAACACTGCAACCAGAATTCCATACTAACCTCGATCATGTGCTAACTAATGACCTTACACAACAATTGAATTTACAACTGGTCCCGCACGAACTACTTGACCACAAAATTATTTTCATAGAACTTGAGAATAATATCTACCAACACAGCACGAAGAACGATCATAGCACAAACCGATATCCCAAAAAGGTAAATCACAACAAACTAAGGGAAATTCTTGACAGTAGCCCAATTATAATAGACACTACGAAATCTACCTCTTCAATGTTATCATCATTGATCAATGAATTGCAAGCTCGCATTAATAGTAGTACGTCTACAAAAACTGAACTACCGGCAACAACAAAATATACAAAACCATGGATGAATGAAAATCTATTAAAATCAATTAAGGCAAGACACTTCTGCTTTAACAAATCGAATAATGACAAAAATAACGAAAAAACTGAAACATGAGTACTTATATTGGAGAAACAAAGTAACATCATTGAAAAAAACTATTAAAGACACATACTACAGGACGAAATTTAGCAATAATATTCACAATATCCAAGGTACATGGAACACTATCAAACAATGTATTTACGATAAAAACATTGCCAAAAAACCATCTCCGCTTCTTCAAAATCTTGACGGCGATAAATCAAAAACTGTAATGGCGAACAATGTTAATGAATATTTTACAAATGTAGTCCAATTGTTACTATCTAACTCTAACAACACCATGTTTCACGAAAAATACGCTTTGACGAGTCCATTTTACTTTGAGGAAACAAACCACATTGAAGTACTGAAAATCATTAGCCAACTTAAAAACACCGCTTCCACAGGTTATGACGACATATCAACTAAAACCTTAAAGGAATGTAAGGAACATCTCGCTAGCCGAAGGTGTCGTCCCCGATTTATGGAAAATTAGTAAAGTAGTTCCAATCCACAAATCGGGCGACATACATGACCTAGGTAATTTCAGGCCTATAAGCATACTACCCTCAATGGAAAAAATACTCGAAATAGTTGTTAAGAACCGGCTTCAGGAATACATTCAAAGTAAAAAACTAATATCTAAGAACCAATACGGATTTAAACCTCAATCTGACACCAAAGCAGCGCTTTTTGATATAATTTCCACAATTCAATCTGCGATCGATAACCAACACAAAACAGCCGCTGTTTTCATCGATTTATCGAAGGCCTTTGACATGGTAGATCATAACATCTTGTTAAAAAAACTATTCGCTGTAGGAATAAGAGGTATCACATATTCATGGTTTAAAAATTATCTTACTGGAAGGTCGCAATATGTCGAACTCGACAATTTTAAAAGCTCGAAACGTTCAGTAGTCACAGGCGTCCCGCAAGGAAGTGTCTTAGGACCAATCCTTTACAATCTGTATGCAAACTCCATCACCACACTTGAGTTAAAAGGAAAAATATCTCTCTATGCAGATGACATTGTACTAACATATGCAGCAACTAGTCTAGTAGCCTTAAAACAAGAAATAAACATGGACCTCGAGCAAATCAATCGATGGACGAGTAAACACAAGCTTGTCGCTAATGTCAGGAAGACAAAATACATGCTTTTCAATGACTCATCAACGCTTGATATAGACTTTAACAATGAAAAAATTACAAAAGCCGACGAATTTAAATACCTCGGAATCTGCCTAGACTCGAAACTCACCTGCGACATATCAAATCCATCAGGAAAAAACTTGCTCCGATAGCTGGTATCTTCAGACGGATAAGTACGAACGTTCCAGACATACATAAGTACGCTATATTGCATTCACTATTTCTGAGTCATATTCAATATGGGATAGCTATTTGGGGTTCAGCATTCAAATCTAAGCTTATCCCAATCCAACGGTTACAAAACAAAGCAATTAAAAACTTATACAACATTAACAAAAGAGAATGAACAAAAACCCTCCATCAGTCTCATCATCTTCTTACTATAGAAGAACTATATCATCTGGAATCCGTGAATCAGATAAATCTGATAAAAAATCATCTCACAAATACGAACGTAACTCTGGAATATCATAGCGACAACCACGGCTACAATACTCGACATGCAGATGATATCCACCTTGAATCTGCGCGCACTACACGATATGGTACAAATGGAATAATGACTAGAGCGATAAAAAGTTACAACGAACTTCCACAAAAGATCAAGATGGACCCAGTCAAATTCAAAACTAAATTAAAAGAACATATATTAAACTTAAACTTTGAACTTTCTTAATTTAAAATTACATTAACTTCTTTCTTTGTTTTTAACACTTGCTTTTACATTTTACATTTTACATATTATTTTTTATTACATCGTATTTTTATTACTCTTGCTATTTCTTGCTAATTTTGCTTTTTCTCTTTATTATTATCTGCCATCAATCACTAAATGTATTTTATATACAATCCCTACGAGCTACGCTCACGGATACAAATAAATCAATTTTATTATTTATTATTTTATTATTATTATTTTTGGAAAATTTGAAATTTATTCAAAACTCAAACTGACGCAGACATTGAATAGTTATCTGACTTGCTTATTTATTGGCGTGACTCAAGCATTACCCCTAAGTCATAACGGCAACGCAGTCCGAGGCAGACTAGCTGTCAAAAAGTTGAGCGCGGTGTATTTCTATTGTGGTAGTCACAACGAACGTAGACGAAGGCAGCCTTACGCAGCCATCAACAAATGTTCGTCAACTCTGAACTTTTCCGTAGCCTGTAGTTAACCTCGAAATCGACAAGTAACTTTTTTATCTTTAAAACATCGAATCGTTACTTGATATGAGCGGACTGAATTAAAATGAGCTTAAAAATCGTTTTTAATTGTTCGCTGCTTCGTTTACACGAATATGAACGCTTTTTGGAAAATTTGAAATTTATTCAAAACTCAAACTGACGCAGACAGTGAATAGTTATCTGACTTGCTTATTTATTGGCGGCGTCAAGCTGCGTCGCGCTGCCTCATTCTACTTTGTATGTGACTCAAGCATTACTCCTGTAAGATTTTTAAGGCCATATATGACAGGGTACTGGAGATATAAAAATAAATTTGTTTTAAAAATGGCTGTCCCCCTATTTTTGCGCTTCACCTCCCCCCTCAAAAATTTTACTGTCAATAGACTCGACTTGTAATCCTATCTCCAAAAATCAAATTTTATCTTCTTGGTATAATTGGTTCGGAAGATATTGTAATCCAAAGTTTTTTACTCCATCCATTGGACACTGTCTTATAGGTCGACATGCTAAAAGACTCGGTCTCTTCTCAAACGACTTCTGTAGAAGCTGCCTGGATGAGGAGGAGGAGGAGACAGTCCTTCACCTTCTCTGTACCTGTCCAGCTCTTTCAGCCAAAAGGAAAGCTCATCTTGGAGCTTACTTCTTCAACTGTCTCGGTGACCTTGCCTCAAAGGAGGTCGCGAGAATCCAACGCTTCATTGCAAGCTCTAAATGGTTTGACGAGTAGGACCGGATTCGAGGATCCTGTGGTAACACAACGGACCTTTTAGGTCTAAGTGTGTCCGTGTTCTCACGGGCAGCCACGCGTACCTACCTACCTACTCCATCCCCACATTCCACTCCTTCAAAATTTTCGTCCTTGTCTAGGCTCCTAGTATCCCATAAAACTGCCGCGAAGTTTCAAACGTCTGACAGCAACCGTTCAGGAGATATGAACTTTAGAATGTTTCAATCTCAGTTTTCGAGCAAATCGGACGCATTGTCCTTCCCCCCCCCCCCCCCCCGCATTCCAACACCAAACAACCAATCAATCAGTCAAAAAGAACAGACCTAATATTTACAACAAACACGAAACGAAAAACAAACAGTTTCCCACTGAGATATATCAAATGGAGGCCTTGATTTGCTATCTCACATGGCCGACGTTTTTAAAATGTCAATATTTCGAAAAAGGTGTCCATGATAACCCGAGGTTCTGCATTATTGATCAAAATTTTGATGATTTTAAACATTCATTAGTTTTAAAATTGGTAATGCAAATAAAATAATTTTTGATTGATACATTTCTTTATGTTTCTTTCAAAAATTCGAAGTTTAGAGAAACTTCGAAAGTTATCCGGGGTACAAATTAGGATTGAGCCACCGATGACCTGAATCTTAAGAAGGAAAGAGTTAGTAGCATGGTATCTGCATGTATTAAGGCGAGAAGGAAAACAATGACAGCACATCAGATTGGGCAACATGAAAAATGAAATTCGAATTTTTAGGTGTAATTTCGAATTGAAAAATTACCAAATAATTTGAATTTGATAAATACTTTTTTGGATAAACAATGCAAGGTATTGAAAGAAAATGAATTTATAAAATTGCAACTAAGCTGTGTAAATTTTACAGGTGATGTTGGCTTCTGCAGTATGAATATAATACCATTTACATATCGGTATGGCACCAAATTCAAAAATAACGAATTACATGTTTTTTTAATATAGTAATATGTAAGTATAGTATATAATAATAGTTTCAGAGTTATTTAATCAATCTTTCTGTCTAACTTCTGGTTCGACGACGATTTATTTTTGGTGCTTCCCTGAATTACTGTAATGCAGTCCTGAATTAAAAAAAAAAATAAAATAACTGTATGTCTTTTCTTTTCTGTCGTAATCCTTCTTTTTCTTTTCTGTCGTGATCCTTCGGTCTAAATTCTTTGACTTTTTTTGACAAAGTGAGGCCCGGATAATATCCAACTGGAGTGTAGATATTGAGTTCCACCTGTACGTTCTACATCCGATTTTTGTGTATAGTAATAGATACAAATTATTTTACAATACCTTCGGGACGGCAAATTAAACAAGTTAAACATCGGAACGTTTTAAAACATTATTCGTTTCTTTCGCCGGAAATGTTATTGCGCCAGATTCGTGAAATAGTCAGCTATTTGAAAATGAATTCTCTCGCAGTTATTTAAAACAAATTCAAATGAAAGTAGACGTTAGACAAAAAGATAGAAAATACATGACAGCTCCTAAACTATTAAAAATTGCTGAATATACACGTTGGAGGTTTTCTCTAGCGTTGAGATCCTTTATCTTCGTTGAACATCCGACATATGGAAATTAATGAACTCTGTATGTGATATATTCTCATTCATAGATTTCCCTCAAAATTGGATCTATTTGAAAAATTGTGTGAGGCTTTGAAAATTGATCCAACAACCTTGAATGTCTGTACTGCAAGGATATGCAGTCTACATTTTGATGAAAATGACGTCAACATTTCAGCATTCAAAAAGCGTTGCCGGAGGTACGCGGTTCCCATGGAAGTTGAATTCTTGGATCTAACGGAAGTAATTACATTAATAGTTATATAAATTCTTTCTGGGAATGAAAATTATTACAAACCCATTATATTCAGGATCTGGTCTTGCTGCGCAGTAGGGTTAACGCTGCGCAACGGACAAGTCGTCGTACTACCTCCTCGTGGTGACCACTGGAAACTGCCTATGGCAGGCCAAATGTGCGTACGGCCGGGCTGGGAGTAGGTTCATCCGACTGACGAAGACTCACTTGTCTGCTGGTCATGTTTTAGGGACAAGTGGGACTGGCTGACGAATGAACTCGAAGTAACAGCTCGAGGACCGTCCACCTTGTACTGCAAAGTACCAAACGGACCTCAAGCCAACATACGGTGAAACAGCATGCGCCGAGGGCTGCGTGACCAAGGGGAAGCTTGGTCTCTAGTATGCGGACTCCGAATACCTGGGCAACTTCGGTTTCAATTTAGGCCCTTACCATGGCAAGGAGCTCTGCCATGGCCGACCTTTATTTCTTCCAGTTATATCCCAGTCCCTCGCGGACGATTATGAATATGGAAAACTTAAAAACAAAAATTAACGATGAGGATAGTGTACCTCTTAATACACTGCAAGCGATTTCGCCTGCAACCAGTATGGAATGGTTGGGAATCGAAGATCTGTTCGATCCTGAAGGCCACGCCATATCACCATTATCTGAAGAGGGTAGGGCAAGTCCCGTTAAGGAACTAGCTCAGGAGGCCCTGTCAGATAATTCAGAAGAAGCTGATAAAACTGTGGTGGAATGTAAAACTACCAAACGACAGTTTATAAAGCTTAATGGTGCTGGTAAGCGGTTCTTCAAACAGCTTTGCGAGCAGGGTGTCCCAAGGGAAGAGGCCCGCATCGCAGCAGCAGCTCAAATGAAGAACAGAGGCTCCAGCAAAAGAGCACTGTCCGAAAGTCCGCAGGAAGTGGTCAAGTCGGACAGTAAAAGAAGCAAGGTGGAAGATGTGGCAATGAAACAGGTGCAGCCGGAAACTGTTAAGGCCGACGTCAATGCCGCAAAACCCACCTACTCACAAACAACTATGGGTTTCAAGGTCGGTATCATTCCGAAATCTTTTCCCGAAGCCATTCTTACGATGGACCAGATCATTCTGGTTAAGGACAAGCTAAAGGAACTGATTCTCGGACAAAAGGATAGTCCGATAAAACCCATGTTCTACGGACACACTCATAGGCCCGGCTGGCTGGCAATTACTTGTGCCAATCAAACCACAATGGATTGGCTAAGGCAAGCAATTGACACACTGCAGCCATGGGAGGGTGCGTCACTTATCGTAGTCGACGAGGATAAGGTTCCAAAGGCCCAAATTCTGGTAGGATACTTCCCGGACAGCATCAATCTATCGACTGATGAAGTCCTCGACTACATTAGAGCGCAGAACGAAGGACTGCGCATAGACGAGTGGCAGGTGATAAGTAGGACCAATGAAGGCCCGATTAGCAGACTAACCCTGTCAGTCGACCATCACTCGGCGGAAAAGCTGAAGGAGGCAGGATGCAAGATCTGCTATTTATTCGGGTTGGTCCAACTTAGACCCAGGAGCGCTCTTCATAAGGAGTTGGTAAAGGCTGGAGTGCCGGTTGACAAAAAAGGCCCGACAGTGGGTAAAAGTCAACCACAAGGCAAGCCGGTTGACAAAAAAGGCCCGACAGTGGGTAAAAGTCAACCAGAGGGCAACCCAGGTGCAACTACCCTTACACCACTACCTAGCGGTGTGAAGAAGCTGGCGATTTCCAACGTGGTTGGCAAAAAGGCCCATACGCTGGGTAAAAGGCAACCGATAGGCACGTCCCAAACCGCTACTTCTTCATCCGCAGCAAGCGGTAGTATACACGGTGGATCGACCTCTCGAGGTGAGAGGTCGATAACCACCAAAACAGTCCTGCCGGTAGCTTCAGGCTCCAAAGGCCAGGAGGAGCAAACGAGAACACCAACGCTCGCTGTTAACACAAAGGGTAAAAGCAGGCCAATTGTGAAGACCGCGGGCAAGGTCAAACCTCGTATCACTCCAACTGGTGGACCTGGACTTCTGGCAGAGAGATTAGAACGGGTGGTACTGGAAGAAAAGGCCCGTGTATCTAGCACAAGTGCAAAGCACAGTGATGGAGAACGGGATTCCAAGTAGGCCCCCGTCCCTCAGCTGTATCCAAGGAAATCTACATCATGCCAAGGCTGCTAGCAGCATTTTCGGTCGTAGATTTACGTTGGAACAGCTTGACCTCGGACTTATTCAAGAGCCCTGGGTTTTACATGGTGACATTAAAGGCCTGTCAAACTCAGGAAAACTCGTTTACAGCAGCCAGGGCGATAACCCAAGGGCTGCTTTAATAATAAGTAAAAAACTAAAATAAATTCCGCTGACAGACTTTATAACTAAAGATCTGGCGGCAGCAATAGTCATCACTCCAACAGGGGAAGGTGGAACAGAAGAGTTGGTGGTGGCCTCTGCCTATTTTCCCGGAGATAACGACGAAGTGCCTCCATATGAGGTTCAGAATCTAGTGAACTATTGCTCAAGTAACAACAAGCGGCTCATCCTCGGCGGTGACGTGAATGCGCACCATGAGGCCTGGGGTAGCAGCGACAACAACACAAGAGGTGAGTTGCTACTTGATTACTTATCTTCTACCAATCTAGAGATAATTAATGAAGGAAATAAGCCAACCTTTAGAAATGTTATTAGGGAGGAAGTCTTAGATATGACTCTCAGCGATCCTTTAACCGCTCAAAACATCTACGATTGGCATGTCTCCGACGAACCATCTATGTCAGACCATGCGCATATCTGCTTTAACATCAAAGTCAGACAATCGTGGGAGGTCGAAAGACGCATTCCAAAATGTACAAATTGGTCTATGTATAAAGCAACCCTGGAGGAATTGCTCCCAAATGTCAGTCTTTATGGCCCTATCAGGAATGAATGGGAAGCTGATAGAGTAGCCTCCACGGTACAAAAAGTAATACTTGATAGCTATGAAGCTAGTTCTCCACTCAAAAAGGCCAAGGCCAAAAGAGATGTGCCATGGTGGAATGGAGAACTTCAAAAACTCCGTGCAAGAGTTAGGAAACTGTTCAATAGAGCTAAAAGGTCCAATAATTGGACTGAGTATAAAAGGGCTCTAACAGTATATAATAAAGAAATTAGGGACTCAAAGAGACGCACCTGGCGCAACTTTTGCGAGGGTATTGATAGCCTACCAGAAGCTGCCAGAATGCAAAAGATACTCTCTAGAGTTCACAATAACGGTATTGGACTCTTGCAAAAGCAAGATGGAAGTAACACCGTTAGTATCGAGGAAACTGTGCAAGTTCTGATGCAAACACATTTTCCTGGCTCAGAGGAGATAGGGTATCATACGAATGAAATTAGGCCCTATGGGATTATGCCAAATAACAGAACTAGGGCTTTATCTGGCAGAATCTTTACTCCTAATACAATAGAATGGGCGGTAATGTCATTCCTCCCATATAAATCCCCAGGAGCTGATGGCATCTTTCCTGCACTACTGCAACAAGGACTCGATGTGCTTCTTCCCATACTGGTCAAATTATTTAGAGCCAGTTTTGAATACGCTTACGTGCCACTGGCATGGCGAGACGTAAATGTGACTTTTATTCCAAAAGTGGGGAATAGATGTTGGACTCACGCAAAGTCATATCGCCCAATCAGTCTCACCTCTTTCTTACTTAAATCTATGGAAAAGGTATTAGACAGATACATAAGGAGCTCTGCTGCTTTCAGCCGGCTCAACAAATATCAATTCGCTTATCAAGCTGGCAAATCGACTGTTAGCGCTCTTCACAATTTAGTGCAAAAAATTGAGAAGACGTTGACAGCCAAGGAAATAGCGTTATGCTCTTTTCTTGACGTTGAAGGTGCTTTTGACAACACTTCCTACAAATCCATTGAATTACTTACTCGTAAGATAGGAGTAGAAGAAACGGTAACGAGATGGATAGTAGCGATGCTTGACTCTCGTAGAATCTCGGCTCAGATCGGAGGTAAAGGTCTCACTGTACGAGCGGTGAAGGGATGCCCTCAGGGAGGTGTACTCTCCCCACTACTGTGGTGCATTGTTGTAGATGATCTCCTTAAGGATCTGAGCATCAAGGGTTTTGAGACTCAAGCATACGCTGATGACCTGGTGATCACTGTAAGAGGTAAACATGACTGTGTCATTTCGGACCGCATGCAAGAGGCCCTAGAGATAGTAGATCACTGGTGCATCCAACAGGGATTAAGTATAAATCCAAGTAAAACAATTATAGTGCCATTCACTAGAAGACGGAAGGTAAACTTAATGCCCCCGATTGTGAGAGGAACTACAATTGAATTCTCTTCCGATGTCAAATACTTGGGAATTACCTTGGACAAGTGTCTGACTTGGAATTTACATCTTAAAAACATCTCCACACGAGTAACATTGTCTTTTATGGCGTGTCGAAGGCTCTGTGGTACCACTTGGGGTCTCAGACCAAATATGGTATACTGGACCTACAAGTCTATTATAATACCAATGATCACATATGCCGCTATGGTGTGGTGGCCAAAGGTTGAACAAATCACAGCACAGAAGGCCCTGCAAAAAATTCAGAGGCGTGCCGTTCTTAGCATTACAGGGGGACTTAAATCATGTCCCACTGCTGCAATGGAAGCCATGATAGACTTGGCCCCATTACACTTAGAGATAAAGAAGGAGGCTCTGAGAGAGGCCATAAGGCTACAGCAGTACAATAAATTCAAGGCAGGAGACCTTGTCGGTCACCTTAAAATTCTACAGGAATTTAATCAGAAGGACCTAACCGACTCAGTAAACGATAACATGCCAAAGGT
Organism: Beris morrisii; assembly: GCA_951812415.1. Lineage (NCBI taxonomy): Eukaryota > Metazoa > Arthropoda > Insecta > Diptera > Stratiomyidae > Beris > Beris morrisii. The sequence continues at coordinate 69,348,479 of OX638313.1, forward strand.
ATATGATTTTGAGAAACCATATATGGTGACTCTGGGAGATCGTGTATCATGGCAATCTGGTCTACCAGATTTTGGGGAAGGTGCTTCAGTCTGGTACACGGACGGCTCTAAAACCTATAGTGGAACTGGAGCGGGCGTATTTGGACCCAATTGTAAAATATGAACGGCAATGGGACAAACCGCCACTGTGTTTCAGGCTGAGGTACATGCCATAGAGCTGTGCGCAGGTAAACTTCTACTGAATAAACCAAAAGGCGCTACAGTTATTATCCTATCTGACAGCCAAGCGGCACTGCTAGCGCTGAAATCTTATTGTTTCCGTTCTAGGCTTGTGTGGGACTGTCATACTCTTCTTAAAGAGCTGGCACATCATAATAGTCTAACCCTGATGTGGGTGCCAGGACATGAGGGTATTCCGGGTAATGAATCGGCTGACCAGCTAGCTAAGCGAGGAGCCAACTCACCAATGATTGGCCCGGAACCATTCTGTGGAGTAGGTAAAGGCTTCATTAAGGATGGTATTTTTAAGTGGATAAATCTTCAGGTGGAAGATTATTGGAACTCACTTTCAGGACTTAGACAGTCAAAGAAATTCCTGACCTTCTCAAGTAGGAGAGCGTCGGAATTCCTTTCCTTAAGCAGGTATAACGCACGGGTCATAATGGGATATTTTTCCGGACATTATTTCCTTAATTATCACCTTAAGATCATCGGTAAAGTATCACTAGATACATGTCGATTCTGTGATATCACATCTGAAACCACGGCACACATTCTGTGTGATTGTGATGCAGTGGCCAGATCGAGAAGGCAGATTCTCGGTGGATTTACTCTCACCTATGAAGACCTGTCGAAGACTCCCCTGAGTAAAATCATCTCCTTTCTCAAAGGAATAGATATGGCCTAGGGAGTGGTTAAGAGCCAGGAACAAAAGACCTCTTAGGTCGTAGTTCGAGAAGTAGTGAGGCTTCTTTAGGCTCTACCAGTCTTAAATAAATAAAAATATTCAGGATAACGGTTCATCGCATTTTCTCGAAGAAGATACTAACATGGATAGGACAAGTAATGAAATGGCTGGGCTCTCACAAATCCACAAATCTATGTCTTTCCCCTCGCTATCGGCGGCTAATTTAGAACTCTTTCGAAATAGTCCTCTAATCGCACCCAAATCACATGTTAGAAAGTCTTATGTCTCGAGGCAGAAATGCAAGAAGGTTTTGATTACTAAGAATCAAATTAGACAAAATTTTAAAAGGCGTGTGCAACGGAAGGAGATTAAACTAAAATCTTTTAAAGGGATTATAAATCATTTACAAAGTAAGCATTTAATTAATGCTGAAATAAGAAGCCACTTAGAGAAAGCTGGCAATGAAATTCCTCAAGCCATCCTTAAAAGGCTAACAGAAGGCAGAAGTGTGAGAAGATATCCGAAAGAATTGCGTAGATTTGCCTGTACCCTTCACTTTTATTCACCCAAGGCATGCAACTACGTTCGAATGGTATTCAATAAAACTTTGCCTAGCCTCTCCACCATACAGAGATGGTACTCGAGCACCAATTGCGAGCCAGGCTTTTTAGAAGAAGCCTTTAACACCATAAAACTGAAGGGTTCATCCATGAGGGAAAAAAATATGTCTTGTATTTGCTCCCTTACAGTAGATGAAATGAGTATTATGAAAAAGGTGGAGTTAGTAGGAAAAAAAATTAGGGGATTTATTGATCTGGGAATAGCGGATGCTGAGGAAACAGAGGAAGCCACACAGGCTTATGTTTTCATGCTAGTTGCCATGAACGACCATTGGAAATTGCCTGTGGCATATTTCTTCATTCACTCGTTAGGTGCTACTGAACGAGCTAATTTAGTTTCAACTGCAATCTCAAGATTGCAAGCAATTGGCGTCAACATTGCATGTATAACATGCGATGGACCTTCCTATAACAAGGCAATGCTAAAAACTTTGGGGAGTAGAATAGATTTACCAAACGCGAGACCTTTCTTTACAACAGTTGAAAACCCAAACGAAAAGATTTTCACAATGCTCGATTCTTGTTATTGCGTCAAATTGATAAGAAACCATTTTGGCACTACTTCTTTAAAATCAGCCACTGGGAGTATTGATTGGAAGTACATTAAGTTGCTCCACGAAATGCAGGAGAACGAACAGATGAAATTAGGGAACAAGCTCTGCAAACTTCATCTTGAATGGCAAAATAATAGGATGAAGGTAAAGTATGCTAAACAAACTCTAAGTGCTAGTGTCGGAGATGCTATAGAATTTTGCAATAAGCAACTTCATTTATTGGAATTCGAAGGTTCTGAAGCAACCGTTGAGTTTATAAGAAATGTAGATCATGCCTTCGATATTCTAAATTCCAGAAATGCTTTCGCCAAAGGAATGAAAGCGCCTTTGAAAGCAGGTAATTACGTCCAACGTTGCGAGGAGATAAAAAATATACAACAATATATTGTCTCCTTGAAAACAAACGATGGAAGGCCAATATATAACTCCAGAATAGGCACAGGGTTTAGTGGGATGGTGGTTGGGCTTCAAGTCGTGAAGGAGATTTATGAGAAATTTTGCATTAAAAGGGACTTAATGAAATATGTATTCTCATATAAGTTAAGTCAAGACCACTTAGAGTTATTCTTTTGCGCGGTCAGAAGCAAATCCGGGTGGAACAACAATCCTACTGCACGACAATTTGTTTCAGCTATGAAATCTTTATTGACTCACGCGCAAATAAGAAGTTCTGGGCAATGCCCAAGAATTGGAGGCGTGTAGTGTTTTGAAACTTTCCCAGAGTACGATTACTGTCTCTAAAAATGGCCTTAATATGACGTTAGACTCGACGGATAATTTATATCCAGAGTTTAGCGATATCAACGAGGAAGAAATTTTTGCCGAACTTCAATTAATAGAATTGTCCGATTTTCAACAATCTGCAGTAGGTTACATAAGTGGTTATGTTGTGAAAATGGTTAACAGATTGTTAAAATGTTCAGAATGCAACCTTGCACTATTGGCAGAACATGCTGGAGCTGCACCAGGTATGAATAATTTAATATTTCAAAAGACTAGGGGAGGTCTCATTTTACCATCTGCAGACGTTACCTATATATGTAGTCAAACAGAGAAAGTAATACGTACACATTCATCGTCTATGCATTTAAATTTAAATGAAAAGAACCTAATGGAAAAATTAGCTCTATCGACTTTACGTGTTATTAATTTTGATAAGATTTTCTCCAGTCTTACCACTCACGTAATGGAAACGGAAATGGGTACTGTTATGGTCTTGTGGATCGGGGGTGATTATATAAGTGATACGCCAGTATGCTAAATGTAAGGTCTTTATTACATGCTCTAACTCTGACGTCTCTCACAAGACTGACCTCGTGTCAGCAGTGTTGCCACATCCCAACAACTCTCCCCCCTTAAGAAAAAAAAAAAATATACTAAATTCAACCCCTTAAGAAAAATAAAATATACAAAATTCAACCTAATTAGTTTTTCCTTTTTACATTCTATGGATTAGCCTGGTCATATCGTAGTCTTCAAAGTGTTTCGGTGGGACTCCTGCGTTAGCTCGTTGAGACCGATGGTTTTGCGGCACCTCAGGAACTTCGTCTTCTTGCATCTCTTCCTGTTCCTCACGTGCGTCTTCAAACTGCTCATTGTCAGGCTCTTCACACTCTGGTTGCGGTTGCACGATTGGCTCCACTTCTGTTCGTGTTAGCATCGGAATATCTAAATCATCCAACAGAATGTTGTTTCCATCATCGAGAAAGGTGAATCGCTTCTTGATTTGATTCGCATGGACTTTAACTTCTCTTTCGCCCGACGGAGTTCCGATGAGCACTAGATAATTTACAACTCCGCATCTTTTCACTACAACTCCTGATGTCCATTTCCACTTGTTATTTTCATAGGTTTTGATGAAAACATCGTCGCCGATATCAAATTCCTTCCACTTGGCCCCATGGTGCTGATTGAATTGCAGTTCCATTTTCTTATTGCGCTCGCACCTCCGTTCTTGTTTTGGGTGTAACAGATCCAGCTTGGTCTTCATTGTACGACCATTCATCACCTGGAAAGGTGACTTCATTCCGAGGGCGAACGATGGTGTGTAACGATAGCATAGCAAAAACTTTCGCAGAACCTGGTCAGCATTTCCTTCCCCTTCAAGCTTCTTTAGTCCCGTTTTCAGGGAGTCGACGAATTTCTCAGCTTGACCATTCGATTGAGGATGGAAGGGTGCCGTTCTTATGTGTTCGATGCCATTTTCTTTGCAGAAAGATTCGAACTCTTTTGATACCAGCTGTGGGCCGTTGTCAGAAACAAGTGTGTCGCAAAGCCCTTGTCGTGAAAAAGCCTCCTCCAATCGTTCAATTGTCTTTGATGTCGTTGTGGATTGCATCTTGAAGACCTCCGGCCAGTTACTGAATGCGTCAACGATGATTAAATACCACAATCCGTTGATGATTTCAAGTATCATTGAATCCTCCATTTTGTTCAACCCTTGTACAAACATGAGAACTTTGAAGTCGTCGGGGGTGCAATTTCCAATACTGAACTTTTCACATTTCAGGTTCAACCGTGCAGCGTATTCAGCGAAATCTTCATTCGCGTCTTTTTCAATCTTCAGGCACTTGTACCGCATTGAAAACTGAGATTCTTTCCGACCGAAGATTCTCTTGAGTTCTTCAATGGCATCGGCAAACGGAATTGTTGCTTTTGTCCGTGGAAGGATCGTGTTCGCAAATTTCTGATAATCAGATGATGATAGTTTTTCAGTGAGCAGGTCAACTTTTGCTGCGACTGTCATTTCAGCTGCCTCCGTCGTAAAGATCGTTTCGTACCGAGAGTACCACAACTCAAACGTAGCGTTGTCCTCAGCGCTGTATACGAACTTTTCCATTCGCCCCGCCAAGTTCTTGTGCAGCGATGTCGTTTGCGCTGCTACAGATACCTGTTGCCGATCTCGCTGAGCCAATAGTAAAATCAACGCCTCGATTCTCGCGTCGGACTTAGCTTGTTGTTCAGCTAAATCTACAACCATTTGCTGACCGATTGCCTTAATCACAGCTTCGACTGCAGTTGGGTCCATTATGCACGATTTATATTTATAGGTTAGGAAATTTTTACTTGCAAATTTTCAATTTTTTTTACTATATAATTTATTTTTACACGTGAACTCGTATCATACTCGTCGCCACTGTTATGGTCTTGTGGATCGGGGGTGATTATATAAGTGATACGCCAGTATGCTAAATGTTAGGTCTTTATTACATGCTCTAACTCTGACGTCTCTCACAAGACTGACCTCGTGTCAGCAGTGTTGCCACATCCCAACAGGTACCAATCATTTGTACAAACTGACAAAAGCAGTCATTAACGCTTATATAAAAATTAAAATAGGCTATATCGTTAGGCAGCAAAACTTGAGAAGTAACTTTCTACTTCGATCGAGATTATCCCGCTTTATTATTTTTAGAAATCAATGAGTGGCATTGTTTTTTTTCAATTAATATTTATAATAAAATAGTTTTGTTGAACTTAACCCTTTGCTGAAAATAATATACTTATAAGGAGAAAATGTTTTAATTTCTTGCTTTCATGTTAATATCGATTGACTTACCATACCATAAGAAAATGCATTTCAAATAAATACGTTATTTTTAATAACAATTTTTTACCTTTAAAAAATTAATTTCATAGAAATCAATTAATTTTAATAACAATTTTTATTTCAATATACTTAAGTTTTTATAACAATGAAATATACATAATAATTTAATAGAGAACTTGACATTTCCACAAAAGTAACAATAATCATTAACGTCTTTTTCTGTTATTTATTTTAATCGAACATTGAAAAACTTATATTTTTCTACAAATTTTCAATTTTGTTGTTCTTTAAATAGTTATTCACTTACACTAGAAAGTTTTTGCAGTCATACATATTTGCTTCGAAAGAGAAAGAATTATCCATTTTCCTCCAGGGCTAGGGAGGCATAAAGACCTATCTGTTCTAATCCTGCCTCATTTATCCAACCACACACAGCGAAGAGAGGGTTTGGAGTCATTAAATACCGTGGAATTGACGAGCCATGGGGTCCTGATCTCTCCCTGTAACGTGCGAAAGGTAAAGAGAAAGAATTATCCATTTCCCTTCAGGGCTAGGGAGGCATAAAGACCTATCTGTTCTAATCCTGCATCATTTATCCAACCACACACAGCGAGTCATTAAATACCATGGAATTGACGAGCCATGGGGTCCTGATCTCTCCCTGTAACGTGCGAAAGGTAAAGAGAAAGAATTATCCATTTCCCTTCAGGGCTAGGGAGGCATAAAGACCTATCTGTTCTAATCCTTCCTCATTTATCCAACCACACACAGCGAAGAGAGGGTTTGGAGTCATTAAATACCGTGGAATTGACGAGCCATGGGGTCCTGATCTCTCCCTGTAACGTGCGAAAGGTAAAGAGAAAGAATTATCCATTTCCCTTCAGGGCTAGGGAGGCATAAAGACCTATCTGTTCTAATCCTGCCTCATTTATCCAACCACACACAGCGAAGAGAGGGTTTGGAGTCATTAAATGCCGTGGAATTGACGAGCCATGGGGTCTTGATCTCTTCCTGTGACGTGCAAAAGGTAGAGAGAAAGAAACACTTTTTTTTGATTTTATGCTTTTTTTCCCGCAAATAGTATGCTACATTATAACTATTTTTGAACATTTTTCGCACCTGTAAGTACACTTGGGCAAACATTTTTTAAAATTTCTTAAAAGTACCTTATAATTTTTGGGAAAAAGCCATTAAAATCACATAAAGAGTAAGTGCTCCGTAAGGAGGAAGAATTCAAATCGATCTGTGTTCACACTATCCATGTTAGCATCTTTCATGGGACTAACAGGGTAGCCATGAGCAGAATCCAAAGAATGGCACTCATTGGGATCTCGGGGGCCTTACGCACCACGGCCTTGCAGGCTCTGGAAGTAATGCTCCACATAATCCCATTGGAACTAGCGGTAAAATCGATAGCAGCAAAGGGTGCCTTGCGCCTGCGTGAGGCAGGCTATTGGTTGGGAGGCAGTGTGGGCCACACTGGGATCTTGTCAATTTCCCTGTGTTCCGCCATGCCGGAGCGCACCGACTACAGGACACCGTCTTGCAGTTTTGGACATTCCTATGCTGTGAATATTCCCACCAGACTGGAGTGGCGATCTGGAGTCATCGCCCCAGACACGGTTGCTATCTACACTGATGGCTCCAAAACGGAAAGCGGAACGGGCGCGGGAGTGTACTCTTGTGACCTTGGCATTATGGAATCGTTCAGGCTACCGGATAGCTCGAGCGTGTTTCAGGCCGAGATTTTTGCGCTGACAAAAGCAGCGGAGTGGATTGTGCGAAAACAGTGCGTGAATGGTACAATAACTATTTATGTTGACAGCCAAGCTGCCATCAAGGCTGTTGAGGAGCACATTACTAAATCCAGGCTTGTGGGAGAATGTAAAAGAATATTGCAGATGGTGGGTATGAATAATAACCTGAAGATTAGCTGGATTCCTGGTCACAGTGACTTCCCTGGTAATGAAAAGGCAGACGAGCTCGCCAGAAGGGGGTCGGAGATGAGCATGGAGCTGGCCGTCGAGTCGGTTCTACGTCCCATTGAATGTGTAAAGGGAATGATTGATATTGAAGCGCTCAGACAGATGGAGGGGGCCTGGGTGAATCTCTCGGGATGCCGGCAAGCAAGAATCTGCTGGCCGAAACTTGATAGGAGGAACTCTAGCTTCATTTTGTCTCTGGGCAGGGACATTTGCAGACAACTTATAGGGGTCCTAACGGGACACTGTCCCTTTGGAAGGCATGGAGAAAGGCTGGGAATACCCATGGCTGGCCAACACTGGAGCATCTAGTGTGTGAATGTGATAGTCTGGCGCGCACCAGGCATCGGTACTTGGGGAAATTCTCCTTAACCGATCTATCAGAACTTGCGATGATTCCCTTATGGAGAACTACTCTCTTCATAAGGAAGAGCAATATTTGGAATCAGTAGTATAGAGCCCGGTTTTTATACGAGGGGACCACAATGGATCCACAGTGATCTCTCGTGATGGACTGGGGCACATTGCTTTAGTCCACCCTTCTCAACCTAACCTAACCTAGCATCTTTCATATCAACTGGAGACGAAAATCCGCATTGAACCTGTGAACATCACTGATAAAGGTAAATTGTTTAATTACTTATTTTTATTGAATACATATCTTTATCTGTTTTCACACTGTCCATATTAGAATCCATCATAGGCACTGCCGCCGAAACTCCACATTGAACCTGCGAACATTATTGTTAAAGTTGAATTGTTTAATAATTTTTTTTTTTAGATCCTCTCAAACGAGTGCGACCTTGCCGTAGTTGAGAGGCTTAATGTTTTTTAAAAATCACAATATTTGATTTTTCTTAATCTAACTAACAGCACTAATTAATTACTTACATGATTGTAGTTTCCAGCTTCAATATTCTTCACTTCGGGAAGGGACAAATTTCATAGATTCAGATTCAGAAATATTTATTGAGGCTTATAATTACATGAAGTACAAAGTTGTGTAGAATGAGCTTGGCAGCTAACAAATGTCAAGCAGCTATAACATGTTTAATTCTGACCTAGGCCGAGAACGCGGTTTGTGTTATCTTGAAAGTAAGTGCCAACCGCTCGCATGGCATATCACATGACTAGATTTCTTAACCTAAATTGTACTAACTTAAAACTAACTAAAACTAAGTTATAGGTCCCTCCTTTACAAAAAGTTCAGGTAAACAATCCTAAGACTTAACAATGGCAAATTGCATGGCAGATGCTTTATTTTTTCCGAACTTCATTCGAATTTCAAACTATAGGCACAAATGTACGTGGCTATTAAATATGTTTTAGCACATTTACGGAATGCATTATTTACATGGAATGAGCTATTTACATGTTTTTTACATAGGATCGCTTAGCGTGATTGTATTTGTTATATTATATTTACATGATTACAGATAGCTTTAAAACAAAATTACAAAGTAGACACATTAACATAGGATTGCACTGCTCGTTAATTCAGTGAGTGCAATACAGGCTTATAAAGTTACATAGTAATTCAGACTTTCGAATTCAGTTGGTTGGCAAAAGGCACCTTGGAAATAAAGTGAAATAAATCGTACTGTTGACTACTAGAGTGTCAGTGATAGAAAAGCGCGCGATTTTTGAATATTCGATTTATTTGTGTCAATTTTCAAGTAAAGCTACATAAAACTAAAAACGGAAACAAACTGGCAAATGCTTTGGCATCCGGAGTAAAGTGTACTAATTAACACTATTTAAAATAAACAAATACCCGGTTTCGTAATTATCTTTTCTGACCAACACTTCGGGCAAAGTTGTCACGTAAACATTACAAAAGAACCGGAAATTAAATTTTCTGTGGTCACACACGTACCTTTTCACTTTTATTATAATTCATAACTTCGAATGAATTCACACAGAAAATTTAAAAAAACACGAACTGAAAAAAAATCGAGAGCACAAACAAAATCAGCTGACAGCGAACTGTTGAAAATTTCAATTTGTCAAATATTTCGCTTGTCAAAAAAGCCTACCGCACCGAATAAATCGAAACTGTCACGAAACCGAGCGCCATCTCTTAGTGACTACGGCAAATATCCATTCCGTCCGTGAACACATTACTGAAAAACGAGCGAAATATTTCGTCGTGAAATATCAGCGAAAATTTCCTTTTTTTTATATGGACTTTGACAGTTCATTTCGTTTCGCTCGGAACACAGTACTAGGCTTAAACAACGAATTTTTTCCGGTAGACTTGGATCACCTTGCCGACTTGATTTCCCTTGAAATGGCCACGCACAACTTGCACCTCGTCGTCCTTGCGGATCGGCATCGTGCGAATATTGTACTGCTGGCGGAGCTCCTTTGAGAGCGGCGCTGACATGAGCCGACGACGAATGTGCGACGGCTTCTGTAATCAAATTTTTAGTAGAAATTCAAAGTATGTGAATATAGGTCTGTTCTTTTTGTCGGTGTAGTGTACTCAGTGTACACTTTCTGCCCTAATGCTGTTCTTTTTGTCGGTGTGACGTCAGAGGTTGCTGTTCTTTTTGCTAGTGTAGTGTACTCAGTGTACACTATCTTACACTGGATCGGGAGCCGGTGTAAGATCTTCTTCTTTGCCATCTGTCAGAATTGATGGCTCTATGCAGATAAAATTGACTTTGTGCATTTATGAAAATACTGTTTTGAATGAATAAATGCAAGAATATTGAATGGCAATAAATTTGTATTGATAGAAGTGAAAGAATAAAACAAATAAAAAAGTTCGGAATTTTAGCTGTCATTTTTCTACACTAACCCGTTCTTTTTGCGCGATCTAAACCCTACACTTTCAGTGTAAGTTGTATCCCATTTTCAGTGTAAGTTACACTAAAATGTGAACTTCACCTGGCAAAAAGAACAAACCTTATATTTACTTTACAATATTGTACTTACATGGCAACGGAGATAAATGTTTACATATACTGTCAGAACTGACAATTCAAATTGAAAAGTTTTTAATTTTCTTTAAGTTGTTGCCCATGTTTTTCGAAGTTCGAATTTTTAAGAAGGAGCGAGAGGGTACGATTTCATCGGCTGTTTCTATCTGTCATATCGTATAGGGAAATGAGCCGATGAGGTATCCATATATTATATATCAGTGCAGTTTCCTCAATTCACATATGCGAATTTCAATTTGAATACCTAGGAAGGTCACGCAAATATTCGCCAACAGCCTTGCCTAATGAAACCGATAAATTTCCCTGTTTCGAAAATGAAGGGAAATATGCGGAATTTTCGCAATTCGCATGTCGCCAGAATCGCGGCTAGTTTCCCTGGTTCCTCCACTAATGCTGTTATGACACTGGCTATTTTCTCGCTAGAAAAAAGTACAATAACAGCCAATCGTGCGACAAGGCGAACAACAATAAAAAAACAGAGATACCGCTCTTTCCGACGCTAGTAAACGAAATTAACAACTGGTTTGTTAAGAAAAATACCATTTCTGGCGCGTTTCATAACATAACATGGCACTTTCCATAATTTATACGTACCGAACTGTCAAAAACAAGTCTGTAGCGGCTGGAAAATCTAGCCGCCAGTGGATTTTTCTCCGATTAACTGCTAGAATGTTGCGAAGCACTGCTCGAATGCGCTTTGTTGCCGCTTTTTTTTTGACAGTTATGGATTGTTTTTTGACAGTTACCCATAGTTTTGCTGTTCGGACTGTCTCTCTCACACCAATGTATAAATTGTATGTTAAAGTCTCTATCCCTCTCCATTTGGATTGTCTAGCCGCTTTAAAGCCGCAAAAATAGCCAGTGTCATAACAGCATAACGCGTTCTTTTTGGCTGTTCAAAATTGGTGTAATCCAACACTAAGTACAATACACTTAAAGTGTACTGTACACTGGGTGTAGGCAAAAAGAAGAAAAATAAATGTTGACGGCGACGCAAGACCGCGGAAATGGAAACGCAGCATAAAGAGCCGTACAGAATGAACGCATCGCAGTCGGATTGGAATGCCAAAATGTCGCAACGCAGAGCCCTCTGAACTGCAGCCGCGCAACTCAATTGAATATCTACAAGAGTCATAACACCGCCGACTTAAACTCAATTGAACATTTACAAGAGTCATAACACCGCCGACTTAAACTCAGGCCGCGCACATATGACAGTTTGTCGTGAGAAATGCCTCGTTTTTTATGTGATGTGTGACGTCACGGATCAAAACGAGAAAATATACCGGTTCATTGGAGTCTTTTTTGGAACGAATTCGTAACAATATTTTATTATCCCAAAAGCGCGGTGTTTTAATACAAAACTTTGGAATTGACGAACCCTCTAGAGTCGATACTGAATAACAAATGTTCAGAATCATAGCAATATGCAATGTGTTTTATGTAACAAAAATTATCTTTCAAAAAATAAGCAATTTAAATGCACATTTTTTAAATGGCGGAATGCCGACATTGCTGAAAATTTTGATATTTTTTTCAACCTAATTTTTTCTATGAAAACTCAATTCCAGATGAGAAAACTTGTCTAAAGTTCAATTTTAAATATGTTTATAAACTATTTAACTTTGCTTTGTCTAACAAAAGCTTGCACTTTAATAGAAAACTTGATTTTTATCATCCAAGTCATGCACCCGCCCATGGAAGTGTATGGAATGGCAGAGAACGAGAATTTTCGTAATGAAATCTGAATGTGTTAGTTCATGAAAGTATAAATATTAGTAAGCTTTAGCCAATCACCAACATGAATTTTGACATTCTAACCCCAACATGGAAGTTGCATCTCACTTCCACTACAAACTGTTGTTCTTCAGTCTCCTTCTTTTGACACTGGACACCCCAGAGTACATCTCACTTCCACTCCAATCCAACTTCAATCTTTCTCTTTCTCATGAAAAATTACGCTCATATACACGGATTTTACGCGTATCACCACCGCTTGCACCCGCCATACAAAATTGTCGCGATTTGTATTGAGCTGTCATGTTTGTTATGACTCTGGTTTTTTATGTTCAATTCAGCTGCGCGGCTATAGTTCAGAGGGCTCTGGGTAAAAATATACTTTCAGTAATCAGCACTGAAAATGAAAAAACAAATTTTTTATCGGCGAAGAATTTAATTTGAAGCAATTTGCCATCAAAGAAAAATTGTCGCTCGACCTTAAATAAAAAAATATTGCTATTTAAAAATTTACAATTCACTTACCTTTTTCGTGTCAGTTTTACTTCAATTTGACTTTTCGCATGGAAGCAGCATTGCTACGCTCCAACTACTTTTCGTGCAGTCCTGCGGGGCTTAGGAATTAAAACTCCCTTTTCGCGTTCATGTTTGGCTGACGCGCGCTACGCTCCAACTACTTTTCGTGCAGCCCTACGGGGCTCAGGGATTAATACTCCCTTTTCGCGTTCATGTTTGGCTGACGCGCGCTACGCTCCAACTACTTTTCGTGCAGCCCTGCGGGGCTCAGGGATTAAAACTCCCTTTTCGCGTTCATGTTTGGCTGACGCGCTCTACGCTCCAACTACTGTAAATATTGTACGGCTAGTGGTCTTCCAAACAAATCCCACTAAAGTTTGAATATTGCAATGCTGGTTCCATGCGAAATGTCAAATTGAAGTAAAACTGACACGAAAAAGGTAAGTGAATTGTAAATTTTTAAATAGCAATATTTTTTTATTTAAGGTCGAGCGACAATTTTTTTTGATGGCAAATTGCTTCAAATTAAATTCTTTGCCGATAAAAAATTTATTTTTTCATTTTCAGTGCTGATTACTGAAAGTAAATTTTACCAAATGTTTTCACAATCAGCGCCATCTATATATTAATAAATTTTGCTATATTTACTTGTGCTCATACTTCTTATAATAAAGTAAAAAAACAAAATATTTAATGAAAAGTACTCTTTATTTAGTAATTAAAAAAAACATCACTGAGAACAACAATAATTCACTTTATAATGCATGCAAAAACACTTTCACCCACAACATTCGACCAAGAGGTGGTGAAATGCAAGAAGATTAACATCATCTGAAAAGAGGAAACTCAAATTAAACCCGGTTGAAACAAACTGATCAGAATAAAATTATCACATACCACTATTCAGACGTACTCTGTGCGAATTGAATAAATACGTACGACAAAATTTATTCCGAATTTAGTTTGTCATGACTTTTCTATGCGGCAGACGTCATCTCAAGTCTTCGATCTCTTCGCTTCTCTGCGGTCGTTTTCTGCACTTCAAATACATCGTGGTGGGAGCACATGTTTGTATTGCTATTTCTTTCTATCTAGTATTGAAGAAAGGTATGCAATATGATTTCTAAGGCTCAAACCATCGAGATTATGTCTCGAAAGAGACAAGCGACCAACTGGGAAAGAACAGCATTAGGGCAGAAAGTGTAACCTAGTATAGTGCAAGTTGTGACACGTTTCATATCAAAGTAGTCAAGGACCTTGTACTTGTTCCAAATTATGAATGTAATTAATCAAGTATCCCGCGATTGAAAATTGTAGAAAAAAATAAAATTTTTGTCAGTAAAAATATTAACTTTCGATTAGAAAGTTCAAATTTAATTTTCAAATAATAACATCAAATGTTTTAATAATTATTTTAACCAAATATAATAATAGCTAAATGTATAACTATTAATTTACATAATTATAATAAAACCAAATAGATCTTTATTACAATTGTGCATTTAACCAAGATCTAATTAATTAAAACTAATATTCAATAGTTACAACAATTTGTTGGAAGTCGTTTAGTTAAAAAAAATGTATTTATTTAATAATGTTTTATTCAACTTTATATAAATTTACTTAAAGTAAAGGATCGCAACTACCGAGCCTTTACACTAGTGTAGAAAGTGTATGCAAAAAGAACAGACCCTATAAACCAAACATCGATAAAGAGGCAGCGAACAGTTTCGAAACTTGTCGCTGAAAAAAGATTATCAATTGGGAACAAGTTCAGCTATGTACTTGCTATCTGTGAATACGTGTGAGGTATTCGCATTTCTTTCTTGCTCGTACTGAAATGCATCCGACCATCTCATCCGCACTCGTCGACATGAGAGATCTCCTATCGCGCATTGTATTTGAAATTGGAACGAGCATGAACGAGGTGGCAATACGTGCACTCACTGAAGAGTATGTATGAAGGAAGTATGAAGTAGACCTGACCAATCATCGATGAAAGGTAGGCCTGACTTATAGGCGAATTGTGCCTTACCGGTGGACACTGCACCGATGGACGGCGTCCGGTCATATTAAAATAGAATTCTAGTGGTCGACGACTAGTGCAATCAAAAGACAGCATTCAATCGACTTGTGCAATCGAAAGATGAATTTCATTGCACTACCCGTCAGAGTTAGGGTTCCGGTTCCGGCATCATGATCGCATACAGGAAACTATTGCGCTCTGCGCTGTTCAACATCTAAGTTTGCAATGGCATTTGCTGGCGGGTACGCACTTGCTGATAATACGTGTCGTGTAGGACGTTTAGTATTTTTCTCTCGCTAAAGGCGGAACAGGTCGGCATGTTTACATTCTTGTGGAGAAGATGGGGGAAATGTTTACTTTTAGATTATATACCGAAAAGGATTGGACATGCTACAATAAAAAAGAGCCAAGATGTTTTATGCGCATGTCAAAGTAAAAGCTGCATGGGCGTACAAAACTGGTTATTTTAGGGTCAAAAATTTTGGCGCGCATTTTGAAAGTTTTTTTTGTATATATTAAATATATTGCATAAACATACTGCAGTCACGATTAGCTGCAAGCCAATCGTACGATACTCTAGATGAGGACGATTTTGCCCGTTAACGAACTTAGCCTTACAAATTCGACGAAACATCCAGATTCCAAATTTCAAGATCATAGGTCAAGGCGTTCTTGAGTTATCATGCTAACGGATAGAAGGACGGGCGGATTTAGAGGCTTTGTCCCCAAATAAGCACAAAATAATATATAACTTTTTTTGGTCTGAGGCTTCGTTCTAAGCGATACAAACTTTTGGGCTGGATTAAACTTATAATACTCTCAGATTTCATCTATAGTATAAAACTATCTATCTCTTTGTAATCTATGTATGTATGCTTTACATATGTATGTTATTTTATTATGTATGTACATATTCACTTATGATGTGGTACGATTCTGTAACTGAAATCTCGGCGAAATACCAGAAACGAGTAGCTTTTTCAAATGCGTATTTTTTTGATAAACACTAAATTACGATATTTCGTCAGATTTATTTTTAACAATAATGCAATAATTTTTCTATTACTAATTTAATAAGAAGGCTATATTGTTGTGAACTCAAGTGAGACTAGTCATCGAAAAGATTTCTTTCGATACAAAGCATTTGTACAGAAAAGGTTATTTTAATAAATATTTCTTTTCTAAGTACAGTTGCACGTTCGAAATGTTCACCTTTGTAACGCTTTTGGATGGCCCCAAATATAACGTTATTTTGCTACGCCATTGGATCCAAGATTCAAGCCGTTCAGGTTACCATGACAACCAATAAAAACAAACAACAAAACATTCCTTCATAATTACTTTACGTGTGTTTTTGACAAGCAAGATCCCTTGGCATCCTTGGATCCCATGGTGCTGTCAAAATAGTTTTGGTCTCTATTTTTTTCGTGCTTTTACACCGGGGTGTCCTATCCTTTTAGGTATATAATCTAAGTGTTTACTTTTCGATTTAACCCTCAATATCGCCACGAACACAAGCGCGCGTGCTAACATGGTAGTAGTTTGTACATAAGGACCCATGAATTTTTCGTGTTTTTGGTTTATAGGGGACCTAATGACTTTTCGATGTGTGGGATGGCCTGCTGGGTGAAAGCTGTCATTTTTTCACCGAAAATTTTTCTATATCATCTCTTCCGCGCTGTAAATAAAGTTAAAGTACTATTCCGCAAACCTGCAGCCTGAAATAGAAAGTAACTCATTTTTATAACCAACAGCGAACGACTAACTTTCATAGTTTTAAAGTGTTTTTGTATTGTTGATTGAATGTGCTAAATATAGTCACATATGGCTCAGTTAAGATACGATGAAGACATTTCAAAAAATAAACTTTTTATAAAACTTAAACTGGATAACAAAATATTGCTCGAAACTGCTGCTTTGGAGAAATGGATAATTTGTCTTCCCCGCAATGTTTCTCTGCAATGTGCGGACATTTGCCACGCAGATTTCGTGTTGTCACACATTCTGGTTCCGAATGAAGATCTACCGGGCTTCTCTTTCACGACTTTGATTGGAGAAAATTACAATGTTAGCGACGATATACTTACATCAAGGACGAATAATGACAAGAGAGAAATTTTGTTTGAGGAGTTCTTTTATACCGAAAAGTTTTTCAAAATTAGATGTTGGTGCATATCATTCCCATTAACGGCAAGCTGTGTGTCAAATTTTAGTATAGAGTCAATCGCCACTCCAGAGGACGCTGCCAGGTTTTTAGCTCGTGAAACTGGGTCATCCGTAATTTTGATGGTCATAAACAACTTTTGTATGAAAGAAGTTGACCATTTACGGAACGAAAATTGCTCTGTGCAGGTGGTAGTATTGACAGTGAAACGTATTATTGACAAATGTATCAATTCGCTGATGTCCAGGAAGTCTTTACGAGAAAAAGTTAATTCAGATACTCAGTTATCTCACAATTTGAAAAATGCAGTAGCGCTGTCTGTCTTTAAAAATACTTATGCAGACGTTTTCGAGGCCATCAGCTCAACATGCTGGGAAAAAAGTGAATTATTCAATAGAGCATTACAGCGCGTGCGAACAGTATCAGCAGAAGAACTAAGAATTCCATCAAAATACCATCCCTTCTTAAGTTCAATCAAACAACTTTTCTCAATTGGTTCGTACAAAAATCCGCTTGGTAAACTACTGTGCATCAAAAAGACTGTAGACTTCTTACAAATTCAGAACACTGCTCCATTAATAGATGAAATCATTCCAATTTTAGTCTATTTAATAGTCAAGTCAGACTACCCAAATTGGATACCGACGTCAGTTTATATACGGGAATTTCTACAGTTTTTTGAAGGTTGTAACGGAAATGCTTATGAGAATTTTTTAATAACTACGTTGGAGGCTGCTTTGTATTTCGTTATTACAGAGAAGTCATACTCGTTGAGGAGATCGAACACAATAGTTCTAAAAGACAAGGCCAAATCCAAGGTAATATTTCTCAAAAATCTTTTCAAATTAATAGAAATGAATGATGAAATCGGTGTTTTGAAGCTTTTCAATGTGAAAATATCAAACGAGAAAGAGATTTGTGATATTATCCTAGACATCCGATCGTATATATCTTTCGATGGATGTGAGAATTTATGTCATCCGCTTTGTTATTGTGTGAAGTGTCGAGTAAAAATATCGGACAGTTATCCTGACGTGAACAGCCGCGATGATGATGGTCGTACTGGCTTACATGTGGCTGCAGTTAGTGGTTTTTCTCGAATGGCAAGCATACTTATATCTTTAGGATCTGACGTAAATGGGTACGACAATATCGGCTGTACACCATTGCACTGTGCTGCTAAAGAAGGACATCAAAACATTCTGCTTCTTCTTCTGAACTCCAATGCAGATATAGAAAGCAATACGTTGGACGGTTCCACGGCGCTTCATTTGGCAACAATTAATGGACATAGCGGCTGTTGCAAGGGCCTCCTTTACTTCTCAGATCATATTAAATCAAAGCATAATATCGATAAGGAGGATGGACAGGGTAACACTGCTCTTTGCATTGCAGTTAAATGGGGTTACTTTGAAATAGTTGAAGTTTTATTAGAATACGGAGCAAACATTAATGTAACCGATAACTATAAGTACCCTCTGCATGAACTTACTCATGATGTTCGCATAAAACTTTTAATAAGAGGTTTCACAAAGAAAATATTTTTATCTGACTGCAAACCATCAACGTCTGTAGATGTACAAGGAACTCAGCATATTTTCAGTGCGATAAGAAATAACGACGTTAAATTGGCTTGTTTCTATATTGGGATCCATAGCAAAGATTGTGGCTCGAATATTTATGATTTGCAAGACCGTATCAATAACATGCGAAATGAAGAGGACTTAAGTCTCTTACAGTTTGCAGTTAAGTTAAATCGGGTAGAGATAATTGAAACACTTTTAGAAAATGGAGCTAAAACTGACATAGTAAATAAATATGGCCAAACAGCTCTGCATTTAGCTTGCATGTGTAACAATTTTCGGGCTACCTCAACGCTTCTACAATATTCGAGTGCAAATTTAGTGGACGTTCTAGACAATGAAGGTAACATGGCGATACACTATTGTATGATATCCGGGGCTTTTGAAATAGCTCAAATGATTTTGCGGCAATACCCTGATCTGGAGCTTACCAATAAAAAGAACTTACGTGCGTTCGACTTGGCTGGAAAGAACACGGGCTAGAATATTTTTGTTTTACTGGATAAAGTAGGACGATAAGAAAGTTAAAATTAACTTGAATGAATTTACTAGCTGAATCACAATGTTTTATATTTTAACAATTCAAGAAACTTTTCTTGAGAAAATATCGCTATATAACTTAAAAATATAAGATCAAATAGTTAATCAACTGAATTAAAATATTTTAATATGTTTTTTATATAAACATTTTAGTAATCACAAGCTATTTGTTACTGATAATATACATAATAATTATTGAGAACATGTCTTTAAATTTTTAAAGCTTATTATGTGGCTTTACCTGTACATATGTACAGATATTTATGAACCAGTCAGCACTTTACCAAGGGTCTGTCCAGTGTGCAAGCAAATACTACTTCAATAACATAGCAAAGCATCACTATTTAAACTGTCAAACTCCGCTATAGCACCGCCGACTTAAACTCGAGCCGCGCACATATGACAGTTCGTCGTTAGAAATGCCTCGTTTTTTATGTGATGTGTGACGTCACAGATCAAAACGAGAAAATATACCAGTTCATTGGAGAATCTTTTTTGGAACGAATTCGTAATATTTTATTATCCCAATGCGCGGTGTTTTACTACAAAACTTTGGAATTAACGAACCCTCTAGAGTCGATACTGAATAACAAATGTTCAGAATCATAGCAATATGCAATGTGTTTTATATAACAAAAATTATCTTTCAAAAAATAAGCAATTTAAATGCACATTTTTTAAATGGCGGAATGCCGTCATTGCTGAAAATCGCGATATTTTTTTCAACCTAATTTTTTCTATGAAAACACAATTCCAGATGAGAAAAATTGTCTAACTCTCATTTTTTAATATGTTTATATACTATTTAACTTTGCTTTGCCTAACAAAAGCTTGCACTTTAATAGAAAACTTGGTTTTTATCATCCAAGTCATGCACCCGCCATACAAAATTGTTGCGATTTGCATGGAGCTGTCATGTTTGTTATGACTGGCTTTTTATGTTCAATTCAGCTGCGCGGCTATAGTTCAGAGGGCTCTGGCTATAGCAACGCCAACTTTAAGGCCGCAGTCCGAATCACGCTCATGATACCTACATCTATGGATGTAGTAGTAGCCCAGCAGACCAAAAACACAGAAATCCGTCAGAATTCTGATGGAAAGTTCTTTAAGTAGTTGGAACTTCGGACTTGAAATCCATGTGATTTCCAAATGATTTCCATATGGCGAGGTTGACGCTGTTCTGTAGGATTTCACTTACCGAAATCTTTGAGAAATGTCCGGAGCATTTCCCAAAGCTTTTTCTCCTTCCGAAAGCTTACTAAAATTTAACTTTGATCATTTTTATCAAGTTTGACGTAAAGAAACATAGAGTCTGTAGAATTTTCTTCAATCATAATCGATTGTACGAAAATTCTACTGATCCTGAATTTTTTGCGTCAGAACGGACAAGACAGCGAATTACTTTTCGTTTTAGAAGAATTTTTAATTATGTATTTCTCAGCACAAGGATTTTTTATTCTTGTAATGCATTATGCGTTAAGTAGATAATACTGAAAGCAGTTCTTATGAATACTTTTGCAATTAGAAAATTTAAAACACAGAATGACTTTTAAAAATCAAAATAAAGATACAAATGTCTAGGGTTTCCCTTTTACTATTTTGGTATAGAATTAAAAAAAAATTGTAATGGAATTTACACAGAGTTTTCCACGATATGTCCGGATGTTGGCAAGTTCTTTTGGAATTCTGCCTGATAATTCCATGAAATTCTTATTGCTTTTCCTCAAATTTTCTGAATGAAATCCATCGGAAACTTCTGTCCCACGTTCCCCTATATCAGAAATAGCTCGGAACTTTCCGAGGATAGCAGAACATTCCGCTTTATTGGTCTGCTGGGTGTATCGGTGATAAATTAAATTTTGCCTAATGAGGTCCGATTGTGTTAGTTTCAAATTGCGTTTGCATCTGTGTTCAGTGCAGGCGTTAAAAAAGTCAAATGTGCGGGGCGCAATATGAAAGGTATTTTATTTTTCAATGCCAACGCTGTGATGAAAGCAACTCAACAAAATTATCATTGTCTCTCTTTCGTACCCGATGTTTTGTCCTTCTCTGAACGAATTAGTCTCACATACAGGAACTTTACACACTACAGCTAGGGTTACTGTATACACACTCACACCAAAACAGCCTCTAAGAGGGGTTTGGCAGATACGTACCAAGGTGAAAAACCAGTAAATTTAAATTTTTTCCATGTTTATGGGATTTCACTTTATAAACATTCGAAATGATTGACTTTTCGCTGCAAAATTGTAAATTTCCATAGAAGAAATGAAAGAAATAGGAAAATTTACCATTGAAAACCACAATTTCGCGCACACACACTTCCATATCAAAGAAAAACACGTACTAGAATTGTGGAAGGGAACCGACAGCTGTTTTTCCGACTCTTCACATATTCGCACTAACAGACTTCAAAAACGCAATTTGATAGCAATTCCCAGTAGTACAAAAACAGGCGAACTAGTACATAAACAGGCGATTTTTGTGAGGTTAAATTACAATTTCTAGTACAGAAACGACCGAATTAGACGTATCTGCCAAACCCTAGGTAGAGAGTGTTGTGTATATAGTGACCCTAACTACAGCCACTCCAGTTATACTACTACCTCCATGCTTACATCACTAAAGCCAGCCTAGTACAATATTGCATTTATATCTTATAGGAAGCTTACTTTGATGTTTGAACCGGCTTAAGGCTGGTTTTTATTACCCGGAGATTCTGCAGATGTCTGCCAGAACAAGATGAAAATATAAACAGTATTTGCGTGCGAAAGAGAGGAAATATCATCTGCAACAGATCTGTAAAAAAAGTGTCTCGCCTTTAACTTCAGATCTGTGCTCTGTAACCATAAAGTAAGGATGTACATTATAGCAAAAAGACTTGCTTGCACATCTTTCCTATAATTTGCTTCCGACAAACGTACACAATAGACATCCGCACGTAGTAACAATTTGATACCGCACGGAACCAGCCAGATTCAACAATCCTCTTTTGGTTCTGTGATTTGTTGCGGTATTATACTGTTTCAAAATGTTTAGATTTGTCTGAATTATATTTGCCTTGTGTGTCAATATGTTATCGTAATCTTGGATGAATTTTGTATGACTCCTCTGTGCAGTTTTTATTGTATCTAACGCGCTCTGCATTTCTTTGAGATCTACGATGTGAAAAACTCTAAAGTCGTTCGAGTCGTCGAGTAATATAATTTTCGTTTCCGCTTCTATTGTCTCAACTGTAATTCGTCCTCTCTCTATGTTTGTTACAGGCACTTATAATGTACACAAGCGCGTTTTTGGCGAAGCAATGCTGAAGTGATTTGGGGCGCTATGATATGAACTAAATCACACCATAGTATTCGTCCAACCAAATCATCAACAACATTATGACTTAAGTAATCGTCTTAGCCATCAGTAGCATATATGCATATATCTATTACCCCGCCCTGAAACAAGTGATGGGAGTAGGTCTCCATCATCAATTGTACCAAGTTGGTCAGGACATACCCACACCGCGAACGAGATGGCAATACGTGCACTCACTGAAGAGTATGTATGAAGGAAGTATGAAGTAGACCTGACCAATCATCGATGAAAGGTAGGCCTGACTTATAGGCGAATTATGCCTTACCGGTGGACACTGCACCGATGGACGGCGTCCGGTCATATTAAAATAGAATTCTAGTGGTCGACGACTAGTGCAATCAAAAGACAGCATTCAATCGACTTGTGCAATCGAAAGATGAATTTCATTGCACTACCCGTCAGAGTTAGGGTTCCGGTTCCGGCATTATGATCGCATACAGGAAACTATTGCGCTCTGCGCTGTTCAACATCTAAGTTTGCAATGGCTTGCTGATAATACGTGTCAGTAGTAAGTATACCCCTTTTGTATCAAGTTTTAGCAGGTGCGATAGGGACAGGACACCCAAAGTGGGTAAGCGCTGACAGTTCAAAGTGGGTGTAGAAAATTGCATAGAAAAACCAGTTTGGATTCCTGAAAGTGGGTATACACGTGGCCTGTGGGCTGGCTGCTGGGGCATGGAACCATGAGCATGGTGGCTGGAACCGGTCTTGGTTTGCGCTAATTGGTCGGGAGCTGGCTTGACGTAATCGAAGTGAAGAGTCCGAGTACTGTATTCGGAAAGAGAGGAGTATACGTGTGTTTATATCGAAAGTGAGAAAACTGCCATGTGTTTACGTTGAAAGTGTCTTAAAAAAAGCGCACGTATATGCGAAGACGAATTAAAAAAAAATAGCGTGTGCGTCTTCTCGATGCAACTATAATGCGGTTTTCATTTTATTTGATGCGATCTTCTCTGAACTTGTAAGACGACATGAGTGACGCGATTTTTTTTTTTTACACTTGCATTTTTCCGGTCTGTGTGGTGTATATCAAGGGCTATTGTCGGGTTTGTTCTTGCGTGAATTTTCGCCCAGACCGCCGCGACGTCATCGCCCCTGATCTTGTGTGTGAAGCTATCGGCAGACAGCTGGCGTACGGGTATACTTATACGTCGGATGATATGCCTTTGGTGTGATAACGAGATTTTTGATTGCGAGAGATCAGGTTTGCGGTAATCTCGTATTCCGTTTAGGGTCTGGTTTTCTTTTTAGTGAAGGTGTATTATGATCGAACTAGAGTCAAGTTCAATGTGATACATACGAGTATATATGGGAGGTTATTGTTGACTTCAGATTTCGTGTGGCGGCAATTATTTTCGCGTCGTTTTGTGGATATTGTATGGTAATGTAGCCGGTCTTTGGACGATGTGCGTAAGTTTGCGAGGTGATTTTTATATGGGTGAATTGCCGTGGGAATTTTAAGAACAAGTTTCATTCGAGGCGATCGTTTTGTTGTTGTGATTATTCTCATGACTGATAATATGGATGAGGTGTTGGGTGATAACGATGGGAATTAAAGTACAAGTTTTCATTTGTTATTCTTTATTCAATTTCATATAGAATTTACATACAGTGAACAGTTTGATACAATTATTATGCAAGAGTTTTAACTTTATTTTGATTACAGAATAGATTGTTTCTTAAGTAAAATAGGCTTTAGTAATTCTTCCATTTTTAAAATCCTACGTTGAAATCTTATTCGGTCTAATGCGTCGGATTGCCAAGTGCCCTTTCTACTAGATCTATATGCATACCCCCAGGCAACCATGTATTTAACAGAAACCTGATCATAAAAACGGACATGTTTATAATCTAGCGAAGGCATTGTACAGATTGAGTAATTCGACGATCAAGAAAAATATCATAATTGCCAGTAGAAGATATTTCAGCACTATAGGTAATGATGACGACCAACGTGATTTTTTAACCGGTTTGTTATACGGTCCACAAACGTCTTTGCCGTTAGCGAAAACACAATCAGGAGACAGGCGCAGATGTTCGGCTTCCACATCAGAAGGGGTAGAGAATGCACTCATTATCAGAGAGCAGAAGAAGCACCTGACGTAATCCTGCAAGTTGGTGTAAAAGAAGCCGCTTTTTACCAGCTTAAGAACTTTCCTCTCATCCAGATCCAAATTTTTCAATGTCTTTAGACGGTCGTATTCGTGTCTTAAGTTCAACATGTTGACTAAAATCCGCGCGTTATAGCACGTCTTTTATATCAATCCACGAATTATGAGCTGATGGAAAACCAAGCCATTTTACGTAAACTTGATTGCCCCTTCTTTTTAGAATCTCTTCTACAAGGTATACATCGGGGTGTTTGACTCTTATTAACTCTAGTTCGAGAACCCTCCTTGTATTATGTTCCCCTGATAGTCTTTGAGTATGTAAGTACGTGGCTCTGTATTCTTTACTTCGTTTATCTGAAATATTTCGGTGGACCAGTTGGGGGTATATCCTTTCTCGAATACATGCTTGTATTTGCTTACACGTACATGATCACCTTTTCTGTACTTTGGGGTCGACGAGACCTTCACCTTACGGTAGACTTCTCCAAGAAGCTGGGCCTCATTCGATGGCCCAACGTCTATAGGACGCATTTTTATGGTACGATGCTTTGTCCTATTGTATTTGTTTATTAACCCTTTTAGTAATCCAGTGCACTTATAGCTGCCGTTCATACTAAATTCTTTCCACATCATGTTTTTTAGTGTTCGGTTGAACCGTTCTACAATTGAGGCTTTCAATTGGCTAAAAGTAGAGTAGTGGTTGATTTCAAATTTTTTCATCAAATTGCGAAATGCCTTATTAAAAAACTCTTTTCCATCATCTGTTTGCAAATTTTTTGGGAAACGTCGTTCATTAAAAATTGACTGTATTGCCTTGATAATCTCCCCAGCACTTTTATTTTTAAGGGGCAAGGCCCACGCATATTTGGAGAATGTGTCTATTACTGTTAGAAGGAAATTAAAGCCCTTATTTTTAGTTGAATAAGAACTCATATCCACTAAATCCGCCTGCCATAAGTCATCTATTCCACGAATGGTCACACGACGACGGCTAAAGTTTCTACGAGCTGTCTTATGCAGTTCGTTAATAACCTGTCTTCTACTCATTTCATCATGTGTATAAATAGTGGACTTGTTTGCACATGTTTTATATAGAAAACAGTATAGAAAATGATGCAGTTTGATCATCCGTTTACGATGATGGTTGCGGGACCGTCAGGAAGTGGTAAGACGACATTTATTGAATCATTCCTGAAAAATACATCGCTAGTTAACACTCAGTTAAAAAAGATTATCTGGTGTAATGCTGAGCAGCGAGCGATACCGTCACAACTAGCATTTAAAAATATTGAATATTTAGGCTCCATACCCGAGGAATTTATAAACGAAACCAATGAGCCTACATTAATCGTACTAGATGATATGATGCTAAATGCGTTTTCAAAGCAGGTTTGTGAACTTTTTACAAAAGGGTCACATCATAGGAATTTTTCCGTAAAAACTTGTAACACAGAACGTCTTCTATCAGGGTAAGTTTTGTCGAGATATTTCGCTTAACTGTAAATATATAGTGGTTTTCAAAAACCCCCGCGATAAAAGCCAGTTCCTTCATTTAGCCAAACAGATTTACCCTGAAAATAGTGCAGAGCTGGTGAGAATATATAAAGATATTACTCAGGCTCCACACGGGTATTTGTTAATAGATCTGACTCAGTCTACTAACGATTTATTTAGATTCAGAACAGATATCTTTAATAAAAGATTTGTGTCGTGCTATTGTGCAGCGACTGATTTAAACAGTAAAAATGGTGTCACGAATGAAACGATTGAGGGACAACAAACATATGCTATATGTTCTCAAAAATGCTAGTCCATGTTTAAGAAAGGCTATCATGAAAAAGGCAGATCCTGAAGTGGTTAAGACTATTTGTGAAATCACATTAAACACGCTGAAGGGGAATCATGTGCCAGGTCGTAAAATTTTGAACAATCTATGTAAGTATAAAAAGAGCATGCGAAGGTTAGTTGAAGCAAGACGATCGGTTCCTAGACAGCGTAAAATCTTAGTACAGCAAGGCGGTTTTCTACCAATCCTGATAGGAAGTGTACTTTCAGGTGTTATTGGGTCGTTGATTGAAAAATATGCATAGAAAGAGCGCTCTTAATAAAATGCTACTTCTTTCACCAGAAGTGTATGAACAGTTAAAGGGTCAGATAGAAGGTGGAGATGGCCTGTCTATATTCGATAAGACGATACACACCATTTTGAGGAATAAAAAGCTCACTGAGGGCGACAAATGGTATAATTATAGGAACACGCTGATAAAGTTTCTTAATGCTAAGCGTAAAGGGAGACAGTCTCGTGAAGAAAAATCTCTCGCGTTTACGCCACAAGTAAAGTTAGGAAGTCAGAAAAATTTACGAGACAATGCGACACAGACAAGGATTGCATTCAAAGAGGAAATGTCGACGCAAACCTCCCCGATGAAGAACCCCGACCCATTTTACAGTACGGCCGAAGATGTCTTTGAGACAGGCGACGTGATTTTACCAAAGTATCATAGTTCTAGTGCAGAAGAGATAACACCACCAACGCGATCGCTAACGCCTCGGTTCAAAAGGCGATTATCTGTAAGCGGTATAGCAAAAACTTTGACACCGGCTGCAAAGTTTCGCAAAACTACGCCTGAAGTCAAGAACATGGAAAAAGAATATCGGATTATAACGGCTGATGACGGTATAACTCAGTATACTATACCAAATGAGATGGATGTTGATGAAGCGGCACAGCTTATAGAAGAACTAGAGCAGGGAGAAGGGGTGGATAAAACCGAACAGAGAACCCCTACCAAACAAACTATATTAAAGCCTTCACGACTAGAATATCCTTCAGTAAGCACAGACGATCGGTACCCTATACCTGGACGTTTAAAAAGAAGAACGGAACGGGCCGGAAGTGCACCAAATATTTTCTGGGAAAGAGTTTAAAAATGCCTATAAACATAAGAGAAAACGATTTTTACATATGCCTTCTAAGCAACAATTCCATGCGCATATACAATGAAAATACACTGTCAGCCTTCACGAATATGCTTCCTAGTGCCTGTAAGTTGGACGGCGGATGGAGTGTCGGAATGACTGAAATTGCATTAGCAAATCGAAAAACGAAATCAGTTGGGAAAACAAATGGAAAACGTGTGAAAGATGATGAAAAAGTGAAAGGTACTACTAAAAAGGTGAAGAGAGCTGCGACAGATGTACTAAAGATTAAGGCTTTTGTAAAAAAAGTACATGGTATTTCTATTTATCTTAAATGGAGTTACCAAGAGTTATTAAATTTATGTTACAATAAACATGATATGAACTTTTCTACTTTCTTATCTTCGTTCAACGATGCAATCAAGCCATATTGGTATGCTCATGCTCATCCGGATTTTAAAGAGATTTTATATGCCTCCTTAGAATCTGATGCAATTCGTAAAGATATCCCTGACACCAGTAAAGATGAACGACTTACAAGACCAGAAGATCTCTATTTACACATTTATCAGGATAGCGAAGTTGCGGATATTGTAACTTTAGGACCTTTCGAATATAAGTCTTTACATTATCTTTTCAATAGTATAATTGAGCAGATTCCTAGAGAAAAACGTAATTATAAAGCCCTAAAACGCATGATAGACTATTACATACCCCCAGTGCTTAGCATAAGTGAAAAGCTCGTAGAAAGTGTCCCGAAGAAGCTTGACTCTTTAGATTTAGCGATAAAAGACTTGGCTATTAAAATAAAGATAAAGTATCCGCTACCAACGCCCATTAATATTAATGATCTAGTGGGACTTTTTGTCTCGAATATACAGTTTGATGATGAAGCTGAATCTATTGAAGCTCGGAGGAAAAAATCATTTGAGCTCAGGAAGGTAATTCTTCAAACTCTAAATGATTTGGACGCAGAGGCCTCTACCTTTGAAATACCGACCACACGCACAAAGACAGATAAGAGTATAATATTGGATGTTCTCTATAAAAAAACACCCGAGGGTATCCTGTTAATGACAGGTGTGCCTATAGATTTGAAAAAGAAAGACTTATCCGGATTCATTACCGATATATAGTTACACTATTTTAGTTTGCTAACTTTGCTCTTTTGAAGCCATACGGGTATGAAAAATGATCTTCGACGACAACTCTTTTATCGAATGTGAATTGCAAATGCTTTTTTTCCACAACACTAATGACAACGCTTACGCTTAATCTTACGCTCATTTTTTACACAAACTGGGTCACCATCGCTACAACCAGTTACCATAGATTTCAGACATTCGAAATTCACTTTTTTTGAATTTTTAAAATTAAGTGTTATCCCCTTACACCTTGTGACATACTCAACCTGATCCCCTTTTTGGACTTTTAGACTGTAAGTTTTAGGACCGGTACTTACATATTCGGAGATAAATGCATCGGGGCCATAGCTCTCAATCTCGTTAGTTAAATCGCCTAGAAAGTTTGAAATTTCGAAGGGGGTGGGTGATGTCTTATCATCTACAAATATTAGACTGTCAGTGTCACAATAAAGTATTCTTGTACCGACTTTTTCCAATGCATCGTAGAGTTTAAGTCTAGCAAATGCGGTAGTGTAGGCAGCAATGGGCGTGCTCACATGGGGCAACATAATTAAATTCTCTTCTATGTTTTTCCATGTAACCCACAAAGTGTCTTGAGATACTGGCAGTAATGAACAGACTTCTATACCCGGGGTATGTATAAAATCGCAGAACTCCTTAAAGCTATTTAGTACCTTGATGTTGGTACGATTTTCTCTCTGAGCGAATTTCCCCCAAAAGGAATTTAGGCATATTTTTACAGTGTTACGCCTACCAGGGTTTTTTTGGATTTCACTTTTGTCTAGCGCAATGTCCTCCCTTATGCGATATGACCTTATGTAATTCTCTCTCTCTATCTCTGTCGTACATTCATTCCCCCACCTGCTAGCTTCCTGTTTAATCTTCAAGAAGGTATTAACATACTCCGTAAATAGACCACCTGTTTTCGTATTGGGATCGTACATAGTGTGATTATATTTCCAGACTTCAAAAAGGACTTTAATTTGATAGCCTTTTTTCACAGCTAGTGATACTTCAGGTATAACCCAAGTGCCAGTAATCTCTCGCTCACTCTCATCATGCCCGCATCTTGTTACTTTATTCTCAGATGCGCAAGTTCTACATAGCGCAAAATACAGTTTTAGATTCTTCTTGAAAGGTAATACCGGGAGAAATAATTCATTTGGCGGTAAAATAGTACAGGTGATGAAACCATGCATCGAAAGTATTTCTGAACTCGTAGGCTCGTAGGTTTTCATTTCTGTATATCTCCGGATGGCCTATGGGATAAGGAGAATATTTGTTAATGTACGGGTGCAAGCTAGTAAAATCAAGATATCTTATTATTTCATTCTCCCCACTTTTATGGTATAATCTAAACACCTCGGTGCGACCTCCGAAAATAGCATTTCGAGGATTTAATGGTTCCACTATATTCTTAGTAAGCTTTTCCAACTCCATTTTCTCCGTAGGATTTGACTTTAAGAATTTTTTGAACTCACACTCCCACATGTATTTTAATTTATATCCATTACGCCTAATCATTTCAATTTTCCTAGCTGTGGCCTCATATCTTTGATTAAAGGTTTCGCGACCTCCATCATTCTCAGTACTTACATCCTGTAATCTAAAACAGCTTCTACAGCCGTGATAAAAGCAGCCAAAGAACTCGTACATGCCGCCCCTCTCTAGTTTCACTTCACCTTTATTAATAGCGGATATTATCTCGCCCTGTATTTTTCTTGACTCCCAAACAAGCCATTTAGAAGCGATTAGCGACTGATTTTGAGATTTGTAGTAGCCCTTTTTTGGCATTATACCTATTGTATTTTCCTGCAGGTAGTTTTTTCGAAAAACTAGCATACAGGCCGATGCTATAGTCAAAGCTTCCGTAAAGGGATTTACACTAGTGATATTAAGAAACTCCCTCATGAATCGAATACACCCCAATCGCAAGATATTGACATCGTTTATGCAATATCGCAACATCTCTTCACGGTTATCAAAATTTCCTGATGCATTAGTTTTATACCAGGCAAAGAACTTATCTTTTTCTACCTCCTTCATCGTCGTATAGCCATATAACTCAGGGGGTGGATATTTACCCACATAGTCAATATTCTCCATTGTGTTGAAGTAATATGGGTAATAACCCTTTGTATGATTCTTAATTTCAAAAACCTTTGGGAACTGCACAAGCGGGAATGCCAGATAATTCAAAGAGTCAATAAAAGATACTCTACCACAAGTTAACTTCATTATCTTAGTACCGTTCATTATAGGTTCGATCTTCATTTTTCTGTTCATTAGCTCTGAAATCACAAAGTGACCATCGTAACCTTGTAAATTGTGCGCTATACAATAAATATTGGAAATAGATGATTGTACTTTGAAGCAGTAATCTAAAAACCTCCCCACGACATTATCATTTTCTCGGTATTGAAAAATATGTTCCCTTACACCGCAGACTCTACATTCTTCCTTAATATCAGAGTTTTCATAACAGTTATAGCATAACTGCTGAGCAACAATTAAGTTAACAATATGAAGAAAAGTATTAGAGTTATTCTCGTAGGAAGTATTCTGAGTAGTTTCGCAATCAAAGAATATTAACATAAAGTTGTTATCAACCCTCTTCTTCAGAGGCTTAATATAACATAGATGGTCTGATGGTACAATTTTCCAGCAGATCTGACAAAGAAATTCGTTACATGTGTGTTCGCCACTTCGCCTTTTATCGAGAACAATAAATTTTCCGCACTGTTCACATATCCTGAAACTTTCACAAACGTCTTTTTTTCCAAATTTATTCTGTAAATGGCTCTCAAAGCAGTTTTCCCCTCTGAACACACGATTACAACTTTTACATTCTCTAAGCTTTTCCACAAACGGACATGCCGGAAATGAAAGACAATACGGACATTTCTTTTCACATTTATGCTCTTTCAAATGCAATACTCTATCACAAAGGGAGCATGCATATTTTCTGTTAAAAAAAGCGGTAAGAGATTTTATTACATAAATGTGTTCCAATTTTTTAGAATAATAGAAGTATAGCTTCTTTACAGAGCTGTCTTCACATGGCGGTCTGAACATAAAAGATTCTCAATTCTTCATATCGTCAAAAACGATAATTTGGTACTTTTTTAAAAAGCATTGAAATTTGTATAGGTCAGGCAAGACACAGCCTTTTTTACCAATCGCAACGTTTGCTTCTCTACACAGTTTCTTAGATAACCTATCTAATTTATTAGTATTCGTAGTTTTATTTTTACAATTCAATCTCCCCGAATTCATCTCAATTGCATAACATAAACTTCGTGCGAGGCCATTAAGGTCATCGTCTTTACCGACATCTACCACACTATACTTTCGTGCTAGAGTCTCTTTTTCTGTCGAATTTTTAGGATCCACCCTCCCGCCAATGAATGGAAAATTTACAATATCTGCCTTTATCTGCATAATTCCATCCGAGAGAAAAGTTGTGTTGGACTGATTCACATTCGAGATTAGCCCAATAATAGTTGCGCCACTCAGCTCAGTTACAGGTCTTAAACTACACCAAATAGCCTTGACCTCTGGTGATTCCGGAAGTTCGATAGATAAACTAATTTTGCTTCCCTGAATCGAATTAGAAACTAGCTCTTTTACCAACCTATCAAACATACTCTCAAGCTCCTTAACGGGGTCCTCAACATTCTCATTGAATTCTTTAAAACGGAAAATCATCTTAACACCATTCAAATTAAATTTTTTATAAAAAATCTCCTGTCTTGATAAAATTTCTATAGCAGTATCTGACCCACCGCCATGCTGATTTAAACTACCATCCCGTTCCTCTTCCATTACAATTCCAACACAAGTGGTTGACCTGTTATCGCTCGATCTTTCGCAGATAACCCCCATTTCGCCTCCACGTCCAGAAGAATTGTCATTTGTAGCTTCTTCATTTTTTAGAAAAGCAACAGCATCTCTCAGCCCATTGTCCGAAAAGGGAACATTATGTATTGCTGAAAATCGAGTTAACAGCTCGATGAACCGGAATTTTTCCGCCGAGTCGAAAGAGATCTTTTTTAACTTCATCTCGTCAACTAAAATATTTAAAGTCGATACAAATAAACGGTAACCTAGACTTAGAGTGCTATTTAAATGATTAATGATACTTAAACTATCCATTTTTTATTCTAAGTACTTAGATTAAAAAAATTTAGAAAATAAAAAAAAACACTTAAAACTACTTGCTATAACTAAGAATCAGACAGAAAAATATCTATTAATTTTATTTAGTTTTTTTATTATACCCTGTCAGTGTGGGGTATATTCGTTGCCATAGTGGGCTAATTGGATGGAACCTTACCCCTCCGCTCCTCCTTTTCGGAACGACGATTTTTGCTGATCTTGGAGAGCCGCACGGCTGACTCGATGTTGTAGGTTCGGTAGTGGTAAAGCAGCGACCTCCGACCTCTATGGAGTCAGAGTCTGTAACAGCGTTACAGCTACCTCGGGCTTCTCTATCGCACTTTGATGCTGCGGGTGCAGGTTCAGCTAAGGCGAAGCTATGGCCTCCAGAGCCTTTAACACGCTTAGACACCAAGGTGTCAGGATATGCGTTATTAAGACCGCAACCTCGGGCTTCTCTATCGCACTTTGATGCTGCGGGTGCAGGTTCAGCAAAGGCGAAGCTGTGACCTCCAGAGCCTTTAACACGCTTAGACACCAAGCTGTCAGGATTTGCGTTATTAAGACCGCTACCTCGGGCTTCTCTATCGTCCTTTGGCCTCGAGGAAGCAGGATCTATGACTAGGCTGCGGTCCCTATCTTCATCCAGCGCATTTGAAATTACGGCTAGCTGTTCACTTATCTTCAGCAACGCCTTGCGAATTCCAATTTCTGTTCTACTCTCTGTAAAAAATTCTATTAAAAAATTATATTTCAATGTGAGGAATTTTCACTTACCCATAAACGCAAACCTCGATCTGGCTTAAAAGCCCGGATGATAATATTCTTTAGCACTAGCACTCGCGACTTTTATACTAGTTGCCAAGGCTATTCTGCATATTCTTAACATTTTTCCTTTTTTTCGGTCCATTGAACTAGCCGCGATATTTATAGAAAGACATGTCCTATGAAACCGACATCTACAATGTTGCATTTATTAAGTGCATGATTATTTTCCACAGACGTTATCTACTAAGCCTATGCAGTACGCGCATGTCCCATTTTAATAAATTTATGGTTATAACCTCGCTCAGTCACCTATCTGGATAATACGAATCTCATTAAAAGTCCACTGAACTATCCACGATAGTTATAGAAAAGACATGCCCTATGATACCGACATCTACAATGTTGCATTTAATAAGTACGTGATTATTTTCCATAGATGTTATCTACTAAGCCTACCACTGTACGCGCATGTCGCATCTTAATAAATTTTATGGCTATAGTACCGCTTAGTCACCTATCTGGATAATACAATTCTCATAAAAGTACATACTTAACATGCTTTAGCAACTTTGTTACAGCAGTCAGACGCTCTGAATTATATGAAAAAATATGATAATCTGGTTATTTCTTGTACTTTTTGCCCTCAGTGTAAGGATTAATGGAGATCTTAACCTTTTCAACTCATTACCTTTTCTTAAGTAAATTCAAGGTCTCTCGAACATTTTTCTCGCCCTCTGGTTGATATATAAGCAGGTAAAACTGCAGTGGAAAATCATAAACAGTTTACGAGTCTGTCGGTTCGAATACGGTGAGTATTACATCACACCAAGTTTTCTGAATTTGTATTAATTATCGCTCTATTAACATTTTTAGAACACCTTTGATTTGCTAACTTCTGCCGCAGGTGGTGGTGGACCTTATGATCCCCACCAGTACTCTAGAGATCGGTAAGGAGCTACACATAAAGTTTTTCCGTCTGCTGAAGACGAAATACGGCATGAGGCTAGCGGTACATTTGGATGGGGGGGTATTTTGTTTTTTGCCACCGCGCTTTTCGGAGAGGGTGAAGACGCAGCGTCAGGTCGAAGACTTGAACCAGTCACAGACACAATACTTGGTTTTTGATGGGGTTGACGAGTCCCGCGGTGGATTCCTAAAGCTTCGTTTTTTAAAAAAGTAAAAATATATACGTACAGCAATTTAAGTGTATAAAATAATACATATCTTGCTTTCAATAAAATTGAAAAAAGAAAACAAAAATGTTTTATTCCAACGATACCTACCTACATTTTTTCAGCCACAATTTCACAACAATAACCTTCCATATATACTCGTATGTATCACATTGAACTTGACTCTAGTTCGATCATAATACACCTTCACTAAAAAGAAAACCAGACCCTAAACGGAATACGAGATTACCGCAAACCTGATCTCTCGCAATCAAAAATCTCGTTATCACACCAAAGGCATATCATCCGACGTATAAGTATACCCGTACGCCAGCTGTCTGCCGATAGCTTCACACACAAGATCAGGGGCGATGACGTCGCGGCGGTCTGGGCGAAAATTCACGCAAGAACAAACCCGACAATAGCCCTTGATATACACCACACAGACCGGAAAAATGCAAGTGTAAAAAAAAAAAATCGCGTCACTCATGTCGTCTTACAAGTTCAGAGAAGATCGCATCAAATAAAATGAAAACCGCATTATAGTTGCATCGAGAAGACGCACACGCTATTTTTTTTTAATTCGTCTTCGCATATACGTGCCCTTTTTTTAAGACACTTTCAACGTAAACACATGGCAGTTTTCTCACTTTCGATATAAACACACGTATACTCCTCTCTTTCCGAATACAGTACTCGGACTCTTCACTTCGATTACGTCAAGCCAGCTCCCGACCAATTAGCGCAAACCAAGACCGGTTCCAGCCACCATGCTCATGGTTCCATGCCCCAGCAGCCAGCCCACAGGCCACGTGTATATCCACTTTCAGGAATCCAAACTGGTTTTTCTATGCAATTTTCTACACCCACTTTGAACTGTCAGCGCTTACCCACTTTGGGTGTCCTGTCCCTATCGCACCTGCTAAAACTTGATACAAAAGGGGTATACTTACTACTCGTGTCGTGTAGGACGTTTAGTCTTTTTCTCTCGTTAAAGGCGGAACAGGTCGGCATGTTTACATTCTTGTGGAGAAGATGGGGGAAATGTTTACTCTTAGATTATATACCTAAAAGGATTGGACAAGCTACAATAAAAAAGAGCCAAGATGTTTTATGCGCATGTCAAAGTAAAAGCTGCATGGGCGTACAAAACTGGTTATTTTAGGGTCAAAAATTTTGGCGCGCATTTTAAAAGTTTTTTTTGCATATATTAAATATATTGCATAAACATACTGCAGTCACGATCAACTGCAAGCCAATCGTACGATACTCTAGATGAGGACGATTTTGCCCGTTAACGAACTTAGCCTTACAAATTCGACGAAACATCCAGATTCCAAATTTCAAGATCATAGGTCAAGGCGTTCTTGAGTTATCATGCTAACGGATAGAAGGACGGGCGGATTTAGAGGCTTTGTCCCCAAATAAGCACAAAATAATATATAACTTTTTTTGGTCTGAGGCTTCGTTCTAAGCGATACAAACTTTTGGGCTGGATTAAACTTATAATACTCTCAGATTTCATCTATAGTATAAAGTCGCACTAATTTGGTTCCGCTCTATCAGAGCAGACGTATCGAGTTGGGACGAACTCGTACAAGGGGTGAGGGATCAATTTTTGCCGCCCGACTATGACGATCGCCTAATGGAGGAGATTAAACGTCGAACCCAGGGCGAACAGGAACCAATTGGGTTGTATATTGCAGCCATGAGAGGGTTGTTCGCGCACTGAAGGCCAAAAATTAAAAATATTGAAAAGGAATATTCACCCGGGGTTACAAATGCATTTGGCTTTAGAGCTGGCCAAAATCACCAGCGTGGCGGAGCTGTTACGATTGGGCCGTACATTGGAAACTGTTCGATCGTCAGTACAAGCTTTCGCTCCTCCTCCATCAAGGCGTACAACCTGATTTGGCATACATTGAAACCTGCGAGAGCAAGCCACCAACGGTTGCAGTCGCCGCCCCACAGTCGGGTCAAGACAAACGCGGAAACGCCTGTTGGAATTGCAATCGTTCGGGCCATCTAATGACGGCATGCACGCTCCCGAAAAGTTGCTACAACTGTGGAAAGGAAGGGGTAATTCGAAGGAATTGCCCTAAGTGCACAACCCAGTCGGGAAATACCAGCGGGGCTTGCTAAGGCGCGGCCCAGCAAACCCCAAACAAGACGCCGCGACCGGAAAGTCTTCCCAAGAGTTGCTCCAATGGATTGATTCGGTCCTCCATAACTCTGGAGCAAAGATAGAAAATCTCTGTCACGGTACGGTCTATTGCCGACTCATGAACCTACTCTATCCTGACCTAATCCAATTGGCTGAGGTAAAATTCAACGCAGTGTCGGATCATGACTTTACCAGTAATTGGAAGTTAGTTCAGGATGCTTTGAGTGTAGCCAGAGTGGGGACGATTGTTCCGATCGCGCAGTTAATTAAAGGAAGATCGCGGGACAACCTTCGTTTCTTGCGGTGGTTCAAAAATTTTTTCGACAACCATGCAATAGGAGCAGAGTCAGAGGGAGAAACAGTAATACGAAATGAAATCCATGTTGGGTCCATTGCGGCGTATAAGCAGACACACAAACTCGGGAAGAAAATGAGATCGAAAAGAGCCTCAAAAGCAATTGATCCTCAGAAGAAGTCGCCGACTGTTACAATTTCTGGTGTACCCACGCCACTCATTCCGAAGCAAAACATTGGAAATCCGACGCAGCCTGAAGAAGCAGCATCCCGACCCAGTATAACCAATAAAACGCACGAGCGGATTTTATCGATAAACCCTACCCCAATGGTAGATTATCAATTGGAACGTACTGGCGAGGATGAGCGACCTTACATTCGGGTATCAATCCTTGGAGCTGGTCTAATGGGACTATTGGACTCAGGAGCCACCCGGACCATCCTGGGAGCTAAAGGTTGGGAACTGGTCCAGAAATTGGGTTTCACGACGGCAAAGTCCAGTAAGAGAGTCGGAGTTAATGGCTCCGTAGAGGTGCCCATCGCGCTAGAAGGGCGCGTACGATTCTCCAAGTGCTGGTAGTTCCGACTGTGACGGTCGACCTAATACTTGGAGTTGATTTTTGGAAAGGCATGGAAGTCGTACCCAACTTAGGTACGGGTGAATGGCTTTTTCATGCAGCCTGTACGAGTGAAGTGAACTCGGTGGCTACGATTCATGCTAGGTCTAGCCTAAATCCTCAGCAACAATCGGAACTTGATGCGTTAGTAAAAGACGCTTTTGAACTAATGGGCGATAAGTTGGGATGTACGACCCTTGTCGAACATGTCATCCGCGCCAAGGGTGAGCCCGTCAAGCAACGATATTACCCTGTAGCACCGCCTGTACAGCGTCACATTGACGCCGAATTAAATGACATGTTAGAAAAAGGAGTGGTTGAGAGATCGTCCAGTCCGTGGTCGTCACCGATTTTACTTAAAAAAAAGAAGGACAATAGCTATCGTTTTTGCATCGATTTTCGCCAGGTGAATAAAGTGACAGAGAGGGATGCTTATCCGCTGCCCTACGTGTCGGCCACTTTGGACAAGCTGCGAGATGCCCGATTTCTTTCGTCTCTAGACATTAAGTCAGCCTATTGGCAGGTGCCGGTAGAAGAAGCCTCTCGGAAATTCACGGCATTCACTGTGCCTAATCGAGGACTTTTCCAGTTCAAACGGATGCCATTTGGCCTGCACAACGCGCCAGCGACATGGCAGCGTCTGATTGACAGGGTTTTGGGACCTGAATTAGAGCCTCACGTATTCGTCTATCTCGACGATATAATCATTGTCACGCAGACGTTTGAGCAACACTTGGAGTCATTGCAGGAAGTATTTCGCCGACTACAAGCCGCAGGGTTGGTACTCAGCAAAGAAAAATGCAATTTTTGTAGACAGGAACTGCGATATCTTGGCTACGTTGTGGACCAAATGGGACTTCATGTGGATCCCAAAAAAGTGGAAGCAATCCTGAACATTCCAGCCCCAGAGAATGTGCCAGAACTGCGTCGGATTATCGGGATGGTTTCCTGGTACCGACGGTTCATCCCTACATTTTCGACACTCATAGCCCCGATGACAGACCTCCTTCGGAAAAATCGCAAATTCGTTTGGAGCCAAGAATGCGCACAAGCTTTGGCCGAAACCAAGGAAAAGCTGGTATCAGCACCTATCCTTTCCTGTCCAGACTTCGAACTGCCTTTCGTCATACAAACAGATGCTTCCGGTTATGGACTCGGGGCAGTCCTATCCCAACCGCACCCCGAATGCGAAAAGGTGGTAGCCTATTTAAGCCGATCTCTCACACGCACGGAGCGAAACTATTCCACTACGGAAAGGAAATGTCTGGCCGTAATCTGGGCAGTCGAGAAGTTGCGGCCATATGTCGAAGGGGGTAAATTCCAGGTCGTGACGGACCATTATTCATTAGTATGGTTGGCTAATCTGAGGGAGCCAAACGGTCGATTGACTTCGATATAGTCCACAGGAAGGGAAAGGAACACCTCGTACCGGACGCGCTGTCGAGGGCAGTACCGATAGCATCGGCCAACGCCACCACATCTACCGATAAGTGGTATGATCTGATGGTCGGGAGAGTCAAAGTTAACCCGCAAAAATTCCCATCTTGGCGACTAGAAACGGGGGTTTTGTACAAGCACCGCGAAGTAACGTACCCAGAACTGGCCAGCGAGGAGGACTCCTGGGTGAGGGTTGTACCAAAATTTGAAAGAAGAACCATATTATCAAAATTACATGATTTACCGACTGCAGGACACTTGGGAGTAGCGAAAACATTGGACCGGGTTCAGAGACAATATTATTGGCCAAAAATGCGAGCCGATGTGACGCGTTTCGTAAAGAAATGCCAAGTATGTCAAGCTACGAAACCACAACAACAGCTTCCGGCGGGTCTGATGGTATCACGCCCGCAGGTGCAACGACCGTGGGAAATGGTCAGCGCGGATCTTATTGGCCCACTTCCAAGATCAACCCAAGGCTATTGTTACATTCTCTCAGTGCTAGATGTTTTTAGTAAATTCCCTATGTTCTTCCCGCTGAGGACAGCCACCGCTAGCAAAGTGAGGGAATTATTGGAAAGGGATGTATTTCTAGTTTTTGGAATACCACGGATTTTAATCGTCGACAACGGCAAACAATTTCGTAGTAAAGAACTACAACCCATGGCACAGGAATACGGGATTAGCATCTCCTATACGGCCTTTTACCATCCCCAAGCAAATCCCACGGAAAGACTCAATCGCACGGTGAAAACTGCGCTGAGGGCATACGTTTTGAAAATCATCGCAAATGGGATGCCAATCTCGCCAAGGTAGCCTGTGCTATACGAACGGCGAAACACAACACAACAGGACTCACCCCATATTTCGTCAATTTCGGCAGGGAAATGGTTATTCATCGCGACCCTGAAACCAGCACAACCCCTCCGCCTGAAGATTTCTTGGTTGGAGAACCCCAGTTAAATCCGTCTCGGGCAGAAGGATTAGTCAGAATGTTCGAGGACATTCGAATCAAAATGAGAGAGACAGCAGGAAAAGCCACCAAGAGGTACAACCTCCGACATCGAGACGTAGGATACCTTCCTAACGAGCTGGTTTGGCGAAGGAACTTGGCGCTTTCCAATGCAGCTGACTATTATTCTGCGAAATTAGCTCCGAAGTTTTTCGGGCCCTGTGTGGTGCTCAAAAAGGTGTCAGCGTGGACGTATGAACTAGGTGACGCAGACCGGAAACCCGTGGGCACCTGGCATGCTAAGGACCTAAAACCATACACGCCAGATCCAGATTAACGGAAGGGAGGAACCCTTCAACCTATATGTCAAACCTCCATTTGGAACCGAATCACTGAAAATAAAACCACCGAAACCAGAACCACTTAAAAGCTAGAAATGGGCATCAGACCGAGGAATTTGAGATTGAATCGTGAACAGAAAGTAGACATAGGATGCGGGATCGGGATTTAACCCATCTTTGAGATTATTCGATTCCACGAGCCGGACCACAGCAGTCCGTAGTTAAGTTTAACATAAGTAGAAGTAGGTATTACATAATTATAGGGAGTCATACCGTAATGGATAATAAATAAACTAGATAGAATTGACAGGAGTTAAGAATAATATAAGTAGAGGTAGGTATTAAATATTTATAGGGAATCATAGCGTAAGGAATAATAAACGAACGGGGTGAGTAAATGAATTTAATAGAACATTAGTTAATAAGGCCAACCATTAGCCACAATCATACGATAGGGGAGGCATAGAATACGGCCTATAGACTGCAAATCAAACGTGAGCGATCTCGCGTCATGGGCGATAGACTAGTTTCCGTTTTCACTTATATAAGGAGTTTTCGGTGTAAACTCCTGGAAGAAAGGGTGGGATTGTTACCTACGAAAAGAGAACGACGGTGTTTCGGGGGGGGGGGTGCACTGATTGGAAACCTGGGGTCCTTCACGCCCCGGACTACGCGACGGCTGTTGCTGGCAAGGAAGCGTCTGGGCGGGGGTGCGGCCGCTCCGGGTTTGTTCCGAGTTTGGGACAACAGGACAAAGGTCACCACTGGCGTGGGCTCTTGGAGTGGAGGGAGAATGAAGGGATCAACATCAAACAATCAACAATTGCGGAACCTCGAAGCCCTTTTGGTTTTCAGGCTACGAT
Source organism: Beris morrisii (assembly GCA_951812415.1). Taxonomy (NCBI): domain Eukaryota; kingdom Metazoa; phylum Arthropoda; class Insecta; order Diptera; family Stratiomyidae; genus Beris; species Beris morrisii. The sequence goes on from OX638313.1 coordinate 69,389,907, forward strand.
CTATTTTATTAATTCATTAATATTCATTTGATCAAATAAAGAACGACGACTTAAGGCAGGTGGTCAGTTGAATCGGCCGATGCCGAGCGGCAGCGCAATGGAACTATGGTCGACCGAATCACGCATTTTCTGGTTCCTGCTAAAGACAACGCCGAATAGCAGACGCCGGCGTTACATCACACACCAACACATCCGACGACTAAACACGACAAAGAACGCACCGCCCCTTTACGGAAGAACCCACGACAAGTTCCCAGGTTTGGAACCCACCATCATGCGATCAGCGCGACACCTCGATTCACCGGCCGATGGCCGCAACACAACGAAATAACCCAAGAGCGCGGCACGCGCGAGCTCCCTGGCTTCCGAGGCGGGCATTCACCCAGGATCAACGGGGCCGCAAGCCCTGGAAAGATTGTGCTGTACCAGGGAGCAACGAAGGAAACTCACAGAGCAGAATCGACCTCTCGAAGCTGGACCGCCGAAGAAGAAAAATCGCCAACACCGACCGTCAGCGTTATTTCCTTGAACTTTTACTTGTTTGCTAGAGCATTAAATTAACGTAGAGTCGAACAACGTCGCCTAACGACAGCCAAAGTGTATCGGTTTAACGACACGAAATAATTTGAATTGTTAAAAGTGTGGTTTTTGGTTGTTTGTTTGTTTTCCCTTCTGATTATCCACAGATTTCCGACCACTCCAGGCGTGCACCTCAGGAGGGGTTTTGGTTTGGTATTTTCACCAAAGGAAAAAATACCTGGCGCCCAAACAAGGAGAGATCTCGTTCCGGTTGCCGTTCTCCCGTCCGCCCGCACCCACTCCGACAGCAGCTGGCCGGCCGCCCAAAAATCGGCGTAACAACGGACAAGACAGCGAATTACTTTTCGTTTTAGAAGAATTTTTAATTATGTATTTCTCAGCACAAGGATTTTTTATTCTTGTAATGCATTATGCGTTAAGTAGATAATACTGAAAGCAGTTCTTATGAATACTTTTGCAATTAGAAAATTTAAAACACAGAATGACTTTTAAAAATCAAAATAAAGATACAAATGTCTAGGGTTTCCCCTTTACTATTTTGGTATAGAATTAAAAAAAAATTGTAATGGAATTTACACAGAGTTTTCCACGATATGTCCGGATGTTGGCAAGTTCTTTTGGAATTCTGCCTGATAATTCCATGAAATTCTTATTGCTTTTCCTCAAATTTTCTGAATGAAATCCATCGGAAACTTCTGTCCCACGTTCCCCTATATCAGAAATAGCTCGGAACTTTCCGAGGATAGCAGAACATTCCGCTTTATTGGTCTGCTGGATGTATCGGTGATAAATTAAATTTTGCCTAATGAGGTCCGATTGTGTTAGTTTCAAATTGCGTTTGCATCTGTGTTCAGTGCAGGCGTTAAAAAAGTCAAATGTGCGGGGCGCAATATGAAAGAGGTATTTCATTTTTCAATGCCAACGCTGTGATGAAAGCAACTCTGAGCATAAAAAATTTTACAGGCAAGCACAAAATTATCATTGTCTCTCTTTCGTACCTGATGTTTTGTCCTTCTCTGAACGAATTAGTCTCACATACAGGAACTTTACACACTACAGCTAGGGTTACTGTATACACACTCACACCAAAACAGCCTCTAAGAGGGGTTTGGCAGATACGTACCAAGGTGAAAAACCAGTAAATTTAAATTTTTTCCATGTTTATGGGATTTCACTTTATAAACATTCGAAATGATTGACTTTTCGCTGCAAAATTGTAAATTTCCATAGAAGAAATGAAAGAAATAGGAAAATTTACCATTGAAAACCACAATTTCGCGCACACACACTTCCATATCAAAGAAAAACACGTACTAGAATTGTGGAAGGGAACCGACAGCTGTTTTTCCGACTCTTCACATATTCGCACTAACACACTTCAAAAACGCAATTTGATAGCAATTCCCAGTAGTACAAAAACAGGCGAACTAGTACATAAACAGGCGATTTTTGTGAGGTTAAATTACAATTTCTAGTACAGAAACGACCGAATTAGACGTATCTGCCAAACCCTAGGTAGAGAGTGTTGTGTATATAGTGACCCTAACTACAGCCACTCCAGTTATACTACTACCTCCATGCTTACATCACTAAAGCCAGCCTAGTACAATATTGCATTTATATCTTATAGGAAGCTTACTTTGATGTTTGAACCGGCTTAAGGCTGGTTTTTATTACCCGGAGATTCTGCAGATGTCTGCCAGAACAAGATGAAAATATAAACAGTATTTGCGTGCGAAAGAGAGGAAATATCATCTGCAACAGATCTGTAAAAAAAGTGTCTCGCCTTTAACTTCAGATCTGTGCTCTGTAACCATAAAGTAAGGATGTACATTATAGCAAAAAGACTTGCTTGCACATCTTTCCTATAATTTGCTTCCGACAAACGTACACAATAGACATCCGCACGTAGTAACAATTTGATACCGCACGGAACCAGCCAGATTCAACAATCCTCTTTTGGTTCTGTGATTTGTTGCGGTATTATACTGTTTCAAAATGTTTAGATTTGTCTGAATTATATTTGCCTTGTGTGTCAATATGTTATCGTAATCTTGGATGAATTTTGTATGACTCCTCTGTGCAGTTTTTATTGTATCTAACGCGCTCTGCATTTCTTTGAGATCTACGATGTGAAAAACTCTAAAGTCGTTCGAGTCGTCGAGTAATATAATTTTCGTTTCCGCTTCTATTGTCTCAACTGTAATTCGTCCTCTCTCTATGTTTGTTACAGGCACTTATAATGTACACAAGCGCGTTTTTGGCGAAGCAATGCTGAAGTGATTTGGGGCGCTATGATATGAACTAAATCACACCATAGTATTCGTCCAACCAAATCATCAACAACATTATGACCTAAGTAATCGTCTTAGCCATTAGTAGCATATATGCATATATCTATTACCCCGCCCTGAAACAAGTGATGGGAGTAGGTCTCCATCATCAATTGTACCAAGTTGGTCAGGACATACCCACACCGCGAAGACGATTGACGGCCGGTGACTAAGCCACAGCTGAGTGACTTTAGTCCCATGGTTTCCCGATAGGTAGCGTGCATCTAGCTCTAGCACGTGCGTAGCTCGCCGGAAGGGGCGTGAGTGGCTACCTTTAACCATGGACAAAACGTAATTATGCACGGTTCGGGCTGAAAGTCCGACTTGAGAGTTTCGGACTTTATCATCAGCGGGCTGGAGAGTGAAGGAAAAAGGAAGGAAGGAAAAACAGACTGAGGAAATGAAAATGGAAATGAAAAAGAAAGGCAATGAAGGTGGAAAAGCACAGGAATATAGACTTTCGGCCGGAAGGCCGATGTCATTCTCAATCACATAACACTTGAGATGGTAAAGAGGTAACTCGAAAGAGTGGAAGTAATTAAAGCCATAATGCTCATCGACTAGGACCTAAGAAATGCCTGTACTCGATATCATTGGTACGTAAGCGTCTTATAATCTAAAACTCCGAGCGCCATGTAATGTAAGCCCCATCTTAAAATCGTTGGGCAACATTTAGTGCATATCACTGGAATAAATACGCGGTTGGGGACATAAAATGGGTGGCGTTGTCTAATACGATGTGTTGGGGTGCCATAAAACGTAACGTAACGGCCGTATGGTGCCGTATCGTGGTTTCGATGAACGCCATATAAGGTGCTGCCGTAATCTGACGCCTGTGTTGTGCGCCATATAGTGTCTCCACAAGGTATACTCCATATAATGTATAACGGTGGCTACATGCCCAGAGAAAACGCAGGGCGCCTGAAGGTATACGTTATTCCCTCATACCAACACTTAAAAAAAAAATTAACCCGCGTATTCCCACTCTGAAAACGACAAATCCCTTTTGCTACCTCGATTTGCGTTAACGGATCATCCCGAAACAGATAAGTAAACCGGATGATAAGTTTAACAACAAAAACAAATTTATATACATACATAGGTATATAGGCGACAAAGGACCAGTATGGTCCGGCACGTCTTGGGACTGCATATTGTAGTAAAAGTTGTTACGATTTCGTTATAGGGAAGGCTGGTTTGGGCTCCGCCGCATGGTATGTAGGTGAAGTTTCCCTGAAAATGGATTTTTCGTTGCCTTAAAGTCCAAAGTAATTCCATCCTTAGGTTAGGTGGGTAGCTATTGACAGAGATAGCTAACACATAGACCGCTAGATGGGTCCGTAGTGATCCCACTGCACCACGGCACGGCACGGCGCCTACGGCTGATGGCTGTTTTTGGCTAATTTTCAAGAACAAATTGAGCCCAATTGGCCGCGGTATTTTTCTATCAAATATTTTTCCGTGTTTCTTGGTGCGAAGGAGAGGAGAGTTGGAAGGAATTGTGGAGAAGAAAGGGGATACCAAACTTAATCAGTTTTTAGGAATGGGAAGGAAGATCAGGAATCGGGCCGGGTATGGCAGTGTACCAGCAGGTGTTAATGATCATAATTTTGCAGTACTATTGGCTGTGATACGATCTACCAGAACAGCAAAGTTGCCTATAGCAAATCAACTACTGTCTGGCAGCTCTGATGGTATTTGTGAATCTGATAAGAATGTAAACAGAACTCATTTGCTCAGGTTTAAATCCTTTACAAGTGACCCTATTAAACATTCCGCACTGTTCACGATTTATATTAATATTCTGAAACCAATAGAAACTGAAAAATTCATATAAATAAATTATGCATTGTTAGCAATGTTTTCAAGTTCTACGTTGGCTTAGTAGAGGAAGTTGAAACTCTGTGAGCCTTGTATTATAGTCCGCGTATGGTATGTTGAATCTGTAGAAGAGGTCGCGTGTCAACTTGCGCTGCACAGACTCGATCGCAGCGATGCGACAGTTGTGATGGGGATTCTACACAACAGAACAATACCCCAAGACACTGCGCACGAGTGACGTAAACAAAAAGAAGTACCAACACAGTTAAACGATGACGAAACATGAAGGACAAAACCGGAGGGCCGATAGGCTTTATTAGCGATTTCTGCGATGTGATCATGAAATTTCAGCTTCGGGTCAAAAATAACACCGAGATCCTTTATATTAGTGACAGCGGATAGGCTGGTACCATTAATAGAATAATGGAACACAGCAGAAATCATTTTGTAGGTGAAGTTCATAAAGAAACATTTCGCTATGTTAAGTGACATGTCGTTCAATTCACACCATCGAGACAAGTAGAATAGATCAGATTGAAGGCAGATGCAATCTTCATTGGTCTTAATTATTCTGAAGAGTTTGAGATCATCGGCATATAGAAGAGGAGTGGAGAAAATACCAAGAGGAAGATCATTTATGAAAAGGTTGAAGAAGAGTGGCCCCAGTATGGAACCTTGTGGGACTCCTGAGGGAGTCGAGAAATTTTCCGATAGCTTACCTTTAAAGGCGACACGCATTTTTCGACCAGAGAGGTACGATTTTAAAACGTTCAATAACGAGCCCGATAAGCCATATTTCTCCAGCTTTGAAATGGGAATTTTGTGGTTTACAGTGTCAATCGCTTTTGAGAAGTCCGTATCTATAGTGTGTGCTGATAGATGTTTTTCGAGGGCCTTGGCTACTGCATCCGTAAATACACATAAGTTAGTAATAGTAGAGCGCCTCCGAACAAAACCGTGTTGGTGAGGTGAGATCAGTTCTCCAAGTTTGTCAGATATTAAGTTATGGATAAGGCGTTCAAAAATTTTGCTGAAAGAATTTAATGTACATATGGGACGATAATTGTTGACGTCAATGGGGTTACCTTTCTTAAGTATAGGAATGACATTCGACAGTTTCCATATTTCAGGGAAAGAGCCTTCGTTAAGTAGCTATATATAAGTGACAGAGGACGAGAAAATTCAGGAGCGAGCGGCTTCACGAAGTGATTGGCCCACCATTGACGTTCGGATCTAAAGAATTAATGCAGACTAAGACATCGTAGTTGGAGAAGTAAGCTGTACTCAATGAGTCGTGTGTAGGAACGCCAAAATCATAGGTCAGATTATTACCCTCCAAATAAGGGGTTGAGTTAAGACGCCGGTCTAGGTCTTAGGAGGAAAAAAAAGGCCAATGAAGATAAAATGTCCGGGTCTCGAACCCGGGGTCCGACGCTCTACGGACTCGCGTCTTCCTCTCAACACCACAGCCGTCGTCTTCGGCCGAAGTTCCGCGGTCAACTCCAACTCAACTCGGCACCGGCCTCGCTCAGCCGAAGATGGGGAAGTTTGGGGATAACTTAAAACACAGCGACACAGGGCGCCACCTAATATGGCTTTAACGTGAGGAAGATTAGGAAACCTCACCTAACGAAATGACGAAGACACCTTGTTTCGGTTCAAAATAAAAATTCACTATAAACTTTATTAAAAAAAAAAACTATAATACTGTGAGTGGCCGTATTCCGGCGGTCCCGGCTTACCACAAATCGAGACGCAATCCTTTTTTTTTTTGCCCGATTCTTCGACGCGATTTCCCACGGTCGCGCACTATTCTTCTCTCAGGAGGAAAGAAAAAAGAACGGAAGAAAGGTAACCAAACCCAAATATTATACCTACAATAATCCTGCACTCGCCGCTGCCGTAGCTGCCGACCGTTGCTCCGTGGCTCCTCCAACTGCTCGTTTGTTTGCTGCTACTGCCCACCGTCTCCTCCAGGTCTTCCACTCTACCGCACTCAGGATCTTCCACGTAGATTATTCGCGATTACCTTCAACCTTTGCTTCTCCACAACGGGAAAACTCCTCAAATCTTTTCCGGTCTTTGTTCGATTTCGATCTTTAATTTAACGGTCCTTGCTCTTCCTTAGCTCGACGCACTTCCGTTCACCACTTTCAAAAGAAAAAATGCCCCGTGCAAACTCAGTCCGGCTCTTATATAGGCCGCGGTCCGAATTAAGCTTTCTGCGCTTTTAGCACGCATACAACCGGTCCGAATTGCGCTCACGATGCATACAATTTGCATGGAGGGGCAATTTTCTGGCGCTTACACTGCTCACGGTTTCGAGGATAGGCACTGTGAGTACACTGTGTGCACACGATCGTTCCGAATTATATGCGTCGTAAGCGTGCATACAATTTGGACCGACTGTAAGCATTGTTGGTAATGTAAGCACCGTGAGCGTAATTCGGACCGTGGCCATACTTTACGCCGTGCCTTCGGGTCTTTTCGGATTCCAACGGCCATCTTCCCCTTATTCTGGTGACTTTCGCCCGGCATTTTCGCCCGGCATTTTCGCGACAGCTGTCAGATTTCTCGCTTGTTAAGCAGGGCAATTGCTAGAACCAGGCGGGTAGTGTTATTGTCGTAAGTGCGCGATAATTGACAATTTCCGGACCGTGCATCTTAAAACAGCGTTCACGCGGGAAAACGCTTCCGGTAATTTCGACCTTCATCGGCTAACGTCGGCTGTTCATTCGAAATTAACCTCCTGGATGGGAAATTCTGGTGCAATTTTGAAACTTGGCGGGAAGTCCAACCCCACGAGGTAAGTATAACGTCTATATCCCAACAATTCTAAACATCTGCTTGTGCCTGTCCTTGAGTTCCCGCTGCCTCCGGAATTCACCTACGGAAGCCGGATACGAGGGAACCGGGACAGGTCCGTCGACAGTAGCGTGCTCTCCTTCAAACGTCGGTGCATTGGGCTGAGGAGGAGGATATAGATTTGAAGCGGCCGACGGATGACAGCGGTAAGCCCCGGCGAGAGGTATATGCTATGACATTGTTCAACATTCCGAGCCAATATAACAACTAATATTCCTCCGATCCTTCCCTCCCTAGAAAACTCGTGGACGTCAGCCAGAGCGGCCCTGGGACCCAATTGTAAGCCGGAAGCCAGAAAAGAAAGACGCAAAAAAAAGGATTGCAGAACCTTTAGAAACTTTACCGCCTCCCATAGTCCGGAATATCACCATAACGTACAAATACTCTTTATCAATTTCAACATCTTATATCAAGTTTATAATATATTTTCATAGGCTGCCACTCCGTCCACTCCGGGGAAATTCCGCGACGCCTGGGTGGTAGCCCTAAAAAAAAAGAAAAGAACGGCGACTGACTAGCTCGGTATGCGGTTTTGAACCGTAATAAGATCCCGGTCCGATGTAGAAAACACAGAGGAGAAGAACTTGGCGAAGAGGTCGCATATGGATTGATGGTCCGTGATGTGGTTATCCAGGTGTTTTAAGACATTGGTTCTCTGAGAACCTTTTCTGGTGTTTGTGAGAAGGAACAGACGTTTAAAAAAGATGACAGGCACATGGAAAGGGAGTAACTGGAGAGCATAGGGTGAGAGTAGCATTGGCTCCAAGTAATTGTAGGTAAATTGAAATCTCCAAGAATTATGAAGCTAGAGTTATGACAAAGCGAGTTAACATAGCGAGAGAGACGATCAAAGAATTTATCTAATGATGTAATATCACACCCACATGGAACATGCATGCAACAGATATATAAATAGTGAACATTGGATATTTAACCTTAACAATTTTACTTTCTATGGTTTTGATTAAGTCATTATATTTTTCAGATGTAAACCAGGAAGAGGCAAGATCAACTTCAGGAGCTTCGGAAGGAAATATTTCGTTGATGCTGGCTTTATGCTCTATGTCTAGGCCCAACGAAACTGACGATAATGCGTCTGGTGCGATGTTTTGGCTGCCTTTCCGATGTTCGATGGTGAAGTCGAAGGCCTGCAATTTGAGAGACCAATGTGCGAGACGCCCACTAAGGTCTTTCTGTTGCATAAGCCATTTCAGGCTGGCGTGATCGGTGATATGGTAAATGGCAGACCCTCTACATAGGCTCGGAACTTTTTTACACATATTATTGCCGCTAAACATTCTAACTCTGTAATACTGTAATTCTTTTGAGCCTCATTCAACTTTTGTGAAATATACGCTATGGGTTGTTCTCCATCATTATCGTTTAACTGAAGCAAAACTCCTATTCCCGTGGTGCAAGCGTCGCTTTGAATGACAAAAGGTTTAGTGAAATGTGGATTATGTAAAGCAGGAGAAAACATTAGTGCATTTTTAAGTTGTTCAAGTGCATCTTGCGCTTCATGGGACCATCGAAAACCTTGAGTTGGATTTTTCAAGCAGTCCGTTATAGGTGCTGCGACGGCTGCATAATTTGGTATAAAGCGACGGATTTGCTTACAGGTGGTTGGTCTCGGAAAATCTGCAATAGCTAATACTTTATCGTCGTCTACTTTTAAAGTTCCATCTCCAACCACATAAGATATTTTACCTGCGTCATGCAAAGGTGACTCTTGACCACATTAATAGATAAGTTAGCCTCTTGAATACACGTTGTTACTTCATCCAGCAACGTAATGTGCGATTCAAAGTTCGGTGATATGACTAGCAATTCATCCAAATATACGAAAACTTGTTCGCGCAATGTCCCGGGCAAAGGTGTCACGACTTTATCTATTAGCCGATACATCCGCTGTGGGGCGTTACATAAACCAAAAGGCATCACGGAATATTGGTATAAAGGTCTTCCTAGTACCGTGAAAGCAGTTTTTTCTCAAGACCCGTCTTTCTCTACGACCGGACTGGTGCGGGGTAAATTCTGCCGGCCCTTTGCCCACTTTTTTTCCTTACAGCGGGGACAGTTTATAGTAGTTTTATCTTTTTCACCACAACGATAACAAAAAAAAACGTCTGGTAGAAGAAAGACAGTCTCTAAATCCGTGACCTGTAGCGTCACAATTCCAACACATCCAATGCATCCACTTCTAAGTTAACAGGTTCAACTTCGTAATCTTGCGTGAGGAGAAATTCGGTCGCTTTTTTAAATAAATTTCCGCCTTGCGAAATTCTTCACGAAAGTTATCTAATGTATGTAAGTTCATTGCGTATACTAATTGAGCCACTCGAGGGTTTATGTTAGGCATCATTAGACGAACCAATTCTTCGTCTCGCATTAGAATTACGCGTTGTGAATTTAACGCAACCACTGCTGTTACGTAGTCTTCGACAGTTTCACGCCGTTCTTGACGACGTCGCTCCATTGCCCTGTAATTTCGGCATCTAAACTCCAGATTTTGAATCGTTTAGTTAGTGCCAATTTTAATTCATCCCAACTAGGATCTGGGTTGGCTCGAAGATATTGCCAATACCATGTGTCTGCCGCTCCGCTCACATACCGATGAAATTAACTTACCCAATACTCTTCTGGGGCCAGTGGCGTAGCAACGGGGGGGTTTGGGAATCCAAAGCGTGCGTAAGTGTATATAAAATATTGGTGTAGAGTGATTTTGTGAATATGACTTCAAAAGAAAGGATAATATCGACCGATCACCAGCTATTATGGACTAATAGGTTTGTCCTTTTTTCATTTTTCATCCTCTTCACCTCTCTGCATCCGCTCAAGAGTTAGTGCAGAAAAGTGTAGAAAAGTGTAGAAGGTGTAGCCAAAAAGAACAGACCTAATGATTCAATTCGAAACGAAGGCACGTCAAAGAATGTTAACGATAGAAGTAGGTTCTAACTCAAAAGCTTATGAATTCAATCCCTTTCTTTATTATTTTAATATAATAAAGTGTAGTGATCAATTTAAAAAAAAATTATAAGCAGACATCAAAAAGGAAAAAAAAAATTTTAATTAATTTTAAAAACTATCGATAAGGCAATTGGCGTAAAGATGATAAACGGCATTACACGTACGTTGTACCCATCCGTCCCTTTAAGGGCCAAATACATGCAGACGAAGAAGAAGTTGATGTAGCACCGCTTAAAATAAAGCCAAGGCAGTCAGTAAAAAATTATTTTGCTAGACACCAAATTTATACTGAAAAATCTAAAATCAAACGAAATCTTGACAACTTATATGTTGAAATGATTGCAACAAATATGTTGTCATACAGAACCTCAGATCACAAACGATTTAAAAGATTTGTTAATGGGTTAAATGCTAAATATGAATTGCTTGATAGAAATACCCTCAAACATAAGCTAATTCCAAAGTATTATAACGCTACACAAAATAAACTAAAATTGGCGCTATTGAAATGTACTGATGTAAGCTTAATAGCAGATATGTGGACAAGTACTTCTAATGAGGGAATTCTAGCTATCACTTGCCACTTCATCCAAGACGAAAAATGTATTTCCCCTTTGCTGAAAGTATTTAAAATTGTAAGTCATCACACAGCAGAAGTAATAGCACTGATAAATTACTTGCTATTTTAAAATCTGTTTTTATTGCCTCTCGTTAGCTATTACATATTACAATATTCCTTAATTTCACTTCCAGGATATTAACAAAATTTTATTAGAATATAGTATACGAGATAAGATTATTGCCTTAGTTACAGACAACGCTGCCAGTATGAAGAAGACAGCAGCAATTTTAAAAATTCGGCACATAGTCTCAACTTGACAGTGCAGGATTCTTTCAAAGATGATACATTTTCCGAAATTTTGCCTAAATGTAAATCCATTGCGTCCTTTTGCCGAAGCAGCACACAGCATGTGATATTTTGCGTAGTACCCAAAAAAGACTCAATAAAATGGAGCTTAAGCTGATCCAGGAAGTAGCGACTCGTTGGAATAGTTCATATTATATGTTGAAAAGGATTTGGTATCAGGGCATAGTGACGTACCAGGCAACGAACGGGCCGATGAGCTGTCGAGATTAGGATCGGCGTCAGACGGGATGGTAAAGGAGGTGATTAGTCCACCATTAAACGGAATTAAAGCACGTATCAGGGACTGTGTCGCGGACACAGCTAACTCTAGATGGGAGGCGCTAACGAACTGTAGGACTGCTAGGGCATTCTGGACAAGGTTGGACAGACGGAAGACTAGGGAGATATTGATATGGAGTAGGGGAAGTCTGCGGTTACTCGTCGGAATACTGACAGGGCACTGCTTACTAGGGAAGCATGCTATGCGTATGGGGATCGCTGACTCTGACGTGTGCAGGTATTGCCTTGATCTATATGCTAACTGGCAGCTTTTGTAGGTAATAATATGGCACATAAAAAAATAAAATTAAACTGACATTCTTATAATGGATGGGGTTTTCTGAAAAAAACTACATTGATCACGGAATTTTAGGGTTGAAGTAGCAAAAATTTGTGTTTTGAAGTAAATATCTCAAGATTGGGTGCAGTTACAATTTGAACTGCTACATCAAATGATAGGTAATTCGATTCCTTATAAAATAAGTTATAACACTTTGAATTCTGATCATTCGTTTTTAAGATATAACGTTTTAAGTGAGTGAGGGTACAGGTCGAAACACTTTTCTTAACCACCCTGTATCTCCACGGATATTGAAAATGGACCCACCCTGTAGAACGATTTTTGTCTCAAAATATCGTATATCAAAAAATAACCACTGTTGTGTTCTTGCATCATGACTCAGAACAATCACTCTACTGACCCATCATTAAACACTAATTATGTTCCCTAGTTGTCAATACACTGTAAAGGGCATCATAAAGATAACGTGGCATTTTGTAGAGCATACATTCTGTAAGATAAAACAATCAGAACAAAGTTCTTACAGATTGGCATTACTCATGGAAGTCATTAGCATTGTAGTGGTCAACGCATGCTCGTGGTCTTATCCTACGAGCAACGCCTGTTTCCTAAAATAAAAACGGTGATTTCACTCATGGCACCTGAGGATGCCGATGTGTGGAGCTTACCTGACTAGAACTATGGCACCTATGGATGCCAAAGTGTATCGACTAGTCAGGTTTGTATATTGATTTCTGTAAAATAAAAATTGGTTAATTCATAACGTAGTGTTACCCGCCAAGGTCTTAGTTTTCCTATGCTTTAGATTGTGGAAGATCAGCATTTAGAGGATCATCAGTAGTAAAATTTAAAGTGGGTATCATTACTTTGTTTGGTTTGACTTTTGCGAAAGTTTCCCCGATGTGAATACCCGAACTGATTCCCTGAGATTTCCCTAAATCATTACGCTTTTGGACTGGTACTCTGGGCTGCGTAGCTTTCTGTGTACGGGATTGAATACCGAAAAGTCTGCAATGGTTATCTAATTGCGCCAGTCTCTTTAGCGGAAATGTTTCTGCTGCTTCGTGTCCACCGCTTAGGAGTGTTAAGGTCTTGGCAGTGGTGTCGATTACGGATCGGTTCCATAAGATATCTCGACCTAAAATTCCACCTGCTGGAATTCCATTTAAATCGTCTACCAAGTGCCATTTCGCCCTAGTTTAGGGGGAATTCCTATTAGAATGGTGCCTAAGGTTCTACCTAAGCTACCAAATACTCCACCTATGTGCGTTCTTTCGCGTTTATCCATCTTTCGAAGGTTCTTCATCGCCGATTGTCGTAAAAGACTTGTATCGGCCCCTGTGTCCACTTGCACTACAATCTTACCAGATTTTGCTATAGAACAGATGAATTCGATGAATACATCGTTGTCGATGTCCTTCGTTAACGTATCTAGGGCGGATTTTTTGGTGTAATCCACGCCTCTCCGTTTATTGGACACGCTTTTTAATTGCCTACGCACATGAGATACTTTTGTTTTCACCTTACATCCGAGCAAATTTGTTCGGATGAAAAGGTAGGTGAATTGCAAGAACTGTAGGAAGCTGGTACCCAGAGTTGAGTTTATGCTCTTCTGGGGATTGATTTGCTCCCGTTTTGTATCGCTTTTTGATGTGCGGTTCCTATGCTTAGTGTTTGTCTTACGAACTGAGTTAATTGTATTAATACTTATTATCTTATTATTATTGTTAGTGTCGTTGCTAACATTTTGGGGGGTTGAAGTATGGATCATATTTGTCGGGGTGCAGCGTTCAATGTTGAGCTGACACTCTAATCGTTTGCGATGCTTTTTTAAATAATTACTCTTGTTTAAACAAATGTCCTCAATATGGCCAAGTCTAGAACACCATTCACATTTTAGCTTAAAAATGAGATTTGAACGGGTGTTTTGGAACGTGTGTAACTTTGAACGATTCCGATAATTCACCAACGGCGCTGAGACATTGATAATGTCCTTAGTTGTGACCTGGTGCGTCATCTTGATCTCGCGCAATATGTTATCGAGAGTTTTAGTTGTTATTGTTTTGAAGGAGAAAGAAAAAAAAAATTATGGGAGTTTCTCATGTATACGTATAGGACTTGTGTGTAATTTTTCAGAGACTAGGAATATCTATCTGATTTTAAAAAATGAAAAAATTGAAAAAGGAAATAATTTTTGGGTGTACGTTCCCATTGACGATGTCTTTGATGATAAATATTAAACACGACAAAATTTATGAAAAAAAAAGCAAATTTAGAAAAATCACCAAATTTGAAGAAGCTAAAGAAAAATTTCTGTTGAAGGCGAATGTATGCATTGTCGACTCGATGCCAACAAGCAATCATTCGGGCTTGCAGTTATTCTTTGCTGAGAGACTTCAATTCCGTATTTTTTACTATCGGCCCTATGCCGATGAGTTCGACTGTTAAGTATGCCCATAGGGGTAAGGGGTTACTAACAAGTTGAAAACCGGAATGGCTGAAGAAAGGAGAAACGAAAAAGGTTTTTTTTTTTTGAACAGATGAAAAAAAAAGTGTTGTCTTTGTCTTTTTTTTTAAAATTAAAAAAAAAAATTCGAATTCCGACCAAGTATATGATTTAAATATACCAGGACGAATCTTACCGGCTGCGTCAAAATGTAGTGGTCAACGCATGCTCGTGGTCTTATCCTACGAGCAGCGCTTGTTTCCTAAAATAAAAACGTTGATTTCACTCATGGCACCTGAGGATGCCGATGTGTGGAGCTTACCTGACTAGAACTATGGCACCTATGGATGCCAAGTGTATCGACTAGTCAGGTTTGTATATTGATTTCTGTAAAATAAAAAATGGTTAATTCATAACGTAATTACCTTTGAAAAATATGAAAGAGACTTGTTTAATAATTAAAAAATTTAATGTCGTTTCTGGCTTATAGTAATAAAAAAACTGAGACTTAATAACTTACAATTACTTATATACTATATTTACGCTAACCTAGTAAATATTATTTGGGCCAGTCGTTCAACCCATAACTTGACGAGCATAAATAATTGCTAATAAGCAATCGGCATTTTTGGCGACCCACAAATAGTGGGTAATAATTTGAGTATCTTGACGTCACAATACCACGGGCCAGGTCGAGTATTGGATTTCCCTGGCATGATCGACTTGCTACTTTGTATATGTCGCGGAAAAATGCCGATTGAGTCATGACCGAACGACTGGCATGACTTAATAGTATTTGTGTGGTACAACAGCATGTATGTGTATATTGTAATTACTTATTCATTACTTAGTGTAGCGTCAAATAATTTCATATCTTTTATCGGTTTATGTGGCCTTAAAAATAAAATTATTTTTGCACGCAAATTCAAAACAAAATAGTTTTGAACATTTTTGGAGGCCCCGGCGAAATACTTACGACAACTTTTCATCAAATCCTGATCCAGATTAGCAGTACATCAAGCGATTCATCATGAAGTCATTAGACGAGTTATCTGGAAAGCAAGGCAAAATTGGAGAGGAAATCAAACGCCTTTCTCAAGAACTACGCTAAGGATTCACCTGAGAGGAAAACTCTATCATATTTAAAGTTGAAGCGGTCAACATTGGAGCAACAATGGGATCTCTTCGAAGTCAATGATAACAATATCCGCATTCATCATGGCACACAATTACACCATGCTTACTTCGTATAATCTTACTATGATGCAGTAAAGGTAGGCTATGAACAGATGATGCAGGATATTGAAGCAAGAATATCCAGTTTCCGCATTAAATTGCACACAGGCGACACCAGCGAAGAATTACCAGCTACTGTTTCTGAACACGAAGATACAGAAGCGAAGGCAATCGCTGTCGACATTTTTGAGGTGTCGTTTATTAATCCACCTGTCATACATACAGTGGAGGCACCTGACACGAGGTCTGCAACAGGACCAACCTTAAGGAAACAACGTGCTATCCTGCTTCAGCTGGTTAAGATGCTTACGACATTGCCACCATTAGATCAGACTCATCTACCACAATTTGGAGGCTGAAAATTGAAACGTTTGAGCGACATTTACAAACAGCTCAACTACTGCATGAAAAACTTTGGCATGAATTAGACGAAGCGAATTATAATTCTGAAGAGTTTTTCGCTGTTGAAAAACAAGTCGAGAGGAAAATTATTGAGCTTCATCAAGGATTAAACAATATCAGCCATAATTTAAACCCGCAAGTGGGACACGAGGAGGAACCCGCATTGAGTAACATTTCTCCACTAATGAAATTACCGAAAATAGTGCTGCCTACTTTCGACGGTAACTACCTACAGTGGAGGCAATTCCATGACTTATTCAACGAATTGGTGGATAAGCAATGGAGTGCGAATTGCCAAAAGATGTGGTACCTGAAGATAAGCCTTGCAGAAGAGGCGAAAAAGTTAATACGTCATCTCACCACATCTGATGCGAATTACTCCGCGGCATGGAAATTAATCAAGGATCGTTTTGAAAATACGAGGCTCCTGACAACTGCATTCTTGGATAAGCTATGATCACAACCACTTACAATAGCTGAGAGTGCTGCATCAATAAAAAATCTGCATGACACGACACAAGAATGTCTTCTTGGATTGCAGAATCTTGGAGTAAACATTGACAATTGGGACCCGATCATCATCCATGTCATGTTGGAAAAGCTTGATAGAGTTACATACACACTCTATGAACAATCAATTGAACAACCCAGAAAGTTGCAACCGATGAAGCAGTTGTTGGCCTTTCTGGAAATGCGCTTCCAGTCATTGGAAGCACTAGGATCAATAGATCATCAGCGAAAATGTTCGTATCAGTATACCAGAACTTCAACTTCAACAATTGCAGCAGAAACTAATTGTAGACTCAGTAAAAGCAGTCATAGACTATTCTCGTTCGCTAAATTTCTGGCTCTTGCAATCACAAAACGTTTCGAGTATGCAAAAAGGGCAAAATTATGCATCAATTGCCTTGGACTAGGACACAATTCATCGCAGTGTCTTTCCAGAGCACTTACAAAATGTGCTAAAAAAACATAATACGTTACTTCACATGGGTGAAAAAGAAACAAGCGCCGAGGTCAATTCGTCTCATGACAAGTAACACAGTCAATCTTCATCAACTCATGGTACAGCAGCTATAACACTGCATTATCCAGCAGCATCGTTATCAGCACGCACCTGGATGAGACAAAAATCCTACACATTGTTAAGCACAGTTCTCATCAACATCATTGATCGTGAAGGAAACCAAGTTCAATGCAGAACCATACTAGATTCGGGATCTCAGCTCAATCTAATCACAGATAGACTAGTTAGAAAATTGCAACTAGTGGAATACTCCGATCATATTTCCATTGAAGGAATCGGAGAAAAACGACAATTATCTCGGAAACGAGTCAACATACCATTGCAGTTTCGCATCAATGGTTTCACAACACGCCTAGAGGCTTATACGCTCCAGGATATCATATCTCCACAACCAACGCAAATCATTGACATCAGCTCCTGGCCATTACCCAACAATATCGTATTGGCCGATCCAAAATTTAATGAACCCGCGAAAATAGATCTGTTGATTGGAGCAGAATTATATTTTTCGCTGCTAGCTGTTGGTCAAATAAAATTAGGTAATAATTTGCCAAAACTACAAAACACAACCTTCGTTTGGATAGTTGCTGGTCGTACTAATCAAACATCCGAAAGCATTGCATCTTATGACGTCGGAGTCCACAATAAAGCCCTCGAAAAGCAGATTGAAAAATTCTGGCATATTGAAGAAAAGACTGGTTCCAGTAACAATATGACAACAATGGAACGACAATGTGAAAATTCCTTCACTCAAACCTCAACTAAAGCCAAGGATGGACATTACATTGTACGATTACCTTTTGGCATCGAACCTTCAAAATTAGGGGAATCGAAGGACATAGCATATCAAAGATTTCTATCGTTGGAAAGAAAGTTCAGCAAAGATCCTGAACTGAGAGTTCAATGTCAACAGTTCATGGACGAGCTCATCAGACTTGGTCATATGAAGGAGATTCCCCGACATGAAGTTGAGAAGCCATATTACTTTCTACCACACTACTTTGTACTGAAACCAGAAAGTTCTACAACAAAGTTGCGAGTAGTATTTGACGCATCAGCCAAAACAACTACCAATCTCTTACTAAATGACATCCCAAATACCAGTCTAACAATTCAAGATGAGGTTTTTTCTATTTTGCTGCGGTTCAGGATGCCGGAATTCGTGTTCACAGCCGATATTGAAAAGATGTATCGGCAAGTCTGGTTAGACGAATCCGATAGAAAATATCAATTGATTTGGTGGAGTGATAACCCGAAAGAACAAATGAAGTGTTTCCAACTGTGCACAGTTACATATGGTACTACCTCTGCACCATATTTGGCAACCAAATGTCTACAGTACCTCGCAGATAATCAACCAGATGTAAATTCTCCAGTTTCGGAGGTCTTGAAGCATAACTTCTACGTAAATGACGTTCTCACCGGAATAGTCTCCCCGCATCTCTTGAATTACAACAACAACTTCAAGACTAAGAAAGCTTCAAACTAAGAAAGTGGTGCGCTAATCATCCGCAGTTACTACAAACTATTCCATTAGAGGATAGAGAAATCGAGCTACACTTCGAGAACAAAAACGAAGAGCACGTGAAAACGATTGGACTCACGTGGCTACCTAGGTAGGTAGGTAGGTACGCGTGGCTGCCCGTGAGAACACGGACACACTTAGACCTAAAAGGTCCGTTGTGTTACCACAGGATCATCGAATCCGGTCCTACTCGTCGAACCATTTAGAGCTTGCAATGAAGCGTTGGATTCTCGCGACCTCCATTGAGGCAAGGTCACCGAGACAGTTGAAGAAGTAAGCTCCAAGATCCTTCTTCTGAAAGAGCTGGACAGGTACAGAGAAGGTGAAGGACTGTCTTCTCCTCCTCCTCATCTAGGCAGCTTCTACAGAAGTCGTTTGAGAAGAGACCGAGTCTTTTAGCATGTCGACCTATAAGACATTGTCCGGTCAGGACACCGACTGTGGTGCTGATATTCGCCCTTTTGAGCAAAGTCAGCTGTTTAGAGCGTTTTAGATCCAGCTCCGGCCAGATCTGTCTCGCAGTGTGACATGTAACACCGTTTGCCCATCTTGAGTTGGTTTTCTCAATTGAGTCCAATCCCAGTAGCAGTTTACATGTAGAGAGAGGCACACCCAGATTCCGGTGTTCCGGCATAATCTGAAGGGTAGTACCGCGTCGAGCGAGTTCGTCAGCCATGCAGTTCCCTGGAATATCCCTGTGTCCTGGCACCCAGCACAGGAGAATATTGAACTGTTCAGCCATCTCCTTAAGAGATGATCGACATTCTGCCGCGACCTTTGATGTTGTCGAGCCCGATTCTAAGGATTTTATTGCCGCTTGGCTGTCTGTGAAAATGCTAATATCCCTAGTAGATATTACATTACACCTCAGCCAGGACAAGGCCTCCTTGATCGCCATAAGCTCCGCCTGAAAGACACTACAGTGGTCCGGAAGGCGGAAGGAGCTGCTAATGTTAAGCATATCAGAGAAAACACCTCCACCTACCCCGCCTTCAGTTTTGGAGCCGTCCGTATATATGTGGGCGGACTCTTCCATCCGTACCGAATCCCTTTCCCATTCTAGACGGTGGCTACCTAAATCTGATGAGTTCTCTGTCAGAACATCTTGAAACGAACAGCGCAAAATTACCAAACGCACAGTTTGCTCTGATATAGCCCATCTTTTTGATCCATTAGGTATAATGCAGCTTTACCGTTTTACTACTTATGTAGCAGATTTACTACCTTTTTTTAATTTTAAAGTTGTCTGCATTACTATTACAAGTCATGAAACACTACGTTTTAGCGATAATTTCGAAAGTGAAATTGAAAACAGAGAAATACAAGAATGTAATCCATTATTATTTTACATTACTATATGTTAATGTTATTGTATTATTATTAAAATTTGGTTTCTACTACCTCTTTTTTGGAAAAGGTAGCAGATTTTGTTACCCCAAAAAACCGCCTCGCGGTAGCACTGGTATAATGGCACCTGTGATTGTCGTCGCCAAAATATTCCTTCAGCAAATATGGAAATTAAAATTAGAGTGGGATGCAGCACTCCCTCAAGAAAGGCATACAACGTGGGTTAACTTCCGAGAAGGATTAAAATCGCTGAACGACACCACCGAAGTCCAAAAACTGTGTATGTTCACATATTTGCTGACGCACCGTTAAAGGCATATGGAGCTGTTGCATATATAAGATCAGTGGATAAAGATAATTTAATCATCGTACGATTATTGTGTGCAAAATCTAGAGTTGTCCCGACAAGCAAAACGACTCTGCCTCGATTAGAGTTATGTGCGGCGAATTAGCCCAACGAATAAGAACTGCTCTAAATCTATCTAAAGAAATGATTTATTTATGGACTGACTCCGAAATAGTCCTGGCTTGGATAAATTCAACTACATCGTCATTTCACACGTTTGTAGCCAACAGAATTGCTCAGATTTAAGAAATTACCATATCCATCGCAGTGGAGACATGTAAGGTCAGAAGACAACCCTGCAGACATTCTGTCCAGGGGCATGCTTCCAGAGAAATTAGCACATTGCAGCATTTGGTTTTACGGACCTAGATTCCTAAATGGATCTGAATCAATTTCGCCAGCACCCCATTTGATTAGCCGACCTGATTACAAGGAGGAAAGGAAGAGAACTGCTACTACAGCATTGCTATCAAAGCCTCAAAGTCATTTCATAGACAACATCGATCACAAAAATTATTTTCGCAAGTTAGAGCGCATTGTACATTTTGTGCTGAGATTTGTAAACCAGTGTCGAAATCCATCTCAGCAAATCAATAAGTCAACAACTTCCAACGTGCATGAACTGGAAGAGTCTCGTATTATTATCATCAAGACAATACAGAACGAAAAATTCGCATCAGAGCTACATCCACTTCAGCATTTCGGGGAAATCAACAAAAATATTGCTCTTATCACTCTGAGTCCGTTTCTAGATGAGCAAAACGTACTCAGGGTCGGAGGACGATTAGAAGCATCTAATTTAAAGCAAGAAGCAAAGCATCCAGCCATATTGCCGTATGATCATCAAATCACAAAATTGACTACAATCATAATTGGAACTCATAAAGACAATCATCATGTACCACCTCAAGCACTTCTCTACATAACAAGAGAACGATACTGGCCAGTTAAAAGCAAAACACTTGCCCGATTCATCATTCAACATTGTATTCAATGCGTTAAGACGGACCCTCAGTTGTTAACACAAAAAATGTGTAACTTACCGGATCATCGTGTTCAACGGTCTCGTCCGTTTATTAATACGGGAGTTGATTTCTGTGGACCGATCGTGACTCATTACAAACTTCGGGGAAAACGGCCACAAAAGAGTTACATTGCAGTTTTTGTTGCTTTGCGACAAAGGCTGTGCACTTGGAAGTCGTTACAGACCTCACAACACAAGGATTTCTCGGCGCATTAAAAAGATTTATGGGAAGACGCGGACATTGCAGAAATATTTATTGTGACAACGCCACGAATTTTGTTGGCGCCAAGGCTCAATTTGAAGAGCTAAAAATAATATTCGAAACAGAACAATGTCGAGAACATATCATTTCAACGTGTAGCGCCAACAGCATCGATTTCCACTTCATCCCACCTAGAGCTCCTCATTTTGGCGGATTATGGGAAGCAGCAGTGAAAGCAGTCAAGCATCGACTGCGTCATACATTAGCTTCAGCGTCCTTGACTTATGAGGAATTGGAGAATGTAGCTATCGAAGTTGAGGCACTTCTAAATTCGCGGCCACTTACACCAATGGCACTAACTCCGGGACATTTTATTACCGTTCAAACAGGGGGTGAGCACCAACCTTGCTCAGTCGAAGATGGGGTAGTTCGGAGGTCACTTTTATAGCCGTACCGCGTACCTACACGACACCAGGGCGCCACCCAATTTACAGGACGAGGAGAAAAATTGGGAAATTCCATAAAACAAACACCTACGTCTAAAATATATCAAACAAAACCACAAGGCGTATTTATTGTATACTGAAAAAAAAAACTGAACGGAAAGATCTCCACGGTCGTTAACCTCTCACGTCTTCCTTCCTTACGGTGTCTCGGTCTACGGCCAACATAGCAAGGAAAAGTACCTGCACTCCAATTATTTTAAATTTTCGAACGGATTCCGGCGCGCACTCCAACTCCGCCGTTACACCACCTACGCCGAAGTCGGCTACTCGTCCTTTATTCCTTCGCCGCTTCCTTTCTTTACTATCTACCTCGCACTCCTCCTCCGCTCCACACTTAAAAAAAATTCAAACTTTCAGCTCCAATAGTCCAGAAATTAATCCGTTCAAATTCGAATTTTCAACTCCAACGGTCCAGAAATTACTCCGTTCAAATTAAAATTTTTCACTCCCACGGTTCAGAAATTAATCCGTACAAAGTCCGTCCTACACTCTCGACAGGTACAAGCAAAAAGGCCCCGGACTACTCGACTTCCCTCTTTAAGTAGGCTGCGCTACAGAACTTCGCCTGTTTTGTTTCCGGCGTTCCCCGTATCCGCTGACATTAGTTAGAGCGCTAAGCCGGGTCTGGCGTGTTGTTTTCCGTCTGTCAAGTGTTGACAGGAGAGTTCCATATGGCGTCCGAGATCCGTTCGGCCTCCTCTGTGCGGTCGTAATTGAATTCTTTGAATGCTTTCTCAAACCCACCAGCTGCCGGAATTCACCTACGGCAGCTCAGTACGTGGGGATTCATCTGTCCGTTCCGCGGGTTACCGGCGACGTACGCGAGATGATGTCTGGTGGCTGACATGACGTAGTGGACGGCGGTGTCGGAGGTTGGTAGGTAAAATTGGACGACGCGTGCAGAAGAGACTCATCTCCCTTTCCCCACCAGGTCTTATTTCCGGCTTGAAAGCCTTTTTCCGGGTCGCGGGAAGGAACCCAGTTTGCACATCACCAGCGGTAGAGATCCATCCGTTCGGTCCTCGAGAAACTATACTACATAATAAAAAGGAAAAATTCAAATGTTTCTTTTTCTTTAAAATTTTTAGTCTGAGCTTAATCTAACGCAGAAAGCCGGAATCGGTGGTTCATCCGTCGACACGTCCTCGGTCGCTCCCCATTCCTTCCGCACAGAATTCGACCTGAAAAAGGAAGGAGAGTATAGAATACTGAACCGGATTTACCCAAACATTGACATGTAACAATTTTCTTATCGGAGAACCGCTCACTAACTCCATTGATCCTCATGCGACATCGCAAAACAGGTAGAAACAGGTGACAAAAATAAAGTCAGAATTTTGGCGGAAATGGTCCGTTGAATATCTCAGTCAGCTTCAACAAAGAAACAAGCGGAAAACAGAGTGTCAAAATATTGTTCTTGGCATCATGGTCATTATAAAAGACGACAATCGTCCTCCAATGCAATGGCTACTGGGACGAATTATTAAGATCATCAAAGGTGAAGACGGACTCGTACTAGTGGCAGACGTCCGTACAGCCAGCGGAGTGTTTCGAAGACCTATTCATCGGTTGGCTCCGCTTCCAATGGCAGAAGAATCACCTGATTCAAATATTGAAAACTATCCTGAAAATGAGCAACATAATGGTACAGAAATGACGGAAAAGATATCGAGAAAATCAACGGAAACCTACCAACCACCAAGGAAAATACAGCGGCGATCACTTGGATCAGCAATGGCCACCCTGTTACTAACATGTTTATTCCCAATAATGGGACATTCCGCAACGATTCAAATAACACCTTTTGACTCACAGCCAGGATTATACTTTGAAAATCTCGGTCCCACGAATCTAATTTCCGGCAAATGAGACATTATAGCATTTTATGATATGCAGCCATTTTGGAAGGAATTCGACGCATTAAAAGGTTACGGTCAGCTACTTGGAACAGCATATCAAGCGAATTTTCGCCATTTAACTGAGGAATTATAATCTAACAACAAACTATTGGTTCCAATTGCAACTACAACTAACACTAGAAGCAATAGAAGTTCTGTGAATCTAATGGGAAATCTTGCAAACGCACTTTTTGGGGTATTAGATTCCAATTATGCAGAATTGAAACCATCGAACGAAATGAAGAGCATCTAGATAACTTAATAGCCAATCAAACATCGTTACTCGACGCGACTATCAATGGCACCAAAAGGAGCGAAGAAGCAATTGATAAACAATTAAAGTAGGTGGACTCATTCAGGCTCAAGATAATAACTGACATCAAC
Organism: Beris morrisii; assembly: GCA_951812415.1. Lineage (NCBI taxonomy): Eukaryota > Metazoa > Arthropoda > Insecta > Diptera > Stratiomyidae > Beris > Beris morrisii. Next base: position 69,414,263 of record OX638313.1, read on the forward strand.
AATACTGAAGAACAATTATTTCAAAAGCAGATAACAAATACTTTTGCACTGACTACAAAACACGTGCTAATGTCGGTATCCAATTTCCAAAGGATTCAGGTAGCAATATTAGATGTCCTGGGTGTTGACCCATCACGGCAAAACTAGTCCTCAACTTATAACACCAGATCAATTGAAAGATGAGTTGAGTAAAATTAATAACAATTTGCCAGCTTCATTGAAATTGACAGCTCGACAAGACAACACATTGGAATTTTATAGCCTTATGACAATTGAAGGTCGCCCAACACAGAGACACATACTATTCAAACTGACATTACCACTGCTTATGGTCGACGATTTTGAACTATTTAACGTGATACCAGTTCCAGTATTAGTAAATCACACATTCATGGCATTACGTCCATCGGCTGCATATTTGATCGTCAACCTTCAATATTGTCCACTAGATAATCTTCAATCCTGCACAAAGACAATTGGACAAATATATCTATGCGATAAGCAACACCCTCTATACAAGAAAGGATCTATAATAAGTTGTTGTGAACGGAGGCCTTGGAGTGATTATTTCGACTTGAAAAAGTCAAAATATTCGAGGGAAAGGAAGCTTTAGGAAAGAGTGGGCCAATTCCTCCTACGTCCGAATTGGTGGCTGAAAATCGAGCTAAAGCGACACGCTTGCTGGCGGCCGGGACTAGCTACGGCAGTTGTGGGGGGGTTCTTGCTCAATTCTCAGACCATAAACCCTTGGCCTGTACAACAAAAATTTCGTGTCACCTTACTGGTGATTTAAAATGGGACTATTTTCCCAATAGGTCGTGAAAAACCAAGAAGCAGTGGAGTTGCACGACTTCGCGATTTGTCAGGGCGCTCAGATGTTATAGCGTCCTGTCTGCCCATCCTACCTCAGCCATGACTGTCCAAAAACAACATCCGTCATGGCCCCTTTTTGAGGTTCAGGGTTGAAGAGCTCAGACGTTCGGGTTCATTTTAAACTCGCCTTTAGCCTTCAAACATAAAAAAATTAAAACCCAAAATGGCCACGAAAATAGTAAAAAAAGAAAATCTGAAAACAACAAAAAACCAAAACCAAAAAAATAATGTAAATAAAAAAATAAAACTCACCCCATTTAATATTTTTTTTCTCTTTTCTCATATATTATTTATTTTAATTTTTAGTGTGTTTATCAGTCCGTCTGTCCAGTCTGTGTCATGTCTTCTATATTATTATTTATTATTTTTATTTTATTTATTTATTTATTTATTTATTAACGGGCCATGACCCTTGAATATAAGACTGAATATTAATAATTATAATAATCTACAATAGAATAATAAACTTAAAAGGTAATAATGACTTATAACTAACTATGTACACCAACGTAATAAATAGTAAATTTAAAAATATGTGAATGAAAACTTAGCAGTATATATTAACTACATTAAGAATAAAATAAATAGGAATCAAAAAGAAACATGTAAGACAAAAATAAATAGGAAAAGAAATAAAAAGCATAATATAAAAATAATCATAGTGACTTGACATGGTGAACACTGGTGTTAAAAATATCCAGGTTCGCAGATTGCTTATTTGCAGATCTCATTAATCGATTCGCTGGACTGTTATTGGCATAGCAGGTTCTGTGACGCGATTCATAAAAGGTTTCATTTGACCGGGACGAATAACTTGGGACTCTGAAATTGATGAATTGTAGAAAGTCGGGACAATCTAACTCGTTATTGATGATTCTATACAAGGCAATTAAATCAAAATGCTCGCGACGTTTTGAGAGTGTAGAGAGGTTCAAATATGTTAGCATACTATCATAATCGATTACCTCTGATGGTATGTGAAGTTTGTAGGCAATGTAGCGTAAAAATTTATGCTGAACAGTTTCAATATTAGAGCAATGAATTTGGAAATGAGGGTTCCAAATAACTGACAGATATTCTAGGTGTGGGCGCACAAGAGAGCAGTAAAGAACCTTCAAAGACCGAATATTATTGAAATCCTGACTGTTGCGAATAACAAACCCAATCATTCTTCGGGCTGAGCTACATATCTTTTTGAAATGCGGAATAAATGTTAGTGCTGAGTCGAGTAACAAGCCCAGGTCCTTAACGACATCAACAAGCGGCAATGAGCAATTGTTTATACTATAATTAAAACATATAGAAGGACGCAATCTGTGGAAAACAATGTAGTTACACTTGGATATATTCAAAGGCAACCGATTATTGACACACCAATCGAAAAGAGAGTTCAGATTATTCTGAATAATATCACAGTCACTGGGGGAATTAATTATTTTAAAAATCTTAAGGTCATCTGCATATAGTAAAAAGTTTACCTCAGAAAAAATAAAGGAAATATCATTAATAAAAATTAAAAAAAGGAGAGGACCAAGATGTGAGCCTTGTGGCACACCTGATTTAATCACAAAAGGATCCGATTTAGCACCTTTAATGTTTACAACACAGGAACGATTACAAAGGTAGTCACGTATCCAGCTTAAAAAGCAACCGGAAACACCCAGATTAGCTAGTTTAGTAATAAGTAAACAATGATCCACTTTATCAAACGCCTTTGAGAAGTCAGTGTAAACGGCATGCACCTGTGCGCATGCACCATTGCACGGTGGATGGTCTCGATGTAAGGTAAAAGATTTGTCAATGTGGACTTGCGTTTTTGAAAGCCATGTTGATTAGGCGTTATATAATTTCTGATCAGAGGAGTAAGTTTTGTAGTTATAATTGCATCAAAAATTTTAGCGACAGTAGACTGTATAGATATAGGCCTGTAGTTGTGAACGTTGCTCTTATCTCCTGACTTGTGAATAGGTGTAACATAAGAGTTTTTCCACAATACTGGAAAAATACCCGACTGAAGGGATAAGTTGAATAGGTACATCAGAGGTTGTGCTAAGTGTTGTCTACAACTCCATAGAAACAATGGAGGACCCATGCCTTTATTTACGTCGAGATTGTCCAGCATTAAGGAGACCTCTGAAATATCAACACTAAGAGTTGAGAGATTAAAGCTAAGATTGCCGGGGCGGAAGGACACACTAGGAGAAGGTGTACTTGAAGTAATATCAGAGTATACACTAGAAAAAAAATCAGAAAACAACTCTACAATATTGGATGGATCAGATGCAGTCTTGTCATTAGCATACATATATGATGGCAAAACGTTGTCCGAGCGAAGCGAATTTACATAATTCCAAAAAGCCTTGGCATTGGTGGTGATACTATTTTCAACACTAAGCATATATTCCATGTAGCAAGATTTAATTTTTATTTTACAAAGAGTTCGTAACCGCGAGAAAACATTGTAATCGATGACAGAGCCAGATTCCTTGTACCTCTTGTGCGCTAACTTTTTATCTTTAATGATTTGCCTCAATTCTGCATCATACCAACGAGGATACGACGAACCAAAAATTAATTGGGTTGGGATATATAGATCGAACACCCTATAAATACACGAGTAGAAACGGGAAATAGCATCATCAACATTTGCACCCTCAAACAACATGGACCAATCAATCAATGAGATCTGTTCACATACTAAATTATAATCTGCCGTTTTGAAATTAAAGCAAGTGAACTGTTGGACCGGTTCAATGTCAGTAACTAAATTACACCTAATGGTGAGTGCGGGATGGTACATAGCATCCAGCGGAAGAAGCGTATAATCCGATGAAGTTACCTCAGGAAGTGGTAAAACATTTGAAAAAACTAGGTCAAGTAGCTTGCCTTTAGCATTCAGTATATAGTTACTTTGACGCAAATCCAAATCGCAGAAGGAATCAACGAGAATACTGCCTGTACTACTGTAATTAGCGTCGCACCAGTTAGTGGAAGCCCAGTTGACACCAGGCTGATTATAGTCACCGACGATTATAATATCCGATAGTGGAAAACTATTTACAATGCGCTCTGCGTGTTGACAGTGGTGCGTATAAATCTCCGTGGATGATCCAGGTGGTATGTAAACGCATCCGATAAACAATTTATACCGCGCAATATTCAATTCCACGAAAATTTCTTCAACAAGATCACTTGTGGATATCAATAGCTTGGATGTATAACTTTTTTTGACCGCAATAAGACATCCACCACCCCTTCTATTACCACCAATGGTCTGATATCTATCCTTACGATATATGGTATAATTGTGTAAGCCCAACTCATTGTTATACACATCTTCGTCAAGCCAAGTTTCCATTAAAGCAATAACATCAGCATCTGCAACACAAACATTAGAGCGAAAGATAGCCAACTTGGACTTCATTCCCCTCACGTTCTGATAATAAATGTTAAGTGTATCACGTGAATGTACGCTACTTGCAGTACTTGGCATGGTTGAGTGGTGGTAGCGATTGGCAGACTGAGCTACGGGGAGTCGATGGTCGCTCCTGGTGACACGTTTTTTGCTTGGTGCCTGAATGGTCGAACAAATAGTCCTTCTGGCCAGAATTGAGCATCGAAACATTTTACGTAGGCCTTATCAGGAACACCTACTTCAAAATTAATGAAACGCAGACTAGAGATGTCAGCATCTTTTTTCACTAATTTCGAGCATCGTATCTCGTCATCGCTAATGTTGAGCTTAATGGCTATATAACTTATTAACGACTTCTCATCAGTACTTGAATTAAGGCGCGACAAGTGGAGCCACTTATGACCAGTTACAACCTTAACACTGTCATGAAGGACACCACTTCCGATGACCTTCTTCCGAGAATGCCGCCTGCCCTGGACAACACACCACCCAGATGGCCCGGCAGCAGAAACATGGAGGGAACCGGACTCAGCATCATCCGACGAAGCAGCATCCAGCACTACAGATGGTAAGGGTGACTCCCCTTTAGAAGTTGATTTTTTTCGCGCCTGGCGCGGCAGACTTGACGACTGAAGCTGATCATTCACCACTTGCTTTTGACGCAGTGCAGATTTACTGCGAGTGACGACTGAGGTGGCATCATTATTTTTTGTGGTGGCATCATTATTTTTTGGGGTATCTTTGGCGGTAGTCGATGACTGAGAAGGTCCCTGTAATTGACGGAGCTCATTTTTCAATGTGTTGAAGGCATCTCGAAGTGACGTAATGGCCGACGACATATCGCAAATTTTGGCATGGAGAGTTGCTATGCCAATGCAATCACAGCTTGCGCAAAGCCAGTGAATTCCTGGTAAGGCCAAAGCAGCAAAGTATTTGGGCACAGTAACACCAACGCATACTGGATGAAAAGTCTTTCCACAAATACCAGCGCAACGAAGACCATCAGCTGCTATTGGCAAGGAGCACTGTCCACAAGTCATTATGTTTAATTACTTAAAAAGACTCAATGAAGGCGGCAGCACTATTCTAAGTTGGTATAATTTAAAATTTAAAATTGTCAATGGTGATTGTCTAAGCTAATTTCGAATTTCGAAATAGAGATGTTTTGGTGGCGTCGTGACATAACCTCACTATGAAACTTCAAAGCAATCAAAAATTTGAGAGCAGACACTTCACCCATCGACAGAACACTCCGCCACCCAGAACCACAAGAGCACAAAGGGGCGTTGGGTCGACAGGTACACCAGGTCAACCCTTCGGAATGACCTGCCGACAGATGAGCAAAAATCGCGACCCCGCGTTTGTTGGAGGTAAGAACTACAACTTATTTTACGTAGCACTTATATAACTTTAAATGTAGCAAAAGTACTTAAGTTGGAAAACTTTTCGGTTAAAAATATCACATATCTAATGTAGACCGGCAATTGGAGTTTCACAATTAATACCACTTATTCACACTCAATTCAATTTGTCAGTAAACATATTTCAAATTATATATAATTAACAATTTATTTAAATTAAATATTTCAAAAGTCAGTGCATGTGCATGTTGATCTACACTACTTGCTTGAACTGAAAGAATTTAATAATGGTTTTTATGTTTTATTTAAAAATTTTTTATTATAATAAATGTTCAAAATGGCCACCTTCATTTTGAATGCACGCTAAAGCTTGTTTGGCGAGTTTTCTCTTGGTATTCATATTCATCAACTGCTGCCTTACTTCTATTGCTGCCGCATCGATCCTGGTATTTATGTTGAAGGTTACTTCAACCGGGCACTTAAATGCGCATGTCACCTTTTTTCGGGAAGTTATAGGGTTCGGGACCTCTCTTTTCTCCAAATAAACGCACTATTACAGTTTATACACTTTTAATTATTATTACTTAAGTCTAACATTAATTTATACTATAGTTATTATATGTATTTTAAATATAAATTATAATAATTTTTAAGACGCAGAGGAGATAATTCGGTGACACGACACGGAGTTACTTTTGTATTGGAAAAGATGCGGTGGATATTATATCGAGAAAGATGCGGTGGATATTATTATTTGTTAAAGGTCCGACGGTTTCCAACTGAATGAATCTATCATGATTCGGTTCTCCACGATACAGTACCGAATCGTTTATTACTTTGCTAAGTAATCAAATCTCGAGTAAGGTTTAAATGAAACGCGATCTGTTGATAAGGCACTTTGGGTGTTCGTCTTAGGTAAAAGTTGGACATAGGAAAGATGAATATGATTGATAAGCAATTTCAGTGGATATGCTATGATACGTATGGTATGCTGGTTCAAGTGAATGCAATTGGATAAGTTATATGGAAAGGAAATGCGTTAGCATTTTCATAACTTTAAGACGATTGCATTTATGGTGCATTTGATATTTATGTTAAAGGAATGTGAAAAACGTGTATGCACTTTGAACGTCTGGATAGGGTATCGAATTATGGCGACATTGTAAAGATTAAGGAATGCTATATTGTAACACTTGTGATATTGGAATAATTGAAGGCATGATTGAGACATGTAATGATTACTACAGCTGTTGCGTAGTCAAGGTCCTTCATCCGTCCCCATACAAAAAAATCCATAATAGTAAGATCAGGAGATCTTGCAGGCCAGTGTATCGGTCCATTTCTACCGATCCAGCGATTGCTATAATTGGAATTTAACCAATCTGTGATCTGTCGGCCGTAATGAGCTGGAGCACCATCGTGTTGGTAAAACATGGAAACCAATCGTACCAGTGGAATATCATCCAACAAGTCCTGTAGATCATTTGATAAAAAATGTAAGTAATTGGAGCTATTTAGAGTAGGCGGAAGCCTAATAGGTCCAAGGAAGTCGTCACCACACACCTGCCCATAAATTGACGCTGAATCTGTGGTGAAATGATGCCGCTCTTCTTGTGTGTGGATTGCTCGCAGCCCACGTATGTAGGTTGTGGAAGTTTGTGATACCGTCTCTGATAAATGGGGACTCATCCGTCCACAGAATATTGTTGAAAAAATTATCGTCATCTATTTGTCGTTCAAGGAGCCAATTGCAAAACTCCATCCGTTTGGGGAAATCAATGGGTAGCAGCTCCTGTACTGGTGTGTGATGGTAGGCATGGAAGCGTTCTACTTTTAAAATACTCCAAACTTTCCAAGTAGAGATGTTAAACTGCAATGCCAAGCGTCGGATACTGATCGATGGATCATTTTGAACTGCTTGCAGCATTATTTCATCAATCTGAACAGCGATTATCGGCGCAGGATTTGCATTTACTCTGCTTGTTCTAACGCTGCCAGTTTCCCTCCTGTAAACGTCTTGAAATACTCCCCTGTCAGGTGTCCGTCAATGAGGATGTTTCTGATGATAAAGCCTTCGCGCGGCTCGTCCATTTCCGCGACACTCTCCATAACTTAACACAATGTCAGCATATTCTTCATTGGGGTACTCAGGCATTTTGAAATTACTTTTTTAATTCTACTGACACCCTCTTCTTTAAAACTGATAAAAATATGAAAGTAGTTTTGCTTTTATAGGCTTTTTATTTTGTAAGGCACCCTATTTAAAAAGGCATAGCGATATGTATTTTTACCTATTACTTCCAAAATGTTAATCGTAACTCATATATATGTATGAAACTTTTGTAGGTAATAGTAATAATAGTAGTAGTAGTAATAATTTTATAATGGGGTTTTCTGAGAAAAACTATATTGATCACTGGGTCGACGTAGCAAAAATTTGTGTTTTCGAGTAAATATCTCAAGATTGGATGCAGTTACAATTTAGACTGTTACATCAAATGAAAGGTAATTCGATTCCCTAAAAAACCAGTTATAACACTTTGCCTTGTGATTATTCGTTTTCAAGATATAACGTTTTAAGTGAGTGAGGGTACCGGTCAAAAACACTTTTCTTAACCACCCTGTATCTCCACTGTTATTGAAAATTGACCCACCCTGAAGAACAATTTTTTTCTCCAAATATGTCAAGGACGGACGGAGTGCCAAACATCCTGTATAGGTATGCAATAATTCAGAGTCTGCGCCAAAACTTTAGCCATGTCTACCGAAGCTTAAGCCGCATTGTATCGAAGGTAGAACACGTTTAGTTGACAATAATTATCTTAAAGTACGTACAGACAAAAAAGCAGCTTTGTAGATATTAATTTAATCCCGGTATATCCCGGTTAATCCCCCTCTCCGACGCGGTAGACTATCATTATACTGCATTTTTAGGTATCATTGACCATTCAAAAAAGTTTCAGTCCTGTAGATATTAATTTAATCCCGGTATATCCAATAATTCAGAGCTACTTATAGCAGATCGGCGCAGTGGCTGCGCTCGGGAGATCGTGCATTCCATTGCGTCTATCAAGGCTTTGCACCCTTACATGATCGGTAGACTGTCTTTTTTAGTTGTCTTATAAACTAAAGTATTTTAGAAAAAATTTTCAGCCTTGTAGGAATAAGTCAAAAAAGGAAATTTTTTAACACCTTGCGTGGGTGGTAGACGCATGATGGCCCCCTCTCCGACGCGGTAGGCTATCATTATACTGCATTTTTAGGTATCATTGACCACCCAAAAAAATTTCAGTCTTGTAGGAATAAGGCATTTACATATTATTTATTTACAGGTTTCAACAATTGTTATTATTGTTTGCCCCCACATTGGGGCGGTAGACTGCCGTTCCGTTTACTTACCATATAAAAACAACAAAATGACAAAAAATCAGCTTTGTAGGAATAATTACATCAAAAGTGTCGCTGCCTCCCGGACTAATACATTTGTACGGATACATTTTTAATGGCAGAAGTAGTGAGATACCCGCCTTTGTATCAAATCTCAGCAGGTGCATAGTGCTGTCAGTTGAAAGTGGGTATAGAAATTGCATAGAAAAACCAGTTTGGAAAACTGAAAGTGGGTTTACACGTGGCCTGTGGGCTGGCTGCTTGGGCATGGAACCATGTGCGTGGTGGTTGGAACCGGTCTTGGTTTGCGCTAATTGGTCGGTAGCTGGCTAGACGTAATCGAAGTGAAGAGTCCGAGTACTGTATTCGGATAGAGAGGAGTATACGTGTGAATATATCAAAAGTGAGAAAACAGCCATGTGTTTACGTTGAAAGTGGCTTAAAAAAAGAGCACATATATGCGAAGACAAATTAAAAAACAAAGCATGTGCGTCTTCGATGCAACTATAATGCAGTGTGCATTTTTTCATTTTTATTTTATGCGATCTTCTCGAATCTTTTGAACTTGTAAGACGACATGAGTGACGCGATTTTTTGTTCACACTAGAATTTTTCCGGTCCGTGTGGGGTATATCAGGGGCTATTGTCGGGTTTGTTTTTGCGTCAATTTTCGCCCAGACCGCCGCAACGTCACTGCCCCTGATCTTGTGTGTGAAGCTATCGGCGGACAGTTTCTAGCTATCGGCGGACAGCTGGCGTTCGGGTGTATACGTCGGATTAATGACATGATATGCCTTTGGTATGATAACGAGATTTTTGATTGTGAGAGATCAGGTTTGCGGTAATCTCGTATTCCGTTTAGGGTCTGGTCTTCTTTGTAGTGATCTTTGTATCTGGTATTTCCTCAACTTCATTCTTTAACTGGGTGAGGTAATTGAAGACTGAAATCCACCCGGTATATCCCGTTGACACAGGAAACCGTCCAGGATAACTGAAAACTATTTTCACCTCAAACGTGAACGGGTCAAATCCAGGAACAACTTTTCGATTTTGAGCGTCATCCAGATGGTAGGTGTAATTCAGTAGTGCGTTTTCACCGCGAATCATAGACTTTTTTTGCTTCTTATTAGTATTTTCACGGAGATTGTCTGACTTTTTTCTTTTGCTAGACTTATTACACTCTGCTTTTACATTAGCTGACAACATATTCGTTAGAAGGTTTTAAAATGAAAACTGAAACGCGTTTGTTTTAGACTGGTGCTTTTATACCCTCAAGTTCTGATCTACAACTTTGGTTGGAAGAAACCCCACCATTCTGTGTAGCACCCGATGAAAATATATGGTGGTGTAAATTAATTACCTTGGCGTCATTATCTGGAAAATCTTTTGACGAAAACTGCTTAAGATATAGCTATAGATTCTTCCCCTTGCAGCGATAATATATGTATACACAGCAGTAGTTTCCGCATGTCGAAGAGTATACACTTTGTAATCGTTTTTTGTTATTTATAAAAACCTTAGAGTTGTTATTCAAAAATCTTTTAAAATATTTATTGTAGGGGTATCTACCAAAGGAGTCAAAAAATTCAGCAGGGCCTGTCTTCGGAAAATAAAATGCTACCCAATGAACGCCTTTTCTGTCTGCGGGGTCGGTATTTGCAATAACACATGCTGGCTTTTTAATTTTATAAGGTAAACGATCGCAAGGGAATACGCCTTTGAATAATCTTCTTGTGGTTGTGTTTTTCTTTAATGTTTTAAAAAGTTCGATCGTGTTCATATCTGCTCTTTCGAAGCGATAGCATCAATGTCATTGATCTTGGTGTGACTGGTGGTGTGACTTTCTAAGAATTCCTTTGTTGTTGCGCTATAAACAAAAACGGTTGCAAATTTTGCTAGCGTCATAATAAGATTTTCATCCTAACGTTTAAGTTCCAAATTCCCAAATGCTCCTGTCTGATCTGTTGTGCTAGCCGATGATGTGGGATATTTATACGTTATTTCCTTCGAGAATAATTTATTTTGTGATGAGAAACCGGCAAACGAAACCTTTTTAAAGAAGGTTAGATTACCTTCATTAAAATATTCGACATTTACAACACAATAGGCCATCTTCCATCATACTCGGCATATACTATACAAGTTAAACTTTTTCCAGCGCTTTCTTAAACCTTCCTTCGATCCTCACTGTTCCTTGATTTAATAAGCTGCCACAAGATGACCCGTATGAATTGTCTGCAGTTAAATCGAACGCCATTAAAAAGCATCGATTATCGAAGAATTTCTTTGAGATTTGATTGCCTTTGTCGAAATAATGAATACCTGTTCCCTTAAATAGTGAAAGATATCCCCGTGTACTTATAGGTTTTTCCTGAGAGTAATCAAACTCTAAAGCCTGGTTTGGAACTTGGACTCCATTGACGGATAAATTGTATCGTGTGATATTATTGTGTTTAAAGTTGAATGGATTCTTCGTCTGTTTACCGCTGTAGGCATCATTATCTACCATGCCGAAAATTAACAAGCTCGGTAGCTGTCCGATTATGACATTATCTAAAGATAGTGTTGAACTGTTAGCTGGTAATGTATAACTCTTTACCTCGAAACGCTTGTACAGGTATATCACGTTGGAGCGCTGAAGAATATTTTCATGTGCCATTAAAATATTGGGGTTAACAGTTACATGATTCATATATATTGTTGCTGTCTTCTTTTGAGTATAGATAAAATTCGGGTTTTTCCAGAGAAAGTGAGAGTCTGAAATCTACCCCATTCAAAAGTAACCTATCCTGATTAAGTAAATAACCATGAATCTTTCCCATAAGCTCTACCACCTGTTGTGAACAGAGGCCTTGGAGTGGTTATTTCGACTTAAAAAAGTCAAAATAACCGAAGGGAAGGTTGGGGATCGGGAAATAGTGGTCCAATTCCGCCTACGTCCGAATTGGTGGCTGAAATGCAAACTGAAGCGACGTGCTTGCTGGCTTCCGAGCTAGCTGCGGCTGTGGGGGGTACGTTGTTCGCATTTCAGACCATACAACCCATGGCCTGTATAACAAAAATTTCACGCCGACTTTCCCGGGTGATAAAATTGGGATAAGATTCCCAATCGGTCATGAGAGACCGAGAAAACTCCCTTTGACTCGACTGGCGCTGCTGTTGTGCGCCGTCTAGCCCACCCTACCGTAGCCATATCTGTCCTCAGAATAAAATATTCGAAATATGGCCCCTAGAGAGAGGAATGAGGAGGCGGAAGGTCTTCAACCGAGAAGATCCATCCTATAGGCTTTCTTATTTAGCCATTCCCATTAGAAATTATTCACAATAAAAAAAAAAGGTATAATAAAACCAAAACAACAAAAAAAAAAATAAAAGAAATAATAATAAAAGAATTACCTCGTTTTGCTGACTACTGCATTTTCCGTTTTATGTAATTTTATAATTTAGTTTAATTTCTGTCACTGTCTGTCATATTTTCTAATTTTTAAATTTAATTTATTTTAATTATAATTTTTAATTTAATTTATTCCATTTTTTTTGTTGCATATTTATTTTTATGTTTTAATTTATGAGCTGGTTTTTCCTTTGCTTGCTTTAGTTTTTTACTTAAAAAAATATGTGGGTGGCCGAAAACTTTTGCGAGTCATTGTAAATTAATGGCACTTTTTCACTTTAAATCACTGTTGGTATCCGGTTGTAGATCATTGGAGTTTTGGACAAGCGCCCCATAACCCCCAGGAGTCTCAGCGATGACATATTTCTGGATTTGGAACTTTTCTTTGCAGGACTTTAGTTTCGGTTGTAAGCAATTCGGTGAGCTGGAAAATCTACGCGGGGGTTTCACTTATAGACTATGTCGGACAAATATGAGGTAACAGACGGATGAAAATGAAAACCCGCAAAAATTGTGAAACCGGCTCCACTACTATCCACTCCACTTAATTTCTCATTTTGTTTTTATTTTAATTTATCTCTAATTATTTTCTTAAATTTATTTCGATCGCGCGCGCTAAAAAAAACTTTTCCGCGCCAAAAACCGATTTCCCTAACCTCTCTTTTTGCCAGCTGTCAGAAACTCAAAAACCCCAAAAACCACCATCGAACTAACTTTTTGTGTGGAATTGGTGTGGATCACAGTAATGCAAACTGCATTAATTGGTCCACACCAATTCCCACAGATGACACTACACACCTTACTTGTCGAAAGCAATTCAGATCGTTTGAAATATCCGTCATTAAATTCACTAGGACGCCCGCTTTTGCTTCCACCTTCAATCATTTCCATACTATCTTGGTCGAGGTACCATCCCACAGATTCTAAATGTGTTGTTGATGCATCTCTACCGTAATTCAATAAGTTTTCAATGTAAGCTCTGTAATGGTAGTTGTTGTCAGTTTGTGCAATCGGTCTGACATTTAATTGTATTGTACATTGTCTAAAAAGTGAATGCATTAGGTTGTTAACTACGCCGATTGGATCACTTTCCTCTTCATGTTCAACACCTTTATTATCCTTAACTTTTTTTCTTTTCCAGTGTAAAATTCTTCTTTCCCACCTTTTGCCTTAATTAGCTGAACTTTTAAGCGAGGGTAGATACTGGATAAATCACGGTACGTGTCCCCATGTCCTAGCGAGACGAATTCCAGAACTGAAGAGTTATCAAGAGATGCTATTGGTTTGTATGATACCTCTTCTGTTTTTAAAATATTGGCCCGTATCGGTCGTGCTTTAAATAAATCTAATTCAGATTTCATACATTCTCTGTATGAGGCCATTCTCCTTACTTGTCGAATATTTCCAATACACGCTTACGGTTATTGTTCTTAACTCTTTTATTTTTACTGGTTGCTGGTCTTTTCTTAATAGATTTTCTCTTTGATGTGGTACGTTTTTCACGTTTAGGAGTCATTTTTAACTGTGCTGTCGAAAACGGATTAGCCCTTTTCATAGCCATGCGCCTTTTCATACCCTCACCACCCATACTGTCAAAGATTTTGTTCACTCCCTTTTGCATCAGCTCTTGAGTAGCAGCTTGTCCTTGCTCTTTTAAAATGTTTTTGAGAGGTTTATTCCCCACCTCTGATAATATTGTTCTTCCAATCTTTATAGCTTGCTCCTTTATAGTTTTTACACCTGAAGAAACTAAAGGTCGTAAATAACGCAGTAATCCACTGAAGAAGCTGCCAATACCCCTTCCACGCTGGTATATAAGTGGAGATCTATAAAGATCACCTATATCTGACAAACCAGCGCCGCTTTGAATTAAATAATACCTTGTGTAAGATGAATTCATTTCGTTTTAAATGTGCACGTCCGAATATTTATACTTTATTGTCTTTTAAAGTGAAGCATCACAAATGTTGGGGTATAGCCCGGTATGAAGTCAATCAATTCACCCTGATCATCGGATATCTTTATGGAGATACTTTCAATGTAAGTCTTTTCCAGAGGGTAGTATTCTATATGCTCAAACCTAAAGATATTATCCCACTCTTTCAAAGGTATCATACGTAGATTTCTCACTAATTTGTCGCCTACTATTTGGGGGCGAATGATATCAGTGTAAACGTGGATTATTCCTAAAGCCTTACATTCTTCTGCAACTACAGCTGTTAGTTCTCGGGGAAATCTGCTCTTTATCTCGAGAACAGAATCTTCTAATACAGCGATTCTTTCGAGAGTATCCTTCTCCTTCTCCTCTTCTACTGAAACCTTATTAAACGACTTGCCCACCTCCTCAGTAAGGAGACTGGTATCACGCTTCTCCGGAGGTATTTGAAAGAATATATCGGTAATAAATCCGGATAAGTCATTTTTCTTCAGATCTATAGGCATGCCTGTCGTTAACAGGGTACCATCGGATAGTTTTTTATAGGGAACATCAAATATTATACTCTTATCTGTAATTGTGCGTCTGCTCGGTATTTCAAAGGTAGAGGCCTCTGCGCCTAAATCAGTTAGAGTTTGAAGAATTTCCTTCCTAAGCTCAAATGATTTTTTCCTCCGAGCTTCAATAGATTCAGCTTCATCATCAAACTGTATATTCGCGAGTAGTAAGGGTACAACTTTCATATCTTACGCTTAACGTGCGAAGTGGACATCCGCACTAAACTCCTCCTATTTTGACATGGAATTCCAGGAATTTATGTTCTACAAAGTGGTTCCTGTTGAACGTGAAACCTGTTTTCGTAAGGGCTTAAATGTGAGGCAAAGTTGTACCTTTTGAGTGGGTGGAATTGTGTGGAGTAGTGAATGCAAAAGTCTGTGGTGCGAGGGGTTCGGTAGTAGCGATAATTTTCTCGCTCTGTTCTGATGAAATGTATTGACTTGGATGAAAATCTGAAACTTGGGTGAACTGAAGTAACCTTTGAAGAGAGTAAGTAAGATTGGTTGATGATGCTGGTATATTCATGCGTGCATCACGTGGGGATTAAGCCAGGGCCAATTGTGGTGGAGATAAGCCGCAATGGAGTTGGTTTGTAGAGATTTTAATCGGGCTCAGTGTGTTGGGGAGTAACTGGGAGTCTTGTTAATTGGAGGCTCGGCTCCAATTGGTTGGTTGCAAGATGCATTTTGATTCTTCTTTACGCCATGTTTGCTAGAAACTAGAACCTCGGCTCCAGGTAGATAATATGCGGGAAACCGGTTCTTGGGTGTTGCTTGATGTTTACCTTTTGTTGGTAGAATGTAGGTCGATTCTTGTGCAAGTTTACATTTTGTTGGTAGAATGTAGGTTACAATTGTACATGTTACTGGTGTCTGGAGCCTCGGTTCCGAATAGGCAGGCTTGTACATGTTATGTAGGTAATTATTACTTTCACTCTATGAGATGATATTGATAGAATGTTAAGGAAAGGAGTTTCGGCTCTTGAGCCGTAATGTAATTCAATTTGTTTAAGTTTTTTTATTTTGAGAGAGACTGGAGTGAAGGAAAAATATTCCAGAGTTTTGTTGGTTATTTTATTCTGCTTTCTCAACAAAACTTA
The DNA here is from genome assembly GCA_951812415.1 of Beris morrisii. Classification (NCBI taxonomy): domain Eukaryota; kingdom Metazoa; phylum Arthropoda; class Insecta; order Diptera; family Stratiomyidae; genus Beris; species Beris morrisii. Next base: position 69,430,286 of record OX638313.1, read on the forward strand.
TTTTCAAAAAGCCACCACGGCTTTCATCTCTGCCACTGAACACAAAATAATTATTCATGTTCTGGTTCAATTCCGACACTTGCTTTTGGGTCCGTATAGAAGTAGCGAATCGTTGAGGTAGGAAGTAAAAACAGCCTTGTTCAAAATAAACCGCACGTCTTACGCCATACCTTGTTTTTAAGAGCTCGAACTCTCGAACCTTGTAGTGTTCCACCACAACAAGATTTTCGGTCAATATGAGGGAATCTGTATTCCCCTTGGCAATCTCGTTCAGTGCTGCAATCGACTAGAAATAAAATAGTGTATAAAGAAAATGTGTATAATGAAAGTGTTTACAACTTACCATTTCACTGCTTCTTTCACGGCTGGTTGTGAGAAATTAATTTTCACCTAAAAAGTTCTGAGTTTATATACAGTTTTGCAGTTCTAGAACTACCTAAAGTGGGTGTACGGAAGAGCAAAATCCAGTCAAGCAAATATTAATATAAAATCAGTAAATCAGTTAACATGAATATTTTTACCTATACAAGTATACAATCCAGGAGTAGTAATTACCTATGCATAAAATAACTCTTTTCTAAGAGGTGCAGCCAATATTCATCTTCAACTTTGTAACCATTTAATGGAAACATTCAAACGATGCAAGTGATCTGATATTAGATAAATTAGAAACTGTAAGCGATCTTCATCATTCAAACCCACTCTAATTCTAGATAACTCGGAAACGTAAGATAAAATATTCATGTGTAGTTTAATTATACTTTTGTGATAACATACAAGTGATCTGTACGAGTATTTGCAACTTTGTAACTATTTAATGGAAAGATTCAAACGGTGCAAGTGATCTGATATTAGATAAATTAGAAACTGCAAGAGAAATAAGGTATATGTATTCACAATTTCTAGTATAAAAAATCCAGCAATTTTATTGTAAAATCACTTCCAAGTTAGACAGAAGTATCGTCACATACCCTTTACTTACTGCCAAAAAGAAGTTTGACGCTGATATAACACCAGACATCCGCACGGTAAGTTTAAATTTTTGATGTTGTTTCAATTTTCATACTAAATTCTTATTATTTTGATTTTTTCAGATTTATACTCTAAAGACAATTCCAGGAGTCGACGGTAGCGATGAGCGAAATTTTGCCAAATTAAATGTTCAAAAGTGGGGAAGCTTTTAGACAAGCACAAATTTACGTCGACTAGGTGAATTTGCTGTTAAAAAGGGAGTTCGATTGAAGCAACACTGTTCAGGCCAATCACGGATTGGAGAAGGCTGAGCTAGTACTTCGGAAAGTGCAAGCCCTGATCGACCGAGCAAACTCCATCTTAGATACGGAATTTGGTTCGCCTGACCAGAAAGAGTACCTCAGGTTAACACTGGTAAAAGTGCTACAACTACCACAGCTAGCACAGCAGAAACAGTGTCATTCACAGACGGTTATAAGGGTAATGAGCTATCACCTATTATAACTAGACGTACCCCCAAGATCGTGAGGAGGAGGTCGGGTCGGAAAATTTACCAGATCAGTCCATGCTGGTTCGAGACCTAGGAACCTAAGCTTAAGGCGCAGCTTGGTAGAGTTAAGCAATTCTTTAATAGTGTAATAAGATAAAAATATACAGAAAATAGCGAAAAATGGATGCTGAAAATATCATTAAGCACCTAGAATCTAGTCTAGCTTTAGGTTCCGAATTATTTTTAAGTACTTTAAGTATTTTAATCAAGCAATTAAAATTAAGTAATATTAGGTTTTCAGACGCGGAGAAATATCTCCTACAAAAATTACTTGTCTGTTTTTCGAGAGCATATGACATCTCATTTTCGCATGATGTATTGAAGACCGCTCTTGACTTTATTGAAGAAAAAGTAGAAGACAACTCCCTAGTTGAAAGGAGCTCTACACAGTATAATCAATCCGTTGAAAAGGTTGTTCAGTGCGGAAATGGTTTAAATCAGGGTTATGTAGTACTGTCTAAAAACACGGTATTTTTTAAGAAGTTTCACATGGAAGGTGTGAAAATGAACTTTCGTTTACAAGACTCCGATATTATCCATGACGATCCCATAAAAGGGTTAGAAAAAGCATTCGACAATATTATCAAAGAGGTTGCTACCAGTTCCACTCGTAATAGTAAAATCAGCTTCACAATCACTCTTCCAAATTCACCTCATATAAAGCCAATATGGTCTAGCTTGCGATCGGTTGAAGAGTTAAGCGGCGAATATATTATTGGGTTGATTTCCAATGTCAATCAATCCAATAGTGCTTTTCTCTCAGATGATATCACGCAACTCAATGCAAATATTATTAATTTTCCAACTGGAGGTGGTTATCTCAGTGCTACGCAGTTAGAAGAAAAAGATTTTCTAGCTAGAAAATATAGTATAATAGATGTTGGTCTGGATAATGAAGTCAACTGCCTTCCTCGAGCCATTTGTTTTGGTATTGAGATGGTATCTGATGATTTTAACATTCAAGTCCGTAACGCTACTATGAGAACATTAGAAAAGAAGGCAAAGGCTTTATGCAAGAAGGCTAATGTTGTCATCGGCCTGGAAGGTTGTAATTTGACTGACCTTCACAAATTTCAAAATTTTTTAAAAGACTTTCAAGTTATAGTTTTTGACGACAAACTCCATTCTTTTTAAAAACAATCAATAAGAAACATATCAGCGAGAAAAATTTATTTATATTACAGTAAAGTTCTAAAACACTTCTATGTGATCAAGTCATTAACGGGGTTTTTCAATAAGAGATTTGAATGCTCTTATTGTGATAGGGTGATGGTGAAAGAAGTACATAAATGCAGTGTGAAGTGTGCTTATTGTCTTTCGTATCCTCCCTGTGGTTTTGTGACATGTATGGTTAAGTAAGAGACTTGCAATCGTTCTTTCAAAGGGGAAGTCTGCTACCAAAATCACCTGGTTAATAAAGTTAAAGCAAAAACCGTTTGCGAAACTTTCAAGATTTGTAGATCGTGTTTGAAATTTCTTAATCTCGAGAGAAGGAAGGTAGAAGAACATGTGTGTAATGAAAGGTATTGCCCTATATGTTATAAAATTACTCCAGAAGATCATTTATGCTATATTAAGCCATATAAGGGTAGATCAAATAGTAAATTTCTAATAATATTCTTTGACTGTGAAAGCACTCAGAACACTGCTTATGAGAATAGTCCAACCTCATTCCTTCACATAGCGAACTTGATAGTTGCGCACCAAGTATGTTATAGTTTTTTTAAAGAGCCGGACATAAATATTAGATGTAACGTCTGTGGGATTAGAGAGCACGTGTTTGAACATGATGCAGGAGTGAATGTGGTTAGACGGTTTCTAGATTATTGTCTGACACCGCGTCCCCAAATCGTTAATGTTTTCTGTATAGCACATAACTTACAGGGATACGAAGTTCATTTCATTACTTCTGAACTGTTAGCTATGAAATTGAAAATCGACCCTATAATGAACGGCACCAAAATAATGAGGTTAACCTGTGGAAAAGTGGCGTTTATTGATTCCCTAAATTTTCTATCATTTCCTCTTGCCAAATTTCCCAGTGTTTTCGATATTAAGGAGTATGAGAAGGGGTACTATCCTTATTATTTTAATACAGTTGAAAACTTAAATTATATGGAATCATATCCGCCACCAGAACTGTATGGGTATAATTCTATGAAAGTCAAGGAGAGAGAGAGAGACATTCTTAAAGTGGTATAGCCCCGACAAACAATTTGTAACCGTAAAGCGATCCTCGGTTACATTGTGTCCGACGTTCGGGAACACTGGATTGTGACCAAGATCGTGCATTTTGCGGCAATTCACGGTCTCAAGATCTGGCTTAAAACATTGCATCTAAGGTCACCTTGGGTTTTCAAAAGTATCTCATTTCATCGCATTTAATGCGTAGAAATTTTTTAGTTACGAAATTCACAGCCATTGAGTGCGACCGCTTTTGGTTTGTCGTTTTCGGGAAAGCAGAACCACACAGTTCGCGCCAAAACATAAAAGTTCAAGCCCTTTCCGAGAGAGAGAGAGAGACGGCTGCACATCGTCTGATTAGTGCAACAAAAAAGAATAAGAAAACAAAGCTTCATGCGTTGTTAGTGGACTTCTTTTTTGCTCGTGTCAGTTCTTGTTCGTCTCAAATTGAAAGTGGTCGCATTTAATTATTACGGAAAATCTAAAAAAAAAACATCGTGCGTTTTTGGTGAATAATTCTTTTCTGAAAGCTTGTCAGTTCTTGTTGTTCGCATATTGAAAGTGACCGCATTTAATTATTGTGAAAAGTGTAAAAAAAAACAAATCATCGAGCGTAAGAAATTAACAACAAACAGTAAGTAATTTTTTAATCTCAAAAGGATTTAATTTTAGTTTATTTTTTGTTGCTGCTGGAATCGCTTAAAATGCCGAAATATAAGTCAATTCGTCAACTCTCCAAACAATCAGTAAAACGTCGGTTTTCCAATTTTAATGATTGCAATCATACCAGTACTGTGGGACTGAATGAAAATCAAGAGCCCGCACAAGAAGACAATGCTTTTGCAAATATTCCAAGTAGCAATATCCTTAATCTTGATGAAGACGAGTGTTGCTTGGAATATTTGACTGACTTAGAGGAAGATGTTGAAAACATTGATTCTCAAGGTTTTGAATCTAATAGTTTTGAGATTCAGTCCTTTTTGAAATTATAATTTCGACTTCTGGTTCAGCAGAAACTAGTGAGAACATTTCTCCTATACGTCATGCTCCTGTTGTTCGATCGAACTACTTCTTGATAGAAGACCGTAATATGACTGTAATATTACCGTAATATGCCGGTCCTTAATTACCACATTTTTATGGTAAATGTTCCAACCCAAAGTGTGCCAACAATCGGTAATCTATAAGTACGATTTCGGGCTCGTTACCAACTCGGTCTCCGGTAACACTTCGGTAATTTTATTTGACAAAAAATTGAAATTGTTTGTCGGGAGCGATGCATCACAAAAAATTTTCGATAACAGAAAAGAAATACTGTTGTATTGCAAAAGTGATGTAAATATCCTTCGAATGGGTTGTAAAAGGTTCATGTGTGAATTCATCGAAACAACTAAAGTGAACCCTTGTTACGGATCCATCCGGAACTATATTGTCGACCTGCAAAGAAATAAAACAAATCTTTATTGTTGAATTCAGAATTATATTGGAGTTTACTTACCTCCGAATTGCTTGTTTTTTTGTATGGCTTCCACTCTTCCTGAGGCGATGAACGCTCTTAGCTCAAGCACCTAAAAGTAAACCAATTAAGAAGTATTAGTTATTTTTCAGTAAACACGGAGAAGAGGCGGAAAAAAAAAACGAAGGAATCAGGTTTATTATGTCATATCAGGGTAAATTAGATTTAGGGCTAGTGTTAGTAGTCAAGTGACTAATCGTATCAAAACCAAGGGGATACTTACGAGAGACGTGACTTCGTCGACGCAACCAACATAAATATTGTTATTCCCACGGAACCGTATCCGTAACCGAACCGAAGCACACAACATCAAAAACAAGTATGCAGCCTAATCGTAATACTTACACTCACCGATGGTTACTCCTTCCTGCGTAGCCGCTGACTCCGTCAAACCTGAAACGAAGAAGCAAGGAATCACTTCAGTTATTGATAGATCGGTGGTAACCAAACAAATTAACACAGAGGAGCACGGTACGAACAAACAATTAACATGAACGACACCCAGAAGACATTTAACGAGAGCACAACACAGAAAACAATTAACACGGAAAACGCAGAACGATCACGGAAATATAGCACAACACCGCACTAATGTCACAACATTGAGAAACGTCACTCGACGACAATACCGACGAGCACGGCACGAACCGCGAGAGAGGGAAGTCGATAAGGCAGATCAGCAAGGTTTGGGTCCATGATAAAAGTCGGATGGTGAATATAAAGTGGACACCGAATCAACCGAAATAAAAGCTAATCAGTACGGGAAGTTATTAAAATTAAACGAATGACCTAAAGAAAACGTTCATTGACCCAAACGGAGATTTTTACCGATGAAAAAGCTGACCCGAGGTTTCGCGGGAAGTGCCGGACTCAAAAACGGTCTCTTTTTGGATTTCACATCAGACCGAGCAGAATTAAGCGCAGAAGCCCAACAAAACAGTGGAGAAGGAATTAGAGAAGTGGGAGGAGAATCTTTGAGTCGTACGATTTTTTCCTGATTTTCGACGGAGGAGTCTCGAGTTCGACGAGCGATTAAAGCCAAGGATAGTAGACAAAAGCAGACATCGTTGAAGCAGACATCGCGGGACGACGCACCAGCGGCGCCCTAAATATTAAGATAGTAAGTAAGTTAAAAGTATATCATATTGAGTTTAGAGACGTATAGGGATTCGGTAGGAGTAGAGGAATGTCACATATTTTACCTAGGATTACAATAGTATAACCGTTACAGTAGATCTTTCTTTTGTTGAATTATAATACCTTTTTTTAAATAGTGCGTATCCTTGTAAATGTTTGTGACGTTTTCCAGCCCCTTTTCCGTGCATAGGGTAGTTTAAAGTGAAAAATTTAAGAATGATTCCCGATCTAGTGGTTCGGACGGGTAAATCGTGTTAAGAGCGGGTTCCTTAAACTCAGGAACCACTGGCGCCCACGACCCTTCTCTGGGTTTGGCCGGCAAGGACCCGTTCGGCCCCTTTTGGTGCAAGGGGGTTTTAAATTGCGGTTTGAAGACCGTATCGCGTAATTTGAACCGTAATAATTGGCGCCCAACGTGTTAGGGAAATTGTGAGAGGAGAATTAATAAGCAATTCGGAGTTTCAGATAAGTGAAGGTTTTTGCGTGGAAATATTTTTTTTTGTGTGTTCTTTTAAAATTTTTTTTTTTGTGTGTACTCTTTCTGGTAGTTATTTATTTCTTTACGGGTGGGCATATTAGTGAATCATGTCAAAAATCGATGTAGATAGACTCAGCCAAGAGGAATTGTCATACGAAATGGCTATTCGAGGGCTAGAGTCAGATTCGGTAGACGCGATGCGTAAGGCGCTACGAACAGCTTTGCGTGTGGAAAGGGAAGGAGCAATTTCTTTCTCGCAGGAGGAATACCCTTTCACATTCGCGGAAGATTTGGCAGGGAACGTGGGGCTCGAACCCACGACCCTGAGATTAAGAGTCTCATGCTCTACCGACTGAGCTAGCCGGGCTATGTTGTCGATGAGTATGGACTACATGTGGATCCAGATAAGGTGGAAAGTTTAGCTCGATTTCCGGCGCCTAAGAACATCAGGGAGGTTCGGCAGTTCCTAGGCATGGTATCGTGGTATAGACGGTTCATACCGGATTTTGCAACGTTAATTGCACCTTTGACTTCGCTTTTGAGGAAGGGTCATAAATTTGCATGGGATGCAGATTGCGATAGGGCTTTCTCTACGGCGAAGGTGAAATTATCCACGGCACCTATCTTAACCTGCCCCGACTACGAGCTACCGTTTACGATCCAGACCGACGCTTCCGATTTTGGGTTGGGGGCAGTACTCACGCAAGAACAGTCAGACGGGGAAAAAGTGATCTGTTATCTGAGTCGATCGCTGACGAAGTCTGAACGTAAGTTCTCAACGACGGAGAAAGAATGCTTGGCTGTTTTATGGGCAGTAGAGAAGTTGAGACCTTACGTTGAGGGGAGTCGGTTTAGCGTGATAACAGATCACCATTCTTTGGTGTGGCTTCACAATTTGAAGGATCCGACAGGCAGATTGGCGCGTTGGGCAGTTCGTCTTCAACAATACGATTACGAGATCGTGCACCGAAAAGGCAAGGAACATCTGGTCCCGGATGCGTTGTCGAGGTCCGTACCGTTGGTGGAAACGTTGTTTTCAGTCGTGGAAACTGATCGATGGTATTCAAAAATGCTGGAGACGGTGCCGAAGCAATCTGCAGAATATCCCTCATGGCGAGTACAAGGGAACACCTTATGGAAGCATGTTCCATCCAAATATCCAGAACTCAGTGAGGAGTGTTCGTGGAAGAGGGTACCAACGAAGGGGGAGCGGGTGGATGTTCTGCGGAGGTGCCATGATGATCCGAAATCGGGACATTTTGGAGTGCGAAAGACAGTTGACAGGGTAAGGCAAAGTTTTTATTGGCCTAAGATGCAGTGTGACATACGAAAGTATGTCCAAGCATGCCAAACATGTCAGGCAATAAAACCCGAGCGGAGATTACCGGCAGGTTTAATGGCTACAAGGTGCGGCGAAGCGAAACAACCGTGGGAGATGATTTGTGTGGATTTGGTAGGACCACTTCCGCGCTCGTCTAGAGGTTCGACATTTATCCTCACGGTTGTGGACTATTTCTCGAAGTTCGCGTTGTTGTTTCCACTTAGAGCGGCAACGGCGGCCGCTGTTTCACGAGTTCTAGAAGATAAAGTGTTTCTATTGTTTGGAGTACCAAAATGGTTGGTTTGCGACAACGGTGTACAATTTCGATCGAGGGAGTTTAAGGGTATGGTGGAGTCATATGGAACCGAAATTAAATTCACTGCGTTCTACCACCCTCAGGCTAACCCTGCAGAGCGAATCAACCAGTCCGTAAAAACGATGCTGCGAGCCTATGTCGATGAGAATCACCGGAAATGGGACGAAAATCTTTCCAAAATAGGTTGTGCGATACGAACCGCCACGCATGAAGTGATGAAGGTTTCGCCATACTTTGCCAATTTCGGGAGGGATATGACCGTGGTGATAGAGTCACCAGATCAACCTGACGTCCCATCTTCGTCATGTAAGGATCCTATTGACCGAGCCAAGGCTTTGGAGGATGTTAGAAACGATATTAGGTTGCGGTTCGAGCGTGCGGCTAACCAAACCAAGAAAAATTATGACTTAAGACGGCGAGATGTGGATTACCTCCCAAATGACCATGTCCTAAGGAAAAATTACGTCGTGTCAGACGCGTCGAAATTTTTCTCGGCTAATTTAGCCCCGAAGTACATCGGTCCATTCGTGGTTCGGAAGCGAGTGTCTCCTTGGACTTATGAATTAGAAGGTTTAGACGGGAAACATGGAGGAATATGGCACGCTAAAGACTTGAAGCCACATTGTAGGAAATAATCCAAGTAGTACGAAGCATTAATATTTTCTTGGAATAGAGGGATTACGAGAATTTTGTGGGGGATTATGGGTATAATATTAGAATAAATAATAATTTAAGTGTTCTTACGTGAGAGGATTTACCGCCGACACCACTGAGAATTTAGGAAATTCTCTGTTACGTAAGGGGGGAATGTTACGGATCCATCCGGAACTATATTGTCGACCTGCAAAGAAATAAAACAAATCTTTATTGTTGAATTCAGAATTATATTGGAGTTTACTTACCTCCGAATTGCTTGTTTTTTTGTATGGCTTCCACTCTTCCTGAGGCGATGAACGCTCTTAGCTCAAGCACCTAAAAGTAAACCAATTAAGAAGTATTAGTTATTTTTCAGTAAACACGGAGAAGAGGCGGAAAAAAAAAACGAAGGAATCAGGTTTATTATGTCATATCAGGGTAAATTAGATTTAGGGCTAGTGTTAGTAGTCAAGTGACTAATCGTATCAAAACCAAGGGGATACTTACGAGAGACGTGACTTCGTCGACGCAACCAACATAAATATTGTTATTCCCACGGAACCGTATCCGTAACCGAACCGAAGCACACAACATCAAAAACAAGTATGCAGCCTAATCGTAATACTTACACTCACCGATGGTTACTCCTTCCTGCGTAGCCGCTGACTCCGTCAAACCTGAAACGAAGAAGCAAGGAATCACTTCAGTTATTGATAGATCGGTGGTAACCAAACAAATTAACACAGAGGAGCACGGTACGAACAAACAATTAACATGAACGACACCCAGAAGACATTTAACGAGAGCACAACACAGAAAACAATTAACACGGAAAACGCAGAACGATCACGGAAATATAGCACAACACCGCACTAATGTCACAACATTGAGAAACGTCACTCGACGACAATACCGACGAGCACGGCACGAACCGCGAGAGAGGGAAGTCGATAAGGCAGATCAGCAAGGTTTGGGTCCATGATAAAAGTCGGATGGTGAATATAAAGTGGACACCGAATCAACCGAAATAAAAGCTAATCAGTGCGGGAAGTTATTAAAATTAAACGAATGACCTAAAGAAAACGTTCATTGACCCAAACGGAGATTTTTACCGATGAAAAAGCTGACCCGAGGTTTCGCGGGAAGTGCCGGACTCAAAAACGGTCTCTTTTTGGATTTCACATCAGACCGAGCAGAATTAAGCGCAGAAGCCCAACAAAACAGTGGAGAAGGAATTAGAGAAGTGGGAGGAGAATCTTTGAGTCGTACGATTTTTTCCTGATTTTCGACGGAGGAGTCTCGAGTTCGACGAGCGATTAAAGCCAAGGATAGTAGACAAAAGCAGACATCGTTGAAGCAGACATCGCGGGACGACGCACCAGCGGCGCCCTAAATATTAAGATAGTAAGTAAGTTAAAAGTATATCATATTGAGTTTAGAGACGTATAGGGATTCGGTAGGAGTAGAGGAATGTCACATATTTTACCTAGGATTACAATAGTATAACCGTTACAGTAGATCTTTCTTTTGTTGAATTATAATACCTTTTTTTAAATAGTGCGTATCCTTGTAAATGTTTGTGACGTTTTCCAGCCCCTTTTCCGTGCATAGGGTAGTTTAAAGTGAAAAATTTAAGAATGATTCCCGATCTAGTGGTTCGGACGGGTAAATCGTGTTAAGAGCGGGTTCCTTAAACTCAGGAACCACTGGCGCCCACGACCCTTCTCTGGGTTTGGCCGGCAAGGACCCGTTCGGCCCCTTTTGGTGCAAGGGGGTTTTAAATTGCGGTTTGAAGACCGTATCGCGTAATTTGAACCGTAATACCCTTTAATTGAAAGTTTAACTAAAGCATCAGCTTGCATGCTCGTTTTCCGGAAAAATTTTCTCGAAAAAAATATTTTGGGTGTAATGCCTAGAAATGGTTATTTTAAATCTCAAAACCAGTCTCCCATTGCCTGCAAACGGCTTGCCTGGGAGAGTTTAAAGATAAAAGATATAATTAGTTCGGTAGCTAATAATGGGGAGGTTAGGCTAGAGAGGTGTGGATTGATGGTAGACGGGTTTAACTCAAAATTAAATAGAGTGTACGAGTTTTTTGGATGCTATTTTCACGGTTGTAAAGATTGTTTCAAAGTGGAAGAGACTACGGAAAATAGAAGTTGTAGATTTGAAACGCTATCACAGAGATATGAAAGTACAGAGCAACGAATTGCGTTAATTAAAAGTAGTGGGTACACACTCATCTTTACGTGGGAATGTGAATTCAAAGAATTCTTGAAAAAGAATCCTATAGTGAATAAAGAGCTGGATATAATTGTTTAAGACATTTTACCACCACTCAATCCACGTGATGCTATTTTCGGGGGGCGTACAGAGGTATTTAAATTGCATCACATAGCTAGAGAGAGTGAGGTAATACGATATTAGGACTTTACTAGTTTGTACCCATACATAAATAAATATTCGCCATATCCTATTGGTCATCCGAAAATTTTTTGTAGTGGAGATATACCTCCGGTGTCTGAAATACTTTCAATGCATTATTTTTTTTATTTATTTATTTAAACTGGTAGAGCCTAAAGAAGCCTCACTACTTCTCGAACTGCGACCTAAGAGGTATTTTGTTCCTGGCTCTTAACCACTCCCTAGGCCATATCGATTCCTTTGAGAAAGGAGATGATTTTACTCAGGGGAGTCTTCGACAGGTCTTCATAGGTGAGAGTAAATCCACCGAGAATCTGCCTTCTCGATCTGGCCACTGCATCACAATCACACAGAATGTGTGCCGTGGTTTCAGATGTGATATCACAGAATCGACATGTATCTAGTGATACTTTTCCGATGATCTTAAGGTGATAATTAAGGAAATAATGTCCGGAAAAATATCCCATTATGACCCGTGCGTTATACCTGCTTAAGGAAAGGAATTCCGACGCTCTCCTACTTGAGAAGGTCAGGAATTTCTTTGACTGTCTAAGTCCTGAAAGTGAGTTCCAATAATCTTCCACCTGAAGATTTACCCGCTTAAAAATACCATCCTCAATGAAGCCTTTACCTACTCCACAGAATGGTTCCGGGCCAATCATTGGTGAGTTGGCTCCCCGCTTAGCTAGCTGGTCAGCCGATTCATTACCCGGAATACCCTCATGTTCTGGCACCCACATCAGGGTTAGACTATTATGATGTGCCAGCTCTTTAAGAAGAGTATGACAGTCCCACACAAGCCTAGAACGGAAACAATAAGATTTCAGCGCTAGCAGTGCCGCTTGGCTGTCAGATAGGATAATAACTGTAGCGCCTTTTGGTTTATTCAGTAGAAGTTTACCTGCGCACAGCTCTATGCCATGTACCTCAGCCTGAAACACAGTGGCGGTTTGTCCCATGCCGTCCTTTCAATGCATGGTTTCATCACATGTACAATTATACCCCCTACTGATTTATACTTACCTGTTTTACCTTTTAAAACTAATCTAAAATTGTATTTTGCCTTATGTCGAAAATGTACCGAAATGAATAGAGTTTCTAGCTGTACTCATACAGATGTTGAAAGACAGATTTCTGGTACATGGGTTATACCTGAGTTGGCGTTGGCTGTAAAAAAGGGTTATAAAATTTCAAAAGTGTGTGGCGTAGTTACACAACACACTTCATTTCAACACTACATTTTACTTTACATAAAAACACCTTACACTTATACATAAACAAAGTACACACAAATGTAAATTAAAAAAATTTTAAATTAAAAAAAGTCAGTTGTATACTTTTTAAAAAAGGAATGAGTTGTAGAATTTTAAAAAGGAATCAAGTTATATCAAATAAATGTTTCCATATTTTTATTATTAATAAATTAAAAAATAAATTTAATCTAATATATTAAATGCTAATATGTTTTAATAAAATATAATTTAATAAATAATTAAATAAATTGTAAAATTTATTTAATAAAATTTTAAAAAGAATTAGTGAAGCTAAAAAAAGTTACAAATAGCTTTACAATTGGTGACCCTAACGAGCAGTAACACGCCGCCAGCAGCAACGCACTCGTAAAACGCAACAAAAATCTGGCTCGGCAACAGCAAACCGTGCAGCAGAAGATTGAACAATTTAAACTTCAAAAAATTACAACAGCAGCAGCAAAATCAACCAGCTCCAGTACAACCACAATAGATGCCTAATCAACAATATTAACAACATCATCAACAGCAATTATATCAACAACAACCTTCACGAAACAACAACAAAGAATTCACAGAAACAATAATTTCAACAACAACGAATCAATCAAGAGGATCATTTTTAAATAAAAATTGTACAAATTAATATATTCTCACATTTAACATATCAACACTTTTATAAATTGGATATTTTAAAATAATTTTCCGGTCGCATACGTTTTCTTTACGGACGAGTTTAAGTGAATTATTTGTGAATTGAGTGAATTATTTGAGGGTGTTGTGTTCAATGAGAAATTTGTTTTCCTTTTCAACGAAAACCTACCTTTTCCTCAATCTCAATTTCTCATATAATTACCGATGCCTATTTTAAATTCTCCAAATATGCCGGTAACGAGATCTCAAACAGCAAATATAAGAAATATGAACGAGCCAGAACAAAACGACATGGACATTGAACTAAACAATGTTAATGTCAATATTTCGGGTAATACGGATCGTAACAACGTTTCGAGATCTCATGTAAATAGTGTTTCTGTTGAGGAATTCTCTCAACTCAAAGAGCAAATGTCTGCACTTACTGCCACATGTACACGACTATGTGAGCATATTAGTGTTAATCGAGACACACCATCAATATCAGATACATCGAATAATGGATATAAACAATCCATCAAACTGCCTAAGTTCTACTCAGATAAACCAGATCTATGGTTTATCCAAGTAGAGGCACAGTTCAGGAATTCAAGGATATTATCGGATGAAATTAGATTCGATAATGTCATTGCTTCCCTGGACACAAAGTATCTTGATATTGTGGCTAATATAATACGCGATCCACCTTTTATTAATAAATATGAATCAATTAAAACCGCACTTATTAAGGAGTTTCAACACTCTGAAGAAGCTCGGTTGAAGCAGTTGTTGCTAAATATTGATTTAGGTGACCAAAAACCATCGTATCTCTTACGGAAAATGAGAGATACAGCAAAGGGTCTTGTCTCCGAACAAATCGTAGAGACACTTTGGTTATCAAAACTGCCGGAAAATATCAGTACGGTAGTCATCGGAACGAGCTTACCATTAGATGGTAAGGCAGAAATAGCGGATAAAATTTCCAACAGAATTAACTTTAATTCTACAACCTCTGCGATTTCTAATCAAAACGTTCCAAACAACAACAGTAACAACGAATTCAGATTGCGGCATTAACAAAACAAGTTGAGCAACTACAACAATCTCGCTCCCAACCTCGCAGCCGTTCCCGCAACAACTCACAAAATAGAAATTCCAGATCGAATTCTCCAAACAATCCACCTTTAGAGTCCGATCAATGTTGGTACCATTTTACTTTTAAAGACAAGGCTCGTAAATGTATCGAACCTTGTAAATTTTTCGATACTTTTAAAACCAACCAAAAAAACTAATTCTGCCAGTTTCTTCAGCGGCAGAAACTGCAGCCATTATTAATAGCCGCAGATTATTTATAACAGATAAGTTATCCAACCTTCGATTCTTAATCGACACAGGATCTGACTTATCAGTTATACCACCTAATTCAAAGGACAAATTATTTATTGTTTCTCCTTTGAATATCCTCTATGCAGCTAATGGTTCGCAGATTAACACTTATGGGCAAAAAACGTTATCAGTTTCCCTAGGTCTGCGTCGTGATTTTCAATTTCTTTTCACAATCGCTGACGTTACTAGACCTATTATTGGAGCCGATTTTCTGGAACATTTTAATCTGATAGTCGACCTCAAACGACGCAAGTTAATAGATTCAACTACCAACATTAAAACAACCGGTTCAGTTGAATCAATAACTTGTGACGAAGTTAACATTACTACTTTGGCTACAGATAGCTCAATATTTTTCAATAATGATTACGAAAAATTATTGAAGCAGTTTCATGACTTAACTTTGCCTACAAATTATAATAATAAATATAATAAAAATTTAACAGGTGTTTATCATTATGTCGATACGACAGGTCCTCCAGTTTTTGCAAAAGCCCGCCGTTTACCACCTCACAAGTACGATTCTGTAAAAATACAATTCGAACACATGATGGAAATTGGCATATGCAGACCGTCGAAATCACCCTGGTCAAGCGCATTACACATGGTAAACAAGGATCACGGAACAGATCGACCTTGTGGTGACTATAGACGTTTAAATTCAGTCACTGTCCCCGATCGATATAATATTCCGAATATTCAAGATTTCTCTATAAATCTTCACGGTTGTAAGGTTTTTTCTAAAATAGATCTTACTCGAGCTTACCACCAAATTCCCGTACATGAATCAGATATTCCAAAGACAGCTATTGTAACACCTTTTGGATTATTTGAATTCGTACGAATGCCTTTTGGTTTACGTAATGCTGGTCAAACATTTCAACGTTTCATTGATCAAGTTTTGATCGGTTTACCTTTCGTTTTCAAATATTTGGATGATGTTCAAATTTCTTCTAAAACTCATTCTGAACACATTCAACATTTACAAATTGTTTTCGAGCGTTCAATACGGACTCAGAATAAACGTATCCAAATGTGAATTCGGAAAAAACGAAATAAATTTCCTCGGATACACAATCAACGAAACCGGCATTCGACCAATTACTACAAAAGTCGATACGATCATGAAAATTGATTTACCTCAAACCGCTAAGGATTTGAGACAATTTATCGCATCAATGAATTATTATCGACGTTGTACACCAAATGCCTGTGTAAACCAAGGAATTTTACAGCAGCTAATTATCAGAAATATTAAAAACGATAAATCTCCAATTACTTGGAATGAAGATGCTATTAAAGCATTCCAAGAATGTAAATCCGAAATTAAAGCAGCAACTTTAAAGGTATTGGCACATCCATGCTCCACTGCTAAACTTAATATTTTCGTTGATGCATCTAATTTCCGAGTTGGCGCTACATTGCATCAAATAATTGATGATGTCCAAGAGCCACTCGGATTTTATTCCAAACGCATGACTGAGACACAAAAGAAATACAGCACTTATGATCGAGAATTACTTGGAATTTTTCAAGCAGTTAAACACTTTCGCAACCAAGTAGAAGGACGTGAATTTACCATATTTACCGATCATAAACCACTCATTTCTATGTTCAACAAAAAAATAGAACAATGCTCGCCTCGTCAGCTTACTCACATTGATTTCATAGGACAATATTCAACCGACATTCGTTACGTTTCCGGTAAAGATAATTTTATTGCTGATATGCTTTCGCGAATTCAAAATCCTGAGGTTTCCGATATCCACTCCATCGATTTCGAACAACTAGAAATCGAGCAAAATATGGACAGCGAATTAAAGCTTATATTGAATGACAGCAAATTAAGTTTGAATTTACAACTTCTGAATATACCAGGAACTAAATTCAAAATTTATTGCGATATTTCATTCAATAAAAAACGTCCATATATTCCTTTAAAGCTCAGGAAAGTTTATTTTAACCTGCACAATCTCAACCATCCAAGCATCAAATCAACGACAAAATTAATTACCGATAGATTTGTATGGCCTGGTATTAACAAAGATTGCAAATTAATGGCAAAGCAGTGTATTAACTGCCAGAAAGCTAAAGTTAGTCGACATAATAGACAACCTTTAGCAACATTCTTAGTTCCAGATGAACGTTTTGCCCATATTAACATCGATCTTGTTGGACCTCTTCCAACATCTCGAGGTTTTAATTACTGCCTCACCTGCATTGATCGATTCACAAGATGGCCGGAAATTATTCCCATCAACGACATTACCGCTGAAACAGTTGCTACAGCACTAATGTCTGGTTGGATTTCTCGATTTGGAATTCCCCGTAACATTACGACTGATCGCGGCAGACAATTTGAGTCTATTTTATTTAAAGAGTTGACCAAGATCTTTGGCATCAAACACTATCGAACGACTTCCTACCATCCACAAAGTAACGGGATGATTGAACGTTTGCATAGAACAATTAAATCCGCACTCAAGTGCAACAATGCAAACGACTGGGTAGATTGTTTACCGACAATACTTTTAGGTCATCGTTCAACCATTAAAGAAGATTTAAACGCAACTCCTTCTGAGTTAGTTTACGGTACCACCTTACGGTTACCGGGAGAATTTTTTGATGAATCAACTAAAGAGTTTCCTCAAACCGATTATGTCAAAAATCTCAAATCTATCTTTACTGATTTTAAGCCGGTAAACACTTCCAATCATAATTCTTGTAGGAAGGATTTCGTTCAGAAAGATCTCGAAACGTGTTCCCATATTTTTCTCCGTTGTTTAACGCCACCTTATAGCGGTCCTTACAAGGTTTTAAAGAGGAAACCCTCAACGTTCATTATTGAGATTCGGGGAAAGAGTCAGGAAGTTGCGATAGATCGCATTAAGGTAGCTTTCGTTGAACACGACAGTTTCAGTTCACAATTAGATTCACATGATTTTTATCAAAATTCACTTTCGAATTTTGATAATTTTTCAAATAATAATTTAAATTTGACGGTTTCCAATAACAATAATTTACTTATTGAAACCGGACTCAAATCTATTTTCAATAAAAAATTAGTAATTTCGAATAATCATAAAAAACAAGTCAATTTCGAACTACAGCCACAAATTAAAATTTTTTCGTGACCTCATCACTGGAGGGGGAGTAATGTGGCGTAGTTACACAATACACTTCATTTCAACACTACATTTTACTTTACATAAAAACACCTTACACTTATACATAAACAAAGTACACACAAATGTAAATTAAAAAAATTTTAAATTAAAAAAAGTCAGTTGTATACTTTTTAAAAAAGGAATGAGTTGTAGAATTTTAAAAAGGAATCAAGTTATATCAAATAAATGTTTCCATATTTTTAATATTAATAAATTAAAAAATAAATTTAATCTAATATATTGAATGCTAATATGTTTTAATAAAATATAATTTAATAAATAATTAAATAAATTGTAAAATTTATTTAATAAAATTTTAAAAAGAATTAGTGAAGCTAAAAAAAGTTACAAATAGCTTTACAAGTGCATTAGGTTTGGAAATATGACTACACTCAATATGACTCAAATTCAAAAACCGGTGGTCTTTTTACGAAATACGTTAATACCTTTCTAAAAATCAAGCAGGAGTCGAGTGGATGGGGTTCCGAATATATATCTGAACTTGAGAGAGATAGTTTTCTAAAGACCTATCAAATGAGAGAAGATATTAATCTTGATAGAAATCGAATGCAGAAGAATTCCGGGAGGTGTAACACTGCTTAAATTTGTTTGAACTCTTTATGGGGGAAATTTGCTCAAAGAGAGGATAAAACTTTTACCAAAGTATTTAACAATTTCAGAGAATTCTGCAGTTTTACTGAATCACCCGGGATTGAAATTTGTTCAGTGCTTCCTATTAATGACGAAACTATCTGGGTCAATTGGAAGTATTTAGCTGAAAATTTGAATATGTTACCCCACGTTAACATTCCAATTGCGGCATACACAACTGCATTTGCTAGAATTAAACTTTACGAAGCATTGGAAAAAGTCGGAAACGCAATTCTCTACTGTGATACTGATAGTTTGATTTTTGTAGATAATAAAATAAACCCTCTTTCTTTTACCATGTCTGACTTTTTAGGGGATCTCACAAATGAGATTGAGTCTTTTGGAGCTACAGCCTTCATATCTGAATTTGTAAGCACAGGTCCGAAAAGTTATGGGCTTAAAGTTGAAACTGATAAAGGAAGTGAATATATTATTAAGTGTAAGGGGATAACAATCAATTTTGAAACTTCTAAGATCGTCAACTTTCAACGTCTAAAATCCTTAGTAATTGGAGATAGCGAGGATCGTGTTTGTGTAGAGAATAAGTCAAAGATTAAGAGGAAACGACCGGGAGTTGTCATCTCTTCAATAGAGAAAAAACATCTTCAGTTCACTTTTGATAAGAGAGTAGTAAAAGCAGGAAATTTTTCGTATCCATATGGATACAAGAAAATAAGACTAAGTAATTTAAAAGAATTGTGAAATACCTTTGTATATAATTATAGATATGTACGTAATTTTATTTTTGTATGTAAGAGAAATAGCTGATAACATAATTTTACTTTTTATAACGTTTTTAGAAAATCTATAAATAAGCAACCTAAAATTATCTTTTTTCTTCTATTCGGGATGGTCTGACAGTGAACGTGAGTGAGATAATTATTGATATTCAATTTGTATGTGGGAATAATCGACAATACTTTATTAAGGAACTTGCTATCCTACCTTTCGGATCAGTCTCACCATTACTTTATCACTTTGCGCCCCCGTACCCATATCATCTCTTCAATAGAGAAAAAACATCTTCAGTTCAATTTTGATAAGAGAGTATCCATATTGTTGTACCTTGGACTCCTTCCTGAGTATTCATTACGTCGTCCCGGTACATTACAAATCACCTAACATTCATCTAACATTCTAACCATATCACATTTCCAAATACAGTATTTTTCGCATTGTAAATAAACATACGAATACGAGTCTATGTTTATTTACAATGATCATATTCATTTCCTTGTAACAAGATTCTTCTTTCCACGTTGTAAACAAGCAAGTGAACTCGAGTCAGTGTTTGTTTACAATGCATCGCCCACTAAAATCTAACGACCTTCTTGTGCGAACTGCAAGTCGGCATACCGCCGGTCAGCAGTACCTATGGAATGCCGGCTTGAATTTCATACACAAAACAATTAGTACTACCGGATTGCGTAATGACCAGAAATGCAATCGACTCATAATGTTTTGACCTAATGTTTACCGGCATAACGTAACAAGGTCAGCGTTATGGGTCGAATGCATTTTTAGGTTTATAAAAGTGTGTCGCGACCGAGATTAAACATGGATTATTTCCGAAACTCGGCACTTGACACCGAAACTCTGTCTTACTTTAAAAACTCGGTGTTTGACACCGATAGTGGAAAATCAATAAAAGTGTTATTACGTTATAAATAAAAAATAGGTTTAAGTTATGCTGATTAAGCACAGTTGAGTGGAAAATCGTGTCGGTGAAAAAATAAAAAGGTAAACAGTGAACTATGCGATTTATTTGTGTTACCTATCCTGACTAACCGGCGTCCCTTAGGGCGCTAGGTCATCCCGCTAAACAGCATCGAAAGATGCTAGGCACGCCCCCACATCCTTTTCAGCATCATCAACACGTGTTAGGCTCATAAGGTAGCCTAACACACAACATAATTTGGCGCAGCCATCGAAAGATGCTAGGCACGCCCCACATCCTTTTCAGCATCATCAACACGTGTTAGGCTCATAAGGTAGCCTAACACACAACATAATTTGGCGCAGCCGGTTTTCAGCTTGTTAGTAGTTATACTAACAAGTCGAATCTATACTTCATTGAAACTACTCAGCCGTTCTTTTTCTATAAGAAGGAATTGCTGATAGTGATTTTAATTGTTTTAATTTTTTTTTTTTTTTTCCCAATCGTTTTGGTGCTTTAATGAATCAGCGTTTTCTTTTATTCGTGGGCATTGCTGATAGCCGATTAATAATTCATATTCATTGGTTATAAGGTGGTCTCTCTCCAATCCAAAAATTTTGAGATTAGTTCATCTTTATGCATCGCGATAAAATTATTTAAACAATGGATAATGTTGTATAGTAATATTTTCTTTTTAGCGGTAGGGCATTATTTCTAGTTAAACATATATACATATACTCAACTCAGCGATTCTTCGAATTTTCTTCGTTGTTTTTTTTTTTTTTTTTTTGTAATGCTTGGAATTTTTCGCTGGCTACTAATGAACTGAACATTTTTTTTTTTTTTTTTCTTGTTGACTATAAATAAAGTCGAACATTATTAATTTAATTCAATTGGCGATTTAAGCTTATTTGTTTTCGTTACACTCTCACGTTATAAATTTGCTTCAATTGTTTTTTTTTTGTTGTTTGTGTTAAATCGGCAGTACAAAACGTGGGTATTATTTTTTTTTTATTTTTCTCGTTAGTTTCCTTGTTCTGCGTTTGTTAAACATGATTCGCGGTAAAATTTATTTTACAGAGTCATGAACAAGGAATTGGAAAGCGCAATTAAGGCGAATCCTCAATGTGGACCCAAGCCTCTCACTATAGAGGAATATAGGAAGCGCCAGGAAACCATAAAGGCAGAAAAGCAGGAAGTACGACCGAACACCTGTCCAGAGAAAAATAAAAAGAAAAAATCTAGGGGAGGTCGTAAAGAAAAGATTCGGAAGGCGCGGTGCGAACTTCATAAACAGATAAATTTTACTACTGATTTTAAGAAAAAACAGGTGTTAAAAACAAAATTGGAAAATTTGTCCTATCAGGATAAGAATTTTAAATAAATTTTTTTTTTTTCATTACCCAAAATTGGTTTTTCCGGAACGGCATACGACATGTCCATTACCGGTATGGTAGGTTTTAGCAAGTTTTAACTGGCAAAATATTTATTTGTCGTGACATTAAGGAAAAAGCCATAAGGAGAAAGGAAGCATTATCTGTTTTTTAGGGAATGGAAAATAGCGAAGAGGTAGCACACCTGAAAGATTTAATTTCTCAAGCGGAGAAAGAGAAAAAAGATCAAGAAAGAGAAGTGGAAAGTTTTAATCAGACGTTATTGGGAGAAATTAAGAAGTATACCTCTAAGGAAGTATATGAGCTCATTTTTACTCAGATATCGTCTAGGTGGGGACAGTTGACTAGACTTGAAACTACTGATGCGATTCTGTTTAAGTTTTTGGAGGTCTTAAAGGATTCTGCAAGCAGTTCAGTAGATCAGGAGAAGGAACTGAAACAGAAGTTAAGAACGAAGGATAGGACCATCAAAGATCTTCGGAGTCAACTACAGCGAGCCATCGACGATAGCGAAGAGTTAGAAAATAAAATTCAGGTAGCTACGACCCAAGTGGAAAAAAATTTGATTAGAGAACGTTTACTCGAAGAGCAGATAAAACTGCAGGGTAAAACTTTAGAGGAACAAATAGAAACCCAAAGGAATACGGAAGACGAACGGAAAGGACTGGTTCAGGAAATTAGTGAACTTAGGGCACGGCTGAGGGAAAAAGATTTTGGAGTACGCCTAAGCCGCGAATTTCAAAAGTTTAGCGAAGTTTTGGAGTTTCCAAAGGAAAACGAACAACCAACTAGAAACGAAATGTCAGCCTACGAAGCTGTGGGAAAAACTGTGGCTCGACTGGTACCAGTTTTTAATGGTATACGGTCTCCAGATCTCTCTGGCAAAGTTCATGAGTTTCTTAACGCTTGTGAACTGGCTTTTAAATGTTTAGAGGGGAAAAATGAGGCAATCTTTGTCTCGCTCCTCTCGACCAGACTGGTTGGCGATGCGTTTGAGCTCATACGGGGCAGAACGGTTACCACCCTAAAAGAGTTCAAGATTTTGATTAAAGATACTTACCTCACGGCCAGGACGCTAGATAGTGTGTCAAATGAGATCAAATTGGCACACCAGATGGTATCGGAGGACGTCAAGGCATTCGCAAGACGTCTGACACAATTGTCGACGATGGCACAGGAAATCATTGACGCACAATATAGCACAACGGACTCAGTTGCCCTCGTAAAGGAAGTAAAGAAGGCAGTTTTGAACGCTTTCAAAACCGGTCTGGTTGACCCATCTATCCGTCAGTTCATGATTTCGAGTTCAGAAAGTTCACTAGACAAACTTGTGGAAATAGCCCTGAGGACATCTCTCTTGATAAATTCACCTTATGGCCAACCACAAATACAGTCGTCTATTTTCCAAACACAGACCTTCCCACAACCCCAAATGTATCCACCAGGTTACAGTAGTGTTTCCGCAACAGTCCCATTATTTTCAAGCGCAAAGCCAGATAGCTCCTGCAGCTCATATGGATCAATTCTCACCACCACAACTCTTCAACGGGTATACCATGCCGGGTCAGCAACAACCGCACTTACCTTTTTTGACGAATCCTGTTCCGGTATCAAATCAAAAGGAAAGTAAAATTACATGTGGTTTCTGCGGGAAAGCGAACCACACATACGCTGACTGCAAACAGCGCAAGTATACACCCTATTGCAACACCTGCCAGGTATACGGGCATGACAAGGGTAGTTGTCCAAGAGCACAAGTGTTCGTCACAAACACGTTCGGGAGGGGACAAAAATTGAAATGCGCGTGGTGCTCGAGGCTGGGACACGTCGAAGATACGTGTTACAGCAAGAAGCGATACCAAGAAACTAAACAGGGAAACGACCGGGGGGCTAGCTCTACGATCAACGCTGTGCCCCATTAAATAAAATTTCAAAGGACGGCATCATGAGCAAGCACATACCGAAAAGCCATGATGTTAAGAGCCTACCCATAAAAAATATGGAAAATGTTAAAAAAAACATAGACTCGATCTCAACAGCTCGAACTTCGACACATGTCGGACACGCTAAAAGGGAGACAGTCAAAAATAGGATAGGAGTTGTATTGTCAGAGGACAAGGATGAGGTCATAATCCCGTCACAGGAAGCTACAGGTACACCCATCCAAAATCCACTCATGGGGGTAATACAACCAAAATTAGTATCTAAGAAATTTAGGAAACGTAAGCCGTTGACGGGGAAAACCAACGCAGTGCTAAGGAAAGAAAACAAGGGTAAAACCAACTCAGTTGTTAGTAACAAATCTATTTTTAATTTAGTATATATTTTAAATCTTGTAAGTGCCTTACTTCGAGCGATTTTTCTCGGGGTACAAGCAGAAGTTAGGAAACTGGGTAGTGCTGTGCACATCCCGTTCAAAAACATGTTAATCCTGGGAAACAACAGTTTCCGAATGCGTTTTTGTCGATTAAGTACCAGAGCAGGGAATCTATGGACTACTATGCGTAGCAAGTTCCATCAGATCACTAAAAACGTCGAAACCCTCAATAAGGGATGCACCCTTTACCTCCTGAAGAGATCAATCGATGACGACGTCTTCGTGGAGTTCCGTTGTCCGTTAGTAAGATCTGGCAAGATAATTGCATTAGTGGACACTGGAGCGGACACAAGTTTACTTAAACGCTCATCGTTGATACGCCTGAAGCACATCCGTATCGACACGGATGATGTTAGGCAATTAGGTGGAGTATTCGGTGGCGTAAGCTCGACATTAGGCTCGGTGAAGGTTAAGATTCATTCGAGTCTAGGGTTTCAGACGAAATGGCATGTCATGAACGAGGGACACGCGATTCCTGCAGACGGAATTATAGGTAGGGACATATTATGGAACCGTTCTATAATCAATTCCATGACGAAAAACCTTACGTTTTTTGATACTAACGGCAACACCAAGGATTTTCCTTTGAGAAGTTGGACTCGATCGAACATACCAGAGGGAATGTCGACGCTGCCAGCACGAATGCGGACCATACAGGAATTATGGGTTCCCATAACTAAAGGTGAAATTTTGGTGGAGTCGCAGGAGATTGATCCTGGCGTATTTATTGCAAATACGTTGGTCACAGTGCGTCAGAATAAGGTAATGGTGCCTATTCTGAATTCCAATACCCATGAATATACACTAAAGGCAGAATTCGTGCCTAATTATTCTAAATTACACCAATATCAGGTTCTGGTTCCAAAAACGGGAAATGTCAATCTGGTAACCTCTGAGCTAGCCTCCGAAAGGGTAGACAAGTTACTCAAAGCATTAAAGACGGGAGACCATCTAAACAGCGAAGAAAAGAACGCGCTAGAAAATATATGCCTTCAGTTTGCTGATATTTTTAATTTAGAAGGGGATGCTCTTACGCACACTAATGTGCTCACGCATAAAATCACCACGAAGGCTGACCAACCAGCAATTAACCAGAAGCAGTATAGATTACCGCAGATTCATCGGGATGAAATTAATGATCAAGTCGCAAAAATGGTTACAGACAATGTAGTATCTCCAAGCAAATCTCCATGGAACTCACCGCTTTTGGCAGTACCCAAAAAGGCGGGGGCGGACGGTAGAAAGAAATGGCGCGTAGTAGTTGATTTCCGAAAGCTAAACGAAGTCACTATTAAAGATGCATTCCCTTTGCCCAGAATCGAGGATATTCTGGACCAATTGGGGCATTGCCGCTACTTCACTACTCTTGATCTTGCCAGCGGCTATCATCAGGTTTTGATAGATTCCGAGGATAAATCAAAGACCGCGTTTAGCACAGGCCTAGGTCATTACGAGTTCAACCGGATGCCATTTGGGCTCACTGGAGCACCAGCCACGTTCCAGCGGATTATGAACCATATTTTAACTGGTTTGCAAGGATTAGATTGCTTCGTTTATCTCGATGATATCGTAATCTATGCTAAAAATCTTCGGGAACACAACGACAAGCTGTCACGGGTTTTCTCCCAACTAAGGGAGCACAATTTAAAATTGAACACCGAGAAGTGCAATTTCTTATGTCGAGAAGTGGTATACTTGGGGCATAAATGCTCAGAGGAGGGTGCGTTGCCTGACCCAGCCAAAACAAGTTGTGTGGACGAGTATCCTATTCCCACTAATGTCAAGCAGGTCCAGGCGTTTCTGGGTTTCATTAATTACTACAGGAAATTCATACCAAACCTAGCGGCCATAGCATCGCCCATTACTAAACTGTTAAAAAAGGATAATCCATACGTATGGACGGCGGACTGTCAAAAGGCATTCGAATTTTTAAAGAAAGCCGTAACCTCGCCGCCCATACTAACTTATCCCGATTTCACGCAGCCGTTTGTTTTAACGACTGATGCTAGTAATATCGCTGTAGGTGCTGTGTTATCACAGGGTAAGGTAGGGGAAGATAAACCTATTGCCTTCGCTAGCCGGACCCTGAACTCAGCAGAAAAAAACTACTCTACCATAGAGAAGGAGCTACTAGCCATTGTTTGGGCAGCAAACAATTTCCGCTCCTACCTTTTGGGACGTCCGTTTACGGTGTACTCCGATCATCGCCCATTAAAGGGAGTATTCAGTATCAAGAATCCGACATCTCGGCTGGTGCGTTTTCACCACAAGCTATCCGAGTTCGATTACAAGATAGAATACAAACCGGGCAAGTACAACGTAAATGCCGACGCCTTGAGTAGAATTCCTTACGAAGGCGAGAAACTCGTAGGAGAAATGAGTGAGGAAAAGGTTAGCCAGGCAATCGGGATAGTTCAAACGAGGAGTAAAACTCGCGCTCCAAATCCGGATATGGAAACCTTAGAACCCACTCCGATTTCGTCCGACAATGCAAGACGACGGTTTGAGACGTTAACTGATCCGAAGGAAATCCAAGTAGTGATGAACGATTTCCACAATTCTGCATTAGGAGGTCACCAAGGGATGAAGAAGACGTTTTTACGAATCCGGCAGCAATTTCGTTGGAAGGGCATGCAGAAAGACATTGAAAAATTCATAAAAGCATGCCCAAAATGCCAGAAAAATAAGAGTTCCAGGATAACCAAGATGCCCATGGTGGTAACGGACACACCAGAGTTCCCATTCGACAAAGTGTACATGGACATGGTGGGACCGTTACCCGTGACCCATTCGGGAAATCGCTATATCCTGACTTTTCAGGACGACCTGACCAAATATATGACCTGTGTTCCGATGCCAGACGCGGAGGCAGTTACGGCCGCGAAATCTTTTTACGACGAGGTTATAACCAGGTTTCGTATACCTAAAGTGTTAGTTACAGACAACGGGACTAATTTCACGGCAAAGCTTTTTTCGGAAACGTACAAACTGCTCGGAATTCGAAAAATGCATATAGCACCGTATCACCCACAAGCGAACGGATCTCTAGAGCGCAGTCACCGACCTTTAGCAGAGTACCTAAGGAGTTTCGTGGGGAATGATGAACGGAACTGGGACCAGTGGCTTGGTCAAGCTATGCACGTGCATAACAATACACCCCACTTGTCTACGAAATTGTCGCCCTTAAATTGTCTTTACGGTTTTAATTTTGAGATGCCTACAAATTTAAAGAGAGCACCGAAACCCGTAGACAATTGCAATGAGTACCCGAGCCAATTAAAAGCGCAAATTCAAAAAGCACACGAAATCGCCAGGAAAAACTTAGAGCAAGCCAAGCTAACATCCAAACGGTCATATGATAGGAACATTCGACCCATACAGCTTCAAGTGGGTCAAAAAGTCCTTTTGAGAAATTCCGCAAGGAAGAACAAATTTTCGCCCATATGGGTTGGACCTTTTGAAGTGGTAACGGTCAATGGAAACGTTACTACAACTATCCAAATGGGTACAAAGTTTCGAAAAATCCATAACAATCGGCTGAAGATCTTCCATGGATGATCCAACAACATTTTTTTCTTTTCGTTACAGGAAATTCAGCCGTAAAAAAGAACAACAGGAATATTGGACACCGGAAGGTAACATTTACACACAAAAAAAAAAAACACAATTTTCTTCTAACTCACCAAACATTAGATACTAATACGGACTAACACTCTAACACTAGTTGTAGGTAGCTTGGATTACTAATTTTAACCCAAAACAATAACGATAGTTAAATTTTAATTTAGAGTAGTTTTCAATTTCAATAGTAAGAAAAAACAACATATAATATATAATAATCTAGTTACATTTTTAATAGATTTCAATTTCCAATTGTTAGTTAATTTTAGTTAATAAAAAGCTAGTTAGATATATTGTTTAAATTAGAGAAATCAAGTTGTTTCGTAATGTTCAAAACAATTTTATGTTGCTACGGCGTTATGCTATCCAAACTTGCTACTGGAACACCACCATTCATCATTAAGCAGTTAGAGGACACCCCAGTTTTTTTTGAGAAAACAGGAGAAGCCGTCTTCTACAAAGATGTCTGGACTATTTTCACGAAGGTTACGCCTATGGATTTCTCGGCTGTACTTGATATCGCAGACCAATACGACCGACAGATTGACCAATTATGCCATTCACCCACAACAACATCAGCAGCAATAAGTAAGCTCAAACGCGAAGAAAGAGCACTTTCGAACCCTACTCACGACCCACAAAATCTCAAGACTAACTGGTTACCGACTCATCAATACCGAGAGAACGTTCACATCTCAGTACCCAGCCTTCAACAACCGCGCTCCGACGCTGCAACAACACCCCGGGAAAGTAGTTTCCGGAAAACGTGCCTTCGGATGGTGAAGGAGACTGCAGTTATCGTCAAACAACTCCGGCAAAACGGTGAGCACGTGCGACACATCTTCAATCGCCGAAGATCGAAGCGAGCCATAGATTTCCTCGGAAAGTTTGCCAAATGGGCTTTCGGTACTATGGACAGCGACGACGCGCGCAAGGTATACAGCGAGTTGGATGTTTTGGGACAGAATGATAAGAAGACCTTCGAGCTGATAAACCATCAAATATCGGTGATGAAATCTAACTTCGACAAGCTGAGTGGACCAGTGACGAACCTCACGTCTGACATGAACCTGATAGCGGAAAATTTGCGTGAATTAGGCACCGCACATGATAGTTTCACGATGACGACAAACGACGAGATTTCTAAGCTTAAACTCAAAACCGAAGTTTACGAGTTGATCGCGTTGATTAACGCTAACCTTATGGAGGTTCAGGTGAGACAATCCACCGAATTATCAATCTTGAACGATCTGTATAACAACAAACTACACCCGTTCATTTTGGATATAAGCGACATAACCGCGATGTTGGAAACGCTCCTGCTTTCGGCAAAAACAAAGCCGTTTTTTCGCAACTTGTATACTTTGCATCAGGCCGCTCAAGTAACAACGATGCTGGACGGAGATACTGTGCTGGTAAAGATAGAAATTCCCCTGCCAGACCCGACTGTCTACTCGATGCAAAAGGTATACTACCTACCATCAAATTTCAACGATCGGTGGGACCTGATGCTTCAAACCCGAACACCCTACATGGCAGAAGCGGAGTCACACAGCAGTTTTATTGCGATATCCCAGAGGGATTATTCGGGGTGCATGAGCGTAGCTTACAATGTCACAACGCCCATGTTCGTATGCCGCCACAATGGACCGATACTTACCAATGGCAACCCTGATTGTTTGGTTGAATTATTGCAGCACTCCCCGTCAGCATCAGTCAACTGCGCACACACAGCAGTTCCAGCAACAGACGGAGTGATAATGAAGATGGAGGCCAGCAATCAGTGGCTTTTCAAGATGAAAGCTTCGCTCATCCTAACAGTTACATACCAGGTTGAACACTTTATCGCGAATTTAACCGGATTGGGTTATCTGAAACTAATACAACCTTGTGAAGTCAGCAACAGGGAGTTGAGGCTGCTATACGAAAAAACATTATTCACCATAACAGAATATAAACAGCCAAGGGTAACTTTTACGGAGTTGTCGGACGCCCTGAAGCAAAGTTTGGCGTCTTTCGACATGCCGGGTCCGGTCCAGAAGCCTAGGAAGCCGTTATCGCTCAAGGTAGGCAATCACAACGACGTCGCCGATTCATTAGCCGAAGGGCGAAAATCGTTAGAAGAGCTCTACAAGACGACTTAATGGCAACACAGGATGCGAGGAGGGTCAGCGAGCAAGGCAAGGAAATCGAGATCCATCGTTACTCGATGCTGGCCGTCGGAACATTTTTGGTCATACTGGTCGCGGTCTGTATTATTGGTTTTAGATATCTCGGCACACGTCGGGCAAATGCTCACGCCGTACTAGCAGCCAACAGTCCAATTCGGAGCATCGAATTGAAGGAGGTTATCCCTCACGCCGCACTACCATGCAACCATCCAGTCCGGAACACCGAACTGAAGGAGGTCATCCCTTGCGTAGCAGCAGACGATAAACCACGAACGCAAACTCGAACACCTCCGAGGGTGCCGACAGATCCACCACCACGGATCCCGGTGGATTATGAAATTCCAACGGAGGCCCCCTCGATGGGATTAGATAGCATAACGTTCGCGTATTGTTAAATATAAATATCGTATAATATTTTTCTTCTTTTTTCATAATAAACCATAGCAAATAAGTAATATGTATCTATTCTTGATTCTCTTACTTGATTCTCTTATAGCAAATCATAGTAAATAAGTATTTTTAGCAAGTTAGATAAAATGTATAAATTTAAATGCAAATCGTCGCGCACACTAAAAAAAAAAATGTATATAAAATCAAATCCATAGGAGGGGGAGTTCAAGTCCCCGGAGGGGGAGGGATGTTGTACCTTGGACTCCTTCCTGAGTATTCATTACGTCGTCCCGGTACATTACAAATCACCTAACATTCATCTAACATTCTAACCATATCACATTTCCAAATACAGTATTTTTCGCATTGTAAATAAACATACGAATACGAGTCTATGTTTATTTACAATGATCATATTCATTTCCTTGTAACAAGATTCTTCTTTCCACGTTGTAAACAAGCAAGTGAACTCGAGTCAGTGTTTGTTTACAATGCATCGCTCACTAAAATCTAACGACCTTCTTGTGCGAACTGCAAGTCGGCATACCGCCGGTCAGCAGTACCTATGGAATGCCGGCTTGAATTTCATACACAAAACAATTAGTACTACCGGATTGCGTAATGACCAGAAATGCAATCGACTCATAATGTTTTGACCTAATGTTTACCGGCATAACGTAACAAGGTCAGCGTTATGGGTCGAATGCATTTTTAGGTTTATAAAAGTGTGTCGCGACCGAGATTAAACATGGATTATTTCCGAAACTCGGCACTTGACACCGAAACTCTGTCTTACTTTAAAAACTCGGTGTTTGACACCGATAGTGGAAAATCAATAAAAGTGTTATTACGTTATAAATAAAAAATAGGTTTAAGTTATGCTGATTAAGCACAGTTGAGTGGAAAATCGTGTCGGTGAAAAAATAAAAAGGTAAACAGTGAACTATGCGATTTATTTGTATTACCTATCCTGACTAACCGGCGTCCCTTAGGGCGCTAGGTCATCCCGCTAAACAGCATCGAAAGATGCTAGGCACGCCCCCACATCCTTTTCAACATCATCAACACATGTTAGGCTCATAAGGTAGCCTAACACACAACAATATGGATACAAGAAAATAAGACTAAGTAATTTAAAAGAATTGTGAAATACCTTTGTATATAATTATAGATATGTACGTAATTTTATTTTTGTATGTAAGAGAAATAGCTGATAACATAATTTTACTTTTTATAACGTTTTTAGAAAATCTATAAAAAAGCAACCTAAAATTATCTTTTTTCTTCTATTCGGGACGGTCTGACAGTGAACGTGAGATAATTATTGATATTCAATTTGTATGTGGGAATAATCGACAATACTTTATTAAGGAACTTGCTATCCTACCTTTCGGATCAGTCTCACCATTACTTTATCACTTTGCGCCCCCGTACCCATATCAGGAGATGGTACCGAAAGCTTGCAGACAAAATCAATTTGATGTGGAGAATATAAATGGTTTAAAATGGTGTGAAGGAAACTTTAGTTACAACTCTCTTCCGGAGGTCTTGAGGAATTACGCCGATAGTAAAATACATATCAAGGGTGAAACGAAAGAGAAATTTCTCAGAAAATACATACAAAGCGCCGATATAAAACAACTTGAAATACCTAGATTAGGTGATCTAAACAAATTTCAAGTATTCTGCAAAGTACACAGTGAGGGATCAACCGACAGATGTGCTGTACAAAACTGTATCAATATTTACCTGCATTTGTTAATAAATGGAACCATTAAATAAAAAGACGATGTTTTTTCTTTTTTCTTATTTTTATTACAAAACAGTTACACTCAAGATAATATTAATGTTACAAAAGATAGGAAGCTCATGAAAAAGTCGAGAGTAATTTACGTGAACGTAAGAGCTGCGGACTGGAATGGAAAAGTCCTCGGCTGACAACTTAAACCCATCCTTCTGCTTACATCTGTCTACATATTGTTTGTAGTATTCCCTTACACTTTCCGAAGCGCTGTTATAGTGAAACATGACGATATTGAAAAATTGCATCAATTCAAACAAACGGAATAGCTCGAGATGTTTCAATTTGATACTGCTTTCTCCTACAGGTATTCTGTATTCCTTCAGCAATCCAAGTTCGTTACCTGGTATTTCCTCAACTTCATTCTTTAACTGGGTGATGTAATTGAAGACTGAAATCCACCCGGTATATCCCGTTGACACAGGAAACCGTCCAGGATAACTGAATATTATTTTCACCTCAAACGTGAACGGGTCAAATCCAAGAACAACTTTACGATTTTGAGCGTCATCCAGATGATAGGTGTAATTCAGTAGTGCGTCTTCACCGCGAATCATGGACTTTTTTTGCTTCTTATTATTATTTTCACGGAGATCGTCTGACTTTTTTCTTTTGCTAGACTTATTACACTCTGATTTTACATTAGCTGACAACATATTCGTTAGAAGGTTTTAAAATGAAAACTGAAACGTGCTAGTTTTAGACTGGTGCTTTTATACCTTCAAGTTCTGATCTACAACTTTGGCTGGAATAAACCCCGCCATTCTGTGTAGCGCCCGATGAAAATATATGGTGGTATAAATTAATTACCTTGGCGTTATCTGGAAAGTCTTTTGACGAAAAGTGCTTAAGAAATAGCTTTAGATCCGTCCCCTTGCAGCGATAATATATGTATACACAGCAGTAGTTTCCGCATGTCGAAGAGTATATACTCTGTAATCGTTTTTTGTTATTTATAAAAACTTTAGAGTTGGTATGCAAAAATCTTTTAAAATATTTATTGTTGGGGTATCTGCCAAAGGAGTCAAAAAATTCAGCAGGGCCTGTCCTCGGGAAATAAAATGCTACCCAATAAAAGCCTTTTTTATCGGCGGGGTCGGTATTTGCAATAACACATGCCGGCTTTTTAATTTTATAAGGTAAACGATCGCATTGGAATACGCTTTTGAAAAATCTCCTTGTGGTTGTGTTTTTCCTTAATGTTTTAAAAAGTTCGATCGTGTTCATATCTGCTCTTTCGAAGCTATAGAATCAATGTCAATGATCTTGGTGTGACTGGTGGTGTAACTTTCTAAGAATTCCTTTGTTGTAGCGGTATAAACAAAAACGGTTGCAAATTTTGCTAGCGTCATAATAAGATTTTCATCCTAACGCTTAAGTTCCAAATTCCCAAATGCTCCTGTCTGATCTGTTATGCTAGCCGATGATGTGGGATATTTATACGTTATTTCCTTCGAGAATAATTTATTTTGTGATGAGAAACCGGCAAATGAAACCTTTTTAAAGAAGGTTAGATTACCTTCATTAAAATATTCGACATTTACAACACAATAGGCCATCTTTGTTGTTCTTCCTCGTCTGCTGAGTAATATGAAGAGTGCGAGATTAAAAGGCTATATTTATACTTTTCAAAACTCAGAATGAACTCAACGAAGTTTGTCTATTTCAAGACTTCCATCATACTCGGCATATACTATACAAGTTACACTTTTTTCCAGCGCTTCTTAAACCTTACCTCGATCCTCACTGTTCCTTGATTTAATAAACTGCCACAAGACGACCCGTATGAATTGTCTGCAGTTAAATCGAACGCCATTAAAAAGCATCCATTATCGAAGAATTCCTTTGAAATTTGATTGCTTTGTCGAAGTAATGAATGCCTGTTCCCTTAAATAGTGAAAGGTATCCCCGTGTACTTATAGGTTTTTCCTGAGAGTAATCAAACTCTAAAGCCTGGTTTGGAACATGTACTCCATTGACGGATAAATTGAATCGTGTGATATTATTGTGTTTAAAGTTAAATGGATTTTTCGTCTGTTTACCGCTGTAGGTATTATCTACCATGCCGAAAATTAACAAGTTCGGTAGCTGTCCGATTATGACATTATCTAAAGATAGTGTTGAACTGTTAGCTGGTAATGTATAACTTTTTACTTCGACACGCTTGTAAGGGTATATCACGTTGGAGCGCTGAAGAATAGTTTCATGTGCCATTAAAATATTGGGGTTAACAGTTACATGATTCATATACATTGTTGCATCTATAATTTTAATTTGCGGTGAGTGCCCGTCTTCTTTTGAGTATAGATAAAATTCGGGTTTTTCCAGAGATAGTTAGAGTCTAAAATCTACCCCATTCCGAAGTAACTTTTCCTGATAAAGTAAATCACCATGAATCTTTCCCATAAACTCTACCACATTACTTTTCGAAAGCAATTCAGATCGTTTGAGATATCCTGTATTAAATTCACTAGGACGCCCGCTTTTGCCTCCACCTTCAATCATTTCCATACCATCTTGGTCGAGGTACCATCCTACAGATTCTAAATGTGTTGTTGATGCATCTCTACCGTAATTCAATAAGTTTTCAATGTAAGCTCTGTAATGGTAGTTGTTGTCAGTTTGCGCAATCGGTCTGCCATTTAATTGTATTGTACATTGTCTAAAAAGTGAATGCATTAGGTTGTTCACTACGCCGATTGGATCACTTGACTCTTCATGTTCATCACCTTTAGCATCCTTAACTTTGGCTTTTTCTTTTCCAGTGTAAAATTCTTCTTTCCCACCTTTTGCCTTAATTAGCTGAACTTTTAAGCGAAGGTAGATACTGGATAAATCACGGTACGTGTCCCCATGTCCTAGCGAGACGAATTCCAGAACTGAAGAGTTATCAAGAGAAGCTATTGGTTTGTATGATACTTCATCTGTTTTTAAAATATTGGCCTGTATTGGTGGTGCTTTAAATAAATCTAATTCAGATTTCATACATTCTCTGTACGAGGCCATTCTCCTTACTTATCGAATATATCCAATACACGCTTACGCTTATTGTTCTTAACTCTTTTATTTTTACTAGTTGCTGGTCTTTTCTTAATAGATTTTCTCTTTAATTTGGTACGTTTTCCACGTTTAGGAGCCGTTTTTAACTGTGCTGTTGAAAACGGATTAGCCCTTTTTATAGCCATGCGCCTTTTCATACCCTCACCACCCATACTGTCAAAGAGTTTTTTCACGCCTTTTTGCATCAGCTCTTGAGTAGCAGCTTGTCCTTACTCTTTTAAAATGTTTTTGAGAGGTTTACTCCCGCCTCTGATAATATTGTTTTTCCAGTCTCTATAGCTTGCTCCTTTATAGTTTTTACTCCTGAGGAGACTAAAGGCCGTAAATAACGCAGTAATCCACTGAAGAAGCTGCCAATACCTCTTCCACGCTGGTATATAAGTGGGGATCGATAAAGATCCCCTATATCCGACAAACCAGCACCGCTTTGAATTAAATAATACCTTGTGTAATATGAATTCATTTCGATTTGAATGTACACTATGAAAGTCTTTATTCACGTCTGAATATTTATACTTTATTGTCTTTTAAAGTGAAGCATCACAAATGTTGGGGTATAGCCTGGTATGAAGTCAATCAGTTCACCCTGATCATCGGTTATCTTTATGGAGATACTTTCAATGTAAGTCTTTTCCAGAGGGTAGTATTCTATATGCTCAAAACTAAAGATATTATCCCACTCTTTCAAAGGTATCATATGTAGATTTCTCACCAATTTGTCGCCTACTATTTGGGGGCGAATGATATCAGTGTAAATGTCGATTATTCCTAAAGCCTTACATTCCTCGGCAACTACAGCTGTTAGTTCTCGCGAAAATCTGTTCTTTATTTCGAGAACAGAATCTTCTAATACGGCGATTCTGTCTAAAGTATCCTTCTTCTTCTCTTCTACTGAAACCTTATCAAACGACTTCCCCACCTCCTCGGTAAGGAGACTAACATTGCGCTCCTTCAAAGGCGTTTGAAAGAATATATCGATAATGAATCCAGATAAGTCTTTCTTCTTCAAATCTATAGGCACTTTTGTCGTTAACAGGATACCCTCGGGTAGTTTTTTATAGGGAACATTCAATATTATACTTTTATCCGTAATTATACGCCTGTTTGGTATCTCAAAGGTAGAGGCCTCTGCGTCCAAATCATTTAGAGTTTGAATAATTTTTTGCCTAATTTGACCTGATTTTCTCCTCCGAGCTACAACAGATTCAGTTTCGTCATCAAACTGTATATTCGCGACAAAAAGCCCGACTAAATCATTAATATTAATTGGCGTTGGCAGCGGGTACTTTAACTTTATTTTAATCTTCAAGTCTTTTATCTCTAAATCTAAAGAGTCAAGCTTCTTCGGGACACTTTCCCC
This sequence comes from Beris morrisii, assembly GCA_951812415.1. Lineage (NCBI taxonomy): Eukaryota > Metazoa > Arthropoda > Insecta > Diptera > Stratiomyidae > Beris > Beris morrisii. Next base: position 69,466,738 of record OX638313.1, read on the forward strand.
GAGCTTTTCACTTATACTGAGCGCTGGAGGTATGTAATAGTCTATCATGCGTAATAGAGCTTGCAATTGTGCAATTATACTATTGAAAAGATAATATATAGACTTGTATTCGAAAGCTCCTAAAGTTACAATATCTGCAACTTCGCTATCTTGATAAATGTGTAAATAGAGATCTTTTGGTCTTGAAAGTCGCTCATCTTTGCTGGTATCAGAGTTGAATCTACTATCAAGCTGTTATACAATTCCTCTTTAAAATCTGGAAAGGCATGAGCAGCCCAATAGGGATCAACTGCGTCGTTAAACGAAGATAAGAAAGTAGAAAAGTTCATATCATGTTTATTGTAACATAAATTTAATAACTCTTGGTAACTCCATTTAAGATAAATAGAAAAACCATGCACTTTTTGTACAAAAGCATTAATCTTTAGTGCATCTGTAGCAGCTCTCTTCACCTTTTTAGTAGTACCTTTCACTTTTTCATCATCTTTCACACGTTTTCCATCTTTTTTCCCAACTGATCTCGTTTTTCGATTTGCTAATGCAATTTCAGTCATTCCGACACTCCATCCGCCGTTCAACTTACAGGCACTAGGAAGCATATTCGTGAAGGCTGACAGTGTATTTTCATTGTATATGCGCATGGAATTGTTGCTTAGAAGGCATATGTAAAAATCGTTTTCTCTTATGTTTACAGGCATTTTTAAACTCTTTCCCAGAAAATATTTGGTGCACTTCCGGCCCGTTCCGTTCTTCTTTTTAAACGTTCAGGTATAGGGTACCGATCCTCTGTGCTTACTGAAGGATATTCTAGCCGTGAAGGCTTTAATATAGTTTGCTTGGTAGGGGTTCTCTGTTCTGATTTATCCACCCCTTCTCCCTGCTCTAGTTCTTCTATAAGCTGTGCCGCTTCATCAACATCCATCTCATTTGGTATAGTATACTGAGTTATACCGTCAGCAGCCGTTATAATCCGATATTCTTTTTCCATGTTTTTAACTTCAGGCGTAGTTTTGCGAAACTTTGCAGCCGGTTTCAAAGTTTTTGCTATACCGCTTACAGATAATCGTCTTTTGAACCGAGGCGTTAGCGATCGAGAGATTTCTCTTCACGAGACTGTCTTCCTTTACGCTTAGCATTACGAAACTTTATTAGCGTGTTCCTATAATTATACCATTTGTCGCCCTCAGTGAGCTTTTTATTCCTCAAAATGGTGTGTATCGTCTTATCAAATATAGACAGGCCATCTCCACCTTCTATCTGACCCTTTAACTGTTCATACACTTCTGGTGAAAGAAGTAGCATTTTATTAAGAGAGCTCTTTCTATGCATATTTTTCAATCAACGAAAGTACACTTCCTATCAGGATTGGTAGAAAACCACCTTGCTGTACTAAGATTTTACGCTGTCTAGGAACAGATCGTCTTGCCTCAACTAATCTTCGCATGCTCTTTTTATACTTACATAGACTGTTCAAAATTTTACGGCCTAGCACATGATTCCCCTTCAACGTGTTTAATGTAATTTCACAAATAGTCTTAACCACTTCAGGATTTGCCTTTATCATGATAGCCTTTCTTAAACATGGACTAGCATTTTTGAGAACATATAGCATATGTTTGTTGTCCCTCAATCGTTTCATTCGTGACACCATTTTTACTGTTTAAATCAGTCGCTGAACAATAACACGTTACAAATCTTTTATTAAAGATATCTGTTCTGAATCTAAATAAATCGTTAGTAGACTGAGTCAGATCAATTAACAAATACCCGTGTGGAGCTGAGTAATACCTTTATATATTCTCACTAGCTCTGCACTATTTTCAGGGTAAATCTGCTTGGCTAAATAAAGGAACTGACTTTTATCGCGAGGGTTTTTGAAAACCACCATATATTTACAGTTAAGGGAAATATCTCGACAAAACTTACCCTGATAGAAGACGTTCTGTGTTACAAGTATTACTGAAAAATTCCTATGATGTGACCCTTTTGTAAAAAGTTCACAAACCTGCTTTGAAAATGCATTTAGCATCATATCATCTAGTACGATTAATGTAGGCTCATTGGTTTCGTTTATAAATTCTTCGGGTATAGAGCCTAAATATTCAATATTTTTAAATGCTAGTTGTGACGGTATCGCTCGTTGTTCAGCATTACACCAGATAATCTTTTTTATCTGAGTGTTAATTAACGATGTATTCCCCAGGAATGACTCAATAAATGTCGTCTTTCCGCTTCCTGACGGTCCCGCAACCATCATGGTAAACGGATGATCAAACTGAATCATTTTCTATACTGTATTCTATATAAAACATGTGCAAACAAGTCCACTATTTATACACATGATGAAATGAGTAGAAGACAGGTTATTAACGAACTGCATAAGATATCTCGTAGAAATTTGAGGCGTCGTCGTGTGACCATTCGTGGAATAGATGACTTATGGCAGGCGGATTTAGTGGATATGAGCTCTTATTCAACTAAGAATAAGGGCTTTAATTTTCTTCTAACAGTAATAGACACATTCTCCAAATATGCGTGGGCCTTTCCCCTTAAAAATAAAAGTGCTGGGGAGATTATCAAGGCAATACAGTCAATTTTTAATGAACGACGTTTCCCAAAAAATTTGCAAACAGATGATGGAAAATAGTTTTTTAATAAGGCATTTCTTAATTTGATGAAAAAATTTGAAATCAAAAAATCTACTTTTAGCCAATTGAAATCCTCAATTGTAGAACGGTTCAATCGAACACTAAAAAACATGATGTGGAAAGAATTTAGTATGAACGGCAGCTATAAGTGGACTGTGTTACACTTTGGGCCATCGAATGAGGCTCAGCTTCTTGGAGAAGTCTACCGTAAGGTGAAGGTCTCGTCGACTCCCAAGTACAGAAAAGGTGATCATGTACGTGTAAGCAAATACAAGCATGTATTCGAGAAAGGATATACCCCCAACTGGTCCACCGAAATATTTCAGATAAACAAAGTAAAAAATACAGAGCCACGTACTTACATACTCAAAGACTATCAGGGGAACATAATACAAGGAGGGTTCTACGAACTAGAGTTAATAAGAGTCAAACACCCCGATGTATACCTTGTAGAAGAGATTCTAAAAAGAAGGGGCAATCAAGTTTACGTAAAATGGCTTGGTTTTCCATAAACTCATAATTCCTGGATTGATATAAAAGACGTGCTATAACGTGCGGATTTTAGTCAACATGCTGAACTTAAGACACGAATACGACCGTCTAAAGACATTCAAAAATTTGGATCTGGATGAGAGGAAAATTCTTAAGCTGGTAAAAAGCGGCTTCTTTTTCACCAACTTGCAGGATTACGTCAGGTGCTTCTTCTGCTCTCTAATAATGAGTGCATTCTCTACCCCTTCTGATGTGGAAGCTGAACATCTACGCCTGTCTCCTGATTGTGTGTTCGCTAACGGCAAAGACGTTTGCGGACCGTATAACAAACCGGTTAAAAAATCACGTTGGTCGTCATCACTACCTATAGTGCTGAAATATCTTCTTCTGATAATTGTGATATTTTTCTTGATCGTCGAATTACTCAATCTGTGCAATGCCTTCGCAAGATTATAAGCATATCCGTTTTTGTGATCAGGTTTCTGTTAAATACATGGTTGCCTGGGGGTATGCATATAGATCTAGTAGAAAGAGCACTTGGCAATCCGATGCATTAGACCGAATAAGATTTCAACGTAGGATTTTAAAAATGGAAGAATTACTAAAGCTTATTTTACTTAAGAGACAATCTATTCTGTAATCAAAAAGTTAAAACTCTTGTATAATAATTGTATCAAACTGTTCACTGTGTTTAAATTCTATATCAAATTGAATAAAGAATAACAAATGAAAACTTGTACTTTAATTACCATCATTATCACATAACACCTCACCCATATTATCAGTCATAAGAATAATCACAACAACAAAACGATCGACTCTATGCCGCCTTGAATGAAACAATCTGCAAACTTGTTTTTAAAATTCCCACGGTAATTCACCCATATAAAAAATCATCACAAAACAGCATCATCTCAAACTTGACTCGAAAACACATTACATGCATCGGACACATTACCATACAATAACCACAAAACGACGCGAAATAATTATCCGCCACACGAAATCTGGTGCATTAAGGAAGTCAACAATAACCTCCCATATATACACGTATGTATCACATTGAACTTGACTCTAGTTCGATCATAATACACATTCACTACAAAGAAGACCAGACCCTAAATGGAATACGAGATTACCGCAAACCTGATCTCTCACAATCAAAAATCTCGTTATCACACCAAAGGCATATCATGTCATTAGTCCGACGTATACACCCGAACGCCAGCTGTCCGCCGATAGCTAGAAACTGTCCGCCGATAGCTTCACACACAAGATCAGGGGCGATGACGTCGCGGTGGTCTGGGCAAAAATTGACGCAAAAACAAACCCCCCAGCAAAAAGCCGTACCCACCAGTGACTTAAATAATCTCTGTAGCTGGCGTGTGTACCCAGGGTACAAGTGCCGGCTTCGTCACCACGCCACTACTACATTCAAACTTCTCTCACCGATGAGTAAAAAACGTGCCAGCGATTACAAATCGTTTGATTTGGTTTAGTTTTCTTTTGTTTTCTTATCTCGATAGACGCGTTATAACTTCACGGGAATATATTATTATGTGACTTTTTAGAGTTAATGAAGTGATAAAGTTAAAGTGAAGTGGTGAAGTGATAAAGTTGTGAACCCAAAAAACCTGGATTGGGACGTTGGATACCTGCTGCACTGAATGGGTGGGTAAGTTGGGGGTCACGTTGGTTATCACTATATCTTGGCATGAAAAAATAGCGTTGGTACATAGTGGTGACGATGGTCACCAATGTAGCCTGCAGATGACTGAATGCGGGACGTTGGGGAGTACCTTGATGACCAATGTACCCTGCCATGAACAGATAGGATAGGTACGTAGGGAGTGACGTTGGTTACCAATGAACCCTACCAAGGACTGAATGGGGGTTACTTTGGGGGGTACGTTGGTGACCATTATGCCCTGCCATGAGCAAATTGGCTGGGTACGTAGGGGGTGACGTAGGTTACCAATGAACCCTACCGAGGACTGAATGGGGGTTACTTTGGGGGGTACGTTGGTGACCATTATGCCCTGCCATGAGCAAATTGGCTGGGTACATAGGGGTTGGTGTTGGTTACCAATGAACTCTACCGAGGACTGAATGGGGGTTACTTTGGGGGGTACGTTGGTGACCATTATGCCCTGCCATGAGCAAATTGGCTGGGTACGTAGAGGGTGACGTAGGTTACCAATGAACCCTACCAAGGACTGAACGGGGGTTACTTTGGGGGGTACGTTGGTGACCATTGTGCCCTCCCATGAGCAAATTGGCTGGGTACGTTGGGGTTGGTGTTGGTTACCAATGAACTCTACCGAGGACTGAATAGGGGTTACTTTGGGGGGTACACTGGTGACCATTGTGCCCTGCCATCAGCAAAGTGGCTGGGTACGTTGGGGTTGGTGTTGGTTACCAATGAACTCTACCGAGGACTGAATGGGGGTTACTTTGGGGGGTACGTTGGTGACCATTGTGCCCAGCCATGAGCAAATTGGATGGGTACGTAGGGGGTGACGCTGGTTACCAATGAACCCTACCGAGGACGACGATTCGGGTCAAAGACGTATGTGCACTTAAGAAAGTGCTATCCTTGTTTTCTTATTTTACTTCACGATACCACGGTACAAGAGAACTTAACTGAGTACGTTAAGTTCATTTTTAGTTCTCGTCAGCGGTAGTACGTTTAGTGTTTTCGTGAGTTATTTTATAGTGAGAATTAGTGAGTTGACAACCAATAAAGTGTAAGTGGATAGACGATCTTCATCATCATATATACAACATTAGATACGTAACTACATAACTTAATTTTTTTATATATATCTTCACACTGCGGATAGATTTTTTTTGTAACGCATAGAACCAAGTTTCGGAACTAAAAAAAACAGGAACTTTTTCCTTTCCACCCTCCACCCTCTAAAGTTTTTCACCTCCAGCCACGTACTCCAGCCACGTACGCCACTGACCCCCTCAACATTTTGTATCCACTCTATTCTAAAGCCTAGTATCCAGATCGAGTGAAATCAAAAAAAACCGAGCGAAATGCTAGTGAACAATTTTTTCGCTTTCATTTCGCTAGCTAGTATCATTGTATTTATATATTATAGTAGTATCACGAATAACTTCACCTTAGCTCAAAAGATGGCGTAACATGTTCCGATTCGAGAGCGGAAAAAAGTTATGTAGTATTTTTTGTTTAGTTGTGCTCAAAAACGCCGAATCTAAAACGGTCAATTCTTCAGTACCGGCAGAAACTGAAAATTGTACAACGTTAATGAGTATGTTAGTGAAGATGAGGGCTGAAATAAACACTAGTTTTAATCGGATTGAAAATGCGGTGTTTGGAAGAAATTGCAAACCTCCGGCCCAATTTCCGCTTCCATGCACTTATCGCTAGTTTAAGTAACGATACAACTCGGGAAAATACGGTATAGTTAATATTGATTACACCACAGTGTTATTATTAATAATAAATACATATATATGTCAATTATAGATCTTGTACTTCAAGAGTATTAAACCGAAAACGAAAGATGTGGCAGTGAAGGGATTTCAGGGACTTTTTGATGATTCCCTTCTAAAAGAATTTAATTGGCGAGGAGAACAAGGAAAACTGTCATTTAAGGAGAATGAATTTTCTCCTTATTAACAAGTACGTACAATATATTCGCCACTATTTTGTGGTTCACTTTGTATAAACATACATATGTATTAAGAGTATTTAATGCCTAAAAACCCTAACATGTAGGTACGTTTCAATTATAGATTTGTGAGCCTCCGCTGATTTAAATATAGATGACCTTCATATAACTTTTAAGCTAGAATTGCAGAAATGTAGAGGACGACTGACGGCGCAAAAGAGTAGAGAAAAAAAAAAAATCTGCAATAATTGTAAACAGCATATTATTTTGATTATTTAATTATTACTTCAAATTATTGAAACTTGAATTATTTGAGTAAGACTTTTTATTATTTACAACATCGTGAATTAATTATTTAGTAATTACAACAATTTATTTAGAAAATATACTGCAGTTACGATCGGCAGTAAGCCAATCGTATGATACTCTAGATGAAGTACTAAACTCCGATTTATATTGTAGTTAGGGATTAAATAAAATAAATAGTGCGCATGTAATTTGTTCTTTATTAAGGACTTTTATTTGGTTGATACTCGAAACTAAAAGATAATATCATCTGTGTTCAATCTCATATCTGAAACTATGTGAGTCACCGAAAACAAAATTTTGCTTATTCAAGGACTTTCACATGGGAGGTGAGGGAGGACTCACTCGATTTCTAGCATACCTATCCTTTTACCTAGGACCATTTCAAAATTAATGTCTACAAAATTTCTAATGCCGAGCTCGAAGCGATCAAAAGCTATTGAAATTAGTAAACTCGAACTTTGTTTTCACTGAAAATTAATTTGCACAAAATTCCTAATTCATGACTGAACATGAGTTGTATTGGGTTCCATAAATTGAGTGAAGACTTTTTTTACAGGATATTTGTATAGCAGCTACACGAAGGACTAATGGGATTGCATTCGTAATTATACCTTTAGCTCTAACCATTGGATAATTTACACCTAAAAATTTTCAAAGTAGTAGCTTAAATGTTTTTAAAGTTATCGGCCAATATTCGTAACCATGTGGTTTAAGGGCTCTATGTATGGCAGCTACCCGAAGGAGTATTCCCCGTTAACGAACTTAGCTTTGCAAATTCGACCAAACATCCAGATTCAAAATTTCAAGATCCTAGGCCAAGGCGTTCTGGAGTTATCGTGCTATCCGACCGACGGACGGACGGGCGTCAAGCGGATTTGGAGTTTTTGACCACAAATAAACATTCAATTCCTTAAAAACTTTTAGTATTAATTTTGTACATATAATTTAAATATAAATAAATAATGACTTTGAAGAAGAATATAATTTGACTTTTTGTTATTCATTTTAGAGATTACTTCCCATGTTAGTTCTAACAGTGTGTGTTAAATGTGCGGGAAGTGTGAAGAACTTGCAACAGTGTTTGAGTGTGTCTAGTTTTTTCCACCGGATGAGAAGTATAAACAATATGTGAGAAAGACTATTCTTTAATTGCTACTACCCCTACGTTCCCAGCCTATCGTACCCCCCTCATCATAAGAAATACACTACATATGCTACCAATCTGTCCATGGCACAGTACATTCATAACCAAAGTACGATCCCACTCAATTTTTCAATCGTAAGGTACATTGATAACGAACGTACTCCCTACGTACCCACCCAATGTGTCTATGGTAGGGTGCATTCGTAGCCAACGTCACCCCCTATGTACCATGCCTATTTCTTCATGGCAGGGTACATTGGTCACCAACGTACCCACCAACGTAACCCATATTCAGTCTCCGACAGGCAATAATGGATACCAACGTCAATCCTTACGCACCCAGCCTATTTGCGCCTGGGAGGGCACAATGGTCACCAACGTACCCCCCAACGTAACCCCCATTCAGTCCTCGGCAGGATACATTTGTAACCAACGTCACTCCATACGTACCCAGGCTATTTGCTCATGGCAGGGTACATTGGTCACCAACGTATCCCCCAAAGTAACCCCCATTCAGTCCTTGGTAGGGTTCATTGGTAACCAACGTCACCCTCGACGTACATAGCCAATTTGCTCATGGCAGGGCATAATAGTCACCAACGTACCCTCCAAAGTAACTCCCATTCAGTCCTCGGTAGGGTTCATTGGTAACCAACGTCACCCCCTACGTACCCAGCCAATTTGCTCATGGCAGGGCACAATGGTCACCAACGTACCCCTCAAAATAACTCCCATTCAGTCCTTGTTAGGGTTCATTGGTAACCAACGTCACCCCCGACGTATCCAGCCAATTTGCTCATGGCAGGGCACAATGGTCACCAACGTACCCCCCAAAGTATCCCCCATTCAGTCCTCGGTAGGGTTCATTGGTAACCAACGTCACCCCCTACGTACCCAGCCAATTTGCTCATGGCAGGGCACAATGGTCACCAACGTACCCCCCAAAGTAACCCCCATTCAGTCCTTGGTAGGGTTCATTGGTAACCAACGTCACCCTCTACGTACCCAGCCAATTTGCTTATGGCAGGGCACAATGGTCACCAACGTACCCCCCAAAGTATCCCCCATTCAGTCCTCGGTAGGATTCATTGGTAACCAACGTCACCCCCTATGCACCCAGCCAATTTGCTCATGGCAGGGCACAATGGTCACCAACGTACCCCCCAAAGTAACCCCCATTCAGTCCTCGGCAGGATACATTGGTTACGAACGTCACCCCCAACGTACCCAGCCTATTTGCTCATGGCAGGGTACATTGGTCCCCAACGTACACTCCAATGTAACCTCCATTCAGTCCTCGGCAGGCTACATTGGTTACCAACGTCACCCCCAACGTACCCAGGCTATTTTCTGATGCCACGGTACATTGATCACCAACCATCATAATGATATAAGTGTGAGTGCGTTAAGCTTGGGGGTACCGTAGGCAACCTAACTACATGCCACATTTATTGCTTTTTTTCATACCCTATTCTTAACATTTCGTCTCCGTGATAGGGGGGGTACGATTTTGTCGATGTAGATAGGCAAGTAGGTATCCATCGTCCCTAGCCACGTTTTTTGCTGGGCCGACAATAGCCCCTGATATACTCCACACGGACCGGAAAAATTCAAGTGTGAACAAAAAATCGCGTCACTCATGTCGTCTTACAAGTTCAAAAGATTCGAGAAGATGGCATAAAATTAAAATGAAAACATACTGCAGTCACGATCGGCTGCAAGCCAATCGTATAATACTCTAGATGAATACTGAACTCCGATTTATATTGTAGTTGGGGATAGTAGAATTACGTGTGTGCATGTTGTATGTCCTTTATTAAGGACTCCCATTAGATTGCTACTCAAACCTAAAAGACAATATTCAGTGTTTAATTTCATATCTTGAACTGGGTAAGTCATCGAACAAAAATGTCCTTTTAGAAGGACTTTCGCGTGGGAGGTGCAGGAAGGACTCACTCGATTTCTTACATATTTATCCTTTTCCTTGGAACCATTCAAAAATGAACGTGTACAAAATTTCAAATTCGTAGCTTGAAGCGTTCAAAAGTTATCGAAAAATATTGCTGAACACGTGTCTTAAGGACATTTTGTATGGCAGCTACCAGAAGGAGTAAACTGATTTCGCTGATTAGTAAACTCGAACTTCGTTTTTACTCAAAACTAATTTGTATAAAATTTCCAATTCATAGCTAAAAGATTACTTGAGTTATATTAATTTCCGTAAATTAAGTGAAGACGTTTTGACCGGGTATTTGTATGGCAGCTACACGAAGGACTAATAGGATTTTCTTCATAATCATATTTAGCTTCAACTATTGAAAAAATAGCACATACAAAATTTCAATGTTGTAGCTTAAACCCTTCTGAAGTTATCGGCCGATATTCTTAAACACGTGTTTTAAGGACATTTTGTATGGCAGCTACCAGAAGGAGTAAAAGGATTTCGCTGACTAGTAAACTCGAACTTCCTTTTCACTCAAAACTAATTTGTACAAAATTTTTGAATTCGTAGCTAAAAGATTACTTGAGTTATAGTGAGTTTCGTAAATTAAGTGAATACATTTTGACAGGATATTTGTATGGCAGCTTCTTCATAATCATATATTTATCTCCAACTATTGGAAAAATAACACATACAAAATTTCAATGTCGTAGCTGAAACCCTTCTAAAGTTATTGACCAATATCCTTGAACACGTGTTTTAAGGACATTTTGTATGGCAGCTACCCGAAGGAGTAGGACGATTTTGCCCGTTAACGAACTTAGCCTTACAAATTCAACCAAACATCCAGATTCAAAATTTCAAGATCCTAGGTGAAGGCGTTCTTGAGTTATCGTGCTAACGGACAGACGGCCGGACGGACGGACGGACGGACGGACGGACGTCAGGCGGATTTGAGGTTTTTGGCCACAAATAAACAAAAAATAATATATATAACTTTTTTTCGTCCGAGGCTTGGTTCTATGCGTTACAAACTTTTGGGCTGGATTAAACTTATAATACTCTATATGATTTCATCTAGAGTATAAAAATACACACTGCATTATAGTTGCATCGAAGACGCACATGCTTTGTTTTTTAATTCGTCTTCGCATATACGTGCTCTTTTTTTAAGCCACTTTCAACGTAAACACATGGCAGTTTTCTCACTTTTGATATATTCACACGTATACTCCTCTCTATCCGAATACAGTACTCGGACTCTTCACTTCAATTACGTCAAGCCAGCTACCGACCAATTAGCGCAAACCAAGACCGGTTCCAGCCACCACGCACATGGTTCCATGCCCAAGCAGCCAGCCCACAGGCCACGTGTATACCCACTTTCAGTTTTCCAAACTGGTTTTTCTATGCAATTTCTATACCCACTTTCAACTGTCAGCGCTATGCCACTTTCGATGCCCTGTCCCTATCGCACCTGCTGAGATTTGATACAAAGGTGGGTATCTTACTACTGGCAGAGTATGTCATAGAGATATGCTATGATTCTGAACATTTGTTATTCAGTACCGACTCTAGAGGGTTCGTCAATTCCAAAGTTTTGTATTAAAACACCGCGCATTGGTATAATAAAATATTGTTACGAATTCGTTCCAAAAAAGATTCTCCAATGAACTGGTATATTTTCTCATTTTGATCCGTGACGTCACACATCACATAAAATACAAGGCATTTCTCACGACGAACTGTCATATGTGCGCGGCCTGAGTTTAAGTCGGCGGTGCTTCTATTTGATATAACGACCCTGTTTTGTTTCACTTCACACCGTGTTTTTGGCTTCAAAGCGCTTTATACAAAACCGATGGCTTGTCGTCTCTAGTAGCTTTATGGAATATACGCTATTGCTATCGTATATACAGTGGATGCCGCTTATTGAAATCACTTTGGGACCGGCCATAAGCAATAACATTAACCGGGTGATAACAATAGCCGAAGGGGAAAATTTTTCTCATTTATATTTTCCTACGCTTGAATATAGATTGCTCGAAGCATCTAATATTATTTTTTTTATTCATTAAGTGTTATTTACAACTCTAGCTTCAATGTTTCACAAAGTTACAGAGAATATTAAATACTGTTTCCTCTTCCTCCTCATTCAGGCAGTTTCTACAGAAAGTCGTTTGAAAAGAATCACCGTCTTTTAGCATGCCGGATTATAAGACAGTGTCTGATCAGGACACTTACTGTGGTACTGATTCTCTCCATTTTTAGCAAATTCAGCCTTGTACAACGTTTTAGATCCAGCTACGGTCATGTCTGTGAGCTCAGCGCGCCACTTCTATTAAACTGTCTCGAAAACTTATTCGAAGTTGAGCTCATTCTGTTGAACGAGATCAACATCAATAGTTTTCAGAAGCTACGAAAAGACTGAAATTTCTCATAGTAATCTATGATATGTATCGCCTTGTGTTTACATAAATGTTAAACCAAGAGCAATCATCTGTAATTTTGAGATTGTTTTTATTTTCCCTTTTTGATCACATTCACATGAAGAAAAAAGAGTAGCGATTAAGAATACAGTCACAAAACTTGTAATGTTGTATGGAAATCTGGCCTGAATGATAACATAAAGCGAATTTTTATTCCAATAAGCGATGAATTTCGTTTGTGGAAAATGGAACTAACTTGTTTTGCTAACAAAATGCGGCTTATAACATTATCCGCGATTACTATAAGCGGCATCTACTGTATTTGTAAATGTGTAAAATTTCGATGAGTTTTCTATATGTATGATCTGCTTGCTGGGCAGATAAAATTACGAAAAGTGTAGTTCTTAGCCATTCTATTGACGAATGGTAAAGTTGGAAATCTCCACCTGGTGGCGAAGAAAATGAACAATTTTTCTCAATGAATGGGCGGTAAAAACTTGGAAATAACTTCTCAAATGTTTAATATTCCGGAAAAAAGATATATGGAATAATTTTTAAATTATTTAAAAGGAACATAAACCGTTTTTTCGTTACATTTTTCTTTCATTTGGGTGCTTGAAATTGGTTTCTGAAAAAAATAAATTTTGTTTTTGATATGTTATCATACGTTTGTCCTTTTTATTTAATTATGAGGTTCATTTAAATTCACTTTGTTATAGTTGTGTGTCGGGTTTGGGAAAAAGGTTACTTGGTAGGTATCGAAATAAAAATGTACTTACTCCGTTCGTGGTTTATATTCAAGTGTTCTTATTCTATTAAATAATTCAGTTATTTAAAATTGTGATTGTGATATCCATATTGCATATTCTCATTAGGTATTTATTAGTTGCGCATCAGTCGGAAAGAACACTTGTGAGTGCTAACTATTGTATGTATTGCATTTTTTAGTACTAGTGAAAGTGCTTTTTAATAACCGGTGAGCAAATTAAATTTTAGACTTGCCAGTAAATCTAAAATCGCCACTTGGAAGTTCTTGCCAAATTATCGCTTTGAGCAAGGGAACTGATAAACTACCCTTGCTCAAAGCGCTAATCAGGCAACTTACGTTTGAGTTGCCATTTGTAACTTACCGGCAAGAAGCAATTTAGTCCTCCGTATAACTTATTTTCGAGGCTTTTGCAATTGTTGCCGCAAGGGTTTTTCTTGCCTACTATAAGCCGCCGACACGTTACATACGAGTTAAAATGTTTGGTGGGGTACTTTTATAAACTGCGCCAGATACCATGAATACATATGCACTCAGCAGAATACAACGCACGCCGTCGCGTATAAAAACGTTGAACGTTCACTGTACCGTGCGTGTTGTATGTCGAACCATGGTGCGGATTAAATGTTTGCGCCAAAGAGTAACGGGCCAATTACGAAACTCGACTCGATCAAAAAACTCACATTCTGCGATTATGAAACTCGACGAGTGCCTACTTGTCGAGTTTCACTCGACTTTTAGTCGAAAAAAAAGCGTGAGTTAAGAGAACTGCGTATTATGAGAGCCGATCGAGTGAGTATTTTCTTATAAGAAATGTCAAACTCACTCGACTGCTGGAAATGAAGTGACTTTCCAATTGTCGAGTTTCATAATACCAACTTTAGCTCGAGTCGAGTCCAAATGTGAGTCGAGTTACTCACTCCACTCGAGTTTCGTAATAGGCCCGTAAGTCAATAGATTCGCAAATGTATGATCGAACAATATGATGTAGAAGTGTCGGATCAGTGTAGGAAAATGATGTTGGTCATACAAAATTGTGTAAACTAGTTGGAAGAGGGTGATATGAACATGTATATATATATGATAAGATCAAACCGCAACCGTATATTTAGGAGAATGAAACAAATGTATGGGTGTACGACGTGTTGTTAAATTTGATGGAAAGGTATATGTAGGTAGGATGCCGTGTTTTGGAATTGCAAAATTTACAATCAATGGATTTGGTAATAATTGCAGGATTGTACATGACCAAACAATTGTGTAGGCAGGTGGAACAGTAGGTGTGTCGCCCTAAAAATTCGGCGCCCGGAGCAGTTGCTCTACTTGCTCTTATGGAACCTCCACCCTGCCCCTAGGGGGTATAATAGGGAAAAATAACTAAATCGGGGTTTCCTCGACTACGCTTAAAGCTTATAGAAGTAAAAGTTAATTGAATGATATATCTGGAACTGTGTTCAGAGGAATTCTATCTCCTCTACTTTGGGTATTAGTTGTCGATCCTATTTTATCCCAGCTCGAGAGGGACGGGATTAAAGTGGTAGCGTACGTGGATGACCTAGTTATACTGGTATCCGGCAAATTTCTACCCACGATAGCTGAACTAGTGCATGGGCGGCAAGTTGTGGTTTGGGGGTTAACCCCACAAAAACTGAGCTGGTTCTTTTCACTCGAAAGAGAGCAATACCCTCATTTACAATTCCAAAAATAGGTAATACCATTCTGGAGCTTAAAACTGAAGCTACGTACCTAGGAATTATTCTTGACGCTAAGCTCAACTGGAAGAGGAACCTTGATGAGCGCATCAAGAAAGCAACAATTGCCTTCTATACTTGCAAGAAGGCCTTTGGCAGGAAATGGGGAATGAAGCCCGCAATGGTTCACTGGATGTACAACTCTATCGTAAGGTCCATTCTTTTTTATGGTGGACAGCCCTGGACAAAAGCGTGCACAAGAATAATCTAACGAAAGTCGAGAGAGCGGCTTGCTTAGACATCACGGGCGCTTTGCAATCAACGCCAACAGCTGCAATGGAGATTATGCTGCTTCTGCTGCCAATAGATATTTAAATCATGAATGCTGCTGCCAAGAGCGCCCTGAGACTAAATGAGTTTGGTGGCTGCTGGAAATCGGCGGATTATGGGCATAGCAAAATTCTTTCATTATTTCCAGATTGTGGGCTTAGTGAACTCACCGACTATGTAACTCCCTTTTTAAGCTTCAATGCAGGATTACATATCCTTTCCCCTACTAGGGGGGACTGGGATAATCAAAAAGTGATATGGGAATCTGAGGTTGCTATATTCACGGATGGGTCAAAAATGGATACTGGAACGGGGACAGGGATTTTCTCAGCCGACATGAACGAAGTATCCTTTCGTCTGCCGGACTACTGCAGTATTATTCAAGCCGAGGTTTTTGCCGTAAGCAGTGCAGTGGACATAATAAATTCCGCGACAAATCTTTCCGAAGAGTCGTGTATAAAGATTTATATGGACAGCCAAGCAGCAATGAAAGCTCTAAGCTCCTACCTAGTCAAGTCAAAGCTAGTGAGGGAGTGTAGGGAGTGTCTGAAAACATTGTGCGCAGCTCATAAGGTTTTTCTGTGCTGGGTTCCGGGACACAAAGGGATACCAGGAAATGAGGCAGCCGATGAGCTGGCCAAAACTAGATCTGAAATGGCTGATATACATGCAACCCAAGCGGTAAAAATACCGCTCAATTACGTCAAGAGTAATATTGACAGGAAGGCAATGGAGCTGACCAGTGGCAGATGGTTCAACCTAACTACGTGTGAAACCTCCAGGCAGCTATGGCCAGTAATACATCCTAGAAGAACTGCTGATCTTCTGAAAAGAAGTCGTATAGAGACCCGTAACATTACGGCTGTCATAACGGTGCACTGTCTCTTTGGCAGACATGCACAACGCTTAGGCGTTCAATATAATGACATAATGACTACTGCAGAAGCTGCAGTAGTGAAGAAGAAGAAGAGAGCATTAGGCATCTACTTTGTGAGTGTCCCCAGCTAGCCAGCTGTAGGTTCAGAGCCATGGGCAGCTACTTCTTCTCTAGACTCGGGGACATTGCTGGAGCACGAATTGATGAACTAGCCAAGTTCATCCGCATCTGTGGCTGATTCGACTAGCTTTCCCCTGTAGCAATGCTACGATAACTCCCTATATGGGACTTCATTAAGGTGTCACGGGTGTGGTATCACAATGAACTAACCGAATGGTCTAAGTGAGGCTGCCACTATAACCTAACCTAACCTAAAAGTGAATTCCAGATCTCAATATACTTTAGAAATATATCAGAATTCATGAATATGTACACACCCACTTTACACCCCCTTAGGGGTTGGATATCGAAAAATTTTGAAGAACGTTCCTAGGCGCTTATTCAAATAGCCCGCAGAAGCAAAATTGCTTTGATAGCTCGACATGTCTAAAAGTTTTAACGACATTCGTAAAAATTTGGATTCACAGACATTTTTTTATTCAACCTCTGAACGCCAAAAAAATCTGAACTTTTGTTTTGCTTTAATTACTCTAATAGCATATCTACATATACGTAGTTTCAACTATCTAGCATAAGCCGTTTCTGAGATATAAAAAACCACCCCTCTCCCCTGTACCTTGATACCCCTATCAAAAATTTTATTTTTTAAGTATGTCTCTATAGTGGCTCTATATAGTCCTAAATTGTTAGCTTTCTATTGCTCATTATGGTTTTTGAGAAATAAAAATCAGAATGTTTTTCTTTCTACCCCCTGTCACCTTCACCACCAACACACACACCACCAAAATTGTTTTCCCTACTAGAGGTTTACCGACCTCTTGTAAAACTTTCAAGATCATATCTGATACGGTTTCTGAGATATACAAATTCCATTTTTTGAAAAATTGCTGTCCTCCCCACTTTCGTGCTCCACCTTACCCCTCAAAAAATTTAGTTTCAATAGACTCCTCTTGTGATCCGATATACAGAAACTAAATTTTATCTTCCTGGTGTAATTGGTAATCCAAAGTTGTTCACAACCCACCCCCACACCCCACTACCCCTCTTAAAAATGTTAGACCTTGTCTAATCTTGAAGTATCCCTAAGGACAACAACAAAGTTTCAATCTTCTGACATCAATTGTTCAGGAGATATCGATTTTACTCATTGTTTCCCCCCCCCACCCCCCCTCCCCCTTTTCCACACCCCTTAACCACTATCGACCATTTCTTTGCAAATGAGTCCACTATCATAGTACATACTACATAAGTTCTATGTTTCAGCCTCCTAGCGTAAGTAGTTCCTGAGATCTTGAAACCAAAACTTTTCGTCTAAAAAGCTCCATTCTCCTCTCCCCTCGCACCCCCTCCAACCGAAAATATATCAGTCGTAGCGGTTCACCCAATCTACCAACCATCAAAATTTCATTCTTAATATCTCAACGGGTTTGGGAGCTACGCGCCTTCAAACGATTTTGCGTACGGCGGACAGGCGAACATTTTTTTTTGCGCTTTTGTGGGGTTTACTAGTCCTAAAACGTGAAAATACAAAGTTTCAGGGAAGCAAATTTTTTTTAAATTTCAGGTCGATCACAATACTTTATTATTAAAAAATTATAAAGTAAATGTATTGAATTTTCCTTACATTTGTACGAATACTTTTTTAATGGCAGAAGTAGTGAGATACCCACCTTTGTATCAAATCTCAGCAGGTGCGATAGGGACAAAATAAATAGTGCGCATGTAATTTGTTCTTTATTAAGGACTTTTATTTGGTTGATACTCGAAACTAAAAGATAATATCATCTGTGTTCAATCTCATATCTGAAACTATGTGAGTCACCGAAAACAAAATTTTGCTTATTCAAGGACTTTCACATGGGAGGTGAGGGAGGACTCACTCGATTTCTAGCATACCTATCCTTTTACCTAGGACCATTTCAAAATTAATGTCTACAAAATTTCTAATGCCGAGCTCGAAGCGATCAAAAGCTATTGAAATTAGTAAACTCGAACTTTGTTTTCACTGAAAATTAATTTGCACAAAATTCCTAATTCATGACTGAACATGAGTTATATTGGGTTCCATAAATTGAGTGAAGACTTTTTTTACAGGATATTTGTATAGCAGCTACACGAAGGACTAATGGGATTGCATTCGTAATTATACCTTTAGCTCTAACCATTGGATAATTTACACCTAAAAATTTTCAAAGTAGTAGCTTAAATGTTTTTAAAGTTATCGGCCAATATTCGTAACCATGTGGTTTAAGGGCTCTATGTATGGCAGCTACCCGAAGGAGTATTCCCCGTTAACGAACTTAGCTTTGCAAATTCGACCAAACATCCAGATTCAAAATTTCAAGATCCTAGGCCAAGGCGTTCTGGAGTTATCGTGCTATCCGACCGACGGACGGACGGGCGTCAAGCGGATTTGGAGTTTTTGACCACAAATAAACATTCAATTCCTTAAAAACTTTTAGTATTAATTTTGTACATATAATTTAAATATAAATAAATAATGACTTTGAAGAAGAATATAATTTGACTTTTTGTTATTCATTTTAGAGATTACTTCCCATGTTAGTTCTAACAGTGTGTGTTAAATGTGCGGGAAGTGTGAAGAACTTGCAACAGTGTTTGAGTGTGTCTAGTTTTTTCCACCGGATGAGAAGTATAAACAATATGTGAGAAAGACTATTCTTTAATTGCTACTACCCCTACGTTCCCAGCCTATCGTACCCCCCTCATCATAAGAAATACACTACATATGCTACCAATCTGTCCATGGCACAGTACATTCATAACCAAAGTACGATCCCACTCAATTTTTCAATCGTAAGGTACATTGATAACGAACGTACTCCCTACGTACCCACCCAATGTGTCTATGGTAGGGTGCATTCGTAGCCAACGTCACCCCCTATGTACCATGCCTATTTCTTCATGGCAGGGTACATTGGTCACCAACGTACCCACCAACGTAACCCATATTCAGTCTCCGACAGGCAATAATGGATACCAACGTCAATCCTTACGCACCCAGCCTATTTGCGCCTGGGAGGGCACAATGGTCACCAACGTACCCCCCAACGTAACCCCCATTCAGTCCTCGGCAGGATACATTTGTAACCAACGTCACTCCCTACGTACCCAGGCTATTTGCTCATGGCAGGGTACATTGGTCACCAACGTATCCCCCAAAGTAACCCCCATTCAGTCCTTGGTAGGGTTCATTGGTAACCAACGTCACCCTCGACGTACATAGCCAATTTGCTCATGGCAGGGCATAATAGTCACCAACGTACCCTCCAAAGTAACTCCCATTCAGTCCTCGGTAGGGTTCATTGGTAACCAACGTCACCCCCTACGTACCCAGCCAATTTGCTCATGGCAGGGCACAATGGTCACCAACGTACCCCTCAAAATAACTCCCATTCAGTCCTTGGTAGGGTTCATTGGTAACCAACGTCACCCCCGACGTATCCAGCCAACTTGCTCATGGCAGGGCACAATGGTCACCAACGTACCCCCCAAAGTATCCCCCATTCAGTCCTCGGTAGGGTTCATTGGTAACCAACGTCACCCCCTACGTACCCAGCCAATTTGCTCATGGCAGGGCACAATGGTCACCAACGTACCCCCCAAAGTAACCCCCATTCAGTCCTTGGTAGGGTTCATTGGTAACCAACGTCACCCTCTACGTACCCAGCCAATTTGCTTATGACAGGGCACAATGGTCACCAACGTACCCCCCAAAGTATCCCCCATTCAGTCCTCGGTAGGATTCATTGGTAACCAACGTCACCCCCTATGCACCCAGCCAATTTGCTCATGGCAGGGCACAATGGTCACCAACGTACCCCCCAAAGTAACCCCCATTCAGTCCTCGGCAGGATACATTGGTTACGAACGTCACCCCCAACGTACCCAGCCTATTTGCTCATGGCAGGGTACATTGGTCCCCAACGTACACTCCAATGTAACCTCCATTCAGTCCTCGGCAGGCTACATTGGTTACCAACGTCACCCCCAACGTACCCAGGCTATTTTCTGATGCCACGGTACATTGATCACCAACCATCATAATGATATAAGTGTGAGTGCGTTAAGCTTGGGGGTACCGTAGGCAACCTAACTACATGCCACATTTATTGCTTTTTTTCATACCCTATTCTTAACATTTCGTCTCCGTGATAGGGGGGGTACGATTTTGTCGATGTAGATAGGCAAGTAGGTATCCATCGTCCCTAGCCACGTTTTTTGCTGGGCCGACAATAGCCCCTGATATACTCCACACGGACCGGAAAAATTCAAGTGTGAACAAAAAATCGCGTCACTCATGTCGTCTTACAAGTTCAAAAGATTCGAGAAGATGGCATAAAATTAAAATGAAAACATACTGCAGTCACGATCGGCTGCAAGCCAATCGTATAATACTCTAGATGAATACTGAACTCCGATTTATATTGTAGTTGGGGATAGTAGAATTACGTGTGTGCATGTTGTATGTCCTTTATTAAGGACTCCCATTAGATTGCTACTCAAACCTAAAAGACAATATTCAGTGTTTAATTTCATATCTTGAACTGGGTAAGTCATCGAACAAAAATGTCCTTTTAGAAGGACTTTCGCGTGGGAGGTGCAGGAAGGACTCACTCGATTTCTTACATATTTATCCTTTTCCTTGGAACCATTCAAAAATGAACGTGTACAAAATTTCAAATTCGTAGCTTGAAGCGTTCAAAAGTTATCGAAAAATATTGCTGAACACGTGTCTTAAGGACATTTTGTATGGCAGCTACCAGAAGGAGTAAACTGATTTCGCTGATTAGTAAACTCGAACTTCGTTTTTACTCAAAACTAATTTGTATAAAATTTCCAATTCATAGCTAAAAGATTACTTGAGTTATATTAATTTCCGTAAATTAAGTGAAGACGTTTTGACCGGGTATTTGTATGGCAGCTACACGAAGGACTAATAGGATTTTCTTCATAATCATATTTAGCTTCAACTATTGAAAAAATAGCACATACAAAATTTCAATGTTGTAGCTTAAACCCTTCTGAAGTTATCGGCCGATATTCTTAAACACGTGTTTTAAGGACATTTTGTATGGCAGCTACCAGAAGGAGTAAAAGGATTTCGCTGACTAGTAAACTCGAACTTCCTTTTCACTCAAAACTAATTTGTACAAAATTTTTGAATTCGTAGCTAAAAGATTACTTGAGTTATAGTGAGTTTCGTAAATTAAGTGAATACATTTTGACAGGATATTTGTATGGCAGCTTCTTCATAATCATATATTTATCTCCAACTATTGGAAAAATAACACATACAAAATTTCAATGTCGTAGCTGAAACCCTTCTAAAGTTATTGACCAATATCCTTGAACACGTGTTTTAAGGACATTTTGTATGGCAGCTACCCGAAGGAGTAGGACGATTTTGCCCGTTAACGAACTTAGCCTTACAAATTCAACCAAACATCCAGATTCAAAATTTCAAGATCCTAGGTGAAGGCGTTCTTGAGTTATCGTGCTAACGGACAGACGGCCGGACGGACGGACGGACGGACGGACG
Organism: Beris morrisii; assembly: GCA_951812415.1. NCBI lineage: Eukaryota > Metazoa > Arthropoda > Insecta > Diptera > Stratiomyidae > Beris > Beris morrisii. Next base: position 69,488,693 of record OX638313.1, read on the forward strand.
GACGTCAGGCGGATTTGAGGTTTTTGGCCACAAATAAACAAAAAATAATATATATAACTTTTTTTCGTCCGAGGCTTGGTTCTATGCGTTACAAACTTTTGGGCTGGATTAAACTTATAATACTCTATATGATTTCATCTAGAGTATAAAAATACACACTGCATTATAGTTGCATCGAAGACGCACATGCTTTGTTTTTTAATTCGTCTTCGCATATACGTGCTCTTTTTTTAAGCCACTTTCAACGTAAACACATGGCAGTTTTCTCACTTTTGATATATTCACACGTATACTCCTCTCTATCCGAATACAGTACTCGGACTCTTCACTTCAATTACGTCAAGCCAGCTACCGACCAATTAGCGCAAACCAAGACCGGTTCCAGCCACCACGCACATGGTTCCATGCCCAAGCAGCCAGCCCACAGGCCACGTGTATACCCACTTTCAGTTTTCCAAACTGGTTTTTCTATGCAATTTCTATACCCACTTTCAACTGTCAGCGCTATGCCACTTTCGATGCCCTGTCCCTATCGCACCTGCTGAGATTTGATACAAAGGTGGGTATCTTACTACTGGCAGAGTATGTCATAGAGATATGCTATGATTCTGAACATTTGTTATTCAGTACCGACTCTAGAGGGTTCGTCAATTCCAAAGTTTTGTATTAAAACACCGCGCATTGGTATAATAAAATATTGTTACGAATTCGTTCCAAAAAAGATTCTCCAATGAACTGGTATATTTTCTCATTTTGATCCGTGACGTCACACATCACATAAAATACAAGGCATTTCTCACGACGAACTGTCATATGTGCGCGGCCTGAGTTTAAGTCGGCGGTGCTTCTATTTGATATAACGACCCTGTTTTGTTTCACTTCACACCGTGTTTTTGGCTTCAAAGCGCTTTATACAAAACCGATGGCTTGTCGTCTCTAGTAGCTTTATGGAATATACGCTATTGCTATCGTATATACAGTGGATGCCGCTTATTGAAATCACTTTGGGACCGGCCATAAGCAATAACATTAACCGGGTGATAACAATAGCCGAAGGGGAAAATTTTTCTCATTTATATTTTCCTACGCTTGAATATAGATTGCTCGAAGCATCTAATATTATTTTTTTTATTCATTAAGTGTTATTTACAACTCTAGCTTCAATGTTTCACAAAGTTACAGAGAATATTAAATACTGTTTCCTCTTCCTCCTCATTCAGGCAGTTTCTACAGAAAGTCGTTTGAAAAGAATCACCGTCTTTTAGCATGCCGGATTATAAGACAGTGTCTGATCAGGACACTTACTGTGGTACTGATTCTCTCCATTTTTAGCAAATTCAGCCTTGTACAACGTTTTAGATCCAGCTACGGTCATGTCTGTGAGCTCAGCGCGCCACTTCTATTAAACTGTCTCGAAAACTTATTCGAAGTTGAGCTCATTCTGTTGAACGAGATCAACATCAATAGTTTTCAGAAGCTACGAAAAGACTGAAATTTCTCATAGTAATCTATGATATGTATCGCCTTGTGTTTACATAAATGTTAAACCAAGAGCAATCATCTGTAATTTTGAGATTGTTTTTATTTTCCCTTTTTGATCACATTCACATGAAGAAAAAAGAGTAGCGATTAAGAATACAGTCACAAAACTTGTAATGTTGTATGGAAATCTGGCCTGAATGATAACATAAAGCGAATTTTTATTCCAATAAGCGATGAATTTCGTTTGTGGAAAATGGAACTAACTTGTTTTGCTAACAAAATGCGGCTTATAACATTATCCGCGATTACTATAAGCGGCATCTACTGTATTTGTAAATGTGTAAAATTTCGATGAGTTTTCTATATGTATGATCTGCTTGCTGGGCAGATAAAATTACGAAAAGTGTAGTTCTTAGCCATTCTATTGACGAATGGTAAAGTTGGAAATCTCCACCTGGTGGCAAAGAAAATGAACAATTTTTCTCAATGAATGGGCGGTAAAAACTTGGAAATAACTTCTCAAATGTTTAATATTCCGGAAAAAAGATATATGGAATAATTTTTAAATTATTTAAAAGGAACATAAACCGTTTTTTCGTTACATTTTTCTTTCATTTGGGTGCTTGAAATTGGTTTCTGAAAAAAATAAATTTTGTTTTTGATATGTTATCATACGTTTGTCCTTTTTATTTAATTATGAGGTTCATTTAAATTCACTTTGTTATAGTTGCGTGTCGGGTTTGGGAAAAAGGTTACTTGGTAGGTATCGAAATAAAAATGTACTTACTCCGTTCGTGGTTTATATTCAAGTGTTCTTATTCTATTAAATAATTCAGTTATTTAAAATTGTGATTGTGATATCCATATTGCATATTCTCATTAGGTATTTATTAGTTGCGCATCAGTCGGAAAGAACACTTGTGAGTGCTAACTATTGTATGTATTGCATTTTTTAGTACTAGTGAAAGTGCTTTTTAATAACCGGTGAGCAAATTAAATTTTAGACTTGCCAGTAAATCTAAAATCGCCACTTGGAAGTTCTTGCCAAATTATCGCTTTGAGCAAGGGAACTGATAAACTACCCTTGCTCAAAGCGCTAATCAGGCAACTTACGTTTGAGTTGCCATTTGTAACTTACCGGCAAGAAGCAATTTAGTCCTCCGTATAACTTATTTTCGAGGCTTTTGCAATTGTTGCCGCAAGGGTTTTTCTTGCCTACTATAAGCCGCCGACACGTTACATACGAGTTAAAATGTTTGGTGGGGTACTTTTATAAACTGCGCCAGATACCATGAATACATATGCACTCAGCAGAATACAACGCACGCCGTCGCGTATAAAAACGTTGAACGTTCACTGTACCGTGCGTGTTGTATGTCGAACCATGGTGCGGATTAAATGTTTGCGCCAAAGAGTAACGGGCCAATTACGAAACTCGACTCGATCAAAAAACTCACATTCTGCGATTATGAAACTCGACGAGTGCCTACTTGTCGAGTTTCACTCGACTTTTAGTCGAAAAAAAAGCGTGAGTTAAGAGAACTGCGTATTATGAGAGCCGATCGAGTGAGTATTTTCTTATAAGAAATGTCAAACTCACTCGACTGCTGGAAATGAAGTGACTTTCCAATTGTCGAGTTTCATAATACCAACTTTAGCTCGAGTCGAGTCCAAATGTGAGTCGAGTTACTCACTCCACTCGAGTTTCGTAATAGGCCCGTAAGTCAATAGATTCGCAAATGTATGATCGAACAATATGATGTAGAAGTGTCGGATCAGTGTAGGAAAATGATGTTGGTCATACAAAATTGTGTAAACTAGTTGGAAGAGGGTGATATGAACATGTATATATATATGATAAGATCAAACCGCAACCGTATATTTAGGAGAATGAAACAAATGTATGGGTGTACGACGTGTTGTTAAATTTGATGGAAAGGTATATGTAGGTAGGATGCCGTGTTTTGGAATTGCAAAATTTACAATCAATGGATTTGGTAATAATTGCAGGATTGTACATGACCAAACAATTGTGTAGGCAGGTGGAACAGTAGGTGTGTCGCCCTAAAAATTCGGCGCCCGGAGCAGTTGCTCTACTTGCTCTTATGGAACCTCCACCCTGCCCCTAGGGGGTATAATAGGGAAAAATAACTAAATCGGGGTTTCCTCGACTACGCTTAAAGCTTATAGAAGTAAAAGTTAATTGAATGATATATCTGGAACTGTGTTCAGAGGAATTCTATCTCCTCTACTTTGGGTATTAGTTGTCGATCCTATTTTATCCCAGCTCGAGAGGGACGGGATTAAAGTGGTAGCGTACGTGGATGACCTAGTTATACTGGTATCCGGCAAATTTCTACCCACGATAGCTGAACTAGTGCATGGGCGGCAAGTTGTGGTTTGGGGGTTAACCCCACAAAAACTGAGCTGGTTCTTTTCACTCGAAAGAGAGCAATACCCTCATTTACAATTCCAAAAATAGGTAATACCATTCTGGAGCTTAAAACTGAAGCTACGTACCTAGGAATTATTCTTGACGCTAAGCTCAACTGGAAGAGGAACCTTGATGAGCGCATCAAGAAAGCAACAATTGCCTTCTATACTTGCAAGAAGGCCTTTGGCAGGAAATGGGGAATGAAGCCCGCAATGGTTCACTGGATGTACAACTCTATCGTAAGGTCCATTCTTTTTTATGGTGGACAGCCCTGGACAAAAGCGTGCACAAGAATAATCTAACGAAAGTCGAGAGAGCGGCTTGCTTAGACATCACGGGCGCTTTGCAATCAACGCCAACAGCTGCAATGGAGATTATGCTGCTTCTGCTGCCAATAGATATTTAAATCATGAATGCTGCTGCCAAGAGCGCCCTGAGACTAAATGAGTTTGGTGGCTGCTGGAAATCGGCGGATTATGGGCATAGCAAAATTCTTTCATTATTTCCAGATTGTGGGCTTAGTGAACTCACCGACTATGTAACTCCATTTTTAAGCTTCAATGCAGGATTACATATCCTTTCCCCTACTAGGGGGGACTGGGATAATCAAAAAGTGATATGGGAATCTGAGGTTGCTATATTCACGGATGGGTCAAAAATGGATACTGGAACGGGGACAGGGATTTTCTCAGCCGACATGAACGAAGTATCCTTTCGTCTGCCGGACTACTGCAGTATTATTCAAGCCGAGGTTTTTGCCGTAAGCAGTGCAGTGGACATAATAAATTCCGCGACAAATCTTTCCGAAGAGTCGTGTATAAAGATTTATATGGACAGCCAAGCAGCAATGAAAGCTCTAAGCTCCTACCTAGTCAAGTCAAAGCTAGTGAGGGAGTGTAGGGAGTGTCTGAAAACATTGTGCGCAGCTCATAAGGTTTTTCTGTGCTGGGTTCCGGGACACAAAGGGATACCAGGAAATGAGGCAGCCGATGAGCTGGCCAAAACTAGATCTGAAATGGCTGATATACATGCAACCCAAGCGGTAAAAATACCGCTCAATTACGTCAAGAGTAATATTGACAGGAAGGCAATGGAGCTGACCAGTGGCAGATGGTTCAACCTAACTACGTGTGAAACCTCCAGGCAGCTATGGCCAGTAATACATCCTAGAAGAACTGCTGATCTTCTGAAAAGAAGTCGTATAGAGACCCGTAACATTACGGCTGTCATAACGGTGCACTGTCTCTTTGGCAGACATGCACAACGCTTAGGCGTTCAATATAATGACATAATGACTACTGCAGAAGCTGCAGTAGTGAAGAAGAAGAAGAGAGCATTAGGCATCTACTTTGTGAGTGTCCCCAGCTAGCCAGCTGTAGGTTCAGAGCCATGGGCAGCTACTTCTTCTCTAGACTCGGGGACATTGCTGGAGCACGAATTGATGAACTAGCCAAGTTCATCCGCATCTGTGGCTGATTCGACTAGCTTTCCCCTGTAGCAATGCTACGATAACTCCCTATATGGGACTTCATTAAGGTGTCACGGGTGTGGTATCACAATGGACTAACCGAATGGTCTAAGTGAGGCTGCCACTATAACCTAACCTAACCTAAAAGTGAATTCCAGATCTCAATATACTTTAGAAATATATCAGAATTCATGAATATGTACACACCCACTTTACACCCCCTTAGGGGTTGGATATCGAAAAATTTTGAAGAACGTTCCTAGGCGCTTATTCAAATAGCCCGCAGAAGCAAAATTGCTTTGATAGCTCGACATGTCTAAAAGTTTTAACGAAATTCGTAAAAATTTGGATTCACAGACATTTTTTTATTCAACCTCTGAACGCCAAAAAAATCTGAACTTTTGTTTTGCTTTAATTACTCTAATAGCATATCTACATATACGTAGTTTCAACTATCTAGCATAAGCCGTTTCTGAGATATAAAAAACCACCCCTCTCCCCTGTACCTTGATACCCCTATCAAAAATTTTATTTTTTAAGTATGTCTCTATAGTGGCTCTATATAGTCCTAAATTGTTAGCTTTCTATTGCTCATTATGGTTTTTGAGAAATAAAAATCAGAATGTTTTTCTTTCTACCCCCTGTCACCTTCACCACCAACACACACACCACCAAAATTGTTTTCCCTACTAGAGGTTTACCGACCTCTTGTAAAACTTTCAAGATCATATCTGATACGGTTTCTGAGATATACAAATTCCATTTTTTGAAAAATTGCTGTCCTCCCCACTTTCGTGCTCCACCTTACCCCTCAAAAAATTTAGTTTCAATAGACTCCTCTTGTGATCCGATATACAGAAACTAAATTTTATCTTCCTGGTGTAATTGGTAATCCAAAGTTGTTCACAACCCACCCCCACACCCCACTACCCCTCTTAAAAATGTTAGACCTTGTCTAATCTTGAAGTATCCCTAAGGACAACAACAAAGTTTCAATCTTCTGACATCAATTGTTCAGGAGATATCGATTTTACTCATTGTTTCCCCCCCCCACCCCCCCCCTTTTCCACACCCCTTAACCACTATCGACCATTTCTTTGCAAATGAGTCCACTATCATAGTACATACTACATAAGTTCTATGTTTCAGCCTCCTAGCGTAAGTAGTTCCTGAGATCTTGAAACCAAAACTTTTCGTCTAAAAAGCTCCATTCTCCTCTCCCCTCGCACCCCCTCCAACCGAAAATATATCAGTCGTAGCGGTTCACCCAATCTACCAACCATCAAAATTTCATTCTTAATATCTCAACGGGTTTGGGAGCTACGCGCCTTCAAACGATTTTGCGTACGGCGGACAGGCGAACATTTTTTTTTGCGCTTTTGTGGGGTTTACTAGTCCTAAAACGTGAAAATACAAAGTTTCAGGGAAGCAAATTTTTTTTAAATTTCAGGTCGATCACAATACTTTATTATTAAAAAATTATAAAGTAAATGTATTGAATTTTCCTTACATTTGTACGAATACTTTTTTAATGGCAGAAGTAGTGAGATACCCACCTTTGTATCAAATCTCAGCAGGTGCGATAGGGACAAAATAAATAGTGCGCATGTAATTTGTTCTTTATTAAGGACTTTTATTTGGTTGATACTCGAAACTAAAAGATAATATCATCTGTGTTCAATCTCATATCTGAAACTATGTGAGTCACCGAAAACAAAATTTTGCTTATTCAAGGACTTTCACATGGGAGGTGAGGGAGGACTCACTCGATTTCTAGCATACCTATCCTTTTACCTAGGACCATTTCAAAATTAATGTCTACAAAATTTCTAATGCCGAGCTCGAAGCGATCAAAAGCTATTGAAATATATTCCAGAACACGTGCCATAAGGACTTCTGTATGGAAGCGTCCGGAGGGAGTTAACGAATTTGCGCTAACTAGTAAACTCGAACTTTGTTTTCACTGAAAATTAATTTGTACAAAATTCCTAATTCATGACTGAACATGAGTTGTATTGGGTTCCATAAATTGAGTGAAGACTTTTTTTTACAGGATATTTGTATAGCAGCTACACGAAGGACTAATGGGATTGCATTCGTAATTATACCTTTAGCTCTAACCATTGGATAATTCACACCTAAAAATTTTCAAAGTAGTAGCTTAAATGTTTTTAAAGTTATCGGCCAATATTCGTAACCATGTGGTTTAAGGGCTCTATGTATTTCAGCTACCCGAAGGAGTATTCCCCGTTAACGAACTTAGCTTTGCAAATTCGACCAAACATCCAGATTCAAAATTTCAAGATCCTAGGCCAAGGCGTTCTGGAGTTATCGTGCTATCTGACCGACGGACGGACGGGCGTCAAGCGGATTTGGAGTGTTTGACCACAAATAAACATTCAATTCCTTAAAAACTTTTAGTATTAATTTTGTACATATAATTTAAATATAAATAAATAATGACTTTGAAGAAGAATATAATTTGACTTTTTGTTATTCATTTTAGAGATTACTTCCCATGTTAGTTCTAACAGTGTGTGTTAAATGTGCGGGAAGTGTGAAGAACTTGCAACAGTGTTTGAGTGTGTCTAGTTTTTTCCACCGGATGAGAAGTATAAACAATATGTGAGAAAGACTATTCTTTAATTGCTACTACCCCTACGTTCCCAGCCTATCGTACCCCCCCTCATCATAAGCAATACACTACATATGCTACCAATCTGTCCATGGCACAGTACATTCATAACCAAAGTACGATCCCACTCAATTTTTCAATCGTAAGGTACATTGATAACGAACGTACTCCCTACGTACCCACCCAATGTGTCTATGGTAGGGTGCATTCGTAGCCAACGTCACCCCCTATGTACCATGCCTATTTCTTCATGGCAGGGTACATTGGTCACCAACGTACCCACCAACGTAACCCCCATTCAGTCTCCGACAGGCAATAATGGATACCAACGTCAATCCTTACGCACCCAGCCTATTTGCGCCTGGGAGGGCACAATGGTCACCAACGTACCCCCAACGTAACCCCCATTCAGTCCTCGGCAGGATACATTTGTAACCAACGTCACTCCCAACGTACCCAGCCTATTTGCTCATGGCAGGGTACATTGGTCACCAACGTATCCCCCAAAGTAACCCCCATTCAGTCCTTGGTAGGGTTCATTGGTAACCAACGTCACCCTCGACGTACATAGCCAATTTGCTCATGGCAGGGCATAATAGTCACCAACATACTCTCCAAAGTAACTCCCATTCAGTCCTCGGTAGGGTTCATTGGTAACCAACGTCACCCCCTACGTACCCAGCCAATTTGCTCATGGCAGGGCACAATGGTCACCAACGTACCCCCCAAAGTAACTCCCATTCAGTCCTTGGTAGGGTTCATTGGTAACCAACGTCACCCCCGACGTATCCAGCCAATTTGCTCATGGCAGGGCACAGTGGTCACCAACGTACCCCCCAACGTAACCCCCATTCAGTTCTCGGCAGGATACATATGTTACGAACGTCACCCTCTACGTACCCAGCCAATTTGCTCATGGCAGGGCACAATGGTCACCAACGTACCCCCCAAAGTATCCCCCATTCAGTCCTCGGTAGGATTCATTGGTAACCAACGTCACCCCCTATGCACCCAGCCAATTTGCTCATGGCAGGGCACAATGGTCACCGACGTACCCCCCAAAGTAACCCCCATTCAGTCCTCGGCAGGACACATTGGTTACGAACGTCACCCCCAACGTACCCAGCCTATTTGCTCATGGCAGGGTACATTGGTCACCAACGTACACCCCAATGTAACCTCCATTCAGTCCTCGGCAGGCTACATTGGTTACCAACGTCACCCCCAACGTACCCAGGCTATTTTCTGATGCCACGGTACATTGATCACCAACCATCATAATGATATAAGTGTGAGTGCGTTAAGCTTGGGGGTACCGTAGGCAACCTAACTACATGCCACATTTATTGCTTTTTTTCATACCCTATTCTTAACATTTCGTCTCCGTGATAGGGGGGGTACGATTTTGTCGATGTAGATAGGCAAGTAGGTATCCATCGTCCCTAGCCACGTTTTTTGCTGGGCCGACAATAGCCCCTGATTAGGGTTACTGTATACACACTCACACCAAAACAACCTCTAAGAGGGGTTTGGCAGATGCGTACCAAGGTGAAAAACCAGTAAATTTAAATTTTTTCCATGTTTATGGGATTTTGCTTTATAAACATTCGAAATGATTGACTTTTCGCTGCAAAATTGTAAATTTCCATAGAAGAAATGAAAGAAATAGGGAAATTTTCCATTGAAAACCACAATTTCGCGCACACACACTTCCATATCAAAGAAAAACACGTACTAGAATTGTGGAAGGGAACCGACAGCTCTTTTTCCGACTCTTCACATATTCGCACTAACACACTTCAAAAACGCAATTTGATAGCAATTCTCATTAGTACAAAAACAGGCGAACTAGTACATAAACAGGCGATTTTTGTGAGGTTAAATTACAATTTCTAGTACAGAAACGACCGAATTAGACGTATCTGCCAAACCCTAGGTAGAGAGTGTTGTGTATATAGTGACCCTACCCCTGATATACTCCACACGGACCGGAAAAATTCAAGTGTGAACAAAAAATCGCGTCACTCATGTCGTCTTACAAGTTCAAAAGATTCGAGAAGATGGCATAAAATTAAAATGAAAACATACTGCAGTCACGATCGGCTGCAAGCCAATCGTATAATACTCTAGATGAATACTGAACTCCGATTTATATTGTAGTTGGGGATAGTAGAATTACGTGTGTGCATGTTGTATGTCCTTTATTAAGGACTCCCATTAGATTGCTACTCAAACCTAAAAGACAATATTCAGTGTTTAATTTCATATCTTGAACTGGGTAAGTCAAAAATGTCCTTTTAGAAGGACTTTCGCGTGGGAGGTGCAGGAAGGACTCACTCGATTTCTTACATATTTATCCTTTTCCTTGGAACCATTCAAAACTGAACGTGTACAAAATTTCAAATTCGTAGCTTGAAGCGTTCAAAAGTTATCGAAAAATATTGCTGAACACGTGTCTTAAGGACATTTTGTATGGCAGCTACCAGAAGGAGTAAACTGATTTCGCTGATTAGTAAACTCGAACTTCGTTTTTACTCAAAACTAATTTGTACAAAATTTCCAATTCATAGCTAAAAGATTACTTGAGTTATATTAATTTCCGTAAATTAAGTGAAGACGTTTTGACCGGGTATTTGTATGGCAGCTACACGAAGGACTAATAGGATTTTCTTCATAATCATATTTAGCTTCAACTATTGAAAAAATAACACATACAAAATTTCAATGTTGTAGCTTAAACCCTTCTGAAGTTATCGGCCGATATTCTTAAACACGTGTTTTAAGGACATTTTGTATGGCAGCTACCAGAAGGAGTAAAAGGATTTCGCTGACTAGTAAACTCGAACTTCCTTTTCACTCAAAACTAATTTGTACAAAATTTTTGAATTCGTAGCTAAAAGATTACTTGAGTTATAGTGAGTTTCGTAAATTAAGTGAATACATTTTGACAGGATATTTGTATGGCAGCTTCTTCATAATCATATATTTATCTCCAACTATTGGAAAAATAACACATACAAAATTTCAATGTCGTAGCTGAAACCCTTCTAAAGTTATTGACCAATATCCTTGAACACGTGTTTTAAGGACATTTTGTATGGCAGCTACCCGAAGGAGTAGGACGATTTTGCCCGTTAACGAACTTAGCCTTACAAATTCAACCAAACATCCAGATTCAAAATTTCAAGATCCTAGGTGAAGGCGTTCTTGACTTATCGTGCTAACGGACAGACGGACGGACGGACGGACGGACGGACGTCAGGCGGATTTGAGGTTTTTGGCCACAAATAAACAAAAAATAATATATATAACTTTTTTTCGTCCGAGGCTTGGTTCTATGCGTTACAAACTTTTGGGCTGGATTAAACTTATAATACTCTATATGATTTCATCTAGAGTATAAAAATACACACTGCATTATAGTTGCATCGAAGACGCACATGCTTTGTTTTTTAATTCGTCTTCGCATATACGTGCTCTTTTTTTAAGCCACTTTCAACGTAAACACATGGCAGTTTTCTCACTTTTGATATATTCACACGTATACTCCTCTCTATCCGAATACAGTACTCGGACTCTTCACTTCAATTACGTCAAGCCAGCTACCGACCAATTAGCGCAAACCAAGACCGGTTCCAGCCACCACGCACATGGTTCCATGCCCAAGCAGCCAGCCCACAGGCCACGTGTATACCCACTTTCAGTTTTCCAAACTGGTTTTTCTATGCAATTTCTATACCCACTTTCAACTGTCAGCGCTATGCCACTTTCGATGCCCTGTCCCTATCGCACCTGCTGAGATTTGATACAAAGGTGGGTATCTTACTACTGGCAGAGTATGTCATAGAGATATGCTATGATTCTGAACATTTGTTATTCAGTACCGACTCTAGAGGGTTCGTCAATTCCAAAGTTTTGTATTAAAACACCGCGCATTGGTATAATAAAATATTGTTACGAATTCGTTCCAAAAAAGATTCTCCAATGAACTGGTATATTTTCTCATTTTGATCCGTGACGTCACACATCACATAAAATACAAGGCATTTCTCACGACGAACTGTCATATGTGCGCGGCCTGAGTTTAAGTCGGCGGTGCTTCTATTTGATATAACGACCCTGTTTTGTTTCACTTCACACCGTGTTTTTGGCTTCAAAGCGCTTTATACAAAACCGATGGCTTGTCGTCTCTAGTAGCTTTATGGAATATACGCTATTGCTATCGTATATACAGTGGATGCCGCTTATTGAAATCACTTTGGGACCGGCCATAAGCAATAACATTAACCGGGTGATAACAATAGCCGAAGGGGAAAATTTTTCTCATTTATATTTTCCTACGCTTGAATATAGATTGTTCGAAGCATCTAATATTATTTTTTTTATTCATTAAGTGTTATTTACAACTCTAGCTTCAATGTTTCACAAAGTTACAGAGAATATTAAATACTGTTTCCTCTTCCTCCTCATTCAGGCAGTTTCTACAGAAAGTCGTTTGAAAAGAATCACCGTCTTTTAGCATGCCGGATTATAAGACAGTGTCTGATCAGGACACTTACTGTGGTACTGATTCTCTCCATTTTTAGCAAATTCAGCCTTGTACAACGTTTTAGATCCAGCTACGGTCATGTCTGTGAGCTCAGCGCGCCACTTCTATTAAACTGTCTCGAAAACTTATTCGAAGTTGAGCTCATTCTGTTGAACGAGATCAACATCAATAGTTTTCAGAAGCTACGAAAAGACTGAAATTTCTCATAGTAATCTATGATATGTATCGCCTTGTGTTTACATAAATGTTAAACCAAGAGCAATCATCTGTAATTTTGAGATTGTTTTTATTTTGCCTTTTTGATCACATTCACATGAAGAAAAAAGAGTAGCGATTAAGAATACAGTCACAAAACTTGTAATGTTGTATGGAAATCTGGCCTGAATGATAACATAAAGCGAATTTTTATTCCAATAAGCGATGAATTTCGTTTGTGGAAAATGGAACTAACTTGTTTTGCTAACAAAATGCGGCTTATAACATTATCCGCGATTACTATAAGCGGCATCTACTGTATTTGTAAATGTGTAAAATTTCGATGAGTTTTCTATATGTATGATCTGCTTGCTGGGCAGATAAAATTACGAAAAGTGTAGTTCTTAGCCATTCTATTGACGAATGGTAAAGTTGGAAATCTCCACCTGGTGGCAAAGAAAATGAACAATTTTTCTCAATGAATGGGCGGTAAAAACTTGGAAATAACTTCTCAAATGTTTAATATTCCGGAAAAAAGATATATGGAATAATTTTTAAATTATTTAAAAGGAACATAAACCGTTTTTTCGTTACATTTTTCTTTCATTTGGGTGCTTGAAATTGGTTTCTGAAAAAAATAAATTTTGTTTTTGATATGTTATCATACGTTTGTCCTTTTTATTTAATTATGAGGTTCATTTAAATTCACTTTGTTATAGTTGCGTGTCGGGTTTGGGAAAAAGGTTACTTGGTAGGTATCGAAATAAAAATGTACTTACTCCGTTCGTGGTTTATATTCAAGTGTTCTTATTCTATTAAATAATTCAGTTATTTAAAATTGTGATTGTGATTGTGGCGTTGCCAACACACTAGCGATATCTTGGAGTAAAACCCTTTTATTCGAGCTCAATCTCAATTTTGTATGAAAATCACATGCAACTGCCAGTTTCTGTCTATCTTAGAAGGTTCCGAAATTTGCCACCAGAGCACACGGTATATTCGTCAATTGAGATTACGATATGAAAAAATAGTGTGCATAAAGAACTTTTTTCGAATGGATAGAGATCCATATTGCATATTCTCATTAGGTATTTATTAGTTGCGCATCAGTCGGAAAGAACACTTGTGAGTGCTAACTATTGTATGTATTGCATTTTTTAGTACTAGTGAAAGTGCTTTTTAATAACCGGTGAGCAAATTAAATTTTAGACTTGCCAGTAAATCTAAAATCGCCACTTGGAAGTTCTTGCCAAATTATCGCTTTGAGCAAGGGAACTGATAAACTACCCTTGCTCAAAGCGCTAATCAGGCAACTTACGTTTGAGTTGCCATTTGTAACTTACCGGCAAGAAGCAATTTAGTCCTCCGTATAACTTATTTTCGAGGCTTTTGCAATTGTTGCCGCAAGGGTTTTTCTTGCCTACTATAAGCCGCCGACACGTTACATACGAGTTAAAATGTTTGGTGGGGTACTTTTATAAACTGCGCCAGATACCATGAATACATATGCACTCAGCAGAATACAACGCACGCCGTCGCGTATAAAAACGTTGAACGTTCACTGTACCGTGCGTGTTGTATGTCGAACCATGGTGCGGATTAAATGTTTGCGCCAAAGAGTAACGGGCCAATTACGAAACTCGACTCGATCAAAAAACTCACATTCTGCGATTATGAAACTCGACGAGTGCCTACTTGTCGAGTTTCACTCGACTTTTAGTCGAAAAAAAAGCGTGAGTTAAGAGAACTGCGTATTATGAGAGCCGATCGAGTGAGTATTTTCTTATAAGAAATGTCAAACTCACTCGACTGCTGGAAATGAAGTGACTTTCCAATTGTCGAGTTTCATAATACCAACTTTAGCTCGAGTCGAGTCCAAATGTGAGTCGAGTTACTCACTCCACTCGAGTTTCGTAATAGGCCCGTAAGTCAATAGATTCGCAAATGTATGATCGAACAATATGATGTAGAAGTGTCGGATCAGTGTAGGAAAATGATGTTGGTCATACAAAATTGTGTAAACTAGTTGGAAGAGGGTGATATGAACATGTATATATATATGATAAGATCAAACCGCAACCGTATATTTAGGAGAATGAAACAAATGTATGGGTGTACGACGTGTTGTTAAATTTGATGGAAAGGTATATGTAGGTAGGATGCCGTGTTTTGGAATTGCAAAATTTACAATCAATGGATTTGGTAATAATTGCAGGATTGTACATGACCAAACAATTGTGTAGGCAGGTGGAACAGTAGGTGTGTCGCCCTAAAAATTCGGCGCCCGGAGCAGTTGCTCTACTTGCTCTTATGGAACCTCCACCCTGCCCCTAGGGGGTATAATAGGGAAAAATAACTAAATCGGGGTTTCCTCGACTACGCTTAAAGCTTATAGAAGTAAAAGTTAATTGAATGATATATCTGGAACTGTGTTCAGAGGAATTCTATCTCCTCTACTTTGGGTATTAGTTGTCGATCCTATTTTATCCCAGCTCGAGAGGGACGGGATTAAAGTGGTAGCGTACGTGGATGACCTAGTTATACTGGTATCCGGCAAATTTCTACCCACGATAGCTGAACTAGTGCATGGGCGGCAAGTTGTGGTTTGGGGGTTAACCCCACAAAAACTGAGCTGGTTCTTTTCACTCGAAAGAGAGCAATACCCTCATTTACAATTCCAAAAATAGGTAATACCATTCTGGAGCTTAAAACTGAAGCTACGTACCTAGGAATTATTCTTGACGCTAAGCTCAACTGGAAGAGGAACCTTGATGAGCGCATCAAGAAAGCAACAATTGCCTTCTATACTTGCAAGAAGGCCTTTGGCAGGAAATGGGGAATGAAGCCCGCAATGGTTCACTGGATGTACAACTCTATCGTAAGGTCCATTCTTTTTTATGGTGGACAGCCCTGGACAAAAGCGTGCACAAGAATAATCTAACGAAAGTCGAGAGAGCGGCTTGCTTAGACATCACGGGCGCTTTGCAATCAACGCCAACAGCTGCAATGGAGATTATGCTGCTTCTGCTGCCAATAGATATTTAAATCATGAATGCTGCTGCCAAGAGCGCCCTGAGACTAAATGAGTTTGGTGGCTGCTGGAAATCGGCGGATTATGGGCATAGCAAAATTCTTTCATTATTTCCAGATTGTGGGCTTAGTGAACTCACCGACTATGTAACTCCATTTTTAAGCTTCAATGCAGGATTACATATCCTTTCCCCTACTAGGGGGGACTGGGATAATCAAAAAGTGATATGGGAATCTGAGGTTGCTATATTCACGGATGGGTCAAAAATGGATACTGGAACGGGGACAGGGATTTTCTCAGCCGACATGAACGAAGTATCCTTTCGTCTGCCGGACTACTGCAGTATTATTCAAGCCGAGGTTTTTGCCGTAAGCAGTGCAGTGGACATAATAAATTCCGCGACAAATCTTTCCGAAGAGTCGTGTATAAAGATTTATATGGACAGCCAAGCAGCAATGAAAGCTCTAAGCTCCTACCTAGTCAAGTCAAAGCTAGTGAGGGAGTGTAGGGAGTGTCTGAAAACATTGTGCGCAGCTCATAAGGTTTTTCTGTGCTGGGTTCCGGGACACAAAGGGATACCAGGAAATGAGGCAGCCGATGAGCTGGCCAAAACTAGATCTGAAATGGCTGATATACATGCAACCCAAGCGGTAAAAATACCGCTCAATTACGTCAAGAGTAATATTGACAGGAAGGCAATGGAGCTGACCAGTGGCAGATGGTTCAACCTAACTACGTGTGAAACCTCCAGGCAGCTATGGCCAGTAATACATCCTAGAAGAACTGCTGATCTTCTGAAAAGAAGTCGTATAGAGACCCGTAACATTACGGCTGTCATAACGGTGCACTGTCTCTTTGGCAGACATGCACAACGCTTAGGCGTTCAATATAATGACATAATGACTACTGCAGAAGCTGCAGTAGTGAAGAAGAAGAAGAGAGCATTAGGCATCTACTTTGTGAGTGTCCCCAGCTAGCCAGCTGTAGGTTCAGAGCCATGGGCAGCTACTTCTTCTCTAGACTCGGGGACATTGCTGGAGCACGAATTGATGAACTAGCCAAGTTCATCCGCATCTGTGGCTGATTCGACTAGCTTTCCCCTGTAGCAATGCTACGATAACTCCCTATATGGGACTTCATTAAGGTGTCACGGGTGTGGTATCACAATGAACTAACCGAATGGTCTAAGTGAGGCTGCCACTATAACCTAACCTAACCTAAAAGTGAATTCCAGATCTCAATATACTTTAGAAATATATCAGAATTCATGAATATGTACACACCCACTTTACACCCCCTTAGGGGTTGGATATCGAAAAATTTTGAAGAACGTTCCTAGGCGCTTATTCAAATAGCCCGCAGAAGCAAAATTGCTTTGATAGCTCGACATGTCTAAAAGTTTTAACGAAATTCGTAAAAATTTGGATTCACAGACATTTTTTTATTCAACCTCTGAACGCCAAAAAAATCTGAACTTTTGTTTTGCTTTAATTACTCTAATAGCATATCTACATATACGTAGTTTCAACTATCTAGCATAAGCCGTTTCTGAGATATAAAAAACCACCCCTCTCCCCTGTACCTTGATACCCCTATCAAAAATTTTATTTTTTAAGTATGTCTCTATAGTGGCTCTATATAGTCCTAAATTGTTAGCTTTCTATTGCTCATTATGGTTTTTGAGAAATAAAAATCAGAATGTTTTTCTTTCTACCCCCTGTCACCTTCACCACCAACACACACACCACCAAAATTGTTTTCCCTACTAGAGGTTTACCGACCTCTTGTAAAACTTTCAAGATCATATCTGATACGGTTTCTGAGATATACAAATTCCATTTTTTGAAAAATTGCTGTCCTCCCCACTTTCGTGCTCCACCTTACCCCTCAAAAAATTTAGTTTCAATAGACTCCTCTTGTGATCCGATATACAGAAACTAAATTTTATCTTCCTGGTGTAATTGGTAATCCAAAGTTGTTCACAACCCACCCCCACACCCCACTACCCCTCTTAAAAATGTTAGACCTTGTCTAATCTTGAAGTATCCCTAAGGACAACAACAAAGTTTCAATCTTCTGACATCAATTGTTCAGGAGATATCGATTTTACTCATTGTTTCCCCCCCCCCACCCCCCCCCCTCCCCCTTTTCCACACCCCTTAACCACTATCGACCATTTCTTTGCAAATGAGTCCACTATCATAGTACATACTACATAAGTTCTATGTTTCAGCCTCCTAGCGTAAGTAGTTCCTGAGATCTTGAAACCAAAACTTTTCGTCTAAAAAGCTCCATTCTCCTCTCCCCTCGCACCCCCTCCAACCGAAAATATATCAGTCGTAGCGGTTCACCCAATCTACCAACCATCAAAATTTCATTCTTAATATCTCAACGGGTTTGGGAGCTACGCGCCTTCAAACGATTTTGCGTACGGCGGACAGGCGAACATTTTTTTTTGCGCTTTTGTGGGGTTTACTAGTCCTAAAACGTGAAAATACAAAGTTTCAGGGAAGCAAATTTTTTTTAAATTTCAGGTCGATCACAATACTTTATTATTAAAAAATTATAAAGTAAATGTATTGAATTTTCCTTACATTTGTACGAATACTTTTTTAATGGCAGAAGTAGTGAGATACCCACCTTTGTATCAAATCTCAGCAGGTGCGATAGGGACAAAATAAATAGTGCGCATGTAATTTGTTCTTTATTAAGGACTTTTATTTGGTTGATACTCGAAACTAAAAGATAATATCATCTGTGTTCAATCTCATATCTGAAACTATGTGAGTCACCGAAAACAAAATTTTGCTTATTCAAGGACTTTCACATGGGAGGTGAGGGAGGACTCACTCGATTTCTAGCATACCTATCCTTTTACCTAGGACCATTTCAAAATTAATGTCTACAAAATTTCTAATGCCGAGCTCGAAGCGATCAAAAGCTATTGAAATATATTCCAGAACACGTGCCATAAGGACTTCTGTATGGAAGCGTCCGGAGGGAGTTAACGAATTTGCGCTAACTAGTAAACTCGAACTTTGTTTTCACTGAAAATTAATTTGTACAAAATTCCTAATTCATGACTGAACATGAGTTGTATTGGGTTCCATAGATTGAGTGAAGACTTTTTTTTACAGGATATTTGTATAGCAGCTACACGAAGGACTAATGGGATTGCATTCGTAATTATACCTTTAGCTCTAACCATTGGATAATTCACACCTAAAAATTTTCAAAGTAGTAGCTTAAATGTTTTTAAAGTTATCGGCCAATATTCGTAACCATGTGGTTTAAGGGCTCTATGTATTTCAGCTACCCGAAGGAGTATTCCCCGTTAACGAACTTAGCTTTGCAAATTCGACCAAACATCCAGATTCAAAATTTCAAGATCCTAGGCCAAGGCGTTCTGGAGTTATCGTGCTATCTGACCGACGGACGGACGGGCGTCAAGCGGATTTGGAGTGTTTGACCACAAATAAACATTCAATTCCTTAAAAACTTTTAGTATTAATTTTGTACATATAATTTAAATATAAATAAATAATGACTTTGAAGAAGAATATAATTTGACTTTTTGTTATTCATTTTAGAGATTACTTCCCATGTTAGTTCTAACAGTGTGTGTTAAATGTGCGGGAAGTGTGAAGAACTTGCAACAGTGTTTGAGTGTGTCTAGTTTTTTCCACCGGATGAGAAGTATAAACAATATGTGAGAAAGACTATTCTTTAATTGCTACTACCCCTACGTTCCCAGCCTATCGTACCCCCCCTCATCATAAGCAATACACTACATATGCTACCAATCTGTCCATGGCACAGTACATTCATAACCAAAGTACGATCCCACTCAATTTTTCAATCGTAAGGTACATTGATAACGAACGTACTCCCTATGTACCCACCCAATGTGTCTATGGTAGGGTGCATTCGTAGCCAACGTCACCCCCTATGTACCATGCCTATTTCTTCATGGCAAGGTTACATTGGTCACCAACGTACCCACCAACGTAACCCCCATTCAGTCTCCGACAGGCAATAATGGATACCAACGTCAATCCTTACGCACCTAGCCTATTTGCGCCTGGGAGGGCACAATGGTCACCAACGTACCCCCAACGTAACCCCCATTCAGTCCTCGGCAGGATACATTTGTAACCAACGTCACTCCCAACGTACCCAGCCTATTTGCTCATGGCAGGGTACATTGGTCACCAACGTATCCCCCAAAGTAACCCCCATTCAGTCCTTGGTAGGGTTCATTGGTAACCAACGTCACCCTCGACGTACCCAGCCAATTTGCTCATGGCAGGGCATAATAGTCACCAACATACTCTCCAAAGTAACTCACATTCAGTCCTCGGTAGGGTTCATTGGTAACCAACGTCACCCCCTACGTACCCAGCCAATTTGCTCATGGCAGGGCACAATGGTCACCAACGTACCCCCCAAAGTAACTCCCATTCAGTCCTTGGTAGGGTTCATTGGTAACCAACGTCACCCCCGACGTATCCAGCCAATTTGCTCATGGCAGGGCACAGTGGTCACCAACGTACCCCCCAACGTAACCCCCATTCAGTTCTCGGCAGGATACATATGTTACGAACGTCACCCTCTACGTACCCAGCCAATTTGTTCATGGCAGGGCACAATGGTCACCAACGTACCCCCCAAAGTATCCCCCATTCAGTCCTCGGTAGGATTCATTGGTAACCAACGTCACCCCCTATGCACCCAGCCAATTTGCTCATGGCAGGGCACAATGGTCACCGACGTACCCCCCAAAGTAACCCCCATTCAGTCCTCGGCAGGACACATTGGTTACGAACGTCACCCCCAACGTACCCAGCCTATTTGCTCATGGCAGGGTACATTGGTCACCAACGTACACCCCAATGTAACCTCCATTCAGTCCTCGGCAGGCTACATTGGTTACCAACGTCACCCCCAACGTACCCAGGCTATTTTCTGATGCCACGGTACATTGATCACCAACCATCATAATGATATAAGTGTGAGTGCGTTAAGCTTGGGGGTACCGTAGGCAACCTAACTACATGCCACATTTATTGCTTTTTTTCATACCCTATTCTTAACATTTCGTCTCCGTGATAGGGGGGGTACGATTTTGTCGATGTAGATAGGCAAGTAGGTATCCATCGTCCCTAGCCACGTTTTTTGCTGGGCCGACAATAGCCCCTGATATACTCCACACGGACCGGAAAAATTCAAGTGTGAACAAAAAATCGCGTCACTCATGTCGTCTTACAAGTTCAAAAGATTCGAGAAGATGGCATAAAATTAAAATGAAAACATACTGCAGTCACGATCGGCTGCAAGCCAATCGTATAATACTCTAGATGAATACTGAACTCCGATTTATATTGTAGTTGGGGATAGTAGAATTACGTGTGTGCATGTTGTATGTCCTTTATTAAGGACTCCCATTAGATTGCTACTCAAACCTAAAAGACAATATTCAGTGTTTAATTTCATATCTTGAACTGGGTAAGTCATCGAACAAAAATGTCCTTTTAGAAGGACTTTCGCGTGGGAGGTGCAGGAAGGACTCACTCGATTTCTTACATATTTATCCTTTTCCTTGGAACCATTCAAAAATGAACGTGTACAAAATTTCAAATTCGTAGCTTGAAGCGTTCAAAAGTTATCGAAAAATATTGCTGAACACGTGTCTTAAGGACATTTTGTATGGCAGCTACCAGAAGGAGTAAACTGATTTCGCTGATTAGTAAACTCGAACTTCGTTTTTACTCAAAACTAATTTGTACAAAATTTCCAATTCATAGCTAAAAGATTACTTGAGTTATATTAATTTCCGTAAATTAAGTGAAGACGTTTTGACCGGGTATTTGTATGGCAGCTACACGAAGGACTAATAGGATTTTCTTCATAATCATATTTAGCTTCAACTATTGAAAAAATAACACATACAAAATTTCAATGTTGTAGCTTAAACCCTTCTGAAGTTATCGGCCGATATTCTTAAACACGTGTTTTAAGGACATTTTGTATGGCAGCTACCAGAAGGAGTAAAAGGATTTCGCTGACTAGTAAACTCGAACTTCCTTTTCACTCAAAACTAATTTGTACAAAATTTTTGAATTCGTAGCTAAAAGATTACTTGAGTTATAGTGAGTTTCGTAAATTAAGTGAATACATTTTGACAGGATATTTGTATGGCAGCTTCTTCATAATCATATATTTATCTCCAACTATTGGAAAAATAACACATACAAAATTTCAATGTCGTAGCTGAAACCCTTCTAAAGTTATTGACCAATATCCTTGAACACGTGTTTTAAGGACATTTTGTATGGCAGCTACCCGAAGGAGTAGGACGATTTTGCCCGTTAACGAACTTAGCCTTACAAATTCAACCAAACATCCAGATTCAAAATTTCAAGATCCTAGGTGAAGGCGTTCTTGACTTATCGTGCTAACGGACAGACGGACGGACGGACGGACGGACGGACGTCAGGCGGATTTGAGGTTTTTGGCCACAAATAAACAAAAAATAATATATATAACTTTTTTTCGTCCGAGGCTTGGTTCTATGCGTTACAAACTTTTGGGCTGGATTAAACTTATAATACTCTATATGATTTCATCTAGAGTATAAAAATACACACTGCATTATAGTTGCATCGAAGACGCACATGCTTTGTTTTTTAATTCGTCTTCGCATATACGTGCTCTTTTTTTAAGCCACTTTCAACGTAAACACATGGCAGTTTTCTCACTTTTGATATATTCACACGTATACTCCTCTCTATCCGAATACAGTACTCGGACTCTTCACTTCAATTACGTCAAGCCAGCTACCGACCAATTAGCGCAAACCAAGACCGGTTCCAGCCACCACGCACATGGTTCCATGCCCAAGCAGCCAGCCCACAGGCCACGTGTATACCCACTTTCAGTTTTCCAAACTGGTTTTTCTATGCAATTTCTATACCCACTTTCAACTGTCAGCGCTATGCCACTTTCGATGCCCTGTCCCTATCGCACCTGCTGAGATTTGATACAAAGGTGGGTATCTTACTACTGGCAGAGTATGTCATAGAGATATGCTATGATTCTGAACTGATTTGTTATTCAGTACCGACTCTAGAGGGTTCGTCAATTCCAAAGTTTTGTATTAAAACACCGCGCATTGGTATAATAAAATATTGTTACGAATTCGTTCCAAAAAAGATTCTCCAATGAACTGGTATATTTTCTCATTTTGATCCGTGACGTCACACATCACATAAAATACAAGGCATTTCTCACGACGAACTGTCATATGTGCGCGGCCTGAGTTTAAGTCGGCGGTGCTTCTATTTGATATAACGACCCTGTTTTGTTTCACTTCACACCGTGTTTTTGGCTTCAAAGCGCTTTATACAAAACCGATGGCTTGTCGTCTCTAGTAGCTTTATGGAATATACGCTATTGCTATCGTATATACAGTGGATGCCGCTTATTGAAATCACTTTGGGACCGGCCATAAGCAATA
Source organism: Beris morrisii (assembly GCA_951812415.1). Classification (NCBI taxonomy): domain Eukaryota; kingdom Metazoa; phylum Arthropoda; class Insecta; order Diptera; family Stratiomyidae; genus Beris; species Beris morrisii. The sequence continues at coordinate 69,512,003 of OX638313.1, forward strand.
ACATTAACCGGGTGATAACAATAGCCGAAGGGGAAAATTTTTCTCATTTATATTTTCCTACGCTTGAATATAGATTGTTCGAAGCATCTAATATTATTTTTTTTATTCATTAAGTGTTATTTACAACTCTAGCTTCAATGTTTCACAAAGTTACAGAGAATATTAAATACTGTTTCCTCTTCCTCCTCATTCAGGCAGTTTCTACAGAAAGTCGTTTGAAAAGAATCACCGTCTTTTAGCATGCCGGATTATAAGACAGTGTCTGATCAGGACACTTACTGTGGTACTGATTCTCTCCATTTTTAGCAAATTCAGCCTTGTACAACGTTTTAGATCCAGCTACGGTCATGTCTGTGAGCTCAGCGCGCCACTTCTATTAAACTGTCTCGAAAACTTATTCGAAGTTGAGCTCATTCTGTTGAACGAGATCAACATCAATAGTTTTCAGAAGCTACGAAAAGACTGAAATTTCTCATAGTAATCTATGATATGTATCGCCTTGTGTTTACATAAATGTTAAACCAAGAGCAATCATCTGTAATTTTGAGATTGTTTTTATTTTGCCTTTTTGATCACATTCACATGAAGAAAAAAGAGTAGCGATTAAGAATACAGTCACAAAACTTGTAATGTTGTATGGAAATCTGGCCTGAATGATAACATAAAGCGAATTTTTATTCCAATAAGCGATGAATTTCGTTTGTGGAAAATGGAACTAACTTGTTTTGCTAACAAAATGCGGCTTATAACATTATCCGCGATTACTATAAGCGGCATCTACTGTATTTGTAAATGTGTAAAATTTCGATGAGTTTTCTATATGTATGATCTGCTTGCTGGGCAGATAAAATTACGAAAAGTGTAGTTCTTAGCCATTCTATTGACGAATGGTAAAGTTGGAAATCTCCACCTGGTGGCAAAGAAAATGAACAATTTTTCTCAATGAATGGGCGGTAAAAACTTGGAAATAACTTCTCAAATGTTTAATATTCCGGAAAAAAGATATATGGAATAATTTTTAAATTATTTAAAAGGAACATAAACCGTTTTTTCGTTACATTTTTCTTTCATTTGGGTGCTTGAAATTGGTTTCTGAAAAAAATAAATTTTTGTTTTTGATATGTTATCATACGTTTGTCCTTTTTATTTAATTATGAGGTTCATTTAAATTCACTTTGTTATAGTTGCGTGTCGGGTTTGGGAAAAAGGTTACTTGGTAGGTATCGAAATAAAAATGTACTTACTCCGTTCGTGGTTTATATTCAAGTGTTCTTATTCTATTAAATAATTCAGTTATTTAAAATTGTGATTGTGATTGTGGCGTTGCCAACACACTAGCGATATCTTGGAGTAAAACCCTTTTATTCGAGCTCAATCTCAATTTTGTATGAAAATCACATGCAACTGCCAGTTTCTGTCTATCTTAGAAGGTTCCGAAATTTGCCACCAGAGCACACGGTATATTCGTCAATTGAGATTACGATATGAAAAAATAGTGTGCATAAAGAACTTTTTTCGAATGGATAGAGATCCATATTGCATATTCTCATTAGGTATTTATTAGTTGCGCATCAGTCGGAAAGAACACTTGTGAGTGCTAACTATTGTATGTATTGCATTTTTTAGTACTAGTGAAAGTGCTTTTTAATAACCGGTGAGCAAATTAAATTTTAGACTTGCCAGTAAATCTAAAATCGCCACTTGGAAGTTCTTGCCAAATTATCGCTTTGAGCAAGGGAACTGATAAACTACCCTTGCTCAAAGCGCTAATCAGGCAACTTACGTTTGAGTTGCCATTTGTAACTTACCGGCAAGAAGCAATTTAGTCCTCCGTATAACTTATTTTCGAGGCTTTTGCAATTGTTGCCGCAAGGGTTTTTCTTGCCTACTATAAGCCGCCGACACGTTACATACGAGTTAAAATGTTTGGTGGGGTACTTTTATAAACTGCGCCAGATACCATGAATACATATGCACTCAGCAGAATACAACGCACGCCGTCGCGTATAAAAACGTTGAACGTTCACTGTACCGTGCGTGTTGTATGTCGAACCATGGTGCGGATTAAATGTTTGCGCCAAAGAGTAACGGGCCAATTACGAAACTCGACTCGATCAAAAAACTCACATTCTGCGATTATGAAACTCGACGAGTGCCTACTTGTCGAGTTTCACTCGACTTTTAGTCGAAAAAAAAGCGTGAGTTAAGAGAACTGCGTATTATGAGAGCCGATCGAGTGAGTATTTTCTTATAAGAAATGTCAAACTCACTCGACTGCTGGAAATGAAGTGACTTTCCAATTGTCGAGTTTCATAATACCAACTTTAGCTCGAGTCGAGTCCAAATGTGAGTCGAGTTACTCACTCCACTCGAGTTTCGTAATAGGCCCGTAAGTCAATAGATTCGCAAATGTATGATCGAACAATATGATGTAGAAGTGTCGGATCAGTGTAGGAAAATGATGTTGGTCATACAAAATTGTGTAAACTAGTTGGAAGAGGGTGATATGAACATGTATATATATATGATAAGATCAAACCGCAACCGTATATTTAGGAGAATGAAACAAATGTATGGGTGTACGACGTGTTGTTAAATTTGATGGAAAGGTATATGTAGCCGTGTTTTGGAATTGCAAAATTTACAATCAATGGATTTGGTAATAATTGCAGGATTGTACATGACCAAACAATTGTGTAGGCAGGTGGAACAGTAGGTGTGTCGCCCTAAAAATTCGGCGCCCGGAGCAGTTGCTCTACTTGCTCTTATGGAACCTCCACCCTGCCCCTAGGGGGTATAATAGGGAAAAATAACTAAATCGGGGTTTCCTCGACTACGCTTAAAGCTTATAGAAGTAAAAGTTAATTGAATGATATATCTGGAACTGTGTTCAGAGGAATTCTATCTCCTCTACTTTGGGTATTAGTTGTCGATCCTATTTTATCCCAGCTCGAGAGGGACGGGATTAAAGTGGTAGCGTACGTGGATGACCTAGTTATACTGGTATCCGGCAAATTTCTACCCACGATAGCTGAACTAGTGCATGGGCGGCAAGTTGTGGTTTGGGGGTTAACCCCACAAAAACTGAGCTGGTTCTTTTCACTCGAATGAGAGCAATACCCTCATTTACAATTCCAAAAATAGGTAATACCATTCTGGAGCTTAAAACTGAAGCTACGTACCTAGGAATTATTCTTGACGCTAAGCTCAACTGGAAGAGGAACCTTGATGAGCGCATCAAGAAAGCAACAATTGCCTTCTATACTTGCAAGAAGGCCTTTGGCAGGAAATGGGGAATGAAGCCCGCAATGGTTCACTGGATGTACAACTCTATCGTAAGGTCCATTCTTTTTTATGGTGGACAGCCCTGGACAAAAGCGTGCACAAGAATAATCTAACGAAAGTCGAGAGAGCGGCTTGCTTAGACATCACGGGCGCTTTGCAATCAACGCCAACAGCTGCAATGGAGATTATGCTGCTTCTGCTGCCAATAGATATTTAAATCATGAATGCTGCTGCCAAGAGCGCCCTGAGACTAAATGAGTTTGGTGGCTGCTGGAAATCGGCGGATTATGGGCATAGCAAAATTCTTTCATTATTTCCAGATTGTGGGCTTAGTGAACTCACCGACTATGTAACTCCATTTTTAAGCTTCAATGCAGGATTACATATCCTTTCCCCTACTAGGGGGGACTGGGATAATCAAAAAGTGATATGGGAATCTGAGGTTGCTATATTCACGGATGGGTCAAAAATGGATACTGGAACGGGGACAGGGATTTTCTCAGCCGACATGAACGAAGTATCCTTTCGTCTGCCGGACTACTGCAGTATTATTCAAGCCGAGGTTTTTGCCGTAAGCAGTGCAGTGGACATAATAAATTCCGCGACAAATCTTTCCGAAGAGTCGTGTATAAAGATTTATATGGACAGCCAAGCAGCAATGAAAGCTCTAAGCTCCTACCTAGTCAAGTCAAAGCTAGTGAGGGAGTGTAGGGAGTGTCTGAAAACATTGTGCGCAGCTCATAAGGTTTTTCTGTGCTGGGTTCCGGGACACAAAGGGATACCAGGAAATGAGGCAGCCGATGAGCTGGCCAAAACTAGATCTGAAATGGCTGATATACATGCAACCCAAGCGGTAAAAATACCGCTCAATTACGTCAAGAGTAATATTGACAGGAAGGCAATGGAGCTGACCAGTGGCAGATGGTTCAACCTAACTACGTGTGAAACCTCCAGGCAGCTATGGCCAGTAATACATCCTAGAAGAACTGCTGATCTTCTGAAAAGAAGTCGTATAGAGACCCGTAACATTACGGCTGTCATAACGGTGCACTGTCTCTTTGGCAGACATGCACAACGCTTAGGCGTTCAATATAATGACATAATGACTACTGCAGAAGCTGCAGTAGTGAAGAAGAAGAAGAGAGCATTAGGCATCTACTTTGTGAGTGTCCCCAGCTAGCCAGCTGTAGGTTCAGAGCCATGGGCAGCTACTTCTTCTCTAGACTCGGGGACATTGCTGGAGCACGAATTGATGAACTAGCCAAGTTCATCCGCATCTGTGGCTGATTCGACTAGCTTTCCCCTGTAGCAATGCTACGATAACTCCCTATATGGGACTTCATTAAGGTGTCACGGGTGTGGTATCACAATGGACTAACCGAATGGTCTAAGTGAGGCTGCCACTATAACCTAACCTAACCTAAAAGTGAATTCCAGATCTCAATATACTTTAGAAATATATCAGAATTCATGAATATGTACACACCCACTTTACACCCCCTTAGGGGTTGGATATCGAAAAATTTTGAAGAACGTTCCTAGGCGCTTATTCAAATAGCCCGCAGAAGCAAAATTGCTTTGATAGCTCGACATGTCTAAAAGTTTTAACGAAATTCGTAAAAATTTGGATTCACAGACATTTTTTTATTCAACCTCTGAACGCCAAAAAAATCTGAACTTTTGTTTTGCTGTAATTACTCTAATAGCATATCTACATATACGTAGTTTCAACTATCTAGCATAAGCCGTTTCTGAGATATAAAAAACCACCCCTCTCCCCTGTACCTTGATACCCCTATCAAAAATTTTATTTTTTAAGTATGTCTCTATAGTGGCTCTATATAGTCCTAAATTGTTAGCTTTCTATTGCTCATTATGGTTTTTGAGAAATAAAAATCAGAATGTTTTTCTTTCTACCCCCTGTCACCTTCACCACCAACACACACACCACCAAAATTGTTTTCCCTACTAGAGGTTTACCGACCTCTTGTAAAACTTTCAAGATCATATCTGATACGGTTTCTGAGATATACAAATTCCATTTTTTGAAAAATTGCTGTCCTCCCCACTTTCGTGCTCCACCTTACCCCTCAAAAAATTTAGTTTCAATAGACTCCTCTTGTGATCCGATATACAGAAACTAAATTTTATCTTCCTGGTGTAATTGGTAATCCAAAGTTGTTCACAACCCACCCCCACACCCCACTACCCCTCTTAAAAATGTTAGACCTTGTCTAATCTTGAAGTATCCCTAAGGACAACAACAAAGTTTCAATCTTCTGACATCAATTGTTCAGGAGATATCGATTTTACTCATTGTTTCCCCCCCCCCACCCCCCCCTCCCCCTTTTCCACACCCCTTAACCACTATCGACCATTTCTTTGCAAATGAGTCCACTATCATAGTACATACTACATAAGTTCTATGTTTCAGCCTCCTAGCGTAAGTAGTTCCTGAGATCTTGAAACCAAAACTTTTCGTCTAAAAAGCTCCATTCTCCTCTCCCCTCGCACCCCCTCCAACCGAAAATATATCAGTCGTAGCGGTTCACCCAATCTACCAACCATCAAAATTTCATTCTTAATATCTCAACGGGTTTGGGAGCTACGCGCCTTCAAACGATTTTGCGTACGGCGGACAGGCGAACATTTTTTTTTGCGCTTTTGTGGGGTTTACTAGTCCTAAAACGTGAAAATACAAAGTTTCAGGGAAGCAAATTTTTTTTAAATTTCAGGTCGATCACAATACTTTATTATTAAAAAATTATAAAGTAAATGTATTGAATTTTCCTTACATTTGTACGAATACTTTTTTAATGGCAGAAGTAGTGAGATACCCACCTTTGTATCAAATCTCAGCAGGTGCGATAGGGACAAAATAAATAGTGCGCATGTAATTTGTTCTTTATTAAGGACTTTTATTTGGTTGATACTCGAAACTAAAAGATAATATCATCTGTGTTCAATCTCATATCTGAAACTATGTGAGTCACCGAAAACAAAATTTTGCTTATTCAAGGACTTTCACATGGGAGGTGAGGGAGGACTCACTCGATTTCTAGCATACCTATCCTTTTACCTAGGACCATTTCAAAATTAATGTCTACAAAATTTCTAATGCCGAGCTCGAAGCGATCAAAAGCTATTGAAATATATTCCAGAACACGTGCCATAAGGACTTCTGTATGGAAGCGTCCGGAGGGAGTTAACGAATTTGCGCTAACTAGTAAACTCGAACTTTGTTTTCACTGAAAATTAATTTGTACAAAATTCCTAATTCATGACTGAACATGAGTTGTATTGGGTTCCATAGATTGAGTGAAGACTTTTTTTTACAGGATATTTGTATAGCAGCTACACGAAGGACTAATGGGATTGCATTCGTAATTATACCTTTAGCTCTAACCATTGGATAATTCACACCTAAAAATTTTCAAAGTAGTAGCTTAAATGTTTTTAAAGTTATCGGCCAATATTCGTAACCATGTGGTTTAAGGGCTCTATGTATTTCAGCTACCCGAAGGAGTATTCCCCGTTAACGAACTTAGCTTTGCAAATTCGACCAAACATCCAGATTCAAAATTTCAAGATCCTAGGCCAAGGCGTTCTGGAGTTATCGTGCTATCTGACCGACGGACGGACGGGCGTCAAGCGGATTTGGAGTGTTTGACCACAAATAAACATTCAATTCCTTAAAAACTTTTAGTATTAATTTTGTACATATAATTTAAATATAAATAAATAATGACTTTGAAGAAGAATATAATTTGACTTTTTGTTATTCATTTTAGAGATTACTTCCCATGTTAGTTCTAACAGTGTGTGTTAAATGTGCGGGAAGTGTGAAGAACTTGCAACAGTGTTTGAGTGTGTCTAGTTTTTTCCACCGGATGAGAAGTATAAACAATATGTGAGAAAGACTATTCTTTAATTGCTACTACCCCTACGTTCCCAGCCTATCGTACCCCCCCTCATCATAAGCAATACACTACATATGCTACCAATCTGTCCATGGCACAGTACATTCATAACCAAAGTACGATCCCACTCAATTTTTCAATCGTAAGGTACATTGATAACGAACGTACTCCCTATGTACCCACCCAATGTGTCTATGGTAGGGTGCATTCGTAGCCAACGTCACCCCCTATGTACCATGCCTATTTCTTCATGGCAAGGTTACATTGGTCACCAACGTACCCACCAACGTAACCCCCATTCAGTCTCCGACAGGCAATAATGGATACCAACGTCAATCCTTACGCACCTAGCCTATTTGCGCCTGGGAGGGCACAATGGTCACCAACGTACCCCCAACGTAACCCCCATTCAGTCCTCGGCAGGATACATTTGTAACCAACGTCACTCCCAACGTACCCAGCCTATTTGCTCATGGCAGGGTACATTGGTCACCAACGTATCCCCCAAAGTAACCCCCATTCAGTCCTTGGTAGGGTTCATTGGTAACCAACGTCACCCTCGACGTACCCAGCCAATTTGCTCATGGCAGGGCATAATAGTCACCAACATACTCTCCAAAGTAACTCACATTCAGTCCTCGGTAGGGTTCATTGGTAACCAACGTCACCCCCTACGTACCCAGCCAATTTGCTCATGGCAGGGCACAATGGTCACCAACGTACCCCCCAAAGTAACTCCCATTCAGTCCTTGGTAGGGTTCATTGGTAACCAACGTCACCCCCGACGTATCCAGCCAATTTGCTCATGGCAGGGCACAGTGGTCACCAACGTACCCCCCAACGTAACCCCCATTCAGTTCTCGGCAGGATACATATGTTACGAACGTCACCCTCTACGTACCCAGCCAATTTGTTCATGGCAGGGCACAATGGTCACCAACGTACCCCCCAAAGTATCCCCCATTCAGTCCTCGGTAGGATTCATTGGTAACCAACGTCACCCCCTATGCACCCAGCCAATTTGCTCATGGCAGGGCACAATGGTCACCGACGTACCCCCCAAAGTAACCCCCATTCAGTCCTCGGCAGGACACATTGGTTACGAACGTCACCCCCAACGTACCCAGCCTATTTGCTCATGGCAGGGTACATTGGTCACCAACGTACACCCCAATGTAACCTCCATTCAGTCCTCGGCAGGCTACATTGGTTACCAACGTCACCCCCAACGTACCCAGGCTATTTTCTGATGCCACGGTACATTGATCACCAACCATCATAATGATATAAGTGTGAGTGCGTTAAGCTTGGGGGTACCGTAGGCAACCTAACTACATGCCACATTTATTGCTTTTTTTCATACCCTATTCTTAACATTTCGTCTCCGTGATAGGGGGGGTACGATTTTGTCGATGTAGATAGGCAAGTAGGTATCCATCGTCCCTAGCCACGTTTTTTGCTGGGCCGACAATAGCCCCTGATATACTCCACACGGACCGGAAAAATTGAAGTGTGAACAAAAAATCGCGTCACTCATGTCGTCTTACAAGTTCAAAAGATTCGAGAAGATGGCATAAAATTAAAATGAAAACATACTGCAGTCACGATCGGCTGCAAGCCAATCGTATAATACTCTAGATGAATACTGAACTCCGATTTATATTGTAGTTGGGGATAGTAGAATTACGTGTGTGCATGTTGTATGTCCTTTATTAAGGACTCCCATTAGATTGCTACTCAAACCTAAAAGACAATATTCAGTGTTTAATTTCATATCTTGAACTGGGTAAGTCATCGAACAAAAATGTCCTTTTAGAAGGACTTTCGCGTGGGAGGTGCAGGAAGGACTCACTCGATTTCTTACATATTTATCCTTTTCCTTGGAACCATTCAAAAATGAACGTGTACAAAATTTCAAATTCGTAGCTTGAAGCGTTCAAAAGTTATCGAAAAATATTGCTGAACACGTGTCTTAAGGACATTTTGTATGGCAGCTACCAGAAGGAGTAAACTGATTTCGCTGATTAGTAAACTCGAACTTCGTTTTTACTCAAAACTAATTTGTACAAAATTTCCAATTCATAGCTAAAAGATTACTTGAGTTATATTAATTTCCGTAAATTAAGTGAAGACGTTTTGACCGGGTATTTGTATGGCAGCTACACGAAGGACTAATAGGATTTTCTTCATAATCATATTTAGCTTCAACTATTGAAAAAATAACACATACAAAATTTCAATGTTGTAGCTTAAACCCTTCTGAAGTTATCGGCCGATATTCTTAAACACGTGTTTTAAGGACATTTTGTATGGCAGCTACCAGAAGGAGTAAAAGGATTTCGCTGACTAGTAAACTCGAACTTCCTTTTCACTCAAAACTAATTTGTACAAAATTTTTGAATTCGTAGCTAAAAGATTACTTGAGTTATAGTGAGTTTCGTAAATTAAGTGAATACATTTTGACAGGATATTTGTATGGCAGCTTCTTCATAATCATATATTTATCTCCAACTATTGGAAAAATAACACATACAAAATTTCAATGTCGTAGCTGAAACCCTTCTAAAGTTATTGACCAATATCCTTGAACACGTGTTTTAAGGACATTTTGTATGGCAGCTACCCGAAGGAGTAGGACGATTTTGCCCGTTAACGAACTTAGCCTTACAAATTCAACCAAACATCCAGATTCAAAATTTCAAGATCCTAGGTGAAGGCGTTCTTGACTTATCGTGCTAACGGACAGACGGACGGACGGACGGACGGACGGACGTCAGGCGGATTTGAGGTTTTTGGCCACAAATAAACAAAAAATAATATATATAACTTTTTTTCGTCCGAGGCTTGGTTCTATGCGTTACAAACTTTTGGGCTGGATTAAACTTATAATACTCTATATGATTTCATCTAGAGTATAAAAATACACACTGCATTATAGTTGCATCGAAGACGCACATGCTTTGTTTTTTAATTCGTCTTCGCATATACGTGCTCTTTTTTTAAGCCACTTTCAACGTAAACACATGGCAGTTTTCTCACTTTTGATATATTCACACGTATACTCCTCTCTATCCGAATACAGTACTCGGACTCTTCACTTCAATTACGTCAAGCCAGCTACCGACCAATTAGCGCAAACCAAGACCGGTTCCAGCCACCACGCACATGGTTCCATGCCCAAGCAGCCAGCCCACAGGCCACGTGTATACCCACTTTCAGTTTTCCAAACTGGTTTTTCTATGCAATTTCTATACCCACTTTCAACTGTCAGCGCTATGCCACTTTCGATGCCCTGTCCCTATCGCACCTGCTGAGATTTGATACAAAGGTGGGTATCTTACTACTGGCAGAGTATGTCATAGAGATATGCTATGATTCTGAACTGATTTGTTATTCAGTACCGACTCTAGAGGGTTCGTCAATTCCAAAGTTTTGTATTAAAACACCGCGCATTGGTATAATAAAATATTGTTACGAATTCGTTCCAAAAAAGATTCTCCAATGAACTGGTATATTTTCTCATTTTGATCCGTGACGTCACACATCACATAAAATACAAGGCATTTCTCACGACGAACTGTCATATGTGCGCGGCCTGAGTTTAAGTCGGCGGTGCTTCTATTTGATATAACGACCCTGTTTTGTTTCACTTCACACCGTGTTTTTGGCTTCAAAGCGCTTTATACAAAACCGATGGCTTGTCGTCTCTAGTAGCTTTATGGAATATACGCTATTGCTATCGTATATACAGTGGATGCCGCTTATTGAAATCACTTTGGGACCGGCCATAAGCAATAACATTAACCGGGTGATAACAATAGCCGAAGGGGAAAATTTTTCTCATTTATATTTTCCTACGCTTGAATATAGATTGTTCGAAGCATCTAATATTATTTTTTTTATTCATTAAGTGTTATTTACAACTCTAGCTTCAATGTTTCACAAAGTTACAGAGAATATTAAATACTGTTTCCTCTTCCTCCTCATTCAGGCAGTTTCTACAGAAAGTCGTTTGAAAAGAATCACCGTCTTTTAGCATGCCGGATTATAAGACAGTGTCTGATCAGGACACTTACTGTGGTACTGATTCTCTCCATTTTTAGCAAATTCAGCCTTGTACAACGTTTTAGATCCAGCTACGGTCATGTCTGTGAGCTCAGCGCGCCACTTCTATTAAACTGTCTCGAAAACTTATTCGAAGTTGAGCTCATTCTGTTGAACGAGATCAACATCAATAGTTTTCAGAAGCTACGAAAAGACTGAAATTTCTCATAGTAATCTATGATATGTATCGCCTTGTGTTTACATAAATGTTAAACCAAGAGCAATCATCTGTAATTTTGAGATTGTTTTTATTTTGCCTTTTTGATCACATTCACATGAAGAAAAAAGAGTAGCGATTAAGAATACAGTCACAAAACTTGTAATGTTGTATGGAAATCTGGCCTGAATGATAACATAAAGCGAATTTTTATTCCAATAAGCGATGAATTTCGTTTGTGGAAAATGGAACTAACTTGTTTTGCTAACAAAATGCGGCTTATAACATTATCCGCGATTACTATAAGCGGCATCTACTGTATTTGTAAATGTGTAAAATTTCGATGAGTTTTCTATATGTATGATCTGCTTGCTGGGCAGATAAAATTACGAAAAGTGTAGTTCTTAGCCATTCTATTGACGAATGGTAAAGTTGGAAATCTCCACCTGGTGGCAAAGAAAATGAACAATTTTTCTCAATGAATGGGCGGTAAAAACTTGGAAATAACTTCTCAAATGTTTAATATTCCGGAAAAAAGATATATGGAATAATTTTTAAATTATTTAAAAGGAACATAAACCGTTTTTTCGTTACATTTTTCTTTCATTTGGGTGCTTGAAATTGGTTTCTGAAAAAAATAAATTTTTGTTTTTGATATGTTATCATACGTTTGTCCTTTTTATTTAATTATGAGGTTCATTTAAATTCACTTTGTTATAGTTGCGTGTCGGGTTTGGGAAAAAGGTTACTTGGTAGGTATCGAAATAAAAATGTACTTACTCCGTTCGTGGTTTATATTCAAGTGTTCTTATTCTATTAAATAATTCAGTTATTTAAAATTGTGATTGTGATTGTGGCGTTGCCAACACACTAGCGATATCTTGGAGTAAAACCCTTTTATTCGAGCTCAATCTCAATTTTGTATGAAAATCACATGCAACTGCCAGTTTCTGTCTATCTTAGAAGGTTCCGAAATTTGCCACCAGAGCACACGGTATATTCGTCAATTGAGATTACGATATGAAAAAATAGTGTGCATAAAGAACTTTTTTCGAATGGATAGAGATCCATATTGCATATTCTCATTAGGTATTTATTAGTTGCGCATCAGTCGGAAAGAACACTTGTGAGTGCTAACTATTGTATGTATTGCATTTTTTAGTACTAGTGAAAGTGCTTTTTAATAACCGGTGAGCAAATTAAATTTTAGACTTGCCAGTAAATCTAAAATCGCCACTTGGAAGTTCTTGCCAAATTATCGCTTTGAGCAAGGGAACTGATAAACTACCCTTGCTCAAAGCGCTAATCAGGCAACTTACGTTTGAGTTGCCATTTGTAACTTACCGGCAAGAAGCAATTTAGTCCTCCGTATAACTTATTTTCGAGGCTTTTGCAATTGTTGCCGCAAGGGTTTTTCTTGCCTACTATAAGCCGCCGACACGTTACATACGAGTTAAAATGTTTGGTGGGGTACTTTTATAAACTGCGCCAGATACCATGAATACATATGCACTCAGCAGAATACAACGCACGCCGTCGCGTATAAAAACGTTGAACGTTCACTGTACCGTGCGTGTTGTATGTCGAACCATGGTGCGGATTAAATGTTTGCGCCAAAGAGTAACGGGCCAATTACGAAACTCGACTCGATCAAAAAACTCACATTCTGCGATTATGAAACTCGACGAGTGCCTACTTGTCGAGTTTCACTCGACTTTTAGTCGAAAAAAAAGCGTGAGTTAAGAGAACTGCGTATTATGAGAGCCGATCGAGTGAGTATTTTCTTATAAGAAATGTCAAACTCACTCGACTGCTGGAAATGAAGTGACTTTCCAATTGTCGAGTTTCATAATACCAACTTTAGCTCGAGTCGAGTCCAAATGTGAGTCGAGTTACTCACTCCACTCGAGTTTCGTAATAGGCCCGTAAGTCAATAGATTCGCAAATGTATGATCGAACAATATGATGTAGAAGTGTCGGATCAGTGTAGGAAAATGATGTTGGTCATACAAAATTGTGTAAACTAGTTGGAAGAGGGTGATATGAACATGTATATATATATGATAAGATCAAACCGCAACCGTATATTTAGGAGAATGAAACAAATGTATGGGTGTACGACGTGTTGTTAAATTTGATGGAAAGGTATATGTAGCCGTGTTTTGGAATTGCAAAATTTACAATCAATGGATTTGGTAATAATTGCAGGATTGTACATGACCAAACAATTGTGTAGGCAGGTGGAACAGTAGGTGTGTCGCCCTAAAAATTCGGCGCCCGGAGCAGTTGCTCTACTTGCTCTTATGGAACCTCCACCCTGCCCCTAGGGGGTATAATAGGGAAAAATAACTAAATCGGGGTTTCCTCGACTACGCTTAAAGCTTATAGAAGTAAAAGTTAATTGAATGATATATCTGGAACTGTGTTCAGAGGAATTCTATCTCCTCTACTTTGGGTATTAGTTGTCGATCCTATTTTATCCCAGCTCGAGAGGGACGGGATTAAAGTGGTAGCGTACGTGGATGACCTAGTTATACTGGTATCCGGCAAATTTCTACCCACGATAGCTGAACTAGTGCATGGGCGGCAAGTTGTGGTTTGGGGGTTAACCCCACAAAAACTGAGCTGGTTCTTTTCACTCGAATGAGAGCAATACCCTCATTTACAATTCCAAAAATAGGTAATACCATTCTGGAGCTTAAAACTGAAGCTACGTACCTAGGAATTATTCTTGACGCTAAGCTCAACTGGAAGAGGAACCTTGATGAGCGCATCAAGAAAGCAACAATTGCCTTCTATACTTGCAAGAAGGCCTTTGGCAGGAAATGGGGAATGAAGCCCGCAATGGTTCACTGGATGTACAACTCTATCGTAAGGTCCATTCTTTTTTATGGTGGACAGCCCTGGACAAAAGCGTGCACAAGAATAATCTAACGAAAGTCGAGAGAGCGGCTTGCTTAGACATCACGGGCGCTTTGCAATCAACGCCAACAGCTGCAATGGAGATTATGCTGCTTCTGCTGCCAATAGATATTTAAATCATGAATGCTGCTGCCAAGAGCGCCCTGAGACTAAATGAGTTTGGTGGCTGCTGGAAATCGGCGGATTATGGGCATAGCAAAATTCTTTCATTATTTCCAGATTGTGGGCTTAGTGAACTCACCGACTATGTAACTCCATTTTTAAGCTTCAATGCAGGATTACATATCCTTTCCCCTACTAGGGGGGACTGGGATAATCAAAAAGTGATATGGGAATCTGAGGTTGCTATATTCACGGATGGGTCAAAAATGGATACTGGAACGGGGACAGGGATTTTCTCAGCCGACATGAACGAAGTATCCTTTCGTCTGCCGGACTACTGCAGTATTATTCAAGCCGAGGTTTTTGCCGTAAGCAGTGCAGTGGACATAATAAATTCCGCGACAAATCTTTCCGAAGAGTCGTGTATAAAGATTTATATGGACAGCCAAGCAGCAATGAAAGCTCTAAGCTCCTACCTAGTCAAGTCAAAGCTAGTGAGGGAGTGTAGGGAGTGTCTGAAAACATTGTGCGCAGCTCATAAGGTTTTTCTGTGCTGGGTTCCGGGACACAAAGGGATACCAGGAAATGAGGCAGCCGATGAGCTGGCCAAAACTAGATCTGAAATGGCTGATATACATGCAACCCAAGCGGTAAAAATACCGCTCAATTACGTCAAGAGTAATATTGACAGGAAGGCAATGGAGCTGACCAGTGGCAGATGGTTCAACCTAACTACGTGTGAAACCTCCAGGCAGCTATGGCCAGTAATACATCCTAGAAGAACTGCTGATCTTCTGAAAAGAAGTCGTATAGAGACCCGTAACATTACGGCTGTCATAACGGTGCACTGTCTCTTTGGCAGACATGCACAACGCTTAGGCGTTCAATATAATGACATAATGACTACTGCAGAAGCTGCAGTAGTGAAGAAGAAGAAGAGAGCATTAGGCATCTACTTTGTGAGTGTCCCCAGCTAGCCAGCTGTAGGTTCAGAGCCATGGGCAGCTACTTCTTCTCTAGACTCGGGGACATTGCTGGAGCACGAATTGATGAACTAGCCAAGTTCATCCGCATCTGTGGCTGATTCGACTAGCTTTCCCCTGTAGCAATGCTACGATAACTCCCTATATGGGACTTCATTAAGGTGTCACGGGTGTGGTATCACAATGGACTAACCGAATGGTCTAAGTGAGGCTGCCACTATAACCTAACCTAACCTAAAAGTGAATTCCAGATCTCAATATACTTTAGAAATATATCAGAATTCATGAATATGTACACACCCACTTTACACCCCCTTAGGGGTTGGATATCGAAAAATTTTGAAGAACGTTCCTAGGCGCTTATTCAAATAGCCCGCAGAAGCAAAATTGCTTTGATAGCTCGACATGTCTAAAAGTTTTAACGAAATTCGTAAAAATTTGGATTCACAGACATTTTTTTATTCAACCTCTGAACGCCAAAAAAATCTGAACTTTTGTTTTGCTGTAATTACTCTAATAGCATATCTACATATACGTAGTTTCAACTATCTAGCATAAGCCGTTTCTGAGATATAAAAAACCACCCCTCTCCCCTGTACCTTGATACCCCTATCAAAAATTTTATTTTTTAAGTATGTCTCTATAGTGGCTCTATATAGTCCTAAATTGTTAGCTTTCTATTGCTCATTATGGTTTTTGAGAAATAAAAATCAGAATGTTTTTCTTTCTACCCCCTGTCACCTTCACCACCAACACACACACCACCAAAATTGTTTTCCCTACTAGAGGTTTACCGACCTCTCGTAAAACTTTCAAGATCATATCTGATACGGTTTCTGAGATATACAAATTCCATTTTTTGAAAAATTGCTGTCCTCCCCACTTTCGTGCTCCACCTTACCCCTCAAAAAATTTAGTTTCAATAGACTCCTCTTGTGATCCGATATACAGAAACTAAATTTTATCTTCCTGGTGTAATTGGTAATCCAAAGTTGTTCACAACCCACCCCCACACCCCACTACCCCTCTTAAAAATGTTAGACCTTGTCTAATCTTGAAGTATCCCTAAGGACAACAACAAAGTTTCAATCTTCTGACATCAATTGTTCAGGAGATATCGATTTTACTCATTGTTTCCCCCCCCCACCCCCCCCCCCCCTTTTCCACACCCCTTAACCACTATCGACCATTTCTTTGCAAATGAGTCCACTATCATAGTACATACTACATAAGTTCTATGTTTCAGCCTCCTAGCGTAAGTAGTTCCTGAGATCTTGAAACCAAAACTTTTCGTCTAAAAAGCTCCATTCTCCTCTCCCCTCGCACCCCCTCCAACCGAAAATATATCAGTCGTAGCGGTTCACCCAATCTACCAACCATCAAAATTTCATTCTTAATATCTCAACGGGTTTGGGAGCTACGCGCCTTCAAACGATTTTGCGTACGGCGGACAGGCGAACATTTTTTTTTGCGCTTTTGTGGGGTTTACTAGTCCTAAAACGTGAAAATACAAAGTTTCAGGGAAGCAAATTTTTTTTAAATTTCAGGTCGATCACAATACTTTATTATTAAAAAATTATAAAGTAAATGTATTGAATTTTCCTTACATTTGTACGAATACTTTTTTAATGGCAGAAGTAGTGAGATACCCACCTTTGTATCAAATCTCAGCAGGTGCGATAGGGACAAAATAAATAGTGCGCATGTAATTTGTTCTTTATTAAGGACTTTTATTTGGTTGATACTCGAAACTAAAAGATAATATCATCTGTGTTCAATCTCATATCTGAAACTATGTGAGTCACCGAAAACAAAATTTTGCTTATTCAAGGACTTTCACATGGGAGGTGAGGGAGGACTCACTCGATTTCTAGCATACCTATCCTTTTACCTAGGACCATTTCAAAATTAATGTCTACAAAATTTCTAATGCCGAGCTCGAAGCGATCAAAAGCTATTGAAATATATTCCAGAACACGTGCCATAAGGACTTCTGTATGGAAGCGTCCGGAGGGAGTTAACGAATTTGCGCTAACTAGTAAACTCGAACTTTGTTTTCACTGAAAATTAATTTGTACAAAATTCCTAATTCATGACTGAACATGAGTTGTATTGGGTTCCATAAATTGAGTGAAGACTTTTTTTTACAGGATATTTGTATAGCAGCTACACGAAGGACTAATGGGATTGCATTCGTAATTATACCTTTAGCTCTAACCATTGGATAATTCACACCTAAAAATTTTCAAAGTAGTAGCTTAAATGTTTTTAAAGTTATCGGCCAATATTCGTAACCATGTGGTTTAAGGGCTCTATGTA
The DNA here is from genome assembly GCA_951812415.1 of Beris morrisii. Taxonomy (NCBI): domain Eukaryota; kingdom Metazoa; phylum Arthropoda; class Insecta; order Diptera; family Stratiomyidae; genus Beris; species Beris morrisii. The sequence continues at coordinate 69,529,795 of OX638313.1, forward strand.
TTTCAGCTACCCGAAGGAGTATTCCCCGTTAACGAACTTAGCTTTGCAAATTCGACCAAACATCCAGATTCAAAATTTCAAGATCCTAGGCCAAGGCGTTCTGGAGTTATCGTGCTATCTGACCGACGGACGGACGGGCGTCAAGCGGATTTGGAGTGTTTGACCACAAATAAACATTCAATTCCTTAAAAACTTTTAGTATTAATTTTGTACATATAATTTAAATATAAATAAATAATGACTTTGAAGAAGAATATAATTTGACTTTTTGTTATTCATTTTAGAGATTACTTCCCATGTTAGTTCTAACAGTGTGTGTTAAATGTGCGGGAAGTGTGAAGAACTTGCAACAGTGTTTGAGTGTGTCTAGTTTTTTCCACCGGATGAGAAGTATAAACAATATGTGAGAAAGACTATTCTTTAATTGCTACTACCCCTACGTTCCCAGCCTATCGTACCCCCCCTCATCATAAGCAATACACTACATATGCTACCAATCTGTCCATGGCACAGTACATTCATAACCAAAGTACGATCCCACTCAATTTTTCAATCGTAAGGTACATTGATAACGAACGTACTCCCTACGTACCCACCCAATGTGTCTATGGTAGGGTGCATTCGTAGCCAACGTCACCCCCTATGTACCATGCCTATTTCTTCATGGCAGGGTACATTGGTCACCAACGTACCCACCAACGTAACCCCCATTCAGTCTCCGACAGGCAATAATGGATACCAACGTCAATCCTTACGCACCCAGCCTATTTGCGCCTGGGAGGGCACAATGGTCACCAACGTACCCCCAACGTAACCCCCATTCAGTCCTCGGCAGGATACATTTGTAACCAACGTCACTCCCAACGTACCCAGCCTATTTGCTCATGGCAGGGTACATTGGTCACCAACGTATCCCCCAAAGTAACCCCCATTCAGTCCTTGGTAGGGTTCATTGGTAACCAACGTCACCCTCGACGTACCCAGCCAATTTGCTCATGGCAGGGCATAATAGTCACCAACGTACTCTCCAAAGTAACTCCCATTCAGTCCTCGGTAGGGTTCATTGGTAACCAACGTCACCCCCTACGTACCCAGCCAATTTGCTCATGGCAGGGCACAATGGTCACCAACGTACCCCCCAAAGTAACTCCCATTCAGTCCTTGGTAGGGTTCATTGGTAACCAACGTCACCCCCGACGTATCCAGCCAATTTGCTCATGGCAGGGCACAGTGGTCACCAACGTACCCCCCAACGTAACCCCCATTCAGTTCTCGGCAGGATACATATGTTACGAACGTCACCCTCTACGTACCCAGCCAATTTGCTCATGGCAGGGCACAATGGTCACCAACGTACCCCCCAAAGTATCCCCCATTCAGTCCTCGGTAGGATTCATTGGTAACCAACGTCACCCCCTATGCACCCAGCCAATTTGCTCATGGCAGGGCACAATGGTCACCGACGTACCCCCCAAAGTAACCCCCATTCAGTCCTCGGCAGGACACATTGGTTACGAACGTCACCCCCAACGTACCCAGCCTATTTGCTCATGGCAGGGTACATTGGTCACCAACGTACACCCCAATGTAACCTCCATTCAGTCCTCGGCAGGCTACATTGGTTACCAACGTCACCCCCAACGTACCCAGGCTATTTTCTGATGCCACGGTACATTGATCACCAACCATCATAATGATATAAGTGTGAGTGCGTTAAGCTTGGGGGTACCGTAGGCAACCTAACTACATGCCACATTTATTGCTTTTTTTCATACCCTATTCTTAACATTTCGTCTCCGTGATAGGGGGGGTACGATTTTGTCGATGTAGATAGGCAAGTAGGTATCCATCGTCCCTAGCCACGTTTTTTGCTGGGCCGACAATAGCCCCTGATATACTCCACACGGACCGGAAAAATTCAAGTGTGAACAAAAAATCGCGTCACTCATGTCGTCTTACAAGTTCAAAAGATTCGAGAAGATGGCATAAAATTAAAATGAAAACATACTGCAGTCACGATCGGCTGCAAGCCAATCGTATAATACTCTAGATGAATACTGAACTCCGATTTATATTGTAGTTGGGGATAGTAGAATTACGTGTGTGCATGTTGTATGTCCTTTATTAAGGACTCCCATTAGATTGCTACTCAAACCTAAAAGACAATATTCAGTGTTTAATTTCATATCTTGAACTGGGTAAGTCATCGAACAAAAATGTCCTTTTAGAAGGACTTTCGCGTGGGAGGTGCAGGAAGGACTCACTCGATTTCTTACATATTTATCCTTTTCCTTGGAACCATTCAAAAATGAACGTGTACAAAATTTCAAATTCGTAGCTTGAAGCGTTCAAAAGTTATCGAAAAATATTGCTGAACACGTGTCTTAAGGACATTTTGTATGGCAGCTACCAGAAGGAGTAAACTGATTTCGCTGATTAGTAAACTCGAACTTCGTTTTTACTCAAAACTAATTTGTACAAAATTTCCAATTCATAGCTAAAAGATTACTTGAGTTATATTAATTTCCGTAAATTAAGTGAAGACGTTTTGACCGGGTATTTGTATGGCAGCTACACGAAGGACTAATAGGATTTTCTTCATAATCATATTTAGCTTCAACTATTGAAAAAATAACACATACAAAATTTCAATGTTGTAGCTTAAACCCTTCTGAAGTTATCGGCCGATATTCTTAAACACGTGTTTTAAGGACATTTTGTATGGCAGCTACCAGAAGGAGTAAAAGGATTTCGCTGACTAGTAAACTCGAACTTCCTTTTCACTCAAAACTAATTTGTACAAAATTTTTGAATTCGTAGCTAAAAGATTACTTGAGTTATAGTGAGTTTCGTAAATTAAGTGAATACATTTTGACAGGATATTTGTATGGCAGCTTCTTCATAATCATATATTTATCTCCAACTATTGGAAAAATAACACATACAAAATTTCAATGTCGTAGCTGAAACCCTTCTAAAGTTATTGACCAATATCCTTGAACACGTGTTTTAAGGACATTTTGTATGGCAGCTACCCGAAGGAGTAGGACGATTTTGCCCGTTAACGAACTTAGCCTTACAAATTCAACCAAACATCCAGATTCAAAATTTCAAGATCCTAGGTGAAGGCGTTCTTGACTTATCGTGCTAACGGACAGACGGACGGACGGACGGACGGACGGACGTCAGGCGGATTTGAGGTTTTTGGCCACAAATAAACAAAAAATAATATATATAACTTTTTTTCGTCCGAGGCTTGGTTCTATGCGTTACAAACTTTTGGGCTGGATTAAACTTATAATACTCTATATGATTTCATCTAGAGTATAAAAATACACACTGCATTATAGTTGCATCGAAGACGCACATGCTTTGTTTTTTAATTCGTCTTCGCATATACGTGCTCTTTTTTTAAGCCACTTTCAACGTAAACACATGGCAGTTTTCTCACTTTTGATATATTCACACGTATACTCCTCTCTATCCGAATACAGTACTCGGACTCTTCACTTCAATTACGTCAAGCCAGCTACCGACCAATTAGCGCAAACCAAGACCGGTTCCAGCCACCACGCACATGGTTCCATGCCCAAGCAGCCAGCCCACAGGCCACGTGTATACCCACTTTCAGTTTTCCAAACTGGTTTTTCTATGCAATTTCTATACCCACTTTCAACTGTCAGCGCTATGCCACTTTCGATGCCCTGTCCCTATCGCACCTGCTGAGATTTGATACAAAGGTGGGTATCTTACTACTGGCAGAGTATGTCATAGAGATATGCTATGATTCTGAACTGATTTGTTATTCAGTACCGACTCTAGAGGGTTCGTCAATTCCAAAGTTTTGTATTAAAACACCGCGCATTGGTATAATAAAATATTGTTACGAATTCGTTCCAAAAAAGATTCTCCAATGAACTGGTATATTTTCTCATTTTGATCCGTGACGTCACACATCACATAAAATACAAGGCATTTCTCACGACGAACTGTCATATGTGCGCGGCCTGAGTTTAAGTCGGCGGTGCTTCTATTTGATATAACGACCCTGTTTTGTTTCACTTCACACCGTGTTTTTGGCTTCAAAGCGCTTTATACAAAACCGATGGCTTGTCGTCTCTAGTAGCTTTATGGAATATACGCTATTGCTATCGTATATACAGTGGATGCCGCTTATTGAAATCACTTTGGGACCGGCCATAAGCAATAACATTAACCGGGTGATAACAATAGCCGAAGGGGAAAATTTTTCTCATTTATATTTTCCTACGCTTGAATATAGATTGCTCGAAGCATCTAATATTATTTTTTTTATTCATTAAGTGTTATTTACAACTCTAGCTTCAATGTTTCACAAAGTTACAGAGAATATTAAATACTGTTTCCTCTTCCTCCTCATTCAGGCAGTTTCTACAGAAAGTCGTTTGAAAAGAATCACCGTCTTTTAGCATGCCGGATTATAAGACAGTGTCTGATCAGGACACTTACTGTGGTACTGATTCTCTCCATTTTTAGCAAATTCAGCCTTGTACAACGTTTTAGATCCAGCTACGGTCATGTCTGTGAGCTCAGCGCGCCACTTCTATTAAACTGTCTCGAAAACTTATTCGAAGTTGAGCTCATTCTGTTGAACGAGATCAACATCAATAGTTTTCAGAAGCTACGAAAAGACTGAAATTTCTCATAGTAATCTATGATATGTATCGCCTTGTGTTTACATAAATGTTAAACCAAGAGCAATCATCTGTAATTTTGAGATTGTTTTTATTTTGCCTTTTTGATCACATTCACATGAAGAAAAAAGAGTAGCGATTAAGAATACAGTCACAAAACTTGTAATGTTGTATGGAAATCTGGCCTGAATGATAACATAAAGCGAATTTTTATTCCAATAAGCGATGAATTTCGTTTGTGGAAAATGGAACTAACTTGTTTTGCTAACAAAATGCGGCTTATAACATTATCCGCGATTACTATAAGCGGCATCTACTGTATTTGTAAATGTGTAAAATTTCGATGAGTTTTCTATATGTATGATCTGCTTGCTGGGCAGATAAAATTACGAAAAGTGTAGTTCTTAGCCATTCTATTGACGAATGGTAAAGTTGGAAATCTCCACCTGGTGGCAAAGAAAATGAACAATTTTTCTCAATGAATGGGCGGTAAAAACTTGGAAATAACTTCTCAAATGTTTAATATTCCGGAAAAAAGATATATGGAATAATTTTTAAATTATTTAAAAGGAACATAAACCGTTTTTTCGTTACATTTTTCTTTCATTTGGGTGCTTGAAATTGGTTTCTGAAAAAAATAAATTTTGTTTTTGATATGTTATCATACGTTTGTCCTTTTTATTTAATTATGAGGTTCATTTAAATTCACTTTGTTATAGTTGCGTGTCGGGTTTGGGAAAAAGGTTACTTGGTAGGTATCGAAATAAAAATGTACTTACTCCGTTCGTGGTTTATATTCAAGTGTTCTTATTCTATTAAATAATTCAGTTATTTAAAATTGTGATTGTGATTGTGGCGTTGCCAACACACTAGCGATATCTTGGAGTAAAACCCTTTTATTCGAGCTCAATCTCAATTTTGTATGAAAATCACATGCAACTGCCAGTTTCTGTCTATCTTAGAAGGTTCCGAAATTTGCCACCAGAGCACACGGTATATTCGTCAATTGAGATTACGATATGAAAAAATAGTGTGCATAAAGAACTTTTTTCGAATGGATAGAGATCCATATTGCATATTCTCATTAGGTATTTATTAGTTGCGCATCAGTCGGAAAGAACACTTGTGAGTGCTAACTATTGTATGTATTGCATTTTTTAGTACTAGTGAAAGTGCTTTTTAATAACCGGTGAGCAAATTAAATTTTAGACTTGCCAGTAAATCTAAAATCGCCACTTGGAAGTTCTTGCCAAATTATCGCTTTGAGCAAGGGAACTGATAAACTACCCTTGCTCAAAGCGCTAATCAGGCAACTTACGTTTGAGTTGCCATTTGTAACTTACCGGCAAGAAGCAATTTAGTCCTCCGTATAACTTATTTTCGAGGCTTTTGCAATTGTTGCCGCAAGGGTTTTTCTTGCCTACTATAAGCCGCCGACACGTTACATACGAGTTAAAATGTTTGGTGGGGTACTTTTATAAACTGCGCCAGATACCATGAATACATATGCACTCAGCAGAATACAACGCACGCCGTCGCGTATAAAAACGTTGAACGTTCACTGTACCGTGCGTGTTGTATGTCGAACCATGGTGCGGATTAAATGTTTGCGCCAAAGAGTAACGGGCCAATTACGAAACTCGACTCGATCAAAAAACTCACATTCTGCGATTATGAAACTCGACGAGTGCCTACTTGTCGAGTTTCACTCGACTTTTAGTCGAAAAAAAAGCGTGAGTTAAGAGAACTGCGTATTATGAGAGCCGATCGAGTGAGTATTTTCTTATAAGAAATGTCAAACTCACTCGACTGCTGGAAATGAAGTGACTTTCCAATTGTCGAGTTTCATAATACCAACTTTAGCTCGAGTCGAGTCCAAATGTGAGTCGAGTTACTCACTCCACTCGAGTTTCGTAATAGGCCCGTAAGTCAATAGATTCGCAAATGTATGATCGAACAATATGATGTAGAAGTGTCGGATCAGTGTAGGAAAATGATGTTGGTCATACAAAATTGTGTAAACTAGTTGGAAGAGGGTGATATGAACATGTATATATATATGATAAGATCAAACCGCAACCGTATATTTAGGAGAATGAAACAAATGTATGGGTGTACGACGTGTTGTTAAATTTGATGGAAAGGTATATGTAGGTAGGATGCCGTGTTTTGGAATTGCAAAATTTACAATCAATGGATTTGGTAATAATTGCAGGATTGTACATGACCAAACAATTGTGTAGGCAGGTGGAACAGTAGGTGTGTCGCCCTAAAAATTCGGCGCCCGGAGCAGTTGCTCTACTTGCTCTTATGGAACCTCCACCCTGCCCCTAGGGGGTATAATAGGGAAAAATAACTAAATCGGGGTTTCCTCGACTACGCTTAAAGCTTATAGAAGTAAAAGTTAATTGAATGATATATCTGGAACTGTGTTCAGAGGAATTCTATCTCCTCTACTTTGGGTATTAGTTGTCGATCCTATTTTATCCCAGCTCGAGAGGGACGGGATTAAAGTGGTAGCGTACGTGGATGACCTAGTTATACTGGTATCCGGCAAATTTCTACCCACGATAGCTGAACTAGTGCATGGGCGGCAAGTTGTGGTTTGGGGGTTAACCCCACAAAAACTGAGCTGGTTCTTTTCACTCGAAAGAGAGCAATACCCTCATTTACAATTCCAAAAATAGGTAATACCATTCTGGAGCTTAAAACTGAAGCTACGTACCTAGGAATTATTCTTGACGCTAAGCTCAACTGGAAGAGGAACCTTGATGAGCGCATCAAGAAAGCAACAATTGCCTTCTATACTTGCAAGAAGGCCTTTGGCAGGAAATGGGGAATGAAGCCCGCAATGGTTCACTGGATGTACAACTCTATCGTAAGGTCCATTCTTTTTTATGGTGGACAGCCCTGGACAAAAGCGTGCACAAGAATAATCTAACGAAAGTCGAGAGAGCGGCTTGCTTAGACATCACGGGCGCTTTGCAATCAACGCCAACAGCTGCAATGGAGATTATGCTGCTTCTGCTGCCAATAGATATTTAAATCATGAATGCTGCTGCCAAGAGCGCCCTGAGACTAAATGAGTTTGGTGGCTGCTGGAAATCGGCGGATTATGGGCATAGCAAAATTCTTTCATTATTTCCAGATTGTGGGCTTAGTGAACTCACCGACTATGTAACTCCATTTTTAAGCTTCAATGCAGGATTACATATCCTTTCCCCTACTAGGGGGGACTGGGATAATCAAAAAGTGATAAGGGATTCTGAGGTTGCTATATTCACGGATGGGTCAAAAATGGATACTGGAACGGGGACAGGGATTTTCTCAGCCGACATGAACGAAGTATCCTTTCGTCTGCCGGACTACTGCAGTATTATTCAAGCCGAGGTTTTTGCCGTAAGCAGTGCAGTGGACATAATAAATTCCGCGACAAATCTTTCCGAAGAGTCGTGTATAAAGATTTATATGGACAGCCAAGCAGCAATGAAAGCTCTAAGCTCCTACCTAGTCAAGTCAAAGCTAGTGAGGGAGTGTAGGGAGTGTCTGAAAGCATTGTGCGCAGCTCATAAGGTTTTCCTGTGCTGGGTTCCGGGACACAAAGGGATACCAGGAAATGAGGCAGCCGATGAGCTGGCCAAAACTAGATCTGAAATGGCTGCTATACATGCAACCCAAGCGGTAAAAATACCGCTCAATTACGTCAAGAGTAATCTTGACAGGAAGGTAATGGAGCTGACCAATGGCAGATGGTTCAACCTAACTACGTGTGAAACCTCCAGGCAGCTATGGCCAGTAATACATCCTAGAAGAACTGCTGATCTTCTGAAAAGAAGTCGTATAGAGACCCGTAACATTACGGCTGTCATAACGGTGCACTGTCTCTTTGGCAGACATGCACAACGCTTAGGCGTTCAATATAATGACATAATGACTACTGCAGAAGCTGCAGTAGTGAAGAAGAAGAAGAGAGCATTCGGCATCTACTTTGTGAGTGTCCCCAGCTAGCCAGCTGTAGGTTCAGAGCCATGGGCAGCTACTTCTTCTCTAGACTCGGGGCCATTGCTGGAGCACGAATTGATGAACTAGCCAAGTTCATCCGCATCTGTGGCTGATTCGACTAGCTTTCCCCTGTAGCAATGCTACGATAACTCCCTATATGGGACTTCATTAAGGTGTCACGGGTGTGGTATCACAATAGACCAACCGAATGGTCTAAGTGAGGCTGCCACTATAACCTAACCTAACCTAAAAGTGAATTCCAGATCTCAATATACTTTAGAAATATATCAGAATTCATGAATATGTACACACCCACTTTACACCCCCTTAGGGGTTGGATATCGAAAAATTTTGAAGAACGTTCCTAGGCGCTTATTCAAATAGCCCGCAGAAGCAAAATTGCTTTGATAGCTCGACATGTCTAAAAGTTTTAACGAAATTCGTAAAAATGTGGATTCACAGACATTTTTTTTACTCAACCTCTGAACGCCAACAAAATCTGAACTTTTGTTTTGCTTTAATTACTCTAATAGCATATCTACATATACATAGTTTCAACTTTCCAGCATAAGCCGTTTCTGAGTTATAAAAAACCAACCCTCTCCCCTATACCTTGATACCCCTATCAAAAATTTTATTTTTCTAGGATGTCTCTATAGTGGCTCTATATATAATCCTAAATTGTAAGCTTTCTATTTATTATGGTTTTTGTGAAATAAAAATCAGAATGTTTTCCTTTCTACCCCCTGTCACCATCACCACCAACACACACACCACCAAAATTGTTTTCCCTACTAGAGGTTTACCGACCCCAACTCTTGTAAAATTTTCAAGATCATATCTGATACGGTTTCTGAGATATAAAAATTACATTTTTTGAAAAATTGCTGTCCCCAACACTTTCGTGCTCCACCTTCCCCCTCAAAAAATTTAGTTTCAATAGCCTCCTCTTGTGATCCGATATACAGAAACTAAATTTTATCTTCCTGGTGTAATTGGTAATCCAAAGTTGTTCACAACCCACCCCCACACCTCACTACCCCTCTTAAAAATGTTAGACCTTGTCTAATCTTGAAGTATCCCTAAGGACAGCAACAAAGTTTCAATCTTCTGACATCAATTGTTCGGGAGATATCGATTTTACTCAATGTTTCCCCCTCCCCCCACCTCCACACCCCTTAACCCCTATCGACCATTTCTTTGCAAATGAGTCCACTATCATAGTACATACTGTTGACTACAATAAGCTTTTTTATTGTAGGTTTTCGATAACGATACGAAAAGAAAGAATGACACGAAAATTTAGCAAAAATTAGTTTTGATTTCGAAACAAGTTTTATTCAAAGTGATGTTGCTCGGTTGGAGTTCGATAAGCGAGAGACTCAAAAAAGGGTCCGAGTTAGATGAACAATGCAATTTTTTACAGTTATTAAAATTTCAGGTTTGAAGCTATATAAATCAATTTATGTTATGTTTGAAGCTATATAAATCAATTTATGTTATGTATTTAACATACCGCCCCCCTTGAAAGGCGGCAGTCTTTCGAAATTATCAAAATGTTTTTTTTTTATGCAATAGTTTTGAAATATAATATTAATTTCTTTAGGGTGCGCTATCAATTGGCAAAATAGCGATTTTGGAGATTGCTCTTTGGATTACTCCATTTTTTACCTTAATGGATACAACGCGTACCTTGCTGTCTCTTCCTTCATGTAAAGCGGTGATGTTTCACATAGTCCAGTGTAAGGGTGGTGCGTTGTCATCCTTTAGAAGGACTAAATCGCCAAGTTTAATGTTAGCTTGTGGGCGCTGCCATTTGTTTCTCGTTTGCATGTTGTTTATATAATCCTTGCGCCATCTCTCCCAAAAGGTTTGTTGCATATATTGAATTCGATGAAAATGTGAGAGTCTATTTAAGTCCGAGATGATCTTAACCTGTGGTAGCGCAGTCAAGGACCTTCGATCAAAAAGTGTCCGGGTGTCAAAGCTGTGATGTCGTTAGGGTCATTGGACATCGGCGAGATTGGTGGGGAGTTCATCACTTCTTCTATTTGGCATAGCAAAGTAGCCATTTCTTCATAAGTGAACGAAAAGTTAGACATGCTCGCCAAGATTTTGTGTAAATGACGTTTAGCGATTTTTACTGCAGCCTCCCACAATCCACCGAAGTTTGGCGATCGCGGCGGTATAAAACTCCAGGTGATGCCCTGCGAGAGTGCAAATTTCTGAATTTCCTCATTACAAGAGGATGAAAGCAAAGTTTTTTGAACCTGCTCTAGCTGATTTTTCGCACCAACAAAATTTGTTCCATTATCTGAAAAGATCTTGCAACATTTGCCACGGCGTGCTATAAATCTTCGAAGAGATGCTATGAATGATTCCGTGGAGAGGTCGTGAACGAGTTCCAAGTGAACTGCTTTAGTCACGAAACAAATAAATACAGCGATATATCCTTTTGATGGTGGCCGTCCGCGTATACGCTGAGTTAAATATACTGGGCCACAATAGTCAACTCCAGTGGTAGAGAATGGTGGCGCAGGACGAATACGATCTGCATGCTGATCACCCATGATTTGTGTTGCTAGTAGTGGGCGGGAACGAAAGCAGATGATGCAGTGTCTTAAGACCCTTCGAACCGTTCGAGAGCCGTCGATTAACCAAAATCTTTGTCGAATTGCGTTTAGGACGGTCTGGCATCCACCATGTAAATTGATGGCGTGATGATGTCGAATTAAAGCCTCCGTAAAGGGATGGCGTTGAGGAAGCAGGATTTGATGCTTGGCATCGTAAGCTAAGTTAGATTGTTGAAGACGTCCGCCGACACGAATAATGTCCTCAGAGTCCAGGAAGGGGTTTAGACGCAATAGGCGACTACGCGATGATATGACCTTGTTGTAAGCCAAGTCTCTATATTCCTGCGCGAAGTACGTGCGCTGGAGATTCCTAATGATTGATTTTAGAGCTGCTTCGAATTCTTCTGTTGCTATTTGGAGATTGTTGGGTGTTGTACCTTTTTTGAAGCTGATGAATCGACGAGCATAACTGATAACCAAAATTAGCCGAAAATAATTATTAGCGAATTTGCAGCCTAGAGTGATGTCAGCTACACCTTTATTACCGGAACAAATAAATGAGAAGGTCTGTTCCTTCCTTTCAGGCAGGTCAGGATTAAATGAATTCTTGAGGCGAGGCCAAAAGGCTGTTTCCAAACTCAAAAATGGAGGACCAGTAAGCCAAAGTTCGTTGATTACTAATTGACTTGGAAGACAACCTCGTGATGTTAAGTCAGCAGGATTGAGGTTGCTCGGTACATGTCTCCATGATGATGTGTCAGTCAAGCTCTGTATTTGAGATATACGATTCGATACGAAAATAGACCATTGGTTGGCCGATGATGTGATCCAAGAGAGAGCGATAGTGGAGTCTGTCCAGCAATATACGGCATTGATGGCAATGTTAAGTGCAGATTTGACTTTGTTAAGGAGGTCTGATAACAATAGTGCGGCACATAGCTCAAGGCGTGCGAGTGTTTGTGTTCGAATAGGCGCAACTCTAGTTGGGTTGAGTAGCGAGACGAGGTACACGTAATTTGTGGAGATGCTGCAATTGTGTTTGAAATTTGCGCCACTGGTTGTGAAGGTGAATAGGAAGAGATTCATCCCAGTGTAATTGCAGAGACCAAAGATGCTGGAGAAATATTTTTCCACTTGTTGTTACTGGATTCATGAATCCAAGAGGATCGAATAAACTAGCAAGTTGTGACAAAATTGTTCGCTTTATTATGCGTGATTCCTGTGCTGCATTTAATCTCTTTGTATTAAAGATGAACTCGTCACCATGTGGATTCCATAGAAGACCAAGCGCCTTAACAACGTTGTCATTATTTATTTGTATAAAACTTTCTCTATCATCAGAGTTTATGTCAGTCGGAACATTGGCAGAGTTAGAGCACCATTTCCTTAGTGGAAATGATCCGAGTACGAGGAGCTTGGTGACTTCATTTTTAATAGCAATAGGCTCGGAAACGGAGTTGGATCCGCACATTAGATTGTCTACAATAGTTGGTTCATGCTTCTAATTGCGAGATAGGCAGCGGAAGCTGTTCCGTACGTCACTGTTGTTGACCGAAATGTTTGTAGTGGCTCATTCGGACTGTCACGCCACAAAATACATTGTAGATTGCGGTCCTCTGGAGCAATCTTTACCTGGCGATACATCTTGACAATATCAGCCATAAGAGCATATTGAAACAACCGGAAGCGAATGATGATTGAAAACGGATCGTCCTGTATGGTTGGTCCTACCATGAGAATGTTTTTCAAAGAATTTCCTTTACTCGTTTTACAGGACCCGTCGAAGACAACTCTTAATCTTGTAGATGAACTATCGTACTTAAAAACAGGATGATGTGGCAGAAAGTATGCAGGGGATTGTGCTTGCGAGATGTCAACAACTTCCATGTGACCAAGTTCTAAGAATTCTTTAATAAAATTTGAATAATCACGATGCAGATCCGGAGATTTGGCTAGTTTCCTTTCCAGATTGTAGAATCTCTTGAGCGCTATATAATATAAGTCGCCGAGTGTTGTTGGCGGTCGGCGAAACGGTAGGCGTACCACAAACCTGCCTGCGTTGGATCTCCGGAATGTTTTTATGAAGTGATTTTCACAAGCACTATCCTCGTCCGTCATGTGTGATGTTCTAAGTGTTGGTTCCTCCATTTCCCAGAATTTTTGAACCAATCTATTGAGATCATCAACTTGCCTTGTATTTTGCGAAGTGTCTGATGAAGCAACGAGCGAAGTGGCAGTTGATTGTGTATTTCCGGAAACAATCCAACCAAGTACTGTTTTTTGAAGGACAGCCGATGAGTTTGGCGAAAGTTTGATCTGTCCAATCGATAGTAGGTCGAAAAATAAGCTGGCACCAATAAGTATGTCAATTCTTTGCGGTATATTGAAATGCGGATCTGCCAATTGAATATTTGGAGGAAGGACGCAGTTTGAGATGTCGATATGATGCACAGGTAGCAATCCGGCGATATTTTTAAGGACAAGGGCATCTAGCGTTGTGGTGAAATTGCTTACCCTGGATTTTACAACCAATTCTGTGATGGCTTTGGAGCTGGTGTTGGACGTTCCTATTCCTACTATTTCTGAGTTGTTTGGTTGCAACTTTAGTTTTAATTGTTGCACAAGGCGGCGAGTGACAAAATTAAATTGCGAACCCGAGTCTAGAAGTGCTCTGCATGTGGTGAAATTGCCATTGGATCCTTTTACATCGATTAGGACTGTGGCTAACATGACGTTTCCTGCATTTAGATTGGCGTATGACTGACCGAGTGCGACGAATGTTGACGAATTTGATTGAGAGCAACCCGGTACGGACTCGTGGACTTCGATTTGGGGCTGCTGATTCTTGATGTTATTGCTTTCAGATGATTGAAAGCTAATGCCTGTATTAGACACGTTTTTCGGCAAATGTAATAGTGTATGATGGGGTTTCGAACATTGTCTGCACTGACTGGATTTACATGAGCGTACCGAATGGCCTGGTTTTAAGCAATTAATGCACAAATTTACCGTTTTCGCGAATTGGAAACGTTCGGAGGGAGTTTTCGACACGAATTGTTCGCACTTAAATGCAGAATGCATATCTTGCCTACAAAACTGACAATTTTGTACCGATTGTGTGGCAGTGAAGACTGATGGAATTTTAGAATGGTTCGTTCGCGATCGATTATTTTGAGCACTATTTTCACTGCGTAATTGTTTTGGATTGCTTGCTACCGATTTCTCGAGTGATTCTACTTCTAGTTTCAAGAATTTAATTAATGCTTCAATTTGCTTGTCGCCGCGAAAACCAATAGACGGTATGGCGCTTCTTTAAAGTCAGATGAAAACTTATCGAGGTTACGATGAAAATCAACTCGTAAATCTACCGGCATTGTTTTTAGTAGCACTGATTTTAGCATTATTGAATAGTGTGTGGTAGGTTTACCGAGGGCAGCAAGAGTTCTGGTCGAGGAAACAATTGTGTTAGTAGGTAAGGCGACACCTGAGCCAGACAGTCGTGACGTCACAGGCGCCGGGTGTTAATGACCTTAGGCAGTAGACCAAGGTCATAAGACGGGGTTAATGACCCTATGCAGTAGACTATGGTCATAAGACGGGGGGGGGGGGGGGTTAATGGCTTTATGCGATAGGCCAAGGTCACAGACATTAGTGTAGGTAGATGGCCATATACAATTGGCCAAGGGCATTGGTATGGGTAGATGAGACGGGGTTAACGACTTTAGGCAATAAGTGTGTTAGATGCATTTTGCATAAGTGTGTCGGATGGTTTTTGTACGGGGAGAGGAACTTAAAAACAAATAGCATGTGCGTCTATTGGTTGGTTGCAAGATGCATTTTGATTCTTCTTTACGCCATGTTTTCTAGATATCTAGAGCCTCGGTTCCAGGTAGATAATTTGCGGGAAGCCGGTTCTTGGGTTGCTTGATGTTTACCTTTTGTTGGTAGAATGTAGGTTACAAGTGCACATGTTGGCCGGTTGATTCGTGTTTACATTTTTGTTGGTAGAATGCATGTCGGTTCTTGTGCGTGTTAAGTGTGTCGGATGCATTTTGTACGGGGAGATGAATTTAAAAACAAAGTAGCATGCGCGTCTTCTTGATGCAACTATAATGCGGTGAAGTCGTTATACCATTTATTTTATGCGATCTTCTCGAGTCTTTTGAACTTATGAGACGACGAATGTTGTTTGTATGTTTTTATTTTATGCAGGTGAATGCTATAATGATGATAATGAGTTGCAGTAAACTTTATGCACTGTGGACATTTTTACCTGTTATATTTTCACACTTGCATTTTTTCCGGTCCGTGGGACACGATCAGATTTGCTGTGATGTTGTTATACCATTAAGATTGGCACTGGGTCAAGTTCATGGCGATACAGGTGTATATCAGAGGTTATTGTCGATTTCGGCGGACAGCTTCTAGCTATCGGCGGACAGTTTGTGTGCGTGTGAAAGCATGTATCCGCGCCACTATTATTGCTTAATATTGTGCCTGAAAATTTCAAGTACTGAATGAAACAAGTTTTTTCCGTTTTTAGTTTTTTATTCAAAGTTCATACATTTAATTTCTTAAAATAGCTTAACTTTAATCTGATTACAAAATTGATTATATTTCTTAAATAAAATAGGCGTAAGTAATTGTTCCATTTCAAGACACCGACGTTGAAACCTTAATCGATCTAGTGCGTAAGATTGCTAATTACCCTTTTCTACTACAACTATAGGCATACCAAGCTTTTTGCATGTTTTTTCCGAAATTGGTGTGAAGTGGTGATAATTTTGGTTGAAGTGAACAAATAAAGTAGGCTAGTTAATTGACAAGCTTCTGAGGTGAGAGGGGACATTTATATAAAAGAACTGAAATAAAACTTTTTTGGACACAAGGAAAATAACTAACTGACAATTTAAGCAACCACTCAATAAAGCAGAATAGTCTGGCCAATCAGTACATTTGTCATTTTTATAACTAAAAACTAGAATTTTTCATGGTGAAGCTATCATGTATGGATTTCACTATTGCGTAAAGTTGTAAAATTGATCTAGATTGTTCCCAGGGGAACTTGACTATTACATAAAGTTGTGAAATTCTTGGTTGTTCGAGGAGTTTGACTATTGCATAAAGTTGTAAAATTGTTCTAATTAAGACAGTTAACCTTGCCAGGAGAAAATTCAAAATGGCGGCTAACTAAAAAATAGAAAATCCAATAATTTATCACTGAAGGTCACATATTTGAGTCGAACCACTCAATAAAGAAGAATAGTCTGGCCAATCAGTACATTTTGTCATTTTTATAACTAAAAACTAGAATTTTTCATTGTGAAGCTATCATGTATGGATTTGACTATTGCGTAATGTTCTGAAATTGATCTAGATTGTTCCCAGGGGAACTTGACTATTGCATAAAGTTGTGAAATTCTTGGTTGTTTGTGTGTGTGTGTGTTTCCACAAGTGATTTCCTGGCAACCAGCATCTGAAGCGGATAGTTATTGTCAGAAATATCTGCGTCGAAAAAGTGTAAATCACTATACTATATTGTAAACACAATGTAAAGGTAAGTGAGTTCATTACAAAGTATCGGCAAAATAGAAAGTACCGTGAAAAATAGAACCAAATATTAATAATACCTTGGGCATCTGAAATAGATCTTTTTTAATTTTCAAATACGTATATTGCCAGAAAGGTGCAAATCACTATACTATATTGCAAACGCATTGCAAAGGTAAGTGAGTTCATTACAAAGTACCAGTGAAAAATAGAACTAAATATTAATAATACCTTGGGCATCTGAAATAGATCTTTTAGTTTTCAAATACGTAAATGACTGTTTCTGCCAATTAATACAGCTATACTCGAAAATTATCCGCTGTTCATGCATATTTTTCGAACATATTTAACCCATATGATTGCTGGTCCTGTATGTATTTAAGCCTTTCCATGGTTATTCCACGTTCTTTACCGTACACGTAGACGGCTAGCTTATAACCGAGGAACTCTGTCAGAAAACTCGTACTCGTTTTTAAAAACTGATAAACCAGCTTGATTAGCTGTATAAATTTTATTAATATACTGTATAATACAAATCTTATTTACAATATTAATTCTTTCGTTACTACTAGCTTATAAATTAAATTCTTTTTTAAAAATTGAATGCTGTGCATGTTTGATATGTAGGAAAATTTAAAGGGGTCTTACAAGCACAGAAATCGTTTACAGTTATATCGATTTTACTACAGATTTTCTCTTATAGCTTTTTTAACACATAAATATTTCTATGTATAACTGCAAAGGAGAATCATACATTAGGACCTTTTTGCAGGTCTAAAAATTGCGCAAAATTAAATTAATACCGATCAAGATGCTATAAAGTTTAAATGAAAGTAACCTAAAAAGTGCAATTAAAAATATTTGATCTTAATGGTACTAAATCTTATCTAGAATTACATATTACTTTTATAAAAATTTCTTCCGCTTGTAACCAAAAGGAACAGAACTGTTATCTTCTCGAAATCGGCGCTTTTCTGATAAGGGCCTGTACTTTTTTATTTCGGATTTTGTTATAACCGAATGGTCCTTTGTACGTCGAAAGCTTTGCGTGGTCAATAAAATATATTGATTTTCCTCTGGATACAAAACCATGTTCTTTATTGTAATTCGCCCATATAAATATATAATTTTATTATAAGACAGTATCACCTTGAACCCGACGCGGAAACACAAAAGTCGGTAACTGAAATCGGTAACTGCTAATTTAATGGTTATGGCCTTTATAGTTTCGAGGTGTCACATAATTCTAGATTAGCACATGTATTTTCTGCACACGCATAGTGTATAATGTGTATCAGAATGTAGACTAGTACAATCTTTTCTATAATTAATGTGATAGAGGTAGTGGTCGGATGGGGAGACTCCTTTGAAGAATGTGTGGAGGAGTCTTGTGAAAATTGTATAAAAGGGGCGGCTAAAGATACTGTAGAATATAATCACACGGACTTCTAGCCGTACTGGAACGAATCTAGCTATTACGGGTAAGAATAATTCTTTTTTTATTTTATGAATTATTAATTAACTTTATTTTTTAGACTTGTAGCGATAAGACAAAAATTCATCAGGGTTTATTGAAGATATACAGACAGCTTACCAGCATATCAAAAGCCCCTTGAAGAACACAAGGATCTTTGAAACTACGGAAAATCACACAGGTCATATGTCAAGCGAGTAGCTTGCCAGCATACATCAGTAATAAGGATAAGGATTTTAGTCAGTTCTTATCGAATATATCGAAAATGTCGCGCTTTATAATTATTAAAGATTGCGCTAGCCATGTCAAACGGTTTAATGTGCGCGGGAGGAAATTAGAATTCAAAATCAAATCAGTGCCTGATAACACGGAACCTACTAGCTGGATTAAGAAGTCTTTACAAGATATTGTAGAATATGCTGCTCAAGATCTTCAACCTACAGATCAGGTCGGAATTACTTTTTGTGGAGAAGGTTTCAAGGAACAGGGGCCCGCATGGATGAATTTTAGGGAGGCTGCTTCTATCAAGATGATAGATATTTGGGAGATGATTTCAAAGATTTTCCAAAGCAATTCTGCTGGGCTAAGTACGGATACATTTTGCTTAGGAATAACATCAGTACGCCTACCGTCTGGTACTGGTCGTGCAAGAAAATACAATTCTTTTGACGAGGAAAGTGCCAGTAAAATGGGGATTGTCACCATAAATAACAAAGACAATCTATGCCTACTTCGAGCCCTAGTTGTTGCAATTGCGGCTGTTGAAAAAGATTCTGACTACCGTAAGATTAGAAAAGATGCAGGAAAACTTCAGACTCGTCTTGCTATGGAATTACTGGCAAAATCAAAAGTTAGCATACCGAATGAGGGTGCTGGTATTCCGGAATTAAGAATACTTCAAGAGCTTTTTAAGGACTCATATAAAATTGTGGTCTATCAATACGGATGTAAAGAACGAAATGTTATTTTTGAGGGCCATACGGATGGTAAGCGACTGAACCTGTTACATCATAAGGGACATTTCAACGTAATAACATCACTTACATCGGCCTTTTCTTGCGGCTATTTTTGTAATCACTGCAGTCAACCCTTTGATCACAAAAACAAACACCGTTGCAAAAAAACATGCCCCTGTTGTCAACAGGCTCCTGTATGTTCAAGTAATATAAAAAATAAATTCTGTAAAGCCTGTAAACGAGAGTTTAGGGGACAAGAGTGTTACGAAAAACACCTAGCTGCTGGATCATTGGACAAGGGGAGCGTCTGTGAACAAGTAAAAAGGTGCATCAAGTGTCTCAAAACTTTTAACGCATGTAAAACACATATATGTGGAGAAATTTTTTGTAAAATTTGTAAAATCAACGTACCACAAGGGCATGCCTGTTTCATTCAGCCTGACAAGCGTAAACTACTGACCAAAAATATTCTTTATGTTTTCTATGATCTCGAAACACGCCAAGAAAAAATTGGCACCGAAAAAACAATAGAAGAACAAGCCTTGATTGGAGAAATAAAATTGCATGAGCCCAATTTATGTGTGTTTCAGCAAAGGTGTGACCAGTGTATTGATAAAAAACTAAATACGTGCAAAAAATGTGGTTTAAGAGAACATGTATTAAGAGTCAAACCAGTAGAAATTTTTTTTGGAGTATTTGCTGAATCAAAGAAAGATGTTCAAGAAAGTTATTGTAATTGCCCATAATGGACAAGCGTTCGATCATCAGTTCCTTCTCAACCGCATACTTTATCAGACAGACATAAAAGCAGAATTAATAATGAGAGGAACGAAAATTATAATGATGCGGATAGATAACGTTAAATTTCTTGATTCTTTAAATTATTTTCCCATGTCGCTATCGCAGTTACCGAAGGCCTTTAATTTACCATCGATTTTTAAAAAGGGCTATTTTCCGCATCTATTTAATACAATAGAAAATGAAAGTTACGCTGGACCACTGCCGCTAGCTAAATATTATAGCCCGAACTCAATGAAATCAGAAGATCGTAACACCTTCCAGAAATGGTATGAACAGCACAAGAATGAAGAATTCAACATGCAGCGAGACCTGGAGGAATATTGTAAAAGTGACGTACAGATCCTGACTGAAGCATGCCTGAAATTTCGAAATTTAATGATAAATGAATGCAGCGTTGACCCGTTCGTGGAAGCTACAACTATAGCCTCAGCGTGTAACCTTGTTTTCCGACGTAATTTTCTGAAGCCCAACACAATTAGAGTAATCCCTAAAAAAGGGTACCGTTATGCCGATAATCAATCGAAGGAGGCTATACAATGGTTATTATGGGAGGAGGATCAGCGCAAAATTAATATTCAACATGCAGCAAATGGAAGAGAAGCTGTAGTAAACGGAGTTAAAGTAGATGGATACTGCCACGAAACACAGCAAGTCTTCGAATTTCACGGGTGTTATTATCATGGCCACATCTCTTGCCTACGGCATAATCGTGACGACCCCCTGTATGATGACCCAACCGATACTCTAAATCGTCGATATGAAAGAACTGTTTCAAAAACTGGTCGCTTACGTACTCTTGGTTATGAAGTAATTGAAATGTGGGCTTGTGATTTTGATAGGCAGCTTAGTATCGATAAAGAGATGGTGAATTATTTGGACTATCACCCTCAGTTGAATAGTTCACCCCTAAAACCGAGAGATGCTTTTTATGGCGGGCGAACTGGAAACACCTATAGTTACTATAAGTGTAAACCCGGCGAAAAAATTAAATATATAGATGTGTGTTCCCTTTACCCATGGGTATGCAAAAATGGTAAATTTCCTATTGGACACCCAACGCTATATGTTGGAGATGATAACTGTTCTAAGCTTGATTTAAAGAAGATAGAGGGAATAATTAAGTGTAAAATACTGCCACCAGAAGAATTACTACATCCCGTGCTGCCTCTTAAGCAAAACAGTAAACTGATGTTTTCACTTTGTCGAAAATGTAGTGAAAATAAAAATCAGGACGAGTTTTGCCCACACTCTAATGAAGAAAGAGCGTTGATAGGAACTTGGGTAATAGATGAGGTGAAGAAAGCTTTAGAAAATGATTACAAGCTGCTCGAAGTATATGAGATATGGAGTTATGATGTGAAGCAATACAATAAAATAGCATCTACTGATGGATTGTTTACAGCTATGATGAATAAATTTATTAAAATGAAACAGCAAGCATCAGGCTGGCCGAGTAAATGCTCTTCTCAGGAAGCAAAAGACAAGTACATTGAGGATTTTCTGTCCATTGAAGGCGTCAAACTAGAGTTCGATCAAATTGTAAACAACACAGGCTTAAGATCTCTAGCCAAGCTGATATTGAATTCTTTCTGGGGAAAATTTGGACAGAGGGAAAATTTGCCAAAAACCAGCATAATAAATCAACCCTCGAAATTATATGAACTGCTTACCAATCCATCTATTGAGGTTTGCCATTTGCTACCCATTAACGAAGAAACCGTGGTTGTCAACTGGGAGTATAAGGAAGAAGTGACCGAATGTTTACCTACAGTTAATGTTTGCATAGCAGCCTATACAACGACACAAGCCCGACTGAAACTGTACTATTATTTAGATCAACTGGGAGATCGCGTTTTATACTATGATACAGATTCCGTAATCTACATAGATAGAGAGGGAGAATACGAACCACCAACTGGAGAGTTTATAGGAGATATGACAGATGAAATTGAATCTTATGGTGCTGGTAGCTATATAACAGAATTTGTGAGTGGAGGGCCGAAGAACTATGCATATAAACTTTTTAGCACGAGAGAAAACACTGAAAAGATAGTTTGCAAGGTTAAGGGTATTTGCTTAAACTACGAGGCCTCTAAACTGATAAATTTTGATACAATAAAGAACATGTTTTTGTATCCAGAGGAAAATCAATATATTTTATTGACCACGCAAAGCTTTCGACGTACAAAGGACCATTCGGTTATAACAAAATCCGAAATAAAAAAGTACAGGCCCTTATCAGAAAAGCGCCGATTTCGAGAAGATAACAGTTCTGTTCCTTTTGGTTACAAGCGGAAGAAATTTTTATAAAAGTAATATGTAATTCTAGATAAGATTTAGTACCATTAAGATCAAATATTTTTAATTGCACTTTTTAGGTTACTTTCATTTAAACTTTATAGCATCTTGATCGGTATTAATTTAATTTTGCGCAATTTTTAGACCTGCAAAAAGGTCCTAATGTATGATTCTCCTTTGCAGTTATACATAGAAATATTTATGTGTTAAAAAGGCTATAAGAGAAAATCTGTAGTAAAATCGATATAACTGTAAACGATTTCTGTGCTTGTAAGACCCCTTTAAATTTTCCTACATATCAAACATGCACAGCATTCAATTTTTAAAAAAGAATTTAATTTATAAGCTAGTAGTAACGAAAGAATTAATATTGTAAATAAGATTTGTATTATACAGTATATTAATAAAATTTATACAGCTAATCAAGCTGGTTTATCAGTTTTTAAAAACGAGTACGAGTTTTCTGACAGAGTTCCTCGGTTATAAGCTAGCCGTCTACGTGTACGGTAAAGAACGTGGAATAACCATGGAAAGGCTTAAATACATACAGGACCAGCAATCATATGGGTTAAATATGTTCGAAAAATATGCATGAACAGCGGATAATTTTCGAGTATAGCTGTATTAATTGGCAGAAACAGTCATTTACGTATTTGAAAACTAAAAGATCTATTTCAGATGCCCAAGGTATTATTAATATTTAGTTCTATTTTTCACTGGTACTTTGTAATGAACTCACTTACCTTTGTAATGCGTTTGCAATATAGTATAGTGATTTGCACCTTTCTGGCAATATACGTATTTGAAAAATAAAAAAGATCTATTTCAGATGCCCAAGGTATTATTAATATTTGGTTCTATTTTTCACGGTACTTTCTATTTTGCCGATACTTTGTAATGAACTCACTTACCTTTACATTGTGTTTACAATATAGTATAGTGAATTACACTTTTTCGACGCAGATATTTCTGACAATAACTATCCGCTTCAGATGCTGGTTGCCAGGAAATCACTTGTGGAAACACACACACACACAAACAACCAAGAATTTCACAACTTTATGCAATAGTCAAGTTCCCCTGGGAACAATCTAGATCAATTTCAGAACATTACGCAATAGTCAAATCCATACATGATAGCTTCACAATGAAAAATTCTAGTTTTTAGTTATAAAAATGACAAAATGTACTGATTGGCCAGACTATTCTTCTTTATTGAGTGGTTCGACTCAAATATGTGACCTTCAGTGATAAATTATTGGATTTTCCATTTTTTAGTTAGCCGCCATTTTGAATTTTCTCCTGGCAAGGTTAACTGTCTTAATTAGAACAATTTCACAACTTTATGCAATAGTCAAACTCCTCGAACAACCAAGAATTTCACAACTTTATGTAATAGTCAAGTTCCCCTGGGAACAATCTAGATCAATTTTACAACTTTACGCAATAGTGAAATCCATACATGATAGCTTCACCATGAAAAATTCTAGTTTTTAGTTATAAAAATGACAAATGTACTGATTGGCCAGACTATTCTGCTTTATTGAGTGGTTGCTTAAATTGTCAGTTAGTTATTTTCCTTGTGTCCAAAAAAGTTTTATTTCAGTTCTTTTATATAAATGTCCCCTCTCACCTCAGAAGCTGGTCAATTAACTAGCCTACTTTATTTGTTCACTTCAACCAAAATTATCACCACTTCACACCAATTTCGGAAAAAACATGCAAAAAGCTTGGTATGCCTATAGTTGTAGTAGAAAAGGGTAATTAGCAATCTTACGCACTAGATCGATTAAGGTTTCAACGTCGGTGTCTTGAAATGGAACAATTACTTACGCCTATTTTATTTAAGAAATATAATCAATTTTGTAATCAGATTAAAGTTAAGCTATTTTAAGAAATTAAATGTATGAACTTTGAATAAAAAACTGAAAACGGAAAAAACTTGTTTCATTCAGTACTTGAAATTTTCAGGCACAATATTAAGCAATAATAGTGGCGCGGATACATGCTTTCACACGCACACAAACTGTCCGCCGATAGCTAGAAGCTGTCCGCCGAAATCGACAATAACCTCTGATATACACCTGTATCGCCATGAACTTGACCCAGTGCCAATCTTAATGGTATAACAACATCACAGCAAATCTGATCGTGTCCCACGGACCGGAAAAAATGCAAGTGTGAAAATATAACAGGTAAAAATGTCCACAGTGCATAAAGTTTACTGCAACTCATTATCATCATTATAGCATTCACCTGCATAAAATAAAAACATACAAACAACATTCGTCGTCTCATAAGTTCAAAAGACTCGAGAAGATCGCATAAAATAAATGGTATAACGACTTCACCGCATTATAGTTGCATCAAGAAGACGCGCATGCTACTTTGTTTTTAAATTCATCTCCCCGTACAAAATGCATCCGACACACTTAACACGCACAAGAACCGACATGCATTCTACCAACAAAAATGTAAACACGAATCAACCGGCCAACATGTGCACTTGTAACCTACATTCTACCAACAAAAGGTAAACATCAAGCAACCCAAGAACCGGCTTCCCGCAAATTATCTACCTGGAACCGAGGCTCTAGATATCTAGAAAACATGGCGTAAAGAAGAATCAAAATGCATCTTGCAACCAACCAATAGACGCACATGCTATTTGTTTTTAAGTTCCTCTCCCCGTACAAAAACCATCCGACACACTTATGCAAAATGCATCTAACACACTTATTGCCTAAAGTCGTTAACCCCGTCTCATCTACCCATACCAATGCCCTTGGCCAATTGTATATGGCCATCTACCTACACTAATGTCTGTGACCTTGGCCTATCGCATAAAGCCATTAACCCCCCCCCCCCCCCCGTCTTATGACCATAGTCTACTGCATAGGGTCATTAACCCCGTCTTATGACCTTGGTCTACTGCCTAAGGTCATTAACACCCGGCGCCTGTGACGTCACGACTGTCTGGCTCAGGTGTCGCCTTACCTACTTGTGTTGTAAAGATGACGCAAGTTAACCACGTCGTTACGTGATTGTACGGGCTTGAGACCCATTAAAATTTGCATCACTTTGTCGACAATCTTATCGTTGTCACCAAACTCTTCCCTTAGAAGACTGATCGCGCTGTCATAACATGTCGCACTGGGAGTAAATCCTTCGATGGTCTTGGCAGCCTTACCAATTAGCACTGATTGCAGGTAAATGTATTTATCCGTGCCATTTAGAGACGAATTTTCGTGTACCGCAACGCGAAACTGCTCCCAAAAGGGCAGCCAATCTTCAAAATCACCTGAAAACCTTTTTAATGTAAGTTTTGGTAATTTTACGGCCTTATTGGTCTCAACACGAACTTCGCCGGGACCACTACGTGATACACAGCGATTGTGCATTCGATTTATGCGAATTATGCGTTGATTGAGACGAGCGATGGTGGCATTGGCCTTGTCGTCATAATCCGCTATGCCTTCACACTCCCGTACCATTTCATCCGATTTAATAGATGAAAGTAAGTCGGTATTTGCCTTGCACAAATTTCCGCATGCATTTTTTATGCGTTCAAGAAAGACAGAGAGCTCTTCTTCAATAGAGTCGAAATTGTGGCTATTTGCTTCTATTGATTGTGACTCTGGTAACAGTAAATATTCCTCTGCGGAGTTGCATAATTTTGTCACCTGACCGCGATATACCGTTCGTACCGAAATGTTCATTTTTTGGATGATTTTATACAGTATCTTGTATTAGGATATATCCAATGTTCTGGCACCTATCGCACAACACAATACCGAATTAATGTTCAGTTTTTTTTACATATATAACATATGTCGAAAGTCTATCCAATACCAACTACACAGCACAGTTCCAAGGGAATTGTCGATAATGCACTCACTGCACGATTAAATCAAACGAAAATTTGAAATATTGAAAATGTTTACAGATAATCTAAAGTTCCCGGGTTTCGGCACCAAAATGATGACTAAAATAAGCTTTTTTATTGTAGGTTTTCGATAACGATACGAAAAGAAAGAACGACACGAAAATTTAGCAAAACTTAGTTTTGATTTCGAAACAAGTTTTATTCAAAGTGATGTTGCTCGGTTGGAGTTCGATAAGCGAGAGACTCAAAAAAGGGTCCGAGTTAGATGAACAATGCAATTTTTTACAGTTATTAAAATTTCAGGTTTGAAGCTATATAAATCAATTTATGTTATGTTTGAAGCTATATAAATCAATTTATGTTATGTATTTAACACACACTACATAAGTTCCAAGTTTCAGCCTCCTAGCGTAAGTGGTTCCTGAGATCTAGAAACCAAAACTTTTCGTCTAAAAAGCTCCATTCTCCTCTCCCCTCGCACCCCCTCCAACCGAAAATATATCAGTCGTAGCGGTTCACCCAACCTACCCACCATAAAAATTTCATTCTTAATATCTCCACGGGTTTGAGAGCTACGCGCCTTCAAACGATTTTGCGTACGGCGGACAGGCGAACATTTTTTTTTGCGCTTTTGTGGGGTTTACTAGTCCTAAAACGTGAAAATACAAAGTTTCAGGGTAGCAAATTTTTTTTAAATACTTTATTATTAAAAAATAATAAAGTAAATGTATTGAATTTTCCTTACATTTGTACGGATACATTTTTAATGGCAGAGTATGCCATAGAGATATATATACTGGAGATGACAAGCAGCGATTGAGTTGAAGGCGGACGTCGTCGGTTTCACTTGCACGCAAAACAACAACAAATTGACGTAACTTTCCTGTTTTGTCTCACTCACTCACACGCTAAAACAACTTCAATCAGAGCCTCTGAACTATAGCCGCACAGCTGAATTGAACATATAAAACCAGAGTCATAAGAACATACAAATCCATACAAATCGCAACAATTTTGTATGGCGGATGCATGACTTGGATGATAAAAACCAAGTTTTCTATTAAAGTGCAAGCTTTTGTTAGGCAAAGCAAAGTTAAATAGCTTATAAACATATTTAAAAATGAGAATTAGAAAAGTTTTCTCATCTGGAATTGAGTTTTCATCGAAAAAATGAGCTTGAAAAAAATATCGAAATTTTCAGCAATGTCGGCATTTCGCCATTTAAAAAATGTGCAGTTAAATTGCTTATTTTTTGAAAGATAATTTTTGTTATATGAAACAAATTGCATATTGCTATGATTCTGAACATTTGTTATTCAGTATCGACTCTAGAGGGTTCGTCAATTCCAAAGTTTTGTATTAAAACACCGCGCATTGGGATAATAAAATATTGTTACGAATTCGTTCCAAAAAAGATTCTCCAATGAACTGGTATATTTTCTCATTTTGATCCGTGACGTCACACATCACATAAAATACAAGGCATTTCTCACGACGAACTATCATATGTGCGCGGCCTGAGTTTAAGTCGGCGGTGCTTCTATTTGATATAACGACCCTGTTTTGTTTCACTTCACACCGTGTTTTTGGCTTCAAAGCGCTTTATACAAAACCGATGGCTTGTCGTCTCCAGTAGCTTTATGGAGTATACGCTATTGCTATCGTATATATTTGTAAATGTGTAAAATTTCGATGAGTTTTCCATATGTATGATCTGCTTGCTGGGCAGATAAAATAACGAAAAGTGTAGTTCTTAGCCATTCTATTGACGAATGGTAAAGTTGGAAACCTCCACCTTTTGGCAAAGAAAATGAACAATTTTTCTCAATGAATGGGCGGTAAAAACTTGGAAATAACTTCTCAAATGTTTAATATTCTGGAAAAAAGAAATATGGAATGAGGTTCATTTAAATTCACTTTAAGCGATATTTTGGAGTAAATAACTTTTATTTGAGCTCAATCTCAATTTTGTATGAAAATCACATGCAACTGCCAGTTTCTGTCTATCTTATAAGGTTCCGAAACTTGCCGCCAGAGCACATGGTATATTCGTCAATAGGTTTGTTCGTTTTGGATACACACTCTTTCTACACTTTTCTGCACGCGCTCAAGAGTTAGTGCAGAAAAGTGTAGAAAGTGTATGCAAAAAGAGCAAACCTTATATTCTTCCATGGGTAATTGCTTAGATTATATACCTAAAAGGATTTAACATGCCACCATAAAAAAGAGCCAATTTGTTTTATGCGCATGTCGAAGTAAAAGCTGCATGGGTGTACAGAACTGATTTTATTTATTTTAGGGGCAAAAATTCTAGCTCGCATTTTAAACATACTGCAGTCACGATCAGCTGCAAGCCAATAGTATGATACTCTAGATGAGGGCGATTTTGCCCGTTAACGAACTTAGCCCGATTCAAAATTTCAAGATCCTAGAACCTAGTTCTTGAGTTATCATGCTAACGGACAGACGGACGGGCGGACGGACGGGTGGACGAACGTTTTGGTCCCAAATAAGCACAAAATAGTATATAACTTTTTTGTGTTCTGAGGCTTCGTTCTAAACGTTACAATTTTTTGGGCTGGATTAAACTTATAATACTCTGGTTTCATCTAGAATATAAAACTATCTATCTCCTTGTAATCTATGTATGTTTGCTTTACAGTTGTATGTTATTTTATCATATATGTAGATATCTACTTATGATCTGGTACGATTCCGTAACTGAAATCTTGGCGAAATGTTAGATACGAGCAGCTTTTTCAAATGTGTTCTTTGATAAACACCATTTCGATATTTCGTCAGACTTATTTTTAACAATAATGCAACCATTTTTTTATTACTATTATAATTTAATGAGAAGGTTATATTGTTGTGAACTCAACGGAGACTAGTCATCGAAAAGATTTTTTTCGAAGCAAAGCATTTGTACAGAAATGGATATTTTAATAAATATTTCTTTTCTAAGTTGCATGTTCGAAATAATCACCTTTGTAACGCTTTTGGATGGCCCAAATATAACGTTATTTTGCTACGCCATTGGATCCAAGATCCAAGCCGTTCAGGTTACCATGACTAGGGTTACTGTATACACACTCACACCAAAACAGCCTCTAAGAGGGGTTTGGCAGATACGTACCAAGGTGAAAAACCAGTAAATTTAAATTTTTTCCATGTTTATGGGATTTCACTTTATAAACATTCGAAATGATTGACTTTTCGCTGCAAAATTGTAAATTTCCATAGAAGAAATGAAAGAAATAGGAAAATTTACCATTGAAAACCACAATTTCGCGCACACACACTTCGATATCAAAGAAAAACACGTACTAGAATTGTGGAAGGGAACCGACAGCTGTTTTTCCGACTCTTCACATATTCGCACTAACACACTTCAAAAACGCAATTTGATAGCAATTCCCAGTAGTACAAAAACAGGCGAACTAGTACATAAACAGGCGATTTTTGTGAGGTTAAATTACAATTTCTAGTACAGAAACGACCGAATTAGACGTATCTGCCAAACCCTAGGTAGAGAGTGTTGTGTATATAGTGACCCTAACCATGACAACCAATAAAAACAACCAATAAAATATTCCATCATAAGGTCTGTTCTTTTTGCATACACTTTCTCCACTAGGTTACACTTTCTGCCGTAATGCTGTTCTTTTTGTCGGTGTGACGTCAGAGGTGGCTGTTCTTTTTGTCGAGTGTAGTGTACTCAGTGTACACTTTCTTACACTGGGTCGGGAGCAGGTGTAAGTCTTCTTCTTTACCATCTGTCAAAATTGACTTTTGTGCATTTATGAAA
The DNA here is from genome assembly GCA_951812415.1 of Beris morrisii. Taxonomy (NCBI): domain Eukaryota; kingdom Metazoa; phylum Arthropoda; class Insecta; order Diptera; family Stratiomyidae; genus Beris; species Beris morrisii. The sequence continues at coordinate 69,559,816 of OX638313.1, forward strand.
ATACTGTTTTGAATGAATAAATGCAAGAATATTGAATAGCAATAAATTTGCATTGATAGAAGTGAAAGAATAAAACATATAAAGAAGTTCGGAATTTTAGCTGTCGTTTTTCTACACTAACCCGTTCTTTTTGCGCGATCTACATACTAAATCCTACACTTTCAGTGTAATGTGTATTACACTGAAAGTGCAAGCTACACTAAAGTGTTAATTTAACCTGACAAAAAGAACAAACCTATAATTCACGTGTGTTTTTGACAAGCAAGATCCCTTGGCATCCTTGGATCCCATGGTGCTATCAAAATAATTTTGGTTTCAATTTTTTTCGTGCTTTCACACCGGGGTGTCCTATCCTTACCCAGCAAACCAAAAGTTCCGAGTTCGTTTCGAAATCGTTCCACCTTGTCGGTGTCGATTTGCCGATTTCTGAGACGATTTCGTCTCGAAGTCGTATCGGAAACTATATGAGGGTTGAGGGTTGACAGATGTCGGAACGAAATGTAGTTACGAACTCGTTCTGAGTTTTCGGAAAGATTTCGGTAAGAAATTTCGTGCAGACTTCGGTACGAAATGTCGTTCAGATTTCGGTGCGAAATGTCGGGAAGATTTCGATACGAAATGTCGGAAAGATTTCGATTCGAAATGTCGGGACAATTTCGAGCTCAGCCCGAGTAACGAATTATTACAATTACAGAATTATAACAGTTTTATAAGTTCAATGAAAAAATAATTAAAACAGAAACAGAATTTACGGAAAATAAATATAACATATATATGGTATAAATTTACTTAAATTAAAAACAATTCTTTCAAAAACAAAATAAATAACAAAAACCATTCCAATCATTAATAAAAAAAAAATTATTCTTAAAACATTTTAATTATTAGATATGTATCCTTCCTATTATACGCATGCCGAAATCTTTCTCTTCTTTGCTTTGTTTACCTTATCCTTGGCATTGTGGAAAAATTTTTTTATATTGCAATTAACCCCGTCCCTTGTTTCTCTTTCGAAGATTTTTAAACAGGACTCTGTAAAATAAATATTTTAAATACAGTCTTCTAAGGATACAAAGCTCAACTTACCTCTAACTATCTCGATAATTTTAAAATACTTCACGCCAATATTCATGTTCGCCGAGGTCCACGCAAAACCCGTAGTCAGTTCGTCAGATCCGAAAATCATGTTGAGGTTTTCACTGACGAACCGACTGCATCCTCGGCACCTTATAAAACGCTTCATCTTCAGAAGAAATGTAATATATATTAAGTTATAGAGTTCCTATTTAATAACAGCAATTAAGTATCGCTTACCAATTTTTCTTTAACGTTCGCATCATTTTTTAATTTATTTTCGAACTCCAGTATGGCGTCATTTGAAGTGAACGGAAATGAGGGCAAGTTATCAGTCTCGAAAATAATGTTTTCCTTTTTCATCATTTCGGCTGTTCTTCGCAACAATCCGAACTCGGTAATATGTTGTGTTAACACATTGTTGAAGCCCTCTTTCAATCGACTGTTTTCGTCCTGAAAACGTTAATTTTCGTTTTGGAGCGATTGAAACTCCTGTGCTTGCCTCACTTCTATGGCAGTTAATTTAAGGTAAATATCAAAAGAGTAAGCATAAAAGGTTTTTAAAGAATTTATGTAAACTAAAACGAATCCATAATTAAATGTCTACCTCGTAATAAGCCATCTTGAGCTTGTTCGGATTGTGGCAAATTTTCGCTTTGGCAATTACCAAGAGGCTGTCGATTGTCAGTGGATGATCTCGGAAATCGTTCTGCAAAGAGCAAAGCATATATATTAAAATACTAGAAATTGAAAAAAGTAGTTTATTTCACCTGAATCCTCCATTTGAAAATTTATATTTCTGTTTACCGGACTTTTTTGATCGTTCTGTAGTACAGTTAGCGGTTCAATTTCGGATTGTTGAGTGGTGAAAACTGAAACCATTAAATGTCATTACAGAGAACTACTATTGATAACAAAACCTACTCATGGGAAACGTGCTTATATGTGGCTGGAGTGTTGTTAGTGTTGTAAAATCTGGATGTAAATTCTTAGCATGAATGGAATATTGTAGTATAATGTAATTCAAATTACCTTGATCATCAGATCCTTGGCCTTCAAATAGATCTTCTGTCTGCATCATGGCCGTGGAACTATGTTGCTTTGCCTAGTGAAGTGGCAGAAGAGGAAAGAAGTAGGAGGTATTTGAATCAGTGTTGTATGGTTTTAGCATTATATATTTTGATGTAATTAAAGTTGCTGGAAACGTGCTGATTTCATCGGCTCGCTCAATCGATCTTGCCTCATACACTTCAAACGGAACGTCAATTCTGACCAGGCTAGTAATTGACTGTAAGGATGTAATTTGTTTGCCTGACACAAATGGCATGTTCATCACCTCTAATATTTCTGTTATCTCATACAGACTGTCACCAATCTTGCATATATTGTTTGGTGGCAACCAGGGCCGAATTTCCCATAGGACTAAAAGGTTCTGTAGCACAGGGCCCCCAAATTTTAAGGGGCCCCCAACAAATTTCATAGATTCAATACAATAGAAATAAATCCTGTTGAGTTGCCGCTGGGCGAAATTTGTATTCCCTGCTGGGCGTTGCGAGTGCGTTCAGAAGTTAGCACTTCGCTGACATTTGAGCGCACCCGCAACTGCCGCCAATCTAACATCAACCGCGGGAGGACCGTTAGGTGCTAGAAGCCGGCGTGAGTTTTTGAGATTTTGACAACTCTTAGTAATTTGGCGTGTGATAGCACCCAAAATCAGATAACCAAAAATTAAGCAAATGGCATTCTGAATAAAATGAAAGAATTCGATACTGGTGTCATGGTTATTTTTTGGAACAAAATTTTAGAACGCTTCCATGCAACTAGCGAATCGCTTCAGAGTGCTGATATTGATTTACTGACTGTATGTCAACTATATAGGTCTTTGTCAGGTTTTCTGAATAAATATAGAGATTGTTTTAATAATATAGAGGCCGAAGCAAAGCAACTTGTGGATGATCATCAATATAGAGAATATAATAGAAGAACAAGAAAAAGAGCACGTTTTTTGATAAAGGCGACGCAATAGAAACGGAATTAGAGAAGAGAAGCGCAGCATACAACAGCATTGCAAATTAATTTGGATTTTTAACGAATTATCAATTGCAGAAATTTAAGATAAATGTAAAGCTCTTATAAGTGCATATCCCAATGATTTGAAGATTAGTTTCGTTTATGAATTCTTACAATTCTCTGAAATTGTTAAGATCGAAAATATTGCAAAAACTAAGCTCGCACGTATGAGCGAATTACTTGAGGACGGTAGTTCAATTCTTCACACGTTTCCAAACGTAAGGATTTCGTTGCGAATGTATTTAACTATACCTGCAACAAATTGTGAAGGGGAAAGATCCTTCTCTACTTTAGCAAGGATTAAAAACTATTTGCGTAATACAATTGGCGAAAATCGTTTGAACTCACTTTCTCTAATGACAATAGAGTTTGACGTACTAAAATCTATTGACTTTGATGAAATACTATAATAAATGATTTCGCTAAAAGTAAAGCATGAAATATTTCCATATAAATGAGCATATTTTTAAAAGGAACTAAGATGAGTAAGCAATTAAGGACTTGATAAATATTTCAAACTTTTCAAAATTCTTTACCATAGTCTTCATGATTTGAGATCATCTGGTTCAGTTCAAAATCCACTTTTATCATATAAGGCTGCCCTGATGATACACTTCCCAAAAACTAAGTAAAATCCGTTTTGATCTCCACTTCGAAGAAAAGAAGCAGTGATCAGTTACCATTCAATCCACCAATGATAATCGTGAGAGAGAAGGTGATATTTTGATGTTTATTTAAATAAGTTCGGTGCCAGTGAAATAATTGAAGATCTTTTGATTTAGAAAAATTCAATGGATCCAAAGCTTTCTGAAATTTATAGTGCAGTACCAGCAACTTGACAATATAAAATACGTACCTGGCTTTAATGTTGTTTGTCGGTTAAGTTGCTTAACCGACAAACAACATTAAGGCCAGGTACGTATTTTATATTGTCATAGTTATTATACAATCCTTGAAAAAAAATTTATTATTGAAAATAGTGGGATCCTCTAAAAAATAATGAAGTATGTGAAATAAATGAGAGTCTGGCAAAGTTTTTGCAGTTGTGGTATTGGCACGCAATGGAAGAAAGCTGATATCTTTGGTGAACAAAAATTTTTTTTTGGCATTATGTGATACAAATACAAAAAAAAAAAATCTGCCGACAGTCTGGGCGCAACTTTATTATTTTTTCGGTAGAAGTTCGGAATGCGTTCAATTCTCAGACGCGGTGTAGGTTACTATGTGACTGAAAACCCAAAAAAAGGTTCGGCAAGCGGTTAGAATGGGGTCGCGCTAGAATACTTACGCCGCTGCCACATGTAACATATGAATTACATAATTGGGTCATACTCCGGGACGAGGTCTAAGTCGTAGTATAATATCAGTTGTTACGTGATTAGGAGATTTTTCGTGATTTGGTTTTGCGCCATTGAATGAAATCGGAAATGCATTTGTAGCCGATAATGTAAAAAGTCTGTGGAGGTGAAAACCAATCTGATATCTTATCAATCGTAAGAAATATGTCGAAGGCCTTACGTCCTCTTGGAGTTGAATATCTAAAAATACTGAAATCAACTTTTGACGATTCTATAGGAAGCCTTAGGAAGTTAAACTGAATTCGATATCACATCGGAACCAAGAAATATATAGGAATTTGTGCAAACATATGCATCCCGCTTGCACACTCTTTGGGGTTTAATATCCTAAAATCATAAAATGAGTTTTTAGATACATATAAAGAAAGCCCGAAGAAGTAAAAACCAATCCGATGTCTTATCACTCCTAAGAGATATGACGGAATTCGTGAAAACGTATTGAACCCGTTTATACCCTCTTTGGGGTTGAATAAGAAAAAAATTTGAAAATTAGTTTTAGGTGATAATTAAACAAGCTCGTGGAAGTAAAAATATATTTGATATCTAATCAGACCATATGGATATGGCTGAATTCGTGAAAATGTATATAACCCCTTTACACCATCGTGGGGGTCGAATTTCAAAAAATCCTGAAAAAACTTTCTAGGTATTTATATGAAAAATCCGTGGAATAAAAATGAATTCAATATTTGAAAAGACCTAATAGATATGACGAAAATCGTGAAAATATATGCATTCTATTTTCACTGATATTTTTTTCCCCCCTTCTGTACGCCAATGGATATTAAATTTTTTTTTTATCAAAATTACTTTTCTAGTTTACCTACATATACATACCGAGTTTCAACTTTCTAGCATGAGCCGTTCTATAGTTAAGAAAACGACCCCCCACCCCCGTACCATACTATTCCTATAAAAAATTATATTTTTTCAACATGCTACTACTATAGTTCTATCTAAATACCAAGTTTCAGCTTGATGTTATTATAGGTTCTCGATATATAAAAATCGTTTCACACTCCCCCAACCTCACCCTCTACACTCACACCTTTCCTGCTAGGGTTCTATTAGGCCTACTTCTGGTAAAAATTCTAAGCATCTATCGTGCATCGTTCTTGAGATATGATACGTGATTTTTTAGAAAAATTCTTATCCCCTCCACTTCCATACTCAACCATTAAAAAATTTTACTTTCAACAAACTTTGTTTGTCAACTTTAATACAGAAACCGAATTTTATTTTTCTAGTGTAATTGGTTCGTGAGATATCGTAATCTAAAATTTTTTACCCCACCTCCGTACGCCACTGCCCCTACTCAAAAATTTGTTTCCGATCTATTCTCCTAGTATACCCACAGATGTTCATTAAGTTTAAATTTCGTGACATTAACCGATTAGGAGATATGGATTTTAGAATGTCTCTATCTCGTCTTTCGAGCGTTTCGGACGCATTATTATTCCCCGCACTTCCACACCCCTTTACTTATATCATCACTTTTTTTGCAAATGTGTCCACTATTGATGCTCTATTTAAATTTTAAGTTTCAGCCTCCTAGCCTAAGCGGTTACTGAGATCTAGAAACCAAAAATGTTCGTCTAAAACCCTTCCCCCACCTCCTCCCTCACACCCCCTCCACTCAAAAGGTGGCCACTTGAAGGGGTCTGCTCAGTCTACCAACAAAAAAAATTCAACTTAATAGCTCAAAGAGTTTGAGAGTTATAAGCTTTCAAACGTTTTGCGTACGGCGGACGGCGCGGCGTACGGCGTACGGCGCACAGACGGACTGAATTTTTTTTGCTTTTTTGGTGTCTATTAGTCATGAAACGTGGAAAAAAAAATTTCAGGGTAGCAAATTTTTTTTCTTTTAAAAATCGATAACAATACTTTATTATTAAAATAATAAAGTAATTTGTTAAAATATTTTTCCGATTAGGAAAAAAATTAAAAAAAAATCATAAGCCTTAGTTGTTAGGGGCCCCCAAAAGGGAAATAGCCCCGGGCCCCTTCGTAGGTAAATCCGGCCCTGGTGGCAACGGCGACAACATATAATTTACCATGACAAGTTTATTAAAAGTACTTGTCCTTCGTCGTAATTTTTTAATATAAGAAATGTCATGCGCTTGTTGCTGGGCTTCGAGATATAAAGAGCTCTCCTCTAAGGTTCTATTATGTACTTGGGCGAGAATATGATTTTCCTGGGGTTTTTTTTTTCAAGTTAGCCAAATGATTCTCAAATGGGAATGCACTGAAATTGTCCAGAGGTCCAAATACATTAACATCGTCAGCCAAATGTAACAAATTATGAAAGTTGTACGTTAAGTTTTCAAGCCCGTAAAGGGGTTCAATCTGTTGTACAACTTCTGTTAGTAGTTGCCGCGCTATTTTTATATTCGCAACACATAATTCCTTTATTGATAGAATACGAATAGCAGCATGCAAATTAACAAAATGCTCATAATTTGCAGGTGGTAGAATATCTCGCAATATCATTATCCAATAAAAAGATTCGAACCTCAGTTGCTTTCCATCTGTCCAACTCATCTAAAGAACGTGGTTTTCGATTAAATTCCTTCGGAAATTACTTTCCCATGGAAATATTCTGTATGGACACGAGTTTAATTTGTTCATGGGACATACAAAATGATTTTCGCCCTCGAACTTTCACCCAAATATTAATCTATTGTCTCATTACTCCCAAGCACACTAAGTGCATGTAGTCGAGAGGAAATTGCGTCACGCAGCCGATATTTATACGCTCAAACATTAGATTCTGCATTTTTTTGTGATGATTTGGCTGTAAGCGCATGGAAAATGATTCATTTGTTCTAAGTACTGATTCTATTTCTGGGAATACAATACGTTTGAGATATGATTGACCACGCTGTATCATTTTGAACAACTAAAATATCCAGAATGCATCTTGATGTTTAAAGCGAATGCTCGGGCGGGTGCATCACATATGAAATGTCCAATGCTAATTCTGTACAATATTTTATTAAAATGGAATCCATTCGTCAAAATATCTTTTAAGTCCATTTCTCAGTATTTGAAATATTCGTCAGAACTGGGTGGTTTTGTAGATTTCTTTACAATCTTAATATCATTTAAGCTCTGATTCGCGTAACACCCCACAAGATACACATCTGTGAAACAGCTTACGCGCATTAGAATTGGCCATAACTGCGTCTTACTACTTCTAAAAATTGGCAATCCATCAAAACCAAAATTAATTGAGTGTAATTTAAGTAAGAATTCATTCATGGCTTGGACAGGAATCCTGTGTTCTATACTCCACTTGGCAAGGAACGTTTTAAGACTCACAGGATCGTCATTTAACCGTGATTTCTCCGTTCTCTCTTTTCTAATATTTTCTCTATCTCCAAGTTCAACAGCCTCCAAACATGACAAATCGTCATCCTTTTGCTCTTCTTCTTGTTGTTTTCTTTCCCGAGTTGATACATTTGACGCTTCAGTAATAGGAATATTGGAAATATGAATGGAATTTGATTGAGTATTGACGTTAATATCAGAAGTATCCTCTTGAGATTCAGCTGTTGTTTCGTTAGTCTGCAATGTTTCCGTTTTATGTTTTTAATTTTTGTCAATACAAATACCATATATACACTATATGTATATGTACATACATATATGAATAATTGCACTACTTGACTGGTCATCATAAATAAGTTGAAAAATCTTACGTACTTCTCTTTTTAGACTCTTGTGAATTGCTTGACGAGACATGCCTATCTGAAATGTTTTAATTTTCAAATAGAGTAAAGGCATAGCATATTGCATCATACATTTATTCGTTATTATTTTTTAAATAATAAGTTATTTTGATCGAGTTGAAATTTAAAAAAAAGTTGCAACCGAAAGATCTTCTATTCTGATCCTGCAGTAAATTAAAAAATAAAATATTTTTGGCCGATTTAGGATGACGCGAGCAAATGTATCTAAAGAATAAATCTAAATCTTACATCTATCTAGTTGACTTTGAAGAAATTCTAAATTTGCTTTTGTATGGAGTCACATGAAAATTTTAACTCCAGTTTGCGTCGTTTCAGTTTATTATAACTATTGATCGGTGTGACACATTTTTATCCTTGTGTCGACGACGCGCCGCAAAGTACCATTCAATTTTTTTACTCAAGGTGAGAATTTGGTTTTTTCCTTGTTATAAAATCGGCATAGGCAACAGAGAATTTTTTTATTGTGTCGACATCTGGGTGCAATACGTTTTTTAATTGTGCTTGTACCTCAATTCTATTCTCTTAGAATTTCACATCCTTTTCTTTTCACACCATTCCTTTTCCATGCAAGATCCTTTTCTCAAAATTGTATAGTCGTCCTACGCTCTTCTCCGCGTTGATTACTCGCAAGACACTCTTCTATTGTTACACTCAGTATTTTAAGTTTAAGTTTAAAGGTTTTTAGTATAATACAGTGGATGCCGCTTATTGTAATCGCGGATAATGTTATAAGCCGCATTTTGTTATCAAAACAGTTGGGTTCCATTTTCCACAAACAGAATTCATCGCTCATTTTTTTCTTCGTTTATTGTTATCACCCGGTTAATGTTATTGTTTTGGCGATGATTATAATAGGCGGCAACTGCAACTGTATATCAAATGTCCAAAAGCAGTCAAGTGTTAAAATAATACCTAAAACACCTAGTATTGTGGGTGTTTGAGAAGATTAGTCGTAAACAGGGGTGTACGATACAAAATTAAAATAAGAAGGGAATGGAAAAAGTTAATATTCATATTTACTTACGGTTTTGAAATTTCACTTATTTAATTTAATTGTTGATAATTCACCTTATTGTAACTTACGCGGCACACGTCCGATCACTTTCAATTTCCTGAAAAAACAATAGAAAAATATGTGCACGCACGGTGCAGAATGTCATGAACTTGGCACATTCCGATTTCTATCCGAAATCTTTCAGACATTTCGGATCCTTTGTTGCGTAACGCATTCGATACAAAATGTGCATCCGAATTCGTACCGATATCATCATTCGATGTCGTACCCATCATAATTCCGATTTCTAATCGAAATCCTTCAGACTAGTCGGATTTTTAATACCGTTTCGAATTCGGTACGAAATAGGCATCCGAATTCTTTCCGACTATTCGGACATCAGACAATAGGTCTGTTCAAAAGAACAGATGCAAAAATGCATACACTTTCTACACTAGAATACACTTTTCTGCACTAACTCTTGAGCGGGTGCAGAGAGGTGAAGAGGATGAATGAAAAAAGAACAAACCTATTAGGTTTGTCCTTTGTTCATTTACCCTCTTCACCTCTCTGCACTCACTCAAAAGTCAATGTAAAAAAGTGTAGAAGGTGTAGCCAAAAAGAACAGACCTAATTCTACACTATTGGCTTGCTGGGTATTTACCTTATCTAAGAGTATTTGTTTCACGTACACGTTCTTCATACAGTCACCGCTCCAGTTACACTTATGCCTCCATGTTCCTGAATTTTTCAGATCAACTGTTATTTTATGAGTATTTCAGCTTATTGTAAAGTATTAATTCTTCATTGCTTCAGAGCCGAGAAATAGCAAAAAGTATTGATACTTATTTGAATATTTTCGGAATCAAACGCTAGAAATATGACCTATTTTGGTGCAATCAAATAACACTCATATGTTCTCCATTTTTGTGTTGTGTTTAATGTCGGTTCGTTTATGGTTAACGCCAAGGCCAGAGGGCTATGTTATGGTTCGTTCTGAGTGCTTTTACAATTTTTAGAGCAGTGCGTGTGCAGGCACTTGTAAAGTTTTTCATAGTAGCTAACAATTCAGTTTTAAGACGGAGTTAGTGTAACGCCGAAACGACTTTATTCCGTGTCCCTGATTTCCAGCCTCATGCCAGGCTTCCACATCAATGAAATGGGAGAAGTCGTCCTCGACGCTATTGATGATATTTGTGTTGTCGACGTCTACGACTTAGCTTCGGAGGTAGGAAAGGAATGTGAAAAAATCATAGCACATGTTGGTCCTGATTCCGTGACAGGTCTTATGCCGAAAGTAATAAACGCCCTCGAAATGCTTGAAGCCTTAGCTACAAAAAATGAAAGTGGAAACGCCATTGTGCAGGAGCTTAGTGACAGAATCAAGCAGCTAGAAAGCGAAAAGCTTGAAAAAGCAGAGTTCCGAAAGAGATTTGAAACGGTAAAAACTTCAAATTATTTATTTATTTATAGAATGTTCCAATTGCAACCACGGCCACGCCAAAATCGGCATTTGGCACATTACATACAGTTGCGGACAAAAGCGGATACATAAATAAAAATTCTTGGTAAAATTTATATAACTTTTTTTTTATTGTAGATAATTAAGTAATTCTTTTTGCATAAAATACTTTAAACACTCTTCTTAAATTAATTTAAAAAACAGAAGCAATTCATATAAAAAACTTAAGAAAAATTTAAAATTCTTCGAAAACATCATTTATCCAGTTTTGTCCAATTTAATTGTTTGACATATCAGTACTTCGTCCAAAGTCCTTTGTTTGCTAAGACACTTTTAATTCGTTTTGGCATACTTTCTACCAAATTTTGTATTGTTTGGTGTGGAATTTTGGACGATATTTTATGGTAAAAGTTCGTTATATAAGGGGCGCTCCAAAAATTCTTTTTTTTATTTTTCTTCAATGGATTTTGCACTTTTAAACCAATATCAGTTGTTTTCAATCTCGGGTCGACCTGAAATTAAAAGATATACGTATATAAAAAATCTGCCAACAGTCTGGGCGCAACTTTATTATTTTATGGGTAGAAGTCCGAAACGTGTTTAATGATGAGATACGGTGTTGGGTACTATGTGACTGACAACCTAAAAAATAACGTTCCAAATAGCCTCCTGGTTATTTTTTAGGTTGTCAGTCGCATAGTACCCAACACCGTATCTCATCATTAAACACGTTTCGGACTTCTACCCATAAAATAATAAAGTTGCGCCCAGACTGTTGGCAGATTTTTTTTATTTATTTACGTATTTTTTTATCAATAGAATAATTCATAGTAGTAAAAGCGAATTCGATCACATTAAACCTAAGAGATTTTCGGAATCAGTGAAATCTTGAACAATACCCCCAGAGGGTTTAATAGAGAAAAATACTTAAATCGGTTTTTCCCCGACTACGTGTAAAGCTTATAGAAGTAAAAGTGAATTCCAAATCTCAATATACCTTAGGAATATATCAGAATTCGTGAATATGTACACAACCACTTTACACCCCCTTAGGGGTTGGATATCGAAAAATTTTGAAAATCGTTAGTAGGCGCTTATATAAATAGCCCGCAGAAGTGAAATTTCTTTGATAGCTCGACATGTCTAAAAGTTTTAACGAAATATGTGAAAATGTGAATTCACGGACATTTTTTTTACTCAACCTCTGAACGCCAATAAAAATCTGAACTTTTTTTTTGCTTTAATTACTCTAATAGTACATCTACATATACGTACTAAGTTTCAACTTTCTAGCATAAGCCGTTTCTGAGATATAAAAAACCACCACTCTCCCCCGTATCTTCATTCCCGTATCAAAAATTTTATTTTTCTAGGATGTCTCCATAGTGGCTCTATATAATCCTAAATTTTTAGCTTTCTATTCATTATGGTTTTCGAGAAATAAAAATCAGAATGTTTTCCTTTCTACCCCCTTTCACCATCACCCCCAACACCCACAACACCAAAAATTTTTTCCCTACTAGAAGTTCACCGACCCCAACTCCTGTAAAATTTTCAAGATCATATCTAATACGGTTTCTGAGATATAAAAATGTCATTTTTTGAGAAATTGCTATCCCCCCACTTTCGTGCTCCACCTCCCCCCTCAAAAAATGTAGTTTTGGTAGACTCCTCTTGTGATCCCATATATAGAAACTGAATTTTATCGTCCTGGTGTAATTGGTTCGGAAGATATTGTAATCCAAAGTTTTTCACCCGCCACCCCCACACCCCACCACCCCTCTTAAAAATGTTAGCCCTTGTCTAATATTGAAGTATCCCTAAGGACAACAACAAAGTTTCAATCTTCTGACATCAATGGTTCAGGAGATATCGATTTTAGAATGTTTCAATTCCGTCTTTCGTGCGTTAAAGACTCATTGTTTCCCCTCCCACTTCCACACCCCTTAACCAATATCGACAATTTTTTTGCAATTGAGTCCATTATCATAGTACTACATAAGTTCCAAGTTTCAGCTTCCTAGCATAAGTGGTTCCTGAGATCTAGAAACCAAAATTTTTCGTCTAAAACGCTCCCCTCTCCTCTCCCCTTGTACCCCCACCCCTCAAAAATATATCATTCGTAGGGGTTCACCCAATCTACTCGCCATAAAAATTTCAATTTAATATCTCAACGGGTTTGGGAGCTACGTACCTTCAAACGATTTTGCGTACGGCGTACGGCGGACGGCGTACGGCGTCTACGGCGGACAGACGGACATTTTTTTTTTTTTTGCTTTTTTGGGGTTTACTAGTCCTAAAACGTGTAAATACAAAATTTCAGGGTAACAAACTTTTTTGAAATTTCAGGTCGATCACAATACTTTATTATTAAAAAATAATAAAGTAAAATTGCGAATTTACTTACCTTTTTCATGTCAGCCTTTTTCGCTCCAAAAGGGAGTTCTAATCACCCAAAAACAATAATTTTTTCAAACTTTTTGCGCTTTTTCCCGCCATTTTCCAATTCTGGTGGCATGCGAAATGTCATAGTGAAGTCCAGCTGACATGAAAAAGGTAAGTAAATTCGCAATTTTTAAATACATATATCTTTTAATTTCAGGTCGACCCGAGATTGAAAACAACTGATATTGGTTTAAAAGAGCTAAATCCATTGAAGAAAAATATAAACTATCATTTTGGAGTGCCCCTTATAAAACGAACTATTTCCCTTTGTGCAGGCCACTGCATAGTTTTAAATTGTTGCTCAAAAATTTTCACGATAATCGCAGTGTGCTTGGGATCGATCTCCATCCTGTTGGAACACTATCTCCTCTACTGGATAAGCGCATTCATCAACGACGTCGGGTAAATTACTACGGAAAAGGCTAAGGTAATCTTCCTTTTTCATTATACCTTCGATCTTAACCAATGGATCGAGATTCCACCATGTAAAGCAGCCCACGCCATTAAATGTCCACTGCCGTGCTTTACTGTTTGTTTAACTTGATGTCTTTGAATACTCTCATGGGATCGATGGCAATAATATTCCTTGCCGTCTGACTGGAATCGATTAATTTTAGTCTCATCTGACCAAATAACTCGTTTCCCGTCTTCAATAATCCACTTTCTATGATCTTTGCAAAATTTAAGACTTGCCTTTATATTCTTGTCAGATAATGCTGGTTTCTTTTGTTTAACTGCAGACACTAATCCAATAGAATTCCATAGAAATCTATGCAATGCTCTCCTTACTGTGCGATCACTTATGACTTTGTGTAGTGCCTCTGCAGTAATTTTAGGTGTCCTTGCTTTTCTTGTCATCATCAATCGTTCCACCATGCGTGCATCGCTATCAGACAATAACCTTGGCCGACCACCAAGATTACTGGGTGCGTTAAAGTTTCGCCGTTTTCTCACTAAACTTACTGTTCGGTGACATATTTTTAATTGTGCTGCTATTTTCCGACAAGAATCCATTTTGGCTTAAAGATAGTATTTCATTTTCGACTTGAGATGAAATTTTTCTCATTTTAATTTTGATATTTTTTTTTTCAAGAATTGATTGTTGCTTGATTACTCGAGTAAGACTAACAAATAGCACAGAAACACAGAAAATACCATAGAAATGGAATGCGAAAAAAATTGCAACGGTAAATCATGTTGTAATCAACGGAACTTAATGTAGACAAAACTGGATAAATGCGGCTTCAAAGGAAATTAATACAAATGCTGTATTTGTAAATGAAGAAGAGAGTTTTCAGTATACGATGTAAAAAAAAAATTTAATTATCTGTAATTAAAAAAAGAGTTCATCCAATTTACTAAAATATATTTTTATGTATCCACTTTTGTATGTATCTTATAATTTGGTCTTAAAATTTAGAAGAAATTATAAAAATGAATGAATGTTAGATGATTAAGAGAGCATTATAAGATATGAAATGAAGAAATTTGATAGCTGCGGTGGTCTTCGAGGCGTCAGCGTAGTATCTGATTCTTTTTCCTCTTAGTCTTGCCAGTGCAGTTGTTGAAAAAGTATGGACGGAGTGTTGGACTGTGCTGGATACCGCGTAGTATTTGTAAAAATAATCAATGTGTGCGCAGATGGATAGACGGCTAGGGGTTTGGAAGGGGAAGATAGATTAGAAACATATCTGGTGAGTGTAGTTCTAGCGGAACGAAGTGCCGATTTGAAGGTGCTACCAACTGTTCTTTCCGATATTCTGTTAGTCTGTTTAGCCAAGGTAGCTTGATGAGGAGCTCGAATGTCCAGGATGTTCTTGCTAGCAACGGATATCTGTGCTTTGAGAATGATGTCACTGAAGTGAATTATTCCCGCTTCGATGAGTAAGGATTCGATAGGCGTAGTGCGGTAGGCGCATAATGCAGTTCTCAGAACATAATTGATGGCTATCTGTACTTTTTATGTTGGTGAATTAATAGCGTATATTGGGAAACCGGAAGTTAGGTATCCTCTAACTAAAGTTTTCACGACATTACTTATTACGGTTGTGGTAGACACCAGATGTTTTGAAGCCAGCGTTCTGACTAAATTTTGTAGTTTTTCAGGCCTACGACCTATGAAGTCGCCCGAAATAGCTTTGAATGCAGCCCAAATTCGCCTAAAACCGCCAGTAGTCTTCTAAAATCGCCCAATGTAATAAAAGTCGGAAATATAAGATTTTCACATTGTTATTTCTTTATTACTTTATTATTTTTAATTTTATTTATTTTACACAGTCCTTGCGACATATTATGCATTTATTATGAGAACCTTATTCATTTAAGATGTTTTATATTTCATTAACAGCATCGTCCTCATCATCATTTGAATGGGTCCATGCTAAAAGGTCATCAGTCCTATTTTTATCGAAATTGCGATTACACTAGTTTTGAAGTCTTGGAGGTCCGGCACATCTTATCATTAATTTATACAGTAGTACATCTACATATAGGTATTAAGATTCAACTTTTTAGCATAAGCTGTTTTTGAGATATGAAAAACCACCCCCACCCCTGTACCTTGCTACCGCTATCAAACATTTTATTTTGCTGTGATGGCTCTAAACAAAGATTTTAGAATCTCTTTATACAGGGTGTTTCGCACTACGTCCGCCACCTTGTAAAGGGTTATTCCTTGATATATTTGGAGAAAAAAATTGTTGTACAGGGTGGGTTAATTTTCAATATCAGTGGAGATACAGGGTGGTTAAGAAAAGTGTTTTTGACCGGTACCCTCACTCACTTAAAACGTTACGTCATGAAAACGAATAATCACAAGGCAAAGTGTTATAACTCGTTTTTTAGGAAATCGAATTATCTTTCATTTGATGTAACAGTCTAAATTGTAACTGCACCCAATCTTGAGATATTTACTCGTAAACACAAATTTTTGCTACGTCAACCCTAGAAATTCAGTGATCAATGTAGTTTTTCTCAGAAAACCCCATTATAAAAATGTCATCTTAATTTAATTTTTTTATGAACCGTATTATTACCTACAAAATCTGCATACATATTGTAGAGGATACAGGTAAAATATCCTTTAAATTAACTTTGTTAATATTTGACGAATTTCCAAAGTTTGATATTTATTTAATGATTTCACAAATATTAATTATTTATTTAATAACTTTAACATAGTTAGATATTACATATTAGTTTCACAATATCAATTATTTATTTAATAACTTTATCATAGTCAGATATTATATATTGATTTCACAATATTAATTATTTTTAGTTTAATAACTTTAACATAGTTAGATATTACATATTAATCGATTTCACCATATTAATTAATTTTATTTATCAATTTTTATAATGTTAAATAATTTGCAACCTTATTCGGTAAGGAGTTTGATAAGACTTAAAAAAAATATTTGAAAAAATGAATTTTTTATAAAATATGCCAACTTCGATTTAATTTCAATAATATGTATGAAGTTGGCAATCGTTCAAAACTTTAGTGAAATAACTCAGTTCACTCGATTTCTTACATATTTATCCTTTTCCTTGGAACAATTCAAAAATTAAAGTGTACAAAATTTCAAATTCGTAGCTTAAAGCCTTTAAATCTTATCGGAAAATATTGTTGAACACGTGTCTTAAGGACTTTTTGTATGGAAGATACCAGAAGGAGTAAACAAATTTCTCTGACTAGTAAACTCGAACTTCGTTTTCACTCAAAACTAATTTGTACAAACTTTCGAATTCATAGCTAAACGATTACTTGAGTTATGTTAGGTTAGGTTAGGTATCAGTGGCGGCTTAAAAACCTCGCATAGACCCTCGAGGGTCCATAGCGATACCACATAAAAAGGAGACCCAATGTGCCTAAGGTAGGTGCGCTTGTGTATCGATCTGTGTTGAGAGTTCCTCGTTCAAATCAAAGGTCCCTGTTGCCGTAGCAAAGTTTAGCAGGCTCTGCATGCTGCTACGCGAGACTTGTCCAAGATTTGCGAAAGACGGTGCACCTAGAGCCTTCACCCGTCTCCTAGCCAGAGCCGGGCAGCTGCACAGGAGGTGTTCTAGTGTTTCCCGTTCCGCGGGAAGTTTGCAGTTCCTGCAAATATCGTTAGTGATTAGCCCCAATCTGTACGCATGCGCCCCAATCAGGCAATGGCCGGTAAGAATACCGACTAAAGTTGCGCATTGCGCCCTTGGTAGTGCTAACAAGAGTTTAGTACTTTTCTCGTTGTGAGTGTTCCACATTTGCTTCGTGGTTCTGGAGGTTGGCGTAGCCTGCCACCTGGCCTCGGACCGGCTTACCATCTTCCTCTCTAGGAAGTTGTAAATAACGTTAAGAGGCGGTGGAACCGAGACCGCGGCTTCCTGCCCAAGGTTTGCACCTATTTTAGCAAGACCGTCGGCGAGTTCATTACCTAAGAAACCACTGTGCCCTGGAACCCAGCAGAGCTCCACTTTCCTATTTGAGCACAGTTTCTGTAAAGCGCGTCGACAGTTGAGTACCGCCTTAGATTTGATAGTACAGGATTTCAGAGCCATTAAGGCTGCTTGGCTATCCGTATAGATACAAACTGCCTTATCCCTTATTCGCGATTTGTGAGCTATCTCCGCCGCCTTCTGAATCGCCAGTACCTCCGCTTGGAAAATACTGCAATTATTCGGCAGTCTGTAGCTAGAGTTCGTTGGAAGATCAAAAGAGTGCACGGCTGCGCCCACTCCGTCTTCCATCTTTGAACCGTCCGTATAGATGTTAATCGACCCCGCAGAGTCACCGGTTCTTGCCTCCCAGTATTCCCTGCTTGGTATGTTTATGGCGTACTTCCTGTCAAACCAGAGCTTAGGATCTGCGTAGTCCGTAGCCTCTGCTGGAGGTAGGCTGAAGTTACTGTGCCCGTATGGACATGTTTTGAGCTGGTTTGACTCTCTGAGTCTTAGGGCGCATTTGCCTACCACATATTTAGCGAACAGGTCAATAGGTGGCAGAGAAAGGAGTACGTTGAGAGAGTCTGAAGAAGTGGTGCGAAGGGCGCCTGTTATCCCCAGACAAGCCTGTCTCTGTACCTTTTCCAACTTTTTCCTGTAAGTTACTTTATCGAGTATTGGCCACCATACTAGCAGACCGTATAATAGGATTGGTCTTACAACAGCCGTGTAGATCCAGTAAGTGATTTTTGGCTCTAGACCCCACCTCCTACCGAACATTCTTTTGCACGCGTAGAAAGCGATGGTTGCTTTAGCCACCCGCTCTTCCGTATTGAGTTTCCATGTCAGCTTGCTGTCCAGGGTTACTCCTAGATATCTGGCATGGCCTTTTAGGGTTAGCTCAGTGTTACCGATCTTGGGCAGCTTAAACTGTTGAGACTTAGTTCTCCTAGTAAAAAGAACCAGTTCTGTTTTTGATGGGTTAACATTGAGTCCTCTGGTTCCCGACCAGTATAGTAGCTTGTTTAGAGCCCGCGTTGTAAGTTCAGACAGCGTGCTTGTGTACCTGCCTGATACCAGTATCACCACGTCATCGGCATAGGCTACACAATCCACCCCCGAGTCGTTAAGTTCCTTCAGTGCCCCATTTAAAGTGAGTATCCACAAAAGTGGTGATAATACCCCTCCCTGTGGAGTACCTTTATTTGTAATTTTGTGGGAACGAGCACTACCCCATTCCGACGATATAGACCTGCTTCTAAGCAGTGTCACGATCCATTTACTTATAGTACTGTGGACGTTTGCAGAGCCCAGAGCCTCAACAATTGCCTCTGTAGTAACATTGTTGAAAGCCCCTTCTATATCCAAAAAAGTTCCCAATGTGAACTCCTTGTACTCTAGCGATCTTTCGATTTTACCCACAACCTTATGCAGAGCCGTGTCCACCGATTTTCCTTTGATGTACGCGTGTTGGGCCTTTGAAAGATGGTTAGGATCTATGGTGTCCCTGATATAACCATCTAGTATCCTTTCCAATGTCTTGAGAGTAAAGGATGTCAGGCTGATAGGTCTGTAATCCTTCGGATTAACGTGACTACTTTTACCCGCTTTCGGTATAAAAACCACTCGAGCGTTCCTCCATGCCTCGGGCACGTAGTTGAGTTTTAGGCAACCCTTAAAAATCGCCTGGAGCCATGGAATCACTAGATCCTCTACATTTTGTAACATGGCCGGTATAATTCCATCCGGTCCAGGCGACTTGTAGGGGTCGAATGAGCTGATAGCCCACCTTACCCTGCTGGCTGTAAAGAGCCCTGGGATGCTCGCCAAGGGCGAGTTCCCCACTGCTGCATTGTGCATATGGTCAGGATCTCGGCAGCCCGGAAAATGAGCGCTTAAAAGGGCTTCCAGTGTTTCCTTGCTGTCCTTCGTCCAACTACCATCCATCCCTCTCAGCAGAGCGGGCGGGGTTGGATTCTTAGATATAAGCTTCCTGAGTCTAGAGGCTTCTGACGTTTTCTCGATTTGGCTGCAGAAATTTCTCCAGCTGTCACGCTTCGACTTTTTCAGCTCCCTCTTAAAGATTTTTAGCAAGTTTCTGTATTCGGCCCACACTTCCGTTTGATTGGTGCGCTTCGCCAGGTTAAAGAGTTTTTGGACCTTCCGCCGAGACTCTCCCAATTCCTTGCTCCACCAAGGAGGTTGGGATTTCCCCGACGGTTTCCTACGAGGGCACGCCTTTTCGAAGGCTTTGTTCAAAGTGTTAGTTAAGAAGTTTGTAGTATATTCCAGCGTGCGTGCATTCCAAATATGTTCAGGCACCCTACCCTCGAGTCTGTTCCTTACTGTATTTGAAAACAACGCCCAATTTGTTTTTGCCGGATTTCTGTACGTAGAGATATTGGTACTAAGACCCGACGCCACTACGAACCCTATGTACCTGTGGTCCGAGAAAGATGGTCTATCCAAGACCATCCAGCTCTCCAGACGACAGCCGTCCGTATCCGTATGCAGCGTCAAATCGAGTACGTTTTCGCTGGTTGGACCCTTGTATGTTGGTGTGTCCCCGCGGTTACCGATTAGTAGGTTAGTATTGAGAATAAAGTGTAATAAGGACTCACCCCTTTCGTTAATATCCCTACTTCCCCATATTGTGTGATGTGCGTTCGCGTCACTGCCGACTACTAGGTTGAAATGCCTTCTAGTAGCCTCTGACACTAGCGTCTGCAGCTCCACTGGAGGAGAGGGCCTATCATGTGCCATATATGCCGAAGCGATAAGCAGCGGCTGCTGTCCACTCGCTCCCTCTATCAGCGCCACCGTCAAATCATTCGTGCTGTAATTAGATGTCAGAAAAGCATTAAGGTTCTTTTTGGCCATAATGGCCGACCGTTTCTTACCTTCCTTTTGAGAGAAAATCGTATGGTAGTTTCGTGACGCCAGTCCCCTGATGGCTCCGTTGCCAGAGATCCAAGGTTCCTGGATGAGCGCCACATCGTAGTTCCCTTCTTCAAGGGTGAGAAGTAGCTCAGCCGAAGCTAAGCTACTATGGTGCAGGTTGATCTGAATCAGACGTAGCATCCTGGGGATCTATGCCTGTCCGATTTCGTACTGAGACCTGGGTAAGAGTAGCGTCCGGATCCAACGTCTCAGAATCGCTCCCTAACTCCTTGTTTAGTGATATGTTTGTGGCGGCCGCGGTCAGGATATCCATCCCCAGGTCCCTCTCCACTTCGTTGGTCCCGAGAGTGTTCACATTTCCATCTTTGGAATGGCGCTTCTTAAGACGCAAGTAAACACTTCCGATGCCCCAAGCCATTTTCCCGAAGCGGGGATAAAGAAGATCCTCAGCCTTCTCATTAATCTGGAGGATGATTTCCTGCCCCCCATCCTTGGCCACCGGCTCATTAACCTTGATGACCCTCCAGTCATCGGTGGGAATGTCGGGATTCTGCCTCTGGATCAGCTTAAGAGCAGTCTCTGCAGGTAAGACCCTTGGCAGAAATACCTTTGCCTTCGGCACGGATGGTATGAGTGCTCTGTCCACTATCTCCAGCTTCGCATTTTCCCAGAGGGGTTCCAGAGAGATGACGGTCTTTTTACACCAATCAAGTGTAAACTCGTCGTTACACTTGATTATTTTAACCTCGTTGAACCACCCTGCCCCATCGAATGTAGGCATAGGTTTGTCCAAGTTGGCCTCCATGAATGACACCAGTTCGTCCAGCAGTCTCATCTCCACGGATTTCCACTTTTCCAGACTGATCCTTCCAAGTTGGTCACTATGGTCGACGAGTGCGACAATAAGATGTCGTTTGAGGACATCCGCTACCGACTGACCTTTTGGGCCTGACGTGGATGCCTGTGCCGAGAGCTCTGCTTGTCCAGTCTTAGACTTTTTGGTCGACAAAGGGAGTGGGCTCTCCTCGGTCGACCGCTGCCTCTTGCTGGCAAGCTTCGCGTTTACCTGCTCCTCCACTTTGTTGCAGAATTTTGGATCACTGCTAGCAAAGCCCTTGCGTCCCTCAATGAAGGCTCTGCCTTTGCGGATGGTTTCTCTGGCCCAGCATAGATCCTTCATCTCACTAGGAGTGAGGTCTTTTCTGTCGCCGAGTCTCGCATCACACTTCAGCGCGGCCTTGTATTGCGCGAACGCCCTCCGTTTCTCCCGCGAAGTGTTGGACCCAGAAGTCATAAGCTGCTCGGTGTCCTCCGTCCTATTGGACCCAGAAGACATATGTTTCTTGGTGTCCTCCAACCTCTTGGGAGACCGTAAGAGGCGCTCTTCTTCTTCGGTGTTAGTCGTCTTGGCACTGTCCTGATCCGAATCTCGTTCAGTATCGGAAGTGTCCAACACGCACTTGAGAACGTTGGAACCAGTAGCGTGACCACTAGAACAGCCTGATTCCATCACTGAACTAATTGTGCTAGCAGTAGCAACACCACTCGTACGACCTGCATCAAACATCGTACGAGTTGACTTCGTGTAGCCGCTGGCGACACAGGAGGTTTCACCCCCCGAGCCCTCGCCGGTAGTCGCAGCTACGCCTCCTACCGACATTTGGGTAGACATCCCTACCCGAGTTTTTTTTCTATAGTCGACCTCCATAACTCCATAAACATCCGTTTGGGCTTTCTTTACCGTCTGCCAGCCCTAAAAGACAAAGAGCTCTAACACTTTACGACCTTTCCTCCCCGGCATTGACGGCCAGAGAGGGGTTAGCCACAGTGTATAGTGCCCAAGAGAGTTCGCCTACCAACTCCGGCCAGCAAGCGTTGTGAGTTGGCGTTTCCCAGGTGTCTCCTCGTGGAGGACTCTCTACTTGGCCGCATGAGGCATCCACTCCTTGATCAAGGTTGCTGCCTCGAACACAGTAGACCGCCCCTTTGACAACCCTACTTGAGTTATAGTGAGTTCCGTAAATTAAGTGAAGACATTTTGACAGGATATTTGAATGGCAGCTACACGAAGGACTAATAGGATTTTTTTCATAATCATAGATTTAGCTCCAATTATTGGAAAATTAACAGATACAAAATTTCAAATTCGTAGCTTAAACCCTTATGAAGTTATCATCCAATATTCTTGAACACGTGTTTTAAGGACATTTTGTATGGTAGCTACCAGAAGGAGTAAAAGGATTTCGCTGACTAGTAAACTCGAACTTCGTTTTTACTCAAAACTAATTTGTACAAAATTCCGAATTCGTAGATCAAAGATTACTTGAGTTATAGTGAGTTTCGTAAATTAAGTGAAGTCATTTTGACAGGATATTTGTATGGCAGCTACACGAATGACTAATAGAATTTTCTTCATAATCATACATTTAGATCCAACTATTGGAAAAATAACACATACAAAATTTCAAAGACGTAGCTTAAACCCTTCTGAAGTTATCGGCCAATATTCTTGAACACGTGTTTTCAGGACATTTTGTATGGCAGCTACCAGAAGGAGTAAAAGGATTTCGCTGACTAGTAAACTCGAACTTTCTTTTCACTCAAAATTCCGAATTCGTAGCTAAAAGATTACTTGAGTTCTGAACTTATCGACCAATATTCTTGAACACGTGTTTTAAGGACATTTTGTATGGCAGCTACCCGAATGAGTAGGACGATTTTGCCCGTTAACGAACTTAGCCTTACAAATTCAACCAAACATCCAGATTTAAAATTTTAAGATCCTAGGTGAAGGGGTTCTTAAGTTATCGTGTTCACGGACAGACGGACGGGCGGACGGACGTCCGTCAAGCGGATTTGAGGTTTTTGGCCACAAATAAACATAAAATAATATATAACTTTTTTTCGTCCGAGGCTAGGTTCTATGCGTTACAAACTTTTGGGCTGGATTAAACTTATAATACTCTATATGATTTCATCTAGAGTATGAAAATACATATCGCATAAAATTAAATATTTAAAAAGTCAGTTATTGTTTAATTTGTCGGTAGTACTGAAGTATTTTTATTGCAAATTTATTACTATTTAAAGTATGTAGGAAAACAATGAAATGTATGTGAGTTTCAACATAATTGATGCTTTTACCTGGATGTGGTAGTTACTACTGGGTGCGGTACTATGCCTTTTTTATTAGGGTGCCTTACAAAATAAAAAGCCTATAAAAGCAAAACTACCTTCATATTTTTATCAGTTTTAGTTACGTTGCTAAAAGAAGAAGGTGTCAGTAGAATTAAAAGAATAATTTCAAAATGCCTGAGTACTTCAATGAAGACTATGCTGACATTGTGTTAATTTATGGAAATGGACGAGCCGCGTGAAGGCTTTACCATCAGAAAAATCCTAATCGACGGACACCTGACATGGGAGTATTTCAAGACGTTTACAGGAGAATGAGGGAAACTGGCAGCGTTAGAACACGCAGAGTAAATGCAAATCCTGCGCCGATAATCGCTGTTCAGATTGATGAAAGAATACTGCAAACAGTTCAAAATGGTCCATCGATCAGTATTCGACGCTTGGCATTGCAGTTTAACATATCTACTTGGAAAGTTTTGAGTATTTTAAAAGTAGAACGCTTCCATACCTATCATTAGTGACGATTCGATACCGCCGAAGTCCGATACTTTTACTTGTTACTTGAATCCGAACTAGCTTCCGATACTGCTCCTATATCGGAAGAGAAGTATCGAGTATTTACTCGTATCGGGCATCGAATAAATTCTTACTTTATTTCTTAGGAACTTCAAACATGCATATGTTCCTAAAAAGAAAAGATTCCTACAATTAAAGAAATATTACCTTTACCTTAAATTCCTCCACAGTGCATCCAATTGTCTGTTTTTTAGAAATCTGCCAGCAAAATCGGTCAGCCGATGCGTTTTTTTTTCAAAACTCGCGGTTACGCGGTTTCAAAATGTTTAACGGTATGATGTACGAAACGAACGAAATACGAAAGTAAACAATTTGAATTAAGAGGAGTAAACCCTTTACAATTTTTTTCACCTATTTCGAAAGTATAAAGTGAAACAACGTTGCCCAAGCAATAGTAGAGTCAGTTTAAATCGTGTGCGGTTGAATTTTCGAAACTAAAATGCCAAACTATCCTAAAGGAACGCTGGGTAAGCTCGAAAATGTTCTAAAAAGGGATATTGTCAAGGGAATTAATTCACAGATAAATGCGAGGAGAATACAAGTGACGTTGTGAGTGAGTTAGAAGTTGAAGGTTTATTATATGCGCCTGGAATCGGCAAGTCACTAAAACTAATAGTTTTCTTAATTTTTTGGGAGCTTTCGGAAGGATGTACATTGAGTTTTGAGGATATCGTGTAAATAAACTACTTTTTGGGGTAAAAATTATCAAAAAAATAGTCGAAAATTTAACATTTGATTAAAAAGCCTCTTATCTTTTTTGTTTTATACTTCTTTTATAATTTTCATCTGTCAGTATTTGAAAAATTTTGTTGTTTTCTGTTTAAGATCAATAGAAAAGGTGTGACAAATGGAGCACTTTTCGATGTCACGCAAAAGACGCCTAAAGGAATACCCTATAACGCCGCCATTTTGTTTTGTAAAAAAAAAATTCATGAAAAATGACTCACTTTCGGGCGTCTAAAGGGTTTGCTCCCCTTAGACGAGTAAATGCATGCACCATGCACCAACAAAGTTTATGCTTGCTTCTCGAACGTCGCACTGTGTACAGAACTACAGAAAACAGAACATTTTTCCAATGAAAGATATTGAAAAATTTACTACGTTTACATGGAGGATCGAAAGATCGAAAGATCCAAATTTGAATCGCGTATAGGACTACACCGGATCGAAAGATCGAAACATGGGAAGATCGAAATGACAAGTAACATAACCTGAAATCTTTCTTTAATCGTACTTAAGTTCGAAACGCAGTGCATAAAAATGTCAAATTTAGCAGTTTTGTGTGCTAATACTATGCAAATGATAGAAAATAATTTTTTATTGATAATGAATTTACGACGATCGAACATTCGATTTTTCGATCCGCGTTCACATGCGAAGTTAGATCCGATTTCGACTCGATCCAGGTCGAGAAGTTCGTTCGGATCGAGTCGATCTCACTCCAATCCGATCTGCGTTTACATGAGATTTTAGAGGATTGAATCCGGATTCAATCCTCCATGTAAACGTAGTTATTATCGTCTTTCGTTTCTGGACGTTACACGTTAGACCTCTCATAGCCTTTTGTTAGACCCACGCCACTCACATCGGGACATGCAAATGCACGAAACCGATCGGATTTTCGTATCTTCCCAACATTGAGGACAACAGCAACGCACACAATATACAACATTTATGAATTTTGTTTGCCTTGTGTATTGAATTTCTATTGACCAAAACCAATGAAGAGATCATGCTCGATGCTCATGATTGTTTCGATTCGATACCTAGCTATTTTTTCGATACCAAGTATTTACTTGAATGAAAGTATCGAGTACAAAAAGTACTTGGATCGAAACAAAAGTATCGAGTATTTACTCGTATTTACTCGTATCGAATCGTCACTACCTACCATCACACACCAGTACAGGAGCTGCTACCCATTGATTTCCCCAATGGAGTTTTGCAATTGGCTCCTTGAACGACAAATAGATGACGATAATTTTTTCAACAATATTCTGTGGACGGATGAGTCCCAATTTACCAGAGACGGTATCACAAACTTCCACAACCTACATACGTGGGCTCAGAGCAATCCACACACAAGAAGAGCGGCATCATTTCACCACAGATTCAGCGTCAATTTATGGGCAGGTGTGATTGGTGACGATTTCCTTGGACCTATTAGGCTTCCGCCTACTCTAAATAGCTACAATTACTTACATTTTTTATCAAATGATCTACAGGACTTGTTGGATGATATTCCACTGGTACGATTGGCTTCCATGTTTTATCTACACGATGGTGCTCCTGCTCATTACGGCCGACAGATCACAGATTGGTTAAATTCCAATTATAGCAATCGCTGGATCGGTAGAAATGGACCGTTACACTGGCCTGCAAGATCTCCTGATCTTACTATTATTGATTTCTTTGTATGGGGACGGATGAAGGACCTTGTCTACGCAACGCCAGTAGAAGCATTGGAAGATATAAATACCAGGATCGATGCGGCAGCAATAGAAGTAAGGCAGCAGTTGAGGAATATGAATACCAAGAGAAAGAGCTTTAGCGTGCATTCAAAATTAAGGTGGCCATTTTGAACATTTATTATAATAAAGAATTTTTAAATAAAACATGAAAACCATTATTAAATTCTTTCAGTTCAAGCAAGTAGCATAGATCGACATGCACATGCACTGACTCTTTGAATATTTAATTTTTATGCGATATGTATTTTTACCTATTACTTCCCAAATGTTAATCGTAACTCATACAGCTTTTGTAGGTAATAATATGGTTCATAAAAAATAAAATTAAAATGATATTTTTATAATGGGGTTTTCTGAGAAAAACTACATTGATCACTGAATTTTTAGGGTTGACGTAGCAAAAATTTGTGTTTTCGAGTAAATATCTCAAGATTGGGTGCAGTTACAATTTAGACTGTTACATCAAATAAAAGATAATTCGATTCCATAAAAAACGAGTTATGACACTTTGCCTTGTGATTATTCGTTTTCAAGATATAACGTTTTAAGTGAGTGAGGGTACCGGTCAAAAACACTTTTCTTAACCACCCTGAATCTCCACTGATACTGAAAATTGACCCACCCTCTAGAACAATTTTTTTCACCAAATATATCAAGGAATAACCCCTTACAAGGTGGCGCACGTAGTGCCAAACACCCTGTATATGAGCACCCAATTCAAAGAGATATGATATCTTATGCTAATGACACTTTGATATTATTCGCGGATGCTTCATAAGTAGCATGCATAGTATATGTATAATAGACTACGTCATAGTTTGCAAAGACTTTCTATCAAAGATCTGCGATTCATAAAGTTCCACGGTCTGTAAAGATTTGCGATTCTATCTTCCATCTTCAATTTTCAATTTTCAATCTTTAATCTTTAATATTTAATCTTCAATCTTTAATCTTCAATCTTTAATCTGTAATCTTTAATCTTTACTCTTTAATCTTTAATCTTTAACCTTCAATCTTTAATCTTTAATCTTTAAAATTTAATCTTTAATTTTTAATCTTTAATGTTTAATCTGTAATCTTTAATCTAAACCCACCATTGACCATTCTCTACCCCCTATTCTTCATCCTCCATCCTTCATCCTTTATCCTTTATACTTCGTTCTCTATCCCCCATCCTTCATCCTTCATCTCTCATTCTCTATCCCCTATCCTCCATTCTTTATCATCTATCCTCTATCCTCTATCCCTTATCCTCTATCCTTTATCCTCTATCCTTTATCCTTTATCCTTTATCCTCTATCCTCTATCCTCAATCCTCTATCCTCTATCCTTTGTTCTCTATCCTTTGCCCTCTATACTTCGTTCTCCATCCCCCATCCTTCATCCTCCATCTCTCATTCTCTATCCCCTATCCTCCATCTCTCATTATCTATCCCCTATCCACCATCTCTCATTCTCTATCCCCTATCCACCATCTCTCATTCTCTATCCCCTATCCTCCATCTCTCATTCTCTATCCCCTATCCTCCTTTCTCTATCATCTATCCTCCATCCTCTATCCTCTATCCTCTATCCTTTATCCTCTATCCTTTATCCTCTATCCTCTATCCTTTATCTTCTATCCTCTATCCTCTATCCTCTATCCTCTATCCTCTATCCTCTATCCTCTATCCTCTATCCTCTATCCTCTATCCTCTATCCTCTATCCTCTATCCTCTATCCTCTATCCTCTATCCTCTATCCTCTATCCTCTATCCTCTATCCTCTATCCTCTATCCTCTATCCTCTATCCTCTATCCTCTATCCTCTATCCTCTATCCTCTATCCTCTATCCTCTATCCTCTATCCTCTATCCTCTATCCTCTATCCTCAATCCTCAATCCTCTATCCTCTATCCTCAACCCTCTATCCTCTATCCACAATACTCTATCCTCTATCCTCTATCCTCTATCCTCTATCCTATTGTAGCAACCGAAAGACTACGTTCTGCTTCCACGAAATACACTTCGGTAATAAAAATGAAACAATGTCGCAGCACGAGCTCGCGAATATCAAATTCCACCCGCAACTCATTGTACATTATTTAGTATTAAGTTAACAGTTAGTTTTAAGTTTAATTTGATATAACAATGAAATATAGAATTAGTTGAAATCGAACCATCGTCCGACTCAGACTCTTTTACTTAATACCACGTAGTGGTACCGACTGCCATACTGGTGACCCCAGACACCAAGAACACGCCTCACATTATTTCTTTATCCTCTCGAAGTTTCTTTAAAATTTTACTCAATCAAGCATTTGTGAAACGATGTCATACAGTCTCCTCATCGCATCGAATAAAGCTTCTTCGGGTAATAGCATCGTAGTGATTTCACAAAATTACATCGTACAGCACAAAATTACATCTTGGAGCTACGCCGCTTGTCCTCAACATAGCAACAAACAAAATTCTAAATATTATAATCTAATTGTATCGAGTATTCATAACAATGGAAGCATCCGACGTGTTCGGATCCAGAGTGCATCGCTGCTAAATGAATAATTTTTTTCTACACCGCCGAGCAACAGTTGCAGTACAACAACCTGACGAAGGACGAAATAAGACCGGAGCATAAAATAAAGTAAAATTTATTTAATGTACACCAAAAACGAAACACATTTTATTTAATTATTTTTTTCATTCCAATCATACATTTCCATATACCTATATAAAACTTATACCTATATAAAAAAATATATAAATTTGCTATCCAGATTGAATTTTAACAGCTACTCCGTTATAAAACGAAAAAATATACTGTAAAGTGAAAAATGGAATTTGTGAAAACGCGTGGCAAATTTAATTTAAGCGTTATAACAATTATATAAAAACGGGAAAACACAGTTCCGCAAGTAACCGACAAAATTTTCATCGGCTTCATAATCTATACATCATGTTTTACAATTCGTGGAATCCGAAATTAACGTAGTGAATTGTTCCTTTTAAGTGGGAATGCCTGAATTATTCAGGAAAATAATACAGTATCTTTTTCAAACCAGTTAATATTTTCATTTTCTTGAATCACTTACGTAAATTTACCTAAAATATCAATCTTTCTATAAACAAAATGACTTTCTTTCGGTCGCTAAGTGAGAATGCGTTAGATTTCCGGAATTATTCTGAGAATAATCCTGCGCAATGCTGAAACTTATTTTATCTAAATTGCCTTAATTGTTTGTGAAAATTTTGTTGCAATTTTTTTTAAACATCGCTCAGATTCACCACATCGCAGTAATAAGTATTCAAAATTAACCGTTTTGCCGAAAGTAACCTTACAATACTGCCGGTTTGAAGCTACACATTGGGAATCCCACATTTATCCACATTCACACCATCATCATCAATGGCGCGACAGCACAAATCGGGCCAGGGCCTGCAGGATACATTGTCTGAAGTCATCTCGGTTCAGCGCCCGCGTCCTCCAACTTGTGCATCTAAGAAGCGATCTGCAACCTGCGTCAACTGAGTCCTCGTACCTTTTCCGCGGTTTTCCCACCGGTCGTTAGCCATGAGCTTATGGAGTTATTATGGTCAGAACCCAAATTTGTAATAAATAAAAACACGACTTGTGTCGCCAGCAGTTGCTATTAGACTAAAATAATTTATTTCCTACTCTTACAACTAACTAAATTCACAAATATGTGTACAGTTTTGGTTTTTACTTTAAAATTTCAAATTCACAAAAGACTAATCGTTTTACCGGTTCTGAATATCGGTCCGGATTTTTACTGAATCCATTCCTGTTCACTTGCGTGAAAATAAGAACTCGGATGATGATCGACTAACTCTATATTGATGGTTCTTGAATCATATATACAAAAAATTTGCTTATCCTACATAAAATTATTTCTCATGAACAAATTGCTTATACTATATAAAATTATTCACACGGCAAAATGTGCTGATACTATATAAAATTATTCACACGGATTTTAATACTTATCATGTAACATAACGCCAAGCATGTTCGGTCGCGCATCTTATGTTTTGTCTATCCTGTAAACAATTTCTACCTTCGAGGTAATGTGAGTATTTACGGGATAGACGAGACATTCTCGGCCCCCAAATTCAATTCTACTTCGAATTTATTATTTTTGCTGGGCTGTACTGTTGTACTCGTAGCCTTAGTTATGCATGCTTTGTTGTAGATAAGATATGCGATGATAACAATTATGAAGATCGTTGTTGTTAGCGTTGTTAGCCGACGACGTATTGGTGGACGTCATGCTGCGATATTGTGGCTGAAGGAAGGCTAAGAGATTTTTTGTGGTTGTTGATAGCTTCCTTGATGTCCTCGAGATCTTGCCTTGTTGATGATTTAAGATTGATGCTGACCAATGAGATGTTGCGGTCTGATGCCTTAAAGAGTTCAGTGCTTAAGTTGACGTGCGTTCGATATGCCGTGATGATAGTCGTCTCTTGCTTTATACTGCATCCTGCCTGCAACCTCAATATACCTTCTTCCTTGATTGTTCGGCTATATATTCTTTCACCGCATACGATGTCCAAAGTTTCCGCCGTATCAAATGTGTATTGCCAAGTGTTGTCCTCATGTAGCTGTATCCAGTATTTACCGGGGTTTCTTGTACGGATGTCGCAGTCTGGTGATATCTTATTCTGATGAGTGAGCATTTTCATTTCGCAGCTACTTATGTTGGAATATATTGTATAGATGGGATGGTGCTGCCGACAGATTTGGTACCTTCCTGGTAGGGCCTTACAAGCATTTAACTCAATCCTTGTAATAGGGTAATAATGGTCCCTGTGTAAATTTACTACGATGTACTCGCTTGATGGTTGTATATAGATGAAAGTTCCCTTGTGCCTTGTAGGCAGAGGAACTATTCTAAACAGTTGAAAGTTTTCTGTCGCTATCAGTGTGATCCTTATTTTAAAGATAACTGCTGATTCAACTGTCCTTGTCGTTACTTCCATCAATCTATACAAGTTCATGGTGGAATCGGTGTTCCCTTCCTCAGGTATACCTAAAGCCCGAAACACAATGCTCCCGTTCCGTTCCGTTCCGTTCAGCTGTCAAAGTAGACCTTATGGGTTGACCATGTAAATGCACACAATGGTCGTAACGGAACGGATCGGAAAAGTTGACCAAAATTCAACTTTTACGGATCACATAACCTCACTTGTCGTGACGGAACGGAACGGAACGGGAGCATTGTGTTTCGGGCTTAAGTTGTGTGGTATTCTTTCTCTAATTTTTCTTAATAGCGACTTAAGTTGTGACGGAGTTATGATAAGAGAATTGAACCGAGCGTGCTGGACATCCATAATCGATTCAATGATCGCCTCCTGTGTTTCTTGAAACTCTGACATAATAAGCAGCGCTTGGAAGGACATCGATAAAAATGAGTTCAGGAAGTTCTGCATTCCGGTTAAATTCAAGGAAATAGCGGAGAGACTGGACAATCTGATTGTTGATTGCTGCGAACTGGTCATTGATTTCCTCTTGAGTTTTCTTTATTACATTTATAGTTGAATCCGCTATTGATGTTTGGTTCTTCAATAGTTCGATCAGATGATTTTCATTTCTTTTCACCATTTGAATGTCTTGTTCATATTGCTGGGCAAATTCTGCATCAAGTATTCCAAACAGAGATCGTCCTAGGCTACCAACTATGTCAAATGGGGATCTTCGAACCCTTCTACTGTCACTATTCAGTAGCTTATTGTTCTGATCTATTGTTGCAAGTCTGTTATTGAATTGTTGTACTGTCGTTCTGCATGTTGTTTTCAGTTTCCTCTCCACTGCAAGTTCACATATGTCGTGAAGATTATCGATGGTTTTAATGATATTCTCATTACGTTTCCAATAGTTTTTTAAATCGAAATAGCTAATGATGTCCCATTCGCTGTTGCTCATCCTAACTAGGTCAATTTCTTCAAAGTATATGCCGGGGTGGTCTGACAACGGTATTATTTTAATGATTTCTTCGCAGAGTATAAGTGGAATGAAGAGTATTGCGCATATAATCGTCGATATGTAGGTTGCTGGTCTGATTCTCATCTTCCTTTTCTTCTTCGCGGAGCCGTCTGCCGATGATGCTATAATTCTACGTTTGCTCTTTTTTGTCGGGATTCTTGTAAGACTACTGTGACTTATTGGTGCCTTCTGAAGTTCCTCCTTCCATTTCTCCAAATCCTAATTAATGGGAAGGGGGCAAATTTTACTTATCGGTCGCTTCAGTGTTGTATCCTTTGTCTTCAACGTGACCACACGAATAAGACCATCCTTCCATGGATGTGTCTCGATTATTTTCCCCAACGCCCACTTCAAGGGTGGCAGCTGTTCGTCTTTTGTTAAGACGATATCATTCACGTTGACATTTTTTACTGGTCTCTTCCATTTGGGTCGTTGTTGTAACTGCGACAGATACTGCTGACTCCATTTACTCCAGAAGTCCTGTTTCAATCTTTGGATGTAGTGCCATCTATCGAGGTGAGCTATGTTTTCGTTGAGAAGTGACGATTCCGGCGGTGCTAATATCGCTTCTCCAATTATAAAGTGTCCCGGTGTCAGGATTTCGAATTTCTCAGTATTGGATTGTAATGGGCACAGTGGACGTGAATTTAAACATGCTTCTATTTGGCTAAGCAATGTCGCAAATTCCTCAAACGTAAGTAGTGCATCAGATGTTACTCGCTTCAAGTGGAACTTCACGGACTTAACGCCAGCCTCCCATAGTCCTCCGAAATGTGGTGAACCCGGAGGAATGAAATGCCACTGAGTGCCCTGACTCGCTAGTTCGTCACCCAATTCTTTGTTCCATTCCTTTTGACTCAACTTGACCTCCGTTGAGAGCAGTTTGTTTGCGGCTATAAAGTTGGTGCCGCAATCGCTGTATAGGTTTCTGCATAGTCCTCTTCTGGATGTAAATCGTTTATAAGACGCAATGAAGGCCTGGGCCGTAAGATCAGACACCAGTTCTAAGTGTATCGCCTTGCTTGCCATACAAACGAATACTGCGATATAACCCTTAAATGTCTTACTGCACCTGCCTTTCCATGCTTTTATGTTCACAGGCCCGGCGTAATCTACTCCAGAATTCAAAAAGGCTCGGCTGGGTTGAATCCTAACAGCAGGTAGGTTTCCCATTAGTTGTTCTCTAGGTCTTGCTGTGTAGCGGTAACATTTCACACAATTGTGGATGTGGCGTGAAACTAACGTTTTTGCCTTTATTATCCAGAATTCTCGTCTTATGTGTGCTAGTGTCAACAATACCCCTCCGTGCAGTGTTGTTTTATGAGCTGCATCTACGATCAGACCTGGCAGCGGGTTGTTGTGCGGTAGAATAATTGGATGTTTTTCCTCAAATCTCAAAGAGGAGTTCTCTAGTCGTCCACCGACCCGCAAGATACTGTCTTCATCGATAAACGGGTTTAAGGAGAGAAGTGTGCTTTCCCGCGATAGGGGTTTCTCTTGCTGTAATGCACGTATTTCTTCTGAGAATGTCACATTTTGAACAATTTTGATTAATGCTTTCTTAGCGTAACTCAATTCGTCAGCGTGTAGTGGGTCGCTCCTGGTAATCGGTTTCCTTTTCCATCTTAAACAGAACGCCACGACCCGAGTCAATTTTTTTAGTGTAGAGAATCTAAGCAGCAACTCTTGTTGAAAGTGTAATCCGGAATCTACTGCTGGTAAGGAGACTGCCGCATTTTTCGAGGTCCGTTGTGGATATTAACGTAGGAGCTCGCCTGATTTCCGTATGATGAAGCCAAGGTGGTCCTTCCCACCAAAGAGAGTGATTGAGTAGCTGGGATGGCTTCACCCCTCTGGAGGCACAATCGGCTGGATTTTCATTTGATTTTACATGATACCAATTTTCCCTTGAGATTTTTGCTTGTATTTCTGTGACTCGATTTGATACAAATGCTTTCCATTTTGACGGATCACCTTGGATCCATGCTAACGTTATCATTGAATCTGTGTAAGCAAAGGTATTCATGTAACCTTCTCGTAATGATCGCCTTATAGTATCCATGAGTCTTGATAGAAGTAATGCCCCACAAAGTTCCAGACGGGGTAGGGTTATCTGTTGTTGCCGGATTGGGGTTACTCTTGTCTTTGCAGCAACGAGTGATACAGTCAATTCACCAATTTCCGATATCGTTCTGATGTATACTACGGCTTCATGGATGCGTCGCAGAAACCATGTAATTCGCATTTAGTTAATTTGGATATGTGCAGCCATCGTGGTATCCGTACCTCTTCTAGTTTTTGGAGTTCTTCCTTTAACTTCTTCCATTCTAATTGAATTTCCATCGGGAGTTCTTCGTCCCATGTCAATTCCTTAAGCCAAAGCTCTTGGAACATACTTTTAATCGTAATGGTTACTGGTGACACCCATCCTAAGGGATCGTAAATTTTGGATGCTTCTGACAGGAACACTCTCTTCGTTAGTCTTGGTTTGTCTTGCGGTAGCGTGATTTTTAATCGAAACTCATCAGCATAAGGATCCCAGTAGATGCCAAGTGTCTTTACACATTTTTCTGTTTTTAGTTCAATCGATTGAATCTGTGTGGGATTACATTCAACCTTCTTCAGTAGTTGAGGATGATTGGCAGACCATTTGCGTAAGTTGAAACCTGCGCCTTTGAATATCTTCATTAATTGTTGCTGAGTTTTTGTAGCGTCCTTAAGGTTGTCAGTTCTCGATAGCATATCATCCATATAGAAGTCATTTTGTATTACATTTGATGCTAGGGGATAAGCTTCTCTTTCGTCTAGGGCAAGCTGTTGAATTGTTCTGACTGCTAGGTAAGGCGCTGCTGATGTTCCATACGTGATTGTTGTCAGTTTGTACTCCTTGATTGGGTCCTGAACATTCCATCTCCATAGAATGCGTTGAAATTCTTGGTCATCTTCGTGGATTTGAATCTGCCGGTACATCTTTTTAATGTCGGCAGCGAAGGCATACTTGTGCTTACGCCATCTGAGTAGAATTGTTAGCAAGTCTTCTTGGAGTTTTGGGCCGGTATGCATTTTCTCGTTCAAGCTCAGTCCTGTAGTCGTTTTTGCAGAGGCATCAAATACCACTCGTATCGTTTTCGAGTTGTTATCGTCCTTGTAAACCGCATGATGGGGCATATAGTAGACTTTCGGTGATTTTGTGTTTAGGTACTCACTCATAATGGTCTTATACTCCTTCTCAAAATCCTTGTCGGTTTTAAATTTCTTTTCGATCTGCAGGAGTCGGGCCATGGCTGCTCCTCTCGAGAAGCCAAGCTCCTTACTGTTGGCTTTGAATGGCAATCGTACGATATATCGCCCATCTTCTTTTCGTTGATGCGTTTGTTTAAATAGTTGTTCACAATAATCATCTCCAGTTTGATGTTCTATCTCACCTTGCAGTTCCTCAACTTCCCAAAATCGTGTCAATA
Source organism: Beris morrisii (assembly GCA_951812415.1). NCBI lineage: Eukaryota > Metazoa > Arthropoda > Insecta > Diptera > Stratiomyidae > Beris > Beris morrisii. Next base: position 69,595,922 of record OX638313.1, read on the forward strand.
GTTCTTGTATATCCACTTGCGATATTAATGAAGTCAGGACGCCTACTTCACACTCGGTTTTGCCAATTCTCCCAGAGATCACCCATCCTAGTTGCGTCTGCTGGGCGACGGGATATCCTGGTTGTCCTTTGATGACGCCTTATTGAATAATATCCGAATAGACGTCTGCTCCAAGAATCAAGTCGATTTGTCCAGGGACATGAAATTTGGGATCTGCCAGAGTTATTGCGTTTAAATGTTCCCAATCGTTTATATTCCAATTTGGCATAGGAAGTGGCTTTGTCAGCTTCGGAAGAATTAACGCCTTAGTTCTGAATTCTACCCTTGACTCGAATCTTGGCCTGAAGGTAACATTTGTGAAACCTCTACATGTCTCGCTGGTAATTCCGATGCCATTGATAGTTACTTCAGCCCTGGTTTTGTGTAACTTAAGTAGTTGTACTGCCTTCTCTGTTATAAAGGTGCACTGCGATCCTTGATCTAATAGTGCTCTCAGTGTTATATACGATCCATTAGAAGCTTCAACATCTACTAATACCGTCGCCAATAGAACGCTATCCAGTTTGGTGCCAAGTTGACTATGTGCCGTCAATGGTTGCGCTTGTGCGACTTCTGGACTGTACTTTTTGGTTGATGTCTCTTCTGCTACTTCGTGCAAGAGCGAATGGTGCCTTTTGTTGCACGTTCTGCACAGCATTTTACTTGAACATTTGTGTGCCTTGTGACTGCTACGTAAACAATTAAAGCATAATTGTTCCTTCTGGATCAGCTGTCGTCGACCTTGAATCGGCATCTGGTTGAATTTCTGGCATTTGTAAAGACTATGCTCCGACTTGCATAAGATGCATTTCAAACTCGTGGATGTAGAAAAGGACTTTACTGTGCCCCTTTCCTCTTTGCTTACTCTCTTGCCTTTCGGCTCTTCTGTTGCTGCTAGTGCATTGTGCCTCAAATTCAGAAACTTTCGGAATTCCGTTAGCTTCTGAACCTTCCGCGGCGAACTCAATGCTTTTTCATAGAGTTTTCGTGTTTCCTTGTCCAACTTCTGCATCAGTAGGTGTATAATAATCGGATCCCAGCTTTTCGTTTCGATGCCTAAGCTATCGACCGCATACAAACACTATGGCTGTGTCATGAATACTTCTTACATCCGACGCAGATTCATGAGTCATGTTTGGCAATAAAAACAGTGCCTCTAGTTGTGCTGATACAATGATACGTTCATTGTCATATCTTTGGAGCAGTATTTCCCATGCTGTCAAATAATTTTCATCACTTATTTGGAGATTGCGTATGGTACTGCTTGCTTCTCCAACGACGTAAGACTTGAGGTACTGCATCTTCCTTGCAGAACTAAGCCCTTCATCGTTGTGAATCGCACTTACGAATATATCGTGAAACGTCTTCCAAGTCTTAAAGCATCCACTGAAGTGTGGGATACTAAGAGCCGGTAGTTTCAAATTTTGGCCGCGACCCTGCGTTGCTGTCGTCTGGCTAGCGGAGTGCATCCCTTGACATCTTTCTTTGATGAGTACCGTGATCTCATATCGTTCCTCCAGTTGATATATTTCGTCGCTGGTTAGATATTCGTTTTCATCTGCACTCCTGCTGTACATGATGATATCGTCGTGGGTTTTGAGAACTTCTTCCCAGTATCTTGAAATACATTCCAACTTTTGGTTGAAGTATATCTCTCTATTAGATCCATCCTGGCTGCTTCTATTTTTGACTTCAGTGTGCTAATTTTTAACGCCTGCCTTTTGTACCGGTAGAGTTGTTGTTCATCCAGTGCCTCAGTGCCTTTGTTGCTGCTGGTGGCGCTGTCCTTGTTACTGGGTGTAATGCCGTCTGCTGTTGGTTTCGCACCATCCGGGTTGCTGCGTGATTCGAGTGTTGACTTTACTACTGCATAAAAGTCTGTCAACTTCTCGAAAAATTGTTTTTCGAAGTATGGGTGATTAGGCCAGGTTTCCTTATAACCCGTAATCACCTCATGCCTGATTGAGAAGGTGCTCCAAAGTCCTCTTAACTTTTCCAACCGTTCCTGGATATAACTGCGTGTCTTCCTAATCTCGGGGTCCTTTTTGTAGTTGTCGTAAATCCTCTTCATGTCTTCGTATATCGTCTGCTGGAGATCAGTGAGCTCGTTCATGGCCTCCATAGTTGATGACATTGTAGAATACTTCATTTTTTTTTTTAACTCGACGGACCAATGTTCACTTGCGTGAAAATAAGAACTCGGATGATGATCGACTAACTTTATTTTGATGGTTCCGGAATCATATATACAAAAAATTTGCTTATCCTACATAAAATTATTTCTCATGAACAAAAATTGCTTATACTATATAAAATTATTCACACGGCAAAATGTGCTGATACCATATAAAATTATTCACACGGATTTTAATGCTTATCATGTAACATAACGCCAAGCATATTCGGTCGCGCATCTTATGTTTTGTCTATCCTGTAAACAATTTCTACCTTCGAGGTAATGTGAGTATTTACGGGATAGACGAGACAATTCCTATTGTAATACAATTCCTATTGTAATGCAATTCGTGTTTATTACAATAGGACTGAATTTTACATTTGGTGATCGGTAAATAACAAAAGGTTTGATTTTTGGTTTCAAAATTGGATTTTATATTTTATACAAAGCGAATCGAATATTATGCTTTGGGCCCTAACGGCCGAATATTTTATACAATCGCAATTTAAATGCGAATTTTGGACAATCGTTAAAGGTAGACCGTTCAGTGTGCGTTTCAGAATTCTTCCGTCGTCCATTCGCTCCACATGGCCTGCCCATTGTAGCTTACGAAATTTTATAAGAGTCGATACGGCTGGGGCGTCATAGATGTTATACAACTCGTTGTTGTACCGAATACGCCATTCAGTGCCTTCTCTTACTGGTCCCAAAATTCTTCGAAGAATTCGTCGTTCAAAAGCGTCTATTGATTTTTCAGACGCTTGGGTGAGAGTCCACGTTTCGCTTGCATATAATAGCACAGGTCTTATTATGGTCTTATATATGCGAAGTTTGCTCAGCCTGAGCACTTTTTTCGATTTTAAGATCGGGAGAACCGTGAAATACGCCTTATTTGCTAGTGTGATCCGTTGTTTTACTTCGTCTCATTCGTTGCCGTCTATTACAAGGTGCGATCCCAAGTATGAGAAATGATCCACATTCTCCAGGTTGTAGTCCCCCACGGTCATATTTTGTCTAGTTGGCGCGTTTCTTCTTGTTTGGGTCATGAACTTGGTCTTATTCTCATTGACCCTTAACCCGACATCCTTTGCCGCTGAGTCTAGACAATGGAAGACTTCCTTCGCGTCTGGAACAGATCTAACCATGATGTTTATGTCATCCGCGTTCAATACTAGTTGAGTGGACTAGATTAGTAGGGTACTTCTGGTATCAACGGGTACCTTTCTGATGACATATTCTAGGGCGAGATTGAAGAGCATGGGAGCGAGTCCATCTCCCTGCTTCAGGCCGGATTCTGTTCGGAAGCTTTGGGTAAGCTCGTTTTGTATCCTTACTTGAGATTCAGTGTCAGTCATGGTAATTTTTGCTTTGTTATCCACATTCACACACACAACCCAATTTCAATTTAAAAAAAAAAAAAAAATGTGTAGTCCGCAATGGAGGACAACGGTAAAAGCAATAATACTACACCTTCCAATACCAACCCCCGCAGCTCAGAACAAAAACAAACCCTAACCCACAACAATTCGAACATCACAACTAAAGAGAAAATACCTCAGAACTATCTATAAAACTACCACCCTTTTGGTCGACACTATTCAAAACCCGCCCGAATCAGATTTTTATCCTCACCTTAAGAACGCTTTAATTAGCAGGCATTCACTAAGTGAAGAAAAGCGGATCGAAAAACTTCTCAACAATGAGGAATTGGGCGATCGTCGACCATCAGAATTCTATAGATATCTGTTACAGCTAGCGGGTCCATGCGCAGCAATAAATGAGGGATTAGTAACGAAATTGTGGATGCGCCAACTTCCCCAAGCCATGAATATCGCTCTCATTCCCCGAAGCGATAATAATATTAGCGAGTTAATCGCATTAGCAGATAGAATTTGGGATGCACTACCAAGCACACACCTTGTCTCAGCCGTTAAATTAGTTTCCGATGTCACGGAGAATACACAAAATTTACAAGCTGAGATTCGGGAGCTTAGAGCTAGAATAGACGCTCTATCATGGAAAACTCCTGACCGTCATAGCAGATCAAGGGAACGATCCAAATCAGGGAATAGAAGATACCGATCCATAAGTAAAAATAAAGTTTGTTGGTATCATTTAATATTCGGACCTAATGCAACAAGGTGTCAATCTCCTTGCCTCTTTGACAAAGATTCCACCACCAAAGTTGCCGAAAATAATAATAATAAAAAAAGTAAAATTGCCTACTGTCGCAACGGCAAGCAGTATCAGGCAAAACATAACAACACGCCGTCTTTTTGTAAGGGACAGTAACAACAACGTCAATTTCTTAGCCGATACGGAAGCAGAAGTATCGATAATACCATACAGTAAATATCAGCTAACTTGTCAAGATACAAACTACGTGCTGACTGCTGCCAATGACACCTCAATCAAAACATTCGGTACAAAACTATTAAAATTAAACAGGCTTACGTCGAGATTTCGTACATCCTTTCATTATAGCTTCTGTAAGAAAAACCATATTAAGTGCAGATTTTCTAACAAAATATAATATAGGCGTTGACTTACACAAGAAAATTCTAATCGATGGGCAGACCAAAATATCTGCTAAATTGCCGTATGCCAAAAATGATTCTCCTCCACCACGCCATTTTGCAGTAAATACAGAATTTGGTGATTTGTTTAAAAAAATTTCACGTTATTTGCGAAGCTCCAAATTTCAACAACCCAATTAAGAATAAAGTACAGCATCACATAGTTACTTCAGGTACACTACCCACATCGAAACCTCGGCGGCTTAATCCAACTAAGCATAAAGCCGCAAAATTCGCATTCAGTCAAATGGTTCAAATGGGCATATGCCGACCATCTTGTTCATCCACTTCCTCACCGTTGCACATGCAACCTAAAAAGGATAGTTCCGACTGGCGACCATGCGGCGACTATCGCCGGCTCAATAATCTAACAGTACCGGATAGATACCCAATCCCTCACAGCTTTTCAATGTATCTCCATGGATGCACTATATTTTCAAAAATAGACCTAATAAGAGCTTACCACCAAATGCCTATTGCTCCAGAAGATGTCTACAAAACAGCAGTCGCAACACCATTCGGCTTATTGGAGTTTACTCGAAAGCCGTTCGGTCTTAGAAACGCAGGCCCCACATTTCAAAGATTCATCAACGAAGTTATTAAAGATTTGGACTTCGTATTTGCTTACGTTGACGACCTGCTCGTGGCAAGCAAAAACGAAAGCGAGCACAAAAACCACTTGGAATGTCTTTTTCAACGACGTGTTGACTACGGACTAAACATAAAATCCTCGAAATGCGTGTTCGGAGTTTCAGAACTGTCTTTTTTAGGACACGAACTCTCGGCAATAGGTATCTTACCTTCAAAATCCCGGGTCGAAGCGATAACAACATTACTGTCACCAACCTCGATCCGAAAAATACAGCAGTTTGTGTGAATGGTAAACTACTACCATCGTTTTATTCTAAAAATCCTAAAAAGAACATTTTCTGGACCAAGGAATGTGAAGATGGCTTTACAGTCATCAAGCAAGCCCTTTCAAATGCTGTAATCTTATCTCATCCTTCAGCCGAATTCAGCGTAAGCACTGACGCTTCTAACACCGCCGTCTGAGCAGTGCTGCAACCATACATCAATGGTTGGGAACCACTAAGATTTTTCTCCAAGAAACTGTCACCTGCAGAAACCAAGTACTCTGCATTTGATAGAGAACTGCTAGCCATCTACTTAGCTATCAAACATTTTCGATACTTCATGGAAGGGCGATCTTTTGTAGTTTATACCGATCACAAGCCTCCCACAAATGCCTTATCCTCAAAAACGGAGCGAAGTCCACGGCAAACCCGACATCGCAAGACACAAACGACATACGTCATGTCAAAGGTGAAGATAATGTCGTTGCAGACCTCTTATCACGTACCGACACTGATTCTATATCTAGAACATAGGAAATCAAAGTAACGTTAGAAAAATAGCTTATAGCTCAGCAATCCAATAACGAATTGAAAGACCTACAAATAAAAGAAAAACCAATAAATTCAAAATCCATCTTAGAAAAACGCTACATGCCAATACTTCTAGATGCCTTATGGTGTGAAGTAGCTTGCAAACAAGCTCGACCATATGTACCACTGGAACTTCGACAACCTGTTTTCGAATCTTTACATTCCTTATCACATCTTGGCATTCGTGGATCACGCAAGCTCATATCAGATCGATACTTCTGGCCGAAGAAGAACTCCGACATAAAACATTGGACACAAACTTGACTCTCCTGTCAACGGTCTAAAATCAACAGACACACCAAAGCTCCTTATAGAAAAATTTAGTCTAACTAATCAAAGGTTTGGACATTGTGGGACCTTTAACAATTTCTAATGGATATTCGTACATATTAACCATAATTGATCGATTCACTCGCTGGCCAGAGGCATACCCTTTACAAGACATTTCAGCCACAACAATAGCTAAAAAGTTCTTCACCGAATTTAGTAGATTCCGTGCAACTGCCAAAATAACGACTGATCAAGGTTCACAATTCGAATCGAAATTATTCAACGAATTATCAAAAATTCTCGGATTCCATCGGAAACGAACAAGTAGCTATCATCCACAAGCTAACGGTCTCGTAGAAAGGTTCCATCGACAATTAAAAACATCGCTAAAATGTCGCGAGTCGGAGTGTAAATGGAGTCAGGACCTACCGATTATACTGTTAGGTATGCGCGCAACTTTCAAACAAGATTTGAGCTGCTCACCCGCAGAACTCGTATATGGTCAGCCCTTAAAACTTTCATCAGAATTTTTTGTAAATGATCCAAATTTGAATGAAAATGATCCAAACAATTTCGTTGCATCACTACGTGAATGAATGACACATTTAAGACTCACAGACACGAGAAAAACTTGTACTCCTTCTTACATACCAAAAAACCTACATACATCCGACCAGGTCTTCGTCAGAGTTGAAGGCATCGAGCCCGGGCTTAAGCATCCCTACCAAGGCCCTTATAATGTGATTCGACGATTTCGGAAATCCTTCATTATCAATAAAGATAATAAAAATGTTTCAATCTCAATAGATAGACTCAAACCAGCATTTACGATAGACTCGCAACAGCAAGTCCACAACTAAAAAGGTTCATTTCAGTAAAGGCATTAACATATTGAATTAATTACAAATAGCAACGCAATGAACACGATTTAAAAAAATTGTAACAGGGGGCACAAACGGTTAAGTCCCTGAATTACAGCTGCGCATTCAGCTAAGGGGAGGGTGATGTAGCAACCGAAATTCTACGTTCTGCTTCCACGAAATACCTTTCGGTAATAAACATGAAACAATGTCGCAGCACGAGCTCGCGAATATCAAATTCCACCCGCAACTCATTGTACATTATTTAGTATTAAGTTAGCAGTTAGTTTTAAGTTTAATCTTATATAACAATGAAATATAGAGTTAGTTGAAATCGAACCATCATCCGACTCAGACTCTTTTACTTAATACCACGTAGTGGTACCGACTGCCATAGCTCTATCCTCTATCCTCTATACTCTATCGTTGAAACTTTGTGGTTTGTTTTTAGGGATACTTCGAGATTAGACCAGAACTAACATTTTTAAGGGGGGTGGTGAAGTCTGGGGGTGGGGGTGAAAAATATTGGAAGACAATATCTTCCGAACCAATTACACCAGTAAAATAAAATTTGGTTTCTGTATATGGGATCACAAGTGGAGTCTACTGAAAGTAAAATTTTTGATAGGGGTAGCAAGGTACGGGGTGAGGGGTGGTTTTTTATATCTCAGAAACGGCTTATGCCAGAAAGTTGAAACTTATTACGTATATGTAGATACGCTACTAGAGTAATTAAAGCAAGAAAAAAAAATCAAATTTTTATTGGCGTTCTGCGGTTGAGTAAGAAAAATGTCCGTGAATCCACATTTTCACGAATTTCGTTAAAACTTTTAGACATGTCGAGCTATTAAAGCAATTTTACTTCTGCGGGCTCTTTATATAAGCACCTAGAAACGTTCTTTGAAATTGTTCGATATTCAACCCCTAAGGGGGTGTAAAGTTGTTATGTAATAATTCACGAATTCCGATATATTTCTTAGGTCTATTGAGATTTGGAATTCACTTCACAGTCATAGCATAGCATAGAAAATTGATTTAAGTATTTTTGAATATTAAACCCCCGGGAGTATAAGGTATACTTCAAGTTTTCACAAAATCCGAAAATCTTTTAGGTTTAATGTGATCGAATTCGTTTTTACTTCTATGGAATCTTCTATTGATAAAAAAATATGTAAATAAATAAAGAAAAATCTGCCAACCTAAAGAATAAACAGGAGGCTATTTGGAACGTTATTTTTTAGGCTCTCAGTTGCATAGTAACCTACATCACTTGTAATGCTGAGAAGCGATGTATGTTACTATGCAACTGACAACCCAATGAATAACCAGGAGGCTATTTGGAACGTTATTTTTTAGTCTGCCAGTTGCATAGTAACCTACATCGCTTCTCAGCACTAAACGCGTTCCGGACTTCTACCCAAAAAATAATAAAGTTGCGCCCAGACTGTTGGCAGATTTCAGACATAAAATTGAACACTAAAAAAGTTTCGAAGAATGGGGGTCCTTAATAAAGGATTTGTCTGTTATTATGCGAACTCCTTATTCTATTTTATCACCAACTTTAATATAAATCGTAGCGCAGTATTTCATCTAGAGCAGTGAATCTTAACCTCTTTTTTTTCACGGCACACTTTTGATAATTAAAAAATTTTGCGGTACACAATAAATAATTTTTATTGTATGCATTCGTAAAATTTGACGGCACACTTCAAGAATCTTGCGGCACACTAAAGTGTCGCGGCACCGTGGTTGAGAATCACTGATCTAGAGTATCATACGATCGGCTGCAATGATAACTGCGGTATGTTTTTTTTCTAAATACGATATTTTTACTTCTTTCCCAAAATATTTTATGAAAACTAAAAATTACAAAAAAATTTTGCTATCACAGATTTACTATATGTATAGATAATGTATTTACCGTTTTTAGGAACTGGAGTCGATCGAAGAACAATGGCGATCAGAAACCCGTGAACTTCTAGAACTCGTTAGTACGTTACAAGAAGAAAATAAACGTATTATTCAACAAAACCAAGAACGACTACCGGAATCAACATTTAGTATTGGTAACAGTTTAACAGACAGTGTAATAAGCATTACCAACTGCGAACTCTCAAATTCAGTATCGGACAGCCAAGTATTGCAGCGACTGAAACAACAAATTCACAAGCAACGAGACGAAATTAAATCCAAAGATTGTGTGCTCCAAGAAAAATTTTCTGATATTGAAAATGTACGTACGTATATAATTTTATCTTACGTATAAGGTCTTATCTTGATGGTGGTTGGTGCCGGAGGTGCCAGTTTCCATGTTTTATCGTGGTTTTCCACGGTTTTGAACATAAAATACATTAGCTCGTTTTGCTATCAAAAATTCTACTTTTTAGGGTTTCCAATTTCACGTTTTGAAATTTCCAAAATCAAATTGCTTAATTTTGTACTTAAATTTGTCCGAAGCGAATTCCCAATCACAACGAATAAATGGCTGAGAGATTGAAATGCTTTACCTACTCAGTCTATTTTCTTTCGACTTTAAAGAGCCGTACAGAATGAACGCAATCGCAGTCGGATTGCAATGTCAAAATGTCGCAACGAGATGCAATAAAACGCTGTAAACCGCAAGTACACGCTGCATGAACACAATGACCGGATTGAGTTCGCAGTTCTATCAGTGTCAATAATCAAAGTGAAATTGATATGGACGCAAAAATCGGTGAATTATTTTTAATGCTCATCGAAATCTCTTTCATTTTCTATTTTATTATTTTCTTCTTTAAATAATATAGTGCGTTTTAGGTTATGATAATGTCATATTTGACATTTCAATGCGTTCACTTATATATGATAATTTTAAATATTACGAACTTACTTGCGACCATCTGCGACCCATAGCGTTCATTCTGTTTAGCTACATACAATCACATGCATTTGAAACTCGTTTTTTCCCCTCCGTTATTTTGACACTCCAATCCGACTGCGATTGCGTTCATGCTGTACGGCTCTTAATGCACATGAAACGCAATTATGTAATGCAGAAACTGATGTTACATGCATACACACCAGACAGCATCCTGCTCGTAGTTGTACGTGCTTGTATTTCGCATCTCAGCATTAAACGCGTTTCGGATTTCTTCTTTTTTCTAGCATAAGCCGTCTCTGAGATATGAATAACCACCACCCACCCCCGTACCTTGCTACCCCTATCAACAGTTCTATTTTTCTGTGGCTCTATATAGTTGTCAATTTTTAGCTTTCTATCCCTTGCGATTTTCGAGAAATAAAAATCAGAATTTTCCTCCAAATTTTTTTCTCCGCTAGAGGTCTACTGGTTCTAACTCCTGCAAAAATTTTCAAGATCATATCTGATACGGTTCTTGAGATATAAAAATGTAATTTTTTGAAAAATGGCTGTCCCTTCATTTCCGCGCTTTGCCTCCGCCCTCAAAAATTTTACATTTACTAGACTCCACTTGTAATTCTATATACAGAAACCAAATTTTATCTTTCTGGTGCAATTGGTTCGGCAGATATTGCAATTCAAAGTTTTTCGCCCTTCACCCCCACACCCGACCACCCCCTTTAACAACTTTAACCCTTTTATACTCTCCTAGTATCTCTTAAGACAACTACAAAGTTTTAACTTTCTGAGATGAATCATTCAGGAGCTATAGATTTTAGAATGTTTCTATTTCAGCTTTCAAGCGATTTGGACGTATTGTTTTCCCCCCACTCCCACATCCCTCTACCACTAAAGAGCATTTTGTCGCAAATGGGTCCATTATAATAGTTCTATATAAGTTACAACTTTCAGCACCTAGCATAAATGGTTCCTGAGATCCAGAGACCAAAATTGTTCGTCTAAAACATTCCTCTGAATCGACCATTTCGATTAAGCTCAGCTACTCGAGTGACAAAATCACACCGAAAAAAATTCCGGACACGCACTTGTAGTCGAGCTCATACAACTCTGTATGTTCTTGAAATTTAATTCCGGATAGGTCGAAAAATTCCTGATCAACCGTCCGGAGAAACCTGTGCATGCTCAAGTTTTTTTCCGGACGCGCGGTTTTCCGGAGTCATGTAGTCGACGAGCAAAAATCTCATACATTTCTATGGGACATGGTTTCCATTCTTTCCGGAAGGCGGATCCTATTTTCTCCGGAGTCGAAAAAAAACGGATCATGTAGTCCGGGCCTTAGAGATAGTGACAGAAAACCAGAAATATTTCAATGTGTGCGTGTTTTTTTAATAATTGCAAGGGCAAAGCGGGAACAAGACGATAGGGGAAGGTTTCTTATCGGTTTTGTTCTCTCTCGAAATATTGACGTTTATGTGGTAAAATAACTTCACTCAGTTTCTGTGGAGATATACGGTAATTACAGCCGCCTGCTATTCAGCTATTCAGCGCTGATGCCAAAGACAATCGGCACTAAAAAACATCCATAAAATATAAAAATATTCTGTCAATATTCTGGGCGCAACTTTATTGTTTTTGGTGGTATAAGTCAGGGAACCGGTTAAAGTCAGGGTGCGATAGAAGTGTGTACGGCCCTGGCAACCATAAAACATGAAATTCGGCTTTGGGTAACAGTCCGGAACATAGCCAAAATCAAAATATAACACTAGTTGTTTCGGTACAAACACCATAAAAATTAACAGGAGGTTATTAGGAAAGTTAATTGCTTAGGATGCCTGGATCAACACAACCAGTATTACATTTTCTCTATTGGACCTAATTTCTGCCAAAGTTGGACGAAAAACATTTATATAATATTGTTTGTTTATTTCGGGTCAAAAACTCCAAATCCAATTCCTGTCCGTCCGTTCGTCCGTCTGTCTGTCTGTCTGTATGCACGATAACTCAAGAACGCCTAGACCTAGTGTTAAGTTGCTTTTATCAACTAATTAAAACATTTAGTTTATTCAATTTTATAATATGGTTTAAAATTATTTATTTATTTGGACAATTATCACTATTATTATTTAATCACTTTTTATACATCAAAGAATATAAATGATTTTATTAAATTAATTATTTTATAATTATATAACTTCAAGTTTTAATTATAAACTTTTAATTAATTATAATTACGGATATTTTATCCTTTTTTATATGATCTTAATAGATTTTATTGATTCATCGGTTTTTTATTAAACTGACTTTTTATTTTTCTTTATTTTATTTTATTTCTTCAAAGAGAATTCCGAGTACTGTATCTCTATACTATAATGATGATATTAAGTACTCTGAATATAATTTAATAATTATGATACAGTGAATTTCTCAATTTTCAAATGTGCAAAGTATTTGACAACGGTACCACCACATAACCTTTCCCTAGAGACAACTTTCAATAATTGACTGAGCGATTTCTTCTAACAAGCGTGGTCCTGCAGTTGGTTCAGCGTGAAAGAAAAATTTAAAATTTATTTCCTTTTTTTTAATTTAAGAAAAACAGGGTTTTAATTTGTCTATTGACACTTTTTCTCTTTATTCCTTATTAGGTTAGGAATTTTTCGTGCCGGGCTCTTACTGGATATGGTCTCTCCAAAGGAGTTTGTAACGATAAATTTGTTGGATCTCTTCTTACAAAAACATGACTTATAGTTTTGAAATCTTTAAAAATAAAAGTATTTTGAGTCGAGTTTCTTACTGGGTCCTTAGGTTTTATGTGTTGCATAATATATCGCAACTGTTTGATGTAGTCATGTTCTGATAGATTTTTGTTAGTATTATCTTTTTCTATGAAATCAAACGGTAACCTTAGATTTTGACCGTACACTAACTCTGCTGGGGTTGCTTCAGTTCCATCTCTCATGACTACGTAAACCCAACAATATAAATGGAAGTTGTTGTACCCAGTTTGTAATTGTGTTGCATAACAAAGCTTCCTTTAAAACCCTATGCCAACGTTCAATCATTCCATTTGCTTTCGGATTAAAGGCTGTAGTTCTACAACGTTTAAATCCCATTAATTTTCCAAGCCGACTGAATAAATGTGATTCAAATTGAACACTTTGATCCGTTACAATAGTAGGGTTAGGTTAGGTATCAGTGGCGGCTTAAAATCCTCACATAGACCCTCGAGGGTCCATAGCGATACCACATAAAAAGGAGACCCAATGTACCTAAGGTAGGTGCGCTTGCGTATCGATCTGTGTTGAGAGTTCCTCATTCGAATCAAAGGTCCCTGTTACCGTAGCAAAGTTTAGCAGGCTCTGCATGCTGCTACGCGAGACTTCTTCAAGGTTTGCGAAAGACGGTGCACCTAGAGCCTTCATCCGTCTCCTAGCAAGAGCCGGGCAGCTGCACAGGAGGTGTTCTAGTGTTTCCCGTTCCACGGGAAGTTTGCAGTTCCTGCATATATCATTAGTGATTAGCTCCAATCTGTACGCGTGCGCCCCAATCAAGCAATGGCCGGTAATAATACCGACTAAAGTTGCGCATTGCGCCCTTGGTAGTGCTATCAAGAGTTTAGTACTTTTCTCCTTGTGATTGTTCCACATTTGCTTCGTGGTTCTGGACGTTGACGTAGCCTGCCACCTGGCCTCGGACCGGCTTACCATCTTCCTCTCTAGAGAGTTGTAAATAACGCTAAGAGGCGGTGGTACCGAGACCGCGGCTTCCTGCCCAAGGTTTGCACCTTTTTTAGCAAGACCATCGGCGAGTTGTTCATTTCCTAAGAAACCACTGTGCCCTGGAACCCAGCAGAGCTCCACTTTCCTATTTGAGCACAGTTTCTGTAAAGCGCGTCGACAGTTGAGTACCGCCTTAGATTTGATAGTGCAGGATTTCAGAGCCATTAAGGCTGCTTGGCTATCCGTATAGATAAAGACTGCCTTATTCCTTATTCGCGATTTGTGAGCTGTCTCCGCCGCCTTCTGAATCGCCAGTACCTCCGCTTGGAAAATACTGCAATTATTCGGCAGTCTGTAGCTAGAGTTTGTTGGAAGATCAAATGAGTGCACGGCTGCGTCCACTCCGTCTTCCATCTTTGAACCGTCCGTATAGCTGTTAATCGACCCCGCAGTGTCACCGGTTCTTGCCTCCCAGTATTCCCTGCTTGGTATGTTTATGGCGAACTTCCTGTCAAACCAGAGCTTAGGATCTGCGTAGTCCGTAGTCTCTGCTGAAGGTAGGCTGATGTTATTGTGCCCGTATGGACATGTTTTGAGCTGGTTTGACTCTCTGAGTCTTAGGGCGCATTTGCCTGCCACGTATTTAGCGAACAGGTCAATTGGTGACAGAGAAAGGAGTACGTTGAGTGAGTCTGAAGAAGTGGTGCGAAGGGCGCCTGTTATCCCCAGACAAGCCTGTCTCTGTACCTTTTCCAACTTTTTCCTGTAAGTTACTTTGTCGAGTATTGGCCACCATATTAGCAGACCGTATAATAGGATTGGCCTTACTACAGCCGTGTAGATCCAGTAAGTGATCCTTGGCTCTAGACTCCACCTCCTACCGAACATTCTTTTGCACGCGTAGAAAGCGATGGTTGCCTTAGCCACCCGCTCTTCCGTATTGAGTTTCCATGTCAGCTTGCTGTCTAGGGTTACTCCTAGATATCTGGCATGGCCTTTTAGGGTTAGCTCAGTGTTACCCATCTTAGGCAGCTTAAACTGTTGAGTCTTAGTTCTCCTAGTAAAGAGAACCAGTTCTGTTTTCGATGGGTTAACATTGAGCCCTCTGGTTCTCGACCAGTATAGTAGCTTGTTTAGAGCCCGCGTTGTAAGCTCAGACAGCGTGCTTGTGTACCTGCCTGATGCCAGTATCACCACGTCATCGGCATAGGCTACAAAATCCACCCCCGAGTCGTTAAGTTCCTTCAGTGCCCCATTTAAAGTGAGTATCCACAAAAGTGGTGACAATACCCCTCCTTGTGGAGTACCTTTATTTGTAATTTTGTAGGAACGAGCACTACCCCATTCCGACGATATAGACCTGCTTTTAAGCAGTGTTACGATCCATTTGCTTATAGTACTGTGGACGTTTGCAGAGCCCAGAGCCTCAACAATTGCCTCTGTAGTAACATTGTTGAAAGCCCCTTCTATATCCAAAAAAGTTCCCAATGTGAACTCCTTGTACTCTAGCGATCTTTCGATTATACCCACAACCTTATGCAAAGCCGTGTCCACCGATTTTCCTTTGATGTATGCGTGTTGGGCCTTTGAGAGATGGTTAGGATCTATGGTATCCCTGATATAACCATCTAGTATCCTTTCCAATGTCTTGAGAGTAAAAGATGTCAGGCTGATAGGTCTGTAATCCTTCGGATTAACGTGACTACTTTTACCCGCTTTCAAATACCACTCGAGCGTTCGTCCATGCCTCGGGCACGTAATTGAGTTTTAGGCAACCCTTAAAAATCGCCTGGAGTCATGGAATCACCAGACTCTCTACATTTTGTAGCATGGCAGGTATAATTCCATCCGGTCCAGGCGACTTGTAAGGATCGAATGAGCTGATAGCCCACCTTACCCTGCTGGCTGTAAAGAGCCCTGGGATGCTCGCCATAGGCGAGTTCCCCACTGCTGCATTGTGAGTATGGTCAGGATCCCGGTAGCCCGGAAAATGAGCGCTTAAAAGGGCTTCAAGTGTTTCCTTGCTGTCCTTCGTCCAACTACCATCCATCCTACTCAGCAGAGCAGGCGGAGTTGGATTCTTAGATATAAGTTTCCTGAGTCTTGAGGCTTCTGACGTTCTCTCGATTTGGCTGCAGAAATTTCTCCAGCTGTCACGCTTCGACTTTTTCAGCTTCCTCTTAAAGATTTTTAGCGAGTTTCTGTATTCGGCCCACACTTCCGTTTGATTGGTGCGCTTCGCCGAGTTAAAGAGTTTTTGGACTTTCCTCCGAGACTCCCCATTCCGTACTCCACCAAGGAGGTTGGGATTTTCTCGACGGTTTCCTACGAGGGCAAGCCTTTTCGAAGGCTTTGTTCAGAGTGTTAGTTAAGAAGTTTGTAGTATATTCCAGCGTGCGTGCATTCCAAATATGTTCAGGCGCCCTACCCTCGAGTCTGTTCCTTACTATATCTGAAAACAACGCCCAATTTGTTTTTGCCGGATTTCTGTACGTAGAGATATTGGTACTAAGACCCGACGCCACTACGAACCCTATGTACCTGTGGTCAGAGAAAGATGGTCTATCCAAGACCATCCAGCTCTCCACACGACAGCCGTCCTTATCCGTATGCAGCGTCAAATCGATTACGTTTTCGCTGGTTGGACCCTTGTATGTCGGTGTGTCCCCGCGGTTACCGATTAGTAGGTTAGTATTGAGAATAAAGTGTAATAAAGACTCACCCCTTTCGTTGATATCCTTACTACCCCATATTGTGTGATGTGCGTCACTGCCGACTACTAGGTTGAAATGCCTTCTTGTAGCTTCTATCACTAGCGTCTGCAGCTCCACTGGAGGAGAGGGCCTATCATGTGCCATATATGCCGAAGCGATAAGCAGCGGCTGCTGTCCACTCGCTCCCTCTATCAGCGCCACCGTCAAATCATTCGTGCTGTAATTAGATGTTAGAAAAGCATTAATGTTCTTTTTGGCCATAATGGCCGACCGTTTCTTACCTTCCTTTTCAGAGAAAATCGTATGGTAGTTTCGTGACGCCAGTCCCCTAATGTCCCCGTTGCCAGAGATCCAAGGTTCCTGGATGAGCGCCACATCATAGTTCCCTTCTTCAAGGGTGAGAAGTAGCTCAGCCGAAGCTAAACTACTGTGATGCAGGTTTATTTGTATCAGACGTAGCATTCTGGGGATCTATGCCTGTCTGATTCCGCACTGAGACCTGGGTAAGAGTAGCGTCCGGATCCAACGTCTCAGAATCGCTCCCTAACTCCGTGTTTAGCGATATATTTGTGGCGGGTGCGGTCAGGATATCCATCCCCAGGTCCCTCTCCACTTCGTTGGCCTCGAGAGTGTTCGCATTTCCATCTTTGGAATGGCGCTTCTTGAGACGCAGGTAAACACTCCCGATGCCCCAAGCCATTTTCCCGAAGCGGGGATAAAGAAGATCCTCAGCCTTCTCATTTATCTGGAGGATGACCTCTTGCCCCCCATTTTTGGCGGCCGGCTTATTTACCTTGATGACCCTCCAGTCATCAGTAGGAATGTCGGGATTCTGCCTCTGGATCAGCTTAAAAGCAGTCTCTGCAGGTGAACCCGTGGCAAAAGTACCTTTGCCTTCGGCACGGACGGTATGAGTGCTCTGTCCACTATCTTCGCATTTTCTCAGAGAGGTTCCAGAGAGAGGACGGTCTTTTTACACCAATCAAGTGTAAACTCGTCGTTACACTTGATTATTTTGACCTCATTGAACCACCCTGCCCCATCGAATATAGGCATAGGCTTGTCCAAGTTGGCCTCCATGTATAACACAAGTTCGTCCAGCAGTCTCATCTCCACGGATTTCCACTTTTCCAGACTGATCCTTCCAAGTTGGTCACTATGGTCGACGAGTGCGACAATAAGATGTCGTTTGAGGACATCCGCTACCGACTGACCTTTTGGGCCTGACGTGGATACCTGTGACGAGAGCTCTGCTTGTCCAGTCTTAGACTTTTTGGTCGACAAAGGGAGTGGGCTCTCCTCGGTCAACCGCTGCCTCTTGCTAGCAAGCTTCGCGTTTACCTGCTCCTCAACTTTGTTGCAGAATTTGGGATCACTGCTAACAAAGCCCTTGCGTCCCTTAATGAAGGCTCTGCCTTTGCGGATGGTTTCTCTGGCCCAGCATAGATCCTTCATCTCACTAGGAGTGAGGTCTTTTCTGTCGCCGAGTCTCGCATCACACTTCAGCGCGGCCTTGTATTGCGCAAACGCCCCCCGTTTCTCCCGCGAAGTGTTGGACCCAGAAGTCATATGCTGCTTGGTGTCCTCTGTCCTATTGGACCCAGAAGACATATGCTCCTTGGTGTCCTCTAACCTCTTGGCAAACCGTAAGAGGCGCTCGGTGTTAGTCGTCTTGGCACTGTCCTGATCCGAATCTCGTTCAGTATCGGAAGTGTCCAAGACGCACTTGAGAAAGTTGGGACCAGTAGCGTGACCACTAGAACAGCCTGATTCCATCACTGAACTAGTTATGCTAGCAGTAGCAACACCACTCGTACGACCTGCATCAATCATCGTACGAGTTGACTTCGTGTAGCCGCTGGCGACACAGGAGGTATCACCCCCCGAGCCCTCGCCGGTAGTCGCAGCTACGCCTCCTACCGACATTTGGGTAGATATCCCTACCCGAGTTTTTTTTTTCTTGCCGACCTCCATGACTCCATCAAAACTCCGTTTGGGCTTTCTTTACCGTCTGCCAGCCCTAAAAGACAAATAGCTCTAACAACTTACGACCTTTTCTCCCCGGCATTGACGGCCTGACAGGGGCTAGCCACAGTGTATAGTGCCCAAGAGAAGTTCGCCTACCAACTCCGGCCAGCAAACGTTGTGAGTTGGCGTTTCCCAGGTGTCTCCTCGTGGAGGACTCTCTACTTGGCCGCATGAGGCATCCACTCCTTGATCAAGGTTGCTGCCAAAATGTCCGTTAAAGGATAAGCTTCTGGCCAACGTGTAAAACGATCTTTCACCATAAGACCAATATCGGTAATTTCCAGATGATGGAAGGGGTCCTATAATGTCTATATGAATATTATTAAATTTCTCAGAAACTGGTACAAAATGCCCTAAAGGACTTTTTACAAATCTCGTTATTTTGGCTTTTTGACAGTTTTCACACTGTTTGCACCAGTCTAGTAAAGGGTGTTTTTTTAGGTGCATGAGAACTATCGATATCGATAACTATGGTTTGACAGCTGAGAATGTCAAACTGTGTTGACATTTCTGTTCAGTAAGGTTTGGCAAGTCATCATGAATCGTTTAACGCCAGAACAACGCTTCCAAATTGTGGAAATTTACTTTGAAAAAAATAAATCTGTTCACGAAGTTCATAGAACACTTCGTCCATTTTACGGTCAACATAATCGGCCTAGTGAGCAAGCAATTCGTGCAGTTATTGATCGTTTTCGCACTAATTTTACTCTTCTCTTAACGAATCACCATTACATCCATTAAAATTGACTGTTTGGTGCGGTTTACACGCTGGCGGCATCATCGGTCCTTATTTCATTCGAAATGAGGAAGGAGCTGCCGTTACGGTGAATGGCCAGCGCTATAGAGCCATGCTGACTGAATTTTTGTTTCCAAAAATGAATCAGCTAAACATCGCCGACATTTGGTTCCAACAAGACGGCGCAACTTGCCATACAGCGCGCTTAACAATCGATTTATTTATATTGATTTCCAGAAGTGGTTCTGTTAACTGGCCCCCTCGTTCGTGCGATTTAACGCGAGTCATGCGTTTATACCGATAAACCAGCAACTCTTGAATCATTGGAAGCCAATATTCAAGCCACTATTGACGCCATACGGCCAGATTTATTGAAAAAAGTGGTCAAATAAACACCCTTATATTCTTATTCCTTGACGGCCATAAAAATCTTTGATTAATCAACTTTACCGTTGCTTTTATACCAGGATGCGCTAAATTATGAATTTTGGCAAATACTAATTTTCTAAGCAATTCTGGTAAGTTTGGACGTAAATCCTCAAAAATTGATAGTTGAAGGAAGTGTTATTTCATTAATGCGTGAAAGAGCATCCGCCACAGGATTGTCAATACCATGAATATGTCTAATATCTGTCGAAAATTGACTTATAAAATTAAAATATCTTAATTGTCTAGGACACGCCTTATTAGCATTTTGATTAAATGCAAAAATCAGCGGTTTATGGTCTGTCAAAATTGTAAAATTACGTCCTTCCAACATATAACGAAAATGTTTGAATGTAGCATAAACAGCTAACAATTCTGTATCATAAGCACTTTAATTACATTGCGCTGAAGATAACTTTCGTGAATAATTACTTTTTGTTGTAATGCCGCTCCGATCGCTGTATCCGACGCGTCAGTTACAATAGATAATACTGCGTGAGGGTTTGGATAACCTAATTCTGTAGCTTCAGCCAGATGTTTTTTGCAAAGATCATTTACTTCCCTTTGTTAATTCATCCAGAACCGATTGCGCAATAGCTGCATTCGGGATTTATTCCGAAATATGGAACTTAATCATCCCCAAAAACTGTCACAATTCTAAAATATTAGAAGGTGGTGAAAAATTTACTATTGCTTCTACCTTAGTTGTAACGGGATGAATCCCAAATTTGTCAAGGCTATGGCCCAAAAATTAAATTTTTTGTTGAAGAAAATGACACTAGATTCAACACTAGATCATTTAATGCTAAACGTTGCAGGACTGTATCTACATGAATTAAATGTTGTGCCTCATTTTCTGATGCTATTAAAATATCATCTATGTAGACAAAACAGAATTCAAGATCTTTAAAAATTGAAAAAATTAATCTTTGAAATGATCGAGCTGCATTGCGTAGCCCGAAAGACATTCTCAAAAATTCGTATGAACCAAACGGAGTTATAATTGCTGTTTTTGGAATATCTTCTTCGTTTATTGGTATTTGATGATAAGCTTTTTCTAAGTCTAATGTTGAAAAAACTTTACACCCATGCCAGTGTTGTGCGAAATCTTGAATATGTGGAATGGGGTATTTATCTGGTAGCGTATTTGTATTTAATGTTCGATAGTTCCCGCATGGTCGTCTCCAACTACCATCTTTTTCAATCGCTATATGCAACGGTGATGCCCATGGATTACTAGAGGGTCTGCAAATTCCCCGTTGCAACATATTGTTAAATTCTGTTTTTGCTACTAAAAGTTATTCCGGGTTTAAACGCCTAGGTTTCGCAAAAACAGGATTACAATTCGTCACAATGAAATGCTTAACTTTATGTAAATCTTTAAAATTTACATTGTTATCAGATATGGTATTAAATAAATCGTGGTTACTTAGCATTTCCCGAATTCTATCATCAATTTTCGGAATTGATAAAATAGCTAACATCGATGATATTCCTTTATACAGTTTTCCTGATATAAATTTGTGGTTATTAGTTGGAACAATCAAACGTTTATGTTTAATATCCACCCCTAGACCAATTTTTTTTAAAAAATCTGCTCCTAAAATTGGCCTATATACAGGGTGCGTCATCTTTTATGTCTGTATGTAAACATTGAATAACTTTGACATTTTTCAACAGATTGACTTGATTGGACAAGTTTTGGAAACGTCAATTCAGAAAAATATTGCCGACAGATCGTCCACGTCGCTTGGAATACGGCCAAACAGTCGCTTGAATGGTTGACACTGAACCTGATTTTTGAAAGCAAATTTTGATGATCGACGAGGCCCATTTCACACTCTTTGGCGGCGTTAATAAGCAAAATTGCCGCATTTGGGGAACGAAGAATCCACATGAAATCCATGAAACGCCATTCATCATCAATGGCGCGACAGCCCAAATCGGGCCAGGGCCTGCAGGATACATTGTCTGAAGTCATCTCGGTTCAGCGCCCGCGTCCTCCAATTTGTGCATCTAAGAAGCGATCTGCAATCTGCGTCAATTGAGTCCTCGTATCTTTTCCGCGGTTTTCCCACCGGTCGTTTGCCATGAGCTCTACCTTTCAGTGTGCGTTTGGGAATTCTTCCGTCGTCCATTCGCTCCACATGGCCTGCCCATTGTAGCTTACGAAATTTTATAAGAGTCGATGCGGACGGGTCGTCGTAGATGTTATACAACTCGTTGTTGTACCGGATACGCCATTCAGTGCCTTCTCTTACTGGTCCCAAAATTCTTCGAAGAATTCGTCGTTCAAAAGCGTCCATTGATTTTTCAGACGCTTGGGTGAGAGTCCACGTTTCGCTTGCATATAATAGCACAGGTCTTATTATGGTCTTATATATGCGAAGTTTGCTCAGCCTGTGCACTTTTTTCGATTTTAAGATCGGGAGAACCGTGAAATACGCCTTATTTGCTAGTGTGATCCATTGTTTTACTTCGTTCCGTTGAAACGCCATTGCACGATGAAAAAGTGACTGTTTGGGCTCGGCGTTTGCGCCAAAACCATCATTGGGCCATTTTTTTTGCGACAAAACGAAACAGTCGACGGAAAGCGATATCGGTGGATGTTAGCTCATTATGTCTGCCCGCAAATGCGTGAAAAAGATCTGGATGGTTACTGGTTTCAACAAGACGGTGCGCCATGCCACACTGCAAATGAAGAAATTCAGTTTCTGCAACGAAAATTCCCTGGACGTCTGATGTCGAAAAGAGGCGACATTGACTGGCCACCGAGATCTCCAGATTTGACTTCTTCGGACTTCTTTTTATGGTGTTATTTGAAGAGCAAAGTGTACGCCAGCAAGCCTCTGACCATTGACGAGCTCAAAGCAATCATTCGTGCCGAAATCATCGCTATACCGCCCGAGATGCTCGAAAAAGTAAGGGAAAACGCAGCAAAAAGGGCATATTTTGCTGTGGCCAATAGAGGCAGCCACTTGATTGATGTTGTATTCAAAAACTAATCCAAATAAATTCTAAAGGACCAAATTGAATAAGTTGTTTTATTTCAAAGTTTTTCAATGTTTACATACCGATATAAAAAATGGCGCACCCTGTACTTGTGGTTAACAACTAAAGGCTGGTTTTCATTACGACAACATTCTGCAGATGTCTGCCAGAACAAGATGAAAATATAAACTGTACATGCGTGCGAAAGAGAGAAAATATCATCTGCAACAGATCTTTAAAAAAAGTGTCTCGTCTGCAAACTCAGATCTGTGATCTGTAACCATAAAGTAAGGACGAACATTATGGCAAAAAGACTTGCATGCACATCTTTTTCCTATAATTTGCTTCCGACAAACCTACACAATAGACATCCGCACGCACACTACTGTGCCAAATTATGGCAATTATGATTTTGACATTTGTCGAGCCGGTAATTGTTTTCTTAACAATTTTGTAATGTGAGATGAATATCAAAAAAAGAGATAAATATGCTTTGAATTTCATTAGAAGTACATGCATATATCATTCTGCTGTCTATTCGCTCAACATGAGAGATACGTTGCAATTGACAAGCCGCAGATCGGTTTTACCTTACAATAGTTGTCGAGAAAATTCACACATTGTACTTTTTCTCTTCTCTTCAGTAAAAAACACAGGAAATTTTAGGTTAGAAATTTCTTTCTGTCAAAAACTATTGCTATAATTTTGCTATAAAGTCGAAAATTTTGTCCCTTTCTTCCTTCTTAAAACCGATTTGCTGTCTCTTTTTAGTTTTCTGCTACACATCTGTAATGTCGGAGTAATGAAAACTATGTTTCCGTAATGAAAACCAGCCTTAATGGATGAAAATTCTATTTAGAGATTGTATTACTTTTAGACGACTGCTTTTACTTTAAATGCAGTTTGATTTATACAATTTTTTTTTTTTACATATAATCGTGAACTATAGAATTAAAGAAGGTGAAAGTATAAAAGAAGTTATTTGCAGAATGTGATATTTAAATATGATTTGATATATAATAATTGTAAACCCAAACATATGTAGTTAAATATAATAATTAATATCAGTGATACTTGGTTATTTTTATTGATTGTTTACCTTCAATTAATTTATTTCTCTTGAGTTTTCTTGAAATTCTTTTGTAATCCTTATATTTCTTCTGATAGACTAGATTACTAATATTTACTTTTTTCTGCTTACTATTTTCTGCCTATCTTTCAGTGTAGATTAGGCTAAAAGTATTTTCTAATTGATTCTTGTCGGGGTCACCAATTGTTAAGTTGTTTTTATCAACTTATTAAAACATTTAGTTTTTCAATTTTATAAATATTGTTTTACAATGTTTTATTTATTTGGACAATTATCACTATTATTATCTAATCACTTTTTATCAATCAAAGAGTATAAATGATATTATTAAATTAATTATTTAATAATTATATATGATCAAGTTTGAATTATAAACTTTTAATTAATTATAATTACGGACATCTTATCCGTTTTTATATGATGTTAATAGATCTTATTGTTTTAGCGGTTTTTATTAAACTGACTTTTTATTTTTCTATATTTTATTTTATCTCTTCAAAAAGAATTCCGAGTACTTGATCTCTATACTATAATGATGATATCAAGTACTCTGAATATAATTTAATAATTGCTACAGGGAATTTCTCAATTTTCAAATGTGCAAAGTATTTGACGACACTAGGTTGTTGGAATTTTGAGTCTGGACGTTTGGTCTAATTTGTTATGCTAAGTTCGTTACAAAATCGTCCTACCCCTTTGGGTAGCTGCCATACAAAAATTCCTAAAGACATGTATTCAGGAATATTAGCCAATAATTTCAGTATACACCTTAAGCTAAAATTTTAAAATTATCTTTATGTTGGTTTTCGAATACTTGCAGTTAAAGGTGTCGTGGTCAAGTTAGATTTTGATTGAAAAAACTGTCACTCAGTTAACACTTACTTTATTTTAGATACATTCACTCAGTTAACACTTATACTTTATTTTAGATAGATTACATGTATAACTTTTGACACTACGTTAGCCATCACTTTTTACCTTAATCACCGAAAACCAACTACTCGGTTTGAAAGCGCGATCAAAACTCTTTGTTTTTCGGACTTGCGAATCTCGATCAGCAATTATCGCTTAATCGGTTAATGTTCACCGCGTCGATATTTGCTCATCTGCCCTGGTCATCAATCAACTCCTAGTAATCGACCCAAGTTGGATTTTAGCTGATCGATAGCCGATGTCGCATTTTCCTTCCTGACCGTCGGACACACAGTGTATCACCTCGTATTGGAAGTCATTACATACCATATATCGATATTCAATACAATTTCCGGTACGAGGCATGCCTGCATAGGAGAGTCGGGGTCAGACCGACCTACGACAAAGGTATAAATATGAAAAAGTTTCCTTGCTTCCTTCGAGACGCTGCCATACAAAAATCCTGTAAAAATATCCTCACTCAATCTACGGAACTCACTATAACTCGAGAAATCATTAAGACACGAAGTTGAAATTTTCTATAAATTAGTTTTAGGGGAAAATGAAGTTTGAGTTCAATACTCAGCAAAATTTCTTTACTCTTTCAGGTAGCTTCCATACAAAAAGTTCTTAAATCCCATATTCAAGAATATTGGCTGATAACTTCAGAACGGTTTAAGCTACGAATTTTAACTTTTGTATGTTGATTTTCCAATAGTTGGAGTTAAAGATTATGATGAAAATCCCATTAGTCCTTCGTGTATCTGCCATACAAATATTCCGTAAAATTGTCTTAACTCAATTTATGGAACTCACTATAACTCAAGTAATCGTAGAGTGCAAACAAAGTGCTTTTTTTATAATGTTCAAATCTCTTTTATTGCAACACTTCTGAACTTTCCCTTTTCTCTCTATTTCAGTGATTTACTTGCGAGATAAATAATTTGTTCCTTTTGTAATCCCAAAATGCAAAAAAGACCTTGTGGTCAAGGAAAAGAAAGCCCGTTATCAAACTCGTTCGATTGATATTGGGTTGTTTTGATAAATTGTTTACTGTTCAAGCAATTTTGGTTTTCGAGTTTTTATTCGCAATGTATTTTCTGCTTCGTCATGAGACGAACCTTAGATTATTTACCGAAACGGATTGGCCATTCCACAATAAAAAAGAGCCAAGATGTTTTATGCGCATGTGTTACTAACGTCAAAGTAAAAGCTGAATGGGCGTACAAAACTGATTATTTTAGAAGCAAACATTTTGGCGCGCATTTTAAAAATTTTTTCCAATCGTATATTGTACAAAACATCATATTCCTAGATTGAATCGTTCAAAGACTATCGGAAAGTAATCTTGAACACGTGTCTAAGGACTTTTTGTATTGGAGCTACCCGAGGAGTAGGACGATTTTGCCCGTTAACGAACTTAGCCTTACAAATGCGACCAAACATCCAGATTCAAAATTTCAAGATCATATTTCAAGGTGTTCTTGAGTTATCATGCTAACAGACGAACGGCCGGACGGACCGCAAACGGATTTAGAGGTTTTGGCACCAAATAAGCACAAAATGATATTTAACTTTTTTAATTTAAAGGCCGGTATCCATTTGTTGCATTTCTGCTTATCGTATTTTCGTTGCGTATCAGGGAACACGACAAACGATCTTCGTTCTGTATCAAAATGTGCTACAAATAAACTTGTAATCGTGTATCGTGAATTTTGAAATGCAACGCACTCTTGATCCAAGAAAAATCGTGCAGTATCCACACTGTATCTGTTCAGTGAATGATACGCAATGGTGATACGATACTCAGAAATGCAACAAGTGAAATCGGGGCTTAAGGCCGGTTTACATTACGACTGCAAACAATTTTTACTGAGATTGTGCGGGAGAAGGAAAATCTCTAATGAGAAACTGATCAGGAGTGAAACGAACAGATATTATATCCAACAAAAAATATTGACGATATTTCTGTGAATGTCTGTGTACTAGAGATGGTCAAAGCAGTTCCTTTTAGTGAAGGAGTTCACTCCGAGTCACTCACTGGAAGGAACGAGTTCAGTGAACTAGTTCCAGTGATCTGTTCGTTCCGAGATTCTGGTGACCAAAAAAAAAACGGTCGTCGTTCTTCCTCACGTGTCGAATGGAACTGCAGTTCACCAAAAGGAGTGACGTCCATCAATCTGGGCGCAACTTAATTATTTTATGGGTAGAAGTCCGAAACGCCAGTACTATGACTGACAACCTACAAAATAACGTTCCAAATAGCCTCCTGGTTATTCCTTACATTGTCAGTCACATAGTACCCTACACCGCATCTCAGCATTAAACACGTTTCGGACTTCTACCCATAAAATAATAAAGTTGCGCCCAGACTGTTGGCCGACCTTTTTTTTAGTTTTAATTACCCTAGTAGCATATCTACATATAGGTACTCAGTTTCAACTTTCTAGCATAACCCGTTTCTGAGATATGATAAACCACCCCCGTACCTTGCTACCCCTATCAAATTTTTCCGGGATGCCTCTATAGTTGCTCTATACAGTTTCAAATTTTTAGCTTTCTGTCCTTTGCGGCTTTCGAGAAATTAAAATCAGAATTTTTTAAATTTCACCCCCTCTCACCATCACTCTCTACACCCACACCCTCAAAATTTGTTTCTCCGCTAGAGGTCTAACGGTCCTAATTTCTGTAAAATTTTCAAGATCATATCTGATACGGTTCATGAGATATAAAAATTTAATTTTCTGAAAAATGATTGTCCCTCCACTTCCGCGCTTCACGTCACCCTCAAAAATCTTACATTCAGTAGACGCCACTAGTAATTCTATATACAGAAACCAAATTTTATCTTCCTGGGATAATTGAGTCGGAAGATTTTGTAACTCCAAGTTTTTCACCCCCCACCATACTTCTGTACCACCCTTAAAATTTTTAATTAGTTAATAGTTAATTTTAAAAGTTTCAGCCATCCGACATCAATCGTTCAGGAGATATGGATTTTAAAATGTTTCAATCCCGTTTTGAACGCATTAATTCTCCCCCCCCCCCCCACTCGCACACCTCTCAACTATTATCGAAATTTTTTTTGCAAATGAGTCCGCTATCATAGTACTACATAAGTTCCAACTTTCAGCCTCCTAGTATAACCGTTTCCTGAGATCTAGAAACAAAAATTTTTCATCTAAAACGCTCTCCCCTTACACCCCCACCACTACAAAATATATCACTCGTAGGGGTTCACCCATTCTACCTACCATAAAAATTTGAACTTAATATCTCAAGGAGTTTCAGAACTACGCACCTTCAAACAGTTTTGCGTATGGCGTACGGCGTCTACGGCGGACAGACGGAAATATTTTTTTTTTTTGCTTTTTTGGTGTTTACTAGACCTAAAACGTGAAAATACAAAATTTCAGGGCAATTTTTTTGAAATTTCATTTCGATTATTATAAAATAATAAAGTAAAGATTTTTTTATTATAAAATAATAAAGTAAAATTTTTTTTATTATAAAATAATAAAATAAAAGGTTCCTCCCGACACGGAACTGCAGTCAAAAGCAGTGTCACTCGTTCACTTGAAAACTCCTGAACGACCCAACTCTATTCTGTAGTCACTAGTCACTTCAATTGAAGTGTTCACTAAAATGGAACTCTTCGCTCCTTCGTTCCGGACTCAGTGCCACTAGTCACTTCAATTGAAGTGTTCACTAAAATGGAACTCTTCGCTCCTTCGTTCCGGACACAGTACCATTAGTCACTTCACTTGAAGTGTTCACTAAAATGGAACTCATCGCTCCTTCGTTCCGGACTCAGTACCACTAGTCATTTCAATTGAAGTGTTCACTAAAATGGAACTTTTCGCTCCTTCGTTCCGGACTCACTACCACTTGTCACTTCAATTGAAGTGTTCACTAAAATGGAACTCTTCGCTCCTTCGTTCCGGACTCAGTTCCACTAGTCACTTCAATTGAAGTGTTCGCTAAAATGGAACTCTTCGTTCCACAGTTGTGCTTGTGGTTTGGAAAATAGGAAGAAGAGTGTGTATACATGAACATGTACATTTCCTCTTTCTTTTTTCATATGCTGGGAAATGGAATGCTATGGTAGAATCTCGTACCGCGTCGCAAAATACCACACGAATATAAAATGAATATGAATGAAATATATGATAATCCACTGAGAGAGAAGAGCTGATACTTGGCGTTGCGGTGCTAGTGAAGCCGACAGCATTGTTTATAATATACATGCAATGGAAAATACCACACGCATATAAAATGAATATGAACGAAATATATGATAAACTACTAAGAGAGAAGAGCTGACTGGTACTTTGTGAAGAATTAAGTTATGTCTTCGTTGTGTGAGTTTTCCGTCTGTGGAGACGGGCAAAACGAGAAGATTTTGTTGGTTGATAATAAAAAAATGTCGTAGTCGTCACTGAAAACAACACTCAATGTTTGGACTCTCACGTCCGAACCCTTCTTTCCTGAAATAAATCGGGAAAGGTGAGAAAATAAAAAAATGCCGGTTTTGGTCTTTATTGAATCGTTCAATTTTTTACTTTTTATGTAAGGCTTGTAGTTTTTATTCCGTATTTCCTTTGATTGTCGGCGGCCGATTAGACTATTGTCTTTTTTCAAAATACCCCTTGAAGGCAGAATCCGGATTCAAGGGGTTGTCTGAAGTAGACCGTGTCAATACCGGAGGGATCTTTTGGTTTCTTGCAAGGTTTTTCGTTGACTCGGCGAAAAACTATGCAATAGAACAACAGTGTTTACGACTTTTGTTTAACGAGCTACGAGAATTACTTACCCTTGTTTGTTGTCACGTCGAAGCGGCGTGTGTTCCAAGAGATAACTAATGGTTTAGCTAGGCGCGAGCGTGATCCGTCACGGCTTATGATATATAATATACAGGGCCGTGGAGCTTTCAGAATGTCGTTTTCCGGGCCTCTACAGACGGTACCATAAACTATAAGCCGCCCGTGTTCACAGTGGCCGTGTGCAATAGTGGCCAATATGGCCATGTTCAGTGAAGTCTGAACATTCTCCCGCGCGCGAAAGTTTGGAGTAGGTGTCAACATTTTTTTTTTTATATAAAATTAATATTGCTAAAGATATATGTGTTTTTTTTTGTAATTCTCTGTCTTATAATTAGTCTTATACTTAAATTTTATTTTTAAATTCGTTTTATTAAATGTAATGCACAATCTTACACATCTCTTCAGATCTCTAGAATATAACTCGCCTGCTGACTGACTTGCATTACATTTTATAGAGCGTTCTTATCAGTTTGCATTTCAGTCAGGCTTGTACTTTGATCCGTTTCACAACGATCGTCAATACATATCTTAAATAATTAAAACTTATCTGTTTGAGATGTGTACATCGATTCTTATGTTATGTCTTATTTTTATCTTATTCTATATGATTATGTATATTTGGACACTTTTATGAGTCATGAATAATCTTATGTTTTATTCTTATCTTATTCTATATGATTATGTATATTTGGACACTCTTATGAGTCATGGATAATCTTATGTTTTATTCTTATCTTATTCTATATGATTATGTATGTGTATATGTATGCATATGTAACTCCCCCCTCCTTAAGCTTTTTCGTCCTCGAAAAATTTTTTAAATTGTTTATTATTAATGGAATTTTCGACAGGTGGAAACACAACTCGTTTAAATGATTCTGGGATAGGAGTTCTCTTAAAAACTGAGGGTTGGTATTCAACACTTGGTTCTGCTTTAATATTGATTTCGGTTTTGTTACTCTTTTCACATTTTGTATACATGTAACAGAAGGCTATTATACATATTCCAATAACTATCATAATTGTAGAAAAATCTATCCATGAATTTACTTTATTTTGCAATTTAATTTCTTTAATTTCGTTAATATGTTCGATTATTTGTTTTTTCAAGTCTATTTCTTCAAATTGGATTTCTGTCGTCATATTATTATTTTGAGTGTGTATAATGAAATTCTTATATTGTGGTGCTCCATTGAATTTAAAGTTATTAATTTCTATACTGCAATTGTAAAATTTGATTACATTACTACCTAGTATTCTTTCTTTATGTTTATTGTTACAATCGTGATATATTTTTGTATTTATCAAATTTTGGGTAATAATCATATTCTCATTAATTGATTCTACTAATGCGTTAGTGTCTTTTACGAAGCTACATTTACCATTTACATTTTGAATTATACTTAGGATACATTCGTCTTTGATATTCTTCAAGTTTTTCTCGTTGTCGGTCATATAAAATATATCCTTATTTCTAACCAAATATTGTGTTGAAGTTATATTGAGTTTAATATTTTTCTTGTTGCTTATTGGTATGATGTTCACAATATAATAATTTTTTTCGGAATATATGGGGATTCTCAGAATGTAATGAATTATATTTTGTTTTACAAATGTTCCTACTTTGATATTAACAAATTGTTTTAAGGTTATATTTGATTTTGAGATTATTCTGCTATCGGGTATTCCTTGCTTTGAAAGAATGATTGCTTGTTTCAATTCAGTTACTTGATTTTCAATTTCGGTAAGATGTTGCTTGAAATCATTCTGCATAATTATTTGGTTAAAATTATTTAATTTTGAATTGGTAGTTTGAACTATATTTTTTAAATTATTACTTTGAACATTTAGTGCGTCTGTTATGTTTCTAATTTCATTATTTAATGTGTCTGAGATTTTGCCAAATTTATTACTTTCTTTAATTATGTTTCCCTGATTTTCGTGTAGATTTTCTATTTCTGCTATTATTTCAATTCTATCATCTTCGTCTAAAGTTCCATATAAATATTTTAATCCTTTTCCTACAATGTTGATAAGCCCTCTTCTATTTCTATTATTTAGATGAGTTATCATATTTTCTAACTTGAGCAGTTTTTTATATGTAAATTTATTTTGGTAGTAGCTATTGTTCTTGTATATTTCTTTTAATGCTTCAATATTTATTAGATAGTCGGTAATGTTGAAGATGTATATTTTCTGTTCATATGCATTTATTAACTCTTGCTTATTTCCTTGTGTTACTATATACCCTGGTCCGTTATTCATATCTACAATTTCGATAACTTGTCCATTTATCTTGCTCATTAGTGTAATTATGATGAATACTGAAAGAGAAGAATATTTATATTTTATTCTTTTTCCTAAAATTTCCTTTATTGTATATTCTGGTTTCTTTTTTATTTTGTACTAATATTCTCCTATCATTTTCCTTTAAAGTTTCACCTACTCTACGATATTTTTTCCCGAGTTTTTTTCTTCTTATCTTTAATATACCTTTCGTCAATTTCGTCGTTTTTTCTATTTTCTTTATTATTTCTGTACTTTGTCCATTTGTCCTTGTTTGCCTTGTTTTTCGTATCTTTTTCGTTTTGTATGTGTAAGTCAATTGGTCTTTGTTTTGTAGTACTGTGAAGAGTATAATTATAATGTTTAAGTGCTTCAACCACTTCATCGATATTTTC
Organism: Beris morrisii; assembly: GCA_951812415.1. Classification (NCBI taxonomy): domain Eukaryota; kingdom Metazoa; phylum Arthropoda; class Insecta; order Diptera; family Stratiomyidae; genus Beris; species Beris morrisii. The sequence goes on from OX638313.1 coordinate 69,628,268, forward strand.
TTTATCTTCTTTTATTCTCAGAATTCTAATATGTTCGTTTATTGTCCCATGGAATCGTTCGACATCTGCTAAACCTGTCTTTGAACTAACAATGTGTAATTTTATATTTTCTCTAGTTAAAAAATTCTTAAAGCATTCGGCCGTAAGACATGGGTCTTGGTCGACAATAAGCTTTTTTTGGTTTTCCCATAATGTTTATTACATAATACATTGCTTCTTTGGCAGAGAGCCATGATCTGTCTTTAATTTTAACAAGGGTAGCATATTTACTAAATCTATCTATACATGATATATAATTTATTCCCATGGTAGGCATCCAAATGTCCATGCTAAAAATTTCTCTTGGTCTATTACATGTTTCTGTCTCTTTAAATGGCAATTTAACTGGATTCCTCTCATGTTTAGCTAGTTTACAGATTTCGCATTGGTTTATAGTTTCTGCAATTAAATGTTCTAATTTTGACATAAAGTATTTTTTCTTTATCGTCTGGTAGACGCAGTTGATACCACGGTGATTATTCTCTAAGTGCTCCTTTAAAATTAACTCCTGCATTTCAGCCCTTAATCTTATATCTTCCAACAAAGTATTGCATTTGAGTAATTTTACTTTTAAGTCTTGGTTAATAAAAGTTAAATACGTATTTTGAAATGTGTTCCAATCTTCTATATTGTCTATTTTAACTCCTATGATTCCTTCACTGTGTATATTCTTGAGTATATCTTTGCATTTTTCTTCCGATAATTTATCTTTGACTACCCACATATGGCGTTTTTTGGTATTAAATATTTTTTCGAATATGTGAGTTCCTATTCTTCCCCTTTTTATAATCCATTGTGTCCCATATATATTAATAGGTTTCTCTGAGAGTTCAATGTAGTTTCTATTATCTTCCTCAGCACTATGTTGAGTGGCTAAACTTTCATTTTCATCTTGTTGTTCCTGTTCTTCCACATGCATATTAGTTTCTTTAATTCTAGATAACGCATCTGCGACATAATTTTCCTTCCCTTTAAGATATTCTACCTTATAGTCAAATTCGGATAATCTGACTTTCCATCGAACAAATTTACTATTTGATTCGTCTAGACTATTAATCCATTGAAGCGGGCGATGATCACACTTTATTGTAAATTTTCTTCCATATAAATATGGGCGGAAGTATTTTGTAGCCCATATTATGGCTAAGAATTCCTTTTCAATTACACTGTAGTTGATTTCATGTTGGTTTAGAGTTCTGCTGGCAAAGCAAACTGGATGTCCTTGTTGAGACAGGACTGCACCGATTGCGTAATTACTCGCATCAGTGGTCAATATGAATTCTTTCGAGAAATCCGGATATTTTAGTATCGGATCATTAATTAGTAAAGTCTTAAATTTATGATATGCACTGATGTATTCGGTATCTGTGATATTTATTTTAGTTCCCTTTTTTAAATATTTCGTCATTGGCTTTGCGATCTTTGCAAAATCTTGGATGAATTTCCGGTAATAGCCTACTAATCCTAAAAATGATTTAATTTCCTTATCTGTTGTGATAATATGCCCTAGGTATTCTGTTTCTCTCTTCATAAATTCGCATTTGTCAAGTGATAATTTTAAATTGGCTTTTCTCAAAGTTTCGAATATTTTGTTAAGTGCAACTTAAGTGTTCTTCTAGTGATGTGCTGAATATAATTATGTCGTCGAGATAAACGAAACATAATTTAGCTATATATTCTTTTAATACGATATTCATTAAACGTTGGAAAGTGGCGGGTGCATTTTTCAACCCAAATGGCATCCTTAGAAATTCATAATGTCCACTAGAAGTAGAGAAGGCGGTTTTCTCTATATCCTTCTCTTGTATTTCGATTTGATGAAATCCCTCTGCCAAATCTAATGTCGTAAAATATTGACACCTTCCTAATTTGTCCAATATATCCTCTATGTTGGGTATAGGATATTTATCTTCTATCGTCTCATTGTTTATCTTACGGTAATCTATCACTACTCGCCATTTCTCTTTACCGCTGGCATCCAATTTCTTGGGTACAGTCCAAACTGGTGCATTATACGGTGATTCCGAATGCCTAATTATTCCGGCCTCTTGATATTCTTCAATTGTTTTATCTATAACTTCTTTATGTTTTCCTGTGGTGCGGTATACTCGTGTATATATTGGTTCATTTGTTTTGGTACGAATATGGTGTTTAGTGTGATGAGTGAAACTCAAATTGTCAGTTTCCTCATTGAACATTAAGCCATTATATTTACCCAAGATTTTTTCTATGTTCTTTTTTTCTTCGTTATTTAAGTGATCTAACCTAAACCTGTCGTTTTTTTCCTCAACTAAATTACATAATTCATTTATGTCTAATTCCTTTGGTTCTGATAATTCTTTTCCAGGTGTTATCAACTTATGGATTTTACCATTAAAGGTGATTTCTTGTGTTTCATAATTAATATTTGTTCTTAACTTTTCTAATATGTCTGTTCCCAACAACATATCAAATGTATCCGAAAAGTTATGTACAAAAAATGAGAATTTTTCTTTTGAATTGAATTCTTCAAATGCATCTCTAGTAATAATTGTGTCTAATACAGTCCCACCGTTTATTGTATTAACTATTCTTTTGTTAACTTTGGTGTATCCTTCGGGGTCTGCTATTTTAGTATTGGTAAAAGATATTGTGGAACCTGTGTCTATCATAGCTTTTATATTTCTCAATGGGTGGTGAAGCTCTATGTAAGGTAATTTAATCTCGAGGCTGTTAGCCGAAAAATTTTGCTCAGTGATCATGTTGGTATCCATAGGAGTGTGTTCTCGTTTGGTTTGAACGCTACCATTGCTTTGGTTGAAAGGATTTTGATATGTATTATTATTTGCCCAATTTCTATTTTGTCCCCAATTTTGTCTAGTTTCTTCAGAATTTTGTGTAGTTTGTTCAGAATTTTGTCCCCAAGTCTGATTTTGTTGTGTATAATTCTGTCTAGTTCCTCCTGAAGTTTGACCATAATTCTGGTTTTGTTGTATATAATTTTGATTTTGATGTTGATTCCTATGTGACCTAAAATTGTTGCTCTTGTGTTTATTATGGAAATTGTTTCTACGTTCGGTTGTGTAGTTTTGTCTCATGTCTTCATCATTATCCCAATAGTTTTCTTCTTTCATTTCCTGTATTAAATCTTCTAAGGTTTTAGGTTTGGCTGACTTTAATATTCCAATAATACTCCTATCCAGATTTTGAATTGCTATTTTGATTACTTTCTCTTCAAAGTGCTTTTTTGTTTCCTCTTGTCTAGCGGTTTCCCTAATGTCTATCATAAGTTTTATTTCATCTAATTTACCTTGCCTGATGTCTTCCTAACTTTTATTAATTTAATCTCATCTAACATCCTATCGGAAGTTTTCCCATTGTTTAGTTGTTTTTCTGTTTTCTTTTTAATTACATCCCACGTTAATGAAGAATCGTAACGGATTCTCAAAATACTAATTTTATGTGTCATTGTCAATAGAACTGGAGTTTGTTCCATAGTAGGAAGAAATTGTGCTAAATAACTAATCTGATCGCCCTTATCTCTAAACTCATAGTAATCTTTACTTGTTTTAATAGTTGGAAGTTGGTCAATTAATCCTCGAATTGCTGATCGTACAGATGATAGGTCAACGCTGTCTTCTGAATTCGTAGCCATCTCGTTGCTCTGTTTGTTTCTTCTGTTTGCTCCTTCTTGTTTCCCTGTGTTGTTGGCGTATCCCTCTTTGTTTAACTTTAGCCTAGCTTCTTGGATGATTGCTGATGTCCACATTTATTTTCCACTTTTTCTTCTTACGGTAACCATTTAACAAACAGTGGTTTACTGTTTCGAATTTCTACTCCAAATTTTCGAGTAGAACGCGGTGACTATTTGACCAACAGTAGTCTACTGTTTCACAAAATTTAAAGTTTCACAAAATTTTAACTTGAAAGTTAGAATTAAAATTGTGTTATTTTATGTTTTGTGCGGAGTATTTATATTTTATTCATTGTGCCGATTATTAATAACACTTTAAATTGTCCACTTATTACTGGATAAATTTTCTTATCGTGAAATAGATATCCATTAGTAAAAGCTACTGAGTTGCAGTCAAAGTGATATACGCTCACTTTGCTCAGTAATTTAAGGACGAATCGCTGCGCTTTTATTCGAAAGAAAAGTCTTTTAATAACGCGCTTTCTACGATAACCTACGATAGGTTTGTCTATTGCACTGCACGGTGATTTACACTCACTTTTACTTTAACTTTTTTTTTCTCGAAACTCGTGAAATTTTATTTTCTTAATTTTTCACTTTTGGGTAGTAATCCTACCGACTGCGCCAATTTTATTTTTAAATTCGTTTTATTAAATGTAATGCACAATCTTACACATCTCTTCAGATCTCTAGAATATAACTCGCCTGCTGACTGACTTGCATTACATTTTATAGAGCGTTCTTAAGCCAGAAATACATGTGCAGAATATATGCACGCAGCACTGCACGCATCTCTGCATGTGAAACAGACGTGCAGAGTTTTTGACAAATCTCTTGGTTGTATTTGTCATAAATCACCGCATTTTCTGATAGTCGGTTTGAGTTTGAGTTTATTTTAATTGACAAAAAATGATCTTAGTTTTGATTCCTCAAAAATTTATTTTTGTAATTTCGACTGGTTTTATCGAATAAAAATCTCTCCTCCATTGCTACTCCACTCCACAAGTATAAAATTACAACTAAAAAATGAACTCACGCCCCTTTTTTATTTGTTTGTGTTGGTAAATTTCAATCTCAAGTTGCGGCAATACTGCCGCTGCGCAGCAAAAGTAGAAGTAGAGACATCTTGCAGCGCTCCGCTGCATGCAGAATAAGCGTGTGTTTCATCGCATTTAAACTCAAGCATTCTAAATCCGTTTTGCCGCGCTGCATGCAGATATATGCACATGTATTTCTCGCTTTATCAGTTTGCATTTCAGTCAGGCTTGTACTTTGATCCGTTTCACAACGATCGTCAATACATATCTTAAATAATTAAAACTTATCTGTTTGAGATGTGTACATCGATTCTTATGTTAGGTCTTATTTTTATCTTATTCTATATGATTATGTATATTTGGACACTTTTATGAGTCATGGATAATCTTATGTTTTATTCTTATCTTATTCTATATGATTATGTATATTTGGACACTCTTATGAGTCATGGATAATCTTATGTTTTATTCTTATCTTATTCTATATGATTATGTATGTGTATATGTATGCATATGTAACTCTTATACATTCATATTAATTCTACTGTAAAACAAATTCTTTTCAAAATCTAATGATACTAATCAGTGCTTCATGCATGACGCTTTAAATCTAAATTAGACCTTGCGGACGCTTTAAATTAGACCACGCAGTGCCTCCCTTGGCGAACTTCACCCTTACCTTTCCTCCACCCGTGAGGAATAGCGTGTATGTTTTCCTTGCTTTATTCTTCATGTCGCTCCATGGTTTGGAGGACATCTGCTCGTACGTCAAGTACAACATTTTTCCCTGCTTGGTGACGATTGTGTACACCTTGCGGTTAACGGGTTCCGGGAAACGCTGTATGGTTCGTTGTAGGTGTTCTCTCGTGACACTTTTGTGCCTATGTCGCGACCTGGCATGATTGGCAATTGATCGTTGCTCGTGCCGGAGGTTGTGGGCGATCCCGGATGTGGCTGTGTTGACGAAGTTGCATTTGTTTTAGGTGAGTTCGCCACTGAAAGATTACGTCCTGGGGTTGGTGGCAGATCCACGACAAGATTGCGTCCTTTAGTTGGTGGCAGATCCACAACAAGATTGCGTCCTGGAGTCGGTGGCAGATCAACGATAAGATTGCGTCCTGGAGTTGGTGGCAGATCCACGACAAGATTGCGTCCTGGAGTCGGTGGCAGATCCACGAGAAGATTGCGTCCTGGAGTTGGCGGGAGATCGGGTGCTGGCTTAAACCTTCCTTCTTCTAGTAACTCCTCCTCGGAGAACAACTTGGAAGGGAATATATCGTCTAGCGCGTCGTAACTTGTTAATTCCAAGAGTTCCTCCTCGGAAAATAACTTGTTGGAGACAAAATTCTCCAAATCGTCGTCGTTAATTAACTCCAGGTAGTCGATCTCGTCCATCTGAAAAAGGCAAAGTATAAAACCTTGTGATAAAAATAAAAACAACGATACTACACTGAACATCGAACTGTGGACAATCACATTGTTATGCTGGGGTTTGACTTGTCATCAGTAGCATGGACACCTAGGTCAGAGGTCAGATGTTTTGTGTTATATGGAAGCGCTGAATGCCGCAATCTCCCTCCAACTCGTATGACTCCGTAGTCGTCAATAAAGGGGTTGAGACTGCTGATTTGGTTTCGACTGGACAATTGTTTATTGGCTTGCAGGATTCTCAATTCTTCTGCAAATGCTTCTTCTTGTACAATTTTTATCAAGGCTACTTTAGCTGCTTGATACTCTTTTACAGACAAAGTCTCCGTGAGTCGCAAGCCTTTATCCTTTTGAATACAACTGTTGCAGAATCTGAAACAGTATGCAGTAACCTTTATCAACTTCGAAAGGGACGAAAATCGTGCCAGTAGTGTTGGTTCGGATACAAGCTGCGTATTTAATGCTCTGGTTGGCCTTGATTCCACACTTGTGGTTGGAATTGGTTGGTTTTTTACCTTTGGCCAGTGCTCTGGGTCTTGTTTCAGCCATTCCGGTCCCTCCCACCACATGGAGTGATGACGCAGGTCGCTGGGCGATATTCCTCTTGATGCGACGTCGGCTAGATTATCGCTTGAGGGAACATGTATCCACTGATTGCCGTGGCCATTCTCCTGGATGCTTACTACTTTATTTGCCACGAACGTAGTCCATTTGGTTGGATGACCATTTATCCAGGCTAAGGTGATCAGGAAGTCCGTCCATGCAAATCCTTGGACTTCTGTCAGTTGTAGATCTTCCCTAGCCGTTTTCATAATTTTTGTCAGCAAATCTGCAGCACACAACTCCAAGCGAGGGAGGACTGGTTTAATGGGTGCGGCCTTTGTTTTGGCCGTGATTAATGACACGTGGAAGTGGTTTTCCTTATCTATGACTCGAAGATATAGCACAGCCGCGTAGGCTCGTGTTGATGCATCGCAGAAGCCATGAAGTTGAACGTTGCTGGTGTTTTTAGCGTTGGTGTGCATCCATCTGGGTATTTGGATTTCTGATAGGTGATGGATCTCATGATAATATGCTGTCCATTCGAGGAGTAATTCTGGAGACGGAGCGTCGTCCCAATCGCAGCCGGATATCCACAATCTTTGCATCATAATCTTTGCGCATATGACCGCAGGTGAGACCCACCCTAATGGGTCAAATAGTTTAGCGATGTGTGACAATATCGTTCTTTTTGTCCATCGTGATATTTTGTTATCTGAAACGTTCATGGACAATGTGAAAAAATCCTGTTTCGGATTCCACAAAATTCCTAATGCCTTTATGGCGTCCTTTTCTCCAAATCTCACTGGGATGCTCAATTCCCGATCCTGCAGTGGAATGTCCTCTAGTAATGCTGGATCGTTACTGGTCCATTTCCTTAGATGAAACCCACCTCCCTTGAGGAGGTTTACAATTTCTTGTTGCAACGCTCTGGCTTCTGCCAGATCATTTCTTCCTGCGAGCATGTCATCCACGTAGAAATTCCTTAAAGTAACTCGAGATCCTAATGGGAATTTGTGCTGATCATCAGTGGCCAATTGTTGTAGCGTTTTGATGGCCATGTAAGGGGCGGCTGCTGTCCCGAACGTCACGGTGGTGATGTTGTATTCTATCATGGGATCCTTCGTATTCTCCCGCCACAATATTTTTTTGATACTGTTGGCTTTGTGGGTCGACCTTCACCATGCGGTACATTTTCTCAATGTCTGCCGTTATCGCATACCGATGAATCCTCCAATTCATTATGATGGCGAATAATTGCGGTTGTAATGTTGGGCCGGTGAACATTTGCTCGTTTAGACTTTTGCCATTTGCCATTTGACGTCTTGGCGGATGCGTCGAATACGACGCGTAGTTTTGTAGTTGAGCTTTCCTTTAATACAGCGTGGTGTGGTAAAAAATAGTGGTTTGTCCGGGCCGCAGGAGTCGTAGTATCCACAGCCTGAGCTGGTACCATCTGATTTAATTCGATGTATTCGGTGATGCATTTTGAATATAGGTCCTTTAGTTCTGGGTTCTTGGCGAACCTTCGTTCAAAGCCTAGCAATCTGTTTCTTGCCATGTGCTTAGAATTTCCTAATACTGGAAGATTTGGATTGAAGGGAATGCTTACTTGGTACGAGCCATCCGGACACCGTTTATGTGACGACTTGTAGAATTCTTCGCACTGCCTTTCATCAGACGTGAGTTGCCGTGTCGTAGATACCTCTGCCAATTCCCAAAATTTTCTCACTTCTTGGCACTTAGAGTGCAGCCGGTGAACTTGTTGTTCGAGTTTGGTGGGTTGTTTGGTACTTGGCCGAATAATATCCACCCTAAAGAAGTGTTTTGAGCTACCGGAACGCCTTGGGGCCCATGCTTAAATCCCGGACTCAGAATCTGCGCGTATATCTTGACTCCGAGGAGCAAATCGATCGACCCTGGTTCCATAAATTTTGGATCTGCCAAGATGATTCCTTTGAGGTGGGGTCGGCCATTCATTGGCTGATAATGTACTTGCTGAACACACCTTGGTAATGTTCTGTATGACGTACGCTTGTACATGTACTTCCCTTTGCTTTCCGAATTTAGTAAGGATTTTTAAGCTAAGTGTTTTTGTAGCGGTGCTCACGTAGGTTGCATTGAGACCTGTGATGGTTAGCGATGTTGCTTTTGCCTTCATTCGCGTTTGTTGGTACGCAGATTGAGATATAAACGTACTTTTTGAGCCTGAATCAATTAGAGCTCGCAGTGTTATTGAGTCTCCATTTGCTGTCTTGACCTCAACTATGGCAGTAGCCAAAAGGGCTTGTTGATTTAGTCGATTGAAATTGCAGCTTGATGTTGACGGATGTGGATCTGCAACTCCTGGTTTGGCTGTCTCTTTGGTCGCTTCCGTTGCTAGTGCGGTATTACTCGCTTGTTGCGGGTTTTTGCGATCTTCGTGCAATGTAGAGTGATATCGACCGTTGCGTTTGGAGCACCTGTGCGTGTTGGTGCAGGTGCTGATCGAATGCGTGCCTAAACAGTTGGAGCAGAGATTTTGGGACCGTATAACCTTCCATTTTTCGGCTATATTGATGCCATGGAACTTCTGGCATTTGAATAGAGGGTGGTCGGTCGGCTTTGCAATATGGACAGTTTGACGGTTTGTGTTTTGGTTAGGTTGCAAAATTCTTGGCCCTCCCCGCAGAATTCGATTTTGATCGAGATTCTGCTAAGACTTCTAGAGTTCTGTACCTAGCTTCTATGAAGTCTTGAAATTCATCATATGTGGGCAGTGCGTCCGAATTGGAGACTTGTTGTTCCCACAAACTGTGCGTTTGGTACGTGTTAGAACCGAATTTATTTCTTTTTTTGTTAATGTAAAACAATTTATAATAAGTTACTACCGAATTTATTTCTTTTTTTTCTCCTCGTGCTTCGAGCGTCTGTGTCGAACTGTTGATTTTCAGTGCTCCCCAAAGCGCTCAGTCTTTCCTCAGCCCTACCACGTCATGGCCGCGATGTTTGCAGCTGCCAGCACAGTGGCGTCGTGAACTCTGGACACAACAGCTCGGCCAATCTGATAAAACTGATCGTCTCGATCAGGGAACTTAATGCAAACTTATACAATTCAAATAAATCGGAATAGTACATATACTTTCTACTGTTTTCAAATTAAACTCAATGCAAACATATACAATACAAACAAATGAACTGGTACATTTAATTTACTCTACTCTTTCCAAATTTACATCATTTCTTCGCCGTTTTCGGGCAAGTGTTGCTCATTAGAATCGCAATTATCGGACAGACTGGACCCCAAATGGTCCGCCCAACGACGTATGTGTGCTGACTCTATTACGCCATCATATGGCATTTGCGTTACCTGATAATTTTCAATATCGTACCGGTCGTTTGGAAGTACCTTGTGCCCTTGAACCTCGGAACCAACTTTTTGTTTTTACCAATGGTGGTATCGACATTCCTAATTACGACAAAATCCCCTTTGTTGAATACCTTCCCCGGTCGGTGTTTAGCACAGTGATAACCCTGACTCTTTTCCTGGGATGTAGAAATGGCGACAGCTGCCCGCTCACGCAAGTCGCCCAAATCTCGCTCACAGCTTTCTAAATGCTTTTCATCATAATATTCCCCTAACCAATCGACATCTTCGCCTCGTTGGCGAACACCGAATAATAATTCACTTGGTGTGCATTTAGTAGTTTGATGTACCGAATTATTAATGGCAAATTCCACCCGATTCAACATCCTGGTCCAATCTGCATGCTGAACTACCTCTGTCGTTTTAGCTAACATTGAAGTTAGCACGCGATTCACGCGCTCTACTTGTCCATTCGCCTGTGGCGACGCGGTTGCGACTTGTATATGCTGAATATTCAGCCCAGACATGAAGTTCTTAAACTCGCTTGACGTGAAACACCGTCCTCGATCGCTTATAACTCGTCGCGGGCGACCATAGTACTCGAAGTACTTCTTCAATAACATACATACTTTGCTGGTGCCCGTGGAGACAACTGGGTATAGTTTCGCGTACTTCGTAAATCCGTCCGTCACCACCAGTAAGTATTTGCGTTTAGAATTTACCGACGGCAATGGTCCATAATGGTCAATGTGCAATGTGTCAAACGGAATCGGAACTTTCGGAATGGTATGCAAATTACAATCAGCTGCCCGCGTTGGGCCGGAGTACATGATGCACTTGAGACAGTTTTTGATAAAGCGTTCTACTTTCGATTTCATTGACGGGAACCAACAGCGTAATTTCAACTGATCAACACATTTTACAATCCCACAGTGGGCAATACTTTCATGCGTTTGTCTGATCACATTCTCCTCAACTGGAAATTTGTGGGTTTGTATCTTTTTTATTTAGCGTCATTACTAGTGAATTGCAATCTGTTATTATACGGAAAGACAGTCCGTGCAGATATACGTGAAACCGTCGCAATGAATAAATTATTGCCTAACGTCTCGAGTACAAAGCTGTGCAACTTTGACTCCGCCTCGGAAGTGCGTCGCGAGTAGTACGCCACTGGATGGAGCTTTCCGTCAGCTTGCCGTTGCATTAACACTCCTCCAAAGCCTTGAGAGCTAAGATTATAAATGGCCAAATGGAGCTAACGTCAATCTGTCACGTAATTCGTTGAACACGCGAATGTGTTCCTCTGTCATTTGAAACGGATGTCCTTTCCTCACCAAATCTAGCAGTGGCTTGGCGATTCTTGAGAAGTTCGGTACGAAGCGTCTGAAATATGAGAAAAGTCCCAAACATGACTGAACCTCCTTTGCATTTCGCGGAAGCGGATAACTCTTTATATTCTCAACATGTCTGTTACTTGGTCATATACCTCGTGAATCCACCAAATAACCAAGATACTCTATCTCCGCGTAACAGAATTGACATTTCTTTAAATTTAATTTCAATCGATACGCACCCAACAGTCGTAATACTTCTTTCAAAATATGCATATGCATTTCTAGACCAGCAGTCGCAATTATTATGTCATCAATGTATACTACAATACTTCCTTGTGCAATCAGAGGACGCAGAACCTTTGTTATGAATCGCTGGAACACAGAAGGCGCGTTTTTCATACCAAAAGGCATTCGCACATACTCGTATTGGCCCATAGGAGTAACGAAGGACGTAAATTTAATCGATTCATTAGCTACTTTCACTTGGTGGAATCCATTTTTCAGATCGAGAATCGAAAAATACTTTTTGCCTTCCAAATACTCGAGACAATCTTCTATCAATGGGAGGGGGTAATTATCACGCATCGTAATGCTATTTAACATTTTATAATCAACGCACAGTCTTGTTGAACCATCCCTTTTCTTGACTAAGACGATTGGTGAAGCATATGGCGAATCACTCGGCCGCACTATTCCTTGTGACCTTAAATCAACGATAATTTTCTGTACCACGGCTTTATCATAAGCAGACAGTCGACGTGGCGCGAAATGGAACGGAACATCAGATGTAACCTTTACGTTCATTTCAAAGTCATGATAAATTTCTGGGATTCCGGACAAGTTCAGATAGTTTTCTTCTATTAAACTAATCAACAAAGCTCGCTGTGATTTACTTAATCGTTCGTCGATGTCAATACCACCCGGTTCGGTTCCGAAGTCAATTGCGAAAACATCAGGTACCGCACTGCACAAGGCACCACTAGTATCAAGCGGATCAGTTACTTTAACTTCAACACAGTCATTGGGCAGGCCACCGAAGATAGCACCACTGACCGAAACAGTCAAATTCTTAAATACACGTCCGGGTTGACGTGTTGGTCCGAAATTTGGGCAATCCTTGTAGTTATGGCCCATCGAATTGCACTTAAAACACGAGCCAATCGGACGTCTTGGTTTCGGACAGTCACGTGATAGGTGTCCCTTCTCGGAACAGTTATAGCACAGCGTTTCGTTCATGGTAGTCGATTTTCGAGCGGCCGGAATCGTTCGTTTTGCTGTACTAGACACAGCAGCTGCTCTGGCGTCTTCTAGGCGGAATTGCTCGTACAACGGAATTGTGTCTCGTAATTGCGCCAGCGTATGACAATGCGACAATACTGACGCAAGGGCTGAATTGTTGCTGCGCACACCAACGATGATATGTTGCACTAGTTCCCTTTCGCTGATACCTGTTGTGCGTTGAGATACCACATGTATTCGCACCATGTAGTTCAGAAGGCTCGTCTTCGAATCGTATTTAACAGCTCGCATCTCGTTCAAAACTTCCGATAGGGAAAATTCCCGGTGGAATTGCTCGACCAAAGCGTTGCGGAATTCTAGCCAAGTGCTAGTAACTATGGTTTGTAGCCACAATTCGGCGGAGCCACTCATCAATTTTCGTGCGGCGGCCATTCGGAATGCATCCGTACACTGATATGGCGCCAACTGTCGATCGAAATCGGCCAGCCATTTCTTCACAGCGTATGTGTCGTCGCCCGTAAATTTCACTATAGTGCCTTCGATTAGCGAGAACCGGCACTGCAGCGGCTGCTCTTCAACTGGCATTGTCGGCCAAGGTTTTACTGCCGGTGTCGGTGAGGCCAGATCCCGTTCCAACACCTCAATCTGTTGGCGTAACGTCAAAAGTCGGAGGCGCTTTTCCGGTAGCGCTAGTTCCCGATCCAATTCAGCGTCCTCATTAGCCTGGACCAAATTTATATTCGGAAGGTTCACTTCGTTCAGGGGTTTCACGCTTCGCGGAATTGCTTCAACCCCCCGTTGCTCTTCGTCGGAATCAAGTTCACCATAGGATTCGGAAGTCCGAGCCTGTGCGGAATCAAGATTTGCGGCTTCATCCGAATTCTCGGAGAACAGCTTACGCAGCTGTGGCACCGTCGCAGTACGCGGAAAGGCAACATTTTTTGCCTCCAACAGTTCGACCAACTGTTGTCTCGACATCTTAAGATAGTCGCTCATATTCGATATTCGACGCACTTCACTAGTAGTTTTACTTTATTATTTTTTAATAATAAAGTATTGTGATCGACTTGAAATTTCAAAAAAGTTTGCTACCCTGAAATTTTGTATTTACACGTTTTAGGACTAGTAAACCCCAAAAAAGCAAAAAAAAAATGTCCGTCTTTCCGCCGTAGACGCCGTACGCAAAATCGTTTGAAGGCGCGTAGCTCCCAAACCCGTTGAGATATTAAATTGAAATTTTTATGGTGGGTAGATTGGGTGAACCCCTACGACTGGTATATTTTCTAGGGGTGAGTGTACAAGGGGAGAGGAGAGGGAAACGTTTTAGACGAAAAATTTTGGTTTCTAGATCTCAGGAACCACTTATGCTAGGAGGCTGAAACTTGGAACTTATGTAGTACTATGATAATGGACTCAATTGCAAAAAAATGGTCGATATTGGTTAAGGGGTGTGGAAGTGGGGGGGGGGGGGAAACAATGAGTCTTTAACGCATGAAAGACGGGATTGAAACATTCTAAAATCGATATCTCCTGAACAATTGATGTCAGAAGATTGAAACTTTGTTGTTGTCCTTAGGGATACTTCAAGATTAGACAAGGGCTAAAATTTTTAAGAGGAGTGGTTGGGTGTCGGGGGGGGGGTGAAAAACTTTAGATTACAATATCTTCCGAAATAATTACACCAGGAAGATGAAATTTAGTTTCTGTATATGGGATCACAAGAGGAGTCTACTGAAACTAAATTTTTTGAGGGGGGTGGTGGAGCACGAAAGTGGGGGGACAGCAATATTTCAAAAAATGTAATTTTTATATCTTAGAAACCGTATCAGATATGATCTTGAAAATTTTACAGGAGTTGGGGTCGGTAAACTTATAGTAGGGAAAAAAATTGTTGGTGTGGGTGTTGGGGGTGATGGTGAAAGGGGGTAGAAAGGAAAACATTCTGATTTTTATTTCTCGAAAACCATAATGAATAGAAAGCTATCAATTTAGGATTATATAGAGCCACTATGGAGACATACTAGAAAAATAAAATTTTTGATAGGGGTATCAAGGTACGGGGGTGAGGGGTGGTTTTTTATGTCTCAGAAACGGCTTATGCTAGAAAGTTGAAACTTAGTACGTATATGTAGATGTACTATTAGAGTAATTAAAGCAAAAAAAAAGTTCAGATTTTTATTGGCATTCAGAGGTTGAGTAAAAAAATGTCCGTGAATCCAAATTTTCACAAACTTCGTTAAAACTTTTAGACATGTCGAGCTATCAAAGCAATTTTACTTCTGCGGGATATTTATATAAGCGCCTGGTAACGATCTTCAACATTTTTTGATATCCAACCCCTAAGGGGGTGTAAAGTGGTTGTGTGCATATTCACGAATACTGATATATTTCTAAGGTATATTGAGATTTGGAATTCACTTTTACTTCTATAAGCTTTAAACGTAGTCGGGGAAAAACCGATTTAAGTATTTTTCTCAATTAAACCCCCTGGGGGTATTGTTCAAGTTTTCACTGATTCCGAAAATCTCTTAGGTTTAATGTGATCGAGGCTATTTGGAACGTTATTTTTTAGGTTATCAGTCGCATAGTAACCTACACCGCATCTCATCATTAAACACGTTTTGGACTTCTATCCATAAAATAATAAAGTTGCGCCTAGACTGTTGGCAAATTTTTTATACCGATATACTTCTTTGCGCGGTACCCCACACCTGAGTGGTTAGAACCGAATTTATTTCTTTTTTTTGTTAATGTAAAACAATTTATAATAAGTTACTACCGACTTTATTTCTTTTTTTTCTCCTCGTGCTTCGAGCGTCTGTGTCGAACTGTTGATTTTCAGTGCTCCCCAAAGCGCTCAGTCTTTCCTCAGCCCTACCACGTCATGGCCGCGATGTTTGCAGCTGCCAGCACAGTGGCGTCGTGAACTCTGGACACAACATACGGAAGTTTTTTTGTTACAAGGTGTAAGATTATTGTCCAGTCTCCCGTTTTTTGCCTAGCGTTTGTATTTCGTGCAAGGTTTTATTGACTGTATCTACAAGGTTTTTTAACTCACGATCGGTTTCCGAACGAATTTCGGGTAATTCCATCAATCTAGTGATGTGCGTGTTCACCAATACGCGTTTGTTGTCATAACGTTTGATCAATAATTCCCACGCAGTAGTGTAATTGGCCTCTGCTATATCGAATTGACTAAGAGTTCTGTTACCATCGCCTGAAACGGTGCTTTTTAGGTAATGAAGTTTTTGTACTTGTGGAATTTGATCGTTACTGTGAATGAGCGATTTGAAAAAGTCGTGAAAAACGCGCCATCTTTCGTAATTGCCGTCAAATTTTGGAATATCGATTCGAGGCAAGTTTATCATGGGTTGAACCCTGGGAGTTTGGGTCTCAGGGGTTTGAGTCTCGGAAACGCCTGATTGTTTTAGTCTTGCGACACGATCCCGAAGCTCATCAATACACGAGAATGCGTCTTCTTCAGTGGTTGCGTAAAGTTCCACGTATTTATTAAAGTCGCTTTCTGACTCAGTCTCGCTTGTAGCCATCATAATGCTTTTATGTGTGGTGGTGCATTCAGACCAGGTTTGTTCGATGGCCTCGAGACGAGCGGAAATTTTAAACAAGGCGTCCTGCTCCTTTATGAGCTTTTCCATGTTTAAGCTTGATTTGTCTTGAAATGGGTTGTCCTACTTTCTCTTGCTACTTGTACTTGTGTGCAATGAAGTGCAACGCAATCCTTTGTTATTATAAAGTCTATGCGTTGGAGCGAGGTGCAACGACGTTGCCGAATCGGGCACGTACTGTGCAGATTCAGTAATAGTAGTATCGTGAAACTTGCGACGACGCCGCCGGTTATGAGAATCGAATCGACTCGAATAAATTGTTTCGATTTTTTTGACTTTGTTTTGATTTGTTGTGATTCCCGCCCTTTCGAGGATTATGTTGGTTAGTCTTGTTTTGATTGCGCTGAATTTGACTGCACTTTTCAAAACAATATTGCCGAAATGATCCGTGAATTCGACGGGCAAGGGTGTGATGTGGTTTTGTAACAATTTGATTCCCTTGAAAGTTGGCTATACGTTAAATCTGCCGCTTCGATTTGCAGTGCGAGTTTAACGTTGCCGAAATGCTGAAAAATCAACGAAGTGGTTTGATTTTGGTGTTTGGCTATAGGATTTTACGCCATTAAGTGTTTTGTTTTTGGTTTTGATTTAAGGCGATTCGCTGCGCGAATCGCTCAAAGTATTGGTGAGCCAACACGGCACTGTTGTTGTGCTGTGTGACGTGGTTTGTGAGTTCTGGTTATCGGCTAACCAAAACAGAGTTTACAGTGTTAGTGCCCAACACAGCATTTTTGTTGTATGCTTTTAGTGTTGATGGCTAAGTTCAAGTGCTATAGAGGCTAACAGCTTGATAGTATGGTGATTTGCCTGAGGCAATTTTGTGATAGTATGTTTGCTTATGCAAAATACACGGTTTTGATGCACCGTGTATCACAGTGTTGAGTGAGTGTGTTTGTTTTTGATTGCCGACATGTGCCGGTTGTCATATCACCGAAAAGGTGCAAATTTTCATTTGCAAAATTGCAAATTTTGAAATATTGAAAATTTGTAATTTTCCGGTGGATAATCCACGAAAAATCCAATTCAAACCAGCTCACAAATCTGGCTCGACGGACCAAATGTTCGGACTCTCACGTCCGAACCCTTCTTTCCTGAAATAAATCGGGAAAGGTGAGAAAAAAAAAAATTCCGGTTTTGTGAGTGTTTTTGGTCTTTATTGAATCGTTAAATTTTTTACTTTTTATGTAAGGTTTGTAGTTTTTATTCCGTATTTCCTTTGATTGTCGGCGGCCGATTAGACTATTGTCTTTTTTCAAAATACCCCTTGAAGGCAGAATCCGGATTCAAGGGGTTGTCTGAAGTAGACCGTGTCAATTCCGGAGGGATCTTTTGGTTTCTTGCAAGGTTTTTCGTTGAATCGGCGAAAAACTATGCAATAGAACTACAGTGTTTACGACTTTTGTTTAACGAGCTACGAGAATTACTTACCCTTGTTTGTTGTCACGTCGAAGCGGCGTGTGTCCCAAGAGATAACTAATGGTTTAGCTAGGCGCGAGCGTGATCCGTCACGGCTTATGATATATAATATATAGGGCCGTGCAGCTTTCAGAATGTCATTTTCCGGGCCTCTACAGACGGTACCATAAACTATAAGCCGCCCGTGTTCACAGTGGCCGTGTGCAATAGTGGCCAATATGGCCATGTTCAGTGAAGTCTGAACACTCAATGTGATGACCAAAAAAAAAAAGTCGTGCGGCCGTCGTTCTTCATGTTTTTGTCACGTGTCGAATGGAACTGCAGTTCACCAAAAGGAGTGAGTTACTTCACTCACCGTGCTTGAAAGATCATCTTAAAAGAATAGGAATCATAACCGATAACCTTTGCAGGTTCTGCCAACTGCAGGCAGAAACCTCTGAACATATTCGGTGCTGCTGTGAGGCAGTCGCAACTCAACGCCACAAATGTTTCGGAGAACACTTTGTGGACCATAGTACCATTGCAAAAATAGACCTACACCAACTAGATAAATTCCTGAGAGAAATATAGCTGAGTGAGGACCTCTAGGTTGAAACTGGAGAAAGATCTATGAGGTATAGCACAGTAGACCACTGGTCTCGGTGCTTGGAGGAATCCCTCCGCCTCCGATGAAATCTAATCTAATCTACTTCACTCACTCACTTCAATGAAGTGTTCTTTTGGAACAGTTCACTCCGGAACGACCCATCTCTACCGTGTGCTAATATTTTTTGTTGCCAAAAAAAGTTCTCGAACTGAGATATTTTTATGGTTAGTACTCGTAATTTTCTACTCTGGCGTCTCTATTTCAATTTTATAGTTACTTTTGCGTTTATTCCATGGTCGACTTTTTTTTAACCAAAGATTAGGACTTTTTTCTTTTCCAGATTCGGAGTTTTCAAAGATAGTTCAAACCAAAAAATTAATTTCTTCCTTGCAATTCATTTTTTATTTTTGAACATACTAGAGTCACAATTAGCCGTATGTAACTCTAGATGAAATACTGAACTCAGATTTATATAAGATAAGATAAGTTTTAAGTAGTTTAAGTTTAAGTAGTTTGTCCTTTATTAAAAACTTCCATTTGGTTGCTACTCGAAACTAAAAGCCAATATCATCAGCGTTTAATTTCATGTCTGGAAACAGACGAGTCACCGAAAAAAAATTTTAATTTTTCAAGGATATCATTGTGGGAGATCGAGAAAGAACTCACTCGATTTCTTATATATTTATCCCTTTACCTGGAACCATTTAAAAATAAATGTGTACAAAATTTCATATTCCTAGCATGAAGCAATCAAAAGCTATCGGAAAATATTGTTGAACACGTGTATTAAGGACTTTTTGTATCTGAGCTAGCCGAAGGAGTAGAACGATTTCGCTGAGTAGTAAACTTGAACCTTGTTTTCACTCAAAACTAATTTGTACAAAATTCCTCATTCGTGGCTGACTGTTTTCTAAAGTTTTAGTGAATTCCGTAAATGGAGTGAAGGCATTTTGACAGGATATTTTCATGGCAGCTACACAAAGGACTAATGAGATTTTATTCATAATCAGACATTTAGCTCGAACTATTGGAAAATCAACACATAAAAAATATGGAAGGTGTAGCTTAAACCTTTCTGAAGTTATAGGCCAATATTATTGAACACGTGTTTTATGGACCTTTCGTATGGAAGCTACCCGAAGAAGTGAAGGAATTTTACTGACTAATGAATGAAAACTTCATTTTCACTCAAAAATATGATAATTTAATAATTTTCAAGATTCTAGGTCAAGGCGTTCTTGAGATATCGTCCGCACGGACAGACGTCAAGCGGATTTGGGGTTTTGGCCACTAATACGAGTATACAAACATAATAAAGAAGTTTTTCTTTTTCTAGAGTATATAATAAAATATTCATTTATTTATTTATAATCATGTCCTGCTCAGATAAATCTGCGCAGGCATTGTTTTAAAGTGCCAAGCCCATAAGAGGCAAATTGCACTGCTTATATAATAAAATAATATACTCTCAAATTTCATCTAGAGTATAAACAGTAGACACGATTGCAAACCATAAAAACCGTTGAACACAGAAAATTCTTACAACGCTTGCTTCACTTCCATTACATTTCTGTTAGTTGTCTCGCTCTTAACTAGTGTATGTGAATGATATCGCAGCGGTTGCTTCTACTCCATTGAAAATTCGATAAGCTAGCTCCCTTGTTGTGAACGGAGGCCTTGGAGTGAATATTTCGACTTGAAAAAGTCAAAATATTCAAAGGAAAGGAAGGTTCAGGAAAGAGTGGGCCAATTCCTCCTTCGTCCGAATTGGTGGCTGAAAATCGAGCGGAAGCGACACGCTTGCTGGCGGCCGGGACTAGCTACGGCAGTTGTAGGGGGTTCTTGCTCAATAATCAGACCATAAACCCTTGGCCAGTACAACAAAAAAAATTCGTGTCGGCTTACTCCAGGGTGATTTAAAATGGGACTATTATCCCAATAGGTCGTGAAAGACCAAGAAGCGGTGGAGTTGCGCGACTTCACGATTTGTCAGGGCGCTCAGATGCTATAGCGCCCTGTCTGCCCACCCTATCTCAGCCATGACTGTCCGAAAAATACAACATTTTTCATGGCCCCTTGTTAAGGTTCAGGTAATCTTTGAGCAGGTGGGCTGGTAACTGCGGTCTCAACATCAATCCAGAGAAAACCGACCTTATCCTCTTTACGAGGAAAAAAGACCGAGAATTCAGGCTCCCACGCTTGAATGGCGTTACCATCCCGCTCTCCCCTAGTGTGAAGTACTTGGGAATCTATCTCCATCCTAGGTTGAACTGGAAACTCACGATTGACGACAGGATCAAGAAGGCATCGAATGCTTACTACGCTTGTCAGAAAATGGTAGGGAAAACCTGGGGCCTTAACCCGAGAATAGTGCACTGGCTGTACATCACGGTAGTTAGACCTGTTCTTACTTATGGGTCACTGGTGTGGTGGCATGCGTTGGAGATCGGGACTAACAGGGTCGCCATGAGCAGAATCCAAAGAATGGCACTCATTGGGATCTCGGGGGCCTTACGCACCACGGCCTTGCAGGCTCTGGAAGTAATGCTCCACATAATCCCATTGGAACTAGCGGTAAAATCGATAGCAGCAAAGGGTGCCTTGCGCCTGCGTGAGGCAGGCTATTGGTTGGGAGGCAGTGTGGGCCACACTAGGATCTTGTCAATTTCCCTGTGTTCCGCCATGCCGGAGCGCACCGACTACAGGACACCGTCTTGCAGTTTTGGACATTCCTATGCTGTGAATATTCCCACCAGACTGGAGTGGCGATCTGGAGTCATCGCCCCAGACACGGTTGCTATCTACACTGATGGCTCCAAAACGGAAAGCGGAACGGGCGCGGGAGTGTACTCTTGTGACCTTGGCATTATGGAATCGTTCAGGCTACCGGATAGCTCGAGCGTGTTTCAGGCCGAGATTTTTGCGCTGACAAAAGCAGCGGAGTTGATTGTGCGAAAACAGTGCGTGAATGGTACAATAACTATTTATGTTGACAGCCAAGCTGCCATCAAGGCTGTTGAGGCGCACATTACTAAATCCAGGCTTGTGGGAGAATGTAAAAGAATATTGCAGATGGTGGGTATGAATAATAACCTGAAGATTAGCTGGATTCCTGGTCACAGTGACTTCCCTGGTAATGAAAAGGCAGACGAGCTCGCCAGAAGGGGGTCGGAGATGAGCATGGAGCTGGCCGACGAGTCGGTTCTATGTCCCATTGAATGTGTAAAGGGAATGATTGATATTGAAGCGCTCAGACAGATGGAGGGGGCCTGGGTGAATCTCTCGGGATGCCGGCAAGCAAGAATCTGCTAGCCGAAACTTGATAGGAGGAACTCTAGCTTCATTTTGTCTCTGGGCAGGGACATTTGCAGACAACTTATAGGGGTCCTAACGGGACACTGTCCCTTTGGAAGGCATGGAGAAAGGCTGGGAATACCCGTGGCTGACCTGTGTCGCTGTGGTGACGAGAATGTTGAGCCAACACTGGAGCATCTAGTGTGTGAATGTGATAGTCTGGCGCGCACCAGGCATCGGTACTTGGGGAAATTCTCCTTAACCGATCTATCAGAACTTGCGATGATTCCTTTATGGAGAACTACTCTCTTCATAAGGAAGAGCAATATTTGGAATCAGTAGTATAGAGCCCGGTTTTTATACGAGGGGACCACAATGGATCCACAGTGATCTCTCGTGATGGACTGGGGCACATTGCTTTAGTCCACCCTTCTCAACCTAACCTAACCTAAGGTTCAGGTAGAGGAGCTTAAACGCTCGGGTTCATTTTCAAAAAAACTAGCCTCGCGGCATTTCAACGACTAAAAAAATATAGGCTCAAAAAGAGCATAAAAATCAAAAAACAAAAAAAAAAATTCTGCAGAAGAAGAAAAAAAAACCATAACCAGAAGATAAAATATAATAATAAAAAAAAACTGACCCCATTTTATTTGTTTCTCCTGACTTTACTTTTATTATATTAAGTACTTTAATTTTTAATTTTTTATCGGTCCGTCTGTCCAGTCTGGATCATGTCTTTTATTTTTTTAGTATTTAAATTTTTATTTTATGGTAATTTTACTTTTAATTTTTATTTAGATTAGGTTAGGTTATTAATTTTTCTTTTCCATCAATTTTTTGTTTTTCTTTTAAATTCAATACAGAAAAAACACGAGAAAACAACCGAAACATGCCAGTTGCACTCCGAAACATTTAAAACTTGGCGATGAATTTTTTTTTTTTTGACAATGCCGTCGTGAAAATGCGAATTGAGCTGGTACGCGACTTTCTATCATCCACTCACACCACGAAATCCCTATTGCACCTTCCTTTTTACAACGATAATTTACTCAATCATTAGAAATTAACTTCACGATCGTTTCTATCAAATATCATTCACTATAGGCTGGTAGCTAATCAGTTCCTTCCGTTTGAATTACCCGTTTCTTGCTTTTTTTTAAAATTTTCTTTTTGACTATTTTACTCGCGACACCCAGTAAATCTTCGCAATTCAATCACTGCCCGATCCTTCTTTTCGACGTTAAGTAATTAAAAAGCGGCAAACAAAAAAAAAAGTCGCAACAATACCCACAGAATTCGGGATCAAAATTTTATCACAAGTTTATGAATAAAAGACACCATCCGTTTGAGGTTAAGTAGTAAATTTCTATTTTTTGTCCAATTGGAAACGACGAAATCACTCAAAAAAACTGTGCAACGTTTGAATTTCACCGCGACAAACGAACTCATTCAACTTGCAACTACTACCTTCACGCCGCCGATAGTTTTAAGACATTTTCTGTACCGAGAAATCAACCGTGCACCGTGGGTCTCGTCCGTTCTTCTCTTGTTTTCGACTGGAAAACGCGATTTACGTCCTCGCGTCAACGCCAATCAGCATTTCGCGTACGCAATCGAGCGCAGGAATTACGACGATCACGTTTTTTTAATTTTAACGGTTTTCGGGGCACTTACTTAGCGAGAAAAACCAGAAATATTTTCGCAACGAGACCACTTTTTCACGATCTTCCTCCCAAATTTTTTTCCACTCCCCGTTAGGACGCCGGCTACTCATTTCCGGCATCTCCCGAATAACGGTCCTTACCGATCGGTCTTAAGTTGCTGCCAGTTGTGAGCGCGCTCGATTTTCGAACTATCGTTTCGAACCCAAACGGAATTTGTTGACAGCGGCAACTCAACACCCTCACAATCTCAGTAAAAATTGTTTGCAACCGCCATGTAAACCGGCCTTTAAGCGTTACAAACTTTTGGGCTGGATTAAACTTATAATACTCTCAGATTTCATCTAGAGTATAAAACTATCTATCTCTTTATAATCTTTGTACATATGTATGATATACAGATGCATGTCATTTTATTATATTTTATGATCTGGTACGATTATGTAACTGAAATCTCGGCGAAATGCCAGAAACAAGTAGCTTTTTCAAATGCGTATTTTTTTGATAAATACAAAATTTCGATATTTCGTCAGACTTATTTTTTACAATGAGTGATGCATTTGCAACCATTTTTTTATCACTAATTTAATGAGAAGGCTATATTGTTGTGAACTCAACATATTGGGAGACTAGTCATTAGAAAGATTTCTTTCGATACAAAGCATTTGTATAGAAATGGATATTTTAATAAATATTTCTTTTCTAAGTACAGTTGCATGTTCGAAGTGTTCACCTTTGTAACGCTTTTGGATGCCCCAAATATAACGTTATTATGCTACGCCACTGGAGTCAAGATCCAAACCGTTCAAGGTTACCACGACAACCAATAAAAACATACAAAAATATTCCTTCATAATTATTTCACTTGTGTTTTTGACAAACAAGATCCCTTGGCATCCTTGTATCCCATGATGCTTTCAAATTAATTTTGGTCTCCAAAAAATTTGTGCTTTTACACTGATCCGTATTAGATTCTTTATCTAAGAGACGAACAGGTGATATCTGGGCCAATTCGAATTTTCCCTCAAATCCTTCGAATTGAATTCTACTCGGGAAAGTAGTAGTTTTAGGGAATCAAACCTGAATTGAACAAAATAAACTCGCTCTTCTACCAAAAAATAATTTCAATCGGCGGTGCAGAACACGAAACTAATTTCAAAATGACAATTGTGTGTTGAAAATTTGTATTTGACTCGAAACAAATATAATAATAGTTAAATAGTTAAAAATAGTGAAAAGTCCGGTGCAAGCCCAGATGATGTCTATATATGTACCATCTTTATGGTCTTATGGTTACAGAGCAAAGTGTAAGTTGTTGTGAACGGAGGCCTTGGAGTGGTTATTTCGACTTAAAAAAGTCAAAATAACCGAAGGAAAGGTTGAGGATCGGGAAACAGGGGTCCAATTCCACCTACGTCCGAATTGGTGGCTGAAATACAAACTGGCTAGCTGCGGCTGTGGGGGGTACGTTGTTCGTATTTCAGACCATAAAACCCTTGGCCTGTACAACAAAAATTTCACGCCGACTTACCCGGGTGATAAAATTGGGATAAGATTCCCAATCGGTCATGAGAGACCGAGAAAACTCCCTTTAACTCGACTGGCGCTGCTGTTATGCGCCGTCTAGCCCACCCTACCATAGCCATACTGATCCTTGAAAGAATGATATATGTATGGCCCCTAAAGAGAGGAATGAGGGGGCGGAAGGTCTTCAACCGAGAAGATCCATCCTATAGGCTTTCTTATTTAGCCATGTTTACAAAGAGAAAGCTATATACTAACAAAACCAAAAAAAAAGAAAGAGAAAAAAAAAAAACATAGACTAATAAAAAAATTACCTTTTTATCCTTTTTTCATTGTTTGTTGCTTGTTTAAATTATATTCTAATTTTTATTTATTTTTTTATCTGTCCGCGTCAATTTCTGTCCTTTTAGTTGTCTGTCATACTTTTTTAATTTTTAATTTAATCTATTTTTAATTTATTTTAATTATAATTTATTTTATTTAATTTTTTTAATTTAATTTATTTTATTTCATTTTTAATTTAATTTATTTAATTTGTTTTTAATATTTTGTTTCGTGTTTATTTATTTAATTTTTTTATTAAATTAAATTTTGGTGGCCAAAGACTTTTGCGAGCCATTGTATACGCCGACTTCGCAACTTGCACGTCAATTTGCACATGATTCCGTCGTTACGTTGTGCATTTGATGGTCTCGGGGAACAGCGCTACGATTCTACTTGCTAGCTACGCTTCCAGCGGCTAAGCTTAATTTCTTTTCAATTCACTCCACTGATAATCCACCAAAATTTAAAAAAAAGAAAAATGCTGACCTTAATAGCAGAAACTAAGCAAAAATAAAGGGAGACTGCAGCATTGTATGCTGCTGAAAGAAGCATATATATATGAAAAAAAAAACCGAAAAACTACAGCACTTCTTTCCCGATGCGTTGCTAAAACTCGCACTTAACTTTTCTCATTTTTCTATTTATTATCTAACTTAACTTATCATTATTCATTTTTTTTCCCGTCCGCGCCAAAAAAAACTTAACCTCTCAACCAGCTGTCAGAAAACTCCCCAAAAACCCCAACCGCCACAGAACTAACTTTTTGTGTCGAATTGGTGTGGATCACAGTAATGCCAACTGCATTAATTGATCCACACCAATTCTCACAGATGACACTGCAAAATATATATCAACAATGGCGCGACGGCCATAATTGCTCCCGTAACTGCGATTCTGTTCTTTTTGACTGAAGGGGAGTGTTCTTTTTGAAGGAGCGGAGTGTGGGGTAAAAAACTTTGAATTACAATATCTTCCAAACCAATTATACCAGGAAGATAAAATTTGGTTTCTGAAGATAGGATTACAAGTCGAATCTACTAAAAGTTTTGAGGGGTGGTGGAGCGCGGAAGGGGGGGCAGCCATTTTTTAAAAAAAATTAATTTTTACATCTCAAGAACCATAACCAAGAACCGAGACCTTACAAATTTTACTGGAGTTAGGCCCAGTAGACCTTTAGCGGAGAAAAAATTGTGAGGGTGTGGGTGTAGGGGGTGATAGTGGGAGGGAGTGAAAAGAAAAAACTATGATTTTTATTTGTCAAAAACCGTAAAGGATGGAAAGCTGGAAATTGACGACTATGTAGAGCCCCACCATCTCACAGTTTTTCTGGAATATCTAATGGATTTTGTGAGTCCCGTAACAATTTCCTTATTATTCTCGCACTATTACAAGATTCTTCGTCCAAAATTGGGGAGATTGCATTCATTTTATCACACTTTAAATTTAAAATAGTTTCGTTTTTACTGACTATTTCTGTAATCGACAAATGTCAAAACTTTAGTGGGGCACATTCAAAATACAAATGAAACCATTTTCGAAATGGGGTATGCTCGAATATCAATTTTGACATATTCGAAGTTATTCCGGAAATTTGCGAATTGTCGTCAGAATCGCGGCTCTGGCGTCCTGAATCCGTTGCCTCCAATCGTCTCGATCCAAAGACACTGCGTCCTCCAGCTGCTAATTTTACTTTATAATTTTAATAATAAAGTATTGCTATCGATTTTAAAAAAAAAAAAAATTCCTACTCTGAACATTTTTTTTTCACGTTTCATAACTAATAAACACCAAAAAAGCAAAAACAATTTTCAGTCCGTCTGTGCACCGTACGCCGTTTGAGCTATTAAATTTAAACTTTTTTTTTAATAGACGGTAGGCCACTTGAAGTGACCACTTTTTGAAGGTTAGGGTGTGAGGGGGGAGGTGGGGGAAGCGTTTTAACGGACAATTTTGGTTTCTAGATCTCAGCAACCACTTATGTTAGAAGGCTGAAACTTGTAATTTATATAGAGCTTCGATAGTGGACACATTTGCAAAAAAAATGCTAATATTGGTGAAAGGGTGTGGGGGGAATAACAATGCGTCCGAAACGCTCGAAAGCCGACATCGAGACATTTTAAAATCCATATTTCCTAAACGGTTAATGTCGCGAAATTCAAACTTAATGAACATCTGTAGGTATACTTGGAGAATTGATCGAAAACAAATTTTTGAGTGGGGCAGTGGTGTGCGGAGGTGGGGGGGTGAAAAACTTTAGATTACGATATTTCACAAACCAATTGCACTAGAAAAATAATATTCGGTTTCTGTATAAAAGTTGACAAATAAAGTTTGCTGAAAGTAAAAGTTTTGAAGGGGGCGGTGGAGCATGGAAGTGGAAGGGATACGAATTTTTCAAAAACATCACGTCTCAAAAACATCACGTCTCATACCTCAGTGTAAGATAGATGCTTAGAATTTTTACCAGAAGTAGGCCTAATAGACCCCTAGCAGGAATGGGTGTAGGCAGTGAGGGTGGGGGAGGGTGAAAAGGAAAACATTCCGTTTTTTATATATCGAGAACTTATAATCATGGAAAGATAAAACTTGGTATTTAGATAGAGCTATTGTAGTTGCATGTTGGAAAATATATTTTTTTATAGGAGTAGTATGCTACAGGGGTGGGGGGTGTTTTTGCTATCTATAGAACGGCATGTGCAAAAAAGTTGAAACTTGGTGACTATACGTAGATCTATTAGAAAAGTCATTTAGATAAAAACACTTTTGAAATATTTATTGGTGTATGAAAGGGGGGCTAAGAAAGTGATCAGTTGAAACGAAATGCATATATTTTCACGAATTTCGTAATATCTCTTAGGTCTTCTAAAATTATGAATTGATTTTCATTTCACGGATTTCTCATATCAATACCTGGAAAGGGTGTATAGGAGTTGTATACATTTTAACGAATTCGGCCGTATCACTCAGGTCTGATTAGATATTGAATAACTTTTCACTTCCATGGGCTTGTTTTATAATCGACTAAAACTCGTTTTCTAGTTTTTTCATTTTCCAACACCTAAGAGGTTATAAACGGGTTAAACTCGTTTTCACGAATTCCATCATATCTCTTAGGAGTGATAAGAATTGGTTTTCACTTCCTCGGGCTTTATATATTCTAAAAAATCATTTCAGGATTTTTGGATATGTTTTCACAAATTCCTACATATTTCTTAGTTCTGATGAGATATCGAATTCATTTTTACTTCCTAAGGCTTCCTACATAATCGTCAAACAGTTGATTTAAGGATTTTTAGTTATTCAACTCCATGAGGACGTAAGGCTTTCGACATATTTCTTAGGATTGATAAGATATCAGATTGGTTTTCACTTCCAAAGACTATATAATCGCCTACAAATGCATTTCCGATTTCAAGTAATGGCCCAAAACCAAATCACGAAAAACCTCCTAATCGCGTAATAACTGATATTATACTAGGACTTTGACCGCATCTCGGAGTATGACCCAATTACGTAATTCAGATGTTATATGTGGCAGCGGCGTAAGTATTCTAGCGCGACCCCATTCTAAACGCTTCTCGAACTTTTTTTTTGGTTTTCAGTCGTATAGTAACCAACACCGCATCTCAGAATTAAACTCGTTCCGAGCCAAAAAAATAGTAAAGTTGCGCCCAGACTGTTTCGGATTTTTTAAGATGGCTTTGCTATCTTCATCATCCGAGTCTTCCCATTGTTTGCGTGGTTTTCCTACTGGCCTGTTACAATTCGCTTTGCTTTTAAGAGCACGTTTGGGGTTTCTTCTGTCTTCCATCCGCTCTACATGACCAGCCCACTGTAGTTAACGTTGTTTGATGAACGTTGAAGCTTCTAGCTCCTTGAAGAGTTGAGACAACTCATGGTTGTATCTTATTCGCCAGTCCGTTCTTTCCTTCACAGGTCCCAACACTTTTCGGAGGACCTTTTTTTCGAATACGTTAACTGCTTTTTCGGAAGCTTTAATGTCCATGTCTCGATGCCATAACAGTGGGTCAGTTCTGTAGCACATGCAATGAGAAATTTCTCACCAAAACGTCAGAGTGAGATCGAACTCATGCAGTTTTGTCTCTATATTCTCACCTAATGACAAAGCACCGTAAGTGACGTCATACACTGGAATAATCTTGGAAACACGTGAGGACAATGTTTCTGTAAGCAAGTGATTGCGAGTTGGTTCTCACATATAGTGAGCCGATTTTCATGCAGTTTGCAGCTAGTGAAAATAACAACAGCTGAAAAATGATTGCAACCAGCTGCAAGCCAATCGTATGATCTCTAGATGAAATACTAAACTTTGATTTATATATAGTTGAGGATAAAGTAGAGTACAGAGTGTGCATGTAGTTTGTCCTTCATTAAGGACTATCGTCTGCTTGCTACTCGAAAGTAAAAGACAAATACCTTCAGTGTTCAATTTCATATTTGAAACTAGGAAAATCACCGAAAGAAAAAATATTCATGGGATGTGGAGGGAGGACTCACTCGATTTCTTGAATATTTATCCTTTTACTTGGAACCATTAAAAAATTAATGTGTACAAAGTTTCAAATTACTAGCCTGAATCAAAATTTAAGAATTTTTTGTGTGGGAGCAACCGGAAGGAGTAATAGGATTTCGCTGACTATTAAACTCGAAATTTGTTTTTACTCAAAACTAATTTGAATTCGTGGCTAAATGATTGAAGACATTTTTACAGGATATTTGTATGGCAACTATATACTATCTTTAGCTCGAACTATTGGAAAATACATACATTCAGAATTTCAAAGTCGTAGTTTAAACCGTTCTGAAGCGGCCAATATTCTCTAACACGTGTTTTAAGGACTTCTTCTATAGCAGCTACCCGAAGGAGTATAAGAATTTTGTTGACTAAACATAATTTTTTTTTCCAAAAGTTATTTGTATAAAATTTCAATTTCGTGGATAAATGATTTCTTGAGTTTCGTAAATTGAGTAAGAACATGTTTACACGATTTTTGTATGGCAGCTACTCGAAGGACTCATCAGAACTTTTTCATATTCTAACCTTGAACTGCAACTATTGGAAAATAACGCATACAAAATTTTAAAGTCGTAGCTGAAGGCGTTTCGAGGTTCTTAGCCAATAACGAGACTCACAATGACGAACACTGAATCCCAAGTAAGAATACAAACCGATTCCACAACCAGCTTTCGAACGGAATGTGGTTTAAAGCAGGGAGATGGTCTAGCCCCCATGCTTTTCAACTTGTCACTAGAGTATGTCATCCGAAAAACCCCAGTCGACACCAATGGGACGCTACTATTCAAGTCCACCCAACTAGTAGCATACTCTGACGATATAAACATCCTCGCAAGTTCCTTCCCTAGTGCTAAGGAGGTATTTGCCATTCTTGACTCCGCCGCAAAAGAAGTCGGACAACTTCATATATGTTGGGGCTAATCTAGCAAAAGACGGCAACGAAACGGACGAAATCAAACGACGGATCATGCTAGCAAATAAAACGTATTATTCGGTACTTCCAATAATGAAATCCAAGAAAGTGCACAGGAACAATAAGCTGCGAATATATAAAACTAATATACGAGATGTGCTCTGAGATATGAATCAGTTATGGCGTAGTCCGAAATTCTCACCTTGGAAATGAAAACCGTTTCTGTAATCATACGTGAGAACGATTATGATAGTTCTCATCGTTCCAATCAACGGGGGGGAATTTTCAATGGAACTTAAATGTCA
Source organism: Beris morrisii (assembly GCA_951812415.1). Classification (NCBI taxonomy): domain Eukaryota; kingdom Metazoa; phylum Arthropoda; class Insecta; order Diptera; family Stratiomyidae; genus Beris; species Beris morrisii. Next base: position 69,659,090 of record OX638313.1, read on the forward strand.
GTTTGCACTGAATTTAAATTTAAATGTCAATTTTCATAACAAAGAAAAATAAATAAATTTCAACTTAGATTATGATACATACAGAACACATATTAAGAATTTGTGTTTACATACGACCCTCTTAAATACTAAATACATAGTACATCTGAAAAGTGAGAAAAGTTTTTTTTCGTTCGCACTCAAGAATGCTTTGACGCCTTGAATTTCTAAATTTTGAATCTGTATGTTTGATCGAAATCATAAGGCTATGCTCGTTAACGGACAAAATCGCCGTACTCCTTAGGGTAGCTGTAGTACAAAAAGTCCTTAAGAGACGTCTTCAAGAATATTGGGACTAATTTTGGTGGGATCCAAAAATCAAGCATGATTTGGTACAGTACCCTCCTGTCGATACTGTCATATGCTTGTTTAAAATCTACAAAGATTTGGTGCACATCTGTGTTATATTCCCAGCATTTCTGAAGCATCTGTTTCACCGAGAATATCTGGTTTGTTGTAGATCGTCCGGTTCTAAATCCGCCTTGTTTCGCCAATTGTTTCGTTAGTATAGGGCTTAAGACGACGTTCAATTATTTTTGTCAGTATTTTGTAGGACGTACACAACAATGAATTGGCATGCAACAAATTAAGAGAATCAAACGACGAGGCAGAAGTGCTAGGTAAAAGTTGGGCAATAAATATTTTTTTTAAATACCGAACAAATTTTGATTACTGCATCGCTTCCCTCATCATTTATGGGAGGTGCCACGACTAGCGCCAATCAACCATAGTTGGCTGAGAAGAAACTTCATATAACGTGGTTGAGGACCTTTTGCGTGACAGCCAATTCTAATTTTTGTTAAAGAATGATTCTCGTGAAATGGTTTTTTTCCATTACGTTATGCTAAAAGAAACACTCCCTTGTATAGGAAACTGGAAGATTTAATTTTTTCCGCCCATTCCATGTCACTGTACACTTCTTCTACTTTATATTTTCTGAATTATTCGACGTAAAAAAATATGATTTCAAAATATTTTATTCGAATTCGGCAGTGTTTATAACAAATACAATTTTTTTTTATTTTCATCGCGATGCCAAGGAACAGCTCCAATCGGGGGTGTGTTCAAGATGCCAGCTATAGCTGCTTCGAAAGCATAGCATAGCAAGACTGTAGCAACTGCCAAATTCAGCCATAGCCAGAAATATCTTCTTCGGGTTTTGGACAGCCAAAAGCAGCCTATATAGCATACAACAGCTGTTCGCAACAACCATACGCAAGTTGTCGTAACATATGACAAATATTATAATAAAATAAAGTGAAAATGAGCACTACTAGTAGTGTCCTTAAATTTTTCGCTTATTTCCATTATTAATAAAACATCATTTTCCATTTCAAACATTCAAAATGACGTTGAGACGAAACTAACAGCTACACACACATATGAATTCTGCAATAGCTGCAGTCCGGGCTCTGTTCATGATTTCTGCTATAGCTGCTATTAGCTGCTTTTGTATGCTTTTGTGTGTCCAAAGCAACCAAAAAGCTGCTTTCTCGTGTTTATTATTTGTGTTATATATCCATATAATCTGGTAGCCCTAATCCAGCACTCGTTCAGCAGATTTCACCAACGGCAACTAAAATCGTCACTACGAACACGTCAGTCGGAAGCATACCGCTACCCAGTGAACGGATCAACTTTTTCCATATATTCATATATCTTATATTTTCCATGAATTAAAATATACCGAATTAGAAAACGTCTTTCTTTTAATTCGTGCGTACACAACAACTGGCGACGAGGATCATAGAAGGACCTACCCGTACTTAAATTCCAAGCCACTGGAAATACAAGGAATTACTTCGACTTCAAGAAAAAGCGCATGGGAAGAGGTAAATGTCAACTACTGACGTACGTACTTTCACATACTTAAAAATCACAGAACTAATTATGACAGAAATTTAATAGTCGAATAAACACCTGAATAAAGTGTACATAAGTACAAAACAGTGAACACACATTATTAGTGCGGTACATAAAAAAAAAATTTTTTTTTCTTCCGTTATTTACTTTATTGACGCAAACAATGAACGCGGAACTCTTACAAAGTTTGGTTGATGCAATACGCGGATTGCAACCACCTTCCTCTTCATCTAATGCAAATGTTTCAACGCATAATGATAGTCGCGGCATTCATTTACAGCCCTATGAAGAAGGAAGTGAATCTTTCGACTCTTACATTAATCGCGTCGAGAACTACTTAGAATTACGCAACCTTGATTGTGCCGTTCCCGAAAACGATAGTCAGTGTACCAAAATATTCTTAAATTGTCTCGGTCCGAAGTTGTACCACACACTTACGTGCCTCACTGCGCCTGACCCGCCCAAACAAAAAAAATTTGCAGAAATTGTGAGCCTCCTTCGTGAACATTTGTGCCCACGGCCGAGTGAAGTTGCCGAACAGCACAAATTTCTACTCCGCATTCAACACGAAGGTGAGTCAGTTGCCAACTTTCAGGCGGACTTAAAGAAACTCGCAACCCACTGCAATTTCACCTGCAATCACTGCAGCAAATCTACAATTTCAACCCATCTGCGTTCACAATTTATACGCGGAATTAGAGACAGCGAAATACGTGAAAGGCTTCTACAGCAGGACTCTAATAAAACGTTCGACGATGCAGTAAAATTGGCACTATCTATCGAGTCTTCTAAATGTGAAAGCAAACAAATTCGGGAAGCGGCAAGTACTACGAGCCAAATACATTCGATAAATAAAATTAATAATAACAAATCTCAAAAGGGTGGCAGTATTCAAAGGAATACCCCTAACAGGGATTTCCGGGACAAGGTGCGTGGGCGATGTTACAAGTGTGGTATAAAGGACCACATCGCCACTGCTTGTAAGGAAAGGAACTTAAAATGCAAAAAAATGTTCTAAGCCGGGCCACGTCGAGAGTGTTTGTTTCAGTAAAACAACTGGTAACGTACACACCATTACGGAAACAAATATTCTCGATGTTAGCGATAATCGTAGTAATCCGAGTGACGATGATTACTTCATTAATAATGTTATTACGGATTGCTTACAAACGGATAAAATGTTAATTGACATCAAAATACAGGATGTTAATCTTAAAATGGAGTTGGACACAGGCGCTGCAGTATCAACCGTGTCACTACAAAAGTTTAACGAAGACATACACCGGGGAAATAATATATCCTTGCGGAGTTTGCGAAATGGCTGTGTCATACAAAACCCGTAATATTAGAGCGGATTTGTTCGTTATAAATGAATCGGTTGACCCAATATTAGGTAGAGACTGGCTCAAGAAACTAGGGTTAGGAATTCGTTCAATACACCAAATAAATAATGCAACCATAAAACTTAACGATTTAAGTGAAGAAGAATACCAGTTACAAATCAATGAAATTACATCCACGTATAGGGAACTATTTTCAAAAAAAATCGGTAGGATTCCAGATTTTAAATGCTCGTTGAAACTTAAGAACGAATCGTGTTCACCCATTTTTATACGTCCAAGATCAGTACCATACGCCCTAAAAGATAAAATTGAAGCTGAAATCAGTCGTTTAGAAAAAGAGGGTATTATTGAGAAAATCGTATATTCTAAGTGGGGTACACCTATTGTTCCAGTTATAAAGAAAAATGGAGAAATACGATTGTGCGCAGACTACAAAGCCACTATTAATAAACTGATAGAGGACGACAAATATCCCTTACCTCGAGTGGAGGACATATTTGCAAAGATGGGTGGTGGAAATTTTTTCATTAAATTGGATCTTCATAAAGCATATCTACACATGGAAGTCGATAATAAGAGTGCAGAACTACAAACACTAAGTACACATAAAGGAAATTACAAAGTAAATCGTCTTATGTTCGGAGTGAAACCTGCCCCTAACAGATGGCAATGTTTCATGGACTCCTTATTGCAGGATCTTGATGGAACTTCATGCTTCTTTGATGACATCAACATTCAAGGAAAAACTCGATCTGAACTCATACATAGATTCAAGAAAGTGTTGCAATGATTGCAAGACAATGGGATTCATCTCAATGAAAGTAAATGCCAATTCTTATCGGATTCTATAACTTACTTAGGACATGTTATTGACAAAACCGGTATTAAACCTTTGCCAGAAAAGATCGAAGCGATTTCAAGGTCACCTCCTCCGCAGAACGTTTCTGAACTTCGGACCTTTTTAGGTCTCGTGAATTATTACCAAAAGTTCTTGCCAGATCTGTCAACTAAACTTAGGCCATTAAATGACTTGCTGAGAAAGAACGTATTGTTCAAATGGACACAGCAATGTAACACCATTTTCAAAAACCTCAAAGGAGAGATTTCAAGTGCTCAGACATTGATGACATTCAACTCTGAATTACCGATAGTTCTTGCAACGGATGCTTCACCTACAGGCCTGGGGGCTGTGCTTTCACACATTACTAACAGCGGCGAAGAGCGTCCGATTGCATTTGCATCTAGATCGCTAACTAAAGCGGAGTCCAACTACTCACAAATAGATAAAGAAGCGACTTCGATCATATGGGGCCTCAAGAAATTTTTCCAGTACTGCTATGGAAGGAAAATTACACTCATAACTGACAACGAGCCAATTGCAAGCATCTTGCACCCCGATAAAAGCCTTCCTTCAACTTCTGCTCTTCGATTACTGCATTACGCAAATTTCATGTCAGGTTTTAATTACAACATTCGATACAGGGGTACGAAAGATCATGCCAACGCGGATTATTTATCTCGTTTTCCACTTCCAAATAATACTCACGAAAACTACGAAGACGTCGATACCGCTTTTCAAATCAACCAAATCGAAACACTTCCTGTTACACGAAAAGAAATACAACAAGAGATGCTTAAAGATGATGAATGCACATCATATTTTAATGCGATTCAGACCGGTTCCAAGCTACCCAATTCCGAACCCATTCAAAATTTCTCTTTACAGAATGGATGTGTCTTTAATGGAATAAGAGTGATGATACCGAGAACACTAAGATCAAGGATACTGGAAGAACTGTACGCAGCGTTGCCATTAACAATCATATCAGACAACGGAACACAGTTCCGTTCACAAGAATTCGAAGACTTTCTCAGGTCCAACGGAATAACGCACCGCTTCTGCGTGCCATACCATCCGTCGAGTAATGGACAAGCGGAGCGCTACGTTCACACTGTAAAGCAAGGACTACGTCAAATGATGACGGACCAAGGAGATATGGACATTAAACTGTGTCGTCTATTAATGCAATACCGTAAGCTGCCTAATGCGACTACTGGGGTCAGCCCTGCAGAGCTAATGTTCGGACGCTCCATAAGGACAAGAATAGACTTAGTGAAACGCGATTTCAATAGCGAAATGTTCGAAAATAACACCCCGAGGGGTAATCGGGTGATACGACAATTTGAAATTGGTGATTTAGTGCAAGCGCGATTCTATGACAACAAAAACATTAAGTGGAAATTCGGGACGATTTCATCAAGAAAGGGTGGAATACATTACGAGGTGTTAATAGACAATAACATACACGTCAGACATATAGATCAGATTAGGTCAACCGACTGTGACAAGCCGAATGACAAACCATACCTTATACAAGACATTAACAGCGATCACAACCGACAAACCGACTCACCCGACATAGTTGACATTCCTCAGAAGCCTGCGGAAGAATCCATAAACCACAAAGTAAAAGACGTAATTGGAAAAGCTATAAACACAAATGCATATCAAGATGACCACACCCCGGAACGTCAAGAATCAAACGAAGCATCAACTTCTCGTGCAAACGATGAAGAACCGTCAGCCCCGACTATCAGACGTTCAACGCGAATCAGGAAGCAACCTGATCGTTTACAATTAACTAATTAATTCAAGCGGGGATGATGTTATATATCCATATAATCTGGTAGCCCTAATCCAGCACTCGTTCAGCAGACTTCACCAACGGCAACTAAAATCGTCACTACGAACACGTCAGTCGGAAGCATACCGCTACCCAGTCAACGGATCAACTTTTTCCATATATTCATATATCTTATATTTTCCATGAATTAAAATATACCGAATTAGAAAACGTCTTTCTTTTAATTCGTGCGTACACAACAATTTGACACTAGATCTGTCCCAGATTTTTAAAAAGCTGCTTACATAGCTGCTTTTTGTTGCTCATACTCCGGACTGTAGCAAGAAAGCAGCTATTGGAATATTCATATGTGTGTGTAGCTGTTAGTTTCGTCTTAACGTCATTTTGAATGTTTAAAATGGAAAATGATGTTTTATTAACAATGGAAATAAGCGAAAAATTTAAGGACACTACTAGTAGTGCTCATTTTCACTTTATTTTATTATAATAAATCTCATGTTACCAACTTGCGTAAGTATGTGTCGAACACCTGTTGTAAGCTATACAAGCTGCTTTTGGCTGTCCAAAACCCGAAGAAGCTATTTCTTGCTATGGCTGAATTTGGCAGTTGCTACAGTCTTGCTATGCTATGCTTTCGAAGCAGCTATAGCTGGCATCTTGAACACACCCCCGGAGTATGAGCAACAAAAAGCAGCTATGGAAGCAGCTTTTTAAAAATCTTGGACAGATCTAGTGTCAAATAGCAAGCATGAGAAAGCTGCTTTTTGGTTGCTTTGGACACACAAAAGCAGCTAATAGCAGCTATAGCAGAAATCATGAACAGAACCCGGGTTGAAGTAAGAACAGAACTTATTCCGAATTATTTTTGCGATGGCTCATGAATTTCGCGATTTTGTTAGTTCTCTGTTCTTCCCTCCAGTCTCAACTTTCAATGGTTCCGTCTTTGTTTTCAACATCAAAACCACTACGTAAATATTGTGAATATTGTCTTAAAAAGATATGCAGATGGCAACAAGTGATAATTATTGCTGTAACTTTAGGTGAAGATAAATTTATTGGCCGCAAAAAAACCGAAATCGCGATGACATAATCCCAAAAACGTTTTTAATTATACGACGAGCTCTAGACAGTCGATAATTGAAAATCACTTCAACTGTAAGGTTTCCATAAATTTGGAATCTTTGGGAAAGCATCATCTGTCACGAATGACAGTACAGCAGGCTCAGGTAAATTAAAATCATCACCTTGGAGTTCGCGACTAAATCTTGTGTTTCCAAAAACACCGCCATCAGACACACGTCTGATTTATTTAATTTTTAATTTAATTGCTATTAGTCCTTTTTGTAGGACAACACATACAAAACAATAAAAATAATAATAATTTCGTAACATCTGAAGTTAGAATTTACTGTATTTCACATACCTTGATGTTATTTTAATTATACGACGTAATAGCATGACATGTCTCCATTACTGATTGGCCTATGGTTTGTGGAGCTATCGCCGTTAGAAACTTTAGATTTTCAAAAGTTCAGTTGCCCAGAAACGTTAGGTGACTGACAATCTTTGACGTGGCGTAATTGCTTCACGCATTACCGTGTCTTCTTTTTTAATTATTGGAACCACTTTTTACAAAAGCTCCTGAAAGATATCGATGCCCACTCGATGAAAATCAATTCGTGACGAAAGCTCAACCAGCAATCTCTCGTTCGAAAACTCCTGTCTCTGGAGATACCACCGTTTAGCCTATAATTTCCGTTTCCTTTTTTTCCTTTGCCGTTATCGGCACAAATACAAGTTGTTTCCATGGTAGAAGCCTATAAGCAAATGAGGCTCGCCAACATGCACGCCGGAATATGCGCTACAGTTAATGCTTGCGCAAACCTGTTTGCGACAACATACTCGGGTGTCTATGGGGGGCTTAAGTCACCTACATCTCCTGCACCAAAATATAACCAACCTAATCTTTTACACTACCTTTATATCATCTTGCTTATATACTTCTTATTTTACTTCTATAATTCGTGATTACATATATTAAATTTACGAGGGTGGTCCCAGAAGTTATTAGCTTAAGCCTAGTATCCAGATCGAGTGAAATCAAAAAACACATATAAAAAAAACCGAGCGAAATGCTAGTGAACAATTTTTTCGCTTTCATTTCGCTAGTTAGTATCCAGTTCAAGAGAAATGTCCAATTGCAAACAGATGGCGCTGAGCAAAGATTCCGCAGCGAAATGAGCATGCATCGTAGTTTCACGGTGAAATTGTGACGTTTTGTCTCGTTTTGAAATGCAAATGACAATGGAAAATATTGTTACATGGCCTACTGCATTAGGAAATCCCTTATAGATTTTTTATTTTGATGGACGTTCAGTGTTATTTTCCAATGACGAATTAATCATACTGTCGTTCGAAATCCTTTTTTCCATTCACTCTCGATAACTTTACCTTCGTCATCCAATTCATCAGCATAATTCGGTGGAAAATACCCGACGTTATTTTCCGATATCAAAAAATTATGGAGAAAACAGCACACAGCAACAATTTTTTGTGCCCTGTCTGGTCCACAAAACATTGTCCTTTTCACCTATTGATTATTTCTTATTTTAAATAAATTGATTTTAAATTTAAAATAAATTGTTGTTATTTTGTGTTTTATCTAACGACATCTTTCGGTAACGTTCACGAACTAATTTCACAGCGGAATGAGCGCAGTGAGAGGTAAGCGAAATTTCACTCGATCTGGATACTAGGCTTTAACCAAGAAATCGCCAAAAATTTGAGAAAATATTTTTTTATTTCTCAACATAGTCTCCTTTTAGATACACTTTTCCCAGTGATGATGGATAGCTTTAATCCCCTCTTTATAGTAAGAATTGTCCAGCTCTTCAAAATAACCGTCAACCGCAGACTCCACCTCTTCTCAGTTGGCAAAACTTTTACCAACGAGCCATTTTTTTTAGGTTGAAAAGAAAAAAATAATCCGAGGGGACTAAATCTGTCGAATGTGGTGCGTGAAGCGAGAAGTTCGAAGCAATTCAAACTTTAACTCGTTGATTAAGGCCACCGCGATAACGAATGTGTGAACCGGTTCATTGTCTTGATGAAACACTTTCTTTTTCGCCAATTGCGGCCACTTTTCCTTGATTTCATCACTCAAACGCTGCAATAAGTTCACATGATACTCGCCGTTAATTGTTTTTTCTTTTTCATGATAATCAATAAAAATTATCCCACACGCATCCCAAAAAAGTGACTCCATGACCTCGCCTGCAGATGGGCTTGCTTCGTCTTCCTTGGTCCCGATTCTCCCTTGTTAGCCTATTGTTTTGACTGTTCCTTCATCTCAGGTGTGATGGACCCGTGTTTCGTTCATGGTTATGCATCGGCATTATTGCAGTGAAACATCGCCAAACACTCGATTGAAACATCCTCACGACTCTGTTTTGTTCCATTGTGAGCAAACGCGGCAGCCATCTTGCGCACAGCTTTTTGGACAGGACTTTTTGCTTATTATGTCTGCTGGCTCGGGCACTTTCAGTCGACAATCATCCATTACTATTTTGTAGATTTTCTTCATTATTTATTTCTCGGTCACCTTCTTTGGTTGACCACTGCGTTGTTCATCTTGACAGCTCATACGGCCTCGTTTAAACTCTGCCACAAAATATTTTATTGTTGCAAACGGAGGAGCAGACTCCCCCAAAGTAGAATCTAGTTCATCATACATTTTTAAATTAGCCTATAAGAACAATTTAAAACCGATGTGCCATATGACCTCTGAACTGATGTGCTCCTCTTTTCATAGACGGGTCACATCCCGTAAATAAATAAGTAATAATAAATAGTGTGTGTAATAGTTGTAATTTAGCTGGTATGCCTTGTTCTGTTTGGTGCCAAGGAAGATTCATCTCTTTTTTATTATTCTGAAGCCACTTAAGATTTCCGTGTGGGGTGTTCTCGTTGCTTCGGTTTATCTCGTAATTCAGATGGTTCAATTGGTAGAAGGCACACCTTACCAATTGCTCTGCGTAGTTCTCCTGATGCACTATTGACGTCCACAACACGTGTTAGGTTGGCTTCACCTTTTATGGCTCCCATTCGCTATTGCAACAGAGTTACATTGTCTTCCTTTAAGAGAACCAGGGTTCCTATTTCCACTTTCTAGCACGGGCTTCCATTTATACTGATTTTGTAGTTCGAGAAGGTATTCTGTTGACCATCTCCGTCAGAATTAAAAAAAACTCGGATTTTCATTGGCGTACCAAGGTAGAGTAAAATTTGCGTGAAAAGGTTTTTTTTCCCACATTTTCACGAATTTCGTTAAATATATAAGACATGTCTAGCTATCAAAGCAATTTTACTTCTGCGGACTTTTTGTATAAGCGCCTAGAAACGTTCGTAATGATCTCTGCAGGAACTGTAAACTACCCGGGGAACGGGAAACGCTAGAACACCTCCTGTGCAACTGCCCAGCTCTTGCTAGGAGACGGGTGAAGGCTCTTGGTGTACCGACCTTCATAAATCTTAAAGAAGTTTCGTTTAACAGCATGCAGAGCCTGCTTAACTTTGCTACGGTAACAGGGACCTTTGAATTAAACGAGGAGCTCTCAATACAGATCGTACATAGGTACATTGGGTCGCCTGATTTTAGTGGTATCACTATGGACTTTCGTGGGTCTACGAGTATGTGAGGCCGCCACTGTAACCTAACCTAACTCCTAAAGGGGAGTAAAGTGGTTGTGTACATATTCACGAATTTCGATATATTTCTTAAGTCTGTGAAGATTTTTATTTCTGAACCGTTTATTTTGAAAGTGGGGCATGTCCGTTTTTTGTTATTGCGAGATATTTAAAGGTTTGCATTTCAATAAATTTAAAAATATTGGTAAGCACTAATAAACATATTTTTTATATTTTGTAGTATTAGATAATGTAACTTTATTATCCAATAGTGTTTACATTGCTGGCTAAACAAATAAAGGTTTTTTTTTTATAATTAAATTGACTTGCGTCACTTTAAAAATTTATGAATTAGTAATTAAACGTATAATATGATATTTTACTTGTATCAGATTTTTTTTTTTAAAAGAAAAACAAAATACTGTTTGATAAAAAGTAAAATAAAACAAAGAAAACAGTTTTTAAATGTTACAGTAGAAAATATAACATAACAAAAAAACAATTCACTTTCAATGAAATTATATATTTTTGTTAATCATCTTTATACGTATAATTATATTGAATTTTATTATGCTTAGGATTTAACATTTTCAAATATTTGTGATGAACGGGAGGTACCTTATGGTAATAAATCCATCATGTCGATTGTACTGAAATTATATAATATATAAAACTAAAACTCTTTGGTGCTCCTTTGAAACTTCTTGGGCGCTTTCTTTCCGTAGCCCGTTTGCGAGTAGTTGCATGTAGAAATAAATTTTGTTTATTGAAATCTGCAAAGCTCCAAAGTTTATTAAAATTTTGTTTCCGTTCTTCCCTTCTCTTGCCCTTGAGCATTGGCAGTCTTTATTCACGAATTTTTTGTCGGGAATAATTTTACCTTTTGTATAATATTCTTTTCCGCTATTTCAATTGACTTTTCTTATTTCTTGGATATACAGGGTGTTTGGTACTCCGTGTGCCACCTTGTAAGGGGTTATTCCTTGATATATTTGGAGAAAAAAAATTGTTCTACAGGGTGAGTCAATTTTCAATATCTCCACTAATATTGAAAATTGACTCAGGGTGGTTAAGAAAAGTGTTTTTGACCGGTACCCTCACTCACTTAAAACGTTAAATCTTGAAAACGAATAATCACAAGGTAAAGTGTTATAACTCGTTTTTTAGGCAATCAAATTACCTTTTGATGTAACAGTCTAAATTGTAACTGCACCCAATCTTGAGTAGTAGTTTATAGTTTTTGTTATTAAAAATCGCCGTTAAACATAACTGCCCCAAAAATAATTAAGTGACTTGCGAGATTGATTCAGTTCAGTAGATTCGTCTGAAAGAAAAAAATCAATAAGTTTTAGATTCAGTACAACTGTGATTATAGTCGGAACTAGAAATTTAAATATTCATGCATAAATAACAAAGTGGCGGACTTTTTTCGAAAAAACTCCAAAAAATGGTACATTTTTGACTGTTTATTGCAACAAAATAAATAGTAAAAATGAAAATTTTGACTTAGTTCTGTCGGGTCGCCCGTGTGAGTGCTGTGTACGGAGAAAAAAACTGATCGAATTTTTATTGGGATTGAATGAGTAGGCTGTGGAAAAAAGAAAAAAAAGAGATTTGGTTTTTTTGAGTTTATGACAGACAGAGTTTGGTTTTTTGGGTTGTTTTTAGGAGTTGATTTGAGGAGTTTTTGGGTTTGTTTCGAGTGTGAATTGACGATTCTCAACTTCTCAATTTTTGAAAGATTTTCCTACCGCTAACGAAATCGGAAATTATTAAAAACAGTAGCACACTTTCGCGATCGATACAAAAAGAATGTGAACTATTAACTCAATCCGACGATACTAACACTAAAATCATTCGGAATCGGAATTTAGAGGCGGTCCGTACCGAATAAAAAAAAAACATCTACCTCTCCTCACAATGGCCAAATATATAAAATGAATGAAATATACAGGGTGTAACTAGTACTGAGGTTCAAACGAAAATGGGAGATAGAGGAACTTATCCTGAGTAGAAAATCGTTCTACACATACTCCCGTTTTTGCACCGTTAAGGAGATAGCGCGATTTTAAGGACGAAAGATTTTCATCGTACCTGTGATCACTGTTTGATCTCTAACTTCTGCTGTACTTAGCGTAACGTAATAACTCTGGGCTCGTTGGAAAGGACACAAATTCTTCTTTCTAATTGCTATCAACTGTGTCAATGAGTGTTATACTTTTTGAGAAAAATTCATTTAAATGACACAAAAATAATAAAAAATAAAAAACAAATACAAAAAAGTCCTTTTTTCTCCAAGAAGGACCTGATTAACCATCAAATTTTATTACATTTTCGGAAAGCCCATAAAATTTCACTGTACGTTTGATAACAGAATTTCTTCATAGGTTGAATTGTAAAGGAGCGGGGCTAACAGTTATCAAGCACGTTCCCTTCAAGTAAATCAAGTAAAAAAATAAAAATTTCCACAATATGCATGTGTGGGCACGTGAAAATCCCCATACCAGCCGAAATACGTCCCATCAACATCGCTTCAGTGTGAATGTTTGGGCTGGCATCATCGGCAGAACTTTCATCGGTCCGGTATTTCATCACCAAATTCTCAATTCCACCAATTATGCCGAATTTTTGGAGGAAACTTTACCAGACCTCATAGAGGATATACCACTCCGTGTACTGGTCAGGTTTTGGTACCAGCACGATGGAGCGCCAGCGCATTATGGTGCTAATGTTCGTCGGTGGCTCGACGCGAATTTTCGGGATCGATGGATTGGTCGGGGCGGTCCCATTGCATGGCCTCCACGATCTCCCGACTTAACTCCCATGGACTTTTATGTCTGGGGGTATTTGAAAAGCATCGTCTACGCAGAGGAAATTCATACACGAGAACAGCTCATTTCCCGTATCACCGAAGCATGCGATCAGTTACGAGCCCAACTACTGCGTGTGAACCCCACCAATGCCATTCGTCGGCGATACCACTTCTGCTTGCTCCACAACGGCGGACATGTTGAAAATTATTTGTAAACGTAATAAACTAAATAAACTTAATAAACTATACTTCAACTCTTTTATTTCGTCCTCACTATTATTAATCATACTCCTTCGGCGAATGACGGGTGTCAAACCAGATTTACTTGAAGGGAACGTGCTTGATAACTGTTAGCCCCGCTCCTTTACAATTCAACCTATGAAGAAATTCTGTTATCAAACGTATAGTGAAATTTTATGGGCTTTCCGAAAATGTGATAAAATTTGGTGGTTAATCAGGTCCTTCTTGGAGAAAAAAGGACTTTTTTGTATTTTTTTTTAATTTTTCATTATTTTTGTGTCATTTAAATGAATTTTTCTCAAAACGTATAACACTCATTGACACAGTTGAAAGCAATTAGAAAGGAGAATTTGTGTCCTTTCCAACGAACCCAGAATTATTACGTTACGCTAAGTACAGCAGAAGTTAGAGATCAAACAGTGATCACAGGTACGATGAAAATCCTTCGTCCTTAAAATCGCGCTATCTTCTTAACGGTGCAAAAACGGGAGTATGTGTAGAACGATTTTCTACTCAGGACAAGTTTCTCTATCTCCCATTCTCGTTTGAACCTCAGTACTAGTTACACCCTGTATAATTACAATAATAAAGACATGACTGGACTTGACGGAATAATGTAAATAATAAATAAAAAAAAATCAAAAAGTGGAAATAAGAAAAAGGGGTAAGTTTTTTTTTGTTTTGTAGCTTTTTTGTAGTTTGATTTATCAATTATTAGATATTAAAAATGACAGGATAAAGGCCATTTAATGGACCCTCACGGGTAATTGTTTTTGACCCTGAACCTCTATATGGGGCCACGTCGCGGATATTCTTTTTTGGAATGTTGTGGCTGAGGCAGGGTGGGCAGACAGGGCGCTACAACACCAGAGCGCCCTGAAAAACCGCGAAGTCGCGCAATCCATCGCTTCTCGGTCTCTCATGACCTATTGGGAAATATATCCCAAATTTTGAAACCCTGGATAAGTCGACGCGAATAATTTTTTGTTATACAGGCCTAGGGTTTATGGTCTGATTGTTCGAGCAACGTACCCCCCCACAGCTGCAGCTAGCCTGGACGCCAGCAAGTGCGTCGCTCCAGCTCGAACTTCAGCCACCAATTCGGACGTCGGAGAATTGGCCCACTCTTTCCTGAACCTTCCTTTCCTTCCGTTATTTTGACTTTTTCAAGTCGAAATAATCACTCCAAGGCCTCCTTTCACAACAAGTTCCGACCAGAATTATGCATTTCAGGAATATGTGGTTCAAATTTCATAAAGATCGGATGAGTGGTTTCGAAAATTTCAGACCCGCAGTACGAGAAAATGTTGTTTCGAGAAAAACGTGTTTAAAGTTTTTTTTTTCTACATAATCGCTCGAGATCGCGCTCAGGTAGCAACGCAAAAGGCGATTTTTCGAAACGGTCAATCTAGCATGAACCCTTAAGTAAACCACAATCCGCTATTAATTTTCAAATAAGAGTGAAACTGTTAAGGGGTTTTGTGCACCGAGCCTAAAACAACACAATGTCGACTTTGTGGAGTATTTATTAGAAACTGAACTAGAACTTACTTGCAAGCTGATAATAGAAGTCGAATACTATACAATTTACAGTTTTTCGCAGTGTTGCCAATATTATTAAAAATTTGCTGATGTTAGAGGTAAACATATTATTATTATCGAAGCAATGAAATTTGTACCTATTATTATATATGAAATATTGTACATTATCGATTACCAATATCAAGGATAGACAGATAGATACATCCTACGTTTCAGACATGATGTAAAACAACACATTGGTTTCACAATACATCAACCGGAGCTAAATTATGCCGTAATATATTCGGTTAAAAATAATTTCAACCTGAGATGGACTTGCACCACTTTCAAAATAAACATATTTACAATACCGTTAATAGCTAAAACTTTCATCTCCCAAATATTGGGGAATCTGCATTTTTTTCACCATAAGAGCCTTGAGATCAGAGCCTTTTTTTTGAAAGTGGGGCAAGTCCATTTTTTGTTATTGCGAGATATTAAAAGGTTTGCATTTCAATAAATTTAAAAATATTGGTAAGCACTAATACACAAATTTTTTGTATTTTGTGGTATTAGATAATGTAAGTTTATTATCTAATAATGTTTATAGTGCTGGTTAAAAAAATGAAGGTTTTATTATACCTAAATGGACTTGCCCCACTTTCAAAATTTAAGAATTATTGTAATCGTTATTTAAACGGATAATATTTTAGTTGTATCAGCCTTTTTTAATAATAAAAAAATACTGTTAAATTTTATATAAATATTTATTAGTTTGATAAAAATTTAAATAAAACAAAGAAAACAGGGACAGCGATTAATCAACAGTGGGGATTTCGTGTTGGGGTTTCACACCAGAAACCCTACTGACGCCGGAAAACAACTAACATTTAATGAAAGAAAACAGTTTTTAAATATTCATGTAGAAAATATAACATAACAAAAAACAATTAATTTTTATTAACAATTTCAATGAAATTATACATTTTCGTTAATCATTTACTTTATACGTATAATTATATTGAATTTTATTATGCTTAGGATTTAACATTTTAAAATATTTATGATGAACGCGAGGTATAGACCCCAGTTCCGAGCCCTCTTAAGACAAATGTTGACTTTAAGTCATCGTTAAAAATCAAAATATACAGTTACCAATCTAATATTTTACTGTTCTGATTTAATAGTTTATTCTTATTTGTTATAATACCTATTCAACACAAAATTGGTATAATAGTTTAAAGAAAATCAATAAAAAGTTTAAAATGGCCTTTGTTCCAGTTCCGAGCCGCTCTGATCCCTATTTCGAGCCATCATGTGCCAGTTCCGAGCCTCACATGCTCTCATAGCAAATAGTACCTAACATTATTTACAGAAGCCAAGATTTTAAATAAAATTAAATATATTTTTCATTTTAACAAAAAAAAGGTTTGATGAAATAATAAAACTTTGTTTTTCGGTTTGTCGTATCGCTAACCGCTCAGGAGTATCAGGCTTCGTAAGAAACGACGTAATGTCTAATACATTTGAATCACCCATAAAAATAATTGGCATTTCAGATATATTGAAGCTTTCAACGTTCTATAATTATGAAAAATGTTAAGATCACATTTATATAATAATTAAGTATACTATATACAACTTTGGAGCTGAAAGGAGGTGAAAAACTTTGGATTACAATATCTTCCGAACCAATTACACCAGGAAGATAACATTTAGTTTCTGTATATGAGATCACAAGAGGAGTCTACCAAATCTAAATTTTTTGAGAGGAGAGGTGGAGCACGAAAGTGGGGGGACAGCAATTTTTCAAAAAATTTATCTCAGAAACCGTATCAGATATGATCTTGGAAATTTTACAGGAGTTGGGGTCGGTAAACTTGTAGTAGGGAAAAAATTTTTTGTGGTGTGGGTGTTGGGGGTGATGGTGAAAGGGGGTAGAAAGGAAAACATTCTGATTTTTATTTCTCGAAAACCATAATGAATAGAAAGCTAACAATTTAGGATTATATAGAGCCACTATGGTGACATCCTAGAAAAATAAAATTTTTGATAGGGGTATCAAGGTACGGGGGAGAGGGTGGTTTTTTATATCTCAGAAACGGCTTATGCTAGAAAGTTGAAACTTAGTACGTATATGTAAATGTACTATTAGAGTAATTAAAGCAAAAAAAAAGTTCAGATTTTTATTGGCGTTCAGAAACTTCGTTAAAACTTTTAGACATGTCGAGCTATCAAAGCAATTTTACTTCTGCGGGCTATTTATATAAGCGCATAGTAACGATCTTAAAAATTTTTCGATATCCAACCTCTAAGGGGGTGCAAAGTAGTTGTGTACATATTCACTAATTCTTATATATTCCTAAGGTATATTGAGATTTGGAATTCACTTTTACTTCTATAAGCTTTAAACGTAGTCGGGGAAAACCCGATTTAAGTATTTTTCTCAATTAAACCCCCTGGGGGTATTGTTCAAGTTTTCACTGATTCCGAAAATCTCTTAGGTTTAATGTGATCGAATTCGCTTTTACTACTATGAATTATTCTATTGATAAAAAAAATACGTAAATAAATAAAAAAAATCTGCCAACAGTCTGGGCGCAACTTTATTATTTTATGGGTAACCGCATTTCATCATTAAACACGTTTCGGACTTCTACCCATAAAATAATAAAGTTGCGCCCAGACTGTTGGCAGATTTTTATATTTCCGAAATTAGTTGGTCTTCCTCGTTCTGGTGATAAATCGATAATTTTAATTTCAGCACCACCGAAGTTTTGCATAACATTTTGTATGCTGCATCCTTTGTAACTTTGATCCTGCATACGCTTAACCAGTTCACAGATTTTCTATCGGTATTTTTCTTTCTTTTGAAAATCGCTTCCTCCAAAGGTCGGGTTGAAGGAAAATTTTCGCGTTTCATTTCATGTACTACAAATTTATTGTATTATATATTTAAATTATTTTCGACAATGTTGTATTACTTTATAGTAATCCTGGGGGAATTAGTTTTCCGGATTGCCATTTCTACCACTCCAAAATCGCGATCGTTTGGTAAGAATGATTCTCCTGACAATAAAAATTTGTGATCAATGATATTTATTTCATTAGGTTTTTTTTTCAAATGGATCAAAATCAAAATTATTCGTTCTACATTAAAAACAACAACAAAGAGATGATCCAAAATCATAATGGGATCAAAGTTGGATCAGTTTTTCTCTATTAAAGCTGTTTCTCAGTTCATATAAACTGCCACTATTTTAGCATTTTCACAGATGGCGCCCTGAAACTAATTCAATTTGTAGCAGGTATTTGCACTCAATAGTCTAGAATAGTCATGGGAAATCAATACATTTTGTACGGAAATTGAAGTCAATGTGTAATATAGAGACAGCATGTTCAAAATTATTGAAAAAGCCTTTTTATTTCTGTGCATTTTCTACAGAGTTTCATCGCTACATGCAATAAAGGGAAACTTCACGTAGCCCTGCCCATACAGTTTATCCAAGCCATTTACCAACAGGATTGTTAACCCTGCTAAACTAGCTTTTGGGCTGATCCACATCGTTTTTTTTATTTGTGATCTGTAGCTCAGTTCTTCAATTTTCAGTAAGAAATGAATCAGCTATGAGTAGGCCGAAATTCTCACACGTACTTCTCACCATGGAAATGAAAACCGTTTCTGTAATCGCACATGAAAACGGTTATGATAGTTCTCATCGTTTCAATCAACTAGAGGAAATTTTCAATGTAATTTAAATATCAGCTTGCATTGAATTTAAATTTAAATGTCAGTCTTTTTTAAAAAAAAAAGAAAAATAAATAAATTTTACTTAGATTATGATACATACGAGTACAACATATATTAAGAATTTATGTTTAGTTTTTGTGTTTACATACTTTTAAATACTAAATATACAGTACCAACCCATCTGGAAAGAGAGAAAAGTTTTTTTTTTCGTACGTTTTTGACGCCTTGAACAAGAATTTCGAAATTTTGAATCTGAATGTTTGGTCGAAATTATAAAGCTATTTTCGTTAACGGACAAAATCGTCGTACTCCTTAGGGTAGCCGTCGTACAAAAAGTCCTTAAGAGACGTTTTCAAGAATATTGGCTAAGAACTTCGAAACGCCTTCAGCTACGACTTTAAAATTTTGAATACGTTGGTTTTCCAATAGTTGCAGTTAAAGGTTAGAATGAAAAAGTTCTCTTGAGTCCTTCGAGTAGCGATCTAGCTGATTTAGCGGAGCGGCTCAAAGTTACTGTGCTCTGGGTCCCGGGGCATAGAGATATAGTGGGAAATGAGCGGACTGATGAACTGGCCAGGAAAGGCTCTGCTCTTCCTGGGTCTCTTGCAGAACTTGTTCACGCTCCTTTAGGAGTTGTCAAGGGGACATGCTCTCCCATTTCCAATAAGCGGCTAACTCTAGATGGAAAAGCTTAACCACTTGCGCCATATCTAGGAAGATGTTACCATCTTACAACCGAGCCAAGTCAGACGAACTTCTCACGGCGATTAGTACAGGTCACTGGCCAATAGGGGATCATGCAGCCAAATTGGACATTCCGTTCAATGTACATTGCCGTAGCTGCCAGGACAATAATGAACGAGAGTCGCTCGATCATTTCCTTTGCGAATGTCCGGCTTTAGCTAGAGCCCGAGAGCGAGCACTACGCAAACCCTTCTACAGGGACCTGAGGAAGATTTCGAGGAAGAAAATTGGAGAGTTCTTACTCTTCCTAAACAGTACAGGAAAATTCTTATACTCCTTCAGGTAGCTGCTATAGAAGAAGTCCTTACAACACGTGTTTAAGAATATTCGCCGCTAACTTCAGAACGGTTTAAACTACGACTTCGAAATTCTGAATGTATGTATTTTCCAATAGTTCGAGCTAAAGATGTCCATCAAGTTAGCCCCGCCATTTTCGAAAAAATATAATTTAGCAATTGTGCTGAATTGTGTTCAATTCATGAATAAGTTGTCAACCGCGTCGGACGTGTTTGTTATCAATTGCTATTTAATTTTCGAATTCTTATTACTTAGTGATTCTGTCGTCCGTTTCTTGCGATTCGGGCTGACTGTTTCGGACTTTTCATTTTTATTTTTGCTTTCGTCCGTGAATCCTTGACTCTTGTTGACTTTAAACGTTATGGCGAACTGTGCCGCGTTGTTGTGCGTGGACAAACCTAATGGATCGCCATTTGTGCTCTGTGCCGGTAGATGCGAGAAATCGTTTCACAGTAAATGTGTCGGTCTTAAAGGTACCATAGGTGATGCGATCGCCAAATCCGGTAATGGTCTTTACTGGTTTTGCCCTACATGCAGATCTTCATCAATGTCGAGCTACGTGACCAGATTAAAGCTCATACGTGCTGCCGTTTCTGCTGCAAGCGATGTGTTAACCTCCTGCAATATAAAATTTCATGACGCTCTCATCGAGGTGGATAGACTCTTAACTGTCAATACTGACGATGTTAACGTACATACTCCACATACACCAGTTCCTTCTGCTGCCAAAACATCACAGAAAATCATCGCATCGGCTAAAGAGCCGCTGCACATTCAAATTCCCGATAGTCGGGTACTCCGCTCTAGTGCCAAAACGAGCAATGCTAGCTCACCAGGTCATTCACCGAATACTCTGACAACATCTATATCAGAGGTTGCTGGCCCATTGCTCATCCGTCAAATGCCGTCAATTGCCGCTAATGTCGTCTCGTCGGAGCCAATACCCGTTTCGACAATTACTTCTACGTCACCACAGCATGATGCCGTAAACCTAAATGTTTTGCCTACGGCAACGGTTTCAAACATTCCTGCCGGTATTGTACCCGGCAACAATTCCGATGAATGGAGCACAGTTTACGGGAAAAGGTCCAGCCGTCGTAGAATTATCGGTAGTGGTATCCCTCCAGCTGATATTAAAATTATTACTGGTCACAAGTGGCTTCATCTGTCACGCTTCGACGCTAGTACCTCGGAGGATTCTATTAGTAGCTACATTGCTGATAAACTCTCTGTTAGCATTGAGCACATCTGCTGCCTCAAATTGGTGAAGAAGGACACTGACGTCAGCGCTCTTCGTTTTGTGAATTTTAAGGTAGGTCTTCCCTCGAACCTATTTAGTAAATGCCTTTCGTCTGAGATCTGGCCATCTGGTTTGGTAGTTAGACCTTTCAAACATCTTCCAAAAAACGTCGAACGCAATGCGACCACCAACGTAACGTAGAGCACCATAGCTCAGGCTACATTAATTCACCGACACCAGATATCTTACGTAATACGATGCAGGTTTACTACCAAAATGTTAGATGAATGAAAACGAAACTTCCTCTTTGTCGTCTGAATGCTTCTGATGTAAAGGTTGACGGCTTTTCTTGAGTCCTGCCCACTGAGGAAGCCACCATGGTGGAATAGGGACTTACGGCACATCAGGCAGGATTCGAGAAGACTGTTTAATGCAGCAAAAGCTACTGGCACTTTGGAAGACTGGGCCAAGTACAAGCCGAGTGTCAGGGACTATAAAAGGTCAATAAAAAAGGCTAAAAGACATTCTTGGACTATCTTCTGTGAAACAATTGAGAGCACTAGCAAGGCTGCCAGGCTCAGAATAGTACTTTCAACCGATCCACTCGTACCCACCGTTCTGCAAAGAAGTGATGGTACGTGGACTGGGAACAACAGGGAAACCTTAGAACTTCTCATGGAGACCCACTTTCCAGACTGCACAACCCAAGCGGGTGAAACGTGCTTAGGGAACCAGTCAGGAATGCCGGAAAATCCGTCACTGGGCACCATAGAGGAAGTAATAACCAAGGAAAGAATGGCGTGGGCTATTCAATCCTTCGCGGCGTATAAATCACCAGGGATGGATGGAATTCTGCCCATAATGCTTCAGGAAATTCATGAAGCAATCATCCCTTGGCTATTAGTTATTTATAAAAGCTGCTCATACTACTCGTACGTTCCGATTGCTTGGAGACGGGTTAAAGTAATATTTATACCAAAGGCGGGTAAACGGGGCCACACAATGGCCAAAGACTTTAGACCCATTAGCTTAACCTCTTTTCTGATGAAAACCCTAGAAAGGTTGCTCGAGATCTCCATTAGATGCAATCTGGACATAAACACTCTCTACAGCACAACATGCGTACACGAAAGGTAAATCGGTAGAAACCGCTCTACATGAGGTAGTAAGGACCATAGAGAGTACGCTGCATAATAAAGAATACACAATGGGTGTCTTTCTAGATGTTGAAGGAGCCTTTAATAACGTTGAGAGGGATGCCATTCGGAAAGCTCTGCTGAATGCAGGTGTTATGTGTTATCGTAGCGGTAGCGATCACCCTCACTACACCCTCTTTTCCTTTCCCAGGTCAGAATCAAGTGGTATGAAGGAACGGAGAGTCACACTCACCATCAAGGGGTCCAGGTTCTACCGAGAGTGCGGCGGCTGAGGAACCACAGAGGTGGAGGAGCACATAAGGCGTAGTTGAAGACGCATTTAGTTATTTTTTTATTTAAATACGTTCATTTATTTTTGTTTTGTTAAGCATTGCCTGAAACGAAATCATCAGAAATTGTTATTGATATTGATAATGTATAGGATACCGTTCCAGAAGAGTTCCAGCTCCTGCTATTGCATTCGGGAATGGGTTCCTCTACGATCTTCTCGCGTAACGGATCAGGTTTCAAGTCGTAAGCGTAACCTGGTAGGGAAAGGAAGGGTTAGATAGATTCGCGAGCGACCGACGAGTTCAAAACCCATCTTCCGACACTGCCGTTCACGTCGGACCAAATAAAGCCAGAAGCCGGTTCTGCGATCGATTCCTTCTTACGATAGGAGAGCGGATATTAAGTACCCCTACACGTCCAGTTACCTTAGGCGAATTCCGGTAGCGGATGGGGTGCCTTAAAGACATACCAAGGAGGACCTGCGTGGTAACCGATCGCTACGACGGAAGAACGCAGAGTACTATCGATTTCGGAGCTGCCAAGGCGAAGTTGAAGACAGATCTATAATACACTTCCGGGGAAAGATAAACATTAAACACATGATTAACATAAACAGATAAACATTAAACCTCAGATCTATAGTACACTTCCGGGGAAAGATAAACATAAACAAATAAACATTAAACACATAAACTGACAGCTGAAACCAAACTTAGTAGCCTGTCAAAAGATGCCGGCCAAAAGATGGGGTTGTTGTTTCGCGTAGTATGGAACGCGCGGAAACGAAACACGAAATTGGCGAAGGCATTGCCACCCGGGGGTATATAAGCAGCGAACACGATTGCGCGGGGCTTTTTCCTTGTTCGGTTTTTGGAGTTGGACTGGAGAGTGTAACGGTTGACGGTTAAAGTCCGTTGGAGATTTCAAAAAAAAAGAAGCAAGTGAAAGAACACTGGGAAGGACGGAGTGACTCTGGAGAGAAGAAGCCTGACGGAGGAAGAATCTGGCTGTTGAGGAGGAAAGACGTAAGGAATTTTTGGTGACGCCTGGAAGGAAGAGTTCGGCTAATGAGGCAGGAACGGTAGAGTCGGGGTGCGCGACGTAATTACAGAAGAGACACAGGTACTTTTTCCCTCCCTTATTAGGTTCGCGGGCGCTATCGCTCAAACGGAGAATCGTAGAGGGTCTGATCGGTGGTCTGTAGTGGTATCCGTTTTTTTTATATATTATTTATTTATTACTTTTTGGCATTATAAGTGTTCCGAGAGATTCGAGACGTGTTTTATTTCGTGGAACGGGGGGGTTTCCTAATCTCCCTCCATCTTAAAGATTAGGTGGCGCCCATTGAGGAGAATATCGTCGAAAGTAGTTCCCGAATCCCCCTTACTTCGGCGGAGCGTAGCCGGCTCTATAAATCGACTGCACGGAAGTCGTCGGAATTAAGAAGTGCCATAGCCGAGTGGTGGAGCGAGTAGCCTTCAACCGGGGAATCCCGGGTTCAAGACACCGCGGAGGTTTTTTTTTTTCTTTTTTTTGGCTCATGCGGCCGATATATTTATAACGCAAAAATACAGGTAATACAGGGGCTGACCCTGGGCATTATCAACTGGATCGACGGCATGCTTGAAAGTAGAATGATACATGCATCCATTGGTGAGAATGAAATATCTGGAACTGTGTCCAGAGGTACCCCGCAGGGGGGAGTTCTATCACCACTACTTTGGGTATTAGTCGTCGATCCTATTTTATCCCAGCTTGAGAGGGACGGGATCAAAGTGGTAGCGTACGCTGATGACCTAGTTATAATGGTATCTGGCAAATTTCTACCCACGATAGCTGAACTAGTGCAGGGAGCACTACGGAAATTGCACAAATGGGCAAAAACTGAACTGGTTCTTTTCACTCGAAGGAGAGCAATCCATTTACAATTCCAAAAATTGGTAATACCATTCTGAAGCTTAAAACTGAAGCTAAGTACCTAGGAATTATTCTTGACGCTAAGCTTAACTGGAAGAAAAACCTTGATGAGCGCATCAAGAAAGCAACAATTGCCTTCCATACTTGCAAGAAGGCCTTTGGCAAGAAATGGGGAATAAAGCCCGCAATGGTTCACTGGATGTACATCTCTATCGTAAGGCCCATTCTTCTTTATGGTGGCCTGGTATGGTGGACAGCCCTGGACAAAAGCGTGCACAAGAATAGTCTAACGAAAGTGTAGAGAGCGGCTTGCTTAGGCATCACGGGCGCTTTGCAATCAACGCCAACAGCTGCAATGGAGATTATGCTGCTTCTGCTGCCAATAGATATTCAGATCAAGAATGCTGCTGCCAAGAGCGCCCTGAGGCTAAAAGAGTCTGGTGGCTGCTGGAAATCTGCGGATTATGGGCATAACAAAATTCTTTCATTATTTCCAGATTGTGGGCTTAGTGAACTCACTGACTATATAACTCCGTTTTTAAGCTTCGATACAGGATTCCATACCCTTTTCCCTACTAGGGGGACTGGGATAATTAAAAAGTGATAAGGGAATCTGAAGTTGCTATATTCACGGATGGGTCAAAAATGGATACTGGAACGGGGGCAGGGATCTTCTCAGCCGACATGGACATTCAAGTATCCTTTCGTCTGCCGGACTACTGCAGTATTTTTCAAGCCGACGTTTTTGCCGTAAGCAGTGCAGTGGACATACTAAATTCCGCAACAAATCTTCCCGAAGAGTCGTGTATAAAGATTTACATAGACTGCCAAGCAGCAGCTCCAACCTAGTCAAGTCAAAGCTAGTGAGGGAGTGTAGGGAGCGTCTGAAAACTTTGGGCGCAGCTCATAAGGTTTTCCTGTGCTGGGTTTCAAAGGGACACAAACGGATACCAGAAAATGAGGCAGCCGATGAGCTGGCCAAAACTGGATCTGAAATGGCTGCTGTACATGCAACCCAAGCGGTAAAAATACCGCTTAATTACGTCAAGAGTTATCTTGACAGGAAGGCAATGGAGCTGACCAATGGCAGATGGTTCAACCTAACTACGTGTGAAACCTCCAGGCAGCTATGGCCGGTAATACATCCTAGAAGGACTGGCGATCTTCTGAAAAGAAGTCGTATAGAGACCCGTAACATTACGGCAGTCATAAGGGGGCACTGTCTCTTTGGCAGACATGCACAACGCTTAGGCGTTCAATATAATGACTACTGCAGAAGCTGCAGAAATGAAGAAGAAGAAGAGAGCGTTAGGCATCTACTTTGTGAGTGTCCCCAGCTAGCCAGCTGTAGGTTCAGAGCCATGGGCAGCTACTTCTTCTCCAGACTCGGGGACATGGCCGGAGCACGAATTGATGAACTAGCCAAGTTCATTCGCATCTGTGGCTGGTTCGACTAGCTTTCTCCTGTAGCAATGCTACGATAACTCCCTATATGGGACTCCATTAAGGTGTCACGGGTGTGGTATCACAATGGACCAACCGAAGGGTCTAAGTGAGTCGATCCATGGTTTGGATGGCTGCCACTATAACCTAACCTAACCTAAAGGTTGACGTCATAATACTAACCGAGACTTGGTTGGACGACGATGTTTCTACTTGCGAACTAGGACTACGCAACTTCAATATCTTTCGCCTGGATCGGGGTCAAACCTGCAGTGCTAAAAAGCGAGGCGGTGGATGCCTTGTAACGGTTTCTAATTGTCATGCTTCTAAGCGCATACTTACTTCTACTACCGATAACGTGGAGCACATCTTTGTTGAGGTGACTTCGCTGCAGCATAAGCTGCTAATAGGATGTGCATATATCGCCCCAGGATCATCCGTTGATGTTTACACTAGTCACTGCTCTGTAGTCTGAACATTATGAACGGCTACCCGCTCTCCGATATTCTACTTGTTGGCGATTATAATCTGCCGCACGTTGACTGGACGTCTACCAATTGGATTGCTTCGAATGACCGCATCATAGATAATATTTTCTTGGATTGTCTCTGTGACTTGGATCTGAATCAATATAATCGCATCTTCAATAGTAAAGGTAAAATACTCGACTTAGTACTCTCAAACATATCGCCACCACCTGAGATTGCCCTATGTATCATCCGGCTCTTGCTATCATGTTCAATATTTCCCACAGTAACCCAGTCAATAACCACTTTTCTTATCTTGACTTTAAAAATGCCGACTATGCTTCTATCTGTGAACAGCTAGCATTAATCGATTGGCCACGGTTGTTTGAGAATCTTGAAATTAATGTCGCTCTCTCACGGTTGTACTCTGCAATTTTTGACTTCGTGGATTTATATGTTCCATTAAAAATATTTTCCGATTCGTCCTATCCTCGATGGTTTGATTCCGAACTTAGACAAAATATAAAAGACAAAAAAATTGCTAATGCTAAATATAAGGAATCCCTTTATTTTATTGACTACTCGGAATTTTCACGTTTACTCAGCCTCTGCAAGACCAGGAAAAAACTCTGTTATATTGCGTATACTCGTCATATTGAAAGTTATATATCCAGAAATACTAAGGCCTTCTGGAACTTCATTAATTCCCTTAGATCAGACAATCTTTTACCGCCATGCATGTACGCCAATGCCTGCTCTGCCTTTGATCCACTCAGCATAGCGGAATTGTTCGCTGATTTCTTTTCGAGTGTTTATGACGATGGCAGGAATATTCAAGTTAGCCCGGTATCCACATCTTTGCATGATAGTATCGGCTTAAATGTGTCATCATTGGTCATTGAAGCTAACGATGTCTATGCAATGCTCAACAAACTGGATATATCTAAAGGTATGGGTCCTGATGGTGTACCACCCATTTTTTTATGGAACTGTCGACAGTTCCTTGTGCAACCCTTAACGTTTCTTTTCAACCTATCCTGCAGTCAGGATTATTTCCTTATATGTGGAAAACCTCCTTTATTATTCCCATCCACAAATCAGGTGACAAGGGCAATGTAGAGAATTATAGACCGATTTCAATCCAATCCACTGTTGCCAAAATCGTTGATGCAATTGTAACTAATAAACTGACCTCTTTGTTCAGAAATTGCATTACACCTTTTCAGCATGGGTTCCAGAAATGCAAATCGACCGTAACCAATCTTTTGCCATACGTGCAAACGATCAACTCTGCTCTAGAATCTAAATCCGAAGTTCACGCAGTATATACTGACTTCGCGAAAGCTTTTGATAAGGTTAATCACTACCTACTTATCTCTAAGCTTGCAGACCTAGGCATATCAGGCGAATTGCTTAATTGGATACGTGACTTCCTACAGGATCGCACTTGCGTTGTCAATATAAAAACTGCTAAATCTAAACACTTTGCAGTTAATTCGGGTGTGCCGCAAGGTTCTCACCTCGGACCGTTGTTATTCTTACTATTCATCAATGACATCCGTGATATATTTGATAATGTCAATTTTCTTTTATTTGCGGATGATCTAAAAATGTATAAAACAGTTTGTTCAATCCGCGATTGTGAAACTATTCAACTTAACATTGATAGACTCTTTGAGTGGAGTATAGCTAATCGCCTTCCTTTAAACATAGGTAAGTGCAGTTACATTATTTTTCATAGAGTGCGTGTATGCACTTCCTTTAATTACAGTATAAATAATTGTCCCTTAGTCCGCGTGTTGACTGTAAAAGACTTGGGACTTGTGCTCGATGCATCGCTCACACTCGCACCACATATCACACAAATTTGCAACTCTGCTCGGAGAATGCTGGGGTTTGTTATAAGAAATACCCAAGACTTCCATAACGTTCACTGCTTAAAAGCTCTCTACAGTTCTCTGGTGCGTCCTCACCTTGAATATCTGTCGGTCATTTGGAACCCTTATTTCCAAGTGCACTCTTCGAAATTGGAGACGGTTCAGCACAAATTTCTTCGCTACATCGCCTACAAGCTTCACATACCTGCTGTAGAAATCAATTATAATTCTCTGCTTGCCTTTAAAGTGGCAAGCAACTAAACACTCTAAACAATTTTTCCAAACGGCGTGAGCAATTTGACTTGATCGCACTGTTCAGGATCTTAAACAGTGAGTTAGACGCCCCACAATTTCTTGAGTGCATTACTTTTCGTGTACCTAACAGCTCATCACGATCTAATGATCTATTTTATACCACGCATCACAAGACTTCATATGGCAAGAACTGCCCAGCCACTCTATTAATGGAAGCTGGTAATAAATTTTGTGGCATTATCGATTTTTTCCATACTAATATCGCAGAAATTAAATCAATGAATTACTTGTCATCTTAATTTTAATTTAACTGAATTACTATGAATTATTTATTTTTTATTTTAGTTTTAATTTGCTTCTTTCTTTACGTGTTATTTTAGTTTTAATATAAAATTATATTTACTGAAGGGTCCCGCACCCGTTAATTTTATAAAATAAAAATAAATAAATAAATAGAATAAATTTGTGCCGTTTGTGCGGTAAAAAGAAAATGGCTTCACTTTCATTGAAAATTAATTAAGACCAAAATACTAAAAATTGTGTTAAGTTAGCCCCGCCATTTTCGAAAAAAATATAATTTAACAATTCTGCTGAATTGTGCTCAATTTGTGCCGTTTGTGCCGTAAAAAGAAATTATTTTACTTCAGCCAATAAAAAGTTACGACCATGTACTAAAAAATATGTTAAGTTAGCCCCGCCATTTTTGAAAAAATGTAATTTAGCAATTGTGCTGAATTGTGCTCAATATGTGCCGTAAAAAGAAATTATTTCACTTTTATTGATAATTAATTATGACCAAAATACTAAAAATTGAGTTAAGTTAGCCCCGCCATTTTTGAAAAAATATAATTTACCAATTGTGCTGAATTATGTTCAATTAGTGCCGTTTGTGCCGTAAAAAGAAATTATTTCACTTTCATTGATAATTAATTAAAACCAAAATACTAAAAATTGTGTTAAGTTAGCCCCGCCATTTTCGAAAAAATATAATTTAACAATTCTGCTGAATTGTGCTCAATTTGTGCCGTAAAAAGAAATTATTTTACAACAGTCAATAAAAAGTTACGACCATGTACTAAAAATTGTGTTAAGTTAGCCCCGCCATTTTCGAAAAAATTTAGCAATTGTGCTGAATTGTGCTCAATTTGTGCCGTTTGTGCCGTAAAAAGAAATTATTTTACGTTCATTGATAATTAATTATGACCAAAGTACTAAAAATTGTGTTAGGTTAGCCTCGCCATTTTCGAAAAAATATAATTCAGCAATTGTGCTGAGTTGTGCTCGTATTGTGCCGTAAAAATAAATTATTTTACTTTAGTCGATAATTAGTTACGACCAACATTATGTTAAATTAGCCGCGCCATTTTGGAAAAAATATATTAGGTGTACAAATAAGTTCCCGGCGTTTTTTGTCAAACTTGAAGCCTTTATTGCTAGAAATTGGTTGCATTATTTTTTTTAAAAATATTGTCCATCGCTAGCCACAACCTTTTCCCATCTTTTTGGCAGCATATGAATTCCGCGTTCAAAAAACTCCACGTCCTTTGAGGAGATCCACGAGTCGACCCAATTTTTGGCATCTTCGTAAGAACGGAAGTGCTGCTCAGCCAGGATATTTTTTATCGATCGGATTAAGTGGTAGTCGGAAGGGGCGATGTCTGGTGAATACAGCGGGTGGGGTAGGACGTCCCATTTCAGTGTTAACAGGTAGGTTTTCACAACCTGAGCAACATGTTGCCAAGCGTTGTCGTGTAGCAAAATCACTTTGTCGTGTCTCTGCTCATATTGCGGCCGTTTTTCTTTCAATGCTCGGCTCAAACGCATTAGTTGTGTTCGATAAAGAGGTCCTGTGATGGTTTCACTCGGTTGCAGCAACTCATAATACACCACGCCGAGCTGGTTTCACTAAATGCATGGCATGACTTCGGGACCATAGATATTCGGCTTTGCGGTCGATGTTGATGCATGGCCAGGGTATCCCCACGATTTTTGGTGCTTCGGGTTGTCGTAGTGTATCCACTTTTCATCACCAGTCACGATACGATGCAAAAATCCTTTCCTGTTTTGCTGTTGGAGCAGCTGTTCGCACGTGAAAAAACGACGTACGACGTCTATTGGCTTCAATTCGTACGGCACCCAATTTCCTTGCTTTTGCATCATTTCCAAGACTTTCAGACGATGTGCAATGGCTTGTTTAGTCACATCCAATGAATCCGCAAGACTTTGTTGTGTTTGGCATCAATCTTCGTCCAGTAGTTCCTCCGATTCTGCGTCTTCGAAATTTTTTGGCCGGCCGGAACGCTCCTTGTCTTCCACGCCGAAATCACCCATTTTGAAGCGATGAAACCATTCGTGACACGTTGATTCGCTAATAGAAGACTTGCCATAAGTTTCTCTAATCATCTGACAAGCCTCAGAAGCAGATTTCTTTGAATTAAAATAAAAAAGCAAAACTTCCCGCAAATGGCGCTTATTTGGCTCGAACTCCGACATGTTTAAGGACTCACAAGTAACTGACGCAGATAAAATTTTACAAATGTAATGATGGGGAATAGTTGCAATATGTCTGATCTTGCCATATTATGAGCTTGATCCGCCATTTTTTCCCAGTATTTCGTGTTAGCGCCATCTATACGAGAACGCCGGGAACTTATTTGTACACCTAATAATTGAGCAGTTCTGCTCAAAAAAATTAAATGAAAAATAGTATTTCAGTTTTTAATTATGCTACATTATGCCGTAAAAGTAAATAATTTGTATAGTATATCATAGAGAAAGATCTAATAGAGAAACAAACCCATAGCCGTTCTCTACTGATTTGTTTTTCATACATTCGATTTGAAATTTCTAGCCGTAAAAGCTCTTCCATCCCAAAAAGCTTCACTAACCACTAGGGAGGGTGAAAAGGAAAAGGTCCCGATTTTTATATCTCGATAACCTATAATGATATGAAGCTGAAACTTGGTATTTAGATAGAGCTATATTAGTAGCATGTTGCAAAAATATGATTTTTTATAGTGGTAGTATGGTACGGGGGTAGGGGATGTTTTTGCTATCTATAGAACGGCTTATACTACAAAGTTGAAACTCGGTATGTATATGTAAATCAACTAGAAAAGTAATTTAGATAAAAAAAATTCAAATATTTATTGGCGTTCGGAAGGAGGCGAAAAAAATGATATGTGAAAATGAAATGCATATATTTTCACGGTTTTCGTTATATCTATTAGGTCTTTAAAAATATTAAATTCATTTTTATTGTACAACTTCTTCATATAAATACCTAGAAAGCGTTTTCAGGATTTTTTGAAATTCGACCCCTAAGGGGTGGAAAGGGGATGGTATATTTTTTCACGAATTCTGCCATATCCCTCAGGTCTGATCAGATATCGAATATCTTTTCACTTTCATGGGCTTGCGTAATAATAGCCTGAAACACACTTTTTTTTCATTTTTCGGCCCCTAAGAGGGTATAAAAGGGTTGAACAAGTTTTCACGAATTCCGTCATATCTTTTAGAAGTGATAAGAAATTGAATTGGATTTTACTTTCTCGTGTTGTCTTCATATTTATCTATTAACTCCTTTCAGGATTTTTGAATATTGGAGGTTGCTTATCTGATAAAATATCGAATTCATTTTTACTTCCTAAGGTTTCCTATATAAGCGCCAAAAAGTCAATTTCTGTATTTTTAGATATTCAATCCTAGGGGGTGTAAAGGGGTTGTATGCTTTTCAAAGCTTCGAAATATTGCTTAGCTTTCATGAGACATTAGATCGCTTTTCATTTCCACAGACTTTTTATATAATCGCCTACAAACCCATTTCTCAATTTTTGGATATTCAACCCCCAAAGGGTTTGCATATGTTTTCACAATTTTTCCATCCCTTAGTTCTGATGAGATATAAAATTGGTTATTACGGCATTTGATGTAATGACCTAAAAACCAATTTCACGATTTTTCGAATTTCAAAATCCAAGGGGGTGTGAAGGGTTTGCTTACGTTTTCACAATTTTTTCAAAATCCCTCGTGTCTCATGAGATATGAAGTTGCTTCTTATGAAATCGTCTAAAAACCGGTTTCACAATTTTTTCGAAATTCAAACCCCAATGGCTTTATATAGTACGTTTTTACAATTCGTCATATCTCTTAATTCTGATAGGGCAGCAAATTCGTTCTTACTTCTATGGGCTTTTAGTGTACATAATATACCGAAATTCGAATAGTCTACACGGGCTTTTCCAATGTTAAATCGGCTAAAAATCTATATTTTAAATATTTTTTTTAAGAACAAAACCAACTTTCCAAGAAACCTCATAATTTCGAACAACTGATGATATACTCCGACTTTGACCGCTCCCGAACTTTGACCCGAATTTAATAAAGTTTCGCCCAGACCATGGTTGATATTACGTGGTGCAGTAATCTCATTAGAATTGGAGTAAATGTTTACTGATTTCCGTTTAATAGACTTTTATGTCATTTTGTAATTGTTTTTTATTTCTATATACAGGGTGTTTCGTACTCCGTCCACGACCTTGTAAGGGGTTATTCCTTGATATATTTGGAGAAAAAAATTGTTTCACAGGGTGGGTCAATTTTCAATAACAGTGGAGATACAGGGTGGTTAAGAAAAGTGTTTTTGACCGGTACCCTTACTCACTTAAAACGTTATATCTTGAAAACGAGGCAAAGTGTTATAACTCGTTTTTAGGCAATCGAATTACCTTTCATTTGATGTAACAGTCTAAATTGTAACTGCACCCAATCTTGAGATATTTACTCGAAAACACAAATTTTTGCTACGTCAACCCTTAAAATTCAGTGATCAATGTAGTTTTTCTCAGAAAACATGTCATTTTAATTTTATTTTTTTATGAGCCGTATTATTACCTACAAAAGCTGCATACATATGTATGAGTTACGATTAACATTTTGGAAGTAATAGGTAAAAATACATATCGCATAAAAATTAAATATTTCAAAAGTCAGTGCCATAAAGTGGACCTCGTCTAAGAACCTGTTTAATTTGTCGGTATTTTTATTGCCCATTTATTACTATTTAAAGTATGTAGGAAAACAATGAAATGTAACTGAGTTTCAACATAATTGATGCTTTTACCTGGATGTGGTAGGTCATACTGGATGCGGTACTATGCCTTTTTTAAGAGGGTGCCTTACAAAATAAAAAGCCTATAAAAGCAAAACTACCTTCATATTTTTATCAGTTTTAGTTACGTTGCTAAAAGAAGAAGGTGTCAGTAGAATAAAAAAAATTATTTCGAAATGTCTGAGTACTCCAATGAAGAATATGCTGACATTGTGTTAATTTATGGAGAGTGTCGCGGAAATGGACAAGCCGCGCGAAGGCTTTACCATCAGAGACATCCCCATCGACGGACACCTGACAGGGGAGTATTTCAGGACGTTTACAGGAGAATTAGGGAAACTGGCAGCGTTAGAACAAGGAGAGTAAATTCAAATCCTGCGCCTATAATCGCTGTTCAGATTGAGGAAAGAATACTGCAAGCAGTGCAAAATGATCCATCGATCAGTATCCGACGCTTGGCATTGCAGTTTAACATATCTACTTGGAAGGTTTGGAGTATTTTAAAAGTAGAACGCTTCCATGCCTACCATCACACACCAGTACAGGAGCTGCTACCCACCATTCGCGTGTTAAACGTCAGCCCGTGCTGACGTTCCCGAATTGGTCTGCGAGCGGAAGTGTATTTTGAACGTCCCAGCGAGCGGATTCTTTCATAAAGTGATAGGGAGGCCCCCTCTGAGTGTTTCTCACCCCTGGTGAACCCCAACTTTTTAAACCAAGCTAGTAAAAAACAGTGAACCCAAAAAACAGTGATTTGAGGTTAGGGCCGTCGGTTCAACTTTCTTTAGTGACCTTTGTGAACTGTGTAAACAATTGGAGCGCTACACGCGCCAATACATTATTGTGCCCGTGAACTGCTAGTGCGTTATAGACAGTAAAAAGACAATCCGGCGTAGAAAACAAGGTAATTCTTAGTGCACCGACTCACATACAGACTTTTAACCAAATTCACTTCTCTCCCCTGACGGCTGGCATGACCAGCAAAAACAAATTTGCCCCGCTGGCGAAAGCCCCCGAAACCCTCCCTTCACCCTCCACATCCCCCAAAGGGAAAAGACCGCGAGCCCGAGAAGTTATAACCGCCGTGTCCAATGAATTTTCAATCTCATACCCAAATATGCCCCAACCTGCTGTGAAATCCGTAGCTCCAACCCCCAAGTTTGTAGTGATTCAGACGTCTGATCCGAAGAAGAAAACGTTACAACAACACAATGTGTTTATTATTAAAAAAGGCGTGGACCAAATCTCCACAAGATATACAAACTCTTTCCTACGAGATGGGAGCCTCTTAATCTTGTGTGATAGCGAAGCGATTGCCGAAAAGTTACTACCAGAATACATGACATACAAGTATTGTGAATACATGACATACAAGTAAACTGTCACCTGCACGGTAGACTGAATACCTGCAAAGGTATAGTGTATGCATCCTCACTAATATACTTATCCCAGGAGGAAATACTGGTCGGACTCAAAGATCAAAAGGTCGTTGAGGTCACGCAGCTTAAAAATCCCAAAACCCAGAAACCCTCAGGGCTTCTCATTTTAACCCTAAATTTGTACACACTCCCGAGCCACCTTAATGTAGGCTTCGAACGTGTCGAAGTTAGGGAATATTTTCCCAACCCTCTAAGGTGCAGGAATTGTCACCATCAGCACAAACCTAACCCCCAACCACCCACCTACTCCCAACTCCACCCCCCTGACCATCACCCCACCCCAGATCATCAAACTCCAGCATCCAAATAACAATACACCTACCACTCCAAAAACCCTACTGACAACAACACAACACCCTCTCCCTCCCAGAACGAACCCTACACCTCCCACATTACACCCAACAACAACACAATCCCCGCACCCACTAACCCCACCACCTGCCCAGCCACACCAACCACCTCAACTCAACATCACGAACCCAACACACTTTACACCAACACCAACCCAAACAAAGCACTAGCAACCAAAAAAATTTTGAAAACACCAGAAAAGCAGATAGTCCTGGAAGAGATATCTTCTGGGCTATCGCCACAGTCCAATCTTATATTCGAGACCTTTGTACTCAACAAATCGATTACACAATACATCCTCTCCAATGACACACCCAGTCCCATGGACTCTGTGATCATTTCGGACGGATCTGAGCCAGAAATCGAGCTATAATGTTCACAAACGTGACACCATTGACCCCATCTCCCTTCCACCCATCCCGTAGCCTCTGCATCCTTCAGTGGAACATCAGAGGCCTCTACTCCAATCGTCCCCACCTAGATATCCTTGTTTCCCAATACCAACCCCACATCATACTACTGCAGGAAACCAACATTCTTCCGGGCGAAGAACCTCGTAGGTTCGGAGCCTATTCCTATGTTGGTTACAACATACCTAGGCATGGCGGCGTTGCCATCCTGGTTCACAACTCTATTGCCTCCGAACAGGTAGAACTGAATGTCGATTTTCTGGCTTGTGCCGTCACGGTTGGATCCGATCCTCCGCTGACTGTGGTGTCGGCATATCTCGAGTGTGGACGGGGGATTACCAATGCTGACCTGTCCAGTCTGTCAGATCAGCTTCCCGAGAACACCATTTATGGTGGTGATTTCAACGCCCACAGTCCCCTATGGGGAGGTGGGCGTTGGGATTGCAGGGGGAGGCTGGTAGCGGACTGGATTGAGGACGCATCCCTTGTCCTCCTCAATGATGGCTCGCCCACGCTCATCTCGACCCGATCCACCAAGACGGCCATCGACTTGACACTCGTTCCCTCCAGGCTTGTTCCGTTTCTTACATGGGAGCTTCATACCAACCCAGAAGGCAGTGACCATCTGCCAGTCATCATACGATCGATTCAAGGATTGGCTAACCATAGACCAACCCCCAGATACGTCACTTCACGTGCCGACTGGGACAAGTATAGAACTGTCATGGATGAAGCGGCAGAGAGATATCCGAACTCGGAAAATGTGAATCAGGAGGCGGCTCGCCTCGTCAGGATACTCCACACTGCAGCAGCCTTATCTATCCCCACTTCTGCCCCAAACCCCAGTTCTCAACCGCGATGGATAAACCGGGAAATCTTACAAACAATTAAGTCCAAAAATAGAGCCTGGAAACTTTTTCACAGGCACCCGACAGATACCAACCTAGTAGCGTATCGTCGCGAAGCGGCCATCACCAAGAGAATGATTAAAGCTGCAAAAAGAGAAAACGGAAACTCTTGTGCCCGTTCCATCGATCCCAGCTCTAATCTAGCCGATGCATGGAGAAAAGTTAAATCTATCTTCGGGGTTAGACCTCCTGGTCTAATCCCTAATTTAACTGCTGACCTAGGATCCATCACTAACTCCTTGCATATAGCCGAACACCTGGCTCTATGCTAGACTAATTATTCATCGGACTCAAAATTTTCATCCGAACAACTCGCCGACAAACAGTCGGCACACTACATTCCCACAGTCCATGCACCTGACCCCGATAGAACACTTGGTTACCCAATCTCCTTTGCGGAACTAACCTCGGTGCTTAGTTCCTGCAAGGGATCAGCTCCAGGACACGACCGAATCACTTACGAGATGATCAGACAATCCTCGAACTATCTGAAGTTCAGACTAGTTGGCTTGTTCAACCTGATCCTAGCGTAGGGCTCCTTTCCACACATGTGGAAGAGAGTTATCCAAGTGCCAATCCGTAAGCGATTGAACTCAGCTTCTATAGCTATAACCTCCAAGGATCTCCGTCCTATTTCACTGATCCCTTGCCTGTCAAGGGTTTTTGAAAAGATCCTGGGTAAGAGGCTTGGCGCCCTACTGCAGGGTGTACTGTCGGACGAGCAGCACGGTTTTAGACCGGGGAGAGGTACAACCTCTCTCCTGCTCGTGCTCGAACACTACGCCAGACAGGCACTCGCCAACAAACAGGAGTACCATGTCCTCTCCCTCGACCTCGAAAAGGCCTTTGATCGGGTAATCAAAACAGTAATCACCAAACAGCTATCTATCTGGGGTATTGATACCCGATTCATCCAAACCATTGACAACTTCCTGTCGGCTCGATCCATCATGGTGAGAGTCAATGGATACACATCAAAACATTATAGCATCGACAACGTTCTACCTCAAGGATCTCCACTCTCGCCTCTGCTACTCAACGCATATACTCATGGCCTTTCCCAACTCCTATCAGACATACCTAATATTACTCACTTAATATACGCAGACAACATTATCCTCGCTTCCACTCATCCCTTCGTTAGTGACCTGGACAGACGAATACGGGTAACAATAAGCAAATGGTGCCTAAAGACCGGAGCCAAGCTACCCTTCGGCAAAGGGGAGCTGATAACTTGCACGCGAAAAAGAACCAACCGTCAAAGAAGATACGAAACCGATGAGGTTCCATACATTCTCCGGGACGAATGCAAAATCCTCGGGCTAACTTTCACGCCCAAACTATCTTGGAACGCACACATTTGCCGTATAATAACCGCGCTCGGTAAAATTAACAATCTAATCCGCGTACTCACCTCAAAAAGTCTGGGATCCACTTCCGCCGCCATCACACACGTCGCCCTCACCTTAATCCGCGGGTACACCCAGTATGGCATTTTAATCTACGCTAACACAACCACAACAAATCGTCGCAAGATCCAAGTGGCGATCAACCGAATCATCCGAACTGCCCTGGGTGCATATCGCACCACCCCCATCGACTCCTTGATGATAGAGTCAGGATGCGACAACTTTGACAATTTGGTAGTCAAAGCCCAACTCAACATGGCAGCCAAAAACATCATAGACACGAGAAGCACTCACCATCGACTAATCAGAGAAATAGAAGCTGCAGCATCCGACCTCTGCAACTCCACCTCCCCTAACTCCGCCATATGTAACGCCCGATCCACCCTCCTACTTCACTGCCCCAACATCCCTCCCTCTATCTCCCCCCCTCCACAGCCACCACCCCAAGCCATCACTCAGTCCCTCACAAAACCCAAACCACGGTACCCTGCACACGCCAGCGGAGCTATACAGGCAATTGCATAAAGCACACCTCGAGGAACTCACTGAACACACACGGTACTACACAGACGGCTCAAAAACTCAGGACCGAACAACGGCGGCCCTGGTAGCTTTCCGGTCCGACTCGGATACGCCTTTCCAGCAACAGGTCTTCAAGCTAATCCCGGATAGTAGTGTCTTCGAGGCAGAAGTATACGCCATCAGCAAAGCAGCCTAAATGGCGAAAATGGCCGCCGTTCCGGCAGCTATCTTCACTGATAGTAAATCAGCAGTTGATGCCCTCCAAAACCCACGAACTGCGGACCCTACAATACGTTGGCTACAGGGCATCATAAAGGAAAATCCAGCCACCACTAAAATATGGTGGATTCCGGGACATGCCGGAATAGCTGGAAACGAGAAAGTAGATCAGCTGGCAAGATCACCAACATCCCCCCACGAGGAAGAAGCGATCCCTCCACACGTCGGCTATCTACGACGAATCGGAAGAAGGAGCCTTGAAGCTCAGCGATCACAACGCTGGGCAAATCGTTCAACTTTTTTGGCGAAACACTGGACCAAAACGCAACCACCTGCCTACAGCCCCCAGCAAGAAAGAAAAAACTCAGTTATCCTGGCCAGACTACGACTGGGTCACACCAGATTGACCCATGAGTTCCTTATAACGAAAACGCCACAACCGGGCTGCCTACAATGCCAGATGCCACTCACCATGAAACACATTCTTGTCAACTGCACTAAAACTGCCCGTTTCTTCAGGAACTCCATCCCCCCCCCCCCCCCCCCCTTGAAGTCCTCCTTGATCCTTCCGACCCCTCCCTACTCCTCCAACTCCTACAGCACCTCAACATCAATCACCTAATATAACCTTCCTAATTCCCCACCTTTAGATAAGATTAAACATTAAGGTCTATCTTTTGCTACTCTCTTTTATTTTGCTCAGAATACTATATTTTTTTCTTTTTTAATTGAACAATTATAATTACTTGTATCTACTATTTTAATTTTTACAATAATGAACTATCCTAGACTTAATTTACTTCTCACACTTAGATCATATCATTATTTTTAACTTAATTTAAATACAATGAATTACCTTAGACTTAATTTACGTACAATGAATTACTTTAAACTTAATTTACTTCTTACACTTAATTTGTATCATTATTTTTAACCTAATTTAAATTCAACAATTGTATAAATGAATTGTAACCGAAGTGCCATAGGCCTGGCCGAAATATAGAATGAGCAGTGATTTATAATCCTGCATCATTTAAAATAAATAAATAAATAAATACATACTGCTACCCATTGATTTCCCCAAATGGATGGAGTTTTGCAATTGGCTCCTTGAACGACAAATAGATGACGACAATTTTTTCAACAATATTCTGTGGACGGATGAGTCCCAATTTACCAGAGACGGTATCACAAACTTCCACAACCTACATACGTGGGCTGAGAGCAATCCACACACAAGAAGAGCGGCATCATTTCAGCACAGATTCAGCGTCAATTTATGGGCAGGCGTGATTAATGACGATTTACTTGGACCTATTAGGCTTCCGCGTCCTTCCGCGTCCTTCCGCGTTCTAAATAGCTCCAATTACTTACATTTTTTATCAAATGATCTACAGGACTTATTGGATGATATTCCACTGGTACGATTGGCTTCCATGTTTTACCAACACGATGGTGCTCCAGCTCATTACGGCCGACAGATCACAGATTGGTTAAATTCCAATTATAGCAATCGCTGGATCGGTAGAAATGGACCGATACACTGGCCTGCAAGATCTCCTGATCTTACTATTATGGATTTCTTTGTATGGGGACGGATGAAGGACCTTGTCTACGCAACGCCAGTAGAAACATTGGAAGATCTAAATATCAGGATCGATGCGGCAGCAATAGAAGTAAGGCAGCAGTTGAGGAATATGAATACCAAGAGAACACTCGCCAAACGAGCTTTAGCGTGCATTCATTTTGAACATTTATTATAACAAAATTTTTTTAAATAAAACATAAAAACCATTATTAAATTCTTTTAGTTCAAGCAAGTAGTGTAGATCAACATGCACATGCACTGACTTTTGAAATATTTAATTTTTATGCGATATGTATTTTTACCTATTACTTCCAAAATGTTAATCGTAACTCATACATATGTATGAAGCTTTTGTAGGTAATAATACGGCTCATAAAAAAATAAAATTAAAATGACATGTTTATAATGGGGTTTTCTGAGAAAAACTACATTGATCACTGAATTTTAAGGGTTGACGTAGCAAAAATTTGTGTTTTCGAGTAAATATCTCAAGATTGGGTACAGTTACAATTTAGACTGTTACATCAAATGAAAGGTAATTCGATTGCCTAAAAAACGAGTTATAACACTTTGCCTTGTGATTATTCGTTTTCAAGATATAACGTTTTAAGTGAGTAAGGGTACCGGTCAAAAACACTTTTCTTAACCACCCTGTATCTCCACTGTTATTGAAAATTTACCCACCCTGTGGAACAATTTTTTTCTCCAAATATATCAAGGAATAACCCCTTACAAGGTCGTGGACGGAGTACCAAACACCCTGTATATTGTTGTATCCGCGGTTTTTATACGTTAGTAATGTTCATATGGCATATTTCACGTTACGTACTCACGAAAATACATATAAGATTAATAAGTTCTCTCACCAGATATAATAAGAAATATTTATATTGGTTTTTATTTAAATCTGGTCCAATTCCTGCGAGTTTATTTCATGGACGGAATAGTGTGATAGTATCCGGTGTGAACACGAATAAGATTTAAGCCCCATCCAATATTTTACTAATATATTCATAAATTTCAATCATGCTCGTACATGCAAACAGAAAATTTATTTTTTTATGCATATGAGTATTAAAACAAAGTATAAAAAACAACACGTTTTTTTCGATTTTTGTGAACTTGTTCTTTTAAAATTACAAGTATTTTCACCAATGTATCCAACTACCTATATTAGTTCATTTTACTTTATTATTTTTTAATAATAAAGTATTGTGATTGACCTGAAATTTCCAAAAAATTTGCTACCCTGAAATTTTGTATTCTCACGTTTTAGGACTAGTAGACCCCAAAAAGGAAAAAAAAAAGTCCGTCTGTCCGTCGTACGCAAAACCGTTTGAAGGCGCATAGCTCACAAACCCGTTGAGATATTCAATTGAAATTTTTATGGTGGGTAGATTGGGTGAACCCCTACGATTGAAATCCATATCTACTGAACCGTTGATCTCAGAAGTGTGAAACTTTGTAGTTATCTTAAGGGATATGAGAGTAGACAAGGGCTTAAAATTTTAAGAGGGGAAGTGGAGTGTAGGAGTGGGGGGTGAAAAACTTTAGATTACAATCGGGCCTATTACGAAACTCGACTCGACCAAAAAACTCATATTTTGCGACTATGAAACTCGACGAGTGCCTACTTGTCGAGTTTCACTCGACTTTGAGTCGAAAAAAAGCGTGAGTTAAGAGAACTGCGTATTATGAGAGCCGATCGAGTGAGTATTTACTTATAAGAAATGTCAAACTCACTCGACTGCTGGAAATGAATTGACTTTCCAATTGTCGAGTTTCATAATACCAACTTCAGCTCGAGTCGAGTCTAAATGTGAGTCGAGTTACTCACTCGACTCGAGTTTCGTAATAGGCCCGAATATCTTCCGAACCAATTATACCAGGAAGATAAAATTTGGTTTTTGTATATAAGATCATAACTGCAGTCTACTGAATGTAAAAATTTTGAGAGGGGAGCTGAAGTACGAAAATGAGGGAATAACCATTTTTCTAAAAATTTAATTTTAATATCTCAAAAACCGTACCAGATATGATCTTAGAAGTTTTACAGGAGTTAGGTCCAGTAGACTTCTAGCAGGAAAAAAAATGTTTGTGGTGCTGGCGAAGGGGGTGACGGTGGGAGGGGGTGGAACGAAAATAATTCTGATTTTTATTTCTCGAAAACCGCAAAGCATAGGTTTAGGTTTAGGCTTAAGAAGGGGCGCAGCGCTAAAAAACCACCACGCTCACTAGGCGCCAAACGGGCCCATTGCGATCCCTTCAGGTCCTCGTGGGCTATTCCATCACCTCAGAAACACTCCAGTTCCCTGCAGAACCTGACTAATTTGTCATACCCTAATGACCTCAAATCCTCGATGCTCTCGAAGAAAAGGCTACCCAACCATTTCAGACGCCTCCTAGCGATCCCCGGGCATTCACACAGAATGTGAGTGATGTCCTCCACAGCATACAGATCTTGGCAGAACCTACACATGTCCGATTCCGCAATCCCTAGCCGCATAGCGTGTTTCCTCAGCATACAGTGCCCCGTTAGTGCTCCGACGAGCAGTCGCAGTTTTCCTCTATCCCAAGTCAATATATACCTAGTCTTTTGACTATCCAGCTCGGGCCACAGGGATCTAGAAATCCTGCAGCTTGCCAGTTCTGCCCACCTAGAGTTGGCTGTCTTTTTAGATCGCTCACCAATTTGCGCTTTGATGCCGCATATCGGTGGACAAACATCCTTCTCAACCCTACCATTCGATGCCGATCCCGATCTCGCCAGCTCGTCCGCTCTTTCGTTCCCTAGAATATTACTATGCCCTGGCACCCAGCAAATTTGTACTTTGTTCTGACTACAAAGTACCTTTAGCACTTCTCGACAGCGCTTTACTAACTGGGATTTAATGGTGACCGATTCCAGCGCCTTTATGGCCGCCAGGCTGTCAATGTAGAGTGAAATATTCCGATCGCATATCTCCCCCATTAACAGGATGTTTGATGCCTGCAACACCGCCAGAATTTCCGCTTGGAATACGCTGCATATATCTGGCAGCTTAAACGACTTCCTTACACTCAGCTGCTCAGAGAAGACGCCCGCGCCAGTGCCGCATTCCATTTTCGATCCATCCGTATATACGGAGATTTCCCCTTCACGTAGTACCCTATTGTTCTCCCAGTCCACTCTACTAGGATACACAATTTCGTATGGCGTCACAAAATCCATCCCTGGAATTAAGTAGTCCGTGCTAATATCCGCCGGGCTTCCCAGAAATTCGCTGAGAATTGAACTATGCCCTTTAGAGCTACGCTTAAAAAGTGCACAGCTCGATAGCCTAACTGCTGTATTTGCCGCTACCTGTTTCACAAAGATATCCACTGGTAATAGATGCATAAACACCTCCAACGCGGCAGTAGGCGTTGTGCGAAGGGCTCCCGTGATCATAACACAAGCAGTCCGTTGCACTCTTCCTAGTTCCCTAAGATTGTACTCTTTATCCATGGCTTTCCACCATACCACTGCCCCATAGGTCAGAATAGGTCTCACGACCGCCGTGTACAACCAGTGTACTATATTTGGTTTGAGACCCCAGCTTTTGCCCACGGTCTGCTTGCACGCGAAAAGCGCGTTATTTGCCTTCTTAATGCGCTCAATTTCCAGCTGAGCTTCCTATCCAGAATTAAACCCAGGTATTTAGCTTGTTCCGATGGTCTAAGCTCCACGCCTTCGAGCTTCGGCAGCCTAAATGCTGGAATTCTATGCTTCCTTGTAAATAGCACCAATTCAGTTTTAGAAGCATTCACCCCCAGGCCACATCTTCCAGCCCACTGGCTGAGTGTGCGGAGTGCAGATTCCAAAATGCTCGACAGCGTATCCAAAAATTTGCCCTTGGCGATTACCACAATGTCGTCTGCATATGCCACGACCTTTATTCCCTGCTTTTTAATTTCCAGGAGAACCTCGTTCACAACAAGGAGCCAAAGAAGGGGCGATATACCCCCCCCCCCCTGAGGAGTTCCCCTCGAGGCCTGTCTTATAACATTGCCTTGCCCATATTAGCACTGACGATTCTGGTATTCAGAAGAGTCGTTAGCCATCTTGTCAATACCTCCTCCAATCCTATGCTATACAACGCCGCCCTAATTGCTTCCACTGTCTCGTTGTTGAAAGCCCCTTCTATGTCCAGAAAAGCTGCTAAAGCAAATTCCTTATACTCCAGACTAGATTCTATAGACCCTACCTCATGCAGGGCTGTGTCTACAGATTTCCCTCTCATGTAAG
Source organism: Beris morrisii (assembly GCA_951812415.1). Classification (NCBI taxonomy): domain Eukaryota; kingdom Metazoa; phylum Arthropoda; class Insecta; order Diptera; family Stratiomyidae; genus Beris; species Beris morrisii. Next base: position 69,703,880 of record OX638313.1, read on the forward strand.
CATGCTGTGCGCCTGACAGCATCCTGCTTCCACATAGATTCCGAATATGCGTTCCCAAAAGCCTCTCAAGTACCTTGAGCACAAACTGTGTCAATCAGTGTTATACTTTTTGAGAAAAATTCATTTAAATGACACAAAAATAATAAAAAATTAAAAAAAATACAAAAAAGTCCTGTTTTCTCCAAGAAGGACCTGATTAACCACCAAATTTTATTACATTTTCGGAAAGCCCATAAAATTTCACTATACGTTTGATAACAGAATTTCTTCATATTTGCAACAACAAGTGAGTTCCCTGCACATGATGGAAATACTGCTAAACATAGAATTTACCGCAAAACAGATGCAGTAATGAGCAACCATGTTAACAACACACGTATTGCTCTTATGTGTGGAAATTATGTTACAGGTAAGTAAAAATATGACAACTAATTAGATAGCGTCCATCTAAATAAATTAACTAACATCCATTTAAGTTAATTAAGTAATATCCATTTAAGTAGGGCGTGGAGTTTACCTGCTCCCTTAAGGAACAGGAATGACTTCGTCCTACGTAGTTTTTTCTGCGATAAAAGCATTGGGAGGAAGCAGCAGCAAACAGAATGTCATAGACATCATTACGAGCAACATGGCAAGCAATAGGAGGTCTTTTACAACGGAAGAAATGGCAGACATGCACTTCGTGTATGGGTTGTGCGACGGGAATGCTAGGCGAGCCGAAAGAGTTTACCGAGAACGGTATCCGGACAGATCTCGGATGTTCATCAGCATTCATCGGAACCTTCGTGAACGAGGTACACTGCAGCCGTGGCGGGAGACAACATCCAGGACGGCGACACTCGGTACCTGTGGCCACGGAGGAGCGCATACTGCGCATCGCGGCTAGGGCGCATCGGCCATCGATTAGGCATCAACCACATGCAAGTGTTCCGAATTCTGCAAGGAGAAGGACTGTATCCCTATCACAATACACCGGTGCAAGAACTGTTGCCCGGTGATCGTGAACATCGGCGAGACTTTTGTCGTACCATGTTACTGCGAGTAGACGAACATCCAGCATTTTTCGGAAGAATTCTCTGGACCGACGAATCGCAATTCACCCGCGATGGCATAAAAAATTTCCACAATATGTATGTGTGGGCACGTGAAAATCCCCATACCAGCCGAAATACGTCCCATCAACATCGCTTCAGTGTGAATGTGGGCTGGCATCATCGGCAGAACTTTCATCGGTCCGGTATTTCTTCCCCCAATTCTCAATTCCACCAATTATGCCGAATTTTTGCAGGAAACTTTACCAGACCTCATAGAGGATATACCACTCCGTGTACTGGTCAGGTTTTGGTACCAGCACGATGGAGCGCCAGCTCATTATGGTGCTAATGTCCGTCGGTGGCTCGACGCGAATTTTCGGGATCGATGGATTGGTCGTGGCGGTCCCATTGCATGGCCTCCACGATCTCCCGACTTAACTCCCATGGACTTTTATGTCTGGGGGTATTTGAAAAGCATCGTCTACGCAGAGGAAATTCATACACGAGAACAGCTCATTTCCCGTATCACCGAAGCATGCGATCAGTTACGAGCCCAACTACTGCGTGTGAACCCCACCAATGCCATTCGTCGGCGATACCACTTCTGCTTGCTCCACAACGGCGGACATGTTGAAAATTATTTGTAAACGTAATAAACTAAATAAACGTAATAAACTATACTTCAACTCTTTTATTTCGTCCTCACTATTATTAATCATACTCCTTCGGCGAATGACGGGTGTCAAACCAGATTTACTTGAAGGGAACGTGCTTGATACCTGTTAGCCCCGCTCCTTTACAATTCAACCTATGAAGAAATTCTGTTATCAAACGTGTAGTAAAATTTTCGGGCTTTCCGAAAATGTAATAAAATTTGGTGGTTAATCAGGTCCTTCTTGGAGAAAACAGGACTTTTTTGTATTTTTTTTTAATTTTTTATTATTTTTGTGTCATTTAAATGAATTTTTCTCAAAAAGTATAACACTGATTGACACAGTTGATAGCAATTAGAAAGAAGAATTTGTGTCCTTTCCAACGAGCTCAGAATTACGTTACGGTAAGTACAGCAGAAGTTAGAGATAAAACAGTAATCACAGGTACGATGAAAATCCTTCGTCCTTAAAATCGCGCTATCTCCTTAACGGTGCAAAAACGGGAGTATGTGTAGAACGATTTTCTACTCAGGACAAGTTCCTCTAACTCCCATTTTCGTTTGAACCTCAGTACTAGTTACACCCTGTATACCTACGTATTTTGTTTCCTCGTCATTAACATTCGTCATATTTAAATATTCTTTAAAAAAACAAGTCTGAATTTACTTCATAATTTTGACTTCCTGTATCCTGTTAGCGAATTCTGTAACAGTAATTTTTCGTTCGATTTGCCTGATATTTTGTTTTTTAAGTGCAAATATTGAAACATGTGAAACATTAACTTGAAGAATCGTTAATACGTGTTTTAAGGACTTTGGTATAAGAGCTACTGGAAGGAGTGAAATGATATCGTCCCTTAACGAACTTAGTCTTACAAAACGTAATTGATCGTGAAAAAATGTGACCGTCATCCGCTCCTGAGCTATCCTGGCAACAAACGAACGGACAAGCGTTTTTGGAGTTTTTGGTCATAGCTGAACGAAAAATAATAATTACCTTTTTTTTATCTGTGGCTCCATGATTTGCGTTATATACCTACCTTTCGGACCTGAACAATTTTGCTTTATTATTTTTTAATAATAAAATATTGTGATCGACCTGAAATTTAAAAAAAATTTGCTACCCTGAAATTTAAAAAAAATTTGCTACCCTGAAATTTTGTATTTACACGTTTTAGGACCAGTAAACACCAAAAAAGGAAAAAAAAAAAAATGTCCGTCTGTCCGCCGTATACGCCGTACGCAAAATCGTTTGAAAGCGCGTAGCTCCCAAATCCGTTGAGGTATTAAGTTGAAATTTTTGTGGTGGGTAGATCGGGTGAACCCCTACGGATGGTATCTTTTAAGAGGGAGGCGGTGTAAGGGGGATGAGGGGAAGCGTTTTAGACGAAAAATTTTGGTTTCCAGATCTCAGGAACCACTTATGCTAGGAGGCTGAAACTTGGAACTTATGTAGTACTATGATAGTGGACTCATTTGCAAAAAAATTGTCGATAAGGGTTGAGGGGTGTGGAAGTGAGGGGGGAAACAATGAGTCCAAAAGGCTTGAAAGCCGGGATTGAAACATTCTAAAATCTATATCTCCTGAACGATTGATGCCAGATGATTGAAACTTTGTGGTTACCTTTAGGGATACTTGAAGATTAGACAAGGTCTAAAAATTTTAAGGGGGGTGGTGGGGTGTGGGGTTGGGAGGTGAAAAACTTTGTATAACAATATCTTCCGAACGAATTACACCAAAAAGATAAAATTTAGTTTCTGCATATGGGATCATAAGAGGAGTCTAATGATAGTAAATTTTTTGAGGGGGGAGGTGGAGCACGAAAGTGCGGGGATAGCAATTTCTCAAAAAATATCATTTTTATATCTCAGAAACCGTAACAGATATGATCTTGAAAATTTTACAGGAGTTGGGATCGGTAGACCTCTAGTAGGGAAAAATTTAGTGCTGGGGGTGTAGGGGGTGATGGTGAAAAGGGGTCGAAAGGAAAAAATTCTGATTTTTATTTCTCGAAAACCGTAATGAGTGGAAAGCTAAAAATTTAGGATTATTTAGAGCCACTATAGAGACATCCTAGAAAAATATAATTTTTTATAGGGGTAGCAAGGTACGGGGGTGAGGGGTGGTTTTTTCATATCTCAGAAACGGCTTATGCTAGAAAGTTGAAACTTAGTACGTATATGTAGATGTGCTATTAGAGTAACTAAAGCAAAAAAAGTTCAGATTTTTATTGGCGTTCAGAGGTTGAGTGAAAATAAATGTCCGTGAATCCACATTTTCACGAATTTCGTTAAAACTTTTAGACATGTCAAACTGTCAAAGCAATTTTACTTCTGCGGGCTATTTATATAAGCACCTAGTAACGTTCTTCAAATTTTTTCGATATCCAACCCCTAAGGGGGTGTAAAGTGGTTGTGTACATATTCATGAATTCTTATATATTCCTAAGTTATATTGAGATTTGGAATTCACTTTTACTTCTATAAGCTTTAAACATAGTCGGGGAAAAACCCGATTTAAGTATTTTTCTTTATTAAACCCCCTGGGGGTATTGTTCAAGATTTCACTGACTCCGAAAATCTCTTAGGTTTAATGTGATCGAATTCGCTTTTACTACTATGAATTATTCTATTGATAAAAAAAATACGTAAATAAATAAAAAAAATCTGGCAACAGTCTTTTATGGGTAGAAGTCCGAAACGTGTTTAATGGTGAGATGCTGAGTAGGTTACTATGCGACTGACAACCTAAGAAATAACCAGGAGGCTATTTGGAACGTTATTTTTTAGGTTGTCGGTCGCATAGTATCCTACACAGCATCTCATCATTAAACACGTTTCGGACTTCTACCCATAAAATAATAAAGTTGCGCCCAGACTGTTGGCAGATTTTTTTATATATTTTTTTTCAAATGGCTCCACAGTCAAAAATCTAAATAAGTTTCAACTTTCTTTTGTAAACGGTTGCTCATGCTCCCTCCCCTTTCCTCCATCTTATCCGCAGTCTCCAAAAAGTCACCACTTTACCCTGTCTACCCACTTAAAAAATTTCAATTCAATAGATCAAAGGGCTTGTGAGATACTCGCGTTCGAACACGTATGGCGGGAAAATTTGAGGGCTAGTAGTCGTTAAAAAAAAATTTAAAATATCAGGGTAGGGGAATCGTTTGCTTTGAAGGAAGCTTTCAAGTACGAAAACAGTAACCTCCTTACACTTCCCCCAAAGTCGCTTTCATTGCCCACAAGTAACGGATCAGCTAATGTTAGAGAGTTGTCTCTCTATTAGTACTTACTCTATGTACATAGTCTCTAGTTGGTTATTCATATGTTCATATTTCTGCATGCAATGCGGTAAAATGGATTTATAACGCTTGGATTTAACTGCGACGAAACACGTATATTCTGCATGCAGCGTGGCACTGCAAGATATGGGTCTTTCCATCAAGCATCGCCAAAAAGACGAAATATGTGACCTTACCATCGCCGATTCTTTTGAAAATTTGTGTACTCGAAGAATTAGTGGAAAAAAAATGTCATTTAAATTTTTTGTTTCTAACTAATTTTTTTAGTTATAGTATGTTAAAGATTTTGTGAAAATGGTGTCCGAGTCCTCTTTGAAAATTCATGTCTCTGTTAATTTTGATCATAGATTAATAAAATAGGGCTTATTTTAAAGGAAAAGGTTGTCGCAATTTTTCAAGTATAACGATGTTGTCCTTTATCCTTGAATATATCAAAAAGTGTATCTTAAGTTTTTTATATTTTGTGTATAATTCTGTTTTTCAAAACATACATAAAGTCAACTTGGAATCTCAATGGGATCGGGGTAAAAAAAATCTAAGAACATCAGTGGTTCTTAATTATTTTATATCCATTTAAGTTAGTTTAGTAATCTCTCTTATAATTTAATTGAGCTAGTAATGGAAAACATGAGTGTTTTGTAATACATTTACCGCAAAAAAAAGAATTAAATTGAAAATCAGAGAATGGAAAAATATCAATATACCTACCTGCCAGTGCTACCGCGAGGCGGTTTTTTGGGGTTGTAAAATCTGCTACCTTTTTCAAAAAGAGGTAGTAGAAACCGAATTTTAATAATAATACAATAATATTAACATATAGTAATGTAAAATAATAATGGATTACATTCTTGTGCGTTGCATTTTTCTGTTTTCAATTTAACTTTCGAGAATTATGGCAATTATCATGACTTGAAATATTAGTGCAGTCAATTTTAAAATTAAAACACAACAGGTAGTAAAACGGTAACGCTGCTACCTGCCCTCCAAGAAACGAAATGGATCGGTATCGAAATCATGAACATGAGATCGCTCACGATCTTTACAAGTGTCAAACTGTCGGGAAGCAGAGTGTTAGATCTCTTATGATCAGACGTCTTCTATTGATGTTTTTTATGTTCAAACTCACCTTACCTGAATTACCTTGAAGGAGTATAGAAGAAAGAAAAAAGAGAGGTGCTGGATTTGAATGTAAGTTTGCTTTATTAATTTTTTCAATTCTTCCTAATTCCGGGGAGAAATTTACGGGCCTTATGTCTGAATCTGTCATTTGGCTTTAATTTTTAATTGAAATAAATGCTCTTCAGCTGACGGTCCTTTCTTCAAATTATCTTACTAAATTTGGAAGCCACAACTCAATAAGGTGCTCTGAAGTAGGATTTGTAGTAATCTTATTTCTCTTCTGCTGACGGTCCTTTCTTCAAAATACCTTACTAAATGTGGAAGCCACAACTCAATAAGGTGTTCTGAAGTAGAATTTGTAAAAATCTTACCTTTTTTTATAGCCGAACCGACAGTGATTACTCCAAACCGACAGCAATTAAATCTTTTTTAATGAGAGGTCGAGGCCGTTGATTGTCACGACCTTTATAGTGCTTGGGAGCTTTGAATGTACCACTTATCCGAGCGATTACGTGCAGCGCAATCAAAAGATGGACAGGTGCCGGCACAGTAATCGCCCGAAATAGTGAACATTTTAATGTTATGTTCGGACCTCAAGCATGTTTGACTAGTTACATGCTTGAAATTCGAACACAGAGAGTTTGGAGTCGCTTTTGTCGTTGACAAAAAGTTTAAGCAGCAGGTCACGAGTTTGAAACCAGTTAGTGAAAGATTGTCTGCCACTAGCAGTGGCAGTGCAAAACTTAAATGTAAAACTTACCAATACAGAAAAATGAAGAAGTGGTTTTACAGTTATATTTTTTTTTGTGTTTCATAGGATGAAGGAGCGACTTATTGAATTAGTAAAAAATAAAACAAAAGCAATACGAATTACATTCAGTTATGCAATAGCATAGGCAGAGTAAACTAATATAATTATTTTGATGAAATCAAATTTAATTTTTTTCAATTCAAATTAGGCTTGCGCATTTTAGTTCACCATAGTGAGCGATCATTTACGATGCCCGATCCCTCGCGAACTAGTTCGTTCTTTTAGTCTATAGTTCATTACTTCAGGGGAATTCAGTGATGAGTAGTCGTAAGGCTGGTTTTCATTACGCCGACATTCTGCAGATGTCTGCCAGAACAAGATGAAAATATAAACTGTACATGCGTGCGAAAGAGAGAAAATATCATCTGCAACAGATCTGTAAAAAAAATGTCGCGTCTGCAACTTCAGATGTGTGATCTGTAATCATAAAGTAAGGACGTACATTATAGCAAAAAGACTTGATTGCACATCTTTTTCCTATAATTTGCTTCCAACAAACTTACACAATAGACATCCGCACGCACACTACTGTGCCAAATTATGACAATTATGATTTTGACATTTGTCGAGCCGGTAATTGTTTTCTTAACAATTTTGTAGTGTGAGATAAATATCAAAAAAGGAGATAAATATGCTTAGGATTTCATTAGAGGTGCATGCATAGATCATTCTGCTGTATATTCGCTCGACATGAGAGATACGTTGCAATTGACAAGCCGCAGATCAGTTTTACCTTACAATAGTTGTCGAGAAAATTCACATATTGTACTTTTTCTCAACTGAAAGCGTACAGACAGCATAAAACACATTAAATTTTAGGTTAGAAATTTCTGTCTGTCAAAAACTATTGCCATAATTTTGCTATAAAGTCGAAAATTTTGTCCCTTTCTTCCTTCTTAAAACCGATTTGCTGTCTCTTTTTAGTTTTCTGCTACAGATCTGTAATGTCGGAGTAATGAAAACTATGTCTCCGTAATGAAAACCAGCCTGTATATTTAGTAGAAGATGATGAGCAAATAAAAAGAAAAGGTCGGTAGATCTAGTAGAAAATGATGGGCGCAAAAAAAAGGTAAGTAGATCTAGTAGAACATGATGAGCAAAAAAAAGAGTTCCGAACGGCAATGTCTGCGAACTAGTTCGTTCATTTCAGTTATGGGAACGCTCTTCTGAATTAGCTCGTTCGCGAACTACACAAGCCCAATTTAAATATAATGCAACTGACTTTCAGAAAAAGCGGTGACTTATAACAAATACAAGCAAGATATTTGTCAAAAATTCTGCACGTCTATTTCACATGCAAAGATGCTACGCTGCTCATGTGTTTTAGTCTTAAATACATAAGAAAATGCAATGAGTCGAGAGAAGAAAAGCTGAAATATAAATATACGTCAAATTCTTTTGACATAGTTGATATTCTGTTTGCTTAAACGTAAAAAATATAGAAAACACGAAATAGTTTTAAATTGAGTGAGCCGTGGTGATAATCTATGACACAAAGGGTGAATGATAGTGACAGAAAACCTTAAAAAATATTTCAGTGTGTGGGTATTTTTTGGTATTTACAAGGGAAAAGACTCCTCTCTGCTAATCTGTAATCAGGGTAATACCCCAACTTTTATGGTATCTGGCATCTGACTCAGAGCGACTAAACGTCGAGTATTGGAGGGTATCGGACAAGCCCTCCCTTTCGGATCACTGTTTGATAACCTTCAATGTAGAATATCAGGTCATTCCTCCTTAACTATTCAGAAATCCCAAGAAATAAGATTGGAAAAAATTTACGGAATTAGTAAATGGACAACTGAGCACACGAAGTATGGATAGAATTATACCAGCAATGCTGCAACACGGGGCAGACACGGCTAATGGTGATCTTCACAAGCAGTATTCGATTCAACCATGTTTCATCGCAGTGGAACAGGGTACGAGTAGTTTACATACGTAAGGTGGGTAAACCTAGTCACACGACTGCGAACGATTTCAGACCGATAAGTCTCACGTCCTTTATGTTCAAAATTTTTAAAAGGATATTGGACAATCACTCTCAACTATCAAAATCACAGCATGCCTACACAAAGGTTAAGTCGGTGGATACGGCCTTACATGAGGTAGTGTCAACAATTGAAAAATCACTTTTATATGTATAAGGCATACAAACTCGCCGCTTTCCCTGACATTGGGGGTGCCTTTCATAACGTTCGACTATTAATAACGCACTGCTATCAATGGAAGTGGAAACCGAGATTTTCAATTGGCTTGACTTAATGCTACAGAGCAGGAGAGTGTCTTATCACAAAGTTAGTCTCCGGAGGCAGCCCGCAAGGTGTGATCTCACCCTTACTTTGGCTCCTTGTAGTCAACAAAATCCTAGTGGAACTTGAGAACCTCGGAATCAAGGCAAGTTTCAGGGAAACATTTACCGACAATTAGTAGTTTGATGGAGAGAGCACTCAACAAACTACGACTGTTGTGAACGGAGGCCTTGGAGTGAATATTTCGACTTGAAAAAGTCAAAATATTCGAGGGAAAGGAAGGTTCAGGAAAGAGTGGGCCAATTCCTACGTCTGAATTGGTGACTGAAATCCGAGCGGAAGCGACACGCTTGCTGGCGGCCGGGACTAGCTACGGCAGTTGTGGGGGGGTTCTTGCCCAGATTTCAGTCCATAAACCCTTGGCCTGTACAACGAAAAAATTTCGTGTCGGCTTACTCCAGGGTGATTTGAAATTGGGACTATTTTCCCAATAGGTCGTGAAAGACCAAGAAGCGGTGGAGTTGCGCGACTTCACGATTTGTCAGGGCGCTTAGGTGGTATAGCGCCCTGCCTGCCCACCCTACCTCAGCCATGACTGTCCAAAATAAACATTATATCATGGCCCCTTATTGAGGTTCCGGGCAGAGGAGCTTAGACGCTCGGGTTCATTTTCAAAATTGGCCTTTAGCCTCTAATCATGTTTGCAAGCAACAAAAAAAACTATACGTCTCAAAATAATGAAAGGATTAAAAAAAAAAACAAAATTCTGAAAAAAAATATAAGAAACCAAAAACAAAAGAAATTAATGCAAATAAGAAAACAAATTTAAATAACTCACCCCCTGATTTTCTTTTCTCGTCCAATAACTTTTTTTTTTTTAACTTTTTATTTTATTTAATTGTTCAGTCCGTCCTGTCCTTGTCAGTCATGTTGTTTTATTTTATATTATTTTAATTTAATTTTAATTCATTTTCAATTTATTTATTTTTATTTTATTTCAAAATTTTATAATTTGTATATCATTTTTTTTTTTAATTTAATTATTTATTTTAATTGTTCAGTCCGTCCTGTCCTTGTCAGTCATGTTGTTTTATTTTATATTATTTTAATTTAATTTTAATTCATTTTTAATTTATTTATTTTTATTTTATTTCATAATTTTATAATTTGTATATAATTTTTTTTTTTTTTTAATTTAATTAGTTATTCTAAATTCATTTTTCGAAAAAAAAAAATCACTCCTCCAATTGACACAAAAGCCGTTTCGGGTATACTAAGTACAATATGTACACACTCGACAATCTGCCGGTGCCGATGCGATCGCACTGTGTACTACCATAATCACAATATGTTGCGCCTACGGCAGTCGCCATATGATTCACAAATTTTCGCCTTGGTACTTATTCGAATTTGAAGCTAAGTTTCCACTTAAATTAGGGCTTGACGCTTTATTATTGAACGCTTTTCATGCACCCGACACCAAAGACGACAATTTCCAGCCAATCTGCACTTGAAAATCGGAGAAACTCCAACACGCGAACGACACTCGTCGAACTAAAAAACCGTTAGTTTGGTGTTTTTGAAATTTAATAGGGACCCCTTTTTTTTGTTTCATGCTCACAAATCAATCAATCACTTTTCATGCGTTCCACCAGATTTTTAAATTTAAATTTTGGAGAAATTTTGTGGAAAATTTATTGACTTTCCCATATTCACTTTTCAAATGAGACTTCACTTTTATACAGAATTTTCCACTGCTTTTACACTTTGTGATAATTTATGATTACCGCTTTGATTTATGTTTCATTTTTTTTCACTTGCTTGTGTATCGCGGCGGACTTTTCGAGCGCACTCTTGGAATCACGTCACGCACTATCGGCCACCAATTGCTCGCAATGTTTTCGAACAATTCCCGAATTTCAATTGCACGCAATTGCAATTTAAATTGGATCGTGTTTTGGTTTTGGGGAGAATTTTCAGCACTCTAACGGATTTCACGTTGGACTTGACCCGACCGTCGACTGCCTTTTTTCGAGACTCCACGTTTCTTTCTTTGCCCGCTATATCGCTTCCGGCATTTACCGAATAACGGTAAACGGTTTTTGATGCCGCTCAGTTGGTGGCAGTTTCGGGTGTGGTTGCAATTTATGAGTTGTCGTTTGACAACTCAACAACCTCATGCTCACGCTGAGAGCCGGGCAATTATGGGCCTAACCCCTCGAATCACTGCCGCAGATCTTTGGAGTGATAGATCCCCACACGTTTGCCTCCTAGATCCTCCAATTCGTATCGTGAGTTGCCTAGCACACGACGAATCCTGCACTTGAGGAACTTCTTCGCCAGCTTGGCGTTATAATTCTGCGCGGCTGTGGACAGGGAAAAATTTCTTCTGTAAACCTCTTGTCCTACACAAAATTGTGTTTTAGCAGCACGTAGATTATAACGCTTGCTACTCTCCTCATGTGCGACCCTTATTTTCGTCTGCGCCAGTTGCCTCACGATAGGAATTCCCTCTCGAGGTCGAAGCTGTACATTTGACTCTCCCAACGCTCGCAAATGCTTCAGCAGTTCGTAGTCCTTCCCATGCAACATCATGTGATTTCCAAACAAAACCTGATAAGGAGAAAATCCAGTGGCTTGGTGGAGTGAGCTCCGAAGTGCACATCCAATTTTGCTTAGACTCTCATCCCATCGTGTTTGGTCATCAGTGATGAATGCGCGAATTCCAGCCAGGATGGACTGATTGACACGCTCCGAAGCATTCGCTTGCGGTGAGTAGCTCGGGGTGTACAGGTGTTAAACTCCGTATTTGTTCAGCATAGAGTTAAACACATTCGACCTGAATTGAGAGCCATTATCGGAGAGGATCGTTTCGGGTGTTCCAAACGTATGGAAGACCTGGTCTGTTCGGGGACTTTGTCTCTTTACAAGTGTCGCACGCCAGAACGTAGGTGCGTACTTGTGTAGCCATTCCGGGCCAGTACAAAAATCGCCTGACTCGCTCTAGCGTTTTGGCATAACCACCATGGACCGTGGTATCTGCCTCGTGCGCCTGAGCAATCGCAGTTGACGTAAGGCTCGATGGAATCCATAACTTCCAGGCCCTGTCTTCAGCAATCGGGTCACCGTTGTGAGGCTCTGTGCGCTTGTACACGAAACCGTCCCTCACGCATACGTCAGGAAGCCGATCAGCGTTCGCATCGACAGTGGACACTAATTCTTTATATTCCTTGCCAGAGAACTCTGGAGAATCCATGTCCACCATCGGTGCCTCGTCGATCAGCGCATTTAATCCCTCTTCATATACGCGAGAGAGAGCGTCGGGTACAACGTTCAGGCTCCCTCGTCGGTGCTCGATTGTGAAGTCGTAACCTTGGAGTTTTAGACTCCACCTTGCCAACCGTCCTTGCAGGTCTTTCTGCGACATGAGCCATTTGAGACTTGCGTGGTCCGTAACGAATTTGAACGCCGTCCCTTCTACATAGGCTCGAAATTTTTTCACGCTCAACACAGCTGCATAACACTCGAGTTCGGTTACGCTGTAGTTGCGTTGAGCGGAAGTGAGCTTCTGTGACATATACGCCACAGGAGATTCCGATCCGTCGTCGTTTTCCTGAAAGAGAACGCTACCCACACCTGATTTACTGGCATCGCATTGTATAACGAAAGGCCTCCGAAAATCGGGATTGATTAGTAATGGGGTCTTCGTCAGCAAGTCTTTCACTAGTAGGAAGGAAGTTTGTGCCTCTGTAGTCCAAGCAAACTGGTTGGACTTCTTTAGAGTGTCTGAGATCGGTGACACGGTAGCGGCAAAGTTGGGGACGAATCGTCGATACCAGCCTGCCATGCCAAGGAAGCGTCGTACTTGACGTGCGGACTTTGGCGAAGGGTAATCGACGATGGCTGAGACTTTGTTCGGATCTGTCTTCAAGCCTCCGTCTCCAACGATGTATCCGAGATATTTCACCTCTCTCAGACAAAACTTGCTCTTGCCGACGTTGATTGTCAGGCCAGCCTTTCGCAAACACTTAGCGACTTCAGCCAACAAAACCAAATGTGAGTCGAAATCCTCAGAAATCAACAGCAGATCGTCCAAATATACGAACACCTGTTCCTTCAACTCGGGTGGGATGACTTTGTCCATCAAACGACACATCCTTTGCGGCGCGTTGCATAACCCAAAGGGCATGCGAGTGTAGTGATATAGAGGCCGGCCAGGGATCGTGAATGCAGTGCTCTCGAGAGGAATCTGCCAAAAGGCGTCTTTCAGGTCAAGGCTGGTGATAAAGTTGGTAATGGATATGCATCCTTCTTCGTCACATTATTGACTTTGCGCGAGTCCAAGCACAACCTAACCTTGCCTGGTTTCCTCACGAGAACCACAGGCGAGCTCCACGCACTCTGACTGGTCTCTATCACGCCAAGTGCTCTCATGCGATCGATCTCGTCAAACAAGAGTTTTTGGATCGCAGGAGACACGGGATAGTGTCGCTGTTTGATGGGACTAGCATCGCCAACGTCTATACTATGTTCGACGACGTTGGTCACACCCAGTCCATGAACTTCGTATGATGGAAATTTGGACTTTGCCATTTCCAACCTCTCCACATCTGTGGACGTTAAATGGTGGGCATCCGGAGCTATCAGTTGCGATGCAGTATCGGGAGTATCGACCGCGCTGATGATGCTAGGAGCAAGCTGGAAGGATCGCCAGAAATCTACACCAAGGTATAGTTCCTGCGACAGGCTCGGCACGATGTATAGAGTGATGGGCTTAGTTTTACCACGAAAGGTAATTTCGGTAACTACTGTGCCCAAAACTTTTTGTGCAGCACCATCAGCTGTCTTCACCTCTTGACAGACTGGTCGATATTTTACCTGTGCATCTTGGAGGCGTTGTAGGGAGTTTGCCCCCAGGCAACTGATGCTCGCCCCACTATCGAGGAGTCCTTGAACGTCCACTCCGTACAGGGATACCACAGCGTACGGACGTACGTCAAACGGCTCGGTGATAATCGTCGACAAAATAGCTTTCTTTTTTTCACGCACCATCCTCCAGAATATACGAAGGCGCAAGATTGACTTTCTGCGACCCGCTCCATTCATTAGTGATGATACTTGATCATCACTCGCGACTGGAGTAGATGAAAAAATTCGCTCTCGAGCCTCCATATATTCCTTTAGCCGTAGATGGTAAGGCTTGTGAGGATGGAGGGAAAGACGTCTTGGATGACCATCCTTAAGGTCATCTTTAGGCCGAGAAACAGCCGGCTCCGTCTTATCGCTTTGTTTCTGTAATATTGTGACGTGCGGAGTATTAGGTGACGAGAAAATATGTTGGGATGATTTTACGCTAAAAGGATGGGAGTTAGGTTCAGAAAATGTTGAGGTAAGGGTAGTAAAATTTGGAGGGTTGTTTGAAGGGGTTGAAAAATGGGTTAAAGTTTGTTTATTAGGGAGTTCTAAATTGAATTGGGAGTTGGAATCGGGGTTTCGAAATGTATTTCCTACTGTGGTCGGGTTGCAGTGCTCGGACGGTAGGAACCCGTTGTCATTCCGTCCCTTCGGCCGTTTCCCGCCTTGCAATGGATGCAGTTGGGCTTTAGCACGTCAGCCCGCCCATATCCAAAGCAGAAGATGCCTTTTGTGGCTTCCCCACATTCACGATATCCATGCCCCTCCTTCCCGCAATTCCAACAAGTCAGGGGGTTCGATAGTCCGGCCACGTCGACTGAAGGAGGCGTATCCGGATTCCCTTCGTCGATTTGCTCATGTAGTTCGTGGATTCTGGTTTGGTTCCAGGGGGATGGTCTGGTAGCCTTTCGCACATTTTCCACTTGTCCCACTAGCCGACGTAATTCGTCCATCGTTAGGACTGAGTGGAAGCACATTTGTTGCTGTGTGCTGGCCACCAGATTTCCACGCACCAGATCCAGGAATTCGGACTCCATCATGGGAGTACGCAGCAATGTGCGAAGCTCCGTCATGTCTTGTTCATAAGACATGAAGGGCTCATTTGGCGCTTGCCGTCTGCCAAGCATCTGCTTGCGCACCTCCCAATCCGTACTTCGCTCTCCCCAGACCTGTAGGAATGCATCCTTCAGGTTACCCCACGATTCATCGAGGTTAGACCGACGCCACAACCTGTACCACTTGTTGGGCCGACCATCCAGCAGCAGATGGAAACCCTGCGTCAGCAGATCCAAGTTGCCGCGTAAGACGCTCATCGCGAGAGTCTCGGCCCTAAAAATCATCTCCTCTGCGCGTAGGGATTGGCGATCTCCGTTGAAGCGAAGACGCCAATGCCTTAATGGGCTGCAGGAATTGCGTTGGCGATAGTTAGGGCCGTGGCTAACGCGATCGCTGGCCGCAGCGGCCGCTTCGATCCGCTGAACTACCCTACCTGTCATGGCACGCGAGTTTCGATCTGCTGCCGAATAATGGGCCCCCACTGGCTCTTGTGATGCCCGCTCCTCCCGCATAACCGTTCTAATCAAGTGCACCAATTGTTCCACTCCAAGTTCAGTCCGAATCACAGGTGAACTTGGATCTGTCGTTGCCGGAACAAACGCGTCATGCACATCTGACCAACGTGGCCGTTCGCCCACTTCCCTTTCTGGCGATTTGGTGCTTGGAATCGCGAGTTGATCGACCCCTTGTTCCTGTACCATTGATCCGTCAGGGGCGTAAAAGACACGACCGCCGACTTTCTCCGGCGGAAAATCTACATTTAACCTACTAGGTGAAATTCCGCCTGTCGGAGACTTGGGAGCTGCCAACTTTTGTCTATTGCGTGTTACAGCTCCGGTTCTGGGGGTTGCGCCCTCCACGCCCCGAACCGACCAATAGTCTTGCGGCCCAAGGTACTGCCTGCAATTGGGACAGTTATTTTGGCTCTGAACCCACGATTCCAAACATTCCAGGTGGAAAATATGGCCACACTTGGTCCTGGCTTCACGGTTCAATTTCACGACCTCCTGACACGTCGTGCAAATTGAATCCGCCGCCTTCGATGGTGAACGCGCCAGTGGCATGATTTAGAAAAAAAATGAACGAGTGATTGAACAAATGGATGAATGAACGAGTGATTGATGAACGAGTGAGTGATTAACGAGTGAGTGATTAACGAGTGAACGATGAACGAGTGAGTGATTAAATAAAAAATTGAGCGATTGAAAAAATACTGGACGATTGATTGTCCGAAAAAAATGGATATCCGAACGGTTGAATGAACGAGTGAATCAACGAACGAATAATTGAATAAATGAATGAATGAACGATTGATTGATTAATTGTGTACATGATTGATGAGGGAAAGGAAGGTTCAGGAAAGAGTGGGCCAATTCCTACGTCTGAATTGGTGGCTGAAATCCGAGCGGAAGCGACACGCTTGCTGGCGGCCGGGAGTAGCTACGGCAGTTGTGGGGGGTTCTTGCCCAGATTTCAGTCCATAAACCCTTGGCCTGTACAACGAAAAAATTTCGTGTCGGCTTACTCCAGGGTGATTTGAAATTGGGACTATTTTCCCAATAGGTCGTGAAAGACCAAGAAGCGGTGGAGTTGCGCGACTTCACGATTTGTCAGGGCGCTTAGGTGGTATAGCGCCCTGCCTGCCCACCCTACCTCAGCCATGACTGTCCAAAATAAACATTATATCATGGCCCCTTATTGAGGTTCCGGGCAGAGGAGCTTAGACGCTCGGGTTCATTTTCAAAATTGGCCTTTAGCCTCTAATCATGTTTGCAAGCAACAAAAAAAACTATACGTCTCAAAATAATGAAAGGATTAAAAAAAAAAACAAAATTCTGAAAAAAAATATAAGAAACCAAAAACAAAAGAAATTAATGCAAATAAGAAAACAAATTTAAATAACTCACCCCATGATTTTCTTTTCTCGTCCAATAACTTTTTTTTTTTTTAACTTTTTATTTTATTTAATTGTTCAGTCCGTCCTGTCCTTGTCAGTCATGTTGTTTTATTTTATATTATTTTAATTTAATTTTAATTCATTTTTAATTTATTTATTTTTATTTTATTTCATAATTTTATAATTTGTATATCATTTTTTTTTTTTTTTAATTTAATTATTTATTTTAATTGTTCAGTCCGTCCTGTCCTTGTCAGTCATGTTGTTTTATTTTATATTATTTTAATTTAATTTTAATTCATTTTTAATTTATTTATTTTTATTTTATTTCATAATTTTATAATTTGTATATCTTTTACTTTATTATTTTAATAATACAGTATTGTTTTCGATTTTTAAAAAAAAAAAATTTGCTACCCTCAAAATTTTTTTTTTCACGTTTCATGACGAGTAGACACGAAAAAAGCAATAAAAAATTTCAGTCCGTCTGTCCGCCGTACGCCGTACGCCGTACGCCGTACGCCGTACGTCGACCGCTGTACGCAAAATCGTTTGAAGGCTCGTAGCTCCCAAACCCTTTAAGCTATTAAATTAAAATTTTTTTTATGAATAGACTGGGTAGGCCCCTTGAAGTAGCCAAATTTGGAGGGGTGGGGGTGTGAGGGGGGAGGAGGGGGAAGTGTTTTAGACGGAAAATTTTGGTTTCTAGATCTCAGTAACCGCTTATGCTAGGAGGCTGAAATTTGAAATTTATATAGAGCTTCAGTAGTGGACCCATTTGCAAAAAAATTGCCGATATAGGTGAAGGGGTTTGGGAGTGGGGGGAAAAATAATGCGTCCGAAACGAAAAAAGGTGAGATCGACACTTTCTAAAATCCATATCTCCTAAACGGTTAATGTCACAAAATTGAAACTTTATGAATATCTGTAGGTATACTAGGAGAATAGATCGGAAACAAAAATTTGAGTGGGGGCAGTGGCGTACGGAGGTGGGGGGTGAAAAACTTTAGATTGCGATATCTTACTAACCAATTGCACTAGATAAATAAAATTTGGTTTCTGTATAAAGGTTGACAAATGAAGTTTGCTGGAAACAAAATTTTTGAAAGGGGCGGTGGAGCATGAAAGTGGAGGGGATAAGAATTTTTCTAAAAAATCACGTCTCATATCTCAAGAACGGTGTAAGATAGATGCTTCAAATTTTTACCAGAAGTAGGCCTAATAGACCCCTAGTAGAAAACAAAATTTTGGAAGTGTGGGTGTAAAGGGTGAGGGTGGGGGAGGGTGAAAAGGAAAAAGTTCCGATTTTAATATCTCGACAACCTATAATGATATAAAGCTGAAACTTCGTATTTAGATAGAGCTATATTAGTAGCATCTTGGAAAAATATAATTTTTTATAGAGGTAGTATGGTACGGGGGTGGGGGGTGTTTTTCCTATCTATAGAACGGCTTAAGCTACAAAGCTGAAACTCGGTACGTTTATGTAAATCAACTAGAAAACTAATTTAGATAAAAAAAAATTTCAAATATACATTGGCGTTCGGAGGGGGGGCAAGAAAAATTATCAGTGAAAATGGAATGCATATATTTTCACGGTTTTCGTCATATCTATTAGGTCTTCCCAAATATTGAATTCATTTTTATTCTATGGATTCTTCATATAAATAGTGTTTTCAGGATTTTTTAAAATTCGACCCCTAAGGGGGTGCAAAGGGGGTTGTAAACTTTTTCACGAATTCTACTATATCCACGTCTTATCAGATATTGAATATCTTTTCATATTCATGGGCTTGTGTAATAATCGCCTAAAACTTGTTTTTAAGTTTTTTCCTTTTTCCACCTAGGAGGGTATAAACGGGTTGAACACGTTTTCACGAGTTCCGTCATTTCTTTTAGAAGTGATAAGAAATTGAATTGGTTCCTACTTTCTCGTGCTGTCTTCATATTTATTTATTAACTCCTTTCAGGATTTTTGAACATTCAACCCCCAAGTGGGTGTAAGGAGGTTGCATATCTGGTGATATATCGAATTCATTTTTACTTCCTAAGGTTTCCTATGTAAAAAAGCCAAAAAGTCAATTTCAGTATTTTAGATAATCAATCCAAAAAGGTGTAAGGAGGTTGTATGCTATTCAAAGTTTCGACATATTTCTTAGGTTCGATGAGATATTACATCGCTTTTTATTTCCACAGACTTTTTATATAATCGCCTACAAACCCATTTCTCAATTTTTCGATATTCAACCCCCAAGGGTTTGTATATGTTTTCACAATTTTTGCCATTCCTTAGTTCTGATGAGATGTAAAATTGATTATTACGGCCAACCAATTCACGATTTTTCGAATTTCCAGAACCAAGGAGATGTGAAGGGTTTGCTTACGTTTTCAGAATTTTTTCAAAATCCGTCTTGTCTCATGAGATTTCAGGTTGCTTCTTATGAAATCGTCTAAAAACCTGTTTCACAATTTTTTCGAAATTCAAACCCCAAGTGGAAGTAATGGGTTTGTATACGTTTTAACAATTCGTCATATCTCTTAATTCTGATAAGGCAACAAATTCGTTTTTGCTTCTATGGGCTTTTAGTGTACATAATATACTGAAATTCGAATAGTCTACACGAACTTTTTCAATGTTTAATCGGCTAAAAATCTCTATTTTAAATATTTTTATATTAAGAACAAAATTAATTTTCCATAAGAAATCTAAAAATCTCGAAGCAACTCATGACACACTCCGACTTTTACCGCTCCCGAACTTTGACCCTAAAAATAATAAAGTTTCGCCCAGACTATTGGCAGATTTTTTTTTTTTTTTTTAATTTAATTATTTATTCTAAATTCATTTTTCGAAAAAAAAAATCACTCCTCCAATTGACACAAAAGCCGTTTCGGGTATACTAAGTACAATATGTACACACTCGACAATCTGCCGGTGCCGATGCGATCGCACTGTGTACTACCATAATCACAATATGTTGCGCCTACGGCAGTCGCCATATGATTCACTAATTTTCGCCTTGGTACTTATTCGAATTTGAAGCTAAGTTTCCACTTAAATTAGGACTTGACGCTTTATTATTGAACGCTTTTCATGCACCCGACACCAAAGACGACAATTTCCAGCCAATCTGCACTTGAAAATCGGAGAAACTCCAACACGCGAACGACACTCGTCGAACTAAAAAACCGTTAGTTTGGTGTTTTTGAAATTTAATAGGGACCCCTTTTTTTTGTTTCATTCTCACAAATCAATCAATCACTTTTCATGCGTTCCACCAGATTTTTAAATTTAAATTTTGGAGAAATTTTGTGGAAAATTTATTGACTTTCCCATATTCACTTTTCAAATGAGACTTCACTTTTATACAGAATTTTCCACTGCTTTTACACTTTGTGATAATTTATGATTACCGCTTTGATTTATGTTTCATTTTTTCTCACTTGCTTGTGTATCGCGGCGGACTTTTCGAGCGCACTCTTGGAATCACGTCACGCACTATCGGCCACCAATTGCTCGCAATGTTTTCGAACAATTCTCGAATTTCAATTGCACGCAATTGCAATTTAAATTGGATCGTGTTTTGGTTTTGGGGAGAATTTTCAGCACTCTAACGGATTTCACGTTGGACTTGACCCGAC
Source organism: Beris morrisii (assembly GCA_951812415.1). Classification (NCBI taxonomy): domain Eukaryota; kingdom Metazoa; phylum Arthropoda; class Insecta; order Diptera; family Stratiomyidae; genus Beris; species Beris morrisii. The sequence continues at coordinate 69,724,559 of OX638313.1, forward strand.
CGTCGACTGCCTTTTTTCGCGACTCCACGTTTCTATCTTTGCCCGCTATATCGCTTCCGGCATTTACCGAATAACGGTAAACGGTTTTTGATGCCGCTCAGTTGGTGGCAGTTTCGGGTGCGGTTACAATTTATGAGTTGTCGTTTGACAACTCAACACGACAATGGGCCGACAACAGCAGTTTAGTGTTTGGTTAATCCCTCTAAAACTGTGCTAGTTATTTTTCACGAAGAAATTCAAAGTTCCAGATTTTGCGTTACCAAAGATGGGAAGCGACGAGCTTTATCTTTCCGATAGCGCTAAATATCTCGGGGTTGTTCTAGACAAGAAACTCAACTGGAAACTTAATCTGGAAGAACGCGTTCAAAAAGCGTAGAACGCATTTTACGCATGCGGAAAGATGTTCGGAAACAGGTGCGGTATCTAACTAAAACTAGTACACTGGATGTGCACAGCCATAATAAGACCAATCTTAAGCTATGGCGCGATAGTGTAGTGGGAGGCAACTAAAAAGTTCACGTATCTAATGAAGCTGACAAAAGTACAGCGCTTAGCAAGAATTGGGGTCATTAGCGCCCTCAGAACCACTCCCACGGCGGCACTGGAAACTATCCTCCATCTGCTGCCAATGGACATATACGTCATAAGCATAGTTGAAAGAGAACTAGACCTGATGGTCACAGTCCCATACTCAATGACTTCTTGAAGTGTGATATCAATAGGGAAACGGACTTCATCATGCCAGAAATAGGTATCGGTTGGGAATTTTCTGTTAAAATTCCTCATAGGGACGACTAGAATGAAGAACGCTTCCTAGACAATAGAACCACAATGATTTTCACCGACGATTCGAAAATGATTTCTGGCACAGGCGCGGGGTTATTCTCACAGGAACTCGAGATTCACGAAGCCTACATGCTACCGGACCATGACAGTGTATTTTAAGCGGAAATCTTTGCAATACTTCAGGCATGCAAAAGTATTGAAGCAAAGGTGTATGCAACAGATGACATCACTATTTGCATTGACAGCCAAGCAGCCTTTAAGGTACTTAGCTCGCATGCTGGTCTTGGCAGCGAATAATTCGCATTCCCCGTATCCGACCACTGTCGTTAAATACCGGAGCCTTCGTGTTAGGATCTTCACAGATTCCTATAACCCGCTTGAAGAACTCCGTAGAGGCTATTGTTCAACGGTCATCGGCGACTTTTAGTTCCAGGTTTCCCCGGTACACTACAGCCACCTTCAGGCTATCCGCTACAGCATCACGTTATGTGGCTGGAAATATCTGACTAATAGTAGTGTTCTCAAATTTTTTTGGAGGGACCCTGATTGTCGTCATCCTTCGACCTTGTCCTTTTCGGGATTGGTCCAGGTTTGGCCTTCTGCCTAGTCCCAGCGGTCCGGGCCCTTTTTTGGCTGCATTCCGTTTTGTCCACTTTGGGACTTGGTTTGGGCGTACCACCACTCTTCACTGCCGAGCTTGACCGTTGCGATTTCCTTAGGAATCGTTGGGGATGGGATCGTTGAGGATTCCGCTGAAGAGGAGGCCGAAGTTCCTGGCTTCTCCTTTTCCTTCCGGAATTACTCCGCGCCCGAACGACTTTAGTCGCTCACTAGTTCTCTCCAGCTCTTTGGCATTAATGTCGCGAGGGTTCTTGCTAACAATAACCAGAACTTACCCAGAACGAATCTTGCCTGCCGAGTTTAGATAGATAGATTGGAAATAAGGGTTGGTATGGTTAACCACTGTCACTGCAACCACAGTTGGGCCTATTGTGACGTCCCCCCGGTTTGACTATGATTCGATCCCTGCGCTTTCAATGAAGCCTAGTATTTTGCGAAGAGGAATGGTCAGGAATTCCGATGGGTCCATGAAACCCTGACCGAAGTGACGAAGCCTTTTGCAAGTTAAATCCTCACATTCACAGAGGATATGCTCTAGTGTTTCGTCTTCGTCATTGCATATTCTGCAAATTTTAGTCTCAGAGAGACCAATCCTATTGAGATGCTTCCTCATGTGACAATGTCCAGTCAGAGCTCCTACTAGGGTTCGGGTCTATCTGCTTAATTTTAGATAATCAGATGTTCTTTTTTCCGAGTGTTTTGGCATAAAAAGCTTTGAGTGCCTGTTACCCGGTGCCAAGTCCCAGTGAATGGCACTTTTGCGATTTTTGCTACATTCGGATGTTTATTCTGGCTGTGCTTAATGGTATCCCACAAAATGGATATGGACCCATGAAGTCAGCTTCTGAACCTTTCCTAACCATTAAGTCGGCCATTTCATTACCTTCATAGCCGTTGGGTCCCGGAATCCAAATGAGACTAACTCTGTTCTTATTTCCGAGTTCAATCAGACATTGGAGGCAATTCCAAACAAGTTTGGAGTAGATTTGAACGGACTGAAGTGCCATTTTTGCTACCTTGCTGTCTGAGAGAATATACATATATTTGTTGGTTTTTGTAGCCCCGTCTGATATTTTCTCTAATGCATAGTTCAATAGCATGAGTCTCCACCTGAAAAACAGTGGATGTTATGTGTATGCTACAGTAGAATTTGACATTTGGGCGCACTCAATACACTCCTGCTCTTACACCTTGATCCGTTTTAGATCCGTCTGTGTACGAGATTATGGATCCTGGTTTTGGAGTGGGTTTGTTTGTGGCCCAATCCTCCAGGTAGGACAACTTTGAATGGCTTTGTGAAATTAAATTTCGGTACCATTGAATCAGAAAGAGGTATCGCTAGTATCGGGTCCTTGTTGAGTTCCGCGGAAAGAGTTGGGCAAGCCGTTTTGCGCTCTGACTCGTCCTCCAAGCTCAAAATTTTGTATGTGGTGAATCTGGCTTCTTTCTGTATTTCTAAGTGTAGAGGTGCTAGGTTGAGAAGCACCTCTAAGGCAGCTGTGGGAGTGGTGCGCATCGCCCCAGTAATACCCAGGCATGCCAGTCTTTGTAATTTAGTTTGTTTAAGCTGAGCAGTTTTCTGCTTTGTTTTCTTCCACCAGACGGATGCCGCGTAAGTTATTATGGGCCTAGCAACGACGGTATACATCCAGTAGGTTAGTTTTGGACTCAGTCCCGTGACACCTTAATGAAGTCCCATGTAGGGAGTTATCGTAGTATTGCTACAGGGGAAAGGTAGTCGAACCAGCCACAGATGCGAATGAACTTGGCTAGTTCATCAATTCGCGCTCCAGCCATTTCCCAGAGTCTGGAGAAGAAGTAGCTGCACAAGGCTCTGAACCTACAGCTGGCTAGCTGGGGACTCTCACAAAGTAGATGCCTAACGCTCTCTTCTTCTTCTTCATTTCTGCAGCTTCTGCAGTAGTCATTATATTGAATGCCTAAGCGTTGTGCATGTCTGCCAAAGAGACAGTGCCCCCTTATGACTGCCGTAATGTTACGGATCTCTATACGACTTCTTTTCAGAAGATCGCCAGTCCTTCTAGGATGTATTACCGGCCATAGCTGCCTGGAGGTTTCACACGTAGTTAGGTTGAACCATCTACCATTGGTCAGCTCCATTGCCTTCCTGTCAAGATTACTCTTGACGTAATCGAGCGGAATTTTTACCGCTTGGGTTGCATGTATAGCAGCCATTGCAGGTCCAGTTTAGGTCAGCTCATCGGCTACCTCATTTCCTGGTATCCCTGCGTGTCCCGGAACACAGCACAGGAAAACCTTATGAGCTGCGCCCAAAGTTTTCAGACGCTCCCTACACTCCCTCACTAGCTTTGACTTGATTAGGTTGGAGCTTAGAGCTTTCATTGCTGCTTGGCTGTCTATATAAATCTTTATACACGACTCTTCGGGAAGGTTTGACGCGGAATTTAGTATGTCCACTGCACTGCTTACGGCAAAAACGTCGGCTTGAAAAATACTGCAGTAGTCCGGCAGACGAAAGGATACTTGAATGTCAATGTCAGCTGAGAAAATCCCTACCCCCGTTCCAGTGTCCATTTTTGACCCATCCGTGAATATAGCAACTTCAGATTCCCTTATCACTTTTTTATAATCCCCCCTAGTAGGGAAAAGGGTATGGAATCCTGTATTGAAGCTTAAAAACGGAGTCAGTGAGTTCACTAAGCCCACAATCTGGAAATAATGAAAGAATTTTGCTATGCCCATAATCCGCAGATTTCCAGCAGCCACCAGACTCTTTTAGTCTCAGGGCGCTCTTGGCAGCAGCATTCATGATTTGAATATCTATTGGCAGCAGAAGCAGCATAATCTTCATTGTAGCTGTTGGCGTTGATTGCAAAGCGCCCGTGATGCCTAAGCAAGCCGCTCTCTACACTTTCGTTAGACTATTCTTGTGCACGCTTTTGTCCAGGGCTGTCCACCATACCAGGCCACCATAGAGAAGAATGGGCCTTACGATAGAGATGTACATACAGTGAACCATTGCGAGCCTTATTCCCCATTTCCTGCCAAAGGCTTTTTTGCAAGTATAGAAGGCAATTGTTGCTTTCTTGATGCGCTCATCAAGGTTTCTCTTCCAGTCAAGAATAATTCCTAGGTACTTAGCTTCAGTTTTAAGCTCCGGAATGGTATTACCTATTTTTGGAATTGTAAATGGGGGTATTGCTCTCTTTCGAGTAAAAAGAACCAGCCCAGTTTTTGTGGGGTTAACTCCCAAACCACAACTTGCCGCTCATTTGTGTAATTTCCGTAGTGCTCCCTGCACTAGTTCAGCTATCGTGGGTAGAAATTTGCCAGATACCAGTATAACTAGGTCATCAGCGTACGCTACCACTTTGATCCCGTCCCTCTCGAGCTGGGATAAAATAGGATCGACAACTAATACCCAAAGTAGAGGTGATGGAACTCCCCCCTGCGGGGTACCTCTGACACAGTTCAAGATATTTCATTCTCACCAATGGATGCATGTATCATTCTACTTTCAAGCATGCCGTCGATCCAGTTGGTAATGCCCAGATCAGCCCCTGCATTCAGCAGGGCTTTCCGGATGGCATCCCTCTCAACGTTATTAAAGGCTCCTTCAACATCTAGAAAGACACCCATTGTGTATTCATTATTATGCAGCGTACTCTCTATGGTCCTTACTACCTCATGTAGAGCGGTTTCTACCGATTTACTTTTCGTGTACGCATGTTGTGCTGAGAGAGTGTTTACGTCCAGATTGCATCTAATGGAGATCTCGAGCAACCTTTCTAGGGTTTTCATCAGAAAAGAAGTTAAGCTAATTTGTCTAAAGTCTTGGGCCATTGTATGGCCCCGTTTACCCGCCTTTGGTATAAATATTACTTTAACCCGTCTCCAAACAAACGGAACGTACGAGTAGTATAAGCAGCTTTTATAAATAATTAATAGCCAAGGGATGATTGGTTCAAGAATTTTCTGAAGCATTATGGGCAAAATTCTATCCATACCTGGTGATTTATACGCCGCGAAGGATTGCCCACGCCATTCTTTCCTTGGTTATTACTTCCTCTATGGTGCCCAGTGACGGATTTTCCGGCATTCCTGACTGGTTCCCTAGGCATGTGTCACCCGCTTGGGTTGTACAGTCTGGAAAGTGGTCTCCATCTAAGGTTTCCCTGTTGTTCCCAGTCCACGTACCATCACTCCTTTGCAGAACGGTGGGTACTTTTGGATCGGTTGAAAGTACCCTTCTGAGCCCGGCAGCCTCGCTAGAGCTCTCAATTGTGTCACAGAAGATAGTCCAAGAATGTCTTTTAGCCTTTTTTATTGACCTTTTATAGTCCCTGACACTGGACTTGTATTTGGCCCAGTCTTCCAAAGTGCCACTAGCTTTTGCTGCATTAAACAGTCTTCTCGAATCCTACCTGATTCGCCGTAAGTCCCTATTCCTGGTTAGCAGAAAATTAAACAAGGTCTTACCTCGATCATTGATGTCCGTGCTACCCCAAATAGTATGATGGGCGTTGGCATCACATCCCACGACCAGGTCTAGTTTATCTCGTTTCGCCATTTCCGCTACCATGCGAACATCATTTGTTGGTGCATCTTCTCCATGCGGCATGTACGCGGAGGAGAGAAGAATTGCATTACCATCCCTCCGGTCCCATCTCACTACGTTAGTATCACCAGAGCTGAAATTGGCCAGGAGAGTTAGATTTATACTCTTTTTAGCCCAGATACACGATCTAAGCTTGCCCTTGTCCTTGACAATGTATGGAGTGTAGAGTTTGTGCTTTAATCCCAGTATGGCATCATTGCAGATCCATGGTTCTTGGATTAAAGCAATGTCAATACCATCCTCATCAAGCAGAATGGTAAGGTTCGCCGACGCTAGCTTATAATGCTGGAGGTTAATTTTCACAATTTCTGTTGCAGGACCCATTTTAAGTGCAGTTATTAACCCTCCACTTCTGGTGCTGTCGTTTCTGTGGCGGGAGCAATTCGGTCTGCTGTTACCACCCCTGACTCTATTTGCTCGTCAGTAAGACTGACACTAGGAGCACCTGAGTCCTGAGTCCCTTCACCTCCGACCGTGAATCGGTCATCGGTACCACTACGCTGACGCCAGTTGCAGTTGTTTCAGCTGAGGAGGTCACGGGCATATCCTGCCCCAAGGTGCCTTCCTCACTTGTTGCCAAAAGCCCCCTTCGGTACACATTTACCGTTACTGCATTGAAGCAGCAGTGAAGGCTCTATTTGGCTTCCTCCAGTGGAGTGAGCGACTCATCTGTCACCTGGACAATAAAGCACCTTCCACCGGGCTTAGGGTCTTCTGCCTTGAGGATCTTCCAGTCTTGGATTGGAATCTTCGGGTTCTGGGCGGAGAGCACCTGAAGCAGTAAGTGCGGCGCTATGACGGGGGCTGGTACCCAGATTCTAGACCATGGATAGTCTGGAATGTCTGAGCGAGGGATAACACGCAGATTGACGTCTTTCCAGATTTCTCCGAGCCTGGCCACGCTTCTTGTAAGGAAGTCAAGTGATAACTGATCCGTACATCTAATTACCTTGACTCCTCTCTGCCAGCCCGATGCGTCGTATTGTGGATTGGGCCCAGTAGGGTTTTCCGTGATACGTTCCACGAGAAAGTCAGCCTACTTTCGACCGCCAGCCATCGGTCCGCAGAGATCTTCGAGTTTTTACTGCCAGTGTCGACAATAGCCACTTGAAAACTCGCCCTAGCCTTGTCGCTAGCGGAGGGTTTCGCGCTGATAGACCGCTCAACTGTGGAAAGCTCCGGAACGCAGGGTTCCTTCGGAGTAGTAGGAATCACCGTACTCGCCCTCTTGAGCCTTTCTGCTAGTGGGCTGATACACGCTTTGGCTCCAATAGCCCGCAAGGTTGGTGTGTGCCTAGACGACGCGCATTTCGCCTTTTTTGCCATATTTTCCTCCGCTTCAAAGGAACGTTGCCTTTTACTAACAGCTTCCGCCCAAGCGTTTTTGGCACCTCCTTGTAGTCGGACCTCCGGCGTTTTTAGTTTTTAGGCATCTCCGTGGTGTAAGGAACATGAAAGGGGTCAATGGCTAAGATTTTCGTGGCCCACTTCATTGTTTCCCTATCCCTATGCGTTTGAAGCCCCGTCTTTTTATCTTCGATCTTGCCAAGAAGAAATCGTGCTTTCTCACAAAGCTTTTTGTTTCTTTGACCTGAAGTCATTTTGGCACTTTTCGACGATTTCACGCCACTGGGACCTGCCTCGATCTCGTCCTTCTCAGATGGAGATTTGAGAAGTTCCTCTTCCTCGCTGACGCTCACTTCCTGAGCTTTGCCAATAGCATCCGAAATGCTTACTGTAGGCATTGACTGAGAATCCTCAGTCCCTTCACTTACGTCAATTTTTTCTTTTGTTTTATCCATATCTTGGTCCCACGAGTCAGGGTGAAAGAAGAGTCCACCGCAACAGAGAACCCTGATTATTGCGGTTGCGTTGACAAGGTGAACGGCCATCGAAGGAGATATAAGAGTAGCTTCACGTAAGATCTGTGCAGATATTCGCTGAAACGTCCTCCTGCTTTCCATAGGCACAGTTTTCAGTAAATGAATGCATTTATTTTGTCTTTTATATTATTAATCACAGCAAAGTGATTAGCAATTTTTTTATTATCATGTCAATCAAAATATCTGATTAATTGAAAAATGATAATTCTAGTTTAGATTTTTTGATTCGGTTCTAATTTGAATTTTATGTTGTTTTAGCTGCACCTACAACTCGAGAGACTGAAAAATTCTGGAAGAGAAACTCATAGACGACATAAGCTTCTACAGATGCAAGTACGTACACTTTGCGAGGAGAGAGTTGACTTTTTAGCCCAACTTCAGGACCAACATCGCGAAATTACAGTTTTAAAACGAAGTCTTGGTATTGCTGAGAAGGAAAACGAAGATTTAGTGAAATACCATGATGAAATGGATCCAAATAGGCCAAGATACACTTCTAGGGAGCTTAAAGAACTACTCTCAGAACGCGATGACCTTATAACGAAATTAAACGATCTGACAGAGGAATTACGTGTATTTAAGCCAGTAGGCAGCTTGGATAAAATAAAACATGACCGAGAAACGTAAGTTATGTAAGATTTAAATTCGTCTACATATATTATTTTTCAGTATTTTATTGACCTAAGTGATGGTTCATAGTTGGCCGGGCTTCTGCGATGTCTCTCTTAATATGCATTTTTGTGTTGCTGTTTTGATATTAATATAAATAGCGAATAATACGAAATGTTTAATAATGCCACCATTGAAGGATTAAACTGGATGAGCAGTAGTTGATTTGTTATAGGAAACTTTGATGTTCTGGTAGAACATGAAATTATATCGCAGATATAAAAAATTTATATCTGGAAATGACACACTTTGTTCAGTGATTCTCTTTTTTTTAGCTTCAATAAAAAGAGCGGAATGAAGGACAGTGTTAGCTCAAATTGAGGCTTGTTTGAATTCTAGGCCAATTTTTCCCATCTGTAATGATTCAAACGACTGAGAAAGTCTTGACACTTGATCACTTTCTAATTGAATCAGCATTGTTGTTGTTGTTTGGTATGGGGGAAGAAAGCAGCGAAGCAGAGCTTCTTGAGCACTCAGGCCAACATGACCCATTTTACTCGAATCCCCCAGTCTCTACCCGAACTTTTTCGTTCTTCTTACGAATTGCAAGAGCTCAGGTAGGGAGCGAGAGCGGAGTTCCTGCATCCTCATTACATCAACTTCTTATACGTGCATTCTCGCAAAAGAGAATGTTCCAAACAAAGAGGATGCGCTCTGAGAGCCACTTCCCTAATGTGCTTTCGCTACCAGTCGTTCCAGACTTTTCAGAACAAACGATGTTATGCTGATTAAAACTTTTGGGCAAAGTATAGTCGTCTCTCCCTGGCTTCGGGATAAACGCTACTCTAACTGGTTCCCATGAAGATGGGACGTATCCATGCGCCAAGCATGCAGGAAATATCTTTCTGAGGATCGGCTCTAGAACATCTGCCCCCTCTTTTAGCATTAACGCAGTCTACTCCTGGTGACTTGTAACTTGTCGAACGATGAAATTGCAAATTTCACCGTCTCAGCTGTCACTACAGCGTACGGCTGGGACCTCTGTCCTTGGTCGGACAGTGTGTCTGAACCACGCATTGATCGCTTTCCATCACCTGATTTCCTGGAAAATTAGTCTCAAAGAGGGTTCTTAGTGACTCCATTCTCGAAGTGGTATATGTAGCATCAGGTTTTAGCAGGGAGTCAAGCCTGGCCGTGTTGTCTTTCTGAAAGACTTTGTGCAACCTGGCTGTTTCCCTGGCTCCTTCCAGACTCTCGCAGTAGTTCCTAAAAGAGGCTAGTTTTGCGGAGGATTACTTTAAAATGTGGGGTTTTCCCAATTGTTGCGGTGCTATAGACGGAAAACACGTCAGAATAAAGTGTTCTAAAAATTCCGGATCGACTTTTTTTAATTATAAATAATATTTTGCAATAGTCTTACTTGCGATTACAGATGCACATTACAAATTTATCGCTGTTGATATTGGTTCCTATGGTCGCGAGGGTGATGCAGGAATTTATGTCAAGTCTAATGTGGGAAAGTTAATTGCAAAGAACGATTTTCCATTTCCGAGTCCGGTGCCTATTCCAGATACGTCGGTTATACAACATTACGTGTTAATTGGAGATGAGACATTTCCTCTAGCAAAGTGTTGAGACTGCAATATCCCCTGGATATTACAGTCAGAAATATGTGTTGAAGGTACGGAGAAATTCGTATGGTTTTAGCTGAAAAGTTGTTCCAGCGTTCGTTAGAATGCCGCAGTAAAGAACAGAAGGTAAGATATAAGCGACTCCAGCAGAGACGCAAATTACCCTTTTAAAGTTTTTAGCTGAAAAAGAAGGTTAATATTGAGTTTTGTTAAAATAGATTTTACCTATGAAAATAAACGAAGTTACTGCTGCTTTAAAATATACTATTTAATTTTACTGGAGTTCGAACAGAGTTTCCTCTTATATTTCAAAAATTACTGAGAGCGAGTAATTATAGTCAATACCTTAAACACTAAATTAATGCTAACTATAATAAACGTAAACAGGCCAGTCGTTCAACCCATTACAAAGTACGCGCAGTGGAAAGTTGCCGAGGGTCGGCAGTTTATGGTGACCCACAAATGGTGCAACCCCGTACGAGTGCAATACGCCCATTTGTGGGTCGCGACAATTCGATATAGTTGCAATTTAACCGCGAGGTGAAAAAAAACAAACAAAGCAACAACTCAACCATTCCCAGTACCTGTGGCACGCGGCATGTTACGACACATCACTAGAGGCGAATCCGATGGAATCCCCTTGCTGTGACGTCACAATACCGTAGTTCAGGCCGAGCATTGTAACTCGATCTGTTTATGATTGAGTTGCTAAATTGAACGACTGGTCTGACTTAAAGTAGTAGTTCTCGAGAGGAAATGCAAACGTCGGATGCTGCCATTTGGCTGGGCACAACATCCCTCCCCATCCTACGTGTTTGGATTTACTCCCGAGCGGTGTACAATACGGTCTTATCCTAGCCTAAAATAATAGAAAACATTCAATAAAATCGAAACGAAACAAAGAAAACAATGATTTCAAAGTGTATTTACTTAAACGAAGTTGTAATCTTGCAAATATGGTGCGTTAAACGCAGGCAAACGTAGGGCCACTGATTGTTCGCATCGAGGTTCGGGATGCCAGTGACTTAGCCGCAGTCGTCTCCTGCAAGGGCGTCTCGTATTTTGACTGTAGAACCTTGGACGTTATACCGCATTCCGGTGCTGCTGTTTGTGGGTAAGGTCGGTGCGCATCTACGTGACGGGAAGAAGAAGTTGTCGGAGTCTCTGGTGATGTTAATGGTTGAACATGTGGTGCTGGCGGGGGTTGCATTTCTTTTTCGTAAGATGTATAATATGAAAATAACGCCCACTGTAGATAGTAGGAGCGTACATGAGCCTATTGATATCATAGAATACCGATGGACTAAGATCTCGTGGCCCAGGTCGGTGGTTACTCGTGCCGAAACAGTTCGATTGACATCTTCTTGTAAGGACTCTAAAGACTTTTGTCCTTCGTATAGCGATGCGGCTATTTCTTGGTGATGTCCTATCTGCAGTGGTAGCGTTTCTCGATACTCTGATGGTCGGTTATTTGTTCCCAAGTTCGATAGACCCGCCTTCAAAAACTCTACCAACTCCGAAATGTTTACTTTTGGCTGTTTATATTCGGTTGTAGTTATGGTCGGTGCGCTCCTATGCGGTGCGATGTCGGAAATTTTGCAACTCTTTTGTGTTCTGATGTTTCCTGGTGGTGTAGGGGATGGACTTCGGCGCAGAGAGACGTCGACATGAGCGTTATCCGCTGCTGCTTTTCAGCTTGTTGAGTGCGGGAGTTTTGCAGGGTGTTTCCGCTTGTACCGTATCAATATTGCTGCACCGATAAACAGCAGAACGAACGTTCCTGACTCCACCGATGCCATGGAGTACCGATGAATGGTGAGCTCTTGATCATATTCGCTGACCTTCCTGGAGACGTCAATAGCTTGAAGATCTTGGCGCAACGACTCTAAAGATCGTTGACCTTCGGATAGGGACCAGCTAATGGCTTGGTGGTTGCTTGTACTCTGTGGAAGTGTAGAGTGTCCGTTCGTAAGGCAGCTGAATATCATTGTTTCCTGTGCTATTCAAATGATGTATGGACTTGAATTGAATATTCGAAGTCGTTAGATCACCGAAAATTTCTGCAATACGTTCTAGAAATCGACGTTGTTTGTGAATTATTGAAAATATCGTATAGTCGTCTTATATTTGATTTGTGAGAATGCTGTATTATCGTTTCGGTAGTTGATTAACTTGTAGTTAAACCTTCATGATTTGCAGCAACCAGAAGATATTCTTCGGATCTGCGACAGCAATTCAGTGAGCTTCTTTTGATGTAAGTGATGTGCACAGTTTTTCTTCATCTCTCGATAATGTTTCGTTACTGTAAATAAATGTAGCCGTATGCGGATCCAATTGATTTTGAAGGATTTCCCGGACAACAACATTCGATGGCATTCGAATTAATTCTATTTGACAGTCGACATTGCTTCAAGATTTCTCGTTGAGTTTCACCTGAGTGCTGATTTCGTTATTTATTCTACAGTGTATGACGAAACTAAAGCGTCTCTCCCTTCGTAAAGTTTTCTTCATCATTTCGAAGAAATAAATTCCGTTTGTATTGTATCAAATGTGGAAAAGAGCATCGTCGCATCGGTTATGTTGCTATTGCCACATTATTTTTTTTTGTTTTAAGCAAATTGTTTATTATTTACTAATAATTATTACTTATTTATTTTTTTTCAAAAATATTTACAATTTTTTCTTTTGTTTTAACTTGTCTTATTATTAAATTCCTACGTCTATATTGAAATATGATAATGGCAACACTTACTTTGCCTACAGCTACTTTATACTTCAATACATATTCTACACCAGTCTTCTGGTATATCGCGAACTACAAACACTAGTTTTATTTCTCTTTCCATTTCCTCAACAGGTTATGGGCCCCGACCGTTATATAGAACTATAATAAAAAACGTGGTGTAGTCTGAAAATTTTAATAAAGCTGTGCGATCCGAATATTAAAAACGCGATCTGATTATCGGGAAGACCAAAAATGGCTGCTATAAACCTCTTAAATTCCATAGAAAAATTGAGAGGCCGTGAAAATTATAGTACGTGGAAATTCGCTATGGAAAACTATTTAGTGTGTTCCGGTTTAGAAAAAACTGTCATCGGTTCGGAAACGGATGAAAAAAAGGTGGCTTCGGCGAAATCTCAAATAATTTTGTCCCTAGAGCCAATTAATTATGTACATGTGCAAGATGCAGTAACAGCGAAAGATGTGTGGCAGAAATTGGAGCTGGCTTTCGAAGATTCGGGTCTTACGCGGAAAATAGGGCTAATTCGCACACTAGTAACAACACAGTTAGATAGCTGTTCATGTATAAGAATATGTGAACAAGATTTTAACGGCTGCCCACAAATTAGCTGGGATTGGTTGCAAAATGGAGGATGAGTGGATTGGGACCTTTTTGTTAGCCGGATTACCCGATCAGTATGACACCATGATAATATGCTTAGAAAGTTCCGGGATAAAAATAACAGGAGATTCGATAAAACCAAAACTTTTACAGGAAATAAAGACAGTGAAAACTGATGCAGCATTTTTCAGCAGAAATCAAAAAACAAAAAAATGTTATAAGTGCAAATAAGAGTCTGAAAGGCATCATATTTTTTAGTTGTAATGAGTACGGTCATAAAGCGAATAAATGCTCCAATACCAACAAGATAAAGGGAGATGAAGCGAAAGACAAGCCGAATATCATCAAATCAAAAAGTGGCGCGTTCAGTGCGGTATTTCTATCCGGTGCATTTAGCAGCAGTGATTGGTATCTCGACTCCGGTTCGTCAATGCATATGACAATGAATTCAGACTGGCTGCAAAACAAATCGGATTCGGAAATACGTGAAGTGGTCGTAGCAAATAACATGAAAATTTCCGTCTATTGTAAGGGAACAATAAAATTAAAAGTTTGTGTCGGTAATGGCGAAGACAGTGACACAACAGTGAACAACGTGCTATACGTTCCCAATCTAACTACAAACCTTTTGTCAGTGAGCCAAATAATCAAAAATGGAAATTCGGTTGAGTTTAACGCAAGTGGCTGTTGTATATATAATAGTAAAAAACATTTAGTTGGAACAGCGACTTTAGTAAACAATGTTTACAAACTTAATGTAAAAAGTGAAGGTTATCGCTTCTTTAATTCCGTGACTAAGAAAATTGTAAAAAGCCGCGATGTTATCTTCTTAGAGAAACAGGCTGAAGATGTTTACTTAAAAATGAAATGTGATCCAGAACCCGATTGTGAAGATAACACAATTGATCAAAATACAGTAAAAGATGAATTTGCAGATGCAACAGATAGTTTTAGCCAAGATGAAGAACAAGATAACACAAGATGTGATCCAGATTTCCTACCTAACGCTAGTGAATTTGATGAATTAAGTGCATAGACAGATGCTAGTGAACTAAGGCGATCAGAAAGTTTAGCAAGAAATAGAAATGTGGATGGATTTGTCAGGTATTCAGCAAATGTGCCTGCAAACGATACTGATCCAGAGACTGTTCAAGATGCGATGTCTAGCAACGATTCAGATAGGTGGAAGCTTGCAATGCAGCATGAAATGGATTCTTTATTAGAGAATGAAACATGGAGTTTGGTTAAGCTCCCACAAGGTAAAAAGGCCATAAAATCTAAATGGGTGTTTAAATCGAAACGTGACAACGAAGGAAATATTATACGCTACAAAGCAAGACTAGTAGTTAAAGGATGTTCACAAACTAAAGGACTAGATTATACAGAAACGTTTGCACCGGTGGTTCGATACAGTTCGCTGAGATATATTTTCGCCTTAGCAGTTAAATTTAAATTAAAAATCGAACAAATGGATGCAATAACAGCATTTCTTCAAGGAGACCTACATGAAGGAATTTACCTGATCCAACCTGGTGAATTTTCTGACGGTTCCAACAAAGTATGTAAGCTGAACAAAGCTATTTATGGGCTTAAACAGGCGAGTAAAGAGTAGAACAAGAAATTAAATTATGTTCTTCTAAAGTTTGGTTTAAAGCGTTCACGCGTTGATCCCTGTATATACTACAAAGTTTCGAGTCATTCAACCATAGTTGTTGCTGTGTACGTAGATGACCTACTTCTTCTTTCAAACAATGATCAACATTTGAATCATTTAAAGGCTAACCTCAAAAATAACTTTAAAATGAAAGATTTGGGCGAAGCCACAAGTTGTGTAGGAATACAGATCACACGTGAAAGAGGGAAGATAATGTTAGACCAAACTAAATATATCAACGATATTTTACAGAGATTTCATATGGCAGATTGTAATCCTGTAAATACACCAGTAGATACGAATCAAAAATCGGCCAACAGTCTGGGCGCAACTTTATTATTTTATGGGTAGAAGTCCGAAACGTGTTTAATGATGAGATACGGTGTTGGGTACTATGCGACTGACAACATAAAAATAACGTTCCAAATAGCCTCTTGGTTATTTTTGAGGTTGTCAGTCGCATAGTACCCAACACCGTATCTCATCATTAAACACGTTTCGGACTTCTACCCATAAAATAATAAAGTTGCGCCCAGACTGTTGGCAGATTTTTTTTATTTACTTACGTATTTTTTTATCAATAGAATAATTCATAGTAGTAATAGCGAATTCGATCACATTAAACCTAAGAGATTTTCGGAATCAGTGAAAACTTGAACAATACCCCCAGGGGGCTTAGTTGAGAAAAATACTTAAATCGGTTTTTCCCCGACTACGTTTAAAGCTTATAGAAGTAAAAGTGAATTCCAAATCTCAATATACAGTAGATGCCGCTTATAGTAATCGCGGATAATGTTATAAGCCGCATTTTGTTATCAAAACAAGTTAGTTCCATTTTCCACAAACGAAATTCATCGCTTATTGGAATAAAAATTCGCTTTATGTTATCATTCGGGCCAGATTTCCATACAACATTACAAGTTTTGTGACTGTATTCTTAATCACTCCTCTTTTTTCTTCATGTGAATCAAAAAGGCAAAATAAAAATAATCTCAAAATTAAAGATGATTGCTCTTGGTTTTACATATATGTGAACACAAGGCGATACATATCATAGATTACTATGAGAAATTTCAGTCTTTTCGTAGCTTCTGAAAACTATTGATTCTGATCTCGTTCAACAGAATGAGCTCAACTTCGAGTAAGTTTTCGAGACAGTTTAATAGAAGTGGCGCGCTGAGCTGACAGATATGACCAAAGCTGGATCTAAAACGCTGTACAAGGCTGAATTTGCTAAAAAGGGAGAGAATCAGTACCACAGTTAAGTGTCCTGACCAGACACTGTCTTATAATCCGGCATGCTAAAAGACGGCGATTCTTTTCAAATGACTTTCTGTAGAAGCTGCCTGGGTGAGGAGGAAGAGGAAACAGTATTTCATATTTTCTGTAACTTTGTGAAACATTGAAGCTACAGTTGTAAATAACACTTAATGAATAAAAAAATAATATTAGATGCTTCGAGCAATCTATATTCAAGCGTAGGAAAATAGATGAGAAAAACTTTCCCCTTCGTCTTATGATCCGGTTAATGTTATTGTTTATGGCCGGTCCCAAAGTGATTACAATAAGCGGCATCCACTGTACCTTAGAAATATATCAGAATTCGTGAATAGGAAAAGGATGCTGACATCTCTAGCCTGCGATTCATAAATTTTAAAGTAGGTGTTCCTGATAAGGCCTACGTAAAATGTTTCGATGCTCAATTCTGGCCAGAAGGACTACTTGTTCGACCATTCAAACACCAAGCAAAAAACGTGTCACCAGGAGCGACCACCGACTCCACGTAGCTCAGTCTGCCAATCGCCACCACTCAACCATGCCAAGTACTGCAAGTAGCGTGCATTCACATGACACACTTAATATTTATTATCAGAACGTGAGGGGAATGAAGTCCAAGTTGGCTATCTTTCGCTCTAATGTTTGTATTGCAGATGCTGATGTTATTGCTCTAACGGAAACTTGGCTTGACGAAGATGTGTATAACAATGAGTTGGGCTTACACAATTATACCGTATATCGTAAGGATAGATATCAGACCATTGGTGGTAATAGAAGGGGTGGAGGATGTCTTATTGCGGTCAAAAAAAGTTATACATCCAAGCTATTGATATCCACAAGTGATCTTGTTGAAGAAATTTTCGTGGAACTGAATATTGCGCGGTATAAATTGTTTATCGGATGCGTTTACATACCACCTGGATCATCCACGGAGATTTATACGCACCACTGTCAACACGCTGAGCGCATTGTAAATAGTTTTCCACTATCGGATATTATAATCGTCGGTGACTATAATCAGCCTGGTGTCAACTGGGCTTCCACTAACTGGTGCGACGCTAATTACAGTAGTACAGGCAGTATTCTTATTGATTCCTTCTGTGATTTGGATTTGCGTCAAAGTAATTGCATACTGAATGCTAAAGGCAAGCTACTTGACCTAGTTTTCTCAAATGTTTTACCACTTCCTGAGGTAACTTCATCGGATAATGCGCTTCTTCCGCTGGATGCTATGTACCATCCCGCACTCACCATTAGGTGTAATTTAGTTACTGACAGTGTACCGGTCCAACAGTTCACTTGCTTTAATTTCAAAACGGCTGATTATAATTTAGTATGTGAACAGATCTCATTGATTGATTGGTCCATGTTGTTTGAGGGTGCAAATGTTGATGATGCTATTTCTCGTTTCTACTCGTGTATTTATAGGGTGTTCGATCTATGTATCCCTACCCAATTAATTTTTGGTTCGTCGTATCCTCGTTGGTATGATGCAGAATTGAGGCAAATCATTAAAGATAAAAAGTTAGCGCACAAGAGGTACAAGGAATCTGGCTCTGCCATCGATTACAATGTTTTCTCGCGGTTACGAACTCTTTGTAAAATAAAAATTAAATCTTGCTACATGGAATATATGCTTAGTGTTGAAAATAGTATCACCACCAATGCCAAGGCTTTTTGGAACTATGTAAATTCGCTTCGCTCAGACAACGTTTTGCCATCATATATGTATGCTAATGACAAGTCTGCATCTGATCCATCCAATATTGTGGAGTTGTTTTCTGGTTTCTTTTCTAGTGTATACTCTGATATCACTTCAAGTACACCTTCTCCTAGTGTGTCCATCCGCCCCGGCAATCTTAGCTTTAATCTCTCAACTCTTAGTGTTGATATTTCAGAGGTCTCCTTAATGCTGGACAATCTTGACGTAAATAAAGGCATGGGTCCAGATGGTGTACCTCCATTGTTCCTATGGAGTTGTAGACAATACTTAGCGCAACCTCTGATGTACCTATTCAACTTATCCCTTCAGTCGGGTATTTTTCCAGTATTGTGGAAAAACTCTTATGTTACACCTATTCACAAGTCGGGAGATAAGAGCAACGTTCACAACTACAGGCCTATATCTATACAGTCTACTGTCGCTAAAATTTTTGATGCAATTATAACTACAAAACTTACTCCTCTGTTTAGAAATTATATAACGCCTAATCAGCATGGCTTTCAAAAACGCAAGTCCACATTGACAAATCTTTTACCTTACATCGAGACCATCCACCGTGCAATGGATAAGCATTCACAGGTGCACGCCGTTTACACTGACTTCTCAAAGGCGTTTGATAAAGTGGATCATTGTTTACTTATTACTAAACTAGCTAATCTGGGTGTTTCCGGTTGCTTTTTAAGTTGGATACGTGACTACCTTTGTAACCGTTCCTGTGTTGTAAACATTAAAGGTGCTAAATCGGATCCTTTTGTGATTAAATCAGGTGTTCCACAAGGTTCACATCTTGGTCCTCTCCTTTTTTTAATTTTTATTAATGATATTTCCTCTATTTTTTCTGAAGTAAACTTTTTACTATTTGCAGATGACCTTAAGATTTTTAAAATAATTAATTCCCCCAGTGACTGTGATATTATTCAGAATAATCTGAACTCTCTTTTCAATTGGTGTGTCAACAATCGGTTGCCTTTGAATATATCCAAGTGTAACTACATTGTTTTCCACAGATTGCGTACTTCTATATGTTTTAATTATAGTATAAACAATTGCTCATTGCCGCTTGTTGATGTCGTTAAGGATCTGGACTTGTTACTCGACTCAGCACTAACATTCATTCCGCATTTCAAAAAGATATGTAGCTCAGCCCGAAGAATGATTGGGTTTGTTATTCGTAACAGTCAGGATTTCAATAATATTCGGTCTTTGAAGGTTCTTTACTGCTCTCTTGTGCGCCCACACCTAGAATATTTGTCAGTTATTTGGAACCCTCATTTCCAAATTCATTGCTCTAATATTGAAACTGTTCAGCATAAATTTCTACGCTACATTGCCTACAAACTTCACATACCATCAGAGGTAATCGATTATGATAGTCTGCTAACATATTTGAACCTCTCTGCACTCTCAAAACGTCGCGAGCATCTTGATTTGATTGCCTTGTACAGAATCATCAATAACGAGTTAGATTGTCCCGACTTTCTACAATTCATTAATTTCAGAGTCCCAAGTTATTCGTCCCGGTCGAATGAAACCTTTTATGAATCGCGTCACAGAACCTGTTATGCCAATAACAGTCCAGCGAATCGATTGATGAGATCTGCAAATAAGCAATCTGCGAACCTGGATATTTTTAATACCAGTGTTCACCATGTCAAGTCACTATAATTATTTTATTTTGTATTATGCTTTTTATTCTTTTCCTATTTATTTTTTGTCTTACATGTTTCTTTTTGATTCCTATTTATTTTATTTTTAGTGTAGCTAAATTTTCATTCACATATTTTTTCATTCACATATTTTTAAATGTTACTATTTTATTACGTTGGTGTACATAGCTAGTTATAAGTTATTATTACCTTTTTAGTTTTTATTATTCCATTGGATATTAATATTATTATTCTTATTAAGTCTTATATCAAGGGTCACGGCCCGTTAATAAATAAATAAATAAATAAATATGTACACAACCACTTTACACCCCGTTAGGGGTTGGATATCTAACAATTTTGAAGATCGTTACTAGGCGCTTATATAAATAGCCCGCAGAAGTAAAATTGCTTTGATAGCTCGACATGTCTAAAAGTTTTAACGAAGTTTGTGAAAATGTGGATTCAGGGACATTTTTTTTACTCAACCTCTGAACGCCAATAAAAATCTGAACTTTTTTTTTGCTTTAATTACTCTAACAGTACATCTACATATACGTACTAAGTTTCAACTTTCTAGCATAATCCGTTTCTGAGATATAAAAAACCACCCCTCTCTCCCGTACCTTGACACCCCTATCAAAAATTTCATTTTTCTAGGATGTCTCCATAGTGGCTCTATATAATCCTAAATTGTTAGCTTTCTATTCATAATTTTTTTCGAGAAATAAAAATCAGAATGTTTTCCTTTCTACCCCCTTTCACCATCACCCCCAACACCCACACCCCCAAAATTTTTTTCCCTATTAGAAGTTTACCGACCCCAACTCCTGTAAAATTACGGTTTCTGAGAAATAAAAATTACATTTTTTGAAAAATTGTTGTCCCCCCACTTTCGTGATCCACGTCCCCCCTCAAAAAATTTAGTTTCGGTAGACTCCTCTTGTGATCCCATATACAGAAACTAAATTTTATCTTCCTGGTGTAATTGGTTCCGAAGATATTGTAATCCAAAGTTGTTCACCCCACACCCCCACACCCCACCACCCCTCTTAAAAACGTTAGCCCTTGTCTAATCTTGAAGTATCCCTAAGGACAACAACAAAGTTTCAATCTTCTGACATCAATAGTTCAGGAGATATGGATTTTAGAATGTTTCAATCCCGTCTTTCATGCGTTAAAGACTCATTGTTTTCCCCCCCACTTCCACACCCTTTAACCAAGATCGACCATTTTTTTGTAATTGAGTCCATTATCATAGTACTATATAAGTTCCAAGTTTCAGCGTCCTAGCATAAGTGGTTCCTGAGATCTAGAAACCAAAATTTTTCGTTTAAAACGCTCCCCTCTCCTCTCCCCTTGTACCGCCACCCGTCGAAAATATACCAGTTGTAGTGGTTCACCCAGTCTACCCACCATAAAAATTTAAATTTAATATCTCAACGGGTTTGGGAGCTACGCGCCTTCAAACGATTTTGCGTACGGCGTCTACGGCGGACAGACGGACATTTTTTTTTTTTGCTTTTTTGGTGTTTACTAGTCCTAAAACGTGTAAATACAAAATTTCAGGGTAGCAAACTTTTTTGAAATTTCAGGTCGATCACAATACTTTATTATTAAAAAATAATGTCAAATTTATATAAAAGCTAAATTAATCACAAATTTTTAATAACGCGGCTTTCACTATTTTGAATAACTCGAACTGAAAATTTTTGAACCAGGAGGTTATCTGGAACGTTATTTTTTAGGTTGTCAGTCGCATAGTACCCAACACCGCATGTCATCATTAAACACGTTTCGGACTTCTACCCATAAAATAATAAAGTTGGGCCCAGACTGTTGCCAGATTTTTTTTTTTTAAAAAAAGGAAGAAACTTGACTATTATTTATTATTTAATAAATGAAAATTAATTGATTATACATTTTTTATGTGTATCTGTGCGTAAGTGTTATGTGTTGTGAGTATAGTTTTCTTATGTATGTATTGTTAACCTGAAAGAAAATAATATTATATCGAATGACATTCGATTAAACTCGGAAAAACTAAGCCAGTGCTGAATTCAGTTTTAAAACTTATCTACCGGATCTATAAGACCGTGATGATAGCCGCTGGCCTGGTTGAGGATCGGAAAATCGCGACAATTACCTAACTGGTCCGGAATATTTACAATTCTGGGCAGAGGAAACGCGCACTTAATGGTGGCTTCGTTTAATTTACGTGAGCTTGCCATTTCCCCTTTTTCTAGGGTGACATACCTTTTAGTGAATACCGTCCGATAGGGTATTGGCATGTTTATTTATTTCGGCTTTAGGCTTTAGATACGTTTTGTTACGTATGTTGCCCGCCGAGGACTTAGCTTTTGTGCACTTAAAATTATTGAAGACAGGAACACGGTCATGGTTTATAGGATAATCGTCAGGAGTGTTTACAGTAGATATCCATAGTTTATTTGGTTTCACTTTCGCCAAAGTGTTTCCGTTGTGAATACCCGAACTGATTTCCTCAGATTTCTCTAATAAATTTGCCTTTGAGACTGGTACTCGCGGCTGCGTAACTTTCTGTGTACGAGCTTGAATGCACAGGACTCTGCCTTGCTTATTCAATTGCGTCAATCTCTTAAGCGAAAATTTCGGTGCTGTCTCGCGTTCGTCGTTGAGGAGTATTAAGGTTTTGGTAGTTGTATCTATTACGGATCGGTTCCATAAAAAATCCCGACCTAAAATACCATCGTCTACTAAATGCCATTTTGTCCTGAAACTTAGTTTTGAGTGAAGTCCTATTAGAGCGGTGCCCCCCCCCCCTTCCCCCCCCCCCCCCAAGAGCAATTCCGAATTTTCTAAACATACATACTTCAACCGTTCTCCGATTTTTTTTACTCCACTGCAATGTGGACTGTAATTAGCATTTACTGTAGTTCTGCGGTGCAATGCGAAGAACAGAACAGAACCGTGAAAAAATATAAGTTCATTCCATCAAGAATCGCCAAGAATGACGTAATTTGTGACCTTACCATCTCCGATTCTTTTGAAACATTTTGTACTTTAAGAACTAGTGAAAAAAATAATTGAAATTCAATTTTTTGTTTGCATTTCCTCTCGAAACCTAATCACGAAAAACCTCCTAATCGCGTATTAACAGATATACTATCACTTAAACCTCTCTATGTGACAGCGGCGTTTAAGTTTTCTAGCGCGACCCCTTTCTAATCGCTTCCCGAACCTTTGTAGGGTTTCAGTCACATAGTAACCTACACCGCGTCTTAGAATTAAACGCGTTCCGGACTTCTGCCAGAAAATAATAAAGTTGCGCCCAGACTGTTGGCAGATTTTTTTATTCTCTGGACGGACGAGGAACTGTCGATACATCTTTTAAATATCTCCGGAGATAACAACTGCGTGGATAAATCGAGATAATATAAAATTAATTCGGATTGAATTGTGGGACCGATCATCAATGTCGTCTGATTTAAGGAGACAACGGTGGTATATTTTGCGGAGCCGTCAAAAATGACGCGAACTTTCGTAGTGAGGCTGCATTCTTTTATAACGGCGTGATGTCGTAAATAATACCCTGCACTTTTTACTTCATTATCGGTGATTTAACATAAGACGCCCCAGTTGCAAATATTCGTTTGACATTGATTTTTCATTTCGAGGATTTTGGACAATTTTCGTTCGATTCTAGCTAATCGCTTTGTAGTCATAATCCGTGAATCAACAAGATTAGTGTGTATCTAATGGTAAATCAACAATAAAAGTTCTGTGTTTCGGAAGACATTAACTTTCGCTCGTATGGACCAAGTCTAGAAAGAATGATCGTGTTTAATATACTCTTCGACTTTGTTGTAAGAAATGCGATTGATTGTTGTTTTTACAAAAATATAACTTTGGTCGTACTTAATTATCAACGAAAGTAAAATTATTTATTTTTACAGCATAATGTAGCACAATTAAAAACTGAAATACTATTTTTCATGGCACATAGATATGTACCTATATAATTATAAAGTTGGGGGGGCTTTCTCTCAGTTATACAATTCAAATTAATTTTGAATTAGCGGAACTATACAGCACAATTTGAGCAGAACTGCTCAATTATATTTTTTGGAAATTGGCGGTGCTAATTTAACATAATTTTTAGTACATGGTCGTATCTTTTTCCTGACTGAAGTTAAAATAATTTCTTTTTACGGCACAAACGGCACTAATTGAGCACAATTCAGCACAATTGCCAAATTATATTTTTTTTCGAAAATGGCGGGGCTAACTTTACATAATTTTTAGTACATGGTCGTAACTTTTTATTGACTGAAGTAAAAATAATTTCTTTTTACGGCACAAACGGCACAAATTGAGCACAACTCAGCACAATTGCCAAATTATATTTTTTCGAAAATGGCGGGGCTAACTTAACATAATTTTTAGTATATGGCTATAACTTTTTATTGACTGAAGTAAAAATAATTTCTTTTTACGGCACAAATTGAGCACAACTCAGCACAATTGCCAAATTATATTTTTTCGAAAATGGCGGGGCTAACTTAACATAATTTTTAGTACATGGCCGTAACTTTTTATTGACTGAAGTAAAAATAATTTCTTTTTACCGCACAAACGGCACAAATTGAGCACAATTCAGCACAATTGCCAAATTATATTTTTTCGAAAATGGCGGGGCTAACTTAACATAATTTTTAGTATATGGCCATAACTTTTTATAGACTGAAGTAAAAATAATTTCTTTTTATGGCACAAACGGCACAAATTGAGCACAACTCAGCACAATTGCCAAATTATATTTTTTCGAAAATGGCGGGGCTAACTTAACATAATTTTTAGTACATGGCCGTAACTTTTTATTGACTGAAGTAAAAATAATTTCTTTTTACCGCACAAACGGCACAAATTGAGCACAATTCAGCACAATTGCCAAATTATATTTTTTCGAAAATGGCGGGGCTAACTTAACATAATTTTTAGTACATGGCCGTAATTTTTTACTGAAGTAAAAATAATTTCTTTTTACGGCACAAATTGAGCACAACTCAGCACAATTTCCAAATTATATTTTTTCGAAAATGGCGGGGCTAACTTGATGGACATCAATATTTTCGTATTTTCTACACACCTATCTCTCTTGATCACAGTGAAGTTGATAAGTTAATTACTGCACCATGCATCCTTCATAATATGATGCGAAATTCAAAAACTCCTTTTCCAAATTCAAATATATTCAACAAAACGCAGCCGGAATTACCAAAAAAAGATTTTGACAACATTAGCCGCCAGTAAACACCGAAAAAAATTATTATAATTCGAAAAAATTGAAAAATATTAAAAATGTTTTTTAATAGTAAAATAGGTGCTTTAAGGTGGCAAAAACATATTGTATCAAGGCTAAATTGAATCTATGCAAATATACTACTTACAGTTAAGTGCTTCTGAAATTTTAATTAAAAGATTCTTGTTTCAAACTGAAGAAATTCAATACAATATTATATACTTAATGTATAAAACATATATAAAATTATAAAAAATGTTTTTAATGTATTCTGATCCTTATGAAACTTGTGGGGAAGGGATAATAACACAACATGTTGTATTGAGATTAGGGATGTTGAAAAAATATCGATATATCGAAATTGCGATATTTTTTTAACGATATATCGATAGTATCGGACGATATTTTTTAAAGCGATATATTGATATATCGATATTGAAATCCGACTATCGGACCCGATATTTTTTGTTAGGTGTAGCATATTTTACAACTCGAACGGTATTTTTCATTTCTGCTTATTTTTGTGTATGTGTACCTACTCATGCTTTGACCGCAAATTCAGCTATTTCTAGTTGATATTTTACGTGGCACTCTAATGAGTTACTTATGCCGAAGCATTCGAAAAACAGATCGTCTGAATATCTAGAATTAAGCAAACATCTGATCCGAACTCTAGTGATAGCTCTGACTGGTCATATTGTTAAATGAGGAAGCATCTTCATAGAATTAGTCTCTTTGAGAGCAAAATATGCAGAATTTGATGAAGACGAAACTCCAGAGCACATTCTCTGGGAATGTGAGGGACTTGCTCATAAAAGGCTTCATCACTTCGGTCAGAGTTTCATGGAACCCTCGGAATTCCTGGCTATTCCCTTTCGAAAAATACTAAGCTTCACTGAAAGTGCAGGATTCGAAGAGGAACCATAATCCAAAGGGACGTCGCAATAGGCCCAATTGAGGCGTTAACGACAGAGGTGACCAAACCAACTCCTACACGAAAATCTAATATAATGATGTAAATGAGGGATGTCAGAAAAATTTAAACTAGAAAACTGTTTTTCAATCACGTAATGTCTATTTCTGTCGAAACAAAAAGGTGCAAGACGCGTGGTTTCTATAGATGAGGGCAACCAGGCAACTATCCTGTGCACAGGGATCTATCCGCTCAGTACCTTGTTGTTATTGGTTTTTAATTTTGCTCTTTCAAGTAGAAGGGATTTAAAAATCCGGAGGAAAGTCCATGATTTATGGGATATAATATTACAATTAGTTGTGGCAAGAGTACACTTCAACTCTGGCCTTTAGAAATATATATATATATTTATATGTATATATTTTATACAATATTACTTAATATATGATTTTATACAATATTATATCTCTTAAGTCTATTATTATGTATGAGTTTATCTTTATTTTCTATCCTTATTACTGAATTTACACCTCTAAGATCGATTACTTTGTATGGTCCTTTATATGGACTTTCATGCTTTCTTCTGTTTTCGTTTGTTATAAAGACTAAGTCTCCTACTTTTAGTTTTAGAATATTTGTATCTTTATCTTGAATTTCTTTCCTTTTTTGTTTCGGTTCTGGGTAAAACTGTTTAAACCGCAAGACTCCACGAGATCAAGAAGTGCCTCTCCTGAAAAGTTGTATTTTTTACGTTTGATCCATTTTCTCAAAAGCAACTCATGCCACCTATTCTGTCAGATAGAGTAGAAGGAAATTTAAAATGTTTAATTATTTAATAATGTAATATGAGACTGACTTGAAGCTTTCTGTTCGTCAAAATTAGATGTGCAATATATACAACCTTCACAAAAATAATAAAATTTTACTCCACCTCTATATGCTCGTTTTGCAGTAAGGAATAATTGTCCATTCGAGAGGTTTCTGAGAAAGTTAAATATGCTACGGGAAGGGAGATAAGAATTTATTTTTCAATGGAAAAAATATTCGATATATCGATATTTTAATTCGATATATCATCAGCCGATATTGATATTTTTTTCAATATCGATGTATCGATATTTTTTTTCGATATCAACATCCCTAATTGAGATCTTCTTTTTCTGCTTGCTCAAAATTTGAAATTAGTGTAGATTCCACCGAAGTATTAGGTTGTTGCAGATGAGATGTCGTTTTCGGTAGTGCAATTTCAAACAACTTTAACTTTTATTAAACTTAATTTTATTAATCAAAATAGGCACCAGCATATGAAATACACTTCTCTTAACGAGATAGAAGTGCATTTATGCCAGTTTCGATAAAGAGTACAATATTAGGGAACTAGGAAGAGTGCAACGGACTGCCTGTGTTATGATCACAAGAGCCCTTCGCATAACGCATACTGCTGCGTCGGAGGTGTTTATGCATCTATTGCCAGTGGATATCTTTGTGAAACAGGTAGCGGCAAATACAGCAGCTAGGCTATCGAGCTGTGCCCTTTTCAAGCGGAGCTCTAAATTGCATAGTTCAATTCTCAGCGAATTTCTGGGAAGGCCTGCTGATATTAGTACGGACTACTTAATTCCAGGTGTGCATTTTGTGACGCCATACGAAATTGAGTATCCTAGTAGAGTGGAATGGGAGAACAATAGGGTACTACGTGAAGCGGAAATCTCCGTATACAGGGTGTTTGGCACTCCGTCCGCCACCTTGTAAGGGGTAATTCCTTGATATATTTGGAGAAAAAAAATTTTCTACAGGGTGGGTCAATTTTCAATAACAGTGGAGATACAGTGTAGTTAAGAAAAGTGTTTTTGGCCGGTGTTGTGTTCGGGGACCGAATTGTAAGTGAACGAAGAGAACTTACCAGATATGAAGCGGCTGGTCCCGCGGATGGCTTAGGCACTATGCCGGATACTCAAATAGTTTGCGCGAAGCGGATTTGAGCCGCAGGTGGAGAAGGCACAATGCCAGAATGGTGAAAGCCAAGTGAACAATTGGAAGTTCTGTAGAGGCGTGTAGCCGGGCGTAACTTTATTGGACAAATCGCCCCGAGTATGGTCTAACACTTTCCTTTTATACAATTTTACAAATTAACTTCATACAAGAAAAATGAGTTCTTAAATTCTACTTACGAGGTAAATTCCTATCCTAGGCTATGCATAAAAAATGTATATATAATAACTACTTATAAAAAATGTTCTTATCCTAACTTATTCATAAAAAAAGAGTGTCTCTTAGATGTATTTATGGTCTGCGTATATGACCTATATATCTCTATGGAATCCGCACGAGCCATGGACACTATATTCAAGTGCATAGGAAATGCATGGCCAGCAGTATTTACTGCCTGGCATAAAGCGATCATCGCCCGTACAATATTGTATGCATTTCCCATGCACAAGCAAATAAAATCGGAGAACCGATTTCGCGTACGAAATTTATGACGCACAAAAAGGCAAGCATAGGGAATTCCCATAATGATGGTTCCATGCTTATCTTCGTGTGGTCAAGATATTCTTTTGCATAACATAGAGTGACTTGTTTGTTTACTTTAGTGCACTCGATGTTATGCTTTCTTCCAATGTAAAATATGAGATCAGAGTTGTGATCTTGGGATTTTATCTTGTGTGTGGCTCGTAATGATTTATGGGATATAATATTACAATTA
This sequence comes from Beris morrisii, assembly GCA_951812415.1. Classification (NCBI taxonomy): domain Eukaryota; kingdom Metazoa; phylum Arthropoda; class Insecta; order Diptera; family Stratiomyidae; genus Beris; species Beris morrisii. Next base: position 69,753,235 of record OX638313.1, read on the forward strand.
GTTGTGGCAAGAGTACACTTCAACTCTGGCCTTTAGAAAAATATATATATATTTATATGTATATATTTTATACTTAATATATGATTTTATACAATATTATATCTCTTAAGTCTATTATTATATATGAGTTTATCTTTATTTTCTATCCTTATTACTGAATTTACACCTCTAAGATCGATTACTTTGTATGGTCCTTTATATGGACTTTCATGCTTTCTTCTGTTTTCGTTTGTTATAAAGACTAAGTCTCCTACTTTTAGTTTTAGAATATTTGTATCTTTATCTTGAATTTCTTTCCTTTTTTGTTTCGGTTTGAGTAATGAATGACTAGCCATTTGTTGAGAGTTTTTTAATTTTATTTTTAATTCTGACAGATAACTTTCATAATCGTAAATAGGTGAAATTGCTCTCTGAGAGTTATTAATGGAAAGGTTCGCTAAGTGTCCCTATACTAACTCGAAAGGTGTATATTTTGTTACAGAGTGTGGTGTTGTGTTGTATGCAATGCATTATAGGGTATCCAAGTGTGCCATTCATAATTGTCGCAAAAAGTTTGCAAATACTTGTTTAGTACTCGGTGGTTACGTTCGAGTGAACCAATAGTTTCGTGGTGGTAAGGGGTTGACAAGACGTGCTTGATGTTTAGGAATTGGCATATTTGGTTGAATAACTCGTTGGTGTATTCAGTACCTTGATATGTTTTTATACTCTAGATGAAATCATATAGAGTATTATAAGTTTAATCCAGCCCAAAAGTTTGTAACGCATAGAAGGAGTAGGACGATTTTGCCCGTTAAAGAACTTAGCCTTACAAATTCAACCAAACATCCAGATTCAAAATTTCAAGATCCTAGGTCAAGGACATTTTTATGGCATTTTAAGGACATTTTGTATGGCAGCTACCCAGCTGCCATACAAAATGTCCTTAAAACACGTGTTCAAGAATATAGGTCGATAACTTCAGAAGGGTTTAAGCTACGACTTTGAAATTTTGTATGTGTTATTTTTTCAATAGTTGGAGCCAAATGTATGATTATGAAGAAAATCCTATTAGTCCTACGTGTAGCTGCCATACAAATATCCTGTCAAAATGTATTCACTTAATTTACGAAACTCACTATAACTCAAGTAATCTTTTACCTACGAATTCGGAATTTTTTTCAAATTAGTTTTGAGTGAAAAGGAAGTTAGAGTTTACTAGTCAGCGAAATCCTTTAAACCCTTCTGGTAGCTGCCATACAAAATGTCCTCAAAACACGTGTTTAAGAATATTGGCCGATAACTTCAGAAGGGTTTAAGCTGCGTCTTTGAAATTTTGTATGTGTTATTTTTGCAATAGTTGGAGCTTAGTGGATGATTATGAAGAAAATCCTATTAGTCCTTCGTGTAGCTGCCATAAAAATATCATGTCACAATGTATTAACTTAATTTACGGAACTTACTATAACTCAAGTAATCTTTTAGCTATGAATTGGAAATTTGGTACAAATTAGTTTTGAGTAAAAACGAAGTTCGAGTTTACTAATCAGCGAAATCCGTTTACTCCTTCTGGTAGCTGCCATACAAAATGTCCTTAAGACACGTGTTCAACAATATTTTTCGATAACTTTCGAACGCTTCAAGCTACGAATTTGAAATTTTGTACACGTAAATGGTTCCAAGGAAAAGGATAAATATGTTTATTATCTACAATGTCCATATTTTAGTATGACATGTTCTACTATTGCCTTAGCTACTTCTTTCGCTTCTTTTGTGCTCGTTGGTATGGCTATGACGTATTTTGATAGTTCACATTGCGCGGTGACTATATATCTGTATCCTTCTGATATTCGTAGGGGTCCTACTGTATCTATTGCTATTATATCGAAACATTTCGTCGGTGTATCTGTTATCGTAAATTTTTCTTTCGTATGCCTTATTATTTTGTTTTTATTGCAGGATTCACAGTTTTGTACATGTTTCTTTACCATTTTATTCATATGTTTCCATACGTATCGTTGTTTTAGTTTTCCGATTGTTCTTCTTATTCCCGTGTGACCTCCGTGTTTGGATTCGTGATATTCACTGATTAACCTTAGTTGATCTGTTACTTTGTTCACTCTTTCCGGCGGATTATATAACATTATCTGTATATCATTTTGCCTATGACTTTTATTTATTTTATTGTGCACTTCATTATATGCTGATATCAATTCTTTTGTTGTTGTGTATTCGAATATCTTGTCTTTCATTGATAGAGCTAGTTTATTTATTTTCATTCTTTTTAGTTTGGATATAAGCTTCACCAGTGCCTGACCTAAGTCTCGGTGAGGGTTATCGCTGTATTCCATAACTATCCGCTTTTGATTAATTACTTTTAATATTGGCAAATTTTTTCCTTCTTTCTTCACGTGAAATTCTAATTAAGGCAAGTTCCTTACGTCGGATATGGATGTACCTATCCACATGTGGAATTAATCAGACTCGTTAGTGAGTGAGGTTTCCGCGTCGTTATTGGTAACTTCCTTTTTCTTCGATTGTATGGCTGTTGTATGGCTACGGGTTACTACATTAATGGTTTTCGGCATCATGTCTTTTAGTGTTTGTGAATTTATCTTTATTCTCGATAATGCGTCTGCATTTGTATTTATTCTGCCTGGCTTGAATATTATTTGGAAATCATAATCCATTAAGTCTACTCTTATATTAGTTAATTTAGATGATGGGTTCTTATGGGATTTACCCCATTATTTAATGACGCGAGTGGTCGATGGTCTGTTACTACTGTGAATTTTCTACCGTATAGGTATGGTCTGAAATGATTAATTCCCCAGTGAATTGCAAGTAACTCCTTTTCAATAATCGGTTTTCAATAATCGGTTTCAATAATCGGTCTGAAATGATTAATTCCCCAGTGAATTGCAAGTAACTCCTTTTCAATAATCGGTTTATTGAGTTCATGCTTATTGAGTGAACGGCTGTCATAAGATATCGGAAGATCTTTGCCTATATCGCCTTGAGACAAGATCGCTCCTAACGCATAGTCTGAAGCGTCTGTGGTTAGTACAAATTCCTTTTCAAAATCAGGATATTGTAGAATTGGGGGTCGAGTTATCTTAATTGTACGAATGCTTTTTCACAATTTTCAGTCCTTTCAAATTCTTTGTTCTTTTTTAATAGCTCATTGAGTGGTTTAGCTATTGCTGCGAAGTTCTTTACGAAACGTCTGTAATAGTTACAGAAGGCTACAAATCTTCGTACCTTATCAGCGTCTTTAGGGGTGGGGTATTCATTTACTGTTTTACACTTCTCTGGGTCAGCTGTTACACCGTTGGATGTAATTAGGTTTCCTAAATATACTACTTCTGTTTTTAGTAGTTTTATTATTTATTTATTTATTTAAACTGGTAGAGCCTAAAGAAGCCTCACTACTTCTCGAACTACGACCTAAGAGGTCTTTTGTTCCTGGCTCTTAACCACTCCCTAGGCCATATCGATTCCTTTGAGAAAGGATATGATTTTACTCAGGGGAGTCTTCGGCAGGTCTTCATAGGTGAGAGTAAATCCACAGAATGTGTGCCGTGGTTTCAGATGTGATATCACAGGATCGACATGTATCTAGTGATACTTTACCGATGATCTTAAGGTGATAATTAAGGAAATAATGTCCGGAAAAATATCCCATTATGACCCGTGCGTTATAAATGCTTAAGGAAAGGAATTCCGACGCTCTCCTACTTGAGAAGGTCAGGAATTTCTTTGACTGTCTAAGTCCTGAAAGTGAGTTCCAATAATCTTCCACCTGAAGATTTACTCACTTAAAAATACCATCCTTAATGAAGCCTTTACCTACTCCACAGAATGGTTCCGGGCCAATCATTGGTGAGTTGGCTCCCCGCTTAGCTAGCTGGTCAGCCGATTCATTACCCGGAATACCCTCATGTCCTGGCACCCACATCAGGGTTAGACTATTATGATGTGCCAGCTCTTTAAGAAGAGTATGACAGTCCCACACAAGCCTAGAACGGAAACAATAAGATTTCAGCGCTAGCAGTGCCGCTTGGCTGTCAGATAGGATAATAACTGTAGCGCCTTTTGGTTTATTCAGTAGAAGTTTACCTGCGCACAGCTCTATGGCATGTACCTCAGCCTGAAACACAGTGGCGGTTTGGCCCATTGCCGTCCATATTTTACAATTGGGTCCAAATACGCCCGCTCCAGTTCCACTATAGGTCTTAGAGCCGTCCGTGTACCAGACTGAAGCACCTTCCCCAAAATCTAATAGACCAGATTGCCATGATACACGATCTCCCAGAGTCACCATATATGGTTTCTCAAAATCATATATCTTTGGCATGTTATCGTTTACTGAGTCGGTTAGGTCCTTCTGATTAAATTCCTGTAGAATTTTAAGGTGACCGACAAGGTCTCCTGCCTTGAATTTATTGTACTGCTGTAGCCTTATGGCCTCTCTCAGAGCCTCCTTCTTTATCTCTAAGTGTAATGGGGCCAAGTCTATCATGGCTTCCATTGCAGCAGTGGGACATGATTTAAGTCCCCCTGTAATGCTAAGAACGGCACGCCTCTGAATTTTTTTCAGGGCCTTCTGTGCTGTGATTTGTTCAACCTTTGACCACCACACCATAGCGGCATATGTGATCATTGGTATTATAATAGACTTGTTGGTCCAGTATACCATATTTGGTCTGAGACCCCAAGTGGTACCACAGAGCCTTCGACACATAAAAGACAATGTTACTCGTGTGGAGATGTTTTTAAGATGTAAATTCCAAGTCAGACACTTGTCCAAGGTAATTCCCAAGTATTTGACATCGGACGAGAATGCAATTGTAGTTCCTCTCACAATCGGGGGCCTTAAGTTTACCTTCCGTCTTCTAGTGAATGGCACTATAATTGTTTTACTTGGATTTATACTTAATCCCTGTTGGATGCACCAGTGATCTACTATCTCTAGGGCCTCTTGCATGCGGTCCGAAATGACACAGTGATCACCAGGTCATCAGCGTATGCTTGAGTCTCAAAACCCTTGATGCTCTGATCCTTAAGGAGATCATTTACAACAATGCACCACAGTAGTGGGGAGAGTACACCTCCCTGAGGGCATCCTTTCACCGCTCGTACAGTGAGACCTTTACCTCCGATCTGAGCCGAGATTCTATGAGAGCCAAGCATCGCTACTATCCATCTCGTTACCGTTTCTTGTACTCCTTCTATCTTACGAGTAAGTAATTCAATGGATTTGTAGGAAGTGTTGTCAAAAGCACCTTCAACGTCAAGAAAAGAGCATAATTTAGTAGTTTACACTTGCCTGGGTTTAGTTTGAGATTATATTTTCTTAAACGTTCAAATTTTCAGATTTTGGTTGTGATGTTTCAAAGAACATCCGAAAACTATTATGGCGTCTACATACAAAAATGCTTTGGCATCGAGACCTGAGAGAGATATGGTCAACATACGTTGAAAACTATTGGATGATATTTTCAATCCAAATGGTAGACGTTTGAACTGATAATGTCCATTATTAGTGGAAAATGCAGTTAGTGGTTTAGATTCATGTTCCAACTCTATTTGGTTGAATGAACTTGTCATGTCTAAGCTCGAAAAGTATTTTGCTCTGCCTATTCGGTCTAAAACGTCTTCTAAGCGTGTGAGTGGGAACTTATCGTTCACTAGTTTTTTGTTGAGTTGTCTGTAATCAACTACTAGTCTCCAACATTTTGTGTCATCCTCGCTTCTTTTCGGTACGATAAGAAGTGGAGAGTTATGTGGGCTCACAGAGTGTTCTATGATCTTTTTGTCTAGAAGATCTTTGACTTGCTTGTTTATTTCTTCATGGTGCACGTGTGGTAGTATATAGTTATTTATATGTACAGGATTATTGTTTATCATCATCTAAATAGAAGAGGTCTTGAAATTCTTTGCAAATTTGTTCTATGGTATGTTTTGAATCTATGTCTCTTGAATTTATTTTCAATTTTTGCTTGAGTTTTTCCCATCTGTGTGTGGTTGGTATACTATTTGTTTTTAGTAATTTAAATTTGTTAATTGGTTTGAGTTCTAATTTCAAATCATTTATGTCTAACGTTGTTTCGGAATCTCCTGTATTTAATAGTCTAAAGTGCTTGATGCCTCTGGCTGGGATTATAGTGTAACCTATAAAAATATTATCTGATAGTTGTTTTCCACATACCAAACTATCTTCTGTGTTGAATAGTTCTACTGGGTGGATGATTTCAGTTCGTGGGGGAATTTTGATCTGAAATATTTTTGTGTTCATTGAAAGTGTATGTTCCCTAGAGTCTGTGTTTATTGAGAAAGTGTATGAGTCGTAATCTACTCTGGCTCGAAATTTTGCGAAAAAATCTCGTCCTAATATTCCGTCTGTCGCGATTGGAAAATCGGTATCGACTACTTGGATTTTATGTGAAATGAATTCGTCCTCTAGACTGAATTCTAAATTTACAGTGCCTAAAGTATTGATTCCCTGATTTGTAATACCTGACAATTTACAGTATTCTCGTTCATTACTGTCATATCGATTTATGGCGTTGTTTAATTTGCATATTGATATGTCTGTTCCCGTATCTATTAGTAACTTTATTTGTTTGTTATTGTTTGTTCTTAACGTTATATAGTTTGTTATCCCCTCATCAAATTCTATTATATTTAATTTGTATTTATTTATTTTTTTCTGGCAGTTGTCCTTTATGTGGTTTCCTTTTTGGCATACTATGTCTTTCGTCTTCCCCGAGTGTCCTATGTCTGTGTTTCCTCGTTGGATTCGGGGGCATCCTCGTTTCCCTGTTCTTCTAGAACGTAAATTCTATTGTTTTGCTGATTTCCAGCATTACTTTGGAAATTCCTCCTTTGCACATTATTGTTGTTATTATTATTTTGTTGTTTCCTGTTTTGACCGTTTCTGTTATTATTGTAATTATTTCTATTTATATTATTGTTATTACTATTATTCCTATTTTGATTATTATTATTATTTATATTCTGATTGTTATTATTGTAATTGTTATTGTTCCTGTTATTGTTGAATGCTTGTGGATTATTTCCATTCCACTGTCTATTACCATTATTGTTGTAATTTCTTTGCATATTGCCGTTTCCTAGTCGGTGCCGGTTGTTGGGGAATCTATTTCCACCATAGTGAAGTATTTTGTTTTCCTTTAACGTGTTAGCTGCTTCTTCAGCGAGGGTAGTTGCTTCCCTGAATGTTTTTACACGACTAGCTTTTATTGTTTGGATTAGGTTTCTATTCCATATTCCTTTCTTAAATGCATTTAAAGCAAGGATATCATTGGTTTGGGTCAGGATTTGCCTGCCTTCTTCGTTGATTAACTCGTCGATTTTCTCTGCAAATTGCGAAATGGTGCACTGGTTTGTTTGTTTTAGGTTTGAAAGTTCCGCGATTAATGTATTTGTGGTTTTAGTAGGCTTGTATAATGCTTCAAGGTTCGTTGATAATTCGGCGATAGTTTTGGATGTGGGGAGTGTATTAAGTTTATTTCTGGTTATTGCTGTTAATTTAGTGTTTATTACTAGAGTGAGGAAGTCTGGTTTTTGCTCCGCTGTTATGAATTTTTCGATTATCTTCGTAACGCTCAAGAATTGACTAATGTCTCTATATTTTCCAGAAAAGTTTGGAACTGTTTTTGGACTTGAAAAGATGTTATTGGTTGCCATGGTTGGTTGATTTTACTTTATTATTTTTTAATAATAAAGTATTGTGATCGACCTGAAATTTCAAAAAAGTTTGCTATCCTGAAATGTTGTATTTACACGTTTTTATTAAGGTTTTCAGATACTCTGTTCTGAAGTTCTGAGTTTAGCATTTTGGTCACACTCTCCATAAATTAACATCATGTCAGCATATTCTTCATTGGAGTACTCAGGCATTTTGAAATAATTTTTTAAATTCTACTGACAACCTTATTAACTAAAACTGAGAAAAATATGAAGGTAGTTTTGCTTTTATAGGCTTTTTATTTTGTAAGACACCCTATTAAAAAAGGCATAGTACCGCATCCAGTAGTACCTACCACGTCCAGGTAAAAGCATCAATTATGTTGAAACTCACTTACATTTCATTGTTTTCCTTCATACTTTAAATAGTAATAAATGTGCAATAAAAATACTTCAGTACTACCGACAAATTAAACAGATTCTTGGACGAGGTCCACTTTATGGCACTGACTTTTAAATATTTAATTTTTATGCGATATGTATTTTTACCTGTTACTTCCAAAATTGTCGTGGTCTTATTAGAGTCTGATCTAAAAACACTGCCACTCTGTTAACACTTACTTTATTATATATTATATATTTATACAAACTATTAACTAGCTTTATAAACTGTTAACTGACTAACTATTAACATTTCTACACTTACTTTATTTCACTTGATTACTAACTATTCAAATACTTCAATATATTTCAATACAAATACTTTATTTCACTTGATTCCTAACTATTCAAATACTTCACTTTTTAATGAAAAACCAACCGGTCGGTTTGAAACGCGATCGAAAACTCCCCGTTTTTTGGAGTTGGGAAAATCGATCAGCAATTATCGCTTGGACAATTATTGTCCATCAGCCAGATAATTGCTGATCTGCATCGACCATCGATCAATTCTCGGTGGTTGACCCGAGTTGGCCAGAATTGATCGATAGTCGATGTTGCAAAAATCCCGCTGACCGCCGAGCAAAGGTATCCGGCCTTTAGCCCAATTTAAGTTTATCACCTCGTATCGGAAATTGCGACATAGTTCGAATATTGAACCCAATCACCGATACGTGGTGTGTGTAGGGAGAGTCGGAGTCAACCGGACCACGACAATCGTAACTCATACATATGTATGCAGCTTTTGTAGGTAATAATACGGCTCATAAAAAAATGAAATTAAAATGACATTTTTATAATGGGGTTTTCGGAGAAAAACTACATTGATCACTGAATTTTTAGGGTTGACGTAGCAAAAATTTGTGTTTTCGAGTAAATATCTCAAGATTGGGTGCAGTTACAATTTAGACTTTTACATCAAATGAAAGGCAATTCGATTGCCTAAAAAAGGAGCTATAACACTTTGCCTTGTGATTATTCGTTTTCAAGATTTAACGTTTTAAGTGAGTGAGGGTACCGGTCAAAAACACTTTTCTTAACCACCCTGTATCTCCACTAATATTGAAAATTGACCCACCCTGTAGAACAATTTTTTTCTCCAAATATATCAAGGAATAACCCCTTACAAGGTGGCACACGGAGTGCCAAACACTCTGTATATATTTTTTTTTATACATCTGCTGATTTGTTCATAATTTTGGTTATTGTTCTGTTGAGACTGCAATATCCCCTGGATATTACAGTCAGAAAAATGAATAAGTTACGGAGGAATTATTTGTTTGTACCTGAAAATGGGTCCCGGCATTCGTTAGAACGCCGCAGTAAGAACCCAGGAAAAGAAGGTATAAGCGCCTCAGAAAGAGACGCAAATTACCTTTGAGTTTTGAGCTGGAAAAAGAATTAAGTATTAAGTTTTGCGGACAACTTACTGGTTCCAATTTTCAAGTGAAGAAATGTAAAAAGATTGTCGATGGTTAATTTAAAATAAGTACTTTTATTTTCAAGACGTCTGTCGGTTCTGGTTTTTACAAAATACTGAGCGCTTAATTCTAATTACAAAAAACTTATATACTAAAAAATTGCCGACTGACACGGAATTGAGTATCGTGTTCCACTTTGGGAAAATAGTCAATTCTGTGTCACTCGGTTAACTTTGTTTTGGAATTCAATCCAAACCTTAACCGGGTCGCACTTTGCGTAACGGAATTGGGAACTCTAGCCGAACAGTCGATTGTCTAGCTAGAGTTGCAATTTCGCTTCCGTAATGCATGCCGGCGCTAAGACCTGAGACGGAACTCCGAAATTTACTTATGACTAATTAAATGTTATGAATTCGATACACAATATGTTGACACCGGTAATTTCCAGCAGGTTGCCGACAGAACGAGCTAATGCAGTTGTTTACGTTTTTTACGTTTGTTTACAACCTGCAAGCTGTGCGGTTGTTTGTGCTTTTTCATTCTGTTAACAAATTGCACGCCAACCTGCCGGTAATTGGTGATCAAGTGTAAATCCAAACATGGAATTTTGGTGCCGATAGGGTGCTGGGCACAACATCCCTCCCTATCCGGTGAGTTTGGATTTACTCTAACAGATATGTAAAAAAAAAAAAGTCTTAGTCTTAAAAAGGAAATTCGATAACAATAAAATTAAAAATCTGGTATACAAATTAAGTTAAGGGTGTATCAAATGAAATGAACGAAAATCATTTTTTTTTTTAAAATAGAGTTTAAAAGCTTAACTAAATGGGAATAAAATCAGTATGCACTAAAAATTAATACCTAATTTGCAAATTCACCCTCTTATGCTTACATAGAGCCATCTTAAAAACTAATTATTAACAATACTATCTTAATTTAGTTACTATAGCAATGTGTATTTATTTATACTAAAATATGTATGTTAACAATACGCGAACGTTATGCCATCTGTTATTTTCGCTGGGACCTCCCGGTCCACCGGAGTCTCGTATTCAGACGGAACCCGTGGTGGTGGCTCCTTTGGTTTCTGCACCCTCTGCTTTGGCCTCGTGTGGACGACCGGGTGGTGTGTTCGTGGGTGAATATCGTTTGTAACGTGGGTGGTGACCTCCTTCAGCTCGATGTTCCTGGCTAGGTTGTTCGCTGGTAGTATGGAATGAATTTTCACTCGGTGTGCATGAAGAAATCGTAGACCAATCAAACAGACCGCTAACAGTAGGACCAAAAACGTACTTATTCCAATTATGGAATATCGGTGAAACTCGATTTCGCTCCTTTGTTCGCTCACCCTCCTCGTGTTTAATGTTCTCGCGAATTCGTCTTGTAGCTCTTCTAATGATTTGCGTCCCTCGGCCAAGGACTCGGCAATGTCCTTATGATTCCCTACCTGGAGTGGTAAGAGTTTCCGGGGCTTCTGGGTTAGATCTTCCACGTCGAATTCTGCCAAACTCTGTTTCATAGCTTCCGACAACTCTCCGTAGGCAACCCTTGGCTGTTTGTACTCCGTTGTAGTGAATAACGTTTCCTCGTATGGCAGCCTCAACTCTCTGTTGCTGAGCTCGCAGGGCTGTAACAATTTCAAAAAACCAAAGCTAGTCAGGTTTGCGGTGTAATGCTCACCCTGATGTTCGACTGCCAGGATAAGTGGATTCTTCATTTTGTAAAGCCACTGGTTACTGGCCTCCATTTTCATCAACACTCCTTCAGTCGCCGGTACCGCCGTATACGTGCAACTTGTTGCTGGTGACGTGGAATGTTGTAATAGCTCAACAAGGCAATCTGGACTCCCGTTGGTAAGTATGGGTCCATTGTGGCGACATATATTTACTGACGAGGTGGCATTGTAGGCTACACTTTTGCACTGCGAGTAATCCCTCTGGGACATTGTAATGAAGGCGCTGTGCGACTCTGTTTCCGCTATGTATGGTATTCGTGTCTGCAGCATCAGATCCCATTGATCGTTGAGTTTCTTCGGCAGATAATAGATTTTGTGTATCGAATAAATCGCTGGGTCGGGTAGTGGAATCTCTATTTTGACTAAAAGATCGGAACCATCTAGCATCGTTGTTGTACGAGCAGCTTGATGTAGCGCATATAGATTCCGGGAGAACGGCTTAGTCTTTGCCGATAACAACAATTTTTCAAGCATTGCCGTTATGTCCGTTATGTCAAAAATGAATGGATGCAGCCTGTTGTTGTACAAATCATTCAGGATCGATAGCTCGGTGGATTGTCTGCTATGCACTTCCAGGAGGTTAGCGTTGATCAATGCAATCAGCTCCTAAACTTCGGTTTTCAGCTTCAGTTTATTAATTTCGTCGTTGGTTGTTGCCGCAAAATTATCGTGAGCTGTGCCTAATTCACGAAGGTTTTCTGATACGAGACTCATATCGTGAGTTAGGTTCGCCACCGGTCGGCTCAGTTTGTCAAAATTAGACTTCATCACCGAGACTTGACGGGACATCAGCTCAAATGTCTCCGCATCGTGTCGGCCCAACGTGTTGAGCTGGCTATATACCTTATGCGCATCGTCGCTGTCCATCGTGCCGAAAGCCCATTTGGCAAACTTTCCGAGGAACTCTATGGCTCTCCGGGATCTTCGCAGGTTAAAAATGTGTCGTACATGTTCGCTGCTTTGGCGTAGATTCTTAATGATTACTGCCGTCTCCTTCACCATATGAAGGCACATCCTTTGGAAGCCGTTTACGCTGGTCACTGGAACGTGGGTATCTTCTCGAAGTTGTTGATGGCTGGAGGGCGAGTTCATCTTGAAGTGCTGTTGGCCATGTTGATGGCCGGGAAGCCATTTCATCGTAGGATGTTGTTGCTCGTGTTGAGGAGGTTTCAGCGATCTTTTGGCCCGTTCGACTTTCTGATCTGTTACTGATGAGTTACATAATTGGTTAATCTGCCGGTCGTATTGGTCCGCGATATCTAGAGCAACCGAGAAATCCATAGGAGTGAACTTGGTGAAGACAGTCCATACATTTTTGTAGAATACAGCATCCCCTATTTTCTCGAACAAGACCGAAGTGTCCTCTAACCGTTCAACGGTGAAGGGCGGCGTCCCATTGACGATTTTGGATAGCATAACGCCAATAACGACGTAACATAACAGAATTACTTTATACATAATAATAAAAAAAAAAAAAAATTCTCTAAATGAAAACCAAAACTAAATTAATTGTATTGTATGTTGTTGGAGGTGAACTAATAATAATGTAATAATATGTTTTACTATAAGCTTAAATTTTACTAGTCTCTAATTCCTAAAAAGTCTTCTTTGGTTACTATTAAATTATCTACTTTATTTTCTTATTTTCACTATTCTATTTCGTTTTGAATGCTTAGGATATACGTTTTCTTAAAACTTAAATTTTAGTGAATTATAATAATAGTTATACAGGGTGTTTGGTACTCCGTGCACGACCTTGTAAGGGGTTATTCCTTGATATATTTGGAGAAAAAAATGGTTCTACAGGGTGGGTCAATTTTCAATATTAGTGAAGATACAGGGTGGTTAAGAAAAGTGTTTTTGACCGGTACCCTCACTCACTTAAAACGTTATATCTTGAAAATGAATAATCACAAGGCAAAGTGTTATAACTCGTTTTTTAGGCAATCGAATTACCTTTCATTTGATGTAACAGTCTAAATTGTAACTGCACCCAATCTTGAGATATTTACTCGAAAACACCAATTTTTGCTACGTGAACCCTTAAAATTCAGTGATCAATGTAGTTTTTCTCAGAAAACCCCATTATAAACATGTCATTTTAATTTTATTTTTTTATGAGCCGTATTATTACCTACAAAAGCTGCATACATATGTATGAGTTACGATTAACATTTTGGAAGTAATAGGTAAAAATACATATCGCATAAAAATTAAATATTTCAAAAGTCAGTGCCATAAAGTGGACCTCGTTTAATTTGTCGGTAGTACTGAAGTATTTTTATTGCCCATTTATTACTATTTAAAGTATGTAGGAAAACAATGAAATGTAACTGAGTTTCAACATAATTGATGCTTTTACCTGGATGTGGTAGGTAATACTGGGTGCGGTACTATGCCTTTTTTAATAGGGTGCCTTACAAAATAAAAAGCCTATAAAAGCAAAACTACCTTCATATTTTTATCAGTTTTAGTTACGTTGCTAACAGAAGAAGGTGTCAGTAGAATAAAAAAAATAATTTCGAAATGTCTGAGTACTCCAATGAAGAATATGCTGACATTGTGTTAATTTATGGAGAGTGTCGCGAAAATGGACAAGCCGCGCGAAGGCTTTACCATCAGAGACATCCCCATCGACGGACACCTGACAGGAGAGTATTTCAGGACGTTTACAGGAGAATTAGGGAAACTGGCAGCGTTAGAACAAGGAGAGTAAATGCAAATCCTGCGCCTATAATCGCTGTTCAGATTGACGAAAGAATACTGCAAACAGTGCAAAATGATCCATCGATCAGTATCCGACGCTTGGCATTGCAGTTTAACGTATCTACTTGGAAGGTTTGGAGTATTTTAAAAGTAGAACGCTTCCATGCCTACCATCACACACCAGTACAGGAGCTGCTACCCATTGATTTCCCCAAACGGATGGAGTTTTGCAATTGGCTCCTTGAACGACAAATAGATGACGACAATTTTTTCAACAATATTCTGTGGACGGATGAGTCCCAATTTACCAGAGACGGTATCACAAACTTCCACAACCTACATACGTGGGCTGAGAGCAATCCACACACAAGAAGAGCGGCATCATTTCAGCACAGATTCAGCGTCAATTTATGGGCAGGCGTGATTGGTGACGATTTACTTGGACCTATTAGGCTTCCGCGTACTCTAAATAGCTCCAATTACTTACAGTTTTTATCAAATGATCTACAGGACTTATTGGATGATATTCCACTGGTACGATTGGCTTCCATGTTTTACCAACACGATGGTGCTCCAGCTCATTACGGCCGACAGATCACAGATTGGTTAAATTCCAATTATAGCAATCGCTGGATCGGTAGAAATGGACCGATACACTGGCCTGCAAGATCTCCTGATCTTACTATTATGGATTTCTTTGTATGGAGACGGATGAAGGACCTAGTCTACGCAACGCCAGTAGAAACATTGGAAGATCTAAATATCAGGATCGATGCGGCAGCAATAGAAGTAAGGCAGCAGTTGAGGAATATGAATACCAAGAGAACACTCGCCAAACGAGCTTTAGCGTGCATTCAAAATGAAGGTGGCCATTTTGAACATTTATTATAACAAATTTTTTTTAAATAAAACATAAAAACCATTATTAAATTCTTTTAGTTCAAACAAGTAGTGTAGATCAACATGCACATGCACTGACTTTTGGAATATTTAATTTTTATGCGATATGTATTTTTACCTATTACTTCCAAAATGTTGATCGTAACTCATACATATGTATGCAGCTTTTGTAGGTAATAATACGGCACATAAAAAAATAAAATTAAAATGATATGTTTATAATGGGGTTTTCTGAGAAAAACTACATTGATCACTGAATTTTAAGGGTTCACGTAGCAAAAATTGGTGTTTTCGAGTAAATATCTCAAGATTGGGTGCAGTTACAATTTAGACTGTTACATCAAATGAAAGATAATTCGATTGCCTAAAAAACGAGTTATAACACTTTGCCTTGTGATTATTCATTTTCAAGATATAACGTTTTAAGTGAGTAAGGGTATCGGTCAAAAACACTTTTCTTAACCACCCTGTATCTCCACTGTTATTGAAAATTGACCCACCCTGTGGAACAATTTTTTTCTCCAAATATATCAAGGAATAACCCCTTACAAGGTCGTGCACGGAGTACCAAACACCCTGTATTGAAATTAATAATTAGAAAATTTCCGTTTATCCTTGTGTAATTTAAAGTGGAATTAAAAATTCGTTTGGTGTTATGTCTTCCTTAAAGAATCCTCCTTGAAGAAGCTATTGGTCTTATATTATCGTCTGGACCTCTATGAAGGAGTACCTGAAAGTAAAGGGAGTTGCTAAAAATGCTGAAAGAAGAAAATGAAAGAAAAATACATATTTATACAGGGTGTTTGGTACTCCGTGCACGACCTTGTAAGGGGTTATTCCTTGATATATTTGGAAAAAAAAATTGTTCCACAGGGTGGGTCAATTTTCAGTAACAGTGGAGATACAGGGTGGTTAAGAAAAGTGTTTTTGACCGGTACCCTTACTCACTTAAAACGTTATATCTTGAAAACGAATAATCACAAGGCAAAGTGTTATAACTCGTTTTTTAGGCAATCGAATTATCTTTCATTTGATGTAACAGTCTAAATTGTAACTGCACCCAATCTTGAGATATTTACTCGAAAACACCAATTTTTGCTACGTGAACCCTTAAAATTCAGTGATCAATGTAGTTTTTCTCAGAAAACCCCATTATAAACATGTCATTTTAATTTTATTTTTTTATGAGCCGTATTATTACCTACAAAAGCTGCATACATATGTATGAGTTACGATTAACATTTTGGAAGTAATAGGTAAAAATACATATCGCATAAAAATTAAATATTCCTAAAGTCAGTGCATGTGCATGTTGATCTACACTACTTGTTTGAACTAAAAGAATTTAATAATGGTTTTTATGTTTTATTTAAAAAAATTTGTTATAATACATGTTCAAAATGGCCACCTTCATTTTGAATGCACGCTAAAGCTCGTTTGGCGAGTGTTCTCTTGGTATTCATATTCCTCAACTGCTGCCTTACTTCTATTGCTGCCGCATCGATCCTGATATTTAGATCTTCCAATGTTTCTACTGGCGTTGCGTAGACTAGGTCCTTCATCCGTCCCCATACAAAGAAATCCATAATAGTAAGATCAGGAGATCTTGCATTCCAGTGTATCGGTCCATTTCTACCGATCCAGCGATTGCTATAATTGGAATTTAACCAATCTGTGATCTGTCGGCCGTAATGAGCTGGAGCACCATCGTGTTGGTAAAACATGGAAGCCAATCGTACCAGTGGAATATCATCCAATAAGTCCTGTAGATCATTTGATAAAAACTGTAAGTATGTTGTGAACGGAGGCCTTGGAGTGAATATTTCGACTTGAAAAAGTCAAAATATTCGAAGGAAAGGAAGGTTTAGGAAAGAGTGGGCCAATTCCTACGTCTGAATTGGTGGCTGAAATCCGAGCGGAAGCGACACGCTTGCTGGCGGCCGGGACTAGCTACGGCAGTTGTGGGGGGGTTCTTGCCCAGATTTCAGTCCATAAACCCTTGGCCTGTACAACAAAAAATTTCGTGTCGGCTTACTCCACGGATTTAAAATGGGACTATTTTCCCAATAGGTCGTGAAAGACCAAGAAGCGGTGGAGTGCGCGACTTCGCGATTTGTCAGGGCGCTTAGGTGTTATAGCGCCCTGCCTGCCCACCCTACCTCAGCCATGACTGTCCTAAAACAACATCCGTCATGGCCCCTTATTAAGGTTCAGGGCGAAGCTCAAACGCTCGGGTTCTTTTAAATGGCTCTTCTAGCCTCTAAGCATCATTACGATTAATAGCCCAAGAAATAGTGCCTCAAAACGGCATAAAAAAATCATAAGAACAAAAAAAAATCTGCAAAAGAATACCAACCCTAACCAAACCATAACAAAAAAATTTAACAAAAAGAAAACTCACCAAATTTTATCTGTTTCACTTTGATTGTAAATTATTAATATTATTGTTTTTAAACCTTTTTTATTTAATTTAATTTTTCAGTCCGTCCTGTCATTGTCAGTCATGTTGTGTTTTATATTTATGTTATAATTATTTAAATTTATTATTTTAAATTACCATTTTTAATTTAATTCACAATTTTACTTCAATTTTAAAATTTTAGCTAATTTAATTTATTTATTCATTCTAATTCGTTTTAATGGGTATTTTCTTTTTTTTTTCTTATTTCGACGTCTTTACGTTATTCAATCCACCCTTTTATCACATTTAAGCTTAATCGATTTATTTTTACGAAAACTCCATTGATTATTGCGTTAAAATTAACCGAATGTGTACGCGCATCTCAGGTAAAAATACGTAGGATTGGCTTTTCAAAGACTTTCGTCTATCATAATCACATGAGTTTCACACTCGCGCAGGACGATTCACAAGTATTTAAAACCTTCGCCCGTTTATCAGCTGGTCTTCGGAGGGCACAAACTCGAGCGCCGTTTCGATTTCCACAGATTTACAATAAAATTTAACTGGGCAAAAGAGAGTTGGAAATTGACCGAATTCCTCACAAAATTCTACATCACGGCACCACTACAGAACTCTTTCTTTTGCACTTTCACAGGTTCAAAATAATATTTAAAACTTTAATTTTAGGCCGAACGAAGAACGATTAATGCATGTAATTTGTGCAATTCTAATTTCGTGGTGCACACACGTCAGAAAAATCGGACAGTCTCTCAAAACATTCGCCGGAAATTTGCCGTTATTTTTCGGATTCGGTTCGGATCTTTTTTTTTCTTTTACAATTAAAAGGGAAATGTGGTAGTAAAACACGAAATTAACGCAAAAGTTGAAAAACACAAAAAAACAAATTATAAGTTAAAATTTCCGAGTTTTGTTTGGTTTGCTACGAGTATTTTACTTAGTGCCATCATTTGAAAATATTCCAAACTCCCTGTTCCGATGAAACTGAACGAAATATCGAATCTTTTTGGTGGGACCCGTTCTGCGAATCAAAAATCGAACCTTCAACTCGCAATTGACGACGTTCTTCGCACCGACGAACACTTTTCTCACACCTCCGTACGCGACATTTTTTTTTTCTTGCTTGTGTATCGCGGCGGACTTTCAGAACACTCTTTTCGGAAACACGTCACACACAATCGGCCAACAATTGCTCGCAATGTTTTCGAACAATACCCCGAATTTCTATTGCACGCAATTGCAATTTAAATTGGATCGTTTTTCCTTTTGGGGAGAATTTTTTTCAGCCTCTAACGAATTCCGCGTTGGACTTGACCCGACCGTCGACTCTTTTCCGAGCTCAACCCGTTCTTTTCTTGCCCGCTATGCCGCTTCCGGCATTTACCGAATAACGGTCCCTCTTTTTGTTGCCGCTCAGTTGGTGGCAGTTGTGGGTGCGGTCACAACTCAGCGTAATGCTGAGTTCTGAGCGCAACCGCTCAGCGGAAATTTGTGAGTTGTCGCTTGACAACTCAACAAGTAATTGGAGCTATTTAGAGTACGCGGAAGCCTAATAGGTCCAAGTAAATCGTCACCAATCACGCCTGCCCATAAATTGACGCTGAATCTGTGCTGAAATGATGCCGCTCTTCTTGTGTGTGGATTGCTCTCAGCCCACGTATGTAGGTTGTGGAAGTTTGTGATACCGTCTCTGGTAAATTGGGACTCATCCGTCCACAGAATATTGTTGAAAAAATTGTCGTCATCTATTTGTCGTTCAAGGAGCCAATTGCAAAACTCCATCCGTTTGCGGAAATCAATGGGTAGCAGCTCCTGTACTGGTGTGTGATGGTAGGCATGGAAGCGTTCTACTTTTAAAATACTCCAAACCTTCCAAGTAGATATGTTAAACTGCAATGCCAAGCGTCGGATACTGATCGATGGATCATTTTGCACTGCTTGCAGTATTCTTTCATCAATCTGAACAGCGATTATAGGCGCAGGATTTGCATTTACTCTCCTTGTTCTAACGCTGCCAGTTTCCCTAATTCTCCTGTAAACGTCCTGAAATACTCTCCTGTCAGGTGTCCGTCGATGAGGATGTCTCTGATGGTAAAGCCTTCGCGCGGCTTGTCCATTTTCGCGACACTCTCCATAAATTAACACAATGTCAGCATATTCTTCATTGGAGTACTCAGACATTTCGAAATTATTTTTTTTATTCTACTGACACCTTCTTCTTTTAGCAACGTAACTAAAACTGATAAAAATATGAAGGTAGTTTTGCTTTTATAGGCTTTTTATTTTGTAAGGCACCCTATTAAAAAAGGCATAGTACCGCACCCAGTATTACCTACCACATCCAGGTAAAAGCATCAATTATGTTGAAACTCAGTTACATTTCATTGTTTTCCTACATACTTTAAATAGTAATAAATGGGCAATAAAAATACTTCAGTACTACCGACAAATTAAACGAGGTCCACTTTATGGCACTGACTTTTGAAATATTTAATTTTTATGCGATATGTATTTTTACCTATTACTTCCAAAATGTTAATCGTAACTCATACATATGTATGCAGCTTTTGTAGGTAATAATACGGCTCATAAAAAAATAAAATTAAAATGACATGTTTATAATGGGGTTTTCTGAGAAAAACTACATTGATCACTGAATTTTAAGGGTTCACGTAGCAAAAATTGGTGTTTTCGAGTAAATATCTCAAGATTGGGTGCAGTTACAATTTAGACTGTTACATCAAATGAAAGATAATTCGATTGCCTAAAAAACGAGTTATAACACTTTGCCTTGTGATTATTCGTTTTCAAGATATAACGTTTTAAGTGAGTAAGGGTACCGGTCAAAAACACTTTTCTTAACCACCCTGTATCTCCACTGTTATTGAAAATTGACCCACCCTGTGGAACAATTTTTTTCTCCAAATATATCAAGGAATAACCCCTTACAAGGTCGTGCACGGAGTACCAAACACCCTGTATAAAAAAAATGATTATTCGTGGAATATTTTGATACGATTATTGTGTATTTTTCGTATTTTATTCCCGGTTTTAATTGATGTAGTAACAGCTCCATTGACTTCTACCACTTCATAGGGACCGATCCAAATTGGGGAGAACTTATTCTTTCTACTAGGGTTCTTGAGTAAGACCTTCTGACCCACTTTTACCACTATCGGATTTACATCTCGATCGTAGGCTCGCTTAGATGTTCCTTTTGCCTTTTGAAGGAATTCTCGAGCGAGTTCGTGTGCTTTTTGTATCTGATGTTTTAGTTGGTCCGGGTATTCAGGAAGGTGGCCCGTATTTTTCGGCGCCCTTCTTAGATTTGTGGGCATCTCAAAGGAAAACCCGTACAAACAACTCAATGGGGACAGTTTAGTGGAAACGTGAGGTGTGTTGTTGTGGACGTGCATCGCCTGCTTTAGCCATTGATCCCAATTTTTCCCATCGGTTTCCACGAAACTTCTTAGGTATTCAGCAAGAGGCCTATGACTTCGTTCTAGTGAACCATTTGCTTGTGGGTGATAAGCAGTGATATGCATCTTCTTTATACCTAAGAGTTTGCAGGTTTCCGAAAATAGTCTAGAGGTAAAATTGGTACCATTGTCTGTTACTAAACACTTTGGGATTCTGTACCTCGTTATGATCTCGTCATAAAAAGCTTTGGCGACTGACACTGCCTCAGCATCTGGGAGTGGAACGCATGCCATGTATTTCGTTAGGTCGTCCTGGAACGTCAGTATATAACGATTACCGGAGTAGGTTATTGGTAGGGGACCCACCATATCCATGTATACCTTGTCGAAAGGATATTCTGGCGTATCTGTTAGTTCCATCGGCATTTTCGTTAGTCTAGAGCTTTTGTTCGCTTGACATTTTAGACAGGCTTTAATGAATCGATCGATGTCCTTCTGCATGCCTTTCCAACGAAATTGCTTCCTTATCCGCCAATAAGTTTTCTTCATACCCTGATGGCCTCCCAGTGCAGAGTTGTGAAAATCACGCAATATCGTCTGGATTTCCTTTGGGTCGTTGAGTGTCTCAAAATTTTCATGTTCTTGTTTTTCCGCTGGAGTCAGAGGAGGAATTACTGTGTTATCTACGCGAGTTTTACTACGAGTTTGAACGGCAGAAATCTTTTCGTCCACGTTGGTGATCCTACTCAGAGCATCCGCGTTTACGTTGTACTTCCCCGGCTTGTATTCAATTTTATAGTCGTACTCAGATAATTTATGGTGAAAACGCACCAATCGAGATGTAGGGTCTTTAACATTGAATACACCTTTCAAGGGACGATGGTCACTGTACACAGTAAACGGGCGTCCTAGAAGATAAGAACGAAAATTTTTAGTGGCCCAAACAATGGCCAACAGCTCTTTCTCTATAGTGGAGTAATTTTTCTCGGCAGAATTCAGACCTCGGCTAGCATACGCTATGGGCTTATCCTCACCTACTTTACCCTGAGATAATACTGAGCCCAACGCTTCGTTGCTTGCATCCGTGGTTAGAATGAACGGTTGCGTAAAATCGGGGTATATTAGAAGAAGTGGTGAGGTTATTGCCTTTTTCAGTGCCTCGAACGCAACCTGGCAGTCCGATGTCCAAACGAATGGGATATCTTTTCTTAATAGCTTGGTTATGGGTGCCGCTACGGTGGAAAGGTTTACGATAAACTTCCTGTAGTAGTTGACAAAACCCAAAAATGCTTGAACCTCCTTTATGTTCCTAGGAACAGGGTAATCCTTGACGCAACTTGTCTTTGCGGGGTCCGGAAGAGCACCCGCTTCTGAACATTTGTGCCCAAGATATACTACCTCACGGCACAGAAAGTTGCATTTCTCCGTATTAAGTTTTAAATTATTTTCCCGTAATTGCGAAAAGACTCGACTAAGTTTTTCATTGTGCTCTGACAAGTTCCTAGCATATACCACGATATCGTCGAGGTAGACGAAACAATCCAATCCGTGTAATCCCGTTAAAATGTGGTTCATTATTCTTTGGAAAGTCGCAGGGGCTCCTGTCAGACCGAATGGCATTCGATTGAATTCGTAGTGCCCCAGTCCAGTACTAAATGCAGTTTTTGGCTTGTCTCCTGGTTCAATTAGAACCTGGTGGTAGCCACTGGCTAAATCCATGGTTGAAAAATAGCGGGAATGCCCCAACTGGTCCAGAATATCTTCGATTCTGGGCAGCGGAAATGCATCCTTGATAGTAGCTTCGTTTAACTTACGAAAATCTACCACCACTCGCCACTTCTTCTTCCCATCTGCACCCGCTTTCTTGGGAACTACCAATAGCGGAGAATTCCATGGTGACTTACTTAAGGAGACAATGCCATCTGTCAACATTTTGGCTACTTGCTCATTAATCTCGGCTTTATGTATTTGTGGCAGCCGGTACTGCTTCTGATTAATGGCTGGCTGGTCGGCCTTGGTGGGGATGGCGTGCGATAACACAGTGGTATGTGATAGCGGATCTCCCTCCAAATGGAAAATATCGTTGTACTGTACGCATATATTCTCCACCGCAGCCTTTTCCTCGTCGTTAAGATCGTTTCCTACTTTTAACACGTTTAGCAATAGTTTGACCCTATCGGTGGCTGTCCCTGAGGCTACGTGGTTTATACGGCTCACCGTTGAGGGTACTATTTTGTACTTGTCGAAACGATGATAAACCGGAACAAAGTCATCGCATAGAGTGTAATCGTCGAGGGTTGCGTTGATAACAGGGACACTTATTGCATTGCTTTTCACTTTTGCTAAAACATTACCAATGTAAACATCCGGACTAATCTCCTGAGACTCTACCAAAATCTCACCTGCCTTGACTGGTACTTGCAACTGCAACACTTGCTGTGTGCGTGCCGGGACCGTAAGAACTCTGTTCTGACTATTCGGTGCCGGTGTTACCTCATTTAGCTGTGCCAGACTTTTCAGTGAGAATTCCGGAAGGAATTCGTGCATACCATTGAGGAATTTAAAGGTTTTCGCATTTGTGTCGATAATGGCTCGGTTCCAAAGTATATCACGACCTAATATTCCGTCCGCCGGGATTTCATTTAGATCGTTTACCAGATGCCATTTTGAAACGAATTTTTGCTTAGGGTGTAGCCCTAATTTAACGGTGCCCAGTGTCCTACTGGTTCCGCCAAACACTCCACCTAACTCCCTGATATCACGCCTCTCTATATGTCGTAGATGCTTCATTGCCGATTTCCGTAACAGACTAGCGTCGGCCCCCGTGTCCACTAACGCTATGATCCTACCGGATTTTGCTAGGGGACAGGGAAATTCGATAAATACGTCTATTCTAGATAATCGATGCAGCAGGGTAAGGGAAACGTACCTCTTGGGTTCTTTTGCATATTTTTTGTCTCATGCTTATATTTGTTTTTTACTCTACCCTTTTTATTACTCGTAATAACTTTACTGTGCTTATCTATGCTCTTATTGCTAGCCTGTGTAATTCCTATCGTGTTAAAATCTACTTTACTAATATCTATTTTGCTACTAATGCCCCCGCTACTCCTAATTGTTTCAGGTAAAGCTTTTAATGAATTGCTAGTGATATTAACTGGGGATGAATTAGTTTGTTCCTTTTCCGGTTCTAGTGGGGCACAGCGCTGCTGTTCTGACTGGCCCCTCGGTCGTTTCCCGGGTGTTTCTTCAGGTAGTTCTTCTTACTATAGCAAGTTTCTTCGACATGGCCGATCCTAGAGCACCAATCGCATTTGAGTTTTTTCGTGACGCTTGGCTTGTTAGTTTGTGTCGTGAAAACACCTGTGCGAGGACAATTTTTTTTGTTATGACCATATACCTCGCACGTTTCGCAGTGAGGAGTGTTTTTCCTCTGCCTGCAATCTGCGTAGGTATGATTGTCTGTCCCGCAAAATCCACAAGTCACCCTGAAAGACAGTTGACTAATCTGTGGTTGAGTCTGTACCTCCGTGGGATAGTTATAGCCATATGCCGAGGGTATAGTTGCTGGAGGAGGGGCCCCAAACTGCTGATAAGGCATTTGGATGCCTTGCGGAAATGGCTGCACGTATGCCTGAGGATGCTGAGCCGATGGGGACTGGTGCGTGAACTGCATTGAATTAGCTGAGGAAGGCATAAGCGAATGATTCGGAAATTAAGTCGGTGCGGTCGCGGTGTTAAAATGGGAATTAATCATCAGCGAGGTTTTTAAGGCTGCCGCCGCTAGATTATCGATGGTCTCCTCGGTGCTTATGAGCATAAACTGCCGAAGGGTTGGGTCGAATAGTCCCATTTTAAACGCGTTCACACCAGTCTTTCTCACTTCCGACAATAACGCCACAGAATCTGCCGCATTATATTGCGACTCGATGATTTCTTGTGCCGTTGTCAGGAGGTTACTAAGACGTCTTGAGAAAGACTTAATATCTTCCGTTATGATTTGACGTGCTGTTTTAATCTCTAACAGAACACTGTCGAGGGTCCTAGCCGTCAGATACTCATTCCGTATTAACGACTTAAATTCCACCAGTGTTTTTAGTTGCTTGCCCCGTACCAATTCAAAAGCATCCCCAACCAACCGAGTAGATAAGATTGAAATAAAAATGTCTTCATTCTTTCCGTCTAGACATTTCCACGCTAACTCGCATGCGTTGATAAACTCGTGCACTCGGCACGAAAGCTCCGGTGACCGTGTTCCATTAAAAATGGGTACCAGCCGAGACACCGTCTTTCCTATTGCCTCGTAACAAGCCATGTCGTATTCCCGGTGTTTTTGGTTTGGTTGCCCCTGCGTTTTGCTAGTAGTTGCTATTTCTGCCAAAAATTTAGAATGATTGGCTTCCAACTGTTCTTCTAACTCCTGGATCTTTTTGCGAAGAGCTAACTGAGGCTCGTAAGGTGCTACAACTTCAGCTTTATTGTGTAATTCCCTTATAGTCTCCTGTAGTCATTCAATTGAATTATCCTTTTTCGCTATTTTATTTTTAAACTCCTCTTCCCTCTTTCTATAGCTACTCAATAATTTTTCTTTTTCCCCAGCTTCTTCCTCAGCTTCGGTGCTTTCCGCACTTACGATTTGTTGTTGGCGGTGGTAATGCGCAATGCGTTTATCCCTTTCTTTAAGTGCCACTTCCAGCTCCTGATTCTTCTCTACAAGACTATCGTTTGATTGTTTTGCCACTTTAAGTAAAGTATACACTCCTAGATGTCCTACTCTTAATTTCACTTAAAAGGGTGAGATTAAAAGTGTTTACCAAATCTTCCCGCTCTTTTTTGTCTTTTTCGTTTTGAGCAATTATTTCCCTTAAAGTTTGAATTTCAACGTTTGCCATGAATTGGACTTAAGATAGTTTGGATGATCTAGGAGCGCTATGGAAAAGTAGCCAATAAAACATATAAGACCAATATAAATTCCCACTGCAATTGAACAACTGTATTGCAAGAAAACAAAAACCCCAATCAAGAAAAGAAAAATACCAACAACAATAACTAGAATAACACTGACTTTTTATTCAAGCATTCCAAATTTCTGTGTACTTTTTTACTCAGATCTCTGTCAGTAGTCTCAGAGACCAACTTCTTCCAGTCTGGCTCGACCTTGGATATGACCGATTTTCCGTCTATAATCGATGTTCTGATTTTACTCAGAATTCTCTGCTTTAACTCCTTGTCTGTTGTTAGTGTCAGCACTCTGTATAACTCTGCTCGCTCGCGCCGTTGCTTGACCTTCTTCCCGCCTCGGGAACGTTTCTTCGCAGGTTTAATAGGTTTTTCTACTGCCGACGATGACGGTTTGGCAGATGATGACGGTTTTGCCGCGCCCAATCTAGCCCTATATTCCTCAATTGTAATGGGCTTAGGTCCCCAGGTTGGATTTTCCTTGATCTCCTCTCGTAATTCAAAGTTAAGTTTCGTATCACTCATACCTTAATGAGAACATGATCGACAAAGTTATTTAAAAATCTTCAAAAAAAAAACTTCGAGAAATTTGTTGATTTGAGAAATAGAGAACGAGAAACGAATCGTAAACAATATTGAGACTAAAGCCCGAAACACAATGCTCCCGTTCCGTTCCGTTCCGTTCCGTTCAGCTGTCAAAGTAGACCTTATGGGTTGACCATGTAAATGCACACAATGGTCGTAACGGAACGGATCGGAAAAGTTGACCAAAATTCAACTTTTACGGATCACATAACCACACTTGTCGTGACGGAACGGAACGGAACGGGAGCATTGTGTTTCGGGCTTTAGAAGAATTCAATCGTATGGAGGTGCACTGGGGCCAGTATTTGTAACCAGCTACGAAGCAGCTATGAAGAAACTGTTAATGTAGAACTTAAAATGGTCTGTTGTTTTTTGAATTAAAACTTGAAAAATTAGCAAATTACTAACAGCAACGCTCGGTTATGAGTAAAACAGTCTGTCTGAAATTGCGAGTCTTCTAAATCTTCCTCTTCACAATAACAATCAGAAATGTTAGACTCGTAAGTGAAAGATGTAGTGAAATGTAGATTCTACTTGTTAGTACTAACAAGTCACAATCCGGCTGCGCCAATGTTGAGACTGCAATATCCCCTGGATATTACAGTCAGAAAAATGAATAAGTTACGGAGGAATTATTTGTTTGTACCTGAAAATGGGTCCCGGCATTCGTTAGAACGCCGCAGTAAGAACCCAGGAAAAGAAGGTATAAGCGCCTCAGAAAGAGACGCAAATTACCTTTGAGTTTTGAGCTGGAAAAAGAATTAAGTATTAAGTTTTGCGGACAACTTACTGGTTCCAACTTTCAAGTGAAGAAATGTAAAAAGATTGTCGATGGTTAATTTAAAATAAGTACTTTTATTTTCAAGACGTCTGTCGGTTCTGGTTTTTACAAAATACTGAGCGCTTAATTCTAATTACAAAAACCTTATATACTAAAAAATTGCCGACTGACACGGAATTGAGTATCGTGTTCCACTTTGGGACAATAGTCAATTCTGTGCAACTCGGTTAACTTTGTTTTGGAATTCAATCCAAACCTTAACCGGGTCGCACTTTGCGTAACGGAATTGGGAACTCTAGCCTGATTTGTTTTGCGCGACACTAAGTTGCCGCGATTACTAACCTTAGATGGTTAGTTGACTCTATCTTTTCCAAAAAAATCAAACGACTCCAATTAGTTCTTTTTCCTTTAATTTCTAATACAAGATTAACTTAATATTACAATTATTTTATCTTATATAGCCTACGTTATCTATTTACAAGATCTTAATCTAATATTTTCCCAAAACTATAAATAACATTGATTTGGGAAAATCACTTAATGTCTACATTGATATTTTCCCAAAACCATAAAATGTATTTGGGAAAATTGCTTAGGACTAAAAGATAAGAACTTACATGTACAAATTTTCTGTTCTTATCTTGGACCACGTGCACTCTTATCAGACGGATAATTAACATGTGGTTCAATCGCTTATCTAAGTCGTAAATTTTATGATCTAAACTAAATCTGCAGAGAGAGCTCAACATACTCCCCCCGTTGAAAGGATATACCTTTTAATGATATGAAAATGACTTAATACTACTAGATTGAGCTATTTCTGTATATAATGTTACCGTGTGAGATACTGGTACGTTGGCCGATGTTTCAACTGTTGATCCTCTGGATATGCGTTTTTCCTTGTTGCGGCTCTTTTTAGTTCGATGATAATATCCTAATACTAGGATGATGGTGATTATGATGATTGTAGTATTCAAGTAGCTTATTGAGTAGTGATGCACATCATGTAGATTCAATTGCGTCCATAGTGAAGATGACTCGATCTCAGGAATATCTTTGAGTCTAATTACTGCAGACTCTGTGAATAATGAATTATTGATGTTAGGAATAGAAGGAGATATATTGACCAATGGCAAAAGATATGTAAAATTTGCTGCAAACTTTCTCGATGATATAAGGGTTTGATCTGGCGTTTGTAATTGGCAACCTGGACGAAGTGTAGCAATTCCTTGTTTAGATATCATTTGTACTTGCGTTTCACTTCCGCATGTTACTTCGATGACTTGTTCGTTGAAGATAGAATAAAGCCATGTGTTTTCTATCCCATTTATTTTAGTCCATCTTGATTCCATGGTTTCTATTTCCAGTACACAATTCTTACTCAGTTCCTTTTGATGCGATAATTCACATATTCTTTGACTGCTAATTTTTGACATAGCACATAACTGTGAACATAGCAATTGGCGTTTCATAACCTTGCATTGTAATAACTCTATAGGACTTAGAGGGTAATATTCTGTTTTTTGAATGTTTGTTATGATATATCGGAAAGAAGGTATAATACTGATCATGTTATTATTTTTTCTCACAGGGTGAGGATACAATTCATACAGTTTAAAAAGATTTGTTGAGACAATCGGAACTTCTATGCTAAATATAATATGTTTACCAGTAGCGCGTCCTTTTGCTCGTAAAACGGAATATATTTCAAGCAAATCATTATCTGGTAATGTTACTTCGGCAGGTAAATTTTCTTTTATTTTGATAAGCTGACTGCTTAGTTGACTTAATGTCAACATGTCAAGGTGCAAATTGCCTTGATGGGTATGCAGAAGAGAATCCATTAACTTGTCTTGAAGCTTCTCGAATTCGTCCATTGCGATAAACGTTGTCCAAATTGCTGGGTAAAACTCCATGTTAAACATTGTGATATTTATCCCGTCTGTGATTGCATTCAACTTGCTGTGAATCATTCGAAACTGGTTTTCAACTGCTGCATTATTTTTCCGTATTATATTGCGAGTAGCATCATAAATGGTTGTCTGATTGTTGACTAAATTGACGATATAATCCTGTCGTTGTTTATACAATTCAATTGTCTCTTCTAAATGTCTAGCATGATCAGCGTCCATCAATCCGAATAAAGCGTTAGAAATGCTACCTATAATCTCTAAAGGAGCTCTCTTCTGTCTTCCTAATTGATGATTGCCGAATATAATTTCATGGTTGTTTGTAATACGTCCGTTCTTTTGTTGAAGCTGTTCAATCTTATTGGTACAATGAGTATCCTCCCGAATAGATCTTAACGAATTTAAACAAATAGAATCAAGTTTTCGAAGAAGTTGCTGAAGTTGTGTCTTTTGCATCCAATAATATCTCAGATCGAAGTGTGCGACGATTTGCCAATGATTTTTAACCAGTCGAACCTTAGATTGCTCCTCAAAGAATATCCCAGCACTATTAACAATCGGAGAAATGCTTAGCTGAGAGAGAACACTGGGAACAAGTAACAGCATGGCTAATAAAGCAGTTACATTCGATATTCCTTTATTTCGTTTCGATCGTCGAACTGGTGGTTTTCATCTACTCCAAGATTGTCTGGCAAGGGACATATATTATGAATAGCTCGTTGCGTTTCACCGGTAGCCGTTTTTAGATTTGCTATTCTTGCCAAACCGTCTCTTCCTAATATTACGCTTGTAACTCGACCCTTTTTCCAATTAAATGGGCTCGAATTGTTGTCCTTTAATAATACTAAAGCACCAGGCTGAATATTATTGCAGGTTTTAGTCCATTTATAACGTCTTTGCAGCTCGTTCAAGTACTCCGTTGACCAACGATTCCAGAACTCATCTCTACTTTTTTTTACAATTTTCCAATTATCGACTAAACTTAATTTATAATTAAAATTCTTAAAGTAATCTGGGAACGTGGATAACGGTTCTCCAATAAGAAAATGTCCTGGTGTTAGGACTTGATAATCATTAGGATTATTTGATATTGGTGTTAATGGCCGCGAATTTAACACGGCTTCTATTTCTGCCATTACTGTATTAAGTTCTTCAAATGTTAATGACGCATTTTGAATAATTTTTTTATAATGAATCTTTACTGACTTAACCGCTGCTTCCCATAATCCTCCCATATGTGGAGATCTGGCAGGAATGGGAAACCATTCAATTTGACGAGGATTACAGAAATCCTCAATAGCTTCACAATGTTGACGTGACTTAAATTTTTGAAACATTTCTTTCATCTCTAAGGCTGCCCCTGTGAAATTAGTTGCATTGTCTGAATAAATTCGTTTTGGTAATCCTCGTCTAGCTATAAATCTTTTTAAAGCTCCAATAAATGATGCTGTCGTTAAATCTGACGCAATTTCTAAATGTAGAGCCTTTGTTGCAAAGCACACAAAGACACATACATACGCCTTGTCAGGACGTTTACCCCTAATCTTGTGATGGATAGTTATGGGTCCTAAATAATCTATCCCTACCGTATAAAATGGTCGAAAAGCTTGCACTCTACCACTGGGTAGATCTGCCATATATTGATGAAGAGCACGCGGCTGCGCAGAAAAACATCTGAAGCAACTATTTACAATTTTCTTAGCGATTAATCGTCCTCTCAATGGCCAAAACCGTTGTCTAACTATGGCTAATAAACCTTGTGGACCAATATGAAGATGGTCTTTATGTATCTGTGTCATTAACAATCTTGTTACATAGTGATCATATGGTAGCAGAACCGGATACTTTACGTCATAATGTACCTTTGCATTGCTGAGTCTTCCCCATCGTTATCTAACCATGGCGCCAATGTTTTTAATTGTGATGACAGTTTCACCATACGCCTATTCTTTAAATCCTCAATCTCATCTGTGAAGTGAATTGACTGTATTCGGGTTATAATGAAATTTAAAGAATCAGCGAGCCAAATAACCTTAGGTTTACGTTCATTTTTGTTTTTTAAATGATGGACAAATTTCAATACATTTGCTACAACTGCCTGCAAAAAATGAAAGTTATTTTTATGATCTATTTGATCGAGAAAGTGATTATCTTCTTTTACGATTAACACAGTTTTAATCTTCTTTAGTTCAGGAACTTCATCCAAATCTAACTCTGGTTGATCAAATCTAATTGTTTCCTGTTTTCTTAAAAATGAGGGACCATCTAGCCATAAGGAACAATGAATGAATGCATTTGGCATCATACCTCGTGAAATAATGTCTGCAGGATTTTGAAGGGTATTTACATAGCTCCACTCCTTTATCATACTTAAATTGTTAATTGCTTGAACACGGTTCGCTACAAAAGTTTGGAGTAAGGATAAGTCAGTTCTTAACCAGGATAACACAATTGTAGAGTCGGTATAATAAAAGATTCTGTTAATTTTGATTTCTAGAGAAATTAAAACTTGCTTTATTAATTGAACAAGCAGTTTAGCTGCGCACAGTTCAAGCTTTGGTATTGTAATTTTTTTAATTGGTGCAATACGTGATTTTGCACAAAGTAATTTAACTTGAATTTCCCCATCTGAATGAATACATCTCGCATACACTACAGCACCGTATGCTTTTTCTGAAGCATCACAAAATCCGTGAAGCTCAATGGTCTTGGCTTTACTATAAATTGCTTGTCGTGGTAATCGAAATTCTTTTAACCCATCAAGTTCAGTTTTGGATCTAATCCATTTAGTTTTTATTGTCTCAGGAATTTCCTCATCCCAATCAATTTTTAATTTCCACAGCTCTTGCATACAAATTTTACCATATACTATAACAGGGTTAATAATTCCTAGCGGATCAAATAAACGCGCCGTTTCTGATAGAATTGTTCTTTTGGAAATATGCCTAGAATTAGTTAAATTCACCTTTATGGAAAATTCATCTGACGATACCAACCACAACATCCCTAATACCTTAATAGTTTCTGGATTTTCACGATTAAATTCTAACTGCGTTTCGCAATCTTCGGGAGAAAAACTAGCTAAAAGTGCGGGATGATTGGCGCACCATTTACGAATTGGAAATCCGAATTCCGATAGACAACTAGACATTTGACGTTGAATATTCAATAATTCCTTCAAACAATCGGAACCTGTCATAACGTCATCCATATAGAAATCCCTTTTGATCACTCGAGATACTAATGGATCCATTTCGTTGCCAAGATCCGCACATCGCTGTAAACATTTTACGGCTAAATATGGTGCAACTGAAGTACCGTATGTCACTGTTTTTAACTTATAATACCGTAAGGCTTCTTGTGGATTCCAGCGCCAAACAATTAATTGCCACTGTTGATCGGTTTCATTGATCCATATCTGCCGATACATTTTCGCGATATCACCTGAAAATACAAATGAATGTTTACGAAATCTGAGTAAAATATTAAAGAGATCATCTTGTAGCCGAGGACCTGTAAATAAAGTATTATTCAAAGATATGTTAGTTGTTGTCTTTGCAGATGCATCAAATACTACTCGAAGTTTGGTGGAAGAACTCTCAGGTCTTAATACACAATGGTGAGGCAAGAAATAATGTTGTGATGGAATTTCACTTTCCTTAATTTCCTCCATATGATTCATATTTATATATTTTTGAATAAAATCATGATATTGTTCCTTTAATTTATCTGATTTTTCTAATTTCCTTTCCAACGAGAAGAAACGACGCACCGCTAAAGTCCTTGATTCACCTAAAGTAGATGGATCAACAGAAAATGGTAAGCTTACAACAAATTTACCGTCCTTTGCCCTACTCACATTTTCAATAAAATGCTTTTCACATAAACTCTCTGCTTGACTTAAAATTTGTTTAGATTCTTCCTCGACTTCTTCGCGTTCAAAAAATTCACGCAGATTTTTTTCTAAAGCTAAATCGCTTTTTGTTATTATCCCACAATGATAATTTTGTTTTGGAATAGATATTGCACCACTAACGGTCCAACCGAATATTGTCTTTTGAAGACTTATTTTATTATCTCCAACCTTAAGTTGTTTAGGGAGTATGATTTCGTTATATAATTCTATTCCTAAGAGTAAGTCAACTTTATCCGGCAAATTGAACTCCGGATCAGCTAATTTAATATTTTTGGGAATATCAAATGAAATTGTTGGTAATACAAATGCTTCTAAAGTAGTTTCAAACTTCATGTCGTTTGACGCTACTTTTATATTCACTTGCTTGTTTGGACTTGCTATTTTACCCGCAATCCCTTCAACCGACAAGCTACATTCCTTGGAAGTAAGATTCAAATTCTTAGTTATTCTTGAAGTTATAAAATTTAATTGAGAACCTTTATCTAATAGCGCACGACAAATAATCCAACCTCCATCTCCTTTCTGGACCTTTACTCTTGCTGTCTCAAGTAAAACATATTTTCTACCCGTCTTAACTGGATCTTGTACTGAAAATGAAGACTTCCCCTCTACTACTTTCTCGTTTTGAACCTTAGCTGAATCGGGTTTAGCTTTAATCGATGCTTGATTACCTCTATCATCATGCAAAAGTGTATTATGCTTCCTATTGCATTTCTTGCAAGTACCATTACTCTTGCAATCTAACACATTATGCCCTGGATTTAAACAATTAAAACAACATTTATGTTCTACAATCTTTTGCCTTCTTTCTATTGTAGATAATTTTTTAAAACGTTCGCAAACGGATAGGTGATGTTTCTCTTTACATCCCATTAAACAACTCTTCTGAAAGGTAAGGAAGGAAGAACCTTTCGGCTTCGTCAATGCGGAACCTTTATTTTGCGTTAAGTTTTTCCCTACGATTTCTAAAGCACTAAATTGTTGTTCTATAAATTCTAAGATACTAGTAATTCCTGTAATTTCTCTAGGATTTTTTAATCCTTGCTCGTATCTTTGCCGAGATTCGTGATCTAACTTTCTTAATACTATGAAATGTAAAAATGCATCTTTCCATTCAGCATCAGAAAGATTCATAGTATCGATTGCTCTTGAAGCTGATGTGACAGTTTCTTGAAGAGATTTGTATGCACTTACCGTACCTTGGGATAAGATAGGAGCATCTAAAATTTGTGAAAACAACGCAGATAGTTGTAATCTTTGATTGGAGTAGCGTTTTTCCAACAATTCCCAAGCAATTGTGTAATTACTTTCCGAAAGGGTTATATGTTGAATAATTCTTTCAGCTGCACCTTGCACATGTGCTTTCAAATGTGCTAACTTTTGAATAGATGTTAGGTTTGTTTTATCTACTAACACAAGAAACAAGTCTCTGAAAGTAACCCATTCCTTTATATCTCCATTAAACTTTGGTAGCGACACAGGAGGTAGTGCACAATTGTTAACCAATACTTCACTTTTAACTTTCTTATCACTTGCTTTATTTCCTAACGATATATATTTCTCGTTAAGTAATTCGTATTCGGACGTATCAAGAAAAGGGTTTAGAGAGATTTCTTCTTCTACAAGATTCTCGATACCTTTAAATTTTTCATCGATAATTTCGTTCCGAATACTCATACTCTGAATTGCTTTAAGCAGACTTCGTATTTTCCACATTAAAACAGGTTTCAGAGTTTTCACTTCACTTGACGGTTCACCCTCATTTAATGACAATTCCTGAACTGTATCAATCGTCTTTAAATGCTCTTTTATTCGCGCAACAAAGTCAGAATAAAAACTTTTGGTTTTTTGAAAACCGTCCGCGAAATAGTTATGCACAGACACCTTGTGCCTGTCTTCACACACTAATAACGCCCTGTCGTTCTGTTCGAACTCCTCCCATAGCTTGTCGATTTCACTTAACACATTTGTTAGAAAAGATCTATCTACCTTACCGGATTTGATTTCGGCTTGAAATCGAGAGTTTTTTCTTTCAAACTCTTCCTTGATGGAAAATTGCCGGTCTATTATTGTTTCCGCCATGATACACTTTGACTTATAAGCTAGTCAAACGCTTCACTACTGAAAACTGCACTTAAAACCTTGACGTATTCTGCTCGTCAAACGCTTGAATCTTGATCACAAAAGAACTAATTGGACTCGATCTGTCTTAAACTGTGATCGAAAACTAGAATCACGTCGGGGTCACCAAAATGATTTGTTTTGCGCGACACTAAGTTGCCGCGATTACTAACCTTAGATGGTTAGTTGACTCTATCTTTTCCAAAAAAATCAAACGACTCCAATTAGTTCTTTTTCCTTTAATTTCTAATACAAGATTAACTTAATATTACAATTATTTTATCTTATATAGCCTACGTTATCTATTTACAAGATCTTAATCTAATATTTTCCCAAAACCATAAATAACATTGATTTGGGAAAATCACTTAATGTCTACATTGATATTTTCCCAAAATCATAAAATGTATTTGGGAAAATTGCTTAGGACTAAAAGATAAGAACTTACATGTACAAATTTTCTGTTCTTATCTTGGACCACGTGCACTCTTATCAGACGGATAATTAACATGTGGTCCAATCGCTTATCTAAGTCGTAAATTTTATGATCTAAACTAAATCTACAGAGAGAGCTCAACATACTCCCCCCGTTGAAAGGATATACCTTTTAATGATATGAAAATGACTTAATACTACTAGATTGAGCTATTTCTGTATCTAATGTTACCGTGTGAGATACTGGTACGTTGGCCGATGTTTCAACTGTTGATCCTCTGGATATGCGTTTTTCCTTGTTGCGGCTCTTTTTAGTTCGATGATAATATCCTAATACTAGGATGATGGTGATTATGATGATTGTAGTATTCAAGTAGCTTATTGAATAGTGATGCACATCATGTAGATTCAATTGCGTCCATAGTGAAGATGACTCGATCTCAGAAATATCTTTGAGTCTAATTACTGCAGACTCTGTGAATAATGAATTATTGATGTTAGGAATAGAAGGAGATATATTGACCAATGGCAAAAGATATGTAAAATTTGCTGCAAACTTCCTCGATGATATAAGGGTTTGATCTGGCGTTTGTAATTGGCAACCTGGACGAAGTGTAGCAATTCCTTGTTTAGATATCATTTGTACTTGCGTTTCACTTCCGCATGTTACTTCGATGACTTGTTCGTTGAAGATAGAATAAAGCCATGTGTTTTCTATCCCATTTATTTTAGTCCATCTTGATTCCATTGTTTCTATTTCCAGTACACAATTCTTACTCAGTTCCTTTTGATGCGATAATTCATATATTCTTTGACTGCTAATTTTTGACATAGCACATAACTGTGAACATAGCAATTGGCGTTTCATAACCTTGCATTGTAATAACTCTATAGGACTTAGAGGGTAATATTCTGTTTTTTGAATGTTTGTTATGATATATCGGAAAGAAGGTATAATACTGATCATGTTATTATTTTTTCTCACAGGGTGAGGATACAATTCATACAGTTTAAAAAGATTTGTTGAGACAATCGGAACTTCTATGCTAAATATAATATGTTTACCAGTAGCGCGTCCTTTTGCTCGTAAAACGGAATATATTTCAAGCAAATCATTATCTGGTAATGTTACTTCGGCAGGTAAATTTTCTTTTATTTTGATAAGCTGACTGCTTAGTTGACTTAATGTCAACATGTCAGGGTGCAAATTGCCTTGATGGGTATGCAGAAGAGAATCCATTAACTTGTCTTGAAGCTTCTCGAATTCGTCCATTGCGATAAACGTTGTCCAAATTGCTGGGTAAAACTCCATGTTAAACATTGTGATATTTATCCCGTCTGTGATTGCATTCAACTTGCTGTGAATCATTCGAAACTGGTTTTCAACTGCTGCATTATTTTTCCGTATTATATTGCGAGTAGCATCATAAATGGTTGTCTGATTGTTGACTGAATTGACGATATAATCCTGTCGTTGTTTATACAATTCAATTGTCTCTTCTAAATGTCTAGCATGATCAGCGTCCATCAATCCGAATAAAGCGTTAGAAATGCTACCTATAATCTCTAAAGGAGCTCTCTTCTGTCTTCCTAATTGATGATTGCCGAATATAATTTCATGGTTGTTTGTAATACGTCCGTTCTTTTGTTGAAGCTGTTCAATCTTATTGGTACAATGAGTATCCTCCCGAATAGATCTTAACGAATTTAAACAAATAGAATCAAGTTTTCGAAGAAGTTGCTGAAGTTGTGTCTTTTGCATCCAATAATATCTCAGATCGAAGTGTGCGACGATTTGCCAATGATTTTTAACCAGTCGAACCTTAGATTGCTCCTCAAAGAATATCCCAGCACTATTAACAATCGGAGAAATGCTTAGCTGAGAGAGAACACTGGGAACAAGTAACAGCATGGCTAATAAAGCAGTTACATTCGATATTCCTTTATTTCGTTTCGATCGTCGAACTGGTGGTTTTCATCTACTCCAAGATTGTCTGGCAAGGGACATATATTATGAATAGCTCGTTGCGTTTCACCGGTAGCCGTTTTTAGATTTGCTATTCTTGCCAAACCGTCTCTTCCTAATATTACGCTTGTAACTCGACCCTTTTTCCAATTAAATGGGCTCGAATTGTTGTCCTTTAATAATACTAAAGCACCAGGCTGAATATTATTGCAGGTTTTAGTCCATTTATAACGTCTTTGCAGCTCGTTCAAGTACTCCGTTGACCAACGATTCCAGAACTCATCTCTACTTTTTTTTACAATTTTCCAATTATCGACTAAACTTAATTTATAATTAAAATTCTTAAAGTAATCTGGGAACGTGGATAACGGTTCTCCAATAAGAAAATGTCCTGGTGTTAGGACTTGATAATCATTAGGATTATTTGATATTGGTGTTAATGGCCGCGAATTTAACACGGCTTCTATTTCTGCCATTACTGTATTAAGTTCTTCAAATGTTAATGACGCATTTTGAATAATTTTTTTATAATGAATCTTTACTGACTTAACCGCTGCTTCCCATAATCCTCCCATATGTGGAGATCTGGCAGGAATGGGAAACCATTCAATTTGACGAGGATTACAGAAATCCTCAATAGCTTCACAATGTTGACGTGACTTAAATTTTTGAAACATTTCTTTCATCTCTAAGGCTGCCCCTGTGAAATTAGTTGCATTGTCTGAATAAATTCGTTTTGGTAATCCTCGTCTAGCTATAAATCTTTTTAAAGCTCCAATAAATGATGCTGTCGTTAAATCTGACGCAATTTCTAAATGTAGAGCCTTTGTTGCAAAGCACACAAAGACACATACATACGCCTTGTCAGGACGTTTACCCCTAATCTTGTGATGGATAGTTATGGGTCCTAAATAATCTATCCCTACCGTATAAAATGGTCGAAAAGCTTGCACTCTACCACTGGGTAGATCTGCCATATATTGATGAAGAGCACGCGGCTGCGCAGAAAAACATCTGAAGCAACTATTTATAATTTTCTTAGCGATTAATCGTCCTCTCAATGGCCAAAACCGTTGTCTAACTATGGCTAATAAACCTTGTGGACCAATATGAAGATGGTCTTTATGTATCTGTGTCATTAACAATCTTGTTACATAGTGATCATATGGTAGCAGAACCGGATACTTTACGTCATAATGTACCTTTGCATTGCTGAGTCTTCCCCATCGTTATCTAACCATGGCGCCAATGTTTTTAATTGTGATGACAGTTTCACCATAC
Organism: Beris morrisii; assembly: GCA_951812415.1. Lineage (NCBI taxonomy): Eukaryota > Metazoa > Arthropoda > Insecta > Diptera > Stratiomyidae > Beris > Beris morrisii. Next base: position 69,791,919 of record OX638313.1, read on the forward strand.
GCCTATTCTTTAAATCCTCAATCTCATCTGTGAAGTGAATTGACTGTATTCGGGTTATAATGAAATTTAAAGAATCAGCGAGCCAAATAACCTTAGGTTTACGTTCATTTTTGTTTTTTAAATGATGGACAAATTTCAATACATTTGCTACAACTGCCTGCAAAAAATGAAAGTTATTTTTATGATCTATTTGATCGAGAAAGTGATTATCTTCTTTTACGATTAACACAGTTTTAACCTTCTTTAGTTCAGGAACTTCATCCAAATCTAACTCTGGTTGATCAAATCTAATTGTTTCCTGTTTTCTTAAAAATGAGGGACCATCTAGCCATAAGGAACAATGAATGAATGCATTTGGCATCATACCTCGTGAAATAATGTCTGCAGGATTTTGAAGGGTATTTACATAGCTCCACTCCTTTATCATACTTAAATTGTTAATTGCTTGAACACGGTTCGCTACAAAAGTTTGGAGTAAGGATAAGTCAGTTCTTAACCAGGATAACACAATTGTAGAGTCGGTATAATAAAAGATTCTGTTAATTTTGATTTCTAGAGAAATTAAAACTTGCTTTATTAATTGAACAAGCAGTTTAGCTGCGCACAGTTCAAGCTTTGGTATTGTAATTTTTTTAATTGGTGCAATACGTGATTTTGCACAAAGTAATTTAACTTGAATTTCCCCATCTGAATGAATACATCTCGCATACACTACAGCACCGTATGCTTTTTCTGAAGCATCACAAAATCCGTGAAGCTCAATGGTCTTGGCTTTACTATAAATTGCTTGTCGTGGTAATCGAAATTCTTTTAACCCATCAAGTTCAGTTTTGGATCTAATCCATTTAGTTTTTATTGTCTCAGGAATTTCCTCATCCCAATCAATTTTTAATTTCCACAGCTCTTGCATACAAATTTTACCATATACTATAACAGGGTTAATAATTCCTAGCGGATCAAATAAACGCGCCGTTTCTGATAGAATTGTTCTTTTGGAAATATGCCTAGAATTAGTTAAATTCACCTTTATGGAAAATTCATCTGACGATACCAACCACAACATCCCTAATACCTTAATAGTTTCTGGATTTTCACGATTAAATTCTAACTGCGTTTCGCAATCTTCGGGAGAAAAACTAGCTAAAAGTGCGGGATGATTGGCGCACCATTTACGAATTGGAAATCCGAATTCCGATAGACAACTAGACATTTGACGTTGAATATTCAATAATTCCTTCAAACAATCGGAACCTGTCATAACGTCATCCATATAGAAATCCCTTTTGATCACTCGAGATACTAATGGATCCATTTCGTTGCCAAGATCCGCACATCGCTGTAAACATTTTACGGCTAAATATGGTGCAACTGAAGTACCGTATGTCACTGTTTTTAACTTATAATACCGTAAGGCTTCTTGTGGATTCCAGCGCCAAACAATTAATTGCCACTGTTGATCGGTTTCATTGATCCATATCTGCCGATACATTTTCGCGATATCACCTGAAAATACAAATGAATGTTTACGAAATCTGAGTAAAATATTAAAGAGATCATCTTGTAGCCGAGGACCTGTAAATAAAGTATTATTCAAAGATATGTTAGTTGTTGTCTTTGCAGATGCATCAAATACTACTCGAAGTTTGGTGGAAGAACTCTCAGGTCTTAATACACAATGGTGAGGCAAGAAATAATGTTGTGATGGAATTTCACTTTCCTTAATTTCCTCCATATGATTCATATTTATATATTTTTGAATAAAATCATGATATTGTTCCTTTAATTTATCTGATTTTTCTAATTTCCTTTCCAACGAGAAGAAACGACGCACCGCTAAAGTCCTTGATTCACCTAAAGTAGATGGATCAACAGAAAATGGTAAGCTTACAACAAATTTACCGTCCTTTGCCCTACTCACATTTTCAATAAAATGCTTTTCACATAAACTCTCTGCTTGACTTAAAATTTGTTTAGATTCTTCCTCGACTTCTTCGCGTTCAAAAAATTCACGCAGATTTTTTTCTAAAGCTAAATCGCTTTTTGTTATTATCCCACAATGATAATTTTGTTTTGGAATAGATATTGCACCACTAACGGTCCAACCGAATATTGTCTTTTGAAGACTTATTTTATTATCTCCAACCTTAAGTTGTTTAGGGAGTATGATTTCGTTATATAATTCTATTCCTAAGAGTAAGTCAACTTTATCCGGCAAATTGAACTCCGGATCAGCTAATTTAATATTTTTGGGAATATCAGAAAATTTAACTTCTTGACTCGGTTGATTTGAAGATGAAATTGTTGGTAATACAAATGCTTCTAAAGTAGTTTCAAACTTCATGTCGTTTGACGCTACTTTTATATTCACTTGCTTGTTTGGACTTGCTATTTTACCCGCAATCCCTTCAACCGACAAGCTACATTCCTTGGAAGTAAGATTCAAATTCTTAGTCATTCTTGAAGTTATAAAATTTAATTGAGAACCTTTATCTAATAGCGCACGACAAATAATCCAACCTCCATCTCCTTTCTGGACCTTTACTCTTGCTGTCTCAAGTAAAACATATTTTCTACCCGTCTTAACTGGATCTTGTACTGAAAATGAAGACTTCCCCTCTACTACTTTCTCGTTTTGAACCTTAGCTGAATCGGGTTTAGCTTTAATCGATGCTTGATTACCTCTATCATCATGCAAAAGTGTATTATGCTTCCTATTGCATTTCTTGCAAGTACCATTACTCTTGCAATCTAACACATTATGCCCTGGATTTAAACAATTAAAACAACATTTATGTTCTACAATCTTTTGCCTTCTTTCTATTGTAGATAATTTTTTAAAACGTTCGCAAACGGATAGGTGATGTTTCTCTTTACATCCCATTAAACAACTCTTCTGAAAGGTAAGGAAGGAAGAACCTTTCGGCTTCGTCAATGCGGAACCTTTATTTTGCGTTAAGTTTTTCCCTACGATTTCTAAAGCACTAAATTGTTGTTCTATAAATTCTAAGATACTAGTAATTCCTGTAATTTCTCTAGGATTTTTTAATCCTTGCTCGTATCTTTACCGAGATTCGTGATCTAACTTCCTTAATACTATGAAATGCAAAAATGCATCTTTCCATTCAGCATCAGAAAGATTCATAGTATCGATTGCTCTTGAAGCTGATGTGACAGTTTCTTGAAGAGATTTGTATGCACTTACCGTACCTTGGGATAAGGTAGGAGCATCTAAAATTTGTGAAAACAACGCAGATAGTTGTAATCTTTGATTGGAGTAGCGTTTTTCCAACAATTCCCAAGCAATTGTGTAATTACTTTCCGAAAGGGTTATATGTTGAATAATTCTTTCAGCTGCACCTTGCACATGTGCTTTCAAATGTGCTAACTTTTGAATAGATGTTAGGTTTGTTTTATCTACTAACACAAGAAACAAGTCTCTGAAAGTAACCCATTCCTTTATATCTCCATTAAACTTCGGTAGCGACACAGGAGGTAGTGCACAATTGTTAACCAATACTTCACTTTTAACTTTCTTATCACTTGCTTTATTTCCTAACGATATATATTTCTCGTTAAGTAATTCGTATTCGGACGTATCAAGAAAAGGGTTTAGAGAGATTTCTTCTTCTACAAGATTCTCGATACCTTTAAATTTTTCATCGATAATTTCGTTCCGAATACTCATACTCTGAATTGCTTTAAGCAGACTTCGTATTTTCCACATTAAAACAGGTTTCAGAGTTTTCACTTCACTTGACGGTTCACCCTCATTTAATGACAATTCCTGAACTGTATCAATCGTCTTTAAATGCTCTTTTATTCGCGCAACAAAGTCAGAATAAAAACTTTTGGTTTTTTGAAAACCGTCCGCGAAATAGTTATGCACAGACACCTTGTGCCTGTCTTCACACACTAATAACGCCCTGTCGTTCTGTTCGAACTCCTCCCATAGCTTGTCGATTTCACTTAACACATTTGTTAGAAAAGATCTATCTACCTTACCGGATTTGATTTCGGCTTGAAATCGAGAGTTTTTTCTTTCAAACTCTTCCTTGATGGAAAATTGCCGGTCTATTATTGTTTCCGCCATGATACACTTTGACTTATAAGCTAGTCAAACGCTTCACTACTGAAAACTGCACTTAAAACCTTGACGTATTCTGCTCGTCAAACGCTTGAATCTTGATCACAAAAGAACTAATTGGACTCGATCTGTCTTAAACTGTGATCGAAAACTAGAATCACGTCGGGGTCACCAAAATGATTTGTTTTGCGCGACACTAAGTTGCCGCGATTACTAACCTTAGATGGTTAGTTGACTCTATCTTTTCCAAAAAAATCAAACGACTCCAATTAGTTCTTTTTCCTTTAATTTCTAATACAAGATTAACTTAATATTACAATTATTTTATCTTATATAGCCTACATTATCTATTTACAAGATCTTAATCTAATATTTTCCCAAAACCATAAATAACATTGATTTGGGAAAATCACTTAATGTCTACATTGATATTTTCCCAAAATCATAAAATGTATTTGGGAAAATTGCTTAGGACTAAAAGATAAGAACTTACATGTACAAATTTTCTGTTCTTATCTTGGACCACGTGCACTCTTATCAGACGGATAATTAACATGTGGTCCAATCGCTTATCTAAGTCGTAAATTTTATGATCTAAACTAAATCTACAGAGAGAGCTCAACATACTCCCCCCGTTGAAAGGATATACCTTTTAATGATATGAAAATGACTTAATACTACTAGATTGAGCTATTTCTGTATCTAATGTTACCGTGTGAGATACTGGTACGTTGGCCGATGTTTCAACTGTTGATCCTCTGGATATGCGTTTTTCCTTGTTGCGGCTCTTTTTAGTTCGATGATAATATCCTAATACTAGGATGATGGTGATTATGATGATTGTAGTATTCAAGTAGCTTATTGAATAGTGATGCACATCATGTAGATTCAATTGCGTCCATAGTGAAGATGACTCGATCTCAGAAATATCTTTGAGTCTAATTACTGCAGACTCTGTGAATAATGAATTATTGATGTTAGGAATAGAAGGAGATATATTGACCAATGGCAAAAGATATGTAAAATTTGCTGCAAACTTCCTCGATGATATAAGGGTTTGATCTGGCGTTTGTAATTGGCAACCTGGACGAAGTGTAGCAATTCCTTGTTTAGATATCATTTGTACTTGCGTTTCACTTCCGCATGTTACTTCGATGACTTGTTCGTTGAAGATAGAATAAAGCCATGTGTTTTCTATCCCATTTATTTTAGTCCATCTTGATTCCATTGTTTCTATTTCCAGTACACAATTCTTACTCAGTTCCTTTTGATGCGATAATTCATATATTCTTTGACTGCTAATTTTTGACATAGCACATAACTGTGAACATAGCAATTGGCGTTTCATAACCTTGCATTGTAATAACTCTATAGGACTTAGAGGGTAATATTCTGTTTTTTGAATGTTTGTTATGATATATCGGAAAGAAGGTATAATACTGATCATGTTATTATTTTTTCTCACAGGGTGAGGATACAATTCATACAGTTTAAAAAGATTTGTTGAGACAATCGGAACTTCTATGCTAAATATAATATGTTTACCAGTAGCGCGTCCTTTTGCTCGTAAAACGGAATATATTTCAAGCAAATCATTATCTGGTAATGTTACTTCGGCAGGTAAATTTTCTTTTATTTTGATAAGCTGACTGCTTAGTTGACTTAATGTCAACATGTCAGGGTGCAAATTGCCTTGATGGGTATGCAGAAGAGAATCCATTAACTTGTCTTGAAGCTTCTCGAATTCGTCCATTGCGATAAACGTTGTCCAAATTGCTGGGTAAAGCTCCATGTTAAACATTGTGATATTTATCCCGTCTGTGATTGCATTCAACTTGCTGTGAATCATTCGAAACTGGTTTTCAACTGCTGCATTATTTTTCCGTATTATATTGCGAGTAGCATCATAAATGGTTGTCTGATTGTTGACTGAATTGACGATATAATCCTGTCGTTGTTTATACAATTCAATTGTCTCTTCTAAATGTCTAGCATGATCAGCGTCCATCAATCCGAATAAAGCGTTAGAAATGCTACCTATAATCTCTAAAGGAGCTCTCTTCTGTCTTCCTAATTGATGATTGCCGAATATAATTTCATGGTTGTTTGTAATACGTCCGTTCTTTTGTTGAAGCTGTTCAATCTTATTGGTACAATGAGTATCCTCCCGAATAGATCTTAACGAATTTAAACAAATAGAATCAAGTTTTCGAAGAAGTTGCTGAAGTTGTGTCTTTTGCATCCAATAATATCTCAGATCGAAGTGTGCGACGATTTGCCAATGATTTTTAACCAGTCGAACCTTAGATTGCTCCTCAAAGAATATCCCAGCACTATTAACAATCGGAGAAATGCTTAGCTGAGAGAGAACACTGGGAACAAGTAACAGCATGGCTAATAAAGCAGTTACATTCGATATTCCTTTATTTCGTTTCGATCGTCGAACTGGTGGTTTTCATCTACTCCAAGATTGTCTGGCAAGGGACATATATTATGAATAGCTCGTTGCGTTTCACCGGTAGCCGTTTTTAGATTTGCTATTCTTGCCAAACCGTCTCTTCCTAATATTACGCTTGTAACTCGACCCTTTTTCCAATTAAATGGGCTCGAATTGTTGTCCTTTAATAATACTAAAGCACCAGGCTGAATATTATTGCAGGTTTTAGTCCATTTATAACGTCTTTGCAGCTCGTTCAAGTACTCCGTTGACCAACGATTCCAGAACTCATCTCTACTTTTTTTTACAATTTTCCAATTATCGACTAAACTTAATTTATAATTAAAATTCTTAAAGTAATCTGGGAACGTGGATAACGGTTCTCCAATAAGAAAATGTCCTGGTGTTAGGACTTGATAATCATTAGGATTATTTGATATTGGTGTTAATGGCCGCGAATTTAACACGGCTTCTATTTCTGCCATTACTGTATTAAGTTCTTCAAATGTTAATGACGCATTTTGAATAATTTTTTTATAATGAATCTTTACTGACTTAACCGCTGCTTCCCATAATCCTCCCATATGTGGAGATCTGGCAGGAATGGGAAACCATTCAATTTGACGAGGATTACAGAAATCCTCAATAGCTTCACAATGTTGACGTGACTTAAATTTTTGAAACATTTCTTTCATCTCTAAGGCTGCCCCTGTGAAATTAGTTGCATTGTCTGAATAAATTCGTTTTGGTAATCCTCGTCTAGCTATAAATCTTTTTAAAGCTCCAATAAATGATGCTGTCGTTAAATCTGACGCAATTTCTAAATGTAGAGCCTTTGTTGCAAAGCACACAAAGACACATACATACGCCTTGTCAGGACGTTTACCCCTAATCTTGTGATGGATAGTTATGGGTCCTAAATAATCTATCCCTACCGTATAAAATGGTCGAAAAGCTTGCACTCTACCACTGGGTAGATCTGCCATATATTGATGAAGAGCACGCGGCTGCGCAGAAAAACATCTGAAGCAACTATTTACAATTTTCTTAGCGATTAATCGTCCTCTCAATGGCCAAAACCGTTGTCTAACTATGGCTAATAAACCTTGTGGACCAATATGAAGATGGTCTTTATGTATCTGTGTCATTAACAATCTTGTTACATAGTGATCATATGGTAGCAGAACCGGATACTTTACGTCATAATGTACCTTTGCATTGCTGAGTCTTCCCCATCGTTATCTAACCATGGCGCCAATGTTTTTAATTCTGATGACAGTTTCACCATACGCCTATTCTTTAAATCCTCAATCTCATCTGTGAAGTGAATTGACTGTATTCGGGTTATAATGAAATTTAAAGAATCAGCGAGCCAAATAACCTTAGGTTTAAGTTCATTTTTGTTTTTTAAATGATGGACAAATTTCAATACATTTGCTACAACTGCCTGCAAAAAATGAAAGTTATTTTTATGATCTATTTGATCGAGAAAGTGATTATCTTCTTTTACGATTAACACAGTTTTAACCTTCTTTAGTTCAGGAACTTCATCCAAATCTAACTCTGGTTGATCAAATCTAATTGTTTCCTGTTTTCTTAAAAATGAGGGACCATCTAGCCATAAGGAACAATGAATGAATGCATTTGGCATCATACCTCGTGAAATAATGTCTGCAGGATTTTGAAGGGTATTTACATAGCTCCACTCCTTTATCATACTTAAATTGTTAATTGCTTGAACACGGTTCGCTACAAAAGTTTGGAGTAAGGATAAGTCAGTTCTTAACCAGGATAACACAATTGTAGAGTCGGTATAATAAAAGATTCTGTTAATTTTGATTTCTAGAGAAATTAAAACTTGCTTTATTAATTGAACAAGCAGTTTAGCTGCGCACAGTTCAAGCTTTGGTATTGTAATTTTTTTAATTGGTGCAATACGTGATTTTGCACAAAGTAATTTAACTTGAATTTCCCCATCTGAATGAATACATCTCGCATACACTACAGCACCGTATGCTTTTTCTGAAGCATCACAAAATCCGTGAAGCTCAATGGTCTTGGCTTTACTATAAATTGCTTGTCGTGGTAATCGAAATTCTTTTAACCCATCAAGTTCAGTTTTGGATCTAATCCATTTAGTTTTTATTGTCTCAGGAATTTCCTCATCCCAATCAATTTTTAATTTCCACAGCTCTTGCATACAAATTTTACCATATACTATAACAGGGTTAATAATTCCTAGCGGATCAAATAAACGCGCCGTTTCTGATAGAATTGTTCTTTTGGAAATATGCCTAGAATTAGTTAAATTCACCTTTATGGAAAATTCATCTGACGATACCAACCACAACATCCCTAATACCTTAATAGTTTCTGGATTTTCACGATTAAATTCTAACTGCGTTTCGCAATCTTCGGGAGAAAAACTAGCTAAAAGTGCGGGATGATTGGCGCACCATTTACGAATTGGAAATCCGAATTCCGATAGACAACTAGACATTTGACGTTGAATATTCAATAATTCCTTCAAACAATCGGAACCTGTCATAACGTCATCCATATAGAAATCCCTTTTGATCACTCGAGATACTAATGGATCCATTTCGTTGCCAAGATCCGCACATCGCTGTAAACATTTTACGGCTAAATATGGTGCAACTGAAGTACCGTTTTTAACTTATAATACCGTAAGGCTTCTTGTGGATTCCAGCGCCAAACAATTAATTGCCACTGTTGATCGGTTTCATTGATCCATATCTGCCGATACATTTTCGCGATATCACCTGAAAATACAAATGAATGTTTACGAAATCTGAGTAAAATATTAAAGAGATCATCTTGTAGCCGAGGACCTGTAAATAAAGTATTATTCAAAGATATGTTAGTTGTTGTCTTTGCAGATGCATCAAATACTACTCGAAGTTTGGTGGAAGAACTCTCAGGTCTTAATACACAATGGTGAGGCAAGAAATAATGTTGTGATGGAATTTCACTTTCCTTAATTTCCTCCATATGATTCATATTTATATATTTTTGAATAAAATCATGATATTGTTCCTTTAATTTATCTGATTTTTCTAATTTCCTTTCCAACGAGAAGAAACGACGCACCGCTAAAGTCCTTGATTCACCTAAAGTAGATGGATCAACAGAAAATGGTAAGCTTACAACAAATTTACCGTCCTTTGCCCTACTCACATTTTCAATAAAATGCTTTTCACATAAACTCTCTGCTTGACTTAAAATTTGTTTAGATTCTTCCTCGACTTCTTCGCGTTCAAAAAATTCACGCAGATTTTTTTCTAAAGCTAAATCGCTTTTTGTTATTATCCCACAATGATAATTTTGTTTTGGAATAGATATTGCACCACTAACGGTCCAACCGAATATTGTCTTTTGAAGACTTATTTTATTATCTCCAACCTTAAGTTGTTTAGGGAGTATGATTTCGTTATATAATTCTATTCCTAAGAGTAAGTCAACTTTATCCGGCAAATTGAACTCTGGATCAGCTAATTTAATATTTTTGGGAATATCAGAAAATTTAACTTCTTGACTCGGTTGATTTGAAGATGAAATTGTTGGTAATACAAATGCTTCTAAAGTAGTTTCAAACTTCATGTCGTTTGACGCTACTTTTATATTCACTTGCTTGTTTGGACTTGCTATTTTACCCGCAATCCCTTCAACCGACAAGCTACATTCCTTGGAAGTAAGATTCAAATTCTTAGTCATTCTTGAAGTTATAAAATTTAATTGAGAACCTTTATCTAATAGCGCACGACAAATAATCCAACCTCCATCTCCTTTCTGGACCTTTACTCTTGCTGTCAAACATATTTTCTACCCGTCTTAACTGGATCTTGTACTGAAAATGAAGACTTCCCCTCTACTACTTTCTCGTTTTGAACCTTAGCTGAATCGGGTTTAGCTTTAATCGATGCTTGATTACCTCTATCATCATGCAAAAGTGTATTATGCTTCCTATTGCATTTCTTGCAAGTACCATTACTCTTGCAATCTAACACATTATGCCCTGGATTTAAACAATTAAAACAACATTTATGTTCTACAATCTTTTGCCTTCTTTCTATTGTAGATAATTTTTTAAAACGTTCGCAAACGGATAGGTGATGTTTCTCTTTACATCCCATTAAACAACTCTTCTGAAAGGTAAGGAAGGAAGAACCTTTCGGCTTCGTCAATGCGGAACCTTTATTTTGCGTTAAGTTTTTCCCTACGATTTCTAAAGCACTAAATTGTTGTTCTATAAATTCTAAGATACTAGTAATTCCTGTAATTTCTCTAGGATTTTTTAATCCTTGCTCGTATCTTTACCGAGATTCGTGATCTAACTTCCTTAATACTATGAAATGCAAAAATGCATCTTTCCATTCAGCATCAGAAAGATTCATAGTATCGATTGCTCTTGAAGCTGATGTGACAGTTTCTTGAAGAGATTTGTATGCACTTACCGTACCTTGGGATAAGGTAGGAGCATCTAAAATTTGTGAAAACAACGCAGATAGTTGTAATCTTTGATTGGAGTAGCGTTTTTCCAACAATTCCCAAGCAATTGTGTAATTACTTTCCGAAAGGGTTATATGTTGAATAATTCTTTCAGCTGCACCTTGCACATGTGCTTTCAAATGTGCTAACTTTTGAATAGATGTTAGGTTTGTTTTATCTACTAACACAAGAAACAAGTCTCTGAAAGTAACCCATTCCTTTATATCTCCATTAAACTTCGGTAGCGACACAGGAGGTAGTGCACAATTGTTAACCAATACTTCACTTTTAACTTTCTTATCACTTGCTTTATTTCCTATCGATATATATTTCTCGTTAAGTAATTCGTATTCGGACGTATCAAGAAAAGGGTTTAGAGAGATTTCTTCTTCTACAAGATTCTCGATACCTTTAAATTTTTCATCGATAATTTCGTTCCGAATACTCATACTCTGAATTGCTTTAAGCAGACTTCGTATTTTCCACATTAAAACAGGTTTCAGAGTTTTCACTTCACTTGACGATTCACCCTCATTTAATGACAATTCCTGAACTGTATCAATCGTCTTTAAATGCTCTTTTATTCGCGCAACAAAGTCAGAATAAAAACTTTTGGTTTTTTGAAAACCGTCCGCGAAATAGTTATGCACAGACACCTTGTGCCTGTCTTCACACACTAATAACGCCCTGTCGTTCTGTTCGAACTCTTCCCATAGCTTGTCGATTTCACTTAACACATTTGTTAAAAAGATCTATCTACCTTACCGGATTTGATTTCGGCTTGAAATCGAGAGTTTTTTCTTTCAAACTCTTCCTTGATGGAAAATTGCCGGTCTATTATTGTTTCCGCCATGATACACTTTGACTTATAAGCTAGTCAAACGCTTCACTACTGAAAACTGCACTTAAAACCTTGACGTATTCTGCTCGTCAAACGCTTGAATCTTGATCACAAAAGAACTAATTGGACTCGATCTGTCTTAAACTGTGATCGAAAACTAGAATCACGTCGGGGTCACCAAAATGATTTGTTTTGCGCGACACTAAGTTGCCGCGATTACTAACCTTAGATGGTTAGTTGACTCTATCTTTTCCAAAAAAATCAAACGACTCCAATTAGTTCTTTTTCCTTTAATTTCTAATACAAGATTAACTTAATATTACAATTATTTTATCTTATATAGCCTACGTTATCTATTTACAAGATCTTAATCTAATATTTTCCCAAAACCATAAATAACATTGATTTGGGAAAATCACTTAATGTCTACATTGATATTTTCCCAAAACCATAAAATGTATTTGGGAAAATTGCTTAGGACTAAAAGATAAGAACTTACATGTACAAATTTTCTGTTCTTATCTTGGACCACGTGCACTCTTATCAGACGGATAATTAACATGTGGTCCAATCGCTTATCTAAGTCGTAAATTTTATGATCTAAACTAAATCTACAGAGAGAGCTCAACATAGCCGCTTCCGTAATGCATGCCGGCGCTAAGACCTGAGACGGAACTACTTATGACTAATTAAATGTTATGAATTCGATACACAATATGTTGACACCGGTAATTTCCAGCAGGTTGCCGACAGAACGAGCTAATGCAGTTGTTTACGTTTTTTACGTTTGTTTACAACCTGCAAGCTGTGCGGTTGTTTGTGCTTTTTATACTCTAGATGAAATCATATAGAGTATTATAAGTTTAATCCAGCCCAAAAGTTTGTAACGCATAGAACCAAGCCTCGGACGAAAAAAAGATATATATTATTTTTTGTTTATTTGTGGCCAAAAATCTCAAATCCGCCTGACGTCCGTCCGTCCGTCCGTCCGTCCGTCCGTCCGTCTGTCCGTCTGTCCGTTAGCACGATAACTCAAGAACGCCTTCACCTAGGACCTTGAAATTTTGAATCTGGGTGTTTGGTTGAATTTGTAAGGCTAAGTTCGTTAACGGGCAAAATCGTCCTACTCCTTCGGGTAGCTGCCATACAAAATGTCCGCAAAACACGTGTTCAAGAATATTGGTCTATAACTTCAGAAGGGTGTGAGCTACGACTTTGAAATTTTGACCGTGTTATTTTTCCAATAGTTGGAGCTAAAGATATGATTATGAAGAAAATCCTATTAGTCCTTCGTGTAGCTGCCATACAAATATCCTGTCAAAATGTATTCACTTAATTTACGAAACTCACTATAACTCAAGTAATCTTTTAGCTACGAATTCGGAATTTTGTACTAATTAGTTTTGAGTGAAAAGGAATTTTGACTTTACTAGTCAGCGAAATCCTTTTACTCCTTCTGGTAGCTGCCATACAAAATGTCCTTAAAACACATGTTTAAGAATATTGGCCGATAACTTCAGAAGGGTTTAAGCTACGACTTTAAAATTTTGTATGTGTTAATTTTCCAATAGTTGGAATTAAATGTATAATTATGAAGAAAATCCTATTAGTCCTTCGTGTAGCTGCCATACAAATATCCTGTCAAAACGTCTCCACTAAATTTACGGAACTTAATATAACTCAAGTAATCTTTTAGCTATGAATTGGAAATTTTGTACAAATTAGTTTTGAGTAAAAACGAAGTTCGAGTTTACTAATCAGCGAAATCCTTTTACTCCTTCTGGTAGCTGCCATACAAAATGTCCTTAATACACGTGTTCAACAATATTTTTCGATAACTTTTGAACGCTTCAAGCTACGAATTTGAAATTTTGTACACGTTCATTTTTAAATGGTTCGAAGTAAAAGGATAAATATGTAAGAAATCGAGTGAGTCCTTCCCGCACCTCCCATGTGAAAGTCCTTCAAAAAGGACATTTTTTTTCGATGACTTACCCAGTTCAAAATATGAAATTAAACACTGAATATTGTCTTTTAGGTTTGAGTAGCAATCAAATTGGTGTCCTTAATAAAGGACATACAACATGCACACACGTAATTCTACCTTATCCCCAACTACAATATTAATCGGAGTTCAGTATTCATCTAGAGTATTATACGATTGGCTTGCAGCCGATCGTGACTGCAGTATGTTTCATTCTGTTAACAAATTGCACGCCAACCTGCCGGTAATTGGTGATCAAGAGTAAATCCAACAGTTCACAACAGTTCTTTTGATGAATTTTTTTACAAGAAAGAATATTATAATTATTATTACTATAACTCCTGCTGTTGATAGGATTGCTGTCGCTATGTGCGTTGATGAATAGCTGCTTTGCGCCGTGTTGCTAGCTGCGCCGGAGTTTAGGCAAATTTGTTTTTCTATTTTCGTGTCGGCGAACCCCATTTTTTCTTCCCTTTTTGCGTTTCGTTGCGGGTGTTTCTGATCTCTTGTTTTATGCGCCTTTTGTCTTCGTTCCTGGTTGACAGGTTCAGTTCGTGGGATAGTAATGCGATTTTCTTCCTTCGCAAGAATGCCCGTCCTCCTCGTTTCGGCTTTGTCGACAGAGGGTTGGTGGATGTTGCCGGTGTTGTGATTTGTTCTCTCTTTTTTTGGTTGCGTCGTCGGTATTCTTCAATTGTCAGAGGTTTGGGTCCGAGCCGGTTCGAAAGGGGTGTCGGTGTGTATTTCTGAGTGCTGTCTGCTAGTGGTTGTGGCTCGTACTCTTCAGGTTGTTGATGTTTTGTGGTTTCAGCTGGTTTTGGTTCGTGGCTCACTGTCTTCCTTCTGAGGTTCTCCACCGCTTTATAATAGTTTATTTTGCAGGTCTTCAGTGTTGGTGGCAGTTCGTCCAATTTGCATTTCCTAAATGCTTCGGTCCACGATGTTGTCGAATTCATTTTCTTCTCTTTGTTTGTTTTGCTGGAAAAATTCCGGGGTCGTTAGTCGCAGGATCGCCATGTTGTGTTCGGGGACCGAATTGTAAGTGAACGAAGAGAACTTACCAGATATGAAGCGGCTGGTCCCGCGGATGGTTTAGGCACTATGCCGGATACTCAAATAGTTTGCGAGAAGCGGATTTGAGCCGCAGGTGGAGAAGGCACAATGCCAGAATGGTGAAAGCCAAATGAACAACTGGAAGTTCTGTAGAGGCGTGTAGCCGGGCGTAACTTTATTGGACAAATGGCCCCAGTATGGGCCAACACTTTCCTTTTATACAAATTTTATACAAATTAACTACATACAAAAAAAATGAGTTCTTAAATTCTACTTACGAGGTAAATTCCTATCCTAGGCTATGCAAAAAAAATGTCTACATAATAACTACTTATAAAAAATGTTCTTATCCTAACTTATGCATAAAAAAAGAGTGTCTCTTAGATATACTTATGGTCTGCGTACATGACCTATATGTATATCTCTATGTAATCCGCACGAGCCATGGACACTATATTCAAGTGCATAGGAAATGCATGGCCAGCCAGTATTTACTGCCTGGCATAAAGCGATCATTGCCCGTACAATATTGTTTGCATTTCCCATGCAAAAGCAAATGAAATCGGAGAACCGATTTCGTGTACGAAATTTATGACGCACAAAAAGGCAAGCATAGGGAATTCCCATAATGATGGTTCCATGCTTATCTTAGTGTGGTCAAGATACTTTTTTGCATAACATAGAGTGACTTGTTTGTTTACTTTAGTGCACTCGATGTTATGCTTTCTTCCAATGTAAAATATGAGATCGGAGTTGTGATCTTGAGATTTTATCTTGTGTGTGGCTCGTGATGATTTATGGGATATAATATTACAATTAGTTGTGGCAAGAGTACACTACACCGGTACCCTCACTCACTTAAAACGTTATATCTTGAAAACGAATACTCACAAGGTAAAGTGTTATAACTCGTTTTTTAGGGAATCGAATTACCTTTCATTTGATGTAACAGTCTAAATTCTAACTGCACCCAATCTTGAGATATTTACTCGAAAACACAGATTTTTGCTACGTCAACCATAAATAGGTTGTCAGTCGCAAAAAAAATATCTAAATCCTCAACCGCGTCGGACGTGTTCATTTCAACTGCTAAAAATTTTCAAATTGTTACTACCTAGTGATTCTGTCGTCCGTTTCTTGCGACTCGGGCTGACTGTTCGGACTTTCTTAATTATTCTTGCGCTCATCTGTGAATTTTTGTATATTTATTGACTAAAACGTTATGGCGGATTGTGCCGCGTCGTTGTGTGTGGATAAACCTAATGGTTCGCCATTTGTGCTCTGTGCCGGTATATGCGGGAAATCGTTCCATAGCAAATGTGTCGGTCTTAAAGGTACCATAGGCGATGTGATCGCCAAATCCGGAAATGGTATTTACTGGTTCTGCCCTACATGTAGATCCTCATCAATGCCGAGCTATGTGACCAGGCTAAAGTTATTACGTGCCGCCGTCTCTTCCGCAAGCGATGCCTTAATATCCTGCAACAAAAGATTCCAAGACGCTCTCGTCGAGGTTGATAGGCTTTTAACCGTCACTGACGGTGATTATGCACATACTTCTCATTCACTGATGACGTCTGCTGCCAAGACATCACAAACAATCATCGCACCGGCTAAAGAGCCGCTGCACATTCATATTCCCGATAGTCGGGTACTTCGCTCTAGTGCTAAAACGAGCAGTGCTAGCCCACCAGGTCATTCACCGAATATACCGAATGGTCATCCGCCAAATGCCGCTAAGGTCGTCTCGTCGAAGCCAATACCCATTTCGACTTTCGACTCTACTGCTCAACCGCTAAATGTCGCATTGACTTTGTCAAACAGCATTTCACCGTCGGTCGACCGTACGCCGATGGGAACCGACGCTGGGTTAACTTCATCAGCTGATCTTGTTTTCACATCGTCTAAAGTAAACAAAACCGATCAGCTGATTGCTCCGTCTGTTGAAAATCTTGTTTTCACATCGTCTAAAGTAAACATCACCGATCAGCTGATTGCTCCGTCTGTTGAAAATTGCGCAACTTTACCACCGCTTCCTCAGAGCAGGCGGAGGGGACTGTCCGTAGCTGATGCGTCAAGTGTGAGTGCTCCATCTGTTCAACCTTCTTCGGCTGCTGGCACATCTTCCTCCGTGTCCAATATTAAAATTAATCGTCGGCCTCAACGCCGATTAAACTTTGCAGGCACCGACACCTCTGCATGTAACGCATTTAACGTCATTCCTGAAATCAGATGGTTGCATTTGTCTCGTTTCGAGTCTGGGACTACGTCGGATGCCGTTAAAAACTATACGGCTCTTAGGCTGAACATATCTGCGGATCAGCTGTTATGTATTAGATTGACGAAAAGAGACGTTGATATCTCTTCTCTTCGCTTCGTGACTTTCAAAATTGGAGTTCCAGTACACCTTCTAGAACGAGCTTTGGATCCGGCCATCTGGCCTGTCTCCGTTCGGATCAGAAGTTTTGTTCATCGTGCAAAAAACGAGGTAGCTGCCTCACCACCACCAGTAATACCATAAGTTGTTCTTCGCGCAAGGTTCTCTCCCTGTACTATCAAAATGTTAGGGGAATGCGAACCAAGCTATGCATGTTCAGAAGGAATCTAGCGACTGCCGAATTCGATGTCATTATTCTTACTGAGACATGGTTGGACGATGTAATCCTAACTAGTGAATTAGGCTTGCATCGCTTTATAGTATATCGGTTTGATCGTTGCCAGCTTAATGGCTCTTCCAAAAGAGGTGGAGGCTGTTTGATTGCAGTTTCTGATAAACTATCTTCAAGACTTTTAACGACCGGTAACAATAGTGTTGAGCAAATCTTCGTCTTGATTACTATGGGCAGCTTTCAACTGGTACTAGGAGCTGTGTATATTCCTCCGTCATTTCCGCTTGAGGTTTTCGCTTATCATTGCAGTGACGTCAAAAATATTATTAATAATCTTCCGATGGCTGATTTTCTCATTGTTGGCGACTATAACTTACCAGCCGTGCGATGGGATACGAACTGCTGGAATGTATCAACTAATTGCCTATCTTGTCGTCAAGTCATAGACGATTTCTGCGACGTGGACCTCTCTCAAATCAACTCTATCCGCAATATACACGGCAGTTTACTTGACCTGGTGTTCTCAAACCTTACATCGTCATTTGCTACCGTGTCGCAATCATCGTTTGAGCTTCTGCCACTGGACACGATGTATCATCCGGCGCTGAATGTTCTATTATCTTACGTTTCTAATGTGAATCGTCCTTTTTCGTATGTGGATTATAATTTTAAATTAGCTGACTATACCAGAATTTGTGAACAGCTCGCATTATTAGATTGGTTTAGTATTTTCGGGATGCTTGATTTAGATGATGCCGTTAACAAGTTTTATGATATAATTCTCCACGATATAATTGATAACTTTGTGCCAATCTCACTTGTGTTTAATTCGTCTTTTCCAAGGTGGTATAGCGCCGACCTAAAAAAACTTATTTCCGATAAGAAAGCTGCTCATGCTAAATTTAAGTCATCTGGCACAGCGCTCGATTACGAGTGTTTCTCAACGCTTAGGTCTTCATGCAAAGTGATGACTAGGGAGTGTTATTCTCTTTATATTACTCAGGTCGAGAATGCGATCCCATCTAATCTAAAGCAGTTTTGGAACTACATCAATTCTCTTAGGTCCGACAACACTTTACCCCCTGAAATGTTTCTAGGGTCGGCGAGTGCTTCTGACTTAAACGGTATTGCGGATCTGTTTGCTCGTTACTTCTCTGGCGTCTATGTTAGTAAAGTACAAGTTGACTACAATTTCATTTCCAGTTCTCATGTTGTTGTGTCGTCTATTAATATTAATTCTGATGACGTCCTTAAATTGTTGAATGATCTTGATGTGAGTAAGAGTGCTGGTCCTGACAACGTCCCTGCTTTATTCTTAAAAATGTGCAGTGAGTATCTCGCACTTCCGCTGGCACTATTGTTTAATAAATCTCTGGAAACGGGACGCCTCGCTTCAGTTTGGAAAATTGGCTTTCTGGTACCTATTCATAAGGCTGGTGATAAAAGCAATATCGAGAACTATAGGCCAATCTGTTCTTTGTCGGTCATTCCTAAACTGTTTGAGAAATTAATTACTGATGCATTAACACCTTTGTTTAAGAATTTCATCTCACCCAACCAGCATGGGTTCCAAAAACAGAAATCAACTTTGACTAATCTATTACCCTATGCTGAGAATATATGTTGTTCGCTGGAAAAACGACTACAGGTTCATAGTATTTACACGGATTTTTCAAAAGCTTTTGACAAAGTTAACCATTCCATACTTATCCAAAAATTAACCACCATCGGTATCACTGGCCTTCTCCTTAATTGGCTTAAGGATTATCTACTTGACCGAAGGTTGATTGTTCGTATAAAGTCTGCCAAATCCGATCCGTTTATTGTTAACTCGGGAGTTCCCCAGGGATCCCACTTGGGTCCTCTCCTGTTTTCACTTTTTGTCAATGATATAGTAGCTATGTTTGCCGACGTTAACTTTTTGTTATTTGCTGACGATTTAAAAATTTTTAAAACCGTAAATTCCCATGACGATTGCTTAGTCCTTCAGAAAAATCTAAACTCACTTTATTCATGGTGTATCTCTAATCATCTCCATCTTAACATTGATAAATGCCATTTTATTGTTTTTAATAGGACACGAGAAGCTATTAGTTTCGACTACCAAATTAACAGTATCTCCCTACCTCAAGTCCACACTGTCAAGGATCTAGGAATTATATTCGATGAAGGATTTACTTTTGTTCCCCATTATGACCGCATTTGCGGTACTGCCCGTAGAATGCTGGGTTTTATCTCGCGTAACACGAGGTCCTTCACTAATATACATACTGTAAAATACCTTTATTGTGCGTTAGTGCGACCTCACCTGGAGTACCTTTCTCCAATATGGAGCCCACACTTTAATGTTCATGTGAATAGAATCGAAACGATCCAACATAAGTTTCTTCGTCTGATAGCCTTCAAATTAAACATTCCCATCAATGAAATGAACTATGATTCGTTGTCGTCGGATTTGCACCTTGCCACCTTATCTAAACGCCGCGAACTAGCAGAGCTTGTCACATTGTTTAAGGTCATTAATAATGAGTTGGATTGTCCTAGTCTTCTTGGTCTCATCAACTTCAGGGTACCTGGTTACTCATCTCGGTCCATCGACAGCTTTTCCGTCGATTACCACTCGACAGATTATGGTAAATATAGCCCTGTTTCAAGAATAATGCGAGCTGGCAATACTTACACAAGTGAAGCGGACTTGTTTAATACTTCAATTACTGACATTAAACGAATTTTCTATGTGTAAATGCTTTTTTTTTCCCGTATTTTAATCTAGTTTTCTTTAAATTTTATCATACTATTATATTTTTCTTTTTTTACATTTTTATCATTCCGCTAATATTGTTATACTATTTTGTACGAAAAGGATGTTGTCCGTTTACTCTAAATATATAAATAAATAAAAAAAAAATAGTACCCAACACCGTATCTCATCATTAAACACGTTTCGGACTTCTACCCATAAAATAATAAAGTTGCGCCCAGACTGTTGGCAGATTTTTTTTATTTATTTACGTATTTTTTTATCAATAGAATAATTCATAGTAGTAAAAGCGAATTCGATCACATTAAACCTAAGAGATTTTCGGAATCAGTGAAATCTTGAATAATACCCCCAGGGGGTTTAATAGAGAAAAATACTTAAATCGCGGTTTTCCCCGACTACGTTTAAAGCTTATAGAAGTAAAAGTGAATTCCAAATCTCAATAAACCTTAGGAATATATCAGAATTCGTGAATATGTACACAACCACTTTACACCCCTTAGGGGTTGGATATCGAAAAATTTTGAAAATCATTAGTATGCGCTTATATAAATAGCCCGCAGAAGTGAAATTTCTTTGATAGCTCGACATGTCTAAAAGTTTTAACGAAATTTGTGAAAATGTGGATTCACGGACATTTTTTTTACTCAACCTCTGAACGCCAATAAAAATCTGAACTTTTTTTTTGCTTTAATTACTCTAATAGTACATCTACATATACGTACTAAGTTTCAACTTTCTAGCATAAGCCGTTTCTGAGATATAAAAAACCACCCCTCTCCCCCGTATCTTCATTCCCCTATAAACAATTTTATTTTTCTAGGATGTCTCCATAGTGGCTCTATATAATCCTAAAGTTTTAGCTTTCTATTCATTATGGTTTTCGAGAAATAAAAATCAGAATGTTTTCCTTTCTACCCCCTTTCACCATCACCCCCAACACCCACAACACCAAAATTTTTTTCCCTATTAGAAATTCACCGACCCCAACTCCTGTAAAATTTTCAAGATCATATCTAATACGGCTTCTGAGATATAAAAATGACATTTTTTGAGAAATTGCTATCCCCCCACTTTCGTGCTCCACCTCCCCCCTCAAAAAATGTAGTTTTGGTAGACTCCTCTTGTGATCCCATATATAGAAACTGAATTTTATCGTCCTGGTGTAATTGGTTCGGAAGATATTGTAATCCAAAGTTTTTCATTTTTCTTAAAAATGTTAGCCCTTGTCTAATATTGAAGTATCCCTAAGGACAACAACAAAGTTTCAATCTTCTGACATCAATGGTTCAGGAGATATCGATTTTAGAATGTTTCAATTCCGTCTTTAGTGCGTTAAAGACTCATTGTTTCCCCTCCCACTTCCACACCCCTTAACCAATATCGACAATTTTTTTGCAATTGAGTCCATTATCATAGTACTACATAAGTTTCAGCGTCCTAGCATAAGTGGTTCCTGAGATCTAGAAACCAAAATTTTTCGTCTAAAACGCTTCCCTCTCCTCCCCCCTTGTACCCCCACCCCTTAAAAATATATCATTCGTAGGGGTTCACCCAATCTACTCACCATAAAAATTTCAGTTTAATATCTCAACGGGTTTGGGAGCTACGTACCTTCAAACGATTTTGCGTACGGCGGACGGCGTACGGCGTCTACGGCGGACAGACGGAAATTTTATTTTTTTTTTGCTTTTTTGGGGTTTACTAGTCCTAAAACGTGTAAATACAAAATTTCAGGGTAGCAAACTTTTTTGAAATTTCAAGTCGATCACAATACTTTATTATTAAAAAATAATAAAGTAAAATTCAGTGATCAATGTAGTTTTTCTCAGAAAACCCCAATATAAAAATATCATCTTAATTTTATTTTTTTATGAACCGCATCATTACCTACAAAAGCTGCATGCATATGTATGAGTTACGAGTAACATTTTGGAAGAAATAGGTAAAAATACATATCTCATAAAAATTAAATATTTCAAAAGTCAGTGCCATAAAGTGGACCTCGTCTAAGAACCTGTTTAATTTGTCGGTAGTTCTGAAGTATTTTTATTGCACTTTTATTACTATTTAAAGTATGTAGGAAAACAATAAAATGTAAGTGAGTTTCAACATAATTGATGCTTTTACCTGGATGTGGTAGGTAATACTGGTTGCGGTACTATGTCTTTTTTAATAGGGTGCCTAACAAAATAAACAGCCTATAAAAGCAAAACTACCTTCATATTTTTATCAGTTTTAGTTACGTTGCTAAAAGAAGAAGGTGTCAGTAGAAATTAAAAAATAATTTCAAAATGCCTGAGTACTCCAATGAAGAATATGCTAGTTTATGGAGAGTGTCGCGGAAATGGATGAGCCGCGCGAAGGCTTTACCATCAGAGACATCCTCATCGACGGACACCTGGCAGGGGAGTATTTCAAGACGTTTACATGAGAATTAGGGAAACTGGCAGTGTTAGAACAAGCAGAGTAAATGCAAATCTTGCGCCTATAATCGCTGTTCAGATTGATTAAAGAATACTGCAAGCAGTTCAAAATGATCCATCGATCAGTATCCGACGCTTGGCATTGCAGTTTAACATCTCTACTTGGAAGGTTTGGAGTATTTTGAAAGTAGAACGCTTCCATGCCTACCATCACACATCAGTACAGGAGCTGCTACCCATTGATTTCCCCAAACGGATGGAGTTTTGCAATTGGCTCCTTGAACGACAAATAGATGACGATAATTTTTTCAACAATATTCTGTGGACGGATGAGTCCCAATTTACGAGAGACGGTATCAAAAACTTCCACAACCTACATACGTGGGCTCAGAGCAATCCACACAAGAAGAGCGGCATCATTTCAGCACAGATTCAGCGTCAATTTATGGGCAGGTGTGATTGGTGACGATTTTCTTGGACCTATTAGGCTTCCGCCTACTCTAAATAGCTCCAATTACTTATATTTTTTATCAAATGATCTACAGGACTTGTTGGATGATATTCCACTGGTACGATTGGCTTCCATGTTTACATGGTGCTCCAGCTGATTACGGCCGACAGATCACAGATTGGTTAAATTCCAATTATAGCAATCGCTGGATCGGTAGAAATGAACCGATACACTGGCCTGCAAGATCTCCTGATCTTACTATTATGGATTTCTTTGTATGGGGACGGATGAAGGACCTTGTCTACGCAACGCCAGTAGAAACATTGGAAGATCTAAATATCAGGATCGATGCGGCAGCAATAGAAGTAAGGCAGCAGTTGAGGAATATGAATACCAAGAGAAAGAGCTTTAGCGTGCATTCAAAATGAAGGTGGCCATTTTGAACATTTATTATAAAAAAAAAAATTTAAATAAAACAAAAAAACCATTATTAAATTCTTTCAGTTCAATCAAGTAGTGTAGATCAACATGCACATGCACTGACTTTTTAAATATTTAATTTTTATGCGATATGTATTTTTACCTATTACTTCCAAAATGTTAATCGTAACTCATACATATGTATGCAGCTTTTGTAGGTAATAATATGGTTCATAAAAAAATAAAATTAAAATAACATATTTATAATGGGGTTTTCAGAGAAAAACTACATTGATCACTGAATTTTTAGGGTTGACGTTGCAAAAATCTGTGTTTTCGAGTAAATATCTCAAGATTGGGTGCAGTTAGAATTTAGACTGTTACATCAAATGAAAGGTAATTCGATTACCTTAACTACCTTCCCTTAACCCTATAACACTTTGCCTTGTGATTATTCGTTTTCAAGATATAACGTTTTAAGTGAGTGAAGGACCAGTCAAAAACACTTTTTTTAACCACCCTAACCTAAGTTCCCACGACTTTTCGACGAACCTGTTCTGCCTGCTGGGTGCAAATACCTGCTACAAATTGAACTTACTGGTGTCATTATCAGCTGAGTCAGATGGCGTCATCTGTGCAAATGCTAAAACAGTAAAAATTTAAAGTACAAAACTGAATTCCTTATAAAGTCAAGAACGACTCCATATACTGACAAGCTCGAAGCTTTCGTTATACCTGAGCATTTGCCTTCTCAATTTATCGAAGCAGTCAAAAACAATATCCAATTAGCTGATCCTGCCTTCAACGTACCTCAGAGAGTAGATCTACTGATTGGTGCTAGTTCGTTTTTCGAACGTTGATGGTCAAATCAAGCTTATACCATGGATACACAGCTAGTATACAAACCATGGTATTGAAATCATACTATTGAAACTAGCTGCAAATGATACACTGCACATGTGGAATGATTTGACAGTATCTGATATAAGCAAACAAAGACATTTAGTTGCGATACTCGCCACACAATAGGGGAATGGCACAACTAGCAGTAAAATGCATGATATACTACGTAAAATTATCGCATTTGTATACCATGAAACAGGTTCATTACTAGATATATACCAGTTCGTTTATCTCGTATATGCTTAGTATTGGGTGATACACTGCTGGTATTGACGATATTATGATATCAATACCAGAAGTGTATCCATGGTATTATTGGTCACCCGTCAGCAGTACTTCAAAAGACGCATCTCGGCTGGATAATTTCGAGACGTGTTCTCCTTCGTAGCAACATATCCCCAATGGTCCGCACATGACAGTCTAGACCACCTAGTTCACAAATTTTGGGACCTTGATAGTTTTTCTAATATCAACAAGACCCCAACGGAGGAGGACACTGCGTGTGAGAAATTTTTCTTAGAAACACATTTTCGTACAGCTTAGGGGCGATTTGTTGTTCGCCTTCCTTTTCATCAATCACCTGCCGAGCTCGGAGAATCCTACGACATTACCGCGAAGCGATTTTTTAACATAGAAAGAAGGCTGTAAAAGTCTCCTGAACACTTATGCTTACACCCAATTTATCAATGAATATATTGATGTAAATCACATGGAACAAATCTTCTCGAAGGAAATATCTGCTCCCTCATACTTCTTACCGCACCATCCCGTTGTAAAGCTCGACATCAGCACGACCAAACTTCACGTCGCCTTCGATGGCTTCTGAAAAACCTCGTCAAAGAAATCTTTGAATAATCTTTTAATGCCTGGGCCCACACGTAGACTAGCGCGAAATCGGCCAAATGCAGGCCAACGCCACCGACACAGCGGCGAAGTACCTAACGCACACAAGTGGACTGTCTACATGTTGGCGCTTGTATGCATTTGCTTTGGTTGGCCCAACATGTAATCGAGGCATAACATATGCATTGTAAATTTTTCCCAAATAAATGACAGATGACGTTTGACATCATACGGTGACCCTTGTCGCGCGATTGGTTATTATTTCAGTTTTTTGAAGCGCGAAAAATAACAAGTGTCATAACAGCATTAGCCATACGATGCATGAACCAGCTTGCAGGCACGTCCTAAAAAAACTTTTATGTAAACAATTTAATGACTGGTGCAGATACACTCTCCGAGCTAAACCAAATTAAAGAAGAATTCTAGTTACTCTTATTACTCGGTGGTTTTCTTCTGCGCAAATGGTGCTCCAATAAGGAGGTTGTCCTACAAGAGATTAACGAAGAGGATAAGGAAAAATTAGTATCCATCAACAACGATCACGTGATTAAAACCCTTGGGTTGTACTGGGACCCCTGCACAGATATGTTTTCATTCGTCACCAACAACATAAACATAGGGAACGACATAGTTACTAAAAGAAGCATTTTGTCTCAGACGGCCAAGCTATTCGACCCCTGGGTTTCCCCAATCCAGTCATTGTCACTGCCGAGCTCTCCATTCAACGTTTGTGGGCCGTGAAACTGGGATGAGAGCATGCTAATGCACTTAGAAATTTCATTTCATTTATTAAACCTAAATATTGCAACCAATGAGACGGCAAGTCTCTACAACTTGATTTACAAAAAGATAACAGAATTTAAGTTGAACAAAAATAGTAAAGAGAATAATTGTGCATGAATTCTAATTCATGCACAAAAGTACAGAAACAAGATAATAAACAATTTGTCAGAAAACTTACAAATGTGAACGGAAATACTATTTGAACTTACAAATGTGAAAGAAAAATACAATTTGATATTCGGAGGAATACTTTCTAATACACTCGTGCATGCATTCCCAAAAGAAAAAGAAAAATGTACTCTAACTCCGCGTAATGCTAAAAACAAAGTCTACAGAAACTGGTGTGAGACGTCACACGCCTTAAAACTGGCGAAAGAGAGTTCCACAGCGTAACCACTCTGACGAAGAAAGAGGGATGACGAAGTCTACCACAATGTCGCGGTACAACAAGTGCCAGCGCTCTCGAGGACTTACCAAAAACAATTTTTTTGAAAAGATATGTCGGACAGGCAGTAACAACTAATCGGTGTAAGAAGGTAAGGTAGTGGTATTTCATAAAATTTAGGAAAAAGCACCCAAGGAGACACTTCCTAACCGCACTCACACTTTCATACCTTCTCTTGTCGCAAACAAATCTAGTGCATGAGTTGAAGATAACTTTAACTTGGCTTCCCCAATGCTCATAGATGAGTAAACTGCACTACAATAAAGAAAATGTGGAAGGATCAAAAATCTTATTAGTTTCTTCTTGGTTTCAGACGACGTAGCCACAGTTAGCCTCCACTATTTGCGTAAAATAGGGTACACTCGCTTAGCAATTTGGTTAATATGGTCAGACCAATTAAAACATTTGTTGAACACCACTCCAAGATTTTTAATAATATCCAGATACGCAATAGTTTCATTATGTCGCAACTCGGGCAGATATTGGGTATCAACATTTCGTGAATAAATAACAATTGCTTGAGTTTTTCGACCATTTAGCCTCATTCCATTCATACTTGACCAGTAACTTACAGCATCCAGCTCGTCATTCATCTTACCAATATACCCCGACAATTCCGAAACTGGACAGCCTAGAAAGATCTGCGCATCATCCGCATAGAAGCGGCAATTTTCTTCGTTTAATCATAGTGGTAGGTCGTTTATAAAAAGACAAAAAAGTAGCGGCCCCAGAATAGATCCTTGCGGGACTCCACAGGAGATAGAGAGAGGATCCGATTTGGCAGCGTTTAAGGAAACAAACTGAGATCTACCAGTTAAGTAGTGTCTGATGAGGTTTACGGCACATTTCTCCATATTAAAATTATACTCCAACTTTTCACATAGTAAATTATGATCAATGGAATCAAATGCTTTAGTGAAGTCAAATAATAGAAGTATAGTAACCAACTTTTCATCAATGTTGCGGTAAATACAATCAGAAATCTCTAGTATAGCAGAGTTCGTACTATGTTCTGGTCGGAAACCTGATTGGTATTTGTAAAGAAGGTTATTGTCCTTAAGGAAACTGCATAGTTGGGAGTGCATAATATGCTCAAACGCCTTGGACAGACTTGATAACAAACTAATTGATCGAAGATTGTTCATATTAGGAATAGCAGTTTTGGGAACTGGAACAATTTTTGAAACTTTCCAAGCAGATACCGAATACCTTGACGTAGTTAAGATAGAATTAAACAAATAAGTTATGTAAGGAAGGACAACAGGCAGAAGTAGTCGAACAAATTTCAATGGAACCAGATCAGGTCCAATGGCATCAGATTTTACACAATATATAGCCGTCAGAACCTCCTCTTGAGTAACATTTCGAAAAGCGAAATTAGTTGACGTAACTGGTCTGGTATAAGGACACCTTGACGGACAACTCCGCGGGATACTACCACTAGCGGAGAAAATTTTGTTAAGCTCATTGATATCAAGACTAGGCAAATCACTTTCAATACAGCGGTTTTTAGCCCAAGTTTAGCAGCATTTGTCCAAAAAGTTTTCGAAGGAAGACTAGGATTCAGTTACCTCATGCTATGTAGCTTTTGTGCGCTTTTCTGCATAAGAGATTAACTCTATTTCGCAGCTTGGTAAATCGGAGTCTAGATTCATGTGTTTTGACTCGTTTCCATTCCTCATGTCCTTGGTCTCGCTGAGATGATAACATGTCTATTTGAGGACTATGGTAAGGAATAAAGTTCGATCTAGGAGTTATAAAGCGCTCCGGAATGTATTCACAAACAAATTAAATAGTAGAATACTGTTAAAATAAGCTACCTGCTCATTAACATCAGATAAGGAAAAAATGTTGCTTCACGGCAACTCCAAAGCACTGGCTAAGAGAAAGCCAACGTTGCAATTTCTATAGTCACGAAAAGATATTGGATTACACAGAGGAATATTAGTACGAAATTTAAATGATAGGTAGATCAAGTCGTGATCTGATATACGTATACCTGGAAGATATAACTACCCAAACCCTCCAACTTCATTTGTACAACTCGCGGCTGTAATGAACAGATCAAGTAGGGAGGAGCAAGTCTCACTGTACCTAGTGGGCACCGTTTTGTTAACAAATTCAAGGGAACAACTGGTTACCAATCGAGAAAAAACTCTAACTATGGGATCCTTGTTGTTAAGAATATTTATATTGAAACCACCACCTACATATAATTGTATCCTGATATTTTGAAACTAGATTATTGAAAGTTCTCCCAAGAGGGTTAAGACCGGCAGCCAAAGGATGCACCCAAGTAGAATCCTATCTTTGCTAGTTCTAACTTCAACAAAGATATATTCAATTTCATCATTGGCCACAGATTTTTCCAGAATATTAACATGCCTTACATAGATGGCAACTCCACCTCCACGTATAACTCGACCAGCTTGGTTGTTTTTAGCTCTATCAGGTCGATATAATTTAAATCCAGGAATCTTAACTATTTCAGAACAAGTATCAGCATTTACCCAACTCTCAGTTATCATAATTGCGCCAATATTAACATTGTGAACAATGGTTTTAAGCATACTGAGCGTAGGTAACAGACTACGAGCGTTTATATGACAGATATTAAAATTTGTTGAAATATTATTATTAAATGCAGACTTAAGGACACAGTCTTGTGTATTCCAAGCGGAGATGCCAGAGGCATTGCTTCAGGCAGGTAACATCATGTTGATGGAGGGGGTATTAAAAACTTAAAAATAACGTTCCACATTGCCTCCTAGCTATTCCTTAGAATGTCAGTCGCATAGTAACCTACACCGCATCTCAGCATTAAATACGTTTCGGACTTCTACCAATAAAATAATAAAGTTGCGTCCAGACTGTTGGCAGATTTTTTTTATTTATTTACGTATTTTTTTATCAATAGAATATTCCATAGAAGTAAAAGCGAATTCGATCATATTAAACCGAAGAGATTTTTGGAATCAGTGAAAACTTGAACAATACCCCAGGGGGTTTAATAGGAAAAAAAACTTAAATCGGTTTTTCCCCGACTATGTTTAAAGCTTATAGAAGTGAAAGTGAATTCCAAATCCCAATATACCTAAGAAATATATCAGAATTCGTGAATATGTACACAACCACTTTCCCCCGTCTTAGGGGTTGTATATCGAAAAATTTTGAAGTACGTTTCTAGACGCTTATAATAGCCCGCAGAAGTAAAATTGCTTTGATAGCTCGACATGTCTAAAAGTTTTAACGAAATTCGTGAAAATGTGGATTCACGGACATTTTTTGTACTCAACCTCTGAACGCGAATAAAAATCTGAAATTTTTTTTGCTTTAATTACTCTAATAGCACATCTACATATACGTACTAAGTTTCAACTTTCTAGCATAAGCCGTTTCTGAGATATGAAAAACCACAAATTTTATTTTTCTAGGATGTCTTTATAGTGGCTCTATATAATCCTAAAATTGTAGCTTTCTATTCATTACGGTTTTCGAGAAATAAAAATCAGAATTTTTTTCCTTTCTACCCCCTTTCACCATCACCCACTACACCCCCACCTCTAAAATTTTCCCTACTGGAGGTCTACCGACCCCAACTCCTGTACAATTTTCAAGATCATATCTGATACGGTTTTTAAGATATAAAAATTAGATTTTTTGAGAAATTGCTATCCCCCCTCAAAAACTTTACGTTCAGTAGACTCCTCTTGTGATCTCATGTTCAGAAACTAAATTTTATCTTCCTGGTGTGATTGGTTCGGAAGATATTGTAATTCAAAGTTTTTCACCACCCACCCCCACACTCCACCACCCACCTTAAAAATTTTAGCACTTGTCGAATCTTGAAGTATCCCTAAGGACAACCACAATGTTTTAATCTTCTGACATCAATCGTTCAGGAGATATGGATTTTCGAATTTACCAATCCCGGCTTTCAAGCGTTTTGGACTCATTGTTTTCACACCCACTTCCACACCCCTCAACTCTTATCAACCATTTTCTTGAAAATGAGTCCACTATCATAGTACTACATAAGTTTCAAGTTTCAGTCTCCTAGCATATATGGTTCCTGAGATCTAGAAACCAAAGTTTTTTGTCTAAAACGCTTCCCCCCTCATCCCCCCCCCCCCCCGATCGGAATTATTTTATTATTAAAAAATAATAAAGTAAAATAAAAAAAAAATTCAAGGATAAAATCGTAGTCCTTTAAAAAAAATTTCAAGGATAATTTTTATTCGCATTTTTTTTATATTGCGACAATTTTTTAACAACAATCTATAAAATAAGTCCTACTTTATTATTCAAGGATAAAAATTACCAGATATATGAATTTTCAAAGAGTACTCGGACACCTTTTTTGCGAAAACTTTAACATACTATAACTAACAAAAAAAAATGAGATAGAAACAACAAATTGAAATCATATTTTTTTTTTCACTAATTCTTTGAATACATAAATTTTCAAAAGAATCGGCTACGGCAAGGTCACTCTTTTGGCGATTCTAGATGGAATGACCGTTTTTCTATAAAGTAATTCAGAAGCACTGATATCCTTAGATTTTTTTGACCTCGATCCCATTCAGATCCCAAGTTAATTTTTTGGCATGTTTTGTAAAACAGTATAACCTATAAAACATAAAAAAAATTTAAAAAAATTAAAAACCCGTGACTCGGAGACCATTTTGGCGAAAACTTTAACATACTATAACTAACAAAAAAAATTACATAAAAACAAAAAATTTAAATTATATTTTTTTTTTCACTAATTCTTGGAGTACATAAATTTTCAAAAGAATCGTCGATGGTAATGTCACATATTCGTAATTTTTTGCGATTTTTGATGGAATGACCCTCTTATCAGCCTAGGATAGTGCTATGGTAGAGTCGCTTCAGAGGTAGATCGCTTCTGTATTGACAGAAATATTGGCGGAAAATTAACAAACTCAGAACTTGCCTACGATGCTAAGAATCAAATTCTTTTGCCCAATGCTCATCCTTTCGTAAACGCTTTGATTCAGCGCTACCACCTAAAAAATTTGCACGCATTATCTCAAACAGTACTCAACCTGATTCGTAAATAATTTTGAATTATTGATGGAATCCGTACTGTCACCAAAGAGTCATAAGCAGTTGCATAATATGCTTCCGCTCAGGATTCTTTCTCGCTGACCAGTGCCGGATACGTTACTTCACGATGTGCAGATGGGTACTGCACTCGATAACGCGTCCGGTATGAGGTGCTCCATTCCCTTCCTGGACTATATCGAAGTCAAATTGTTGTAGCCTGACGGCCTACCGGGCCAACCGTTCATTTGAATACCTCATATTAACCATAATAATGGACCGCCTCATTTTGAAATTCGACATGTGGTCTTAATTTTCGACTGCCCAGATTACTAACAAATATTCCGTGGTTGGAGTTGGAATAGTTTCGTTCCGTGCGCCCTTGGCGTGCGGTTGGGAGAAGACTGCCCCGAGTCCATAACCGGACGCATCTTGCTGATACTAGCTTTTCCTTAGTTTCAGCCAAAGCTTGTGCGCAGTCTTGGCTCCAAACGAACGACTTTTTCGAAGAAGATCTATGAGTGTCGAAAAGGTAGGTATGAAACGTCGGTACCAGGAAACCATCCCGTCTCAGAGAGACCAATCCTATGGAGATGCTTCCTGTCTAGTCAGAGCTCCCACTAGGGTTTGGGTCTGATATTTGCTTAATTTCAAATAATCAGACGTTCTTTTCTCCGTAGCCAGTCGCATTATAACCTACACCGCATCTCAGCATAAAACACGTTCCGGACTTCCAAACGAAATAATTAAGTTGCGCCCCATATGTTGTTCATTGTAGATAAACTTTTACTAGTAGTTCCCGTCTTTTCAAATACAAAATTAAATGTGTTTTATCAAGTGAATTAAGTTAATATTATTACATTGCCTATTTACTCTAAAACTCTTTTCTTTTTTTTCATGTTCGTTTTTTTGTAAATAATATCACCGTAAAATATCAGAACACACGAAGATGCACCAGTACAAGGACCCCTTCCATTAGAACCAGATGATGCACCTTGGAAGAAAAACTCAGAGTCCGGCATTCGAAAATTGTAAGTATCATGCAATTACGTTTTGAAATTATTATAAAAAAGAAGTTCTTTTACATAGCTTTCGTAAATTGTTTTCGGAACCTAATTCTACGAGCTTTCCTCGCCAGTCAATATCAACGCTTTCTAAAATGGCTTTATCAAGTGGCCGCCATACCGATTTATCCATTTAAATAGTTACATATTCTTGTCGTGTAATTAATTAGCTTTGATCCTGATTCGACGATTTTGGACTTTCTTGAAGATCAATTTGGAAACTAAATTATGTTTTGAAATTATGTATTAGTTAAGGACAACATAAAAAAGTATTGAAAATAAATTAATTATTTGACAGACATCCATTTGCAAACTAAATCTGCCTTGAAAACTAAATCTGCCTAGTTAAGCGTGACAAACCTGTAAAGGTTTTTCGGTAATATAAAATTTAGTTAGCGGAATTTTTTTTTAATTACTGCATCGCAAGTTGGCGTGCATTACGGGTTAGCGCCAATTCATTGCCCATTTTTTACCAAAAGCTGCAGGATTGTGATTTTTACAATATTTTTCGGTAATATAAAATAAAGTTAGCGTAATATTGTTTTGAAAATTACTTAGTTGACTTGTATTTCGGGTTAGCGCCAATTTATTGCTTATTTTTACCAAATGCTAAAATTGATTGCTGCAAGATTGTGTTTTTTAAAAAGTTTTTCGGTAAAGTTAGCGGAATTTTTTTGTTTAAAAATTACTTAATCGCAAGTTTATTAGTATTTCGGGTTAGCGACAATTTTCGCTCGTTTTTTTTTACCAAAATCTAAGATTTATTGTTGCAGAATTTTTACAAGGTTTTTCGGTAATATAAGAAAAAATCGGCCAACAGTCTGGGCGCAACTTTATTATTTTATGGGTAGAAGTCCGAAACGTGTTTAATGTTGATATCCGGTGCAGGTTACTATGCGACTGACAACCTAAAAAATAACGTTCCTCCACCAGAAGGCTAGGTTATTTCTTAGGTTGTCCATAGTCACCTACACTGCATCTCAGCATTAAACACGTTTCGGACTTCTACCCTTAAAATAATAAAGTTGCGCCTTGATTGTTGGCCGATTTTTATTTTAGTGTTAATTACTCTAGTAGCACATCTAACTATATGTACCAAGTTTCAACTTAGCATAAGCCGTTTCTGAGATATGAAAAACAACCCCCAACCCCCGTACCTTGCTACCCCTATCAAACATTTATTTTTCTGTGATGTCTCTATAGTAGCTACATACAGTTTTTTCTATCCTTTGCGGCTTTCGAGAAATTAAAATCAGAGTTTCTTCATTTCCACCACCTCCCACCATCACTCTCTACACGCCAACCCCAAATTTTGTCCGCTAGAGGTCTACTGGTTCTAACTCCTGTAAAAATTTGAAGATCATATCTGATACGGTTCATGAGATATAAAAATTAAATTTTTTGAAAAATGACTGTCCCCCCATCTTCCGCGCTTAACCTCCCCCCACAAAAATTTTACATTCAGTAGACTCTATATACGGAAACCAAATTTTATCTTCCTGGCACAATTGAGTCGGAAGATATTGTAATTCAAAGTTTTTCACCCCCCATACCTCACCACCCCCTTAACAACTTTAACCCTTTCTAGTGTCCTAGTATCTCTCAAGACAACTATGAGGTTTCAGTCATCTGACATCAATCGTTTAGGAGATATAGATTTTAGAATGTTTCAATCCCAGCTTTCAAGCGTTTTAGACGCATTATTTCCCCCCCCCCCCCTCGTACACCCCGCAACCCCTATCGATCATTTTTTTGCAAATGGGTCCACTATCATAGTTCTACAAAAGTTCTTTCAGCCTCCTGACATAAGCGGTTCCTGAGATCTAGAAACCAAAATTTTTCATCTGAAACGCTCCCTCCTCCTTCCCCCTGACATCCACACCTCTCCTAAAGATACCATTCGTAGGTATACACCCATTCTACCCACCACAAAAATTTCAACTTAATATCTCAAGCGGTTTGTGAGCTACGCACCTTCAAAAATAATGGGTGTGTTTTTTGCGCACTTATCCAGAGTAAGTTGGAAAATTTATGTACAAAATAACAACAACATTGCTGTTTTTATGATTTTCTATAACTTTTTCCATAAATATTAGGCTAGATTAGAGAATTTATTTCGAATAGCTGCCCCAGTGAGTTTACTGGGTCAGCTATTCCGGTTAAAATTTATATTCTCGCCTACTGTCTATAGGGAAAAGCAATAAAAAATAACAAAAACAGCAATATTATTCGTTTTCTCAATGTAAATTTTATTCACTACTCTGATCTGGATAAATGAGCAAAAAAATGCACCTAATAAAGTAAAAGTAAGCGGAATTTTTTTTCAAAAAAATACTTAATCGCAAGTCGACTTGCATTACGGATTAGCGCCAATTTATTCATTCAACACCAATTAAAGAAAAGAGGAAACTCAAATTAAACCCGGTTGAAGAAAACTTATCAGAATAAAATTGTCACATACCACTATTCGTATTCGACGTATTCTGTGCGAATTGAAGAAATACGTTTGTATAAATTTATTCCGAATTTAGTTTGCCATGACTCTTCTAAGTGGCAGACGTCATCTCAAGTCTTCGATCTCTTCCATCCTCCATCCTCAATCCTCCATCCTCCATCCTAGTAGTAAGGGTACAACTTTCGTATCTTATGCACTACATGCGAAGTGAACAACCGCAATAGACTCCACCTGCGTAAGACCTGTTTTAGTATGGACTTACTGTGCTCGAAAGTTGTACCTTTTGCGTGGGTGCCGTAGTGGATGCAAAAGTCTGTCGTGTGAGGAGTTCGGTAGTAGAGGTGGAAAAATATCGATAGTCGTCTCAATCGATATGAGGCGATATTTTCAGACAATTTATCGATAGTTATCGATATTCAGGTTCAAACGTTTTCATCTTAGCTAGCCCAGAAACTTTCATAAATACAACGTTATAGCTATGGACAACCAGCATTGAGGAATATGAAAAAAATTATGTACAAATTGCAGTATTTAATGAAAAACAAATTTTTATTACAAATTCACAAGATAGGTAGGTATTTTTAATATTTTTTAACAGTACTAATTTTCCGGTTGAAATACTATTCAATTTCTATTTTTATGCGACGTTTCGGACTAGACCGGGTCCCTTATCAAAAAGTTTGATAAAGGACTCAGTCGAGTCCGGACCGTCGCACAAAATTAAAATTGAATAGTATTTCAACCAGAAAACTTTTTTAACCGGAAATTTAGAAATGTAGCGTATTGACATTGACAAATATGAAAATTTCATGTACAAATTGCAGTACTAAATGAAAAACAAATTTTTATTATAAATTCAGAAGATAGGTAGGTATTTTTAATATTTTTTAACAGTACTAATTTTCCGGTTGAAATACTATTCAATTTAGATTTTTGTGCGACGTTTCGGACTAGACGGGTCCCTTATCAAAAAGTTTGATAAAGGACTCAGTCGAGTCCGGACCGTCGCACAAAATTAAAATTGAATAGTATTTCAACCAGGAAACTTTTTTAACCGGAAATTTAGAAATGTAGCGTATTGACATTGACAAATATGAAAGTTTCATGTACAAATTGCAGTACTTAATGAAAAACAAATTTTTATTACAAATTCAGAAGATAGGTAGGTATTTTTAATATTTTTTAACAATACTAATTTTCCGGTTGAAATACTATTCAATTTTTATTTTTGTGCGACGTTTCGGACTAGACTGGGTCCCTTATCAAAAAGTTTGATAAAGGACTCAGTCGAGTCCGGACCGTTGCATAAAATTAAAATTGAATAGTATTTCAACCAGGAAATTTAGAAATGTGCATTGTGAATCATAAACTTTTTTCTAGTAACCATCTATTCCTATTCATGAAAATTAATATAATAGCAGTTTTGTCTTTGAGTCGCGATCTTCTGTCCGAAATAATTTGTCCTGCACTGCTGAAAACCCGTTCGTACTCAACTGATGAAGCAGGTACACATAAAAATTTTGCGGGCTAACTCTGCTAACGGATTCAATGAATCATTCATCTAGAAATAAATTAAATTTGCATTTAACATAAATTTGAAAATACGTTAAGATTGATTACCTTCCAATACAAAAGCGGATCAATATCTTGAGCAGAATTAGGTTTTTCTAAATACTGTCGTTTTGTAATAATAGCATCTACAGTAGTTGTTCTGTTTTTTTGGCTGATCCGATGGTTTAAAAATTCGAACATTGAGTCTTTTCCCGCATTACTTTCAGAAGCCGATTTCTCATTTTCGGTGTTTAGGTTTCCTGTCTCTTTATTTTTCGGAGCCTTAAGTACTTGCACCATTTCCATTTCCATAAACTTTACACCTTCTTCGGCATTCGTGTCAACGCGAAATCCTTCTTTCTTGAACCTGGGATCCAATATGGTTGCCACTCTTGACAACGATCGCCCCTCATAAGAAAATAATCGTTTTTGAATGGACTGTAGAAGAACGTTACATGCCAGATCACCTTCGAGTGTCAATAAATTCGGTTTTATATTTGAAATTTTCATAAAAGTACCATATATGATTGGTATTACTAAAGAAATTGTCACATATTTCGAACCTGATATCCGATTTGTAATCTCATCAAAAATTGTTAGAAGTGTGTCTAAATCTTTCAGTAATAGTATGTCATCGGCCGATTAAGGAGATGGTGCCTTTTGTGTATTCAATAAAACATTACATATAGGTACAATCTTTGGTTTCCAATATTCTTTTTATCATGGCATAGGCGCTATTCTATTGCGTTGGAACTTTCTGAATCAGTGTATACGGTCTTTCGGTGTTCTGAGCTCTTTTAAATTTTTCCATAGCTATTGAGCTTCTCCTAAAATATCTTACTATGGCTTTACATTTTGTTAAGACTTTTTGCATACAATCAATACTTAATGCATCCTGAACTACCAAATTAATTATATGTGTAACACATGGTAAATTTCTAATTTTCAGAATTTCGCAGGCTTTGGTCATTGTGGTAGCATTATCTGTGACAATAGAAACAATTTTGTCTGTGATATTCCATTCACAGAAAACATTTTGCAACGTGTCTGCGATGTTTTGTGTTGTATGATTCGTAACATCAGATAGACAAGCAGTTTTTAAATAAAAATGTTTATCCACAAAATGACAGGTTGTTGATAAGTAATTTTCGTTTACACAAGAAGTCCAACCATCACAGGTAATCGCAACGTCGCTTACTTCGTCCAACAATTCTTGCAAATTTTTTTTGGCAATAACATATTCCTGATACATATACTTGTTTTTTATTGTATGCTTCGATGGTATTACATACCTTGGATCTAAAATATGAACAAATTCTCGAAAGCCAATATTGTCGACAATATTATAAGGCTGGATATCTAACGCTATCATCCACATCAATGCCGTGTCAATCTCCTTCTTTCTTTTTTAGTTTTTTTCATATTCTATACTGCGTCTGAAGTAGGAAGGAATATATCCTTTACTTGATGATGTTGATGCAATACCAATACCGCAAGTAGTGCTCGAACTTATTGGACTTTCACAGCTTCGTTCGCTATTTTCATCATGTAAATTTGGATGGTATCTCCTTAAATGGTCGTGCAAATTAGAAGTGTTTCCACTAGTCAAGCATTCTTTGTCACAATTTAAACACTTTGCAAGTTTTTTATCATCAGACTTTTTAAAATATTTCCAAACTTTCGAAAAACCTTTTCGGTATCTTTTTTTTCCTGATTTTTCAGCAGTAGTAGTGGTCGGACTACTTTCGATAGCATCTGAATCTTTTGATAAATTATTTATACATGACTGATGATTTGTTAAGTATTTCTCCATTTTGACGTACACTGAGAGAAAATAATGTAAATCGGAATAGAAGTATAAATAATATAAATCTGAGCCACTTATTACAGGAGAGCGTTAAGGGACAATTAATCTTGGAATACTTTAAAAATAACAACTGTTTATTTAAACACTATTTAGTCACATCGTCTGATGTGCTAAGAGTAAATAAATTATTATAACGAGGTGTGACTGAAATTGTGATATTTTCATTCAGAAAGCTGTGACAATGCTGAATTTCTAAATGTAGTGCAAGTGACTTTCAAGCAGTGCAGACGTCTATGTTTTGATAAAATAATCTGAAAAGACTATAGAGTAACATAATGTTTTCGTGCGACTATTGTGAACTGCATTTAGAAAGGGCTAATAGTATTAAATGTTGACAATGTGAGCGCGAATTTCACTGTCAGTGCGTTATTATTACAGAAAAAAACTTTAAAAAAATGTCGGTAGAAAATAAAAACAAATGGATATGTGTCGAGTGTAAACCGGATAAGAGCAATGAGAATAACAGTTTTATTAAGAACCAGTTCCAAATCATGAACACAAAACTAGAAAGTGTAATGAAGTCTGTCGAATTTATGAGTGATAAATTCGACGATTTTCATGAGAAAATACATACAACACCTGACATAAAGTATACTCGAGTTGGAGGCAAATAATGCAGAGCTCTCAGAAGAAATTGCTAAATTAAAACAACAAGTAAAGGGCCTAGAGTTACGGACGGTCGTATTGGAACAGGAAAAATTAAGCAACTGCATAGAAATCCTGGGCGTACCGGAGACAGCCAACGAAAATTGTGCGGAGATCGTCAACACTATTATAAGCAAAATAACAGCAACAAAAGAAGCAACTAAACCGAAAATGAACAAGGCTTATAGGTCTGGCAAACACTTAAATGATAAAAACCGTCATATTGTAGCAGTACAAAATACAAACAACAAATATCATTTCATGAAAGCGGCAAAAGCAACAAATATCATCGCTCGGGCTATTTCAGCTAACTGGGCAAACGACTAAATATCTATCAACGAACATCTAACATATAGTAACAGAATTTTATTTAGAGAAACTAGGAAAAAGGCCATGGAAAAATGTGTAAGTATACATGGATCCGCGAAGGAAGAATTTTTTTTGCAAAAAAGATGAAAAATCGCGAGTCATTACCGTTAGATTAATGCAAGATATTAATAATATAAATTAAGATAAGTAATAAGTATAAGATATTTTTATTTTTTTTTATATACAGTGTGTTTGGCACTCCGTGTGCCACCTTGTAAGGGGTTATTCCTTGATATATTTGGAGAAAAAAATTGCTCTACGGGGTGGGTCAATTTTCAATATTAGTGGAGATACAGGGTGGTTAAGAAAAGTGTTTTAGACCGGTATCCTCACTCACTTAAAACGTTATATCTTGAAAACGAATAATCACAAGGCAAAGTGTTATAACTCGTTTTTTAGGCAATCGAATTACCTCTCATTTGATTAACAGTCTAAATTGTAACTGCACTCAATCTTGAGATATTTACTCGAAAACACAAATTTATGCTACGTGAACCCTTAAAATTCAGTGATCAATGTAGTTTTTCTCAGAAAACCCCATTATAAAAATGTCATTTTAATTTTATTTTTTTATGAGCCGTATTATTACCTATAAAAGCTGCATACATATGTATGAGTTACGATTAATATTTTGGAAGTAATAGGTAAAAATACATATCGCATAAAAATCAAACATTTAAAAAATCAGTGCGTGTGCATGTTGATCTACTCGCTACTTGCTTCAATTAAAAGAATTTAATAATGGTTTTTATTTCAAATATTTTTATTATAATAAATGTTCAAAATGGCCACCTTCATTTTGAATACACGCTAAAGCTCGTTTGGCGAGTGTTCTCTTGGTATTCATATTCTTCAACTGCTGCCTTACTTCTATTGCTGCCGCATCGATCCTGATATTTAGATCTTCCAATGTTTCTACTGGCGTTGCGTAGACA
This sequence comes from Beris morrisii, assembly GCA_951812415.1. Classification (NCBI taxonomy): domain Eukaryota; kingdom Metazoa; phylum Arthropoda; class Insecta; order Diptera; family Stratiomyidae; genus Beris; species Beris morrisii. The sequence continues at coordinate 69,832,421 of OX638313.1, forward strand.
AGGTCCTTCATCCGTCCCCATACAAAGAAATCCATAATAGTAAGATCAGGAGATCTTGCAGGCCAGTGTATCGGTCCATTTCTACCGATCCAGCGATTGCTATAATTGGAATTTAACCAATCTGTGATCTGTCGGCCGTAATGAGCTGGAGCACCATGGAAACATGGAAGCCAATCGTACCAGTGGAATATCATCCAACAAGTCCTGTAGATCATTTGATAAAAAATATAAGTAATTGGAGCTATTTAGAGTACGCGGAACCCTAATAGGTCCAAGTAAATCGTCACCAATCACACCTGCCCATAAATTGACGCTGAATCTGTGCTGAAATGATGCCGCTCTTCTTGTGTGTGGATTGCTCTCAGCCCACATATGTAGGTTGTGGAAGTTTGTGATACCGTCTCTGGTAAACTGGGACTCATCCGTCCACAGAATATTGTTGAAAAAATTATCGTTATCTATTTGTCATTCAAGGAGCCAATTGCAAAACTCCATCCGTTTGGGGAAATCAATGGGTAGCAGCTCCTGTACTGGTGTGTGATGGTAGGCATGGAAGCGTTCTACTTTTAAAATACTCCAAACCTTCCAAGTAGATATGTTAAACTGCAATGCCAAGTGTCGGATACTGATCGATGGATCATTTTGCACTGCTTGCAGAATTCTTTCATCAATCTGAACAGCGATTATAGGCGCAGGATTTGAATTTACTCTCCTTGTTCTAACACTGCCAGTTTCCCTAATTCTCCTGTAAACGTCTTGAAATACTCTCCTGCTAGGTGTCCGTCGATGAGGATGTCTCTGGTGGTAAAGCCTTCGCGCGGCTCGTGCATTTTGGTCACACTCTCCATAAATTAACATCATGTTAGCATATTCTTCATTGGAGTACTCAGGCATTTTGAAATAATTTTTTAAATTCTACTGACACCTTCTCAAGATTGGGTGCAGTTACAATTTAGACTGTTACATCAAATGAAAAGTAATTCGATTGCCTAAAAAACGAGTTATAACACTTTGCCTTGTGATTATTCGTTTTCAAGATTTAACGTTTTAAGTGAGTGAGGGTACCGGTCAAAAACACTTTTCTTAATTACCCTGTATCTCCACTAATATTGAAAATTGACCTACCCTGTAGAACAATTTTTTTCTCCAATTATATCAAGGAATAACCCCTTACAAGGTGGCACACGGAGTGCCAAACACCCTGTATAGCAAAAATATGAATAATTTGGAAAACATTGATAATTATATAGATGAAGGATTAATATAAATGACAAGGAACAAGGTTACGTACTAATTAATTCCTATCTAAATATACTAGCACACAACAAATTCACTTGTTGTATAACTAAACCGACAAGAGTAATGGACAATAACACCGGAACAACAATTGATCACATTTTTTGTAAAAATATTACACAATTGCAGGCTGCTGTTATTAAATCTAGTATAACAGATCATTACACGACATATTTTCAAATCAACAAACTAAATAATAATAACATAATAAACAGAACACAAAATATAAATTGTATATCACAAATAGATTACGGAAAAAACAAAATTTTGTGCAGTAAAGAAACTTGTTCCCATGGATGACTGCGCTGTCATCAAGGCAGAGGAACCGCAACGAAACAGCCTCACCTACCTCCTCCTGATTAACGAGGAGTGCCTGGGGGCACTCGAGGAAGCAGATTTTAAACTGCGGTTCGGCATCAGGCATGCCAAAGTGAAAGTCTTTCGCTCCTCAGGTCCAGACGACGACATAGACTTTGTCGACAAAGCTTACGAGTTGTGAGGGAAGGAGACAGCCACTGACAGCAAGGAAGTCGGGAAGGAAACAGCCAATAAAAATGTTGAAGATAGTACAGGTTAACCTGAGGCACTCGAAGTGCGCCTCGGATAACTTATTGGTCCTCCTTGGGGAAGAGGACATCGACATCGGCCTAATACAGGAGCCATGGCTAAACGACTTTACCGTAAAGGGGCTCCAAAACACTCACTACAACCTTTTCTACAATCACAAGCAAGGTAAGCCCAGAACATGCATCTTAGTTAATAAACAGATAAACGCCTTTATGTGTCCAAACTATAGCTCTGACGATTTAACAGTTGTTAAATTGGAGGTTGCAAATGGGGGGACCTATACATCTCCTCGGTTTATATGGCTCACGACCAACCAGCGCCACCCGAGGAACTGCATCATCTTACCGCCAGTATTTCATCCAAGAGGGGCAATCTTCTAGTGGGATGCGACGCCAACGCACGACATACGCTTTGGGGCAACTCGGAGACCAACGAACGAGGTGAGTCCTTATTTGATTTCATTATAAACAGTAACCTCTCTATATGTAACAGTGGTGACACCCAACCTTCATTTTCCCGAATACGGAAAATTTTCAAGGTTGGGAGGAAGTTCTGGATATTACTTTACTAACAGAAAATAACATTTATAGGATTGAGAATTGGAGAGTATCCAACTTGCAATCCTTCTCCGATCTCAGGTGGATCTTCTTCAACGTGAATCTCATGCCGGAGACTCAAAAGCCTTTTAGGAACCCTAAAAAAATTGACTGGGAGAAATTCGGTCAGGTCGCTAAATCGAAACTATCCAAAACAACCAATCCTATCATCAAAACTATAGAAGATCTGGACGACAAGGTGGGGAAATTCGAACGAGCCATGAAAGTCGCGTTTAATGCCTCATGTCCTTTGAAATATAGTAAGAAAACGCTCCCCCCATGGTGGAGTGAAGACCTGTCAAGATTAAGGAAAATAACTAGAGAGGTTTTTAACATCTGTTACAGGCGCAAGTCTTGGCAACTTTACAAGGAATGCCTCAAGATCTACAAGAAATCCATTAGAACGGCCAAAAAACAGGCTTGGACTGATCACTGTCAATCCATTGAGAGTGTCCGGGATTCGGCGAGGCTCAGCAAGATTCTATCCAAGCAACACACGAACCCGTCGTTCGTGAAAAAGTCGGACGGGACCTGGACTGATTCCTCCGCCGAGACTCTGGAACTCTTGATGAACACTCACTTTCCTGGGTGCCAAAACAGCGGGACGGAGATTTCAGACCCATTAGCCTAACATCATTCGTGTTGAAAACACTGGAGCGCATTATAGATATACATGTGAGGCAGACCCTGGAAAGGTCACCGCTATCCAAATCTCAGCATGCTTACCTCAGAGGGAGATCCACGGAGGCGGCTCTCCACGAAGTGGTGCGCACGATTGAGCACACGATAAACTACAAGCAATACACTTTAGCAGCCTTTCTAGATATAGAAGGGGCATTCAACAACGTCCACTCCGAAACTATCCAGGAATCTCTTACCGAACTGGGTGTGACCGAAAGCTTCAGAAATTGGATAATATCCATGCTACGGACCAGAATTATCCATTCAAACCTAGGAAAGAGCAATTTGACCAAGCACGTGCGTAGGGGAACACCACAGGGCGGTGTTATCTCACCTCTACTCTGGCTATTGGTCATGGATAAAATCCTAGTAAGACTAGACAGGGAGGGAATCAAAGTGATTGCGTACGCGGATGATCTGGTGTTTTGGTCTCAGGATTATTTCCTTCCGTAATCAGTGAGATTATGGACAGCGCTCTGGGTAAGGTAAGCACCTGGGCTACCGGCTGTGGCCTTGGTGTAAACCCGGATAAAACTGAGTTGGTACTATTCACCAGGAAAACCAAGATACCAGACTTTAACCTTCCCCGCCTGAACGGCCAACCGCTCCAGCTCTCCTCCAGCGCAAAGTATCTTGGTGTTATCCTTGATTCAAAGCTGAGCTGGAAACTCAACATAGAAAACCGGGTGGAGAAAGCCCGTCTGGCCTTCTACGCCTACAAAAGAACCTTCGGCAAGAAGTGGGGACTCAAACCTAGGATGGTTTTGTGGCTGTACACTGCTGTAATACGTCCAATTCTCAACTACGGGTCACTAGTCTGGTGGCCCGCTCTGGGTAAGGACTATAACATAACTAAACTCAGTCGAGTTCAACGAAGTGCGGCCATAGGCATTACAGGTGCTATGCGGTCATGCCCGACCGATGCTCTAAACGTGCTACTCTACCTCCTACCAATCGACCTTTATATAAAAAACACCGCATCAAACAATGCCGTCAGGCTCAAAGAATATGGGTGCTGGACTACGAAGCCATACGGGCATAGTAATATCCTGGGACAGTTACCAAAGGAATTGGTTACGTCACCGACTGACTACATCACTCCCAAACTGAGCTTCACGAAACGATTCTCTGTTGGTTTCCCAACTAGAGAGGAGTGGAAGAACGGTGCGGTGGAAGCAGACTTCGGCACGATAATATTTACCGACGGTTCGAAAATGGACTGCGGGGTCGGGACAGGAATATTCTCAGATACACATAATATCGCTAAGTCCTACCGCCTCACGGACCACGCTAGCGTCTTCCAGGCAGAGATACTGGGGATCCGGGAGGCTTGTCGTACACTAAAACACGACTCATCGCCAAAACACAACATCGTCATTTTCACCGACAGCCAAGCCGCAATCAAAGCACTAGACTCGGCTACCACCTCCTCTAAACTAGTTCAGCAATGCCGTAACGAACTAGCCGGTCTGGCGGAACGGCTCAAAGTCACTGTGCTCTGGGTCCCGGGGCATAGAGACATAATGGGAAATGAGCGGGCTGATGAACTGGCCAGGGAGGGCTCCGCTCTTCCCGGCTCTTTTGCGGAACTAGTCCATGTTCCTTTAGGAGTCGTAAAGAGGGTCATACTCTCACACTTCCAGACAGTGGCTAATTCCAGATGGAAAAGCCTAACTACCTGCGCCATATCTAGGAAGATGTGGCCATCTTACAACCGAGACAAGTCAGACGAACTTCTATACAAGACCCGGGCAGACGTCTCCAGAATCACGGCGATCAGTACAGGTCACTGGCCGATTGGGGATCATGCGGCCAAACTGGGCATTCCATTCAATGTACACTGCCGCAGCTGCCAGGACACTAATGAGCGAGAGTCGCTTGTTCATTTCCTCTGCAAGTGTCCGGCTCTATCTAGAGCCCGAGAGCGAGCGCTAGGCAAGCCCTTCTACGGGGACCTGATGGAGATTTCGGGGAAGAGGATTGGAGAGTTATTACTTTTCCTGAACAGCACAGGGTGGCTATAGCGATCCAATTCAATCAACCTTTCTCACAGTCATGTACTAACTCAGTCTGATTATCCAACCGATTATATACTAAAGTTAAGCTTAAGATACCAAAGTGACCGTTATTTTTCAAAAAAGAAATGAACAAAACACAATACTCACATTTTGTTATATCCAAACCACAGTTTGTCAGCAGGAAAAATTAAAATTTGTATTTTATCTTTCGTCCCGAGTATACCAATTGCTAGACGAGGGACGGCTGTTCTGTTCTCTGTCCGGTGTCCGTACACGACACGACTGAGACTGTCTGTTGTATGATTTGAACTGTAAACTGTAAAGAGAACAAAGGACCGTTATTTTCCAAAAAAGAAATGAACAAAACACAAAACTCACTTTTTGTTATATCCAAACCACAGTTTTTTTCAATTTTACAAATTACCGTTGCATTTCCGGATTTTTCGCACGATAAAAAACGAGACACAATTGTACGAACATATTTATAAAATTAAACCGGTCACAGGAAACGGACAGAAAATGTCAGTAATTAAAATTTTTATTTTATCTTTCGTCTCAAGTATACCAATTCCTGGACGAGGGACGGCTGTTCTGTTCGCTGTCCGATGTCCGGTGTCCGTACACGACACGACTGAGACTGTCTGTTGTATGATTTGAACTGTAAACTGTAAAGAGAACAAAGGACCGTTATTTTTCAAAAAAGAAATGAACAAAACACAAAACTCACTTTTTGTTATATCCAAACAGGGACGTGATTTCAGTTTTTTCTAGGGGGGGGGGGGCAAGATGTTATGTTTGTATATATTTTTATATATAAATATACATATTGTTGCGAGCTAGGGGTTCGCCGGGATTTCAAGTAAAACACAATTCGGTTAAAATAAAAATAAGTGATAATTTATTTATCCGCACTTTAATTCACAGAATTATAATCGCACAATAATTCGCACTGTATGGCAGTACCGCCCGCTTATACCATATATCGCTTAACTCGTTCACTTTCGCTCTTCTAATCGAAATTACTGTCTCTTCGCTGAATGCTTTACCTGCTTATATACTAGGCGGTTGCAGTCTTGAATGTTCACCGGTGTACTTGAACGTTCGTTCAGTTGTGGAATCTTCTCGAAAGCTTCAGAGCCTTCGATTCTGACCTTCGTTTAGTGGTTTATGTACAGGGTTCTAGTACATTGGAGAGCATTCGATAAGAAGAGAGATACAATCGTGTTGTTTCGGCTTATCTTCAGCTAGGTTTCTGATTGGGCTATTTTGCAACTAGGTATTCGGTTGTTGTTGTTTTCATTATGTGAAACGATCGAGTTGCACGGTTGCGCGGTTGCCAGGTTTACATGTAACAATATGTTATATATAATCTATAAAAATACATAATTCAGGGGGGGGCAAATGCCCTCCCTGCCCCCCCACAAATGACGTCCCTGTATCCAAACCACAGTTTTTTTTTCAATTTTACAAATTACCGTTGCATTTCCGGATTTTTCGCACGATAAAAAACGAGACACAATTGTACGAACATATTTATAAAATTTAACCGGTCACAGGAAACGCACAGAAAATGTCAGCAGGAAAACTTAAAATTTTTATTTTATCTTTCGTCCCGAGTAGCGAGTATACCACACCACAGAAAGCACACACGGACGGATACCGGAGACGGACGAGGGACTACTGTCTGACTGTGACACCGGACAGCGAAAAGAACACTGTTCCTTCCGTTGAACGTCGAAAATATAGCAATAGACTGAAAAACAAAAGATTATCAAGTGCGACAGAACAGAAGCCACTCCGAAAAAACAAGTAAAACACAAACACAAAACAATCCCATGTGTGGTTATATATGTAGGTGGTACGGATGGTAGCTCAAATGAGACACATCCGAGTCGGAAGGAGGTTAAAATTCAACTTAACTTTATTTTAACATTTTACATTGTCTTTACCTAATACATAAATACAGAAATTTCAATACATAATAATACAATTTCAATTTCAATTTTAATACATAATAATACAACACAGTGCATACTGTTACTGGCTATTGCAGGGGTTTTTAGCCTAATGCAACGCGTTCACTACATCACCCTCCCTTCAGTCGGAGACGTAATGTAAAATTAATAGTATTTGAAGAGGAAAAAAAAAACTTCATAAAAGAAAGAGAGAATGATAAAAGGAAAATAATAATATAAAAAAAAATAATAATGATAATGCCAAAACGCTTCAAGAGTCAAAACGAACTTGAGTTGCATTTGATTCTAGTGTGAATGCCGGTTTCATACGATCTACCGAAACCGTAATATTTTTATTGTTCCTTTGCACTATAAATTGTTTTCTCAATCTTCTTACAACCTCAAATGGTCCCTCGTATAGAGGTTGAAGGCCTGATTTTGTTCCTTCAATTCTGATAAACACTTGCTTGCAATCTTCCAGAGTCTTAGGGACGTATGATTGTGAATTCATTTTTCTTGTGTCAGATGGTTTCAGCTTCGACATTCTCTCACACAATTGTGATACAAAGGTTACTGGGTCATTAAATTTAGAAGAAGTGGAATTTGCCACGAATTCTCCAGGTAGTTTTAAAGGTTGGCCATAGAGTAAATCTGCCGGTGAGCAGTTGAGATCGTTTTTGAAAGCTGCTCTGATACCAAGTAATATGATGGGCAAGTCATCTGTCCAATGAACTTGGGTTTCACGGCATTTAAGGGCTGTCTTTAGTTGACGGTGAAATCTCTCCACTAGACCGTTTGCCTGCGGATGATACGCAGAAGTTCTAATTCGCTGTATGCCGATAAGACAATTCAATTCCGAGAAAAGTTTGGATTCAAACTGTGATCCTCTATCAGTTGTAAGTCTAGATGGAACGCCAAAACGGCTGATAAACTCATTGACAAATGTTCGAGCAACTGTCGTGGCCGAAATGTCTTTAAGTGGGTACGCCTCTGGCCACCGAATGAAGCGGTCCACTAGTGTAAGGATGTATGAAAATCCGTTGGAGATCGGCAAAGGACCGACTAAATCCATATGGATGTGGTCTATCCGCGTACTAGGCAGGTCGAAGTTTTGGAGTGGACTTTTTGTTGCCTAGTAATTTTGCTTCGTTGACACTGAGTACATGCTTGTGTCCATGATTTTATATCCGAGTTCATATTGGGCCAGAAATACCTGTCACCAATAATTTTTCGAGAACCTCTGATGCCTGGGTGCGACAATGCGTGCAAACTGTCAAATACAGTTCTACGGAGAGGTACTGGGACATATGGTCGAACGCGATTTTGATTAACTTCGCACCATAATGACTGGTCTAAAGTTGGGAAAGATTGCTGTTCGAGATTGACTAAGGAATTTTTGTGTTTGTTCGGGGATTGTATAGATTTTAGTTCCTCATCAGCAATCTGAAGTTTTAACAAATTGTGTAATGTCAATGTGGGCACATTTACAATTGCGACGTCATCGTTTACTATGCGAGATAGGCAGTCGGCAACTATATTATCACGGCCCTTGACATGTTGAATGTCATTAGTATATTGTGAGATGAAGTCTAAATGTCTAGATTGTCTTGGACTTCGCTCTGTTTTTGTGAACAAAGCTCTTGTCAATGGTTTGTGATCGGAAAAGACTGTAAATGTCCGACCTTCAAGATAGTGTCGAAAATGCTTAATTGAAGTATAAACTGCCAGTAGTTTTGCAAGGTTAGGTACAAAGCGATGGTAATAGTTTACCATACCATTAAAGCGTTGAATTTGACGTGTTGAATTTGGAGTTTTGAAATTTTTAATTACGCTAATTCTATCAGCAGATGGTAGAACACCGTCACTGCTAACCTTGTGGCTTAAGAAATTTAGTTCGCTTACACCAAAGGTACATTTAGCTGGTTTAATTTTTATGTCGTATTCTACCAGTCTCTTGAACAAGGTATTCAAGTGTTCTATGTGTTCTGTATGATCTTTACTACCTATCAAGATGTCATCTAAGTAGACGAACACAAAGTCTAGCCCCCTTGTCACTTCGTGCATGAATCGTTGAAATGTTTGGGCAGCATTACGAAGCCCGAAAGGCATTGTGATGGCCGTCTTATGGACATCCTCTGGAGTGATGGGTATGTGATGATATGCCCTAACAAGATCGATTTTTGAGAACACTTTACACCCGCTAAGGTGTAATGAGAAACTTTGTATATGCGGTATCGGGTATCGATCCGGTGTTGTTACTGCATTTAGCCGGCTATAATCCCCACAAGGACGCCAATCATTAGGGTCCTTCTTAGGTGCCATATGCAGTGGTGAAGACGCAGGAGATGATGACGGACGACAAATGACCATCCGTTGCATTTCTTCAAATTCTCCTAATGCAATCTTAAACTTGCATTTTTCAAGACGTCTTGGGCGTGAGACTGGTAGTCATAAGTCCGGAAGTCATAATGTGATGGACAACTGTGTGTTTGGGTTGAAGTGAATAGTCTGGTGCTGCTGTTAAGCTTGGGTATTTCTTTAGGAGTGTACTGTAATTGTTGCTCGGTGTGACTGTTCATGACATGCGTGTGTTGCCATTGACCGAAACAGTTGTTATCTCGTCGACCAGGAGTGAAAATTTGTTTAAGAAATCAGCGCCAATGATCGGGTTATTCACGGATGCCAGAATAAAGGGGTATGCAAAAGGTCGTCTGAGTCCTAAATTCAGATTTAGCAATTTTGTGCCGAAGGTTTTTATTAGCGTCCCATTGGCAGCTGTTAAGTTAAACTCTGGACTTCTTGTGCATTGATTTTTGTAATAAGACATCGGAATTACAGATACTTCTGCACCGGTGTCGATAAGAAAATTTATTTTAGAATTTAAGCATAGAACGAATAAGCGGCAAGTGCGTTTTTGTTGGAACCAATTGTTTGGCGCTTCGACAATCGGTGTGCCTAGTTTTTCGAAGTAGTGTCTTCTTTGCCTTAGTACAGAAGTTAGTATGATACCAACAATTGTCAGTTTTAGCTTTGTGTGGACTCCTATGTTGAGACTTTCGCCGTGTGAAACGATTATGAGGGGATTTACTGCGACCCCGCGCCTTAAGACCTTGCATAGATTTATTGATCTTTGCAATTTCTAATTTAATCTCCTCGATTGCCTTATTGTCCCTATTTGGAGCTAATGCGGATACTAAAGGGTTTTGGGTTACTTCCCAAATTTTGTCAGCTAACTCAAGCTTCCGATCTTGTGTCTGATCGGTTGCTACGGCTAGAGGAATGGTAATGGACGGTGGTGTGGCACCATGCCACAGATATGTCACGTGATCTCATGATCATGAAGAGACAAGGACGGCAAAACACAAGGAACGAACACCAAACCGACCGGCAGCAAACAAACACCTTGACAGTTGACACAGAAATGATAGAGATAAAGTTGAAAAGAATTTGGTTTCGCTTTCGATATCGAAATACAGGGTGTTTGGCACTCCGTGTGCCACCTTGTAAGGGGTTATTCCTTGATATATTTGGAGAAAAAAATTGTTCTACAGAGTGGGTCAATTTTCAATATTAGTGGAGATACAGGGTGGTTAAAAAAAGTGTTTTTGACCGGTATCCTCACTCACTTAAAACGTTAAATCTTGAAAACGAATAATCACAAGGCAAAGTGTTATAACTCGTTTTTAGGCAATCGAATTACCTTTCATTTGATGTAACAGTCTAAATTGTAACTGCACCCTTCTTGAGATATTTACTCGAAAACACAGATTTTTGCTATGTCAACCCTAAAAATTCAGAGATCAATGTAGTTTTTCTCAGAAAACCCCATTATAAAAATGTCATTGTTATTTTATTTTTTTATGAGCCGTATTATTACCTACAAAAGCTGCATACATTTGTATGAGTTACGATTAACATTTTGGAAGTAACAGGTAAAAATACATATCGCATAAAAATTAAATAATTAAAAGTCAGTGCCATAAAGTGGACCTCGTCCAAGAATCTGTTTAATTTGTCGGTAGTATTTTGAAGTCAGTGCCATAAAGTGGACCTCGTCCAAGAATCTGTTTAGTTTGTCGGAAGTATTTTTATTGCACATTTATTACTATTTAAAGTATGAAGGAAAACAATGAAATGTAATTAAGTTTCAACATAATTGATGCTTTTACCTGGACGTGGTAGGTACTACTGGATGCGGTACTATGCCTTTTTTAATAGGGTGTCTTACAAAATAAAAAGCCTATAAAAGCAAAACTACCTTCATATTTTTCTCAGTTTTAGTTACGTTGCTAAGAGAAGAAGGTGTCAGTAGAAATTAAAAAATTATTTCAAAATGCCTGAGTACTCCAATGAAGAATATGCTGACATGATGTTAATTTATGGAGAGTGTGACCAAAATGCACGAGCCGCGCGAAGGCTTTACCATCAGAGACATCCTCATCGACGGACACCTATCAGGAGAGTATTGTAACGACTCAAGTTCCGGGGTATGCTCATCGAGTGCCAGTTTCCGTTACAAAATATTTATTTTATTGATTGACTTCACTTTATTACTCTAATTGAGGACATATATTTGGTTATTTGATTTCCTTTGGGTTTTCTCCTTGCTCGCCTCCGCGCGTCTGCTCTACTCGCCTTGACTTGCTCCTGATCGTCGCCTCTGCTCAACGTGATTCGATTGTAATCCTGCGGGTACGATTCCACTCGCCTTGCCTCGACTCTCTCTGCTCTGCTCTCTCCCTGTCTTCGTCTCTCTGTGTGGCCTTTGCTCTCCCTGTCTTCGTCCTTCCCTGTCTTCGTCTCCGCGTGTGGCCCTTGCTTTGTCTTCCCTGTCTTCGTCCTTCCCTGTCTTCGTCCTTCCCTGTCTTCGTCCTTCTCTGTCTTCGTCTCTCTGTGTGGCTTCTGCTTTACTCGTCTCGGCTGCGCTGTGTCTACTTGTCGTGGTTCTGGCAAAGTTCGTCGTAGCTTCGACTCCTGGCACGACTCTGCTTGCCTTAACTTGACCCTGTTTCTGATCGTCATCTCGCCTTCGCTCGCATGATCCGCTCGTCGTGGCTCGCTCTGTGCTTGTCGCTGCTTTGCTTTGGGCGTCGTCGTTGCCCTGTGCTCGTCGCTGCTTGTGCTCTGCTTGTGGTGGCTCGCCGTGCTCATCGCTGCTTCGCTCTGCGCGTCGTGGTTTGGCTGCGTTGCTGTCTCCTCGGTTTATATGGCTCACGACCAACCAGCGCCACCCGAGGAACTGCATCATCTTACCGCCAGTATTTCATCCAAGAGCGGCAATCTTCTAGTGGGATGCGACGCCAACGCACGACATACGCTTTGGGGCAGCTCGGAGACCAACGAACGAGGTGAGTCCTTATTTGATTTCATTATAAACAGTAACCTCTCTGTATGTAACAGTGGTGACCCCAACCTTCATTTTTCCGAGTACGGAAAATTTTCAAGGTTGGGAGGAAGTTCTGGATATTACTTTACTAACAGAAAATAACATTTATAGGGTTGAGAATTGGAGAGTATCCAACTTGCAATCCTTCTCCGATCACAGGTGGATCTTCTTCAACGTGAATCTCATGCCGGAGACTCAAAAGCCTTTTAGGAACCCTAAAAAAATTGACTGGGAGAAATTCGGTCAGGTCGCTAAATCGAAACTATCCAAAACAACCAATCCTATCATCAAAACTATAGAAGATCTGGACGACAAGGTGGGGAAATTCGAACGAGCCATGAAGGTCGCGTTTAATGCCTCATGTCCTTTGAAATATAGTAAGAAAACGCTCCCCCCATGGTGGAGTGAAGACCTGTCAAGATTAAGGAAAATAACTAGAGAGGTTTTTAACATCTGTTACAGGCGCAAGTCTTGGCAACTTTACAAGGAATGCCTCAAGATCTACAAGAAATCCATTAGAACGGCCAAAAAACAGGCTTATACTGATCACTGTCAATCCATTGAGAGTGTCCGGGATTCGGCGAGGCTCAGCAAGATTCTATCCAAGCAACACACGAACCCGTCGTTCGTGAAAAGTCGGACGGGACCTGGACTGATTCCTCCGCCGAGACTCTGGAACTCTTGATGAACACTCACTTTCCTGGGTGCCAAAGCAGCGGGACGGAGATGTCAAGCATCCAGGGTATACAGTGTATATCGGAGGAAGACATCAATTCCGTTATCAATGAATGGCATGGACGGCATACTTCCAATTATGCTGCAGAAACTACAAGATGTAGTAGTTCCATGGCTTGTGGAAATTTTCAGAAGTAGCTATACATGTGAGGCAGACCCTGGAAAGGTCACCGCTATCCAAATCTCAGCATGCTTACCTCAGAGGGAGATCCACGGAGGCGGCTCTCCACGAAGTGGTGCGCACGATTGAGCACACGATAAACTACAAGCAATACACTTTAGCAGCCTTTTTAGATATAGAAGGGGCATTCAACAACGTCCACTCCGAAACTATCCAGGAATCTCTTACCGAACTGGGTGTGACCGAAAGCTTCAGAAATTGGATAATATCCATGCTACGGACCAGAATTATCCATTCAAACCTAGGAAAGAGCAATTTGACCAAGCACGTGCGTAGGGGAACACCACAGGGCGGTGTTATCTCACCTCTACTCTGGCTATTGGTCATGGATAAAATCCTAGTAAGACTAGACAGGGAGGGAATCAAAGTGATTGCGTACGCGGATGATCTGGTGTTTTGGTCTCAGTATTATTTCCTTCCGTAATCAGTGAGATTATGGACAGCGCTCTGGGTAAGGTAAGCACCTGGGCTACCGGCTGTGGCCTTGGTGTAAACCCGGATAAAACTGAGTTGGTACTATTCACCAGGAAAACCAAGATACCAGACTTTAACCTTCCCCGCCTGAACGGCCAACCGCTCCAGCTCTCCTCCAGCGCAAAGTATCTTGGTGTTATCCTTGATTCAAAGCTGAGCTGGAAACTCAACATAGAAAACCGGGTGGAGAAAGCCCGTCTGGCCTTCTACGCCTACAAAAGAACCTTCGGCAAGAAGTGGGGACTCAAACCTAGGATGGTTTTGTGGCTGTACACTGCTGTAATACGTCCAATTCTCAACTACGGGTCACTAGTCTGGTGGCCCGCTCTGGGTAAGGACTATAACATAACTAAACTCAGTCGAGTTCAACGAAGTGCGGCCATAGGCATTACAGGTGCTATGCGGTCATGCCCGACCGATGCTCTAAACGTGCTACTCTACCTCCTACCAATCGACCTTTATATAAAAAACACCGCATCAAACAATGCCGTCAGGCTCAAAGAATATGGGTGCTGGACTACGAAGCCATACGGGCATAGTAATATCCTGGGACAGTTACCAAAGGAATTGGTTACGTCACCGACTGACTACATCACTCCCAAACTGAGCTTCACGAAACGATTCTCTGTTGGTTTCCCAACTAGAGAGGAGTGGAAGAACGGTGCGGTGGAAGCAGACTTCGGCACGATAATATTTACCGACGGTTCGAAAATGGACTGCGGGGTCGGGACAGGAATATTCTCAGATACACATAATATCGCTAAGTCCTACCGCCTCACGGACCACGCTAGCGTCTTCCAGGCAGAGATACTGGGGATCCGGGAGGCTTGTCGTACACTAAAACACGACTCATCGCCAAAACACAACATCGTCATTTTCACCGACAGCCAAGCCGCAATCAAAGCACTAGACTCGGCTACCACCTCCTCTAAACTAGTTCAGCAATGCCGTAACGAACTAGCCGGTCTGGCGGAACGGCTCAAGGTCACTGTGCTCTGGGTCCCGGGGCATAGAGACATAATGGGAAATGAGCGGGCTGATGAACTGGCCAGGGAGGACTCCGCTCTTCCCGGCTCTCTTGCGGAACTAGTCCATGTTCCTTTAGGAGTCGTAAAGAGGGTCATACTCTCACACTTCCAGACAGTGGCTAATTCCAGATGGAAAAGCCTAACTACCTGCGCCATATCTAGGAAGATGTGGCCATCTTACAACCGAACCAAGTCAGACGAACTTCTATACAAGACCCGGGCAGACGTCTCCAGAATCACGGCGATCAGTACAGGTCACTGGCCGATTGGGGATCATGCGGCCAAACTGGGCATTCCATTCAATGTACACTGCCGCAGCTGCCAGGACACTAATGAGCGAGAGTCGCTTGTTCATTTCCTCTGCAAGTGTCCGGCTCTATCTAGAGCCCGAGAGCGAGCGCTAGGCAAGCTAGGGGACCTGATGGAGATTTCGGGGAAGAGGATTGGAGAGTTATCACTTTTCCTGAACAGCACAGGGTGGCTATAGCGATCCAATTCAATCAACCTTTCTCACAGTCATCTTCTGTATTCCCCAGTATCAACAACCCTTAATAGCCGAGTTTAACACGAGTTTGTGGTTTCAAAACGGCCTCTGAGCTAATTGAGCCCTGTCTGACAGGGCTGCCACTTAAACCAACCAACCAAAGAAACTTGGGGAAACTATTTATGAAGTTAGGGATATAAATCAAGCAACGGAAAACTTTATCAGAATTTTAACAAATAATATTTAAGAATCAAAGACTGAAATTATAATTAGGAGCAAAAGATGGGAACCAAAAAAAACTTGGATTACGATAGGTCTTATCAGGGCAATAAGAAAAAAATAATGTCAAAACCTAAAGAGCTACTTTAAAAAATACAAAAAAAAAATTTACATAAATTTTAAGGAAAGCAAAAGAAGATTATTATAATTTTAAATTAGATCAATATATAGGTAATATGAGAAAATCATGGTGTATTGTAAACGAATTAAGAGGAACAAAAGGATATAAAAAAAATTTTCCATTACAAAACATTGCGGAAGTTACTGGTTCAAATGATTTAGAAATATAAAATACAACAAACCAATACTTCGCGAATGCAGGTAGATCATTAGCCAACAATTTCAAAACATACTCGGAACAAGTTTCAGTAAGTAGTATATCGAACCACAATTTCTTTTTTTATGATGCCAGTAATAGAGGTAGAGATATTAAATAGTCTCAAAAATAACTGTGCATCAGGTATAGATAATATAACGGGAGAAATATTAAAAACTGTATCAGATTACGTCAGTAAGCCGCTAACAAACTTATTTAATCTTTGTATTGAGAAAGGCAAATTTCCATCCAGCTTGAAAATAGCAAGAGTAACACCGGTGTTCAAAAGTAGCAATAAAACGGAGACCAAAAACTATAGACCAATTGCGCTCGTAAGCACGGTCGCGAAGTTATTTGAATTAGAAATTCAGCAATTACATTAGAAAAATACGTTGAAAAGTTAAAGTCCAAGACAATACGGTTTCAGACCAAATGTAGGAATTGAAGAAATCTTAAATGATTTCACAGCAGACATTTATAGAAACCTAAAAAAGTCAAAAGTTATTACTATATTCTTAAATTTAACGAAAGCCTTTGACACCATAAGGTACAACATTAGGCCCCCTGTGGTTTAATATCTACAGTGCAACCCGCTTATAAAGTGCACTTTTATAACGTACTATCGGTTATAAAGTACCTTTTTTCAATCCCCATTCACAAATCTGAAAGGTTCTTATGTAGGTTATAACGTACTATCGGTTATAACGTTCTACTTTTGCGGTCCCCTCAAGGTACTTTATAACCGGGTTGCACTGTATATGCATGACGTAATCAGTCAAGAAATAGTAGTATGACCATGTATGCGGATGATACCGCCTGTATCGTTACAGATTAAACATGAAAAGACGTATACTCTAAAGCTGAACAGGTTATATCCCAAATCGCAATAATGAAATATAATTTCCTTACCTACATTGTACTAACTCAGTCTGATTATCCAACCGATTATATACTAAAGCTTAAGCTGAAGATACCAAAGTGACCGTTATTTTTCAAAAAAGAAATGAACAAAACACAATACTCACATTTTGTTATATCCAAACCACAGTTTGTCAGCAGGAAAAATTAAAATTTGTATTTTTTCTTTCGTCCCGAGTATACCAATTGCTAGACGAGGGACGGCTGTTCTGTTCTCTGTCCGGTGTCCGTACACGACACGACTGAGACTGTCTGTTGTATGATTTGAACTGTAAACTGTAAAGAGAACAAAGGACCGTTATTTTCCAAAAAAGAAATGAACAAAACACAAAACTCACTTTTTGTTATATCCAAACCACAGTTTTTTTCAATTTTACAAATTACCGTTGCATTTCCGTATTTTTCGCACGATAAAAAACGAGACACAATTGTACGAACATATTTATAAAATTAAACCGGTCACAGGAAACGGACAGAAAATGTCAGTAATTAAAATTTTTATTTTATCTTTCGTCTCAAGTATACCAATTCCTGGACGAGGGACGGCTGTTCTGTTCGCTGTCCGATGTCCGGTGTCCGTACACGACACGACTGAGACTGTCTGTTGTATGATTTGAACTGTAAACTGTAAAGAGAACAAAGGACCGTTATTTTTCAAAAAAGAAATGAACAAAACACAAAACTCACTTTTTGTTATATCCAAACAGGGACGTGATTTCAGTTTTTTCTAGGGGGGGGGGGGCAATATGTTATGTTTGTATATATTTTTATATATAAATATACATATGTTATATATAATCTATAAAAATACATAATTCAGGGGGGGGGGGGCAAATGCCCTCCCTGCCCCCCCACAAATGACGTCCCTGTATCCAAACCACATTTTTTTTCAATTTTACAAATTACCGTTGCATTTCCGGATTTTTCGCACGATAAAAAACGAGACACAATTGTACGAACATATTTATAAAATTAAACCGGTCACAGGAAACGCACAGAAAATGTCAGCAGGAAAACTTAAAATTTTTATTTTATCTTTCGTCCCGAGTAGCGAGTATACCACACCACAGAAAGCACACACGGACGGATACCGGAGACGGACGAGGGACTACTGTCTGACTGTGACACCGGACAGCGAAAAGAACACTGTTCCTTCCGTTGAACGTCGAAAATATAGCAATAGACTGAAAAACAAAAGATTATCAAGTGCGACAGAACAGAAGCCACTCCGGCCGAAAAAACAAGTAAAACACAAACACAAAACAATCCCATGTGTGGTTATATATGTAGGTGGTACGGATGGTAGCTCAAATGAGACACATCCGAGTCGGAAGTAGGTTAAAATTCAACTTAACTTTATTTTAACATTTTACATTGTCTTTACCTAATACATAAATACAGAAATTTCAATACATAATAATACAATTTCAATTTCAATTTTAATACATAATAATACAACACAGTGCATACTGTTACTGGCTATTGCAGGGTTTTTTAGCCTAATGCAACGCGTTCACTACATCACCCTCCCTTCAGTCGGAGACGTAATGTAAAATTATTAGTATTTGAAGAGGAAAAAAAAAACTTCATAAAAGAAAGAGAGAATGATAAAAGGAAAATAATAATATAAAAAAAAATAATAATGATAATGCCAAACCGCTTCAAGAGTCAAAACGAACTTGAGTTGCATTTGATTCTAGTGTGAATGCCGGTTTCAAACGATCTACCGAAACCGTAATATTTTTATTGTTCCTTTGCAGTATAAATTGTTTTCTCAATCTTCTTACAACCTCAAATGGTCCCTCGTATAGAGGTTGAAGGCCTGATTTTGTTCCTTCAATTCTGATAAACACTTGCTTGCAATCTTCCAGAGTCTTAGGGACGTATGATTGTGAATTCTTTTTTCTTGTGTCAGATGGTTTCAGCTTCGACATTCTCTCACACAATTGTGATACAAAGGTTACTGGGTCATTAAATTTAGAAGAAGTGGAATTTGCCACGAATTCTCCAGGTAGTTTTAAAGGTTGGCCATAGAGTAAATCTGCCGGCGAGCAGTTGAGATCGTTTTTGAAAGCTGCTCTGATACCAAGTAATATGATGGGCAAGTCATCTGTCCAATGAACTTGGGTTTCACGGCATTTAAGGGCTGTCTTTAGTTGACGGTGAAATCTCTCCACTAGACCGTTTGCCTGCGGATGATACGCAGAAGTTCTAATTCGCTGTATGCCGATAAGACAATTCAATTCCGAGAAAAGTTTGGATTCAAACTGTGATCCTCTATCAGTTGTAAGTCTAGATGGAACGCCAAAACGGCTGATAAACTCATTGACAAATGTTCGAGCAACTGTCGTGGCCGAAATGTCTTTCAGTGGGTACGCCTCTGGCCACCGAATGAAGCGGTCCACTAGTGTAAGGATGTATGAAAATCCGTTGGAGATCGGCAAAGGACCGACTAAATCCATATGGATGTGGTCTATCCGCGTACTAGGCAGGTCGAAGTTTTGGAGTGGACTTTTTGTTGCCTAGTAATTTTGCTTCGTTGACACTGAGTACATGCTTGTGTCCATGATTTTATATCCGAGTTCATATTGGGCCAGAAATACCTGTCACCAATAATTTTTCGAGAACCTCTGATGCCTGGGTGCGACAATGCGTGCAAACTGTCAAATACAGTTCTACGGAGAGGTACTGGGACATACGGTCGAACGCGATTTTGATTAACTTCGCACCATAATGACTGGTCTAAAGTTGGGAAAGATCGCTGTTCGAGATTGACTAAGGAATTTTTGTGTTTGTTCGGGGATTGTATAGATTTTAGTTCCTCATCAGCAATCTGAAGTTTTAACAAATTGTGTAATGTCAATGTGGGCACATTTACAATTGCGACGTCATCGTTTACTATGCGAGATAGGCAGTCGGCAACTATATTATCACGGCCCTTGACATGTTGAATGTCATTAGTATATTGTGAGATGAAGTCTAAATGTCTAGATTGTCTTGGACTTCGCTCTGTTTTTGTGAACAAAGCTCTTGTCAATGGTTTGTGATCGGAAAAGACTGTAAATGTCCGACCTTCAAGATAGTGTCGAAAATGCTTAATTGAAGTATAAACTGCCAGTAGTTTTGCAAGGTTAGGTACAAAGCGATGGTAATAGTTTACCATACCATTAAAGCGTTGAATTTGACGTGTTGAATTTGGAGTTTTGAAATTTTTAATTACGCTAATTCTATCAGCAGATGGTAGAACACCGTCACTGCTAACCTTGTGGCTTAAGAAATTTAGTTCGCTTACACCAAAGGTACATTTAGCTGGTTTAATTTTTATGTCGTATTCTACCAGTCTCTTGAACAAGGTATTCAAGTGTTCTATGTGTTCTGTATGATCTTTACTACCTATCAAGATGTCATCTAAGTAGACGAACACAAAGTCTAGCCCTCTTGTCACTTCGTGCATGAATCGTTGAAATGTTTGGGCAGCATTACGAAGCCCGAAAGGCATTGTGATGGCCGTCTTATGGACATCCTCTGGAGTGATGGGTATGTGATGATATGCCCTAACAAGATCGATTTTTGAGAACACTTTACACCCGCTAAGGTGTAATGAGAAACTTTGTATATGCGGTATCGGGTATCGATCCGGTGTTGTTACTGCATTTAGCCGGCTATAATCCCCACAAGGACGCCAATCATTAGGGTCCTTCTTAGGTGCCATATGCAGTGGTGAAGACGCAGGAGATGATGACGGACGACAAATGACCATCCGTTGCATTTCTTCAAATTCTCCTAATGCAATCTTAAACTTGCATTTTTCAAGACGTCTTGGGCGTGAGACTGGTAGTCATAAGTCCGGAAGTCATAATGTGATGGACAACTGTGTGTTTGGGTTGAAGTGAATAGTCGGGTGCTGCTGTTAAGCTTGGGTATTTCTTTAGGAGTGTACTGTAATTGTTGCTCGGTGTGACTGTTCATGACATGCGTGTGATGCCATTGACCGAAACAGTTGTTATCTCGTCGACCAGGAGTGAAAATTTGTTTAAGAAATCAGCGCCAATGATCGGGTTATTCACGGATGCCAGAATAAAGGGGTATGCAAAAGGTCGTCTGAGTCCTAAATTCAGATTTAGCAATTTTGTGCCGAAGGTTTTTATTAGCGTCCCATTGGCAGCTGTTAAGTTAAACTCTGGACTTCTTGTGCATTGATTTTTGTAATAAGACATCGGAATTACAGATACTTCTGCACCGGTGTCAATAAGAAAATTTATTTTAGAATTTAAGCATAGAACGAATAAGCGGCAAGTGCGTTTTTGTTGGAACCAATTGTTTGGCGCTTCGACAATCGGTGTGCCTAGTTTTTCGAAGTAGTGTCTTCTTTGCCTTAGTACAGAAGTTAGTATGATACCAACAATTGTCAGTTTTAGCTTTGTGTGGACTCCTATGTTGAGACTTTCGCCGTGTGAAACGATTATGAGGGGATTTACTGCGACCCCGCGCCTTAAGACCTTGCATAGATTTATTGATCTTTGCAATTTCTAATTTAATCTCCTCGATTGCCTTATTGTCCCTATTTGGAGCTAATGCGGATACTAAAGGGTTTTGGGTTACTTCCCAAATTTTGTCAGCTAACTCAAGCTTCCGATCTTGTGTCTGATCGGTTGCTACGGCTAGAGGAATGGTAATGGACGGTGGTGTGGCACCATGCCACAGATATGTCACGTGATCTCATGATCATGAAGAGACAAGGACGGCAAAACACAAGGAACGAACACCAAACCGACCGGCAGCAAACAAACACCTTGACAGTTGACACAGAAATGATAGAGATAAAGTTGAAAAGAATTTGGTTTCGCTTTCTATATCGAAATACAGGGTGTTTGGCACTCCGTGTGCCACCTTGTAAGGGGTTATTCCTTGATATATTTGGAGAAAAAAATTGTTCTACAGAGTGGGTCAATTTTCAATATTAGTGGAGATACAGGGTGGTTAAAAAAAGTGTTTTTGACCGGTATCCTCACTCACTTAGAACGTTAAATCTTGAAAACGAATAATCACAAGGCAAAGTGTTATAACTCGTTTTTAGGCAATCGAATTACCTTTCATTTGATGTAACAGTCTAAATTGTAGATATTTACTCGAAAACACAGATTTTTGCAACGTCAACCCTAAAAATTCAGAGATCAATGTAGTTTTTCTCAGAAAACCCCATTATAAAAATGTCATTGTTATTTTATTTTTTTATGAGCCGTATTATTACCTACAAAAGCTGCATACATTTGTATGAGTTACGATTAACATTTTGGAAGTAACAGGTAAAAATACATATCGCATAAAAATTAAATATTTAAAAGTCAGTGCCATAAAGTGGACCTCGTCCAAGAATCTGTTTAATTTGTCGGTAGTATTTTGAAGTCAGTGCCATAAAGTGGACCTCGTCCAAGAATCTGTTTAGTTTGTCGGAAGTATTTTTATTGCACATTTATTACTATTTAAAGTATGAAGGAAAACAATGAAATGTAATTAAGTTTCAACATAATTGATGCTTTTACCTGGACGTGGTAGGTACTACTGGATGCGGTACTATGCCTTTTTTAATAGGGTGTCTTACAAAATAAAAAGCCTATAAAAGCAAAACTACCTTCATATTTTTCTCAGTTTTAGTTACGTTGCTAAGAGAAGAAGGTGTCAGTAGAAATTAAAAAATTATTTCAAAATGCCTGAGTACTCCAATGAAGAATATGCTGACATGATGTTAATTTATGGAGAGTGTGACCAAAATGCACGAGCCGCGCGAAGGCTTTACCACCAGAGACATCCTCATCGGCGGACACCTATCAGGAGAGTATTGTAACGACTCAAATTCCGGGGTATGCTCATCGGGTGCCAGTGTCCGTTACAAAATATTTATTTCATTAATTGACTTCACTTTATTACTCTAATTGAGGACATATATTTGGTTATTTGATTTCCTTTGGGTTTTCTCCTTGCTCGCCTCCGCGAGTTAGATTAGACCCACTAAGCCTCAACTCTAATGACATCACCACCAAATTTAATGCATGACTCATGTCACACATTAAATTTGTGCATACTTTCAATTCTTAATCAAAACATAATTAACCATAACAAGATTTTCTAATTAACGTAAAATCAACAAATCTGCTTAATACGCATTATTTCATATCCAATTTCATATATTGTTTATAAAGAATAATTGGTAACCGATAACTGATTTCTGCAAATGCATAAATCAAAGAGTCAGCATAATACGATCAAACAAAGGATGTCAAACTATAAATAAGATTCGAACAGAAAGATCGGGGTCAGTCTGTTCAGAGAGTTTATCTATCAATTGAATTATAAGATCATTTTAAGAGCTGAAGCTCACAATAATTGTTAAACGAAGTGCTATCAAATTCAAGTGAATAAAATTAAGTTAATTTAATTTAAAATTGTGTTTTTATTCAGTTCCGCGAAAAGGAACTATAAAATCAATTTTTTTACTTGAACCCAGAACCACATTCGTAACTGGCGCAGTCGTCCGTCATAGGAGGGAGGAACCACCTTTGACTAAAGAACCAACATAAAGTCACGTACTCCACTAAGTATTTTATACAAGGAGTTAGTTCAAGTGCAAATTGGACAATAGTGATAAAACCAAAAAAGTAAAATAGTGAAAAACTAAATTACACATTCAACAAGAGAAAATCGAGTTGAATTTAAAAACTACAAGTTTTGCATTACCGAAGATCAGCTAAGGAAAACTTAGTACGATCAATAAGGGAAAACAAAGCTTTAATAAATACTGTATTATCAAAATAATAAAGTAAAATAAAAATCAACGAATTAATACGAAAAATTAATTAAAATATAAAAAGAAGTGAAAATGGTTGAACAAGCAGAAGCTAATCCACCACTACCGATAGAATTCACATTCGACGAAATCTTGAAGGAAGCTAGAAGACTACCCGTATACACCGGAAACAATAAACAATACGCATTAACAACATGGCTAGACGAAGCCGACACTATACTCAACTTTACCCAACCTGGAAACCACCAATCATACATTTTTCGATTAATCCTGCACAAGATCCAAGGCGAAGCAAGAAACACAGTACAGAAGATACCTGTCCCTACCTGGCAGATTGTGAAGAACATCCTAACATCAACATTTGGCGTAAACGAGTCATACAGTACTCTTATTAATAAAATACACAGAGTAAGTAATAGGAATATAGATGATACTTATAATGAACTTAACGAACTGTTGAATCAAATAAATATTAAATATCTACATGATCCACGCAGAGATCAATTTCACGAATTTAATCCAGTTAGAAATGAAAGCCTTGCATTAAATAAATTTAAATCCTTATTACCAGAGTATAAAGCCTATTTACTAGAAATTAAGAATTGTGAAACCTTAAATAAAGCGTACAACACACTTAAAGAAATTCAGCAAAACACTGAAAGTAGCGTGAAGAATATTAGTAATTTTCAACAAAGAAACAATAACAGGAATAGAAATGAAAATTATAATCAAAATAGAAATTCTCATAATCAGAATTACCAAAATCCTAATAATCGAAATAATAATACTCAAAATAACAACAATGACAAAAACCTCAATAATAATCGAAATAATAACCCAAATCCTAACAATCAAAATTATAACTATCAAGGGAACCGGCAATTTAATAACAGAAATAATAATAATAATAACTATAACCAACGGAATTTTAAAAATCCAAACAATCTTAATTATAATCGCAATAATAATTACAACAGGCAGAATTATAACAATAATAACAATTACAAACCTGAACCAATGCAAATAGATAATTCAGCTAGAATCAATCAAAATTCAAACAATAGAGAAACAGATAATAATCGTAAATCCGAACCAATGGACACAAATTTTCAACAATGTGCCTCGGAAACCCTTTACCTATAATAAATTTAAACATAGATAACGAGATTATCCCTACACTTATTGATACGGGATCATCTATTTCAAGTTTAGACAAAAATTGTCTCCTTAATAACGAAAAAATCAATTTACAAGAACCCATACCAGTCAACGGACTAGGAGGTACTTATTATGTACAACAAAAATTAAAATCTAATATGCCCAATGAATTTAAATTACCCGATTCACACAAAATATTATGGAATATTATGGACTTCCAAAATAAACCTTTTAAGGCAGTAATAGGACAAAATCTATTATACACTTTAAATATTACATTAAATTTAGGAGAAGGAAACATGCTAATTAACAATCAAAAATTAAACTTTAACTACGCCGTACCCGAAGAAATAAATTTTCAATATGAAATTGAAACTGAACAATCGCAAGATAAACTGTTTATAGGAACGAATTCCGAAGAAACAGCAGCCTTAAAGAAAATTATAAAAGATTACGATGATTTAATATACAAGGAAGGAGAAAATCTATCCTGTACAACCCAAACGAAGCATGAAATAATTACGAAAAGTAATAAACCTCTCTATGCTAAAACATATAGAATCCAACCATTCCACGAAAAGGAAGTAGAAACTCAAATGGATGATATGTTAAAACAAGGAATAATTAAACCCTCGAATTCACCATATAATGCACCTATACTAATGGTACCAAAGAAAGTAGACAGTTCTGGAAAACAGAAATGGAGAATGGTAATTGACTACCGAAGATTGAACGAGGATACCGTGGATGATAAGTTCCCAATTCCAAACGTAGAATCAATATTCGATAAACTTGGAAAAGCCCAATATTTTACAACATTGGATTTAGCACAAGGATTCCATCAGATTGAAGTCAGCGAACATGACCGATATAAAACCGCTTTCTCTACCCCTCAAGGACATTATGAATTCATCAGAATGCCCTTTGGTTTAAAAAATGCACCTGCTACATTCCAACGCATGATAAATGAAGTACTCCGCGAACACATAAATAAAACGTGTGTAGTATATTTAGATGATATATTAATCTTTGCAACATCGCTCCAGGAAATGGACGATAACATAAGGAAAATACTAGAAACCTTACGCAAACACAAACTAAAGTTACAAATTGCTAAATGCAAATTCTTTGCAAGATCAACAGAATACTTAGGACATACATTGACAACGGAAGGAATAAAACCTAATCTTGACAAAATCAAAGCAATTAAAAATCTAAAAGTACCCGGAACTACAACAGAAATAAAATCATTTCTAGGAATTACAGGATATTACAGGAAATTTATAAATAATTATGCCAAAGTCGCATCACCACTTACTGACGCATTGAAAAAATGTAATAAAATAAACCCTGAAGATCCATCATATATCGCAGCATTTGAAAAATTAAAAGAACTACTAACGAATTACCCAGTACTTAGATATCCAGATTTTAAACAAAAATTTGTTTTAACAACAGACGCCTCCAATAAAGCAATAGGAGCAGTATTATCACAAAGTGGACACCCAATATCTTATGCGAGTAGAACCTTAAATGAACACGAAAGAAATTATTCAACAATTGAA
Organism: Beris morrisii; assembly: GCA_951812415.1. Taxonomy (NCBI): domain Eukaryota; kingdom Metazoa; phylum Arthropoda; class Insecta; order Diptera; family Stratiomyidae; genus Beris; species Beris morrisii. The sequence goes on from OX638313.1 coordinate 69,858,863, forward strand.
AAAGAATTACTTTCCATTGTGTGGGCAACACAATATTTTAGACCTTACCTGTATGGTGTACGATTTGACATTAAAACAGATCATAGACCCTTAGTTTGGCTTAGTAACCTAAAAGAACCAAACAGCAAATTACAAAGATGGAAAATCAAACTTAATGAGTACAATTTTAATATAGAATATATAAAAGGAAAAGATAATAAAGTCGCAGACTTTTTGAGCAGAATAACAGAAGACATGTGTGAAATGAATATGTTAACAGACGAAAAAATGGAAGTAGATTGTAGTGAAATAGCAACAATTCACTCAGGACAAGAAGATCAAAATGATCTCATACCTATTAAAGAAGGCATAGTAAACATATATAAAAACCAAATAATTATAACTAAGAATAAGATGAAAGAATATAACACAATAAATAAGAGAAATAAGATATGTATTAACGAAACTGATATAAATAACGAAAACACACTAATTAATATATTTAGGAAATATATACCAGAAAAAGGACACATAGGAATATACTGTGAATTAAATGACCATGTATGGAATAAAGTACAATTAATACTAGTAAAACTGTATTCAAACAATAAAACCCTAAGATTTATAAAATGTTCTGAACATGCCAAAGATTTAATAAACGAGGATCAATGTTTTGAAAAAATTAGAGAAATACATGAAAAAGGCAATCATAGAGGAATAATGGAAAACTATAATGAAGTAAAAGATAAATATTACTACAACGGAATGATGAAACTAATTACGAGATTCATAAACAATTGTGAAATATGTAACGTAGCAAAATACGACAGGAAACCATTAAAACCTGAATTTAAAATAACTGAAACTCCAAAGGATATAAACGAGTTAATCCACATCGATATATTCATCATAGGTAAAAGACAATTCTTTACAACAATAGATAAGTTTTCAAAACACTTATACGTAAAAGAAACAATAGATAAAAATGCCATAACATTCATACAGCTTATTCGAGAAAGAAACGCTATAATGGGAAAACCTAAAAAGATAATTGCAGACAATGAATTTAACATGATAAACGTCAAGGAATACATGAGAAAGGAAGAGATAGAAATTCATTTTACTTCACCCAAATCACACACAGGAAACTCAGACATGAGTAGATGTCATAGCACATTATTGGAACAAACCAGAATAATTATTTTAACAGAACCCGAATTAAATATAGCAGAACAACTACTAAAAGCTACAGAACATTATAACAACACAATACATTCTATAACACAAGCTAAACCTTTGCATATCCAAAATGGAAATATAGATAAAAATAAATTAAATAAATTACTAATAAACAAAAAGACTAAATGGATTGATTATCACAACAGAAAGAGAGAAAAACAACCCGACATAGATCAAGAAGAAATCTTTATCAAAAATTATAAAAACGAAAGACATAAAGAAAAACCCAAATTTAGAAAAGTTGAAGTCACAAAAGACAAAGATAGAAATATTATACTGAAAGAAAAAAGCAAACAAAATAGATTCTCAGGTAAAATACACCCTAATAGAATAAAAAGAATAAAGAAATATACAAAAAGAAAATCTATTGACAGAGAAGAAAATATTAAGATTCTAGAAGAAAAGAAACCTGAAGAACTAGATGAATTAATCTTTACACCCGAACAACAAACCAAAATAAAAAATGCATTATACAACGAACCCTTAAACGAAACCTTAATATCTCGATTTAACTTAAATATTACAGGAAATGATATAATTACCTTAGCAGATAATGAATGGTTAAATGACCAAATCATAAACTTCTATTTAGGACTGATTACGGAACGCAGCAAAAATTCTAAAGAATTACCAAAAGTATATCATATGAATACTTTCTTTTTCCCAACACTTTCTAAAACAGGATATAACGCAGTAAAACGTTGGACACGGAAAGTTAATATATTTTCATACGACATAATATTAATACCTATACATTTGAACGGAAATCACTGGACCCTAGTAGTAATCGACTTTAAACAAGAAAAAATAAAATGTTACGACTCATTAGGAAACGAAAACAACGAAGTATTAAAACTAATTCAGAATTATTTAAAAGAAGAATCTTTAGACAAACTCAAGAAACCTTTTAAAACCCTTACCTTAGAAAACCCAAAGGAAATACCCCAACAAGACAATAACAATGATTGTGGAGTATTCACATGTACATTTGCAGAATACATTACCAATAATAATAAAAGTTTAAACTTTTCACAAAAACAAATACCTTATTTCCGACAAAAAATAATCTTGGAAATAATTCAAGGGAAATTACTCAATTGAATAATATATCATTTTTCTTAAAATTTCAGATCTTTACGATCAAAGCGATCAAAGTATTTATGATAATACTAATGCTAACTACAATAATATCTACTACAAAAGCAGATATAACTATAGAAAAAGTAGAATCAGAATCAGGAATTATATTAATTAAAAGAAACCCAGTAAGATTAATTAAAGACCATAAACGAATTTACCATAAAATAAATCTTGAACAATACAATTATGCATTAGACCAAATTATAAACAAAGTTGAAATAAATTCACATAATACCGAAATAATAGAAAATATACGAAGCGAAATAAAACTATTACATTTTAACAAAAAAGATAATTCAATATTAAACAAAATTAACCCATTTTCAAATAAAAGAACAAAAAGAGGGCTTATTAACCCAATCGGAAATTTATATAAATGTCTTTTCGGATTAATGGATAATGATGATTATGAAGAAATTATGGAACATTTACAAATTATAGATAGTAATAACCACGCAGTAATAGAAGCTATGAATAAACAAATTAAAATTAACAACGCTTTCCAAAATAATCTTAACAAAATAATTTCAAATATTAATCAAACATACACACAACTCGTAAATAATATCAACAATACAACTAGACAAATGAATAGAATTCTAATAAATATTCAATTAAGTCAAAATTTAAATTTAATAAAGGATGAACTTGAAAAAATAATAGACAACGTAAATTCAGCTAGAACTGGAATTATGTCAAGATCAATTCTAACACACGACGAAATTAACGAATTTAATTTAACATTTGATGAATTAAAAGACATAAGTATTAATGTTTTATTGAAAGAAAATATAATCATATTTGTCATCAATATACCTATTCTTACCCAACCTACATTAACCTATTATGTAAGAAAAATTCCAAATAAGTATTCAGAAACATTAAATATAAATATTAGTAAAGTAGTAATGTATAATGGAGAATACTACGAATATGAAAAATATGTAAAATCATTAAGAAACAAATTAAATTGTAAGAATTCAAATTGTATAATAAAACATAATAATAAGACTAGTATAACTGAAATTGAAAAAGGTTTACTATTAATCATAAATATAAATGAAAAATTAAAACATAACTGTAATGAAAAATTATACCAATTAAATGGAAACTATGTAACCAGATTTAGCAACTGTAAAGTAGAGATCCTACAGAAATTTTTTTCTAATGAAATAATAGAATTTCAACAAATATTAACATTAAATCCTATAAAAAATATCACTGGATATTCATATGAACCAAATTTTGAAGCTTTAAAATTAGAAAATATCGAAAATTTAAAGAAAATTGAAGAAATTAAATATTTTAATACCAAAAATACAATTACAACTGGATCTACACTATTAATTATAATCTTAATACTTACCATATCATTTATACTTTACATATATTGTAAAAACCGAAACCAAAATTTACAAATTAATGTAAATGAAATTAAACAAAATGATGTTGAATTACTTAATGTAAAAGTTGTTGAGGACAACAACAAACTTAAGGAGGGAGGAGTTAGATTAGACCCACTAAGCCTCAACTCTAATGACATCACCACCAAATTTAATGCATGACTCATGTCACACATTAAATTTGTGCATACTTTCAATTCTTAATCAAAACATAATTAACCATAACAAGATTTTCTAATTAACGTAAAATCAACAAATCTGCTTAATACGCATTATTTCATATCCAATTTCATATATTGTTTATAAAGAATAATTGGTAACCGATAACTGATTTCTGCAAATGCATAAATCAAAGAGTCAGCATAATACGATCAAACAAAGGATGTCAAACTATAAATAAGATTCGAACAGAAAGATCGGGGTCAGTCTGTTCAGAGAGTTTATCTATCAATTGAATTATAAGATCATTTTAAGAGCTGAAGCTCACAATAATTGTTAAACGAAGTGCTATCAAATTCAAGTGAATAAAATTAAGTTAATTTAATTTAAAATTGTGTTTTTATTCAGTTCCGCGAAAAGGAACTATAAAATCAATTTTTTTACTTGAACCCAGAACCACATTCGTAACTCGCGCGTCTGCTCTACTCGCCTTGACTTGCTCCTGATCGCCGCCTCTGCTCAACGTGATTCGATTGTAATCCTGCGGGTACGATTCCACTCGCCTTGCCTCGACTCTCTCTGCTCTGCTCTCTCCCTGTCTTCGTCTCTCTGTGTGGCCTTTGCTCTCCCTGTCTTCGTCCTTCCCTGTCTTCGTCTCCGCGTGTGGCCCTTGCTTTGTCTTCCCTGTCTTCGTCATTCCCTGTCTTCGTCCTTCTCTGTCTTCGTCTCTCTGTGTGGCTTCTGCTTTGTTCGTCTCGGCTGCGCTGTGTCTACTTGTCGTGGTTCTGGCAAAGTTCGTCGTAGCTTGTCGTAGCTGGTTTTAGCCCGACTCCTGCCACGACTCTGCTTGCCTTAACTTGACCCTGTTTCTGATCGTTATCTCGCCTTCGCTCGCATGATCCGCTCGTCGTGGCTCGCTCTGTGCTTGTCGCTGCTTTGCTCTGGGCGTCGTCGTTGCCCTGTGCTCGTCGCTGCTTGTGCTCTGCTTGTGGTGGCTCGGCGTGCTCATCGCTGCTTCGCTCTGCGCGTCGTGGTTTGGTTTCGTTGCTGTCGTCTTGGCTTCGCTGCGGTCGTCTTGGCTTCATTGTTATCGTCCTGGCTTCGCTGCGGTCGTCTTGGCTTCGCTGCGTTTGTCTTGGCTGCGCTGCGGTCATCTTGGCTTCGCTGCGGTCATCTTGCCTTCGCTGCGTTCGTCTTGGCTTCGCTGCGTTCGTCTTGGCTTCGCTGCGGTCGTCTTGGCTTCGCTGCTGTCGTATTGGCCTTCGCTGCTTGCGTCGGGTGCGTCGCTGCTGTCGTCTTGGCCTTTGCTGCTTCGTCTTGTGCTTCGGCTTGGACTAGACCTAATTGACCCCAGACTTTCAAAGGGAAGTGCAACTTCGCTAGCCTTATCCCGTCTGAGGGTCGCCTAGGACGACTGTCCGGTCAGTTTTCAATGTTGCTAGAAGAGGAAGTGCAACTTCGCTTGCCTTCTTTGCAGACTTGATCACTGCCACCGAGCTCCTCTTCTGGTTGATTCGTTCACTATATATTTAGTGACAAACATTCGCTATCCACGAATTATTTTATGGGACAAATTTTGTATGGGAGGAATTTTGCCTTTTTATAATTCGTGGTCAGTGCATGCCTCCATATTGTTTTCCCTTTTCAGCCTTTGTTGTGTGTTTTTCAGGTTCTGTGTTTCATGTTTTTCTTTGTGTTTCGTATCACAGTTGTTTGTAATTCAATGTTCTTAGCTCTAAGTTTTAGCTTGTGTTGTCGTTGTAATTCAATGATCTTAGTTCTAAGTTAAATTTGTGTTGTTACATGTTTTAATTCAATGTTTGTGTGAGGAAATTTCACATGGAAATTTCCGTCCTCACACTTTCCCCTTTCGTTCGATTGAAGACTTTTGTTTAGTTCACTGTCTGGCTGGGTGACTCTTCACTGTTCTTTCCTACGCGGTTTATGGTGAGGAAATTTCACATGGAAATTTCCGTCCTCACACTTCCCCCTTTCGTTCGATTGAAGACTTTTGTTTAGTTCACTGTCTGGCTGGGTGACTCTTCACTGTTCTTTCCTACGCGGTTTATTCACAGCGTTTTATTTTCACTGGATGATAATTCACTGCTGGATTCACTGTCTGGCTGATAAACCTATAGCTCGCTGTGCTTTCGTTGTTTGTCAATTCGCTAACTTTTCACTGCTCGTTCATTCACTATTGTTAATTCTCTGTTGGTTAGTTTACTGTCTTGTGGTGCGCTAACTGTTAATTCACTGTACTGTTGATAAGCTCACTGCCTGTTTTCACTGTCACTATATGTCAGGTGATACACTGATTGTTAATTCATTGCACTGCTGATTAGTTCACTGTTTGATTCACTGTCTGGTTGATAAACCTTTAGCTTACTGTGTTTGCATTGCTTGTTAACTTACTGTCTGATAACTTCGCTACTTGATAATTGTTCCACTATCGGTATTTCGTTCGTTAATTCACTGTTTGTCACTTCACTGTTGGTGCACTACCAGTTTTCTTTGTTCATTTTATTTTGTGAAAGTAGTAAGTGTACCACTTTCATATAAGATCTACCTTGCGAGAGAGGGACACCCGCCCCCGCTTTGGTGGAAGCTTTTAGTCCAAATCCGCACATTTTCGATCTATGTTTCTGCAAGGCTGGAGCTTTTGCCTGAAAAACGTAAGTTTTCGGTGTATTTTTCTGCAAACTATGGAGCTTTTCTGTTAAAAAGGGAGTTAGTAGATAGTGTTTGGTATAGTGTTGACGCATTCACACCTGTGGTTTGTTTGATTAGGGGGGTTTTGTGCAGCTGCACTCTTGTTAGAGGGGTTAGATGGTGGGGTCTAGCGTTAGTTGAAAGCTTTTCTGTGGTCCGTGGGGGTTTTGTGCAGCCGCACTCTCTTTTCTGTGGTCCGTGGGTGTGATATTTCGAGCAAGTATATTGTTAGAGGGCTTAGATGGTGGGATCTAATGTTGTTTGAGAGTTTTCATGTAGATGCCGGGGTTTAATAGTAGTTGAAAGCTTTTTTCTGTGGGTCGTGGGTGTTATAGTTGGCGTTTGTTTTGGAGTGGTTTCTCCTCAAGTGACTATAGAGATGGATTGGGGGCGTTTTTAGTTGGCTAGTTATGCTAGCTGAAAGGTTTTCGTGTGAGGGGGCGGTGTCTTCTTCATATCTTCTGAGGTTGGATAGTTGGAGGCATGGTTCCGGTTGGTTGATAACATGATTTTTGGAGCCACGGCCCCTAATGGATGGTTACATGACTTTTATCTTATAGATTGAGGGATTGGGTTGGTTAAGTAAAACGCAATAAATTTTTGATGCAAATCTACACGATTTATTTTCAATCTGTTTATTATCTAGATATGAAAGCAAAGTCCGGCTACGACTATACAAACTGTAAGAACCGTTAATAGATCATAAATGCTAAATTTTATGTTATGTTGACGGTGTTTGTTGGCTAATTGGCCTATCATAAGGGTCGCAGACATCCTGCCCCCCAACATAAATACAATCTGGTGATAGCCTCAGGTGTTCACCGTCCACATCATCAGGTGTATTGATTACGTTCATTTCTAGTGAACAGAAGTAACACCTGACGTTATCCTTTATATTAGTGTAGAAAAAACCGCTTCTCGAAAGTTTCTGAGCCTTTCGATCGTCAACAGTCGAGTTGTTGAACGTCTTCAAACGATCATATTCATACTTCAGAGCTAACATCCTCACTGACGCTTTCGCACTTTTACAAGACATCTTTTATATCAATCCAGGAGTTGTGTTGCGAAGAGAAACCAAGCCATTTTACATAAGCATGATTACCTTTCCTCTTTAGAATCTTTTCTACAAGATATACGTCAGGATGTTTGACGGGTATTAGCTCCAACTCATAGAATCCACCTTGTATTAAATTCCCCTGATAGTCTTGAAGTATGTAAGTTCGTGGTTCCGTCTTCTTAACACTCTCTATCTGGAATATTTCAGTCGACCAGTTGGGTGTATATCCTTTCTCAAACACGTGTTTGTACTTACTCACGCGTACATGGTCGCCTTTCTTGAATTTCGGGCTCGACGTAACCTTAACCTTACGATAGACATCAGCGAGAATTTGAACCTCATTTGATGGCCCAACATCTATAGGTCGCATGTTTATGGTACGGTGCTTTGTCCAATTGTACTTCTTTACTAATTTACTCACTAGAGTAATCCACTTGTAGTTACCGTACATACTAAACTCGCGCCACATCATATTCTTTAATGTTCTGTTAAAACGCTCTACGATCGAGGCTTTGAGTGCACTAAAGGTGGAGTAATGGTTGATTTCAAATTTCTTCATCAAATCACCAAATTTTTTATTGAAAAACTCTTTTCCGTCATCTGTCTGTAGGTTTTTAGGGTAACGTTGTTCGTCAAAAATTGACTCCATAGCCTTGGTGATTTCGGCAGCACTTTTATTTTTAACAGGCAGAGCCCAGGCGTATTTGGAAAATGTGTCTATGACCGTTAAAAGAAAGTGAAAACCCTTATTCTTAGACGAATATGAGCTCATATCCACTAAATCCGCCTGCCATAAATCGTCTATCTCCCGTATGGTAACACGACGTCGTCTAAAATTTCTACGAGCTGACCTATGTATCTCGTTAATAACCTGTCTTCTACTCATTTCACCATATGTATAAATACCATGCTTGTCTTGTGCATATTTTATATAGAATCCGATATAGAGAATGATGCAGTTCGAGCATCCGTTTACGATGATGGTTGCGGGACCCTCTGGAAGTGGTAAGACGACTTTTATTGAAAATTTTTTGAAAACTACATCGCTAATTAACGCCGATATAAAGAAGATTATCTGGTGTAATGCGGAGCAAGGTGCAATACCATCACAACTGCCATTTAAAAATATAGAATATTTAGATTCTATACCTGAGGTATTTATAAACGAGACCAATGAGCCTACATTAATTGTGCTTGATGATATGATGCTAGATGCATTTTCAAAACAGATTTGTGAGCTTTTTACAAAAGGATCACATCATAGGAATTTTTCGGTAATACTTGTAACACAGAACGTCTTCCATCGGGGTAAGTTTTGTCGAGATATTTCACTAAATTGTAAATATATGGTGGTTTTTAAAAACCCCCGCGATAAAAGCCAGTTTCTACATTTAGCTAAACAGATTTACCCTGAAAATAGTGTAGAGCTAGTGAGAATATATAAAGACATTACTCAGGCTCCTCACGGCTATTTGTTAATAGATCTGACTCAGTCTATTAGCGATTTATTTAGATTCCGAACAGATATCTTTAATAAAAGGTTTGTGACGTGTTACTGCTCGGCGTCAGATTTAAACACTAAAAATGGTGTCACGAATGAAACGATTGAAGGACAACAAACATATGTTATATGTTCTTAAAAATGCTAGTCCGTGTTTAAGAAAAGCTATCATGAAAAAGGCAGATCCTGAAGTGATTAAGACTATTTGTGAAATTGCGTTGAATACCTTGAACGGAAACCATATTCCGTGTCGTAAAATATATAACAGTCTATGCAGGTATAAAAAGAAGGTTAGTTGATGCAAGACGATCTGTCCCTAAACAACGTAAAATCTTAGTGCAAGAAGGTGGATTTCTACCAATTCTGATCGGAAGTGTACTTTCAAGCATTATCGGTTCGTTAATTGAAAAATATGCATAGAAAGAGTGCTCTTAATAAAATGCTTCTTCTTTCACCAGAAGTGTATGCACAGTTGAAAGGTCAGATAGAAGATACAACCGGTCAGTCTGTATTCGATAAGACAATACGTGCCACTCTGGTTAATAAGAAGCTGTCTGACAGTGATAAATGGTATAATTACAGGAATACGTTAATAAAGTTTTTTAATGCAAAGCGCAAAGGAAGACAGTCTGATGTGAAAAAATCTCCTGGACTTCCATCGGATGTAAAGTTAGATAAACAGAAAAGTTTGCGAGACAATGCCACACAGACAAGGATTGCATTCAAAGAGGAAATGTCAACGCAAACCTCCCCGATGAAGAATCCCGACCCATTTTACAGTATGGCCGAAGATGTCTTTGAGACAGGCGACGTGAGTTTACCAAAGTATCATAGTTCTAGTGCAGAAGAGATAACACCACCAAGGCGATCGCTAACGCCTCGGTTCAAAAGACGATTATCTGTAAGCGGTATAGCAAAAACTTTGAAACCGGCTGCAAAGTTTCGCAAAACTACGCCTGAAGTCAAGAACATGGAAAAAGAATATCGGATTATAACGGCTGATGACGGTATAACTCAGTATACTATACCAAATGAGATGGATGTTGATGAAGCGGCACAGCTTATAGAAGAACTAGAGCAGGGAGAAGGGGTGGATAAATCAGAACAGAGAACCCCTACCAAACAGACTATATTAAAGCCTTCACGACTAGAATTTCCTTCATTAAGTACAGACGATCGGTACCCTGTACCCGGACGTTTAAAAAGAAGAACGGAACGGGCCGGAAGTGCACCTAATATTTTCTGGGAAAGAGTTTAAAAATGCCTATAAACATAAGAGAAAACGATTTTTACATATGCCTTCTAAGCAACAACTCCATGCGCATATACAATGAAAATACACTGTCAGCCTTCACGAATATGCTTCCTAGTGCCTGTAAGTTGGACGGCGGATGGAGTGTCGGAATGACTGAAATTGCATTAGCAAATCGAAAAACGAAATCAGTTGGGAAAAAAGATGGAAAACGTGTGAAAGATGATGAAAAAGCAAAAGGTACTACTAAAAAGGTGAAGAGAGCTGCGACAGATGTGCTAAAGATTAAAGCTTATGTAAAAAAAGTACATGGTATTTCCATTTATCTTAAATGGAGTTACCAACAGTTATTAAAATTATGTTACAATAAACTTGATATGAACTTTTCTACTTTCTTGTCTTCGTTCAACGACGCAATTGATCCCTATTGGTATGTTGATGCTCATCCAGATTTTAAAGAGATGTTATACGCCTTCTTAGAATCTGATGAAATTCGTAAAGATATCCCTGACACGAGTAAAGACGAACGAGTTACAAGAGCAGAAGATTTCTATTTACACATTTATCAGGATAGCGAAGTTGCGGATATTGTAACTTTAGGAGTTTTCGAACATGACTCTATATATTATCTTTTCAATAGTATAATTGGACAGATTCCTAGAGAAAAGCGCAATTATAAAGCACTAAAACGCATGATAGACTATTACATACCTCCAGCGCTCAGTATAAGTGAAAAGCTCGGGGAAAGTGTCCCGAAGAAGCTTGACTCTTTAGATTTAGAGATAAAAGACTTGAAGATTAAAATAAAGATAAAGTACCCGCTGCCAACACCAATTGATATTAATGATTTAGTCGGGCTTTTTGTCGCGAATATACAGTTTGATGACGAAACTGAATCTGTTGTAGCTCGGAGGAAAAAATCAAGTCAAATTAGGCAAAAAATTATTCAAACTCTAACTGATTTGGATGCAGAGGCCTCCACCTTTGAGATACCAAACAGGCGTATAATTACGGATAAAAGTATAAAGTTGAAAGTTCCCTATGAGAAACGACCCGATGGTACCCTATTAACTAGAGAAGTGCCTATAGATTTGAAAAAGAAAGACTTATCTGGATTCATTATCGATATATTCTTTCAAACGCCTGTGAAGGAGCGTAATGCTAAACTCCTTACCGCGGAGGTGGACAAGTCGTTTGAAAAAGCCTCAGTAGAAGAGGAGAAGGGTACTTTAGACAGAATAGCCGTATTAGAAGATACCATTATCGAAATAAAGAGCAGATTTCCGCGAGAACTAACAGCTGTAGTTGCAGAGGAATGTAAGGCTTTAGGAATAATACACGTTTACACTGATATCATTCGCCCCCAAATAGTAGGAAACAAATTAGTGAGGAATCTGCGTATGATTCCATTGAAAGAATGCGATAATATCTTCAGGTTTGAGCATGTAGAATACTACCCTCTGGAAAAGACCTACATTGAAAGTATTTCCATAAAGATAACCGATGACCAAGGCGAATTAATCGACTTCATTCCCGGCTATACCCCAACATATGTGATGCTTCACTTCAAAAGACAATAAAGTATAAATATTCAGACTTGAATAGGTATCTCTATAGTACGTTGCTAAAACGAAATGAATTCATATTATACAAGCTATTACTTAAATCAGAGCGGTACTGGTTTGTCGGATATAGGTGATATTTATCGATCCCCACTTACATATCAACGTGGCAGAGGTATTGGTAGTTTCTTCACTGGATTACTACGTTATTTACGGCCACTAGTTTCATCAGGGGCAAAAACTATAAAGGATCAAGCTCTAAAGACTGGAAAAGTAATATTATCTGAGATGGGTAGCAGGCCTCTCAAAAATATTTTAAAAGAACACGGACAGGCTGCTACTCAGGAGCTGGTACAGAAAGGTGTAAAAAAAACTCTTTGACACTATGTCTGGTGAGGGCCTGAAAAGACGTATGGCTATAAAAAGACCTAATCCGTTTACAACTGTACAGTTAAAAACAACATCCAAGCGAGGAAAACGTGCCAAGTCAAAGAGAAAATCAGTTAAAAAAAGATCAATCTCGAGGAAAAATAAAAAGTCTAAGAATAAAAGAGGTAAGCGCGTGTTGGATATATTTGACAAGTAAGGAGGATGACTTCATACAGAGAGTGCATGAAATCTGAGTTAGATTTGTTTAAAGTACCACCGATACAGACCAATATTTTAAAGATAGAGGAAGTGGGATACAAACCCATAGTATCTCTAGATAACTCTTCAGCTCTTGAGTTCGTTTCGCTAGGCCATGAGGACACGTACCGCGATTTATCCAGCATTTATCTTCGACTAAAAGTCCAGCTAGTTAAAGTAAAAGGTGGTCGAGAGGAACTTTACAACGGTAAGGAAAAAGTGAAGGTAAAGGATGCAAAGGGCGTTGAACATGAAGAATCAGCCGATCCAGTGGGCGTGGTTAACAATCTGATGCATTCCCTTTTCAGACAATGTACCACACAGCTAAACGGTAGGCCGATCGCACAAACTGACAATAATTACCATTATAGAGCTTACATCGAAAATCTATTGAATTATGGTAGAGATGCTTCGACAACCCATTTAGAATCTGTGAGATGGTATCTCGATCAAGATGGCATGGAGATGATAGAAGGAGAAGCCGAAACTGGTCATCCGAAGGAGTTTAATGAAGGATATCTCAAACGATCTGAATTGCTGTCGAAAAGTAGTATTGTGGAGCTTATGGGAAAGGTTCATGGCGATATGCTTAATCAAGACAAGTTACTTATGAGCGGTGTAGATTTCAGACTGACCCTTTCATTGGAAAAACCCGAGTTTTACCTATACTCGAAAGATGATGCGGACTCACCGCGAGTTAAAATTATAGAGGCCACAATGTATATGAACCATGTTACTGTTAACCCCAACATCTTGATTGCACATGAAACTATACTCCAACGCTCGAATGCAAAATATCCTTACAAGCGTGTGGAGGTAAAAAGTTATACTCTACCCGCCAACAGTTCAACATTATCTTTAGATAATGTGATAATAGGACAACTGCCAAACCTGTTAATTTTTGGCATGGTGGACAACGATGCTTACAGCGGTAAACGAACGAGGAATCCATTCAACTTTAAACACAATAACATCACACAATTCAATTTGTACGTGAACGGGGTGCATGTTCCAAACCAGGCCTTAGAGTTTGATTACTCTCACGAAAAACCTATTAGTACACGTGGCTACCTTTCACTATTTAAGGGTACTGGTATTCATTACTTTGATAAAGGCAACCAAATTTCAAAGAAATTCTTCGATAATGGCTGCTTTTTAATAGCGTTTGACTTAACTGCAGACAATTCGTACGGAACATCTTGCGGTACTTTGTTAAATCAGGGTACAGTGCGTATCGAAGGAAGGTTTAAAAAAGCACTGACAAAAAGCATAACCTGTGTAGTATACACCGAGTATGACGGAAGTCTTGAGATAGATAAACTTCGAGGTGTTCATACTGATTTTTAAAAAGTATAAATACAGATATTTAACCTCGAGTTCTTCATTTTATTCACGAACCTAATCAGAACAACAAAGATGACATATTGCATTGTGAACGTTGAATATTTTAACGAAGGTAATCTAACCTTCTTTAAAAAGGTTTCATTTGCTGGTTTCACACTACAAAATAAATTATTCTCTAAGGAAATTACATATAAATATCCCACATCATTCAACACCGGTGTAGATCAGCCTGGAGGATTTGGAAATCTGGAACTGAAACGCTTGGATGAGAATCTTATAATGACATTAGCGAAATTCGCAACAGTTTTTGTTTATAGCGCAACAACAAAAGAATTTTTAGAAAGTTACACCACAAGTCATACCAGGGTTATTGACGTCGACGGTTTCATGCCAAGAGAGCAGGTATGAACACGATTGAGCTTGCTAATGTGCTAAGAAAAAACACAACAACAAAGAAATTCTTCAGAGGCGTATTCCCGTGTGGTCGCTTACCCCACAAAATCAAAAAACCTACATGCATTATTGCAAACACTCATTGGGTAGCATTTTATCTCCCAAAGACAGGTCCTGTTGAATATTTTGACTCCTTTGGTAGATACCCTGAGAACAAATATTTCGAAAGATTTTTGCGTACAAACTCCAAGATTTTCATGAATAACAAAAAAAGACTACAGGGATTGCACTCTTCAGTGTGTGGTAATTACTGCTGTGTGTACATCTATTACCGTTGTAAGCGCAAAAGCCTGAAAAGCATCTTGAAAAAATTTTCATCAAACGATTTTAGTCGTAATGACGATAAAGTGATGCACTTATATAATTACTTATTCTCTTCCAACACTGGACAAGGTGGTGGGGTTTTCACCAATCAATATTTCAAACCAGAATCTGAGGATATAAAACCACCAACCTGAAAGAATAACACTACAGTTTTCATTTTAAGAACCTCAAGTGAATATGTTATCACCAAGCGCAGAAGTCGAGTGCAATAAGTCTATCAGCAGGAAGAAGTCACACAACCCCGATGAGAGCGCTACTAGTAAATCCTGTAAACGAAAGAAGTCTTTGATCCGTGGGGAAAACGCTCTACTAGGTTACACGTATTACCTGGATGATTCTCAAAATCGCAAGGTTGTACTCGGATTCGACCCATACTCATTTGATGTGAAAATAATATTCAGCTATCCTGGACGATTCCCCGTGTCAACAGGATACGACGGATGGATTTCATTATTCAATCACCTTACAGAGCTTAAGCCTACAATTGAGGAATACCCGGGTAACCAACTTGCAGTAGAGAAGTCTTACAGAATACCTGTGGGTGAGGGGAGCATCAAGATCAAACACCCCGAACTTTTCCGCTTATTTGAGATGATGGAGTTTCTCAACATCGTCATGTACCATAACAACAATGCTGCAGATAATGTGAGGGAATACTACAACTTATACGTTACCAGATGTCGGGAGAAGAACGTGTTCAGGTTATCTTCCGACGACTTTTTCATTCCAGTGCGCAGTTCCTACATACACATAAATTACTCCAGACTTTTCTACGAATTTCCTATTTTCTATAATACAAATATTGTCTTTAACATAACGATTTTAAAATAAAGAAGGTAAAATAAAAGAAAATACTTGGTTTTTTATTTATTTTAAGAACGCCTCCTTTTCGTAACCTTTCACGTAAATCTTATATATTCACGAAACAAATTTTAAACCTAGATACATTCAATCACTTAATCTTATTTTCTTATAACCATAGGGATGTGAGAAATTATCCTCTGTCAATACTCTCTTATCAAATGTAAATTGAAGATGTTTTTTCACTAATGAAGATATTACAGTACCTGGACGTTTACGAATAATTTTTTTCTTATTCTCTATGCAAACGCGGTCCTCATCACCACCAATCACTAGGGATCTCAGTCGTTCGAAGTTGACAGTCTTTGAACTCTCAAAATTAATGGTTATACCCTTACATTTAATGATGTGTTCAGTACCTCTAACAGTTTCAACTTTAAGACCATAGCTTTTCGGCCCTGTACTTACAAATTCAGAGATGAAAGCTCCAGGACCTGAAGACTCAATCTCACTTGTTAGATCTCCCAGAAAGTCCGATATAGGAAAAGATAGAGGGTTTGATTTATCATCTACAAAAATCAAACTGTCAGTATCGCAGTATAGAATTCCATTTCCCACTTTCTCTAACGCATGATAAAGTTTGATTCTTGCAAACGCAGTGGTGTAAGCTGCAATTGGGACATTAACATGTGGGAGCATGTTCAAATTTTCGGTGAGGTATCTCCATGTAACCCAAAGTGTGTCGTCATTGATGGGGAGAACGGTACAGATTTCAATACCGACTTGGTCAATAAAACTGCAGAATTCTCTAAAATTGTTAAACACTTTGGTGAAAGTTTTATCTTCCCTCTGTGCAAACTTACCCCATAAAGAGTTCAAACAGAATTTAGCAGTGTTGCGCCTACCAGGATTCTTCTGCATACGATCGCTGTCAAGATGTATATCTTCTCTCATCTGATATGCTTTTATAAAATTTGATCTATCTGCTTCAGACACATGTTCGGAACCCCAACCACTTGCCTCCTGCTTGATTTTCAGAAAGGTGTTCACATATTCTGTAAAAAGTCCACCACTTTTTAATACAGGGTCATATTGGGTGTAATTGTACTTCCAAACCTCATACACTTTTAAGATTTTATACCCTTTTTCCACAGCCAATGCGACCTCGGGTATAACCCATGTGCCAAAAATCTGTCTTTCATCTTCTGTATGGTTACACCGAGAAACTCTATTCCCCTCGGCACATTTACGACACAGCGCAAAATACAGTTTTAGATTGGTTTTAAAAGGTAAAACCGGTAAGTATAAATCAGTTGGCGCTAGAACTGTGCATGTGATAAATCCATGCATTGAAAGTATTTCAGTTACTGGTGGAATATTAACCCCTCGAAAAATTTCCGGATGACCAGTAGGGTAAGGGGAATATTTATTTATGTAGGGATATAAACTTGTAAAGTCTAAATAACGTATCATTTCATTATCGCTGACTAGGTGATGTAGTTTAAATACTTCTGTACGACCTCCAAAAATAGCATCACGTGGATTGAGTGGGGAGACAACATCTTTCATAATCGCATTCAGTTTTTTCTCATGGAGAGGGTTCTTCTTCAGGAATTGTTTGAACTCACACTCCCATGTAAAGATGAGTTTGTAACCACACCTTTTAATCAGCTCAATCCGCCGTTCTGTACTCTCATAGCGCTGTGATAGGGTCTCCTCTATGGAGCCGAGCTTTAATGAAGTGTCCTCCACCATGAAACATTTCTTACACCCATGGAAAAAACATCCAAAAAACTCATACACTGTATTCAATCTAGAGTTAAAACCGTCGACCATCAAACCACTTCGTTCTAACCTAACTTCACCGCTATTAAGTACCGAAGTAATTCCATCATTTATCTTTAAACTCTCGGAGGTGAGCCATTTACATGCAATCAAAGAGTGATTTTGAGATCTAGTATAGCCGTTTTTAGGCATGACAGCTAAAACATCTTTTTTAAGGAAATTCTTACGAAAGACGAGCATGCAGGCTGAGGCGATGGTTAGACTTTCAGTTAAAGGATTTACTTTAGTTATTTCAATGAATTCGACCATGAATCTTGTACAACCTGTACGAAGGATGTTAACATCACTCTTACAGTAAAGCAACATTTCCTTTCTATTATCGAAAACTTTTTGCGATGCTTCATTATACCATTTTAAAAATGCCTCTCTTTCCGAGACCCTCATGGCGTTATAACCATACATTTCTAAAGGGGGGTATGATCCTACATAATTCAAGTTTTCAGTTGTGTTAAAATAATAAGGGTAATAACCCTTTTCATACTCCTTAATGCCAAAAACGCTTGGAAATTTGGCAAGCGGAAATGATAGGAAATTTAGAGAGTCGAGGAATACCACTTTTCCACAGCTTAACCTCATTATCTTATTTCCATTCATTATAGGATCTATTTTAAGCTTCATAGTTAACAGTTCGGAAATTATAAAGTGACCATCGTAGCCCTGTAAGTTATGAGCTATACAGTATACGTTAGTGATTTCCGGACGATTCAGTAGACAATAATCAAGAAACCTCTTAACCACATTCGCCCCATCGCCGTATTCAAACACATGCTCTCTAACATCACAAGTATCACAACTAGTATTTATATCTGTGTCTTTAAAACACTTATAACATATTTGTTGTGCAACTATTAGGTTCACAATATGAAGAAATGAATTCGGGTTATTCTCATAAACAGTGTTTTGGGTACTCTCACAATCAAAAAATATAATAAGAAATCTGTTATTCGCCCTAGCTGTGTATGGTTTGATATAACACCTATGTTCTTCACCAACAATCTTATAACAAGCTGAACAAACCCTCTCATTACAGACATGTTCCCCCTCCGACCTCTTCACAAGATTGAGAAATTTCATGCAAAGTTTACAAATCCTGAAAGTTTCACACACGGTTTTTGCCTTGATTCTGTTAAGAAGGTGTTTCTGGTAGCAGGATTCACCCCTGAAAGAACGGTTACAAGATTTACACCTTATCATTGACGACACAAAATCGCATGGTGGGTAGGAAATACAGTAGGTACACTTCACACTACATTTATGTACTTCTCTTGACATCACCCTATCACAGTAAGAGCATGCAAATTTCTTGTTGAAAAAAGCAGTTAGTGATTTGATCACATAAAAGTGTTTTAGGGATTCACTGTAATATAGATAAATTTTCCGCGCAGATATGTTTCTTAGAGGCTGTTTGAAGAAAATGGCTTCTGAATCGATGATGTCATGGAAAACTAAAATCTTTTAAAAAATTTTTAAATTTATGAAGGTCGGTTATAATACAACCTTCTGGACCCACTGTAACATTTGATTTCTTACACAACATCTTTGCTTTTTCCCCCAATGTTCTTATGGTAGAGGCACGTCTTGACGTGTTAAAATCATCAGAGCACATCTCTATACCATAACAGATACTTCGTGGGAGACAATTGACATCGTCATTTAATCCCACATCTACAACACAATATTTCCTGCTTAGAAAATCTTTTTCACCACTGCAAGCAGTGACCGTACGACCACCCCCAGACGGAAAATGAACAATGTTTGCATTGAACTGCATGACATCATCCGAGAGGAAAGCACTATTAGATTGGTTCACATTGGAAATCAATCCCATAATATACTCTCCGCTTAATTCATCAACTCGCCGTAAACTACACCATATTGGTTTTATGTGGGGTGAATTGGGTAGAGTAATTGTGAAGGTGATTTTACTACCTTCGCTAGAACTTGCAACCACCTCTTTGATGATGTTATCAAATGCTTTTTCCAAACCCTTTAAAGGATCGTCATGCATGATATCAGAGTCTTGTAGTCGAAAGTTCATTTTAACGCCCTCCATATGGAATTTCTTGAAAAACACCGTGTTTTTAGAGAGTACCACATAACCCCGTTTTGAACCACCCCCCCGCCTGAACAACGTTAGTATCCGCCTGATCGTGATGACCAGAACTTATTTCACACAGAGAACCGCCTTCATTCTCGCTATCTAAAAAATCAAGAACCATCTTCAACACATCATTCGAGAAGGGAATACTATAGGTTCTCGAAAAGCGAGCCAGTAATTTCTGGAGGAGATATTTCTCACCGTCCGAAAGTCTAACACTTCTTAAGACTAGGCCCTTAACTATTATAGCTAAGCTACTTAAAAATAATTCTGATCCTAAAACCAGACTATACTCTAACTGTGCAATGACAGTTGGAAAATTCATTTTTTATTTTCCTTTTTAAAACTTAAAATTTTTATTTTCCACTACCGTCCTATCTTCTAGATTCTGGGGTCTGTAACCCAGACCAGCACGCGCTCACTGGTGGGATCCTTATCCGTCTCTTCTTTAGCTTTAACTGCCGGCTCTGACTGTATCTGTGTTGATAAGGTTGTGATGATGATGATGCACTGGCAGCTAAACCACCCCCACACTTATCCACAGTCTCACTGCCATCCACACAGTATACCACCTTATCGATTTTTCCGATAGGGATGGTCCTGAGCTGTGAACTCAATACAGTAAACTCCCGTTTGGATTTTAAATTGGAAATTGGAGTCTTATGGTTCCGACGCAATGCCGGTGATGCCGAGGATGACGATGAGGAGCTAGCGTCGGAATAATTTTGATGTATCACCGGAGATGTCGATGGGGATGATGACGGTTTAGAGTCGGGGATCAGCAAAACCTTGCTCTTCTGACACACCGTCTGATATGTCAACGGTGGCGGTGACGCTGACGGTGGCGGTGGCTGTTGCGAATCCCGATATTGCACCGATGGTGTCGACAGTGACGATTTAGCTTCCCTGATGCTAGAGGATCCAATGGACGTGTGCTTCGTAGAATCTTCAGCGAGGATAGAGCTCGCAAGATCTAATAGGATCCTTATCTTGCGAAGCTGTTCTAGTCGGGACACAAGCTCGACCTGTAAAATAATTATCAGTATCAGAAAATAGATAATATGTTTTGTAAAAATAGGCACTTACCATTTAGAATTCCTGCAGTATAGTTTTTCCTCAAGTATGGAAACGAGTGTGAATATCACCAGAAACCCCAAGATTATTTATATCAAAAACTTGACAGAAACAATTGCGTGGTGACATGCATCTTGTGATAATTGATCACCATGAAAATTAATGCAATGCAGAAAATTATATGCTTATCTGCATTCCACTACAACGCTGTATTAAATACATATTAATTAAAAATCATGTGGAAATAATTAGTTGAGATCACAAGTGTATCTCGACGTGTGAAATGTAATAAATGAATCATATGATATTACGCAATCATAATAGAATTTATTGGTCTGCATTGAAAATATTACATCAATATGCATAGAAAAATCGCATGATTATCTTTGTTTTGTGAGTTAATCAACCTACCAACCTACAAGATTTTTCCATAGATGATATTACATAGATGGTAATAAAGACACCTGCAATTTTAACCTCCCGAAGTGGTTCGACTAATTTCACAATCGAAAAAACACTATATAAAATCAGAACGGCCTGACTGAAAATCAATATCTTAGAGTTATCTAAGTTTTAAAATCATTGAATAATTATGGTTCCCTCTTTTCAGCAGTCAATTAACATGTTGAACGATATCGCCAAGGGTAACACCGACACCCTCATTACAACCGAAAATCTTGCAATTGGCAAGGAGTACAAGATACGTGAATTCAAGCTGTTGAAGACAAAATACGGCATGAGACTTGTTGTGTATTTGGAGGAAGGGTTCTTTTATTTCCTTCCTCAGCGTTTTGCAACATCAATCAGGACTCAAAAACAGGTTTCCGAACTTAATCAAAATAATAACAATTATTTCGTTTTCAACGGTAAAGATGAAAGCAGGGGGGGTTTCCTCCTGATAAATTTTGTGGAGAAAGTGAGTAGTAAAAATGGAGTTGTACATCGTCAACATGCGTTTTACTTAACCAACCCAATCCCTCAATCTATAAGATAAAAGTCATGTAACCATCCATTAGGGGCCGTGGCTCCAAAAATCATGTTATCAACCAACCGGAACCATGCCTCCAACTATCCAACCTCAGAAGATATGAAGAAGACACCGCCCCCTCACATGAAAACCTTTCAGCTAGCATAACTAGCCAACTAAAAACGCCCCAATCCATCTCTATAGTCACTTGAGGAGAAACCACTCCAAAACAAACGCCAACTATAACACACACGACCCACAGAAAAAAGCTTTCAACTACTATTAAACCCCGGCATCTACATGAAAACTCTCAAACAACATTAGATCCCACCATCTAAGCCCTCTAACAATATACTTGCTCGAAATATCACACCCACGGACCACAGAAAAGAGAGTGCGGCTGCACAAAACCCCCACGGACCACAGAAAAGCTTTCAACTAACGCTAGACCCCACCATCTAACCCCTCTAACAAGAGTGCGGCTGCACAAAACCCCCCCAATCAAACAAACCACAGGTGTGAATGCGTCAACACTATACCAAACACTATCTACTAACTCCCTTTTTAACAGAAAAGCTCCATAGTTTGCAGAAAAATACACCGAAAACTTACGTTTTTCAGGCAAAAGCTCCAGCCTTGCAGAAACATAGATCGAAAATGTGCGGATTTGGACTAAAAGCTTCCACCAAAGCGGGGGCGGGTGTCCCTCTCTCGCAAGGTAGATCTTATATGAAAGTGGTACACTTACTACTTGTGAAGACTCTGCTCGGGCGCCATTGTAACGACTCAAATTCCGGGGTATGCTCATCGGGTGCCAGTGTCCGTTACAAAATATTTATTTCATTAATTGACTTCACTTTATTACTTATTGGGTTTTCTCCTTGCTCGCCTCCGCGCGTCTGCTCTACTCGCCTTGATTTGCTCCTGATTGCCGCCTCTGCACAACGTGATTCGATTGTAATCCTGCGGGTACGATTCCACTCGCCTTGCCTCGACTCTCTCTGCTCTGCTCTCTCCCTGTCTTCGTCTCTCTGTGTGGCCTTTGCTCTCCCTGTCATCGTCCTTCCCTGTCTTCGTCTCCGCGTGTGGCCCTAGCTTTGTCTTCCCTGTCTTCGTCCTTCCCTGTCTTCGTCTCTCTGTGTGGCTTCTGCTTTGTTTGTCTCGGCTGCGCTGTGTCTACTTGTCGTGGTTCTGGCAAAGTTCGTCGTAGCTTGTCGTAGCTGGTTTTAGCCCGACTCCTGGCACGACTCTGCTTGCCTGAACTTGACCCTGTTTCTGATCGTCATCTCGCCTTCGCTCGCATGATCCGCTCGTCGCTGCTTTGCTCTGGGCGTCGTCGTTGCCCTGTGCTCGTCGCTGCTTGTGCTCTGCTTGTGGTGGCTCGCCGTGCTCATCGCTGCTTCGCTCTGCGCGTCGTGGTTTGGCTTTGCTGCTGTCGTCTTGGCTTCGCTGCGGTCGTCTTGGCTTCGTTGTTATCGTCCTGGCTTCGCTGCGGTCGTCTTGGCTTCGCTGCGTTTGTCTTGGCTGCGCTGCGGTCATCTTGGCTTCGCTGCGGTCATCTTGGCTTCGCTGCGTTCGTCTTGGCTTCGCTGCGTTTGTCTTGGCTTCGCTACGTCCGTCTTGGCTTCGCTGCGTTCGTCTTGGCTTCGCTGCGTTCGTCTTGTCTTCGCTGCGTTCTTCTTGGCTTCGCTGCGTTCGTCTTGGCTTCGCTGCGGTTGTCTTGGCTTCGCTGCTGTCGTATTGGCCTTCGCTGCTTGCGTCGGGTGCGTCGCTGCTGTCGTCTTGGCCTTTGCTGCTTCGTCTTGTGCTTTGGCTTGGACTAGACCTAATTGACCCCAGACTTTCAAAGAGGAAGTGCAACTTCGCTAGCCTTATCCCGTCTGAGGGTCGCCTAGGACGACTGTCCGGTCAGTTTTCAATGTTGCTAGGAGAGGAAGTGTAACTTCGCTTGCCTTCTTTGCAGACTTGATCACTGCCACCGAGCTCCTCTTCTGGTTGATTCGTTCACTATATATTTAGTGACAAACATTCGCTATCCACGAATTATTTTATGGGAGGAATTTTGCTTTTTTATAATTCGTGGTCAGTGCATGCCTCCCTCGGTATATAGTCTCGCTGGGATCTCGTATACTTGTCGGCGGGTTTTTCTGTCGCATTGCGTCGCCTGGGCGCTTTTGTGATCCCGCTGACCATTTTCCAGGTGTATTCCAAATTGTTTTCTCTTTTCAGCCTTTGTTGTGTGTTTTTCAGGTTCTGTGTTTCATGTTTTTCTTTGTGTTTCGTATCACAGTTGTTTGTAATTCAATGTTCTTAGCTCTAAGTTTTAGCTTGTGTTGTCGTTGTAATTCAATGATCTTAGTTCTAAGTTAAATTTGTGTTGTGTTTGCAATTCAATTCACTGTTACATGTTTTAATTCAATGTTTGTGTGAGGAAATTTCACATGGAAATTTCCGTCCTCACACTTCCCCCTTTCGTTCGATTGAAGACTTTTGTTTAGTTCACTGTCTGTGTTGAAAATCCAACCACACCAGAAGATTGAATGTTGCAGTTTCGTCAAGTTGATGTTAAACTATTGTAACCTGTCACATCAAATCGACTCATAGATGTCACCTTCACACTAAAGTGAATTGTCGTCAGCATAACGAACGGAGCAGAATGTACCGAAATTTTCACTTTGGTTTTTTTTGTTCGGTAGAATTTTACCGGAATTTTCACTTGGCATTTGAGTTTTGAAAAGAGAAGTTAGCTAAATTGTGTACATTTGTGAATCATAGTTATGAAAGTATATATTAATTTTGAATAGTCGAAGTGTGTTTTCTTTAATTTCGAACAGGTGAATTTGACGCTTTGGAATTACGTCGATATAATTGCGACTAATATTGAATATTTGGCGAATACAAAATTACGTGACATAATTTGAAGTTGGTAATCGTATGATAATTGTTCCACTATCGGTATTTCGTTCGTTAATTCACTGTTTGTCACTTCACTGTTGGTGCACTGCCAGTTTTCTTTGCTCATTTTATTTTGTGAAGTCCCTGCTCGGGCGCCATTGTAACGACTCAAATTCCGGGGTATGCTCATCGGGTGCCAGTGTACCTAACACCATAAGTTGGAACAGTGAAAAGTTAAAACAAAATCTTTGAATTTAACAAACGATATTGCAAAGTCGAGAGCTGAATTTTCAGAGAATTCGCTCGTTTCCCTGTTATCAGCTGAGGAAACTTAATAAAGGTACCTAACACCATAAGTTAGAACAGTGAAAGGATACAAAAAAATATCCACAAAATAAAAGCGATTATTCTACGGAACGAGATCAACTTAGTTAAAATTCAGACAGCACAAAAATGGCATGGGAACCGAATCCTGAAAAATACTTGGACAGCTTACCGGAATTCAATGGGGATAGTTCAAAACTTGGCAGCTTCACGGAGGCGATTGATTTTATCACTCCGTATATTATGACATTACCAGCGGTTGCAGCACCTTATTTTGTTCAAAAAATTAAATCGAAACTTACAGTTAAAGCAAGAATAGTTATAGATCTAAATGTTGACACTCTGAATTGGACTCAAATAAAAGAGATTTTATTAGATAATTTCGGAGAAAAACGGAATATATACAGTTTGTTAGAAGATCTTAGAGCTTGTAAAATGCAAGGCAATATTATTGATTATTTAAATGATATAAGATTAAACTTAAAAAACCTAATTTCAAAAGATAAAATTGAAACTAGTGACGAAGCTAGATTGAAAATTAACATAGAACATAATAAACAAATTGCTTTGAAAACATTTATAAACGGTTTACCAGAATTGTGCAATATAATCCTATTGAGTAGAAACCCGACAACTCTCGAGGAAGCCGTAAAAATTTTAAGCGAAACTAATAAGTTACACTTTACTAAAAATTACTCTAGACCACAATTAAGACAGACACAGTATCGTACTCAAAATCAGAATTATCAAAATCAGAATCGATCATATAATAACAATAGTCGAGACAATATTGGGCAAAATAACATACCACGAAATCCAAATTATAATAATCCCCTCAGAGAACAAGTGAGACATAACGGAACAATACAAAGTTGAAATAGTTATCCAGAACCGATGGATACAAACATTAATACTAACCCTAACAGTCATTATCGTACTCAAAATCAGAATTTCCAAAATCGGAACTATCAAAATCAGAATTATCAAAATCAGAATCGACTATATATAACAATAATCGAGATGATATTAGGCAAAATAACACACCGCGAAATCCAAATTATAACAATACTCCACGAGAACAAGCAAGACATAACGGAACAATACAAAGTGGAAATAGCTATTTAGAACCAATGGATACAAACATTAATACTAACCCTACCAATCAGGATTTTCACATAACAGCCTCGGAACAATTAGACGAAAATTCAAGATTCCTTATATCTTAATTGAAATGAAAACTCGACCAATGAAAGCAATGATAGATACAGGAGCAACTTTTAGTTTAGCTAATGAAAATATATTTCACCCTAAATTTAAAACCTCTTTACGAGAAACATTAAAAATAAAGTTCAATAAAGAAGAAGTAAAAGTAGATTATTTACACACGGTACCAATATTTAAAGAAATTGATCCCAATCAGGAATCTAAGATAAAATTCGCTGAAATACAATTTCACCAATTTTTCGATGTCTTGTTAGGAAACAATATTCTGCAAGCTACGAAACCAATTATCAATTATGGGGATAATACAATCCAAGTAAAAGATAAAATATTGAAACTTCATGGTATCCTGAAGACCCTAGCCAAGAAATAGAGATATTAGAATCATTTGAAATTATTAATTTCAACCAACTCGAAACTACTGTTAACATTGA
Source organism: Beris morrisii (assembly GCA_951812415.1). NCBI lineage: Eukaryota > Metazoa > Arthropoda > Insecta > Diptera > Stratiomyidae > Beris > Beris morrisii. Next base: position 69,885,271 of record OX638313.1, read on the forward strand.
ATCTAAAATTCGTACAAACCATTTAAATTGTGAAGAAAAATCCAAACTTCTAAATATTATAAAGACTTACAAGGATATATTCTTCCGGGAGGGAACTGACCTTTCTTTCACAAATAAAATCAAACACAAGATCGAAACAACTGATGATCGACCTGTATATGCAAAAACCTATACATATCCTCATGTTCATAGAGATGAAGTCAATCGACAAATGAGAGAGATGCTTGATCAAGGAATAATACAACATTCCGAATCACCATACTCATCCCCTATCTGGATAGTAAGCAAAAAAGATGATGCTTCAGGTAAGAAAAAATGGAGAATTGTAGTAGACTACAGAAAATTAAATGAAAAAACTAAGGCAGATAAATTTCCTCTACCAAAAATTGATGACATGTTGGACAAATTAGGACGATGCATGTATTTCACGACTCTAGATCTTGCTAAAGGATTTCACCAAATAGAAATAGAGCAGAAAGATATAGAAAAAACAGCTTTTAGCACAAATTTAGGTCATTATGAGTTCCGAAGAATGCTGTTCGGTTTGAAAAATGCACCGGCAACATTTCAAAGAATGATGAACAACGTGTTAGCCGAACATATAGGAAAAATATGCTTTGTATACCTAGATGATGTAATTATATACAGCACATCACTAGAAGAACATTTAACATCTCTTATCAAAATCTTTCAAACATTAAAAAAAGCTAATTTAAAAATACAACTCGACAAAAGTGAATTCCTTAAACGAGAAACAGAATTCTTGGTAAATATTATATCAGTAGACGGTATAAAACCTAATCCAAACAAAATTAAGGCGATTGAAGATTATGCAATTCCAAAAACTCAAAAACAAATCAAAGGATTTTTAGGTTTAGTGGGGTATTACAGAAAATTTATAAGGGATTTTGCACATATAGCCAAACCAATGACCGTAAGATTAAAAAAAAATAGTAGAATAAATTCTGAAGACATTGATTATGTTGAATCATTTAAAACTCTCAAAAACATGATTATTACCGAACCAATTCTAATCTATCCAGATTTCGAAAAAAAAATTTACGCTAACTACTGATGCATCACAATATGCATTAGGGGCTGTATTATCACAAGACAATCACCCTATCTGTTATGCCAGTAGAACACTTAATGACCATGAAGCGAACTATGCAACAATAGAAAAAGAATTATTAGCTATTGTGTGGGCCTGCAAATATTTTAGACCTTATCTGTATGGTGTACAATTCCAAATATTGACAGACCACCGAATTCTAAAATGGTTAAGCAGCCTAAAAGAACCTAATCAAAAACTGATAAGATGGAAACTTATGTTAGAAGAATATGATTATGAAATAGACTATGTTCAAGGAAAAATAAATACTGTGGCTGACGCATTAAGTCGACCAACTATCGAGAATATAAAATCCAATACAATAAATGATGAAGAAAACGAAAGTATGGACATGAACTTCGATGATACATCTGATAGAGCTACCATACATAGCGCTGACGAAGATGACTCATTATACATACCCATAACACAGAATCCCATAAATTTCTTTAAAAACCAAATAATTATTAAAACTGGACCAAATAACAGGACACTAAAAACTAACCCATCAAAAAATAAGACACGCAAAGAATTCATAATCCAACAACCAGATGAAAAATCATTTAAATATTTAATAACTAACCATTTTAATAACAACCAAACAACATGTGTATACATATCAGATGAAACATTATTTAATCAATTTCAACAAACAGCTGTAAAACGAGATATTACGAACCGTATCAAAATCATACGTAGTAACACAATATTGACAGATTGCAACGAAGACGAAATCAATCGAGAAATTTGGAAAGAACACGAAAGAAATAATCATAGAGGAATAGACGAAGTATTTCAACAACTAAAAAAGAACGTTTATTATCCTAACTTAAAAATTCAAATTCAGAAACTAATAAACAAATGCCATACTTGCAACTTAGGAAAATATGAAAGAAGACCCATTATACCAGTAATGAAAAAGAAACCAATCCCAGAAATCACATAGATACATGGTACATTAAAAAAAATAAACCACACTTAACAATAATCGACAGATTCAGTAAACACGCACAAATGTATGATTTACAACATAGAAATCCGAGTGAAATCATAAGAGCATTAGAATTATATATGTCCTCAAACCCAAAACCAAAAAAAATAGATTCAGACAATGGTGGAGAATTGATAAAAAGTTTAGAGACCCTAACCCAAGAAAACGGTATAGAACTTCATTTCACATCACCGAATGCACACACAGGCAACAGTGAAATAGAAAGATTCCATGGAACTTTAAACGAACACCTCCGACTTTTAAAAATAAGGTTCCCAAATAAACCAGAAAGATCGCTGATTCCCCAAGCAGTACTTTGCTACAATAGGAGTATACACTCAATTACAAAAGAAACTCCTTTAATATTACATACCGAAAATTTATCACAAGCACAATTAACAGAAATCAGAAATAGGATGATAAGAGCGCAAAAAGAAAGAACAGATAAATTTAATAAGAACATTATAACATATGATATAGATCCAAACTATGTAAGAATAAATACAGGAACAGAAAAAATACGCAATAAATTTAAGAAAATAAGATTACAAAAAAGAAATAATATTTACTACGATACAAGATTAAATCATAAAATACATCATAGTAATTTAAAAAAACGAAAGAAATATACATAAAATCCTCTCTTCTAGGACTACTCATTCTGATCATCGTACTAGGAACAGCTATAGGACAATCAATCGAAATTACGGAATTACCAATAGGTAACGGTAGTAGTCTGGGTGGCTTAGTGACTAGAGCACTTGCCTTCGGTGCACCTGTTACCAGGTTCGAATCTGCTTGGCGACAAGTAATTTTCGAGAATGGGATTGGGTGCCGGACTACCAGTTCACTCAGCTGTAAATGAGTACCTGAGTTAAAATCGGGGTAATAATCACGGACGAGCGTGTGGCTGACCACTTCACCTCCTAGTGTTCCGTTGGTCTAGTAATGAAGTAACTCTAGCATTACTTCAAGGCCTAGGCCCAATTTGGGCTGTTGTGCCATTGATTATTAATAGGTAACGGTTATACTCTAATAAGAACGAAACAATTAGATATGATAGATAATTACACACAGATAATGCATGAAATAGATATCAAACATATATTATTAGGCAAAACACTAGATACAGATGGATATAAAGTTTTCAAGAACGACACTAACATTAAAAATATAGTTACAGAAATTATTGACAAAATATATGAGCTAACACCACATAATAGGAAAAGACGAGGATTAATCAACCTTCATGGCAAACTTTTAAGATGGATAGGAGGAACGATGGACGATGACGACAGACAGGAAATACAAGACAAATTCAAGACTATAAGTACAAATTTTGACATACTAACAGATGCAACAAATAATCATAATTAAAATCAATACTCAATTCGAAAAAGAAATTAATGCAGTTATAAATAAAGTAAACGAACAGAATAAAAAAATTACATATACAGTATAACTTCTCTATAGCGGACACCTTTGGGGAATTCAAAAGTGTCCGCTATAAAGAGGTGTCCGCTTTTCGGGGGTATTGAGTTTAATTAATATAATTGAAAGAGAAAAGAGAATTTCACAAGCACTTTAATTGTAATTGAGATACATATGCTCATTTACACATAAAACTAAAACGCTGTATTTTCATCTACAGAAAATGACAATTTTACAAAAAAAAATTTTGCTTCTTCGGCCGAAAATAAATTTGTGTGAAATAGATTTATAAAAATTAAAAGAAAACAATTTTCTGGGTATTAAATTTTACTTTGGAAGTAAATAATTATTAATTTTCGTTTGTGTGAAATGTTTGATTCTGTTATGGAAATTATCTGATTCAACTGATAAAAGAAGTGCTGAAATTCTGTTAAGCGCATTTATATTATTATTTGGCAAAAAAAATTTTCCAAATCTCTCATTTCCTCACAAGCTTCCTCAATAGTGGTTATGCTGGAGCGGCTTTCTTCATCTTCTTCATCACTGCTCATGGAATCGGTTCCCATATCGTGGTTGGCAAGAAATTATTCGACACAATTTTGTATAGAAATATTAGCATTTTCCGTTGATAGATGTTCATCAACTGTCGCGTACTGTTGCAAGTCTAACGTTGGACAATTCAAAGAAGGGAATTACTGTGATAATGGGATGTTGTCTTCTACATCAAAGTCATTGGCATCGATAACGCTATTTGTTGAAAATCCTGTCCTACGAAAACAGTTATTAATTGTTTGTGGTGACAATTTCCTCCAACCTGCCGCTATCCAAATCCTGAATCCATTAACGTTAAAAGTCTCTTGATTAAATAACTTCTGTATATTAGTTTGAAGCTCTGAATAATACCTTGATCAAGAGGTTGACAATGTGATGTAGTATTCGGAGGAAGAAATATTATTTCCACATATCAAATTTGCGTAGCCAAGGCGCCATAATGTCCGGTGTCATCCAGGCTTTTTTATTTGATACCCATTCAATAGGTAACTTATCAACGTGAGCGCCTTTAAAGCAACGTGGATTCTTGCTTTTTCCTATTACTAATGGGTTCTCTTTTTCGCCTTCCGTATTAGCACATAGAAGAATCGTTAATCGTTGCTTTGCAGATTTGCCGCTGCTGCATTTAGCCAGAAATACATGTGCATATTTCTGCATGCAGCGCGGCAAAACGGATTTAGAACGTTGGAGTTTAAATGCGACGAAACACACGCTTATTCTGCATGCAGCGGAGCGCTGCAACATGTCTCTACTTCTACTTTTGCTGCGCAGCGGCAGTATTGCCACAACTTGAGATTGAAATTTACGAACACAGAAAAAGAAAAAAGTGGTTTGACAGAGAGACCTGTTTCGTCGGCATTGAAGATGTCTCTAGGATGATATTTTTTCAAAATTAACTGAATTTTCTGTTTAAAATGTTCGACTTCTGTCAAATTGACATGCGCAGACTCGCCACAAATTGATCTGAACGTAATGTTGTGCCTTTGACAAAATTTATCGAGCCATCCATTGGATGCTTTAAAGTCCTTAAAATGAAGCTCTTTTGCAACTTCAAGAGCCTTTTCTTTTATGATTGGTCCTGATATCGGGACACTTTTAGTTCTAGCTTTACAAAACCAGTCAAAAACAACGCGATCAATCACAACATCATCAGTTTTTGGAAAACTTTTTTTTTGCGAACTGTTTCCATGAGCTTCGTATTGTCTTAATAACTCTCTTTTCCTTTTCAGAATGTCACTAATTTGAGTTTTTCCTACTTTAAATTTTAAAATCTTACGAATACCCAATTTTTCACTTTCACTTGTTTGGATAACTTGAATTTTTTCTCCAAGAGATAAACGCGCCCGTTTGGAAAACGACATTGTTCTAATGGGAGCATACGATAAATACAGAGTAAACAACAACCAAATAGACTGAGAAGAAAAGAAAGAAGAAGCGCGCAAAAATCTCCGGAACAAAAATTCGCGACGATGGAAAAATCCGAAACAAATGAATAATCGTGCAAGGCAAAACCATTTCAAAGTAGATACGGACTACATCAAAAAAAATCTGTCCGCTATTTAGAGGTATAATATTCTATAAATACTCGTAATATATTGATTTTTTGTGTCCGCGTCCGTTTTAGAGAGGGTCCGCTATTGAGAGGTGCTAACCAATAGAAAACCAGACCTAATTCATTGGAGAATAAAGAACTGTCCTCTATTGGGAGGTGTCCGGTTTTCGGAGGTGTCCGGTAATAGAAGTTTCACTGTAATTTAAATGAAAATATACTAGAAAAAAACGAAATGAAAAGAATGTTAGATTAAATACTAATAAAAGAAGCATTCACAGACAATTTGAATTATATTCTTAAAAAATTAGAGAATATTGAAGATATCATATTAAACTGCAAATTAGGATTATTAACGAAAAATATATTAACCTCAACAGAAATACACACAAATAAAATAGATATAAAACATATGAAAAATATCAAAATAGCAGTAGGACAATATAAACAAAGTATTTACATATTTATCCAAATTCCTAATTTTTCAAGCAAAAAATATTATAAAATAGAAATAATACCCATACCCAATAAGGATGAATTAGAACTAGAAACTGTAATAAAATCAATTATAAGTAACAACGAAGAATTATACGAAGATTCTGGAATTTTTGAAATTCAGAAACTAAAGAAAATTAAGAATCATTGTATTAGAAATCTTATCCAAACTCATGTTCAAATTTGTTAAATGAGACGTAACATACTAGAAGAAATAGAACTTATTAACAAGGATATTATTGTAACAAGAAACTTACAAGAGACTACTATAAGACATAATTGTAATAACCATAATTTTACTATTAAAGGAAATAATGTAATCAAATATAAAAACTGTACGATAGAAATTAAGAACAAAACATATTCTAATGAATATAAACAATATCAACAACACCTTATATTACCAAATATTATCAAAAGAATAAAATACGAACAAACAGAGAACATCAGCATCAAAGATCTGCGCAATTTACATATCTACAATAACAAAGAAATAAAAATGCTCAAGTACAATCAATACAAAGGAGACTGGATATCATACCTCACTGACGGAATAGTACTTATTTTAATCATAATAACAGCAATATACCCCTACTCAAGATTCTCATCGTCAATTCTAATTAATCGTCAGGAGCCGATTTCTAAGGAGGGGCGAGTCATATATACAGCATGCCCTAAAATTAGTCAAGCTGACGCATTTGAAAACAAAGATATATTCTTGTTTGCAAATGATAACATAAACAAGCTGAACAACTAGCTCATAAATCAATAGTTGCAAGGGTCAAAAATCAATGATCATCATGAACCATGATATTATCTCAAAACTAGGTATGTATAAATAAGCTGCATTGGTCACTGTGTCTCAGTTCCTTTTTGTACAACCATTTAACAAGTACGCATAATTTTACAAGTATTAAAAAGATTAACATTAAACATTGATTGTTTTCTTTTATTTTAATTTGAAATTTTCTTCACCTCCATAATTGACTACTATAAGTACTCAAATTATGCTGAGGTTATTTGAGTGAAGTGCAACTTCGCTAGCCTTATCCCGTCTGAGGGTCGCTTAGGATGACTGTCCGGTCAGTTTTCAATGTTGCTAGAAGAGGAAGTGCAACTTCGCTTGCCTTCTTTGCAGACTTGATCACTGCCACCGAGCTCCTCTTCTGGTTGATTCGTTCACTATATATTTAGTAACAAACATTCGCTATCCATGAATTATTTTATGGAAAAAATTTTGTATGGGAGGAATTTTGCCTTTTTATAATTCGTGGTCAGTGCATGCCTCCCTCGGTATATAGTCTCGCTGGGATCTCGTATACTTGTCGGCGGGTTTTTCTGTCGCATCGCGTCGCCTGGGGCGCTTTTGTGATCCCGCTGACCATTTTCCAGGTGTATTCCAAATTGTTTTCCTTTTTCAGCCTTTGTTGTGTGTTTTTCAGGTTCTGTGTTTCATGTTTTTCTCTGTGTTTCGTATCACAGTTGTTTGTAATTCAATGTTCTTAGCTCTAAGTTTTAGCTTGTGTTGTCGTTGTAATTCAATGATCTTAGTTCTAAGTTAAATTTGTGTTGTGTTTGCAATTCAATTCACTGTTACATGTTTTAATTCAATGTTTGTGTGAGGAAATTTCACATGGAAATTTCCGTCCTCACACTTCCCCCTTTCGTTCGATTGAAGACTTTTGTTTAGTTCACTGTCTGGTTGGGTGACTCTTCACTGTTCTTTCCTACGCGGTTTATTCACTGCGTTTTATTTTCACTGGATGATAATTCACTGCTTGATTCACTGTCTGGCTGATAAACCTATAGCTCGCTGTGCTTTCGTTGTTTGTCAATTCGCTAACTTTTCACTGTTCGTTAATTCACTATTGTTAATTCTCTGTTGGTTAATTTACTGTCTTGTGGTGCGCTAACTGTTAATTCACTGTACTGTTGATAAGCTCACTGCCTGTTTTCACTGTCACTATATGTCAGGTGATACACTGATTGTTAATTCACTGCACTGCTGATTAGTTCACTGTTTGATTTACTGTCTGGTTGATAAACCTTTAGCTCACTGTGTTTGCATTGCTTGTTAACTTACTGTCTGATAACTTCGCTACTTGATAATTGTTCCACTATCGGTATTTCGTTCGTTAATTCACTGTTTGTCACTTCACTGTTGGTGCACTGCCAGTTTTCTTTGTTCATTTTATTTTGTGAAGTCCCTGCTCGGGCGCCATTGTAACGACTCAAATTCCGGGGTATGCTCATCGGTTGCCAGTGCCCGTTACAAAATATTTATTTCATTGATTGACTTCACTTTATTACTCTAATTGATGACATATATTTGGTTATTTTATTTCCTTTGGGTTTTCTCCTTGCTCGCCTCCGCGCGTCTGCTCTACTCGCCTTGACTTGCTCCTGATCACCGCCTCTGCTCAACGTGATTCGATTTTAATCCTGCGGGTACGATTCCACTCGCCTTGCCTCGACTCTCTCTGCTCTGCTCTCTCCCTGTCTTCGTCTCTCTGTGTGGTCTTTGCTCTCCCTGTCTTCGTCCTTCTCTGTCTTCGTCTCTCTGTGTGGCTTCTGCTTTGTTCGTCTCGGCTGCGCTGTGTCTACTTGTCGTGGTTCTGGCAAAGTTCGTCGTAGCTTGTCGTAGCTGGTTTTAGCCCGACTCCTGGCACGACTCTGCTTGCCTTAACTTGACCCTGTTTCTGATCGTCATCTCGCCTTCGCTCGCATGATCCGCTCGTCGTTGCTCGCTCTGTGCTTGTCGCTGCTTTGCTCTGTGCGTCGTCGTTGCCCTGTGCTCGTCGCTGCTTGTGCTCTGCTTGTGGTGGCTCGCCGTGCTCATCGCTGCTTCGCTCTGCGCGTCGTGGTTTGGCTTCGTTGCTGTCGTCTTGGCTTCGCTGCGGTCGTCTTGGCTTCGTTGTTATCGTCCTGGCTTCGCTGCGGTCGTTTTGGCTTCGCTACGTTTGTCTTGGCTGCGCTGCGGTCATCTTGGCTTCGCTGCGGTCATCTTGGCTTCGCTGCGTTCGTCTTGGCTTCGCTGCGTTTGTCTCGGCTTCGCTACGTCCGTCTTGGCTTTGCTGCGTTCGTCTTGGCTTCGCTACGTTCGTCTTGTCTTCGCTGCGTTCGTCTTGGCTTCGCTGCGTTCGTCTTGGCTTCGCTGCGGTCGTCTTGGCTTCGCTGCTGTCATATTGGCCTTCGCTGCTTGCGTCGGGTGCGTCGCTGCTGTCGTCTTGGCCTTTGCTGCTTGCGTCGGGTGCGTCGCTGCTGTCGTCTTGGCCTTTGCTGCTTCGTCTTGTGCTTTGGCTTGGACTAGACCTAATTGACCCCAGACTTTCAAAGAGGAAGTGCTACTTCGCTAGCCTTATCCCGTCTGAGGGTCGCTTAGGACGACTGTCCGGTCAGTTTTCAATGTTGCTAGAAGAGGAAGTGCAACTTCGCTTGCCTTCTTTGCAGACTTGATCACTGCCACCGAGCTCCTCTTCTGGTTGATTCGTTCACTATATATTTAGTGACAAACATTCGCTATCCACGAATTATTTTATGGGACAAATTTTGTATGGGAGGAATTTTGCCTTTTTATAATTCGTGGTCAGTGCATGCCTCCCTCGGTATATAGTCTCGCTGGGATCTCGTATACTTGTCGGCGGGTTTTTCTGTCGCATTGCGTCGCCTGGGGCGCTTTTGTGATCCCGCTGACCATTTTCCAGGTGTATTCCAAATTGTTTTCTCTTTTCAGCCTTTGTTGTGTTTTTTTCAGGTTCTGTGTTTCATGTTTTTCTTTGTGTTTCGTATCACAGTTGTTTGTAATTTAATGTTCTTAGCTCTAAGTTTTAGCTTGATTTGTCGTTGTAATTCAATGATCTTAGTTCTATGTTAAATTTGTGTTGTGTTTGCAATTCAATTCACTGTTACATGTTTTAATTCAATGTTTGTGTGAGGAAATTTCACATGGAAATTTCCGTCCTCACACTTTTCCCTTTCGTTCGATTGAAGACTTTTGTTTAGTTCACTGTCTGGTTGGGTGACTCTTCACTGTTCTTTCCTACGCGGTTTATTCACTGCGTTTTATTTTCACTGGATGATAATTCACTGCTTGATTCACTGTCTGGCTGATAAACCTATAGCTCGCTGTGCTTTCGTTGTTTGTCAATTCGGTAACTTTTCACTGTTCGTTCATTCACTATTGTTAATTCTCTGTTGGTTAGCTTACTCGGACTCAAATTCCGGGGTATGCTCATCGGGTGCCAGTGTCCGTTACAAAATATTTATTTCATTGATTGACTTCACTTTATTACTCTAATTGATGACATATATTTGGTTATTTTATTTCCTTTGGGTTTTCTCCTTGCTCGCCTCCGCGCGTCTGCTCTACTCGCCTTGACGTGCTCCTGATCACCGCCTCTGCTCAACGTGATTCGATTTTAATCCTGCGGGTACGATTCCACTCGCCTTGCCTCGACTCTCTCTGCTCTGCTCTCTCCCTGTCTTCGTCTCTCTGTGTGGTCTTTGCTCTCCCTGTCTTCGTCCTTCTCTGTCTTCGTCTCTCTGTGTGGCTTCTGCTTTGTTCGTCTCGGCTGCGCTGTGTCTACTTGTCGTGGTTCTGGCAAAGTTCGTCGTAGCTTGTCGTAGCTGGTTTTAGCCCGACTCCTGGCACGACTCTGCTTGCCTTAACTTGACCCTGTTTCTGATCGTCATCTCGCCTTCGCTCGCATGATCCGCTCGTCGTTGCTCGCTCTGTGCTTGTCGCTGCTTTGCTCTGTGCGTCATCGTTGCCCTGTGCTCGTCGCTGCTTGTGCTCTGCTTGTGGTGGCTCGCCGTGCTCATCGCTGCTTCGCTCTGCGCGTCGTGGTTTGGCTTCGTTGCTGTCGTCTTGGCTTCGCTGCGTTCGTCTTGGCTTCGCTGCGTTCGTCTTGGCTTCGCTGCGTTCGTCTTGGCTTCGCTGCGTTCGTCTTGGCTTCGCTGCGTTCGTCTTGGCTTCGCTGCGGTCGTCTTGGCTTCGCTGCTGTCGTATTGGCCTTCGCTGCTTGCGTCGGGTGCGTCGCTGCTGTCGTCTTGGCCTTTGCTGCTTCGTCTTGTGCTTTGGCTTGGACTAGACCTAATTGACCCCAGACTTTCAAAGAGGAAGTGCAACTTCGCTAGCCTTATCCCGTCTGAGGGTCGCTTAGGACGACTGTCCGGTCAGTTTTCAATGTTGCTAGAAGAGGAAGTGCAATTTCGCTTGCCTTCTTTGCAGACTTGATCACTGCCACCAAGCTCCTCTTCTGGTTGATTCGTTTACTATATATTTAGTGACAAACATTCGCTATCCACGAATTATTTTATGGGACAAATTTTGTATGGGAGGAATTTTGCCTTTTTATAATTCGTGGTCAGTGCATGCCTCCCTCGGTATATAGTCTCGCTGTGATCTCGTATACTTGTCGGCGGGTTTTTCTGTCGCATTGCGTCGCCTGGGGCGCTTTTGTGATCCCGATGACCATTTTCCAGGTGTATTCCAAATTGTTTTCTCTTTTCAGCCTTTGTTGTGTGTTTTTCAGGTTCTGTGTTTCATGTTTTTCTTTGTGTTTCGTATCACAGTTGTTTGTAATTCAATGTTCTTAGCTCTAAGTTTTAGCTTGTGTTGTCGTTGTAATTCAATGATCTTAGTTCTAAGTTAAATTTGTGTTGTGTTTGCAATTCAATTCACTGTTACATGTTTTAATTCAATGTTTGTGTGAGGAAATTTCACATGGAAATTTCCGTCCTCACACTTTTCCCTTTCGTTCGATTGAAGACTTTTGTTTAGTTCACTGTCTGGTTGGGTGACTCTTCACTGTTCTTTCCTACGCGGTTTATTCACTGCGTTTTATTTTCACTGGATGATAATTCACTGCTTTTTATTTTCACTGGATGATAATTCACTGCTTGATTCACTGTCTGGCTGATAAACCTGTAGCTCGCTGTGCTTTCGTTGTTTGTCAATTCGCTAACTTTTCACTGTTCGTTCATTCACTATTGTTAATTCTCTGTTGGTTAGCTTACTGTCTTGTGGTGCGCTAACTGTTAATTCACTGTACTGTTGATAAGTTCACTGCCTGTTTTCACTGTCACTATATGCCAGGTGATACACTGATTGTTAATTCACTGCACTGCTGATTAGTTCACTGTTTGATTCACTGTCTGGTTGATAAACCTTTAGCTCACTGTGTTTGCATTGCTTGTTAACTTACTGTCTGATAACTTCGCTACTTGATAATTGTTCCACTATCGGTATTTCGTTCGTTAATTCACTGTTTGTCACTTCACTGTTGGTGCACTGCCAGTTTTCTTTGATCATTTTATTTTGTGAAGTCCCTGCTCGGGCGCCATTGTAACGACTCAAATTACGGGGTATGCTCATCGGGTGCCAGTGTCCGTTACAAAATATTTATTTCATTGATTGACTTCACTTTATTACTCTAATTGATGACATATATTTGGTTATTTGATTTCCTTTGGGTTTTCTCCTTGCTCGCCTGAGCGCGACAGCTCTACTCGCCTTGACTTGCTCCTGATCGCCGCCTCTGCTCAACGTGATTCGATTGTAATCCTGCGGGTACGATTCCACTCGCCTTGCCTCGACTCTCTCTGCTCTGCTCTCTCCCTGTCTTCGTCTCTCTGTGTGGCCTTAGCTCACCCTGTCTTCGTCTCCGCGTGTGGCCCTTGCTTTGTCTTCCCTGTCTTCGTCCTTCCCTGCCTTCGTCTCTCTGTGAGGCTTCTGCTTTGTTCGTCTCGGCTGCGCTGTCGTGGTTCTGGCAAAGTTCGTCGTAGCTTGTCGTAGCTGGTTTTAGCCCGACTCCTGGCACGACTCTGCTTGCCTTAACTTGACCCTGTTTCTGATCGTCATCTCGCCTTCGCTCGCATGATCCGCTCGTCGTGGCTCGCTCTGTGCTTGTCGCTGATTTGCTCTGTGCGTCGTCGTTGCCCTGTGCTCGTCGCTGCTTGTGCTCTGCTTGTGGTGGCTCGCCGTGCTCATCGCTGCTTCGCTCTGCGCGTCGTGGTTTGGCTTCGTTGCTGTCGTCTTGGCTTCGCTGCGGTCGTCTTGGCTTCGTTGTTATCGTCCTGGCTTCGCTGCGATCGTTTTGGCTTCACTGTGTTTGTCTTGGCTGCGGATGGAGGATGGAGGATGGAGGATGGAGGATGGAGGATGGAGGATGGAGGATGGAGGATGGAGGATGGAGGATGGAGGATGGAGGATGGAGGATGGAGGATGGAGGATGGAGGATGGAGGATGGAGGATGGAGGATGGAGATGGAGGATGGAGGATGGAGGATGGAGGATGGAGGATGGAGGATGGAGGATGGAGGATGGAGGATGGAGGATGGAGGATGGAGGATGGAGGATGGAGGATGGAGGATGGAGGATGGAGGATGGAGGATGGAGGATGGAGGATGGAGGATGGAGGATGGAGGATGGAGGATGGAGGATGGAGGATGGAGGATGGAGGATGGAGGATGGAGGATGGAGGATGGAGGATGGAGGATGGAGGATGGAGGATGGAGGATGGAGGATGGAGGATGGAGGATGGAGGATGGAGGATGGAGGATGGAGGATGGAGGATGGAGGATGGAGGATGGAGGATGGAGGATGGAGGATGGAGGATGGAGGATGGAGGATGGAGGATGGAGGATGGAGGATGGAGGATGGAGGATGGAGGATGGAGGATGGAGGATGGAGGATGGAGGATGGAGGATGGAGGATGGAGGATGGAGGATGGAGGATGGAGGATGGAGGATGGAGTATGGAGGATGGAGGATGGAGGATGGAGGATGGAGGATGGAGGATGGAGGATGGAGGATGGAGGATGGAGGATGGAGGATGGAGGATGGAGGATGGAGGATGGAGGATGGAGGATGGAGGATGGAGGATGGAGGATGGAGGATGGAGGATGGAGGATGGAGGATGGAGGATGGAGGATGGAGGATGGAGGATGGAGGATGGAGGATGGAGGATGGAGGACGGAGGATGGAGGATGGAGGATGGAGGATGGAGGATGGAGGATGGAGGATGGAGGATGGAGGATGGAGGATGGAGGATGGAGGATGGAGGATGGAGGATGGAGGATGGAGGATGGAGGATGGAGGATGGAGGATGGAGGATGGAGGATGGAGGATGGAGGATGGAGGATGGAGGATGGAGGATGGAGGATGGAGGATGGAGGATGGAGATGGAGGATGGAGGATGGAGGATGGAGGATGGAGGATGGAGGATGGAGGATGGAGGATGGAGGATGGAGGATGGAGGATGGAGGATGGAGGATGAGGATGGAGGATGGAGGATGGAGGATGGAGGATGGAGGATGGAGGATGGAGGATGGAGGATGGAGGATGGAGGATGGAGGATGGAGGATGGAGGATGGAGGATGGAGGATGGAGGATGGAGGATGGAGGATGGACGATGGAGGATGGACGATGGAGGATGGACGATGGAGGATGGAGGATGGACGATGGAGGATGGAGGATGGAGGATGGAGGATGGAGATGGAGGATGGAGGATGGAGGATGGAGGATGGAGGATGGAGGATGGAGGATGGAGGATGGAGGATGGAGGATGGAGGATGGAGGATGGAGGATGGAGGATGGAGGATGGAGGATGGAGGATGGAGGATGGAGGATGGAGGATGGAAGATGGAGGATGGAGGATGGAGGATGGAGGATGGGGGGATGGAGGATGGAGGATGGAGGATGGAGGATGGAGGATGGAGGATGGAGGATGGAGGATGGAGGATGGAGGATGGAGGATGGAGGATGGAGGATGGAGGATGGAGGATGGAGGATGGAGGATGGAGGATGGAGGATGGAGGATGGAGGATGGAGGATGGAGGATGGAGGATGGAGGATGGAGGATGGAGGATGGAGGATGGAGGATGGAGGATGGAGGATGGAGGATGGAGGATGGAGGATGGAGGATGGAGGATGGAGGATGGAGGATGGAGGATGGAGGATGGAGGATGGAGGATGGAGGATGGAGGATGGAGGATGGAGGATGGAGGATGGAGGATGGAGGATGGAGGATGGAGGATGGAGGATGGAGGATGGAGGATGGAGGATGGAGGATGGAGGATGGAGGATGGATGGAGGATGGAGGATGGAGGATGGAGGATGGAGGATGGAGGATGAGGATGGAGGATGGAGGATGGAGGATGGAGGATGGAGGATGGAGGATGGAGGATGGAGGATGGAGGATGGAGGATGGAGGATGGAGGATGGAGGATGGAGGATGGAGGATGGAGGATGGAGGATGAGGATGGAGGATGGAGGATGGAGGATGGAGGATGGAGGATGGAGGATGGAGGATGGAGGATGGAGGATGGAGGATGGAGGATGGAGGATGGAGGATGGAGGATGGAGGATGGAGGATGGAGGATGGAGGATGGAGGATGGAGGATGGAGGATGGAGGATGGAGGATGGAGGATGGAGGATGGAGGATGGAGGATGGAGGATGGAGGATGGAGGATGGAGGATGGAGGATGGAGGATGGAGGATGGAGGATGGAGGATGAGGATGGAGGATGGAGGATGGAGGATGGAGGATGGAGGATGGAGGATGGAGGATGGAGGATGGAGGATGGAGGATGGAGGATGGAGGATGGAGGATGGAGGATGGAGGATGGAGGATGGAGGATGGAGGATGGAGGGATGGAGGATGGAGGATGGAGGATGGAGGATGGAGGATGGAGGATGGAGGATGGAGGATGGAGGATGGAGGATGGAGGATGGAGGATGGAGGATGGAGGATGGAGGATGGAGGATGGAGGATGGAGGATGGAGGATGGAGGATGGAGGATGGAGGATGGAGGATGGAGGATGGAGGATGGAGGATGGAGGATGGAGGATGGAGGATGGAGGATGGAGGATGGAGGATGGAGGATGGAGGATGGAGGATGGAGGATGGAGGATGGAGGATGGAGGATGGAGGATGGAGGATGGAGGATGGAGGATGGAGGATGGAGGATGGAGGATGGAGGATGGAGGATGGAGGATGGAGGATGGAGGATGGAGGATGGAGGATGGAGGATGGAGGATGGAGAGGATGGAGGATGGAGGATGGAGGATGGAGGATGGAGGATGGAGGATGGAGGATGGAGGATGGAGGATGGAGGATGGAGGATGGAGGATGGAGGATGGAGGATGGAGGATGGAGGATGGAGGATGGAGGATGGAGGATGGAGGATGGAGGATGGAGGATGGAGGATGGAGGATGGAGGATGGAGGATGGAGGATGGAGGATGGAGGATGGAGGATGGAGGATGGAGGATGGAGGATGGAGGATGGAGGATGGAGGATGGAGGATGGAGGATGGAGGATGGAGGATGGAGGATGGAGGATGGAGGATGGAGGATGGAGGATGGAGGATGGAGGATGGAGGATGGAGGATGGAGGATGGAGGATGGAGGATGGAGGATGGAGGATGGAGGATGGAGGATGGAGGATGGAGGATGGAGGATGGAGGATGGAGGATGGAGGATGGAGGATGGAGGATGGAGGATGGAGGATGGAGGATGGAGGATGGAGGATGGAGGATGGAGGATGGAGGATGGAGGATGGAGGATGGAGGATGGAGGATGGAGGATGGAGGATGGAGGATGGAGGATGGAGGATGGAGGATGAGGATGGAGGATGGAGGATGGAGGATGGAGGATGGAGGATGGAGGATGGAGGATGGAGGATGGAGGATGGAGGATGGAGGATGGAGGATGGAGGATGGAGGATGGAGGATGGAGGATGGAGGATGGAGGATGGAGGATGGAGGATGGGGGATGGAGGATGGAGGATGGAGGATGGAGGATGGAGGATGGAGGATGGAGGATGGAGGATATAGGATGGAGGATGGAGGATGGAGGATGGAGGACGGAGGATGGAGGATGGAGGATGGAGGATGGAGGATGGAGGATGGAGGATGGAGGATGGAGGATGGAGGATGGAGGATGGAGGATGGAGGGTGGAGGATGGAGGATGGAGGATGGAGGATGGAGGATGGAGGATGGAGGATGGAGGATGGAGGATGGAGGATGGAGGATGGAGGATGGAGGATGGAGGATGGAGGATGGAGGATGGAGGATGGAGGATGGAGGATGGAGGATGGAGGATGGAGGATGGAGGATGGAGGATGGAGGATGGAGGATGGAGGATGGAGGATGGAGGATGGAGGATGGAGGATGGAGGATGGAGGATGGAGGATGGAGGATGGAGGATGGAGGATGGAGGATGGAGGATGGAGGATGGAGGATGGAGGATGGAGGATGGAGGATGGAGGATGGAGGATGGAGGATGGAGGATGGTGGATGGAGGATGGAGGATGGAGGATGGAGGATGGAGGATGGAGGATGGAGGATGGAGGATGGAGGATGGAGGATGGAGGATGGAGGATGGAAGTAGTAGTAGTAAGACATACACTTTTGTTCTGAATTGTTGGGGGCCAAAGTGTGCTACTACACTTTGAGCAGGTGCAAAGTGTGCTAGTCCCTAAGTAGTAAGACATACACTTTTGTTCTGAATTGTTGGGGGCCAAAGTGTGCTACTACACTTTGAGCAGGTGCAAAGTGTGCTAGTCCCTAAGTAGTAAGACATACACTTTTGTTCTGAATTGTTGGGGGCCAAAGTGTGCTACTACACTTTGAGCAGGTGCAAAGTGTGCTAGTCCCTAAGTAGTAAGACATACACTTTTGTTCTGAATTGTTGGGGGCCAAAGGGTGTGAGTTTTTGCTACGAGGTCCAAAGTGTGTGACTCCGGCGGCCGGCTTCTGTATGGGGAAAAAGGCTGAAAGTGTAGTGCGTTTGGCGTTTGAGAAGCTGAAAGTGTGTGGCTTGTGGGCTGGCTGCTTGGGCATGGAATCATGGGCCTGGGTTGTGGAACTGAGCCGATTGGCTGGGAGCTGGATTTGGTATGAGATGACGTGATCGATGTGAAGAGTTTGAGGGTTTTTAACAAAGAAAACACATGATAATAGATGTCATTTCATTCTTTATTTATATGCATGAGTTTATTTTTTCAAAAATCGTACTTTTAGAAACCCACCGCGTGTTTCATCTATACCATCGAAGACGAAGTACTGATCTGAAGATTGGTTCAGTTCATCTATCTGGCGTTGTGTCTTCACCCTTTCCGAAAATCGGGGTGGTAAGAAGCAGAAGATGCCTTCGTCGAAATGGAGTGCCAGCCTTACTCCGTATTTCATCTTCACCAGCCGAAACAGTTTAATGAGATATTCCTTCCCGATCTCGAGGGAGCTAGTGGGAATCATAGAGTCCCCATTACCCCCAACAGCGGAAGCTAATAATTCGAAAGTATTCTGAAAAAAATTACAAAAATAAAGTTATTGGTAAAAAAGTAAAACGGATAATATGAAACTTACCATATTTGACTATCAGACCTGTAAGGAGATTATGATTTTCCTCACGAGGAGCTCCGACTTATATACCCGGCGGAAGATAGGTAAAATAGTCAAGAATTGGGATTACACAATACGAGGTAATGAACTGAAAAGTCGAGACCCATATATCTTTGGACTGATGGTAAGAGGAAAAGAAATAATCAGACTATCATTCTTCCCCTATAAATCAGAGAGTCTAACATTTGCAACAAAGTTGCTAAAAGACCGTGCTAAATATGCGTTTTCCTGAGTTCTGTATTATCTAGTTAGATGGTTGGATGGTATAATGGTATAATAACCAAAACGAATAATGATCAGTTTGTCATTCTTGCCATATAAATCAGAGAGTCTAACGTTTGCAACAAAATAGGTAAAGGCCTAGTTAAGTATGCACTTTTCATTCTAAACGGGCGAGTGGTGTTATAAATAGAAAATTTATTAGCTTGAGACATGCGTAGGCTACATGCGCATGGCGGATAATGTACTTCTGTAGAAAATAATCCTTTTCTTGGCAAGTATAACATACTAGCTTGAATAATTAATGTGTGAGGTATAATGACCTGTTAGAAAGATTGCACTGGATAATATGCGAAATAGCCTTGAGAATCGGTATAAAAGTCGGAGTTTCAGGAGGCTAGAGAACATTAGCATCCGGACTTGTACCCTGAGGTATTAAGAGCAGCTCAAAGTGATAACCAATTTTATGGTCAGGTAAGGCTTGTTTTTGAAATAAAATTAATCTCAACCTTTAAATCTTAATAGAAAAATTTTCAGTTTGCAGGGAGAAATAGAAGTGCATACGGCCCTTCTAAGAATATGCAACGATATCAGAAGAATATCGGAGGTGCTTGAGGGAAAAAAACATGCGCATTTCGCTTCTGATGCAGTTTGGGATAATTTGAAACCGGGACCGTCAGCCATCAGGCCTGCAAGCACGGTGTTGAGGAAAGCGCATTTCGTTTCTGATGCAGTTTGGGATAATTTGAAACCGGGACCGTCTGCCATCAGGCCTGCAAGCACGGTGTTGAGGAAAGCGCATTTCGCTTCTGATGCAGTTCGGGATAATTTGAAACCGGGACCGTCTGCCATCAGGCCTGCAAGCACGGTGTTGAGGAAAGCGCATTTCACTTCTGATGCAGTTCGGGATAATTTGAAGCCGGGACCGTCTGCCATCAGGCCTGCAAGCAAGGCGTCGAGGAGGAGGAGAGGATTGAGGATCGCTCCAATTAGTTTAAGTTGGCATGCTGCACCATGCAAAATTTGTAACCCGTTAAAGGGATGTGTAATGCAAGAAAAAAGTTAAAGATATAAAGGGTTTTCCAATAAGGACTTGACAACTTTTTTTCAAAATAAAATGCAAACCATTTGAGATATTTCAAAAACTTTATTATCGGGTTGAAGTACAATCAAAACATTTATGAATGGAACTCGACTTCGTTCATATGGCCACCGCGGGCACGTTTGCAGCGGTCGATTCGTTGGACCCAATTTTCGATGACTCGGCCACACATTTCGGCCGAAATGGCTGCTATTTCGTGTTCAATGTTGGCTCTGAGCTCTTCCAACGTCGTCGGCTTGTTGGCATAGACCAACGACTTGACGTGGCCCCAAAGAAAAAAGTCCAGAGGCGTTAAATCGCACGAACGAGGCGGCCAATCGACTGGTCCATTTCTTGAGATAACACGCTCATCAAACTTACTCTTCAATAAATCGATTGTAACGTGTGCTGTGTGGCTTGTGGCACCGTCCTGTTGAAACCACATGTTGTCCAAGTCCATATCTTCCAATTCGGGCCAAAAATAATCGGTAATCATGGCGCGATAACGATTACCATTCACAGTAACGTGACGATCATTATCGTCGACGAAAAAATATGGCCCTATGACGCCGCCAGCATGCAAACCGCACCAAACAGTTATTTTTTGTGGATGAAGTGGTCTTTCATGAAGCACATGTGGATTTTCACCGGACCAATAACGCATATTTTGCTTATTGACGAACCCACTGAGCCAAAAATGAGCTTCGTCACTGAAGATGATTTTGCGATGAAATTGATCATCTTGGCGCATCTTTTCCAGAGCCCAATCGGAGAACGTACGTCGCTTCAAATGGTCCATCGGCTTCAATTCTTGAGTCAGCTTGATCTTGTATGGGTGTAAACCAAGATCCTTACGCAAAATTCGCCATAACGTGGTCTGGGCGATGGCCAACACTTGAGAACGCCGTGGAATTGACTGATTTGGATCATTTGCTACGGACGTTTCAACGGCAGCGATATTTTCGACACTTCGACCAACCCGTTGTCTCACTGGCACGGCAACATCACACAACGAATATGTAGACTCAAATTTTTGCACTAAACTTGTTACTGCCTGTCTACTAGGGCGAGAATTACGACCGAAAATCGGAGTTAACGCTCTTAAAGTAGCGGTCACCGACTCCGAATTTCTGTAGTAAATTTTTATAATTTGCAGACGTTGTTCCTTCGTGTACTTTACCATGATAAAAATTTTAAGTTTACTGAATAAATTGACAGTGACAGTTCGATGATTAGTGAAAGGGTGCGTTCACAAATTGAATTCAAAGTTGTCAAGTCCCTATTGGAAAACCCTTTATATTTACATTAGTACATTATTGAGATAATAATTTTAAAAAATGAATAATGCGATCTTGTTATCCTACAAAAAGTCTGGACTTACATCTTATCAATTCCTTATCAGTGCCATACAACTTCATTAATAATCCTTTTCAGTTGAGTCCAAGTCCCTTGTATCCAGAACCCGCCTATATACTATACTTAGTACACTAATAGATAATAAAATAAGATGGATAGTGTAACTGCGATAAATTATTTAAGTAGCTCCTTAAGTCTAGGATATAATATATTTCTGTCTAGTTTAAGTATCTTAGTTAAGGATCTTAAAGAAAAAAAAATATATTTCGAACTGCCGGAAAAATACCGGTTCTTAGAGCTGTTAACCAGCTTCTCAGAATTGCATGGTGTTCCCTTTACGGATGGAGGAATGAAAGAAGCTCTTTCTTTTCTCAAAAATGCGGGGGGAGCTAATAACACGCCTTCGGAACATGGTGTTCCCTTTACGGATGGAGGATTGAAAGAAAATGTTTCTTTTATCAAAAATGCGGGGGGAGCTAATAACACACCTTCGGAACATGGTGTTCCCTTTACGGATGGGGGTTTAAAAGAAGTTGTTTCTTCTCTCAAAAATGCGGGGGGTGCTAATAGCACACCTTTGGAACAGATAGATCAAAATAGCCTTGTTTGTGAGAGATCGATTGCCAACAGATCAGGCGCATTTTTTGAAAATATGCACGAAGAGAATCAGGAAAATGGTTTAAACCAAACTGGCGGAGGGTCAGATAGTGAAATAGAGATTTTATCTAAACAAAAGACCTTTTTTAAAAAGTTTAATCTCGAGGGTGTTAAGATGGTCTTCAGACTAAAGGATTTCAGAGAGAACGTTGAAGACCCTGTCAAAGAGCTGGAGAAGATGTTTGATAGGGTGGTAAAAGAGTTAGTCGCCGGTTCAGTACAAGGAAGTAAAATTAGTTTATCGATTGAACCTCAAGATTATCCTGACGTCAAGCCCATTTGGTGTAGTTTAAGACCTGTAAGTGAGGTGAGTGGGGCTACCATTATTCAACTTATTTCTAATGTCAATCAGTCCAACAGCACTTTTCTCTCAGATGGGGCTATGCAAATAAAAGCGGATATTATAAATTTCCCCTTCATCGGGGGGAGGGTGGATGCCGTGAATTCCACAGAAAGGGAGATTCTGGCTAGGAAGTATAGTGTGGTGGATGTTGGTAAGGACGGTGATTTTAATTGTCTCCCACGAAGCTTATGTTATGCTATTGAGATGATCTCGGGAAGAATCAAGGGAAAAAGTCAAGTCTCGATTGTTAAAGCTCTAGATAGATTGACGAAGAAGTTATGTAAAGAAGCAAAGGTTGTGGTGGGTAAGAAAGGGTGTATTCAGGCAGATCTTTACAAATTTCAAAAAATTTTGAGGGAGTATCAAATTGTCGTTTTTAATGATATGAAAAAGCCAGAATCTTTTATGTTTAGGCCCTCGTACGAGCACAACTCCCTAAAAAAATTATACTTCTACTATTCGAAAGAGTTGGAGCACTTTTATGTGATAAAGTCACTTACCGGTTTTTTCAACAGACCGTATGCATGCACTCTTTGCGATAGGACATTGTACGTGAAGCAACATAAATGTGCTGAAAAATGTACATACTGTCTATCCTCTCCGCCATGTCTGTTTGTAGAAGAAGTTAGAGAATGCAAAGAATGTGATCGTGTGTTCAGAGGCGACAATTGTTTTGAGAATCAGTTAAGAAATAAATATGAGAAAAAGAACGTGTGTGAAAGTCTCAGAATATGCGATCAGTGCGGCAAGTTCATAGTTATCGATAGAAGACGAGATGGTAGTCACACATGCAACGAATTCCTATGCCAAATTTGCTGGAAAATTGTGCCGTCAGATCATCTCTGTTATATTAAACCTCCGAAGAAAGGGATTGATAATAGATTTATGATAATATTCTTTGATTGTGAAAGTACTCAGGATACTTCCTACGATGATAACTCCTTCCTCCATATTGTCAACTTGATTGTTGCACAGCAGGTCTGCTATAACTGCTATGAAAATCCTGACATAAGGGAGGAATGCAGTGTTTGTGGTGTGAGGAAGCATATTTTTCAATATCACGAGAATAAGAGCGTCGTAGCAGAGTTTTTAAATTACTGTTTCAGAACTCGAGTTTCTATTTCAAACGTTTATTGTATAGCTCACAATTCGCAAGGCTATGATTGTCATTTTATAATTTCTGAGTTAATGAGCAGAAAGATGAAAATCGAACCTATAATGAATGGCACTAAGATAATGAAGCTAACCTGCGGAAGGGTATCTTTTATAGACTCATTAAATTATTTGGCATTCCCGCTATCACATTTTCCTAAGGTTTTTGAAATTAAAGATCATGTAAAGGGTTATTATCCGTTTTTCTTTAATACAATGGAAAATATTGACTATGTAGGTGCATACCCAACACCTGCATTATATGGCTATACTACAATGCGGGCGGCAGAAAAAGACAAGTTCTTTAAGTGGTATAACACAAATGCTACAGGGACCTTTGATAACAGAAAGGAGTTACTGAGATACTGTGTGAGTGATGTCAATATCTTGCGGTTGGGATGCCTTCGATTCATGAGAGAATTTTTAAGCATTACTAATGTAAATCCTTTTACAGAAGCCTTAACTATAGCCTCAGCATGTATGCTTGTTTTTCGAAAAAACTATCTGAAGGCGAATACTATAGGCATAATGCCTAAAAATGGATACTATAAATCTCAAAATCAATCGCTAATCGCCTCTAAATGGCTTGCTTGGGAGTCGTGCAAAATACAGGACGAGATTTTATCGGCTAACAATAAGGGCGAGGTGAAGTTAGAGAAAGGCGGCATGTATGTAGATGGCTTCAATCCAAAGACAAACACTGTTTACGAATTCTTTGGATGCTTTCACCATGGTTGTACAACCTGTTACAGAGTGCAGGATGTATATACTAATACAGGTGGCCGCGAAAATTTAGCGCAAAGGAATGAGGCTACACTTAGAAGAATGGAAATGATTAGACGTAGTGGGTATAAGTTAATACATATCTGGGAATGTGTGTTCAACAATTTTTTAAAGGCAAATCCCGAAGAGAAAAAGAAGTTAGAACAACTTACTATAAATATCAAGGCACCCCTGAACCCTCGTGATGCTATTTTTGGAGGTCGTACTGAGGTGTTTAGACTATATCATAAAACTAGAGAGAATGAATTAATTAGATATTTGGACTTTACAAGTCTGTATCCGTACATTAATAAATATGCACCATACCCCATTGGTCATCCGGAAATATACAGGAACGAGAACCTGCCTACAAAATCAGAAATACTATCAATGCACGGTTTTATTACCTGTACCATATTGCCGCCAAATGATTTATTCCTGCCTGTATTACCTTTCAAAAATAACCTTAAACTGTATTTTGCACTTTGTAGAACTTGCGCATCTAAAAATAGAGTAACAAGATGTCAACATAATGATGGTGACCGGGAAATTACTGGTACATGGGTTATACCCGAAGTAGCCTTAGCTGTAAAGAAAGGTTATGAGATTAAAATCGTGCATGAGGTTTGGAAATATAATCATACTGTATACGACCCCGTTACAAAGACAGGAGGTTTATTTACGGAATACGTAAACACATTTCTAAAGATTAAACAGGAGGCTAGCGGTTGGGGGAGCGAATGTACGACAGATGCGGAAAAAGATGATTTTATAAAGTCATATCAGATAAAGGAGGACATTGTCTTGGACAAAAATGAAATCCAGACGAATTCGGGTAGGCGTAACACCGCAAAAATCTGTCTAAATTCTTTTTGGGGTAAATTCGCTCAGAGGGAAAACCGTACCAACACAAAAGTGGTAGACAATTTCAAAGACTTTAACGATTTTTTACACGCTCCGGGTATAGAAATCTGCTCGTTCTTACCAATATCTCAAGACACCCTGTGGAATACATAGAGAAATATAGAAGAGAATTTAAATATGTTGCCACATGTAAACACACCAATAGCAGCCTATACGACAGCGTTCGCCAGACTTAAGCTCTACGAGGCATTAGAAAAGGTCGGTACAAAGATACTTTATTGTGATACTGATAGTATGGTTTTTGTAGATGATAAGACATCTTCTATCCCCTTTACAATTTCAAACTTTCTGGGGGATTTAACAAACGAAATTGAAAGCTTTGGTCCTGATGCAATTATTTCAGAATATGTAAGTACCGGTCCTAAAACTTACAGTCTAAAAATCGAAATAGGGGATCAGGTCGAGTATGTTACAAAGTGTAAAGGGATAACGCTCAATTATATAAATTCCAAAAAGGTGAATTTCAAATGTCTGAAATCTATGGTTTTGGGTACCAATGGGGGCGACGCAGTTTGTGTAACGAATGAGCGAAAGATCAAGCGTAAGCATCCTGGGACTGTTATTAGCACCGTGGAAAAGAAACACCTGCAATTCACTTTTAATAAAAGGGTTGTCGTTGAAGATCATTGTTCATACCCTTATGGTTTTAAAAAAATTAAGCTAGCAAGCTAAATATTAAGATTTTACTTTAAGAATACACACTAGTATAAAATTTTAAATATGTATTTAGATATAAGTTAGCATGCTTAATATTAAGATTTTACTTTAAGAATGCGTGCTAGTATAAATTATGCTAATTTGAAATATATAATTAGACATAAGTTGTAGAATGATATTTTGGAAAATATATAAAATGGGCATAAACAAATCGTATTTCACTTAACGACATTGTGTCTTACAGGCAACATGAGTAGATTTATTTTAGATATCCAGTTTGTCACAGGGAATTCTGGTCAGTATTTTGCAAAAGAGCTTGCCATACTACCTTTTGGTACGTTATGCCCAGCGCTCTATCACTTCTTACCTCCGCATCCCTATCAGGAATTGAGCGTAAAAGCAGATCAGCAACAGAAGTATGAACGAGAGAATATCAACGGTCTACACTGGAATGATGGCGAGGCATATTATAACACTCTACCTGATATCCTGAAAGACTTTACGGACTCCATTATATACGTAAAGGGCATTGTGAAAGAGAACTTCATCAGAAGATACTTGCCAGATGCCGAAATAATACAGCTTGCCATTCCGAAATTAACTGATCTTCAGCACTTCCAGACCATCTGTAAAAGCCATAATGAAGTCCAACCTAGACGCTGTGCGGTACAAAATTGTGTAAACATTTATATTTTTATGCTAATGAATAAAGTTTACATATAAAAATAAAAAACAAGAAGCTTTTTTTCTTAAAAAATTTTTATTAACCGATTGTTATATTGAACAGAATATTGGCACTGCAAAGCCAGGGGATTTCATAAAAAAGTCTAGAATAGTTTAAATGTACATATGAACTTCGTGATGGTATAAAAAAGTCGTCATTGGATAATTTTAGCACATCCTTCGCCTTGCATCTAGTCGTGTATTGGTTGAAATACTCCCTCACACTTTCATGAGCGCTGTTGTTATGAAACATAACGATATTAAAGAAATCCATCATTTCAAACAAACAGCACAGTTCGAGATGTTTCAATTTAATGCTGCCTTCTCCTACAGGTATTCTGTACTCTTCTAGTAATCCAAGCTGATTACCCGGCTGCATCTCAACC
This sequence comes from Beris morrisii, assembly GCA_951812415.1. NCBI lineage: Eukaryota > Metazoa > Arthropoda > Insecta > Diptera > Stratiomyidae > Beris > Beris morrisii. Next base: position 69,912,066 of record OX638313.1, read on the forward strand.
TTATTCTTCAACTGGGCGAGATGGTTGTATACTGATAGCCATCCGAAGTAGTTTGTTGACACAGGGAAACGCCCATGGTGACTGAAGATTATTTTTGCCTCAAACGTGAATGGATCGAATCCGAGCACAATTTTCCGGTTCTGGCAGCCATCCAGATAGTAGGTGTAGTTTAGTAGAGCGTTTTCACCCGGAACCTCTGATCTTTTCTTTTTGCTAATCTTCTCATTAACTTTTTTGTCGGAGGGTGCTGATTTTTTTCCTTTGAAAGGGATCCCAAGATCCGCGGCACGCACTTTTTTTGTAAGATCCGCGGAACGCACTTTTTTTGTAGGAATCGTAGACATATTGAACTGAAGATTTCACAATAAAAACTGAAACACGACTGTTTCAACCTGCTGCTTTTATACTCTCAGCCTCTGATTTACAATACTGGTTGTGACAAATCCCTCCGTTCTGTGTAGTATCCGATGAAAATATATGATGGTATAAATTAACGATCTTAGCGTCATTATGTGAAAATTCTTTTGATGAGAACTGTTTAAGAAAAAACTTTAGACTCTTCCCCTTGCAGCGGGAATATACGTATACACAACAGTATTTACCACAGGTCGATGAAAACAGACCCTGTATTCTCTTTTTACTATTTATAAACATTTCTGAGTTGCCATGTAAAAATTTTTTAAAGTATTTATTTGTCGGATATCTTCCAAAAGAGTCGAAGTATTCTACAGGTCCGTTCCTGGGTAGATAGAAAGCAATCCAATGCGTGCCACTTTTATGAGAAGGGTCAGTGTTCGCTATAACGTATGCGGGTCTTTTTATTTTACTGGGCAGATGATCACATGGGAAGACGCCCTTGAACAAGTTTCTAGTGACGCTATTTGTTTTCAGAATCTGGGCAAGTTCAATCGTGTTCATTCCTGGGCTTTTGAAATTAAGTTTTCAAGGTTTATGATCTGTGTATGAGAAGTCACGTAACTTTGTAAGAATTCTTTTGATGATTCACCATTAGCAAAAACTGTTGAAAATTTTGCCAGTGTTCTGATAAGTTCTTCATCTAGGCGTTTGAGCTCTAAGTTTCCACATACTCCTGTCTGATCTGTAGAAGTTGCCAAAGACGTTGGATATTTATATAATTTCTTTTGAGTAGAGCTTATTCTGTGCCCCGAAACCTGTAAGTGATATTTTCTTAAAGAAGGTTAAATGGCCTTCTGATAGATACTCAACATTTACCAGGCAATTTGTCATGTTTTCCTTTTTGTACCTAGTTGGATACTATGCTAATACACCCCTTATCAAGCTGTATATATACTTTTTTAGAAACTTGTGTATACATTTCGGTTCTTATCTATCTCGATATTACTGTCATATTCTGTGTATACAATGCAGCTGACACTGTTCTTTAGAGACTCCTTGAATCGACCTTCAATTCGCACCACTCCTTGGTTTAACAGGTTGCCACAACCTGAGTTGTATGAGTTATTCGCTGTTAAATCAAAGGCTAACATGAAGCACCCATCGTCGAAGAATTTTTTCGATATCTGATGACCTTTATCGAAGTAATTTATTCCGGTGCCTTTGAAGAGGGTGAGATATCCTCTAGTACTTAAAGGATTAGCTTTTGAATAATCAAATTCCAGAGGCTGATTTGGAACTTGAACACCATTTACTGACAAGTTGAAGTTTGTTATGTTGTTATGTTTGAAGTTATACGGATTCTTCGTACGATTTCCATTGTATGAGTCGTTATCAACCATGGCAAAAACCAGCAAATTCGGTATTTGGCCGATCACTACGTTATCCAGAGATAGCGTAAAAGTGTTAGCAGGAAGTGTGTATGTTTTCACCTCGACTCGTTTGTACGGATACATGGTATTTGAGCGCTGAAGTACATTCTCATGTGCTAATAGTATTCCTGGGTTGACGGTTACATGATTCATAAACATTGTTGCTTCTAGTATTTTAATACGTGGATTAAGATCATCTACCTTAGAATAAAGATAGAATTCGGGCTTCTCCAATGAAAGTATTAAGCGCAAATCAACGCCATTTATTAATAGTTTATCCTGATTAAGCAGATCGCTATGGATCGTTCCCATCAGTTCCACTATGGCGCCTTTTTCAAACATCGAGACTCTCTTAAGATAACCTTCATTGTCTTTACTTATTCCACCCCTTCCTCCTGCAATCATCTCCATTTCACCTTCATCCAGAAACCAGCACACTGATTCTAGGTGAGTGGATGCGGCATCCTTTCCATAATTTAGCAAATTTTCAATATAGGACCTATAATGGTAGTTATTGTCAGTTTGAGCTATATTCTTGCCATTTAACTGCACTGTACATTGTTTGAATAAGGAGTGCATCAAATTGTTAACTACGCCGAATGGATCACCTCCAGTATCTTTCTCAGTGAAGGTTTCTTCCTTGCCATCTTTAAATTTAATGAGTTGTACTTTTAACCGTAAGTAGATGCTGGATAAATCACGATATGTGTCGCCGTGGCCGAGAGAAACAAACTCTAGTACGGAAGAGTTATCTAGGGATGCTATAGGTTTGTAAGCAACTTCTTCAGTTTTTAAAATATTACTCTGAACTGGTAGTGAGGCAAAAAGGTCCAATTCAGAATTCATACATTCTTTAAGCATCGCCATCGAATTATCTATCAAATATATCCAACACACGTTTTTTCAAATTACGACGCTTTTTCACAGTTTTCTTTTTTCTGATCGAAGACGTCGATTTCCTTACTTTAGTACGTCTTTTGCGTTTAGCTGAACTTCTTGTCTGCATGCTTGTGTACGGATTAACTCTTTTTATAGGCATTCGATTCCCTCTGCCGTCCATAGCATCAAACATTTTATTTATACCTTTTTGAGCTAGCTCATGTAGTGCAGTTTTTCCCTGCTCCTTCAAAATCTGCTTGATAGGCTTACTCCCGACTTCTTGAAAGATTGACTTTCCTGTGTTAATAACCTGTTTTCCTACAGCCTTTGCTCCTGATGAAAATATCGGTTGTAAATAGCGTATCAGGCCGCTAAAAAAACTTCCGATTCCTCTCCCACGCTGGTACACAAGAGGCGATCGATACAGTTCTCCTATATCGGATAATTTACCGCCACTCTGTATAAGGTAATACCGTGTGTAGTGCGCTTTCATCTCATTAAACAAGCATGCCACATAAAATGTGTATTAGCACTATGCAGCTATCTGTAGTATGTGAATATTTATAGCTTTCTTATATCCGTCTGAAGTGGAGCATTATATAGGTAGGCGTAAAAGACGATTCAAAGTTAACTAATTTACCTTGCTGGTCTGTAATTTTTATAGAGATGCTTTCGATAAAGGTCTTCTCCAGTGGACAGTACTCTACGTGATCAAATCTGAAAACACTGTCACACTCTTCAAGAGGGATCACTCGAAGATTCCGCACCAATTTGCATCCTATAATTCTAGGTCTAATAATATCCGTGTAAACATGAATTAAGTTGAATTCGTTACATTCGTCTGTAGCTCTGTAAGATCTTTTCGGCAAGGGTGCCTCATCTGCCTCGCGATCAGATGTTTTCGGAGGAATTAGCTTTCGTGTCTCAGAATCAGATGTTATAGGGAGGGTTGCCTTTTCTGCTTCAGGACTAGGTGTTCCCTTTTCCTTGATAATAGTCGTAATTGCTTTTGATTCCTTTATTGTCTCGTCAATCAATTCTGGATCACGTTTATCAACTGGTGTTTTTAAAAATGTCTCTACGAAGAAGTCACCAATTTTGTCGGTTGTACTCAGATCAACTGTTACCGATGTTGTGTCTGTAGTGCCGTCAGCTTCTCTATAGGGTATTTTTAGAGCTGTTCCTTCTAACGTAACCCAAGTGTCAGGTAATATATCTGCGGCTACTTCTTTCGCGGCATCTTTTATTGATTGTCGAATTGACGCCAGCACATCGTTAAATATCTGCTTTTTTGCCATATCTTCGGATATGTGTAAAGATTTAGCCTTTTCCGTAAGGATATCCTTATCGTATTCTATACCACTCAATAATAAAGCAATGAAGTCTGAAACGTTAATCGGATATGTAATCGGTAGTTTCAGTTTAAGCACCACACCGTGATCTTTTAGATGAAATGTATGAGATGTTGGGGGTGGAACTTTATGACGATCTCCTGGTACCTCAGGCAATATAAAATCATCAAGCATTTCTAGTAATGCATCGTGTTTTCTGCGCGATCTCGGAATCTGTCCGATTATGTAATCTGAAATGTGTACCCATCTCCAAATAAACCTTTACCGCAACTTTCTCCCATTGGTAAATATGTAAACAAAACTCTCCGGCTATTTTTTTTTCACTATTATCAGGGATATCCCCTCTGTCCTTATCATTTTTAATACGTCTGTAAATATCCTGTTTAATATATGTCATGTATGGTTTTTTGTATTTAGGCTGGAACGCCGTTAAAAATGATGTTAAGAACGTCGAGAAATTAATATCGTTGCCCGCATAGCACAACTTTTGTAAATCGATTTCAGACCAAATTAATTTCGTGTTATCAGGCCCCCATAATGAAACCCTTATTTCTCTGGAATGAGGATCTGATTTCTTTTCCGATTTGTCTGAGCGACGAAAACGCTTATTTCTCTGTCCACCTTCTTCATCTTTATATCGGGTGGAACGTTTAGGCCGACTAACCGATACACTCTTCTCTATTTTTCGTCTTGGTAATGCGATTTCAGTTATTCCAACACTCCAATCGCTGCCAAACTTGCATGTACTGGGTAGTATATTCTCAAATGAGGATAGGGTATTTTCCGGATAAGTATCTAAAGAACTGTTGCTTAGCAGGCATATGTAGAACTCTTTATCTGTTATTGTCATAGGCATTTTAAAGTCTATCCCAATTCGGTTTAGGCCTGTTCGTACTACTCTCTGACTTATTCCTAAGCCTTTCACTCTGTCTAGCAACTCGTCTAATGGGAAGGTTAATCGCCGCACGTCCAAATATAGGCTGGGTTTCCATCTTTAAGATTTCTTCAGCCTGTGGACTTTCTTCACCATGTGCTGTATCTTCAACTAGCACATCGGCTCCAGTATTACCGCTCTCCCTATCATATTTATTGAAAACCTCATCCAGCTCGTCAACACTCATGTCAAACGGAACTGTATATTGAGTTATTCCGTCATCACCAGTTATAACCTTATAATCTTTTTCCGGCGCATGATCTTCTACATTCACTCTTTTCAAGAATTTTGGTGGTGGCTTAAGAGTTTTTGCAATACCACTTGCCGATAGTCGTCTCTTGAATCTGGATGTCATTTCTTCTTTTGGTGGGGTTAAATCTATCATTGATTCAAATATCTCCTCTCCCCGCATAGGTGAAGATTGTGTTGATTTTTCATCGCTAAATTTGATTTTCGTTTGAGTAGTATTGTCACGCATATTTCTATAACGCCGTCGGTTTGACTGATCAAAGAGTGGATTAGTTTTTGACTTTATATCTAGAAAGATGTTATTCCCGCGTCGTGTATTAAAAAATTTTATAAGCTCGTTCCGGTATTGATACCATTTGTTTTTATCGTCAATATTCTTACTTCTCAATATCTTGTTAATAGCTTTATCAAACAAACTTTGACTCTTTGTATCTTCAATCGTATCTTTTAGATTTTCATACACTTCTGGGGGGAGCAGAAGCATTTTATTTAGATGATTGGCTCTACGCATATTTTTCAATTAGCGATCCTATAACTCCTGATAGAACACTTCCTAAGAGTATTGGCAGAAATCCTCCGTTTTGAATTAATACTTTACGCTGTCGTGGCACAGACTGTTTAGCATCTACCAACTTGCGCATGCTCTTTTTATATTTACAAAGCTGAGAATATATTTTCCGGTGAGGCGAATGATTCCCGTTTAATGTATTCAGAGTGACCTCACAAAGAGTTTTAATCACCTCCGGATCGGCTGACTTTAATATAGCTTTCCTCAGACAAGGACTGGCGTTTTTAAGCACGTACAACATATGCCTGTTGTCCTTCAATCTTTTCATTCGACACACCATTCTCTTCTCTTAGACTATCAGTCGAACAGTAACACGTTAAAAAATTTTTATTAAATATATCCGTCCTAAATCTCAATATATCATTTATATCTTGTGTTAAGTCGACCATTAAATAACTATGTGGCCGTTTCGTAATTCCTTTATATATTCGCATAAGCTCGGAACTGTCTTCAGGATATATTTGTTTAGCCAGATGATGAAATTGGCTTTTGTCGCGGGGATTTTTGAAACACACCATGTATTTACAATTTAGCGATATATCACGACAAAATTTCCCTTGATGAAATACATTCTGTGTTACTAAAATAACAGAAAGATTGCGATGATGGGAACCCTTTGTAAACAGTTCGCATACTTGTCTTGAAAACGCATTTAGCATCATATCATCCAGCACTATTAATATTGGCTCATTAGAATCGTTTGGGAATTCTTCAGGAATTGAGCTTAAGTACTCTATATTTTTTAGTGACTTCAATGCAGGTATAGCATGCTGCTCCGCATTACACCACATGATTTTTTTCACCTGCGGATGAATCATTGCACCGCTCGTAAGAAGATTTTCTATAAAGGTTGTTTTACCACACCCGGAAGGGCCTGCAATCATCATTGTGAACGGGTGCCTAAATTGTATCATGTCTCTGAGTTGATATCGATATTCTATATAATGCCGTGAGGAATATTTATAACTTTAGCAAGATGAGTAGACGACAAGTTGTTAATGAACTGCACAGACCCGCACGTAGACGATTCACTCGTCGACGGGTTACCATCAGGGGCATAGATGATTTATGGCAAGCGGATCTGGTTGACATGAGTGCATTCTCATCTCAAAATCAAGGTTTAAAGTTTCTTTTGACAGTGATCGATACCTTTTCTAAATATGCATGGGCTTTCCCCATTAAAAATAAGAGTGCAGATGTTGTAGCAAAGGCTATGGAAAAAATTTTCAAACAAAGACGTGTGCCTAGAAACTTACAAACCGATGACGGTACAGAGTTTTTTAACAAAGTATTTCGTCAGATGATGAAACATTATGAGATAAACCATTACTCTACATTCAGTGCGTTGAAAGCCTCCATTGTCGAGAGGTTTAATCGAACATTGAAAAATATCATGTGGAAAGAATTCAGCATGAAGGGAAATTATCACTGGGTCGATATATTACCTAAGCTACTTATTAAGTACAACAAGACAAAACACCGTACTATTAAAATGAGGCCTATAGATGTCAAAACATCAAACGAGATTCATTTATTGTCTTCCTTCTATAGGAAAGTTAAGGTTATTTCAAAACCTAAATATAAAATAGGTAATCATGTTCGAATAAGCAAGCACAAACATGTCTTTGAAAAAGGCTACACACCGAACTGGTCGACAGAGATATTCAAGATAAAGCAAGTAAGAAAAACGCAGCCACGGACATATTCAATTGAGGATTATCAAGGCAACATTATCCAGGGGGGCTTCTATGAGACAGAATTGACAAAGGTCAAGCATCCCGATGTATATCTCGTAGAGAAGGTTTTAAAACGAAGAAAAGATCGCGTGCTTGTAAAATGGCTTGGTTTCCCATCATCTCATAACTCCTGGATTGATATAAAAGATGTTCTGTAACATTCAGATTGTCAGTCGCCATGATGAACTTAAGACATGAATACGATCGTCTAAAAACGTTCAAGAATCTGGATCTAGAGGAGAGGAAAGTGCTTAAACTTGTGAAAAGCGGCTTCTTTTACACCAACCTGAAGGATTACGTCAAGTGTTTCTTCTGTTCTCTGATAATGAGCGCATCTTCTTCACCAACTGATGTAGAAGCTGAACATTTACGCCTGTCTCCAGATTGTGTGTTTGTTAGCGGTAAGGACGTTTGCGGACCATATGACAAGCCGATTAAAAAATCATACAAATCCTGCCTTCCATCACTTTCTACTGTAATGCAAGTGTTTGCTCTGTTAATTCTGATATTTTTGCTGGCGATTGAATTCATCAACCTCTACGATGTCATCTACGGACGATAAACATGTCCACTTTTCCGATCATGTTTCGGTCAAATACATGATTGCCTGGGAGTATGCATATAGAAGTAGTAGGCAGAGTATTTGGCAAAAAAATGTGTTAGACCGACTCAGGTTTCGACGTAGGATTTTACAAATGGAGGAACTACTAAAACCTATTTTAATTAAGAAAATCAATTATGTGACTAGAATAATGTTATCTGCATGAACTTTCATTTCAATAAAAACAATAAAAAATAAAAACTGAGAATTTGTTTCATTCCCTCCAATATCATGAAATGCCCACATTTAGGTTCATTATACTACACCACATACTCATCAGATTTACACAACGCATCGAAATAATTATCACAAAAATTTCGCAATCTACATCTTAAAGATTAAAGAAGACCTACAATACACACTTTTTCCCGACTGTCTGGCTGAAGTGCCGCGCAACGCATTCAAGAATATCGGAAATCAAAATAAAGTACACAGATAACAGCAATAACAATAAAGTACAAAGATACCTGCAGTACCCTTTTTTGTCTTCTTAATACGAATTTACAAAACGTGCGACACAGTTATTTCATCATATGCAATAATCTTGCATATACGAACGTAATGCAAAAGATACGACAGGCGCCCATGTTAAAAACCCTCAAACTCTTCACATCGATCACGTCATCTCATACCAAATCCAGCTCCCAGCCAATCGGCTCAGTTCCACAACCCAGGCCCATGATTCCATGCCCAAGCAGCCAGCCCACAAGCCACACACTTTCAGCTTCTCAAACGCCAAACGCACTACACTTTCAGCCTTTTTCCCCATACAGAAGCCGGCCGCCGGAGTCACACACTTTGGACCTCGTAGCAAAAACTCACACCCTTTGGCCCCCAACAATTCAGAACAAAAGTGTATGTCTTACTACTTAGGGACTAGCACACTTTGCACCTGCTCAAAGTGTAGTAGCACACTTTGGCCCCCAACAATTCAGAACAAAAGTGTATGTCTTACTACTTAGGGACTAGCACACTTTGCACCTGCTCAAAGTGTAGTAGCACACTTTGGCCCCCAACAATTCAGAACAAAAGTGTATGTCTTACTACTTAGGGACTAGCACACTTTGCACCTGCTCAAAGTGTAGTAGCACACTTTGGCCCCCAACAATTCAGAACAAAAGTGTATGTCTTACTACTTAGGGACTAGCACACTTTGCACCTGCTCAAAGTGTAGTAGCACACTTTGGCCCCCAACAATTCAGAACAAAAGTGTATGTCTTACTACTTAGGGACTAGCACACTTTGCACCTGCTCAAAGTGTAGTAGCACACTTTGGCCCCCAACAATTCAGAACAAAAGTGTATGTCTTACTACTTAGGGACTAGCACACTTTGCACCTGCTCAAAGTGTAGTAGCACACTTTGGCCCCCAACAATTCAGAACAAAAGTGTATGTCTTACTACTTAGGGACTAGCACACTTTGCACCTGCTCAAAGTGTAGTAGCACACTTTGGCCCCCAACAATTCAGAACAAAAGTGTATGTCTTACTACTGATGGAGGATGGAGGATGGAGGATGGAGGATGGAGGATGGAGGATGGAGGATGGAGGATGGAGGATGGAGGATGGAGGATGGAGGATGGAGGATGGAGGATGGAGGATGGAGGATGGAGGATGGAGGATGGAGGATGGAGGATGGAGGATGGAGGATGGAGGATGGAGGATGGAGGATGGAGGATGGAGGATGGAGGATGGAGGATGGAGGATGGAGGATGGAGGATGGAGGATGGAGGATGGAGGATGGAGGATGGAGGATGGAGGATGGATGGAGGATGGAGGATGGAGGATGGAGGATGGAGGATGGAGGATGGAGGATGGAGGATGGAGGATGGAGGATGGAGGATGGAGGATGGAGGATGGAGGATGGAGGATGGAGGATGGAGGATGGAGGATGGAGGATGGAGGATGGAGGATGGAGGATGGAGGATGGAGGATGGAGGATGGAGGATGGAGGATGGAGGATGGAGGATGGAGGATGGAGGATGGAGGATGGAGGATGGAGGATGGAGGATGGAGGATGGAGGATGGAGGATGGAGGATGGAGGATGGAGGATGGAGGATGGAGGATGGAGGATGGAGGATGGAGGATGGAGGATGGAGGATGGAGGATGGAGGATGGAGGATGGAGGATGGAGGATGGAGGATGGAGATGGAGGATGGAGGATGGAGGATGGAGGATGGAGGATGGAGGATGGAGGATGGAGGATGGAGGATGGAGGATGGAGGATGGAGGATGGAGGATGGAGGATGGAGGATGGAGGATGGAGGATGGAGGATGGAGGATGGAGGATGGAGGATGGAGGATGGAGGATGGAGGATGGAGGATGGAGGATGGAGGATGGAGGATGGAGGATGGAGGATGGAGGATGGAGGATGGAGGATGGAGGATGGAGGATGGAGGATGGAGGATGGAGGATGGAGGATGGAGGATGGAGGATGGAGGATGGAGGATGGAGGATGGAGGATGGAGGATGGAGGATGGAGGATGGAGGATGGAGGATGGAGGATGGAGGATGGAGGATGGAGGATGGAGGATGGAGGATGGAGGATGGAGGATGGAGGATGGAGGATGGAGGATGGAGGATGGAGGATGGAGGATGGAGGATGGAGGATGGAGGATGGAGGATGGAGGATGGAGGATGGAGGATGGAGGATGGAGGATGGAGGATGGAGGATGGAGGATGGAGGATGGAGGATGGAGGATGGAGGATGGAGGATGGAGGATGGAGGATGGAGGATGGAGGATGGAGGATGGAGGATGGAGGATGGAGGATGGAGGATGGAGGATGGAGGATGGAGGATGGAGGATGGAGGATGGAGGATGGAGGATGGAGGATGGAGGATGGAGGATGGAGGATGGAGGATGGAGGATGGAGGATGGAGGATGGAGGATGGAGGATGGAGGATGGAGGATGGAGGATGGAGGATGGAGGATGGAGGATGGAGGATGGAGGATGGAGGATGGAGGATGGAGGATGGAGGATGGAGGATGGAGGATGGAGGATGGAGGATGGAGGATGGAGGATGGAGGATGGAGGATGGAGGATGGAGGATGGAGGATGGAGGATGGAGGATGGAGGATGGAGGATGGAGGATGGAGGATGGGAGGATGGAGGATGGAGGATGGAGGATGGAGGATGGAGGATGGAGGATGGAGGATGGAGGATGAGGATGGAGGATGGAGGATGGAGGATGGAGGATGGAGGATGGAGGATGGAGGATGGAGGATGGAGGATGGAGATGGAGGATGGAGGATGGAGGATGGAGGATGGAGGATGGAGGATGGAGGATGGAGGATGGAGGATGGAGGATGGAGGATGGAGGATGGAGGATGGAGGATGGAGGATGGAGGATGGAGATGGAGGATGGAGGATGGAGGATGGAGGATGGAGGATGGAGGATGGAGGATGAGGATGGAGGATGGAGGATGGAGGATGGAGGATGGAGGATGGAGGATGGAGGATGGAGGATGGAGGATGGAGATGGAGGATGGAGGATGGAGGATGGAGGATGGAGGATGGAGGATGGAGGATGGAGGATGGAGGATGGAGGATGGAGGATGGAGGATGGAGGATGAGATGGAGGATGGAGGATGGAGGATGGAGGATGGAGGATGGAGGATGAGGATGGAGATGAGGATGGAGGATGAGGATGGAGGATGGAGGATGGAGGATGGAGGATGGAGGATGGAGGATGGAGGATGGAGGATGGAGGATGGAGGATGGAGGATGGAGGATGGAGGATGGAGGATGGAGGATGGAGGATGGAGGATGGAGGATG